>JAWHQI010000446.1:0-1492219 GCA_033032865.1 Dactylorhiza incarnata | reverse complement strand
TTTTGATGCTAATAAATGTCAAGCATTAAAAATAAAAACATTAAAAATATATTATTTTACCGATAAATTGATGATGAATTATTTATTTTGAATCAATTTGCAATAAAAATATATTGTGTGAATTTTGTTTTAATAGTAGCATTATATAACACAAAATTTTAAATTAATTTTATTTTAATATGCAAGATGGAAAAATTAATTACTATGATACTATTTCATCAAAGCAAAACACATAATTTTTAATAGCATACACTATTTTTAAATGATATACATGATCAAATATATATGATGCATACCCAATATTGAGATATAACCAAACTTTTATATATACATTAGCAAACTTTCATACACCATAAAAGTTGTTTCATATATCAACAAACAAATTACATATATCATCAAAATCCATATATATATCATCAAACTTCCATATATGATCATCAAACTTCCATATATACATCATGACCGAAGTTTAATATATAACCAAACATCGATACATACCAAAAAATTGATATAATCAAAATTAAAATGATCTAACATAGAATTAAAACCCAAAATAACACATAAATATAACAAAATCAGCCACTACGATTGAGTAATTTGTGGATCTGAAGATTGACAATTTTTAAAAGGTTGGCGTTGAGTGGGAGAATGAGCTTGGCTTTCAACTTGATGTTGAGCGTGAGGATGATGACTTGGTACTCGAAAATAGCCTTGAGAAGTATAGTAGCCAGGAGTTGCAACTGAAAAATATCCCGGACCTGGAGCAGAGAAAGGACCTGAAGAACCATATGATCCTTGAGAAGGAAGTTGCCCGGAAGAAATGGATGACCTTGATAATACCATGCATCTCTAGAACAGTTGAAATTGTTGGATCGGTAGGCGCCCTTAGAGGGGGGGGGGTGGGGGGGGTCAATAAGAGTTTTAAAAACTTATATTATATTTTGGAATACTTGAAATAATAAGAGATCAAAATAGTGATTTTGAATAAAGATCTAAATTATTTTATAATGAAAGAGAGGATAACAAACAATTTAGAGAAAAGAAGATCAAATCAATTTTATTACACAAAGAGAGACATGATTATTATTAATAAATGATTACAAAATTCGATTTCAATGACGCTAGAAATCAAGGCGAAATATGAAAGACTCTTTTTGTTTTCTATACTGACTCGTATCCCCACGAACCGGTTGGCTTTAGCCGATCCTTCCCTAGATATGGCCTCAAGCCGCTCTAGCCAACCCTTCCCTGGATATGGCCTTGAGCACCCCCTAAACCTAGTCACCAACACGAGGCAAATTTCTGCCCTAAGTCCCTACCCAGACCTAGTCGCCAACACGAGGCAAATTACTTCATGATTTAAAACAGATGGATAAAAGAAATAACAACAACAATATAAAAAACTCCATATATGGATGCCTTGGAGAAGTAGACGAAGACCCGCAGAGTATGATCATAGTCGATGCGGTCTTTCATCACGATGATGACGCATGTTGAAATCTTCTCCACGAATCTCCTTAAGCCTTCATGGATTTGTGGGAGTATCTCACTGAACCTTCCTTTCTATGCTGTGGCACGAAGCTCTGGAATTTAGGATATCAAGATGATGAAGAAGACGGATCCAAGGGGTCCTTTTTATAGCCTTGGACCTAGCGCCCGCGCTATCGCTACCGTCGACGCTATCCCAGATTAGGCAATATTCTCCGCGTGAGAATCCTTCATTTTAAGCAAGCCGGACGCCTTCCTCTTGTGGTTTGCGCTAACACCGGCGCTAGTAGATACCGCCTGCGCTAGCTGCTACCGCCTTCGTTAACTGCTATCGCCTGGCGCTAGCACCTTCCATAAATGTTTCCGAGAGTTTCTCAAATCAGAGCTAGCGCTAGCGCCGGTGCTAGCGGGCATGTTGGAATTTTGGCTTCAAATTTTGGCGCAACTTTCTTATGTTATACTTGAGTCATGTGGACTTGTTTTCCTACACACTTAAACACATAAGATCAAATACACATAGGATTTGTTATTCTTAAACCTAGGAGATGCGGAAGACCATGTTCCAACAAACTCCCCTTTTGATAATAACAAATCCATTAATGATGAATTTGAGCATTAATATATAAGTATGATGAAACCTACTTGTCTGTGTGTGAGAGTGATGACTTAGGATAATTATCGATTTTAGTATTTAGAATTGCTCCCCCTAAATACATGCCCCCTTTTGTGAATGCTCCCCTAATATGTAAGCTATCATCTTAATCATTAGTCGTGTTAGTTTTTCCCATTTGATAGCGATTTATATTTATCATGTTATTTCTCGCCCTTTTGTTATTAGCAAAAGTGGGTAAGGAAGCAAAACACAAAATTTTTTGTTAACAAGATAAAGGCATGATCGAGCTTTTAGAGAGAGGAAATGATTAAGGAGTTTTAGAATAATTTTTATAGAAATAGATCAGAGTTTTTAGCTTAAAGATGAACAATATAATATTTCTCAAGTAATATTATCATGTTAGTTCTTCCCCTTTATATAAGAGTTTTAAGCATAAAAAGATAATGATTTCCAAGTAACCAATCTACCCAGACAATATGTCTACGCCATAGCCCCGTACTAAGTGACGGATGGGCATGAGGAGTTGCATACATGTCGTAGGTTGGGGTGTTAGTCCCATATGCAAACACTAGAAAAAAACTCAACTCAGCACTAAAAGTGCACAGTTAACCTTACTAGAATTCTCTAGGGGGGGGGGGGTGAATAGAGATTTAAAAATATTTTGTGCAAAGTTAACAAATATATTGTGTAATATTCACAGATTTAAGCTTCCCACACACCAACAAGAATTAAGCAAATAAAGAAAAAAATAGCAAAAATAAAATCACAGCATAACACAAAGAAATATAGTGGTTCCCCAAACTTTGGGTAGTCCACTCTTCTACCCCCTTGGTAGGAATTCACTATCTTGCACTGAGTCTTTTGATAAGGAGACTCTTAGAACCAGCCTGAGTCTTTTGATAAGGAGACTCTTAGAACCACTACAACTAAATTTTTTGAAGAGAGATTCTTAAAACTCTTTTACACAATTGAAAATGGAATAAGAATAAGAAGAAGAAGTAGAAGAAAAACAATTGAAGCAAGAAAGAATCTTCTTCCTAGCAAGAAGATTAGAAGCACAAGTATAGTGAATGAAATCTCTCTTCTATAGTGAGAAGGAGATTGTAGGCCTTTCTCTCTTTCGTGAGAGCTTTCAGAAATTTGCAGCAGTATGACTTCAGAAGGTAGTAGAAGAAGAAGAAGGCTTTTTCTTGCTGCAACACTCTTTCACTTTTCTCAAATTTTCTCTTCTCTCTTGGGATCTTTTTCCTCTTTTTCAGAAATGGAGTGGATCACTTCTTTTTGTTCTTTGCCGACCTCCTTCTGTATTTATAGCTCTGTTTATTCAAAAATATTGCTATAGGAGAATAATCAATTAGCAGTCAGAGAAAGAAAAGTTTCCATAATCATTATAATCTGTAGAAGGAAAGAGATCATTCTATTTTCAAATAATGTCCATAATAATATTAATCAAATTAGCCAAGAATCATTTAGAAGGAAAGACTGATTCAGAACGGCTAGAAAAGAATAATATAATTCCATAAAATTCAGATCTATAGAAAGAAAAGAAAGAGATCTAGCGCATTTTTGAATGTCATAGAAATCGACGTGCGACGATTACTATTCGACGTAAGCGTCGATTTTAGCCTGGCTAGACGTCGAGAAGAAAATATGGAAGGAGCGTCGACTAAGGTGCGTCGACTTTACTGGGTGCGTCGACTAGAAATCAGAGTTACGTCGGTTTTGGTTACGTCGAATTCTGTTTAGAGTTACTTCGACTCAGTATGAGAGATGCGTCGACTACACTTCAATGTTGCGTCGATTACTATTCGACGCATATTTACTTAAACTAATTTTTCACTCTGAGAATACATGTTCTACTCATTTCTAGGGGTTAAGATAAATCATTTCCCCAACAATCTCCCCCTATTTGTCTTAACCCTATTCAGAGAGAAATTTTATCAGCTTTTAATCAGCACATCAAAGCATATTTATGGAAAAGAGATATATTAGCCAATCAGAAGATAATGGAAAAAGAAATCATATAACAGGCTTTTTGTACAGATCAATCAGTACTTAAGCATTAAAAATAGAGTATATCAAAATTGTTCAACATATCACTCAGGAGGAGTAGGAGGAGTTTTTCTCTTCCTGGAGAATACTAAAGGGAGATCAGGTCTTTTTATAGAGGTTGTAGCAGGATGTTCATTCAGCTCCCCCTGAGTCAAAGCAATCTGCTCCTGAGATGGAACATCCTTTATACCTTTTATTTCTGCTTCTTCAGCTTCTTTCCCAGCTCCAGCTTCAGCTATGACAGCATCTGGCTCCCCCTGAGCCTCAACTTCTTTGTCTTTCTCACTTTCAGCCACTCCTTCAGCCTCAGCTTACTTTTCAACTTCCGCTTCCTTTTCAACTTCTTTCTCTACTCTGCTTGCCTCCCCTTGAAAGAGAACTACTTATTGTTCAACTTCTCTTGCTATAGCGAGTACATCTGTTATCTGTTCTGTAGTATGTAGCTCAGGTACTATTTCATTCTCAATGGTCTTAAGCAGAGCAAGACTATCAGATTTTGATGTTTGAGAGGAGTTGTGTGAGTGAGATTTGTGACTGGAGAGCTGCTCTTCATCTAACTTCTCCCCCTTCTTAACCTTCTTAGTCAAGGAGGTTAAGAATGATTTAGTAACCTTAGATGAAGACACAGAGGTTTTGAGTACTTGCACAGAGGCATTTACCCCATCCAACTGGGTTTGCATGTGCCTAATAGAGGACGTGAATTTGAAGGCAGTGTCCATCCAGCATTTCTTGAAATCTTTGGGTTGCTGACTGGATACACTGAGTGATGAGAGTTTCAGTGGATGGAGATGGTTCAGGGTGTGTTGGTGGAGGGGATGAAGGTGGAGAAGTGATTGTTGATATATGAGGTATGTGAGATGATGTAGGTAGAGAGGATGTGATAGTAGGAGGAGGAAGATGTGGTGATTGAATTGGTGTACGTGAAGATGTAGTTAAGGTAGGAGGTGTGAGGGTAGTGGAAACTATTGGTGTGGATGATGTTGGTACGGAAGAGATGTCTGTATGTGGAGGAGGAGGTGAAGATGGATGCACAGGAGAATTAGGAGGAGAGGGAAGTCCTTTCAGGAATGGAACCAGGCTTGGGATTTGCCTGGTCCATTTTGAAAAGAGGGCTATGGACATCCTTTTTCTAGGAGGAATGTGAATTCCTTTTGACCTACATAGGTCAGGAAGGAGTGAAGGAGTACCTGACTCATGATCTTCATGTAGGCTTTCTCTTTATGAGAATATTTGTAGCCTATCATCTTCAGTAAGCAGCTGGCCCAGTTTATCTTCTTTTTCAGTACAAGGGCCCCCATAATGTTCAGTTGCTGCTTGGCACTGCATCATGGGCAGAGATTTTGCATAGTAGTATTTTTCCTACTATGTCTGCCAAGAGCTTATATTCATCAGAGAATTCTATTTTCTTCAAGTTGATTGGTCTATCTCTGGAGAATTTCATGGTTGATTAATAAGTTTTTGATTTCCTCAGGGGTGAGTTCCACAGGTTCACTACCTGATAAGGGAATGATGATGGAAATTCATTTAGGTACTCTTAGAAAATAATTTGCTTTCCCTTTTTGATTTGAACAAGGATAGTGTTGGTGTGTACCTGATGGAAGATCAAAGGTGTCTCTAAGATGTTCTGCAGAGATTGAGACAAGTGTTTCATGGATTGTTCCTGTAATCTCTCCTTGTTCAGATATCTGAACATGATTCATCAACTCAGTGAGTTCTATTTCCAGGAGTCTGCATCTTGTTGAAATGAGTTTGTTTAGACCTGCTTCAGTGAAAAGAGCTATGATGCTCTTGTAGTTTTCGGCGGCGTCTTGGAAGGAATCAAGATCAATATCGAAACCAGAGTTGATTTTGGGATCCATTTTGGTCAGTGAAAGAGAGAGGAAGAGATGGCTGGACTGAGAAGTGAGAAGGATGAGAGATGCAGAGAGCGTGCAGATTTCTAACTGATGAGTTTATTTAAGTCAGGTGAAACGTCGAAACTAGACACAACTCGAGGTTTATTCGGTAATACAGTAGATGTGACCGAAAATATTTTAGTATTTCCGCTCTTTTTCATGAAGTTGACGTTGTGTCGAGTGGAAGTCGATGTATGCGTCGGTTTTAACACTTTTGACGATGCGTCGATCAAGGAATCGACGTGACTTTTATTTTTCTAAAAATTCTAGGTTTTTCTTGAGAGATTATTACTTCCTAATCCTATGGTTTTCTAAGTCAGCCTTGGACTAATTTTATACATTATTGAATTGATTATGCCAACATTGTTTGGCAATGTGGCCTGTTTTATTACAGATATAACACATGTTTGTCTTTAGATTATTGTAATTTGAGTTTAAAGAGGGATAGAAGTGTTGATTAGGATAAAATTATTGTTTAGGATGGAAGTTTAGATTAGGATAGAAGTTTTGATTTGGATAGAAATTTTGATTAGGATGAATGTGTTCTAAATGAGGGTTAAGATAGAAAATTTTTGAAGGATAGATATGTCCTGAATTTAAGTTACTCTGAGAATTTATGCGTCGATAGGTATTCGACGTATGTTGAGAGTTGCGTCAATTTATATTCGGCGCTTTCTCTAGATTGTGTCGATCTGGAATCGATGCATGGAAGTAGTTGCGTCGATTATAAGTCGACGCAATTTTATTCATGCGTTGATTCGAGGTTGAAGTTTCTGAGAGATTGCGTCGAGTAAAGTTCGACGTACTATCATTCATGCGTCGATATGAAGTCGACGCAAATGTGTCTTTACAGATTATATTTTCCCCTTTTTCTGGTGGGAGATTTATTTCTTTATGTATTGTTTCTTTTGGCCTAGTTGCCTTCTCAGAATGAGTTTGTTCGTCTTCTTCTAAATGGTATGATGATGATTCATCAAAATAGTTTGTCTCCTTGAGGGTGAAGTTTTCTTTATTTTGTGAGTCTTCTTCTAAGTTTGTTGATTTGATGGGTTTAGTAAATTTAACAGGGCTCATCCAAGCAGGTTTGGTAGATGGTATTGAACTGGTTGAAGGATCATCCCCTAGCCCCAGATTCTTATGTCTTATTGTTTGTTTTTCAGTGATTTCTTTAAGTGTCTGGCTTCTGACTTTTATAGATTCTTCAAAAGCTTTTGCCTGGGATACCTTATTCTTAAGGAGTTGATTTTCTATTTTAGCACTTTCTATTTCCTTTTCTGTTTTATAGATTTTACACCTTAGTTCGTAATTTTTTGAACATGTATCCTCTATATTTCTCATATTAATTTGTTCTTTTAGATCCTTAATTTCTTGTTTAGCTTTTAGTTGATCTAAATAGAACCCTTTAAAATCATTTTTGAAATCATCACATAGAAAATCTATTTCATCAAAAATGCTTACCTCATCCTTATCCTCAGATTCCTCTATGAGAATAAGGCTATTTGCTTTTGTTGTTGAATTTTCTTTTTCATCTTCAGAAGAGATGCTTCCTTCTGATCCTGTTTCACTCCATGATTTAGCAGCATATTCTTCCTTTGAGCTTTCAAGAGCCATTAAGCGTAGGTCTTCTTGCTTAGACTCTTCATTGTCACTTTTAGGTGAGGTGCTGTCCTCAGAATCTGTTTCACTCTATGCTTCTGCAATGAAGCCTCTTTCATTCTTCTTCCCCTTTTTCTTGAGATCTTCTTTTTTCAGATCTTTCTTTTTCTCAGCATTTTCTGGACATTCTGGGGCAATATGTCCAGTTTTCCTGCAGGAATAACAAACAATTTCTTTAGTATGAGTCTTATCATACCTTGATTTTGACTCTCTTCTTCTAGACCCATTTGTCCTGACCCATTTCTTGAATCTTCTGGCCAGGAGACTGAATAATTCTTCTTCAGTAACAGGGGTTTCTTCTTCTGTTGCTTTTAATGCAATGTTTCTATCTTTTGAAGAGGTTGGAGTGTTTTCCCTTCTTTCCTTCTCTTCTCTAGTTTTCAGTAGTTACTCATAGGATTTAAGTTTTCCTAAGAGGGCATCTGTTGAGATTTCCTTTTGTCCTCTTGTATCTCTTATTGCTCATATTCTTGAGTCCCATGAATTTGGGAGACTCATTAATATTTTGTCATTGATCTCTGTGAGAGATATCTCTCTATCAAAGTTCCTTAATTGATTGATGATCAGACTGAATCTGTCATACATCTCAGATATATTTTCTTCATTCTTCTTTTGGAAGTTCTCATATTGGGAGATCAATAGAGCCTTCCTATCTTTCCTTTCATCAGCACTTTCTTCTACCATCTTTGTAAGAGCCTCCCAGATTTCTTTGGCTGATTCACAGTCAACAACCCTTTGAAAGATTTCATCTGAGAGGGTTGAGACAAGAATGTTCACAGCTTTTGCATCATATGCTCATGCCTTCTTCTCATCATCTGTCCACTCAGCCCTTGGGACAAGTGTTTGAGTCACTTTACCACTTGAGTCATTTCTATAAGGCTTGGGAGGACCTGTCAAAATAACATTAAACAATTCTTCATCAATAGAATTCATATAGATCCTAATTCTTGTTTTCCAAAGTGCAAACTTTTCAAGATTGCACATTGATGGTCTGGTGGAAGCATAATCTTTGATTTGTGCCATAAAAAGTTTTTAGAAATATATATATGAGGTAGGATCTTTTTGATCAAGGAGTTACCCCTTTTTGATCAACCTCCCTCTGATACCAATTGAAAGTGCACAATTAACCTCACTAGAATTCTCTAGAGGGGGGTGAATAGAGATTTAAAAATATGTTGTGCAAAGTTAACATATATATATATATATATGTGTGTGTGTAATATTCACAGATTTAAGCTTCCCACACACCAACAAGAATTAAGCAAATAAAGAAAGAAATAGCAAAAGAAAATCACACCACAACACACAGAAATATAGTGGTTCCCCAAACTTTGGGTAGTCCACTCTTCTACCCCCTTGGTAGGAATTCACTATCTTACATGGAGTCTTTTGATAAGGAGACTCTTAGAACCAGTCTGAGTCTTTTGATAAGGAGACTCTTAGAACCACTACAACTGAATTTTTTGAAGAGAGATTATTAAAACTCTTTTACATAATTTGAAAATGGAACAAGAATAAGAATAAGAAGTAGAAGAAAAACAATTGAAGCAAGAAAGAATCTTCTTCCTAGCAAGAAGATTAGAAGCACAAGTATAGTGAATTAAATCTCTCTTCTATAGTGAGAAGGAGATTGTAGGCCTTTCTCTCTTTCAGTGAGAGCTTTCAGAAATTTGCAGCAGTATGACTTCAGAAGGTAGTAGAAGAAGAAGGCTTTTTCTTGCTGTACCACTCTTTCACTTTTCTCAATTTTCTCTTCTCTCTTGGGATCTTTTTCCTCTTTTTCAGAAATGGAGTGGATCACTTCTTTTTGTTCTTTGCCGACCTCCTTCTGTATTTATAGCTCTGTTTATTCAAAAATATTGCTATAGGAGAATAATCAATTAGCAGTCAGAGAAAGAAAAGTTTCCATAATCATTATATCTGTAGAAGGAAAGAGATCATTCTATTTTCAAATAATGTCCATAATAATCTTAATCAAATTAGCCAAGAATCATTTAGAAGGAAAGACTGATTCAAAACGGCTAGAAAAGAATAATATAATTCCATAAAATTCAGATCTACAGAAAGAAAGGAAAGAGATCTGGCGCATTTTTGAATGTCATAGAAATCGACGTGCGTCGATTACTATTCGACGTAAGCGTCGATTTCAGCCTGGCTAGACGTCGAGAAGAAAAAATGGAAGGAGCGTCGACTGAGGTGCGTCGACTAGAAATTAGAGTTACGTCGGCTTTGGTTACGTCGAATACTGTTTAGAGTTACTTCGACTTAGTATGAGAGATGCGTCGACTACACTTCGACGTTGCGTCGATTACTATTCGACGCATATTTACTTAAACTAATTTTTCACTCTGAGAATTCATATTCTACTCATTTCTAGGGGTTATGATAAATCATTTCCCCAACAAGCACTCTTTCCCCCCTGTGCCTCGCAAGGCCCCACTGGAACCCTCCCCGATTAAGGACAAGACATGACTTATAGGTTAGGTTATCTAATGTCTACAACCCTACGCCCCCGCTATGGTGAGATATGTAATCATGGATAATAATTATTGGAAACATTTAGCGTGTGAATGTAATGATGAGTTCATAACCTATAGGTTTATATTTTTATTTGAATTTTTAAAGAAAAACTCGCATAGCTAATCCATTAATAAATCAGAGTTTTAGCGTTGCGGAAGACTTAACATTTTGGAATAAATAAGAACATCCTTTTAGCAATTAGGAACTCAAAACATAATTTGATTTGAAATTCAAGAAGATGTTTTTATAAACAATATTTCACTGGTTGGAGGAGTGTTTAGCATAAAATTGATATTCATGTCAGAACAACCAATATAAATTTTACCTAGCAGGTCTACCATTTGTTGAAAAAAAAGATTTTGAGATTTAAGACTTTAATATTAGCATGAAAACTCAAGGTAAAAAATATACGGTGATGATGCGGAAAACTTATAGAAATACAATAAACATCTTTTTGTAATCATGTTTATTCATAAGAATTTATATGAGTTAAATTCCAAAAGTAAGATGTTTTTGTAAAATTTATTGATTTAAAATCTTTAAGTAATAAAGTAGCTAAGCATGAAAGAAGTATATCAAAGAGAAACTACGACAATGTTATTATAATTCACAAATTCAAAACATACCAAACATTATAGAAAGCATGCTAGGTTAACTAGTACATTTATAAATAAAGAGGAGTATAGAATTTTGCATTAGAATCCAATACTCATGAGAAGAAGTGTTATGGAAGATAATGATCTGCACATAAGTGTATTTTGAATAGAGTAAACACATGATTTAATCAAAAATACAAGACATATGTAGAGTAAAGTGCACAATAAAATATAAATAATTTTACTTCCATACACTTCAATGCACAAAGAAAATGTACAACTACCAAGGTGCTTTGCACACACAATGCTTATTAAGACTTATCAGGGTGCAAAGTAGTGCTTGGGGGATCACATACTTTACTTATCAATATTGATTTTTGTGATCCGGTGTACTTAAGAATAAGTGGTTAAAAGATGAAGGTTTGCACAAGACACTTTACTATTCTTTCCAAGGTGCTCAACCTCACAATGCTTATTAAGACTTATCCGGAGGTTCAAGTAGTGCTTGGTGGAGTTATCTTTGTCAATTTATTTCATGATTAATTTTTTGTACAAAGTTCTCTGAATACACTTGTTTTGCAAACCAATGTAATTTGAAAGGACAACCACTTTTCTTAAATATTAAGAGTGCAAATAAAGGTGGTGTATGTAAAATACTTGTGCAAAATTTAATTCATTGTACAGTTACAATTCATAAGCAAGCATTCTTAGATTAAAAGCACAGTAAACTTTGCCAAAATTAGTGAGTGAATAAAATAATTATCAACCATAAAACATTTACTCATACTTAGAGGCATGCTAGGCTTGGTTCTACACACCCTTTTCATTATAATGCATATATGCCGCAACCTCTCTTTTCATGTGATTCGCATTGGTGCACATATGAGTAGATATATCAAAGCATGATAAAAACAATGTTCAAAGTAGTTTGAAAAGATGAATTATAACAATGTAGAAGGTCTAAATGATGGATTAAATCATGCTTGATTTTCACAATAAAGTCCATACAGTATTTTTGATATTTTGAAAAATAATTTTGATTTAATGTTTGAACTCTTAAAATAGATCTTGGACTTCCCGAGGTCTACCCTGTGAGAGGTTCGCCCGATACTAGGAGATGTGATGGGATGATAGCCCAAATCTCCCTTTCGCAAGATATATGTAATTAGAAAATTTAAGTTCAAAAAATACTTGTTGATACTTGTTTTTGTTTTATATTTTTGTATTTGATTTTTGCATATAGAAATAGAAATCAAACAAATAACCACAGTAAGAAAAATATTTTTTGTAATTTGGTTTTGTAACTTTGTATTTTAATATTTCAAAAATCAATTATAGGCATAAATGCAAAAATGAGTAGTACATATTTAATAATATATTTTTAGTGATTTTTCTGAATTTTAAAATTACAGAAAATCGGACACTTGAGCTAGCGCCGGCACTAGGTCTTAGCGCCTGCGTTAGCTCACAGAGAGTGCTTATTTTAATCATATAGCCTGGATTTTCTTTGATTTCATTTCTGATTTTGCTTAATTCTATCTGTGCAATGTAAGACATGTCTAATGAAGTGAAGAGACGAGAAGAAATCACAAAAAGTTGCGGAAGTTAAAATTTTAGAACATGGGTTTCATATTCATTAAAGCTCTATATTCATTAGACCTTAATTCCTGAGTTTTGCACAACCATTTAAGCTTAGTATTATAGGATATGCAAACAAAGAAGACATGATTGAACAAAACAGATATGCATGATTTTATTAATAATAGATTGGTCATTTTTAATGAAAAATTGACTTTCACTTTTGAATTAATTTGATTTGCAAACTTCATTTAGGCTTTCATGAGACAAAATTAAATTCCAAATATTATATTAGATGACCATGCCATGATATATATTTTCTTATATCTTCATTTTGATTTTTATAATGCTTATATTAATCAATATAATGTATGTTGAAAATGATAGGAAATGTAAGCACAAGATATTAGTTCGAATAAACCAAATAAGCATGATTTGAATGATTAGTATGAGATGATGTTTTTGCAGAGAATATCATGGATAAACCCTAGATAAAAGTACCCAGCCTATATATCTTGGTAAACTTATAAAGCCTAACATAGATACAAATATTCTTTATGTGACAATGTTAGTATGATAAGCTTGAGACTAATGTTATGCCAAAGTTTGATAGTGTTTCAACTTATAGACCTAGAATGAAGTGAAGATTCTATTTGATTTGATCTTATTGATATCAAGATGATTCTAAGGTCTAAACTTGAAATAAATTACAATACACACATAATACACCAACCATGGTAAACAATTATAATACCAATTGTTATCATATAATTCATATACATGTGATAGAGATTATGATATATGATTTTTATAGAATTTTATCAAATGACATCAATAAATCAAGTTGGTGCGTGTGGCATCAGTATTTAAGACAATTAATCTTTCAATATGTCTTTTGTGATTTTCTTAATAATTTAGAGTTTGATTCATATTAATATAAGATATTTATAAGCAATGAAAAGATAGGTCATCAAAATAAAATATGATTTTGAATTTTGATCAATTTGATTTATAACCTCATTAAGTTTTAAGAGATAAGATCATATTTCCTATAATATATAAGATGACCATAACATGATAGCTTAAAAATAAGAAAACAAAAAGAAAAATAGAAAGACATTAAAGCATATCATGAAGTAGAAAACTTGTATATTTCATTTTTGAAAATATTCTACTTCATGCATTTGGTGATACCAAATGAATAAGTGATTTAGGTATCCAAAGGGGACCAAGTGTGGTGGTTCCTTTGGGTACCCAAATATATCGTGTATGTTTGTGAGTAGTTAGTGATGAATGGGTCGTTTCATGTGAAGTTAATGTTTCATTTTTAATTTTGGGCCTCCATTCAAACTTTGGTTTAATGTTATTCTTATATGTCAAATTTCCATTGTGATAATCTTAATATTGATGATAATGATTGTAATAATTATTAAAAGTATTGTTCATAGGAAATTTGTGCAATTTTAATTTTGAGTTGGGAGAAATATGATTTTGTAAATAATGATGATTTTGATTTTGATTTACAAACACTTTGTGTTTTTTACTCCTATTATTAGGCTTATTTAAGATATTCATCTTCATATTCAACTTGTTTTTAGATATAGCTTGATATTGAGAATTTGTATTTATAATTTTCATAAGCAAGTTGATTTTTTATTTTAATTTATCATTCTTGATCTTTAGATTATGCATAACTTTATTATAAGCTATTGTGCTATTTTTAAGAGTAGAGACAATAGAGTCAATATGATTTTGATAGTTATTTCTAAATTCCTCAAATGTTTTGTCCATCTCTTTGATTTCAATTTTATAATTTTGGCACGTAGCACAATCACTTTTCAAAGATGAATTTTCTAAAGATAATTTTTCATTATGTTCTTTTACACAAATAATTTCTTTTTCAAGTTCCTTAAATTTTTCTTTAATATCATTACAATCAAAACAAGGTTTTGTATTTTCAATTGAAGTGACATGGGTAAAGCTAGATAAATCAGAATTTGATTTTACTTTAACTCTTGCTTTTAAATTTTTTTTTCTAAGCGCAATTTGCAATTCACATTTTTTAATTTCTTAATTTTGCGCTTTGTAATTTGTAGCAATTGTAAAGTAGAAATAGAATTGCAAACAATAAGAGGACTTGATTTCCTTACAGTGCTTTTGGATGCTGTGATATTTGAGCACGAATTTTCTTTGTTGTCTTCATCTCTTTTGCATTCCTCTTCCAAAGATGGGATTTCTTCTTTTCCATTTGATGTGCACTCCATTGATCCATTGTAACGCCCCTGATTTTCGTTAATTATTTTACGTACCCTCTGTGACGTAATTTTGGCGTAAGGGCGTTATGTCAGCTCGTCTGGTAGTGTTTCGAGTTTTAGCTTAGTTAAAGCTTGTGATTTAGGTCAAGCGTGCGAGATTTCGCGTCGTTTCGAGTTAAAGTGAAGATTTTGAGTGGATATCAAGATTTTAGCTTCGGAAGGCTTTATCCGGAGTTTGGCTCGTCGGAATTGAATTCTGACTCCGCCGTTGGATTCGTAGCGCCGTTTTTCAGTTAAGGCGCGAATTTCGTAGAAATCCGAGGTAATCTGGTCGCCCTCGCAGTTTAAGTAAATAAGGGAATTAATTAATTAATTAATTAAATAATAAATTAGGTTTTCATATAAATACCTAAAACATCTCCTCCTATTCATCTTCCTTTTCCTCGATCAAAATCAGCCGCCGAGGGTTAGGGCGAGAGCGGAGCTTCGGAGAGCTTCCGGCCGGTGATTTCTAGGGCTGTAGTGGTCGGAAATCGGGATTGGTTTGAAGATTTGGAAAGCTCTCGGCGAGATCTTCGTTCTAGCGGTAAGCTTTTCTCGTTTCGTGGAGTTTTGGGAGATTTGGCGGTAACCTAACTCTTCCTTTTGGTCCGAATCGTTCCAGGATTTCGTGCTTGAGTGTTTCCTTAGCCTTCGGAGCGGAGGATCTCGAGTTTTGCAAGGTTAAGGCAAGTGGTTTCTTCCTCTTTCTCTCTTGATCCTTTTGACGATTGGTTTGCTCGTTTTGAGCTCTTGTCATGCTGATTAGCAAGAGTTTTGTGTGTTTGGTGTAGTAACTTATGATCTAGAACCTCCCCTTGATTTTCTCCTCTTCAATCTTACCCTAGTATCTAGTTTTTCCTTGGAGAAAACCGTGAGCTAAATAAATTCCATTTTTTCTTGCTGAGTCTAGTTTACTCGAGAAATCACCTACCTGATGTCTCGAGAAACTGCTTATTACTCGAGAAATTGCCTGTCTTGTCTCGAGAAATCCTTTCCATGTCTCGAGAAATCCCTTGCTTTGTCTCAAGAATTCCTTGATGTCTCGAGAAATCCCTTGCTTGTCTCGAGAATTCCTTGATGTCTCGAGAAATCCCTTGCTTGTCTCGAGAATTCCTTGATGTCTCGAGAAATCCCTTGCTTGTCTCGAGAATTCCTTGATGTCTCGAGAATTCCTTCTGATGTCTCGAGAAATCACCTTTCGTATCTCGAGAGACTGCCTTTTTCTCGAGAATTCAACCTTCTATTTCTCGAGAAATCACCTTTCGTATCTCGCGAGATCACCGCCAGGGGCGCTGCCCCTTGGACCCCGTTAGGGGCTCTGCCCCTAAGACCCCGCCAGGGGCGCGGCCCCTTGGAACCCCGCCCGGAACGCTTGTGTTTTCGTTGAGTTTTTGTGTTAGGAGCTCGTGACCCCTCGGGTGTACTTGGATGATTGCCAGTGACTCTTCGGTGCTCCTGATCTTGAATCCCTCTTGCTTGTATCCCTTTTTACTCATTGTGGATCTGCTAACGTTTGAGTTTACTCTTATGATTTATCTTGATCGGGGTGTACCTTGCATCGACCTTATTTCTTAGGGCCTTCAAGTGTTTATCCTTTCGGGTAGCATCCCGTGTTTAATTAAAACTTAAGTAATAAGAACTACTGTCTTTAGCCCTTCACAGTAGTTGTGTTTGGGGGACAGTGGGGGAAATGTTATAGCCTTGCACGGTAGTCGTGTTTGGGTGGTTGGGTCTAGTGGTACCCCCACCTGCTTTTGGGCCTGGGGTAGCGGAGGTAGTTAACCGCTCCCGTATAATTTGAGCTGATCAGTCTCTTTAATTGATGAAACTAAATAAATGAACATGTTTGTTCCTCTTTTGGTATTTAGTGCACTTAATGCTTGTTGATTCTTTGTTTAGAGCTCTCTTTCGGTAAATTTGGCTTGGGTTGGTACCCCTTATGCCTTGCTTGTTTTTCTGCTTGTTTTCTGCCACTTGTAATTCCTTGCTGAGGCGTTCTTTGTTTTATTGAATGCCTCAGGTTCAGAGCCGTAGCGGCTAGTGGTGTAGCCTGAAGTTCAGAGTTTTAGTAGCTGTTCACCCCGCTGCTGCGAGGTAGTTGTTTTAGTTACTTCTTGTGCTCAGACATACTAGTTGGTGCCAATGGGTTAGTGTCATGTTGTTGACGCCCATTATGCCCCTTTTTATACTTTATAGATTATTTGCCAGATTATGCTACTACTTTTAGATCTTGTGTATCTTACCCTCTGGGAATGATTTATGCTAGGTGCACTATAGTTATAAAATGTTTTTTCCTTCATCCTCATTGCATTCTTTCTAACTGAAACCCTTACTTTAAAGTCGCCTAAAAGTATTTTCTACTCTTACAGTACGCCTAGTTATGTGCATATCATTTACCTCATGCTCCGTCGTTTGCATACATGTAGGACTTTAAGTAAATTAAATCAAGTACTTTCCGCTGCAATTATATATACTTTCTCGGTGGACTAGTTGATCCACGAACTGAGAGACACAGTTCTTATCTCAAAACCCCTGATAAATGATTTCAAATGATGACTTGTCATATAATCAAGTTTGTTTAGTTAAGTAATAGGTTCCCGCCTGAGCGTCTACAGTTGTCTCCTGTATGACGTGGCATCATGACGTGTATTTTCTCTTACTCTGATATTCTTAAATTCGGAGAAAATGCGGGTTGTGACATCCATCATGAGAGGAGCTTTCTTTACCATTTGTGCAATCTTGTATGTTCTCCACTTCTTGCATTGGTTCCATACCTGTAGTTGGAGAATCATACATTTCTTCAAGAAATTTCCATACTTTGTATGCACTAGAAAAACAATATATTAATTTTGAAATTTCATGAGATAAAACACATAAAATACTATTTAAAGCTTTTGCATTTAGATGACATTCCTGTTTATTTGATTCATCCGCTGGTCTAACTATTGCTATATCCCATGCATTGATATCTAAATTTTTAATAAACATTTCGATTAAAAATTTCCACACTTTATAATTTCTCCCTTCAAATAAAGGTGGTTTAAGGGATTTTTCTTCTTCATAAAAATTTACCCCACTAATAGAAGCGAGATCACAAGACGCCATTATTCCTTGTTGTTAAGCCGATTGGCATAAAACCGCTATGATACCACTTGTTGGATCGGTAGACACCCTTAGAGGGGGGGGGGGTGAATAAGGGTTTTAAAAACTTATATTATATTTTGGGGTACTTGAAATAATAAGAGATCAAAATAGTGATTTTGAATAAAGATCTAAATTGTTTTATAATGAAAGAGAGGATAATAAACAATTTAGAGAAATGAAGATCAAATCAATTTTATTACACAAAGAGAGAAATGATTATTATTAATAAAATTGATTACAAAATTCGATTTCAATGACGCTAGAAATCAAGGTGGAATATGAAAGACTCGTTTTGTTTTCTATACCGACTCGTATCCCCACGAACTGGTTGGCTTTAGCCGATCCTTCCCCGGATACGGTCTCAAGCCGCTCTAGCCAACCCTTCCCTGGATATGGCCTCGAGCACCCCCTAGACCTACACCCTAGACCTAGTCGCCAACACGAGGCGAATTTCTGCCCTAAGTCCTACCCAAACCTAGTCGCCAACACGAGGCGAATTTACTACATGATTTAAAAGAGATGGATAAAAGAAATAACAACAACAATATAAAAACACCTTATATGTAACTCTTTAAGAAGTAGATGAAGAACCGCAGAGTATGATCGTAGTGGATGCGATCTTTCATCAAGACGATGACGCGTGTTGAAATCTTCTCCACGGATCTCCTTAAGCCTTCATGGATTTGTGGGAGTATCTCTCTGAACCTTCCTCTCTATGCTGTGGCACGAAGCTCTGGAATTTAGGATCTCAAGAGGATGAAGAAGATGGATCCAAGGGGTAATTTTTATAGCCTTGGAGCTAGCGCCTGCGCTATCGCTACCGCCGGCGCTATCCCAAATTAGGCAATATTGTCCGCGTGAGAATCCTTCATTTTAAGCAAGCCGGTAGCCTTCCTCTTGTGCTTTGCGTAACCGCCAGTGCTAGTAGATACCGCCTGCACTAGCTGCTACCACCTGTGTTAGCTCCTATCGCCTGGCGCTAGCACCTTCCATAACTGTTTCCGAGATTTTCTCAATTCAGAGCTAGCGCTAGCGCCGGTGCTAGCGAGCATGTTGGAATTTTGGCTTCAAATTTTGGCGCAACTTTCTTATGTTATCCTTGAGTCATGTGGACTTGTTTTCCTGCACACTTAAACACATAAGATCAAATACACATAGAATTTGTTATTCTCAAACCTAGGAGATGCGGAAGACCATGTTCCAACAGAAACAACATTCTTAACAATATTTTGAACAACGTCATCAACTCTTCGCAAAAATTTTTTATTCATCTATGTTTGTTGATGCTCTAAATCTTTGATACGATCCAAGTACTTGTCATTTTCAACTTGTAAGCCACTAGTTGAGCTAGTACTAGAGAAAGTCATATTTTTACTATATGAATTACCAAATCCATAACAATGACCATTTTTTGGACCACCTGATGCCTCAACCCACAATTCAGGATAATATATGCATGAACCTTGAGTAGAAGATAAACTGCTCTGAGATTGCTTCTCATTTAGCTTTGAGGTATAAATCTCCTATAAAGTAAATTGAAATATAATTAATAACATCAATAAATTGCAATGTCATCGAAAAATAATAAATGAGAACTTACATATGCTTTCTTTGATTTATTATCTACAAAAGGCCATTTCCCTTTGTTTGTTCTATGAGTACGAGTAAACACTTTTTCATGAGGCACCGGTATCCCTCCATTATCCTTGAACTATAATGCAAAAGAAAAATAATTAACATTTATGCATGCCAATTATAAGAAGCGAACTGTGCGCCCGGTTCAATGAAAAGCGGCGAACTGTGCGCCTGGTTCGCTGAAACGCGGTGAACTGTGCGCCTGGTTCACGGAAATGCGGCGTACTGGGCGCCCGGATCACCGAAATGCGGTGAACTGGGTGCCCGGTTTGCTTTAATGCTGCGAACTGTGCGCTCGGTTCACTGAAATGCGGCGAACTGGGCGCCCGATTCGCTGAAATGCGGCAAATTAGGCGCCCGGTTCGCTGAAACACGACGAATTGGGCGCCCGGTTCACTGAATCGCGGCGAACTGGGCACCTGGTTCACTGAAACGCAGCGAATTGGGCACAATTTGAGGAGTTCCGCGCGTAGGTGGCGCCTATAAATGCAGTTTTCAGCGAACAATAAATAAATAATGAACTAAATAAGTAAAATCGTGCAAGTTTAAGGTTTTGTTTGGCACAACATTTTTGCTCTGATGAGTAAATAAGCCTAAAGATCTATCTGCAACACCCATTTACATTCATATTTGCAATACATCAATTGGATCATATGCACACAAAATGATAAACTTTATGCCCACACAATGCATTCATATGTTTTTTGATCGAAAAACTGAGTATGGGATGATGATCAAAGCCTACTAATGTATAATATATTCCAAAGTTAAATAATTATTACTAGCAAAATACCAAACGATTGCCAAAAGGTGGAGGAGAATTTGTGGAGAAGAGACATTAATATGTACTTAAATAGTCAATATACATGGTGATGACAATCTTATTGGACCCACTAGGCTCCTTCAAGTTAGTTATGGCTTCAAATATAAGACTGTTTATCATACATGCATTGATAAAGATAATTATCAATTTATCATACAAATATATCCATTACTAGTTGTTAATTAAAATTACTTCTCATGGTCTTTACTAAAAGCAAGTACGAAAAGGAGGACTTCTAGAACAAATCATCACATGATCAACATTCAATATCTATTTAGCAGGACTAGTCCCTGAATTTACATATTTAAGTATGTGATTACTAATGAATAAGACACTAGCTCATCTGCAACTGATCTAACCTATGAACAGTTAAACAGCACTCAATTTACGCAAATATTTATCTAAACTTCCCAACCTCACAAAAAACATAATCACCTAGAAAAAATAGAACATCATCTGTAGCATTAGACACACGCAACAAGGACAAACCCTCTCTCATTTACTCCCTGCCAATCCAGCCCAATTGAATCCATCCCCTCCTTGTTATCAAATCCCCTCCCATGTCTTCTCACGTGGGGCCACCCAACTCCTCTTTCCCACTAACTGACCCCTTCCCACTTCATAGCTATCCCCTCTACTGATCTCCCGCTACAGGGAAACACATCCCCTGTTGTCCAGAGCCGCAAAATCTATCCTGGAATTAATTCCTGGACTTCTACCAAGCCTCCTCACCCCCAATCAGCCACCTTCCAATCTCCAAGTTGCTATCCAGTCTTCCAGGACAGCAAACCTCTATTCCTTGTTGCTGAAACTACTTTCCAGCACCAACCCTGTTGCTCTCCTGGCTTTTGTACAGCCTCCAAACAATTTCTGAATGCTAAAATCTGCTCCGGATAGCCCTCTTAAAGCGCCTCTAGCCCTCCCCTCTTTATAGTTATGGTAATCAAGGTTTGTGAGTTGATTTCTTTACCGTTGTATCATGTTTGTTCTCTATTTGAGAGATAGTGGCTTATAGACTTTGTTTTCAAGTGTTTTTGTTTATGTAATCTCTCATTCAAATAACATTTGCTTTTTGCGCACTATCGTGCCTATACTATCTCTCTGGTTTCTTTTCTTGAATGCTTTAACGATGGTGGTTATCGTTCATAATTGAATTTATAAAGAAAATTCATTACATGTTTAAAATTTGTCGGATCTCATATTAGTTGCATGTAGTGATCTTCCATTATATCCCATCATATAGGGCCGTCCTACATCATTAAACTATCATGAAAAGGTTGGAACTTAAAAATATGCAAAATGATACGGAAAGTAAAAGGCAAGAATTCTACCTTGCAAGCATATTAATCTAATAACAGAGGTTATATTGCAAACATCATCCGTAAAGCTTTCAATAAGAAGTAGTCAATGGGGATCACAATTAGAGATCAGATCATTGGGGCTGCACATGTATATAGAATTTGGAGAAAGAATGGAATTCCGCACATATTTGAAAGAGGATTGGAGGGTATTCAGCCTGTTGTAGGAAGTGTGTAAGGGTTGTAGTTGATGCAGGACATGTGGAGGCTGTAATGGGTGTAGTTGAAGAAGGAAAAAAGACAAAAGAGGGTTGCAGGGTAGTCTACAATTTAGCAGGGAAGAGGGGGAGGAAAGAATAAAAGGAAGGCGTTCAATTAATGGATAGCTATATATAATGGGTGGAGGTAGTGGGTAGTTATGGTGGTTATTAGAGGGTAGTAAGTTAATTAAGGTAATTACTTTGTAGACTGCCAATGGGGTTGGCTGTTTGTGGTGGGAAATAAAGGGAGGTTGGTGGTGGGCGGTTCCAGCAGAGAAAGGGAATTTGTGTAGTTATATGTAATAGGTCGACGTTGTGGGTGGTTATGGCAGTTATTAGAGGGTAGCGAGGTAGTTAAGGTGGTTACTTTTTGAGACTGCCAATTATGGGGTTGCTGTGGTTAATTGCCACTAGAAGTGTGGTTTGTTGCCACTATAAGTGTGGTTTCACGTGAGGTTGTCATTCCACGCCTCCAAAGCAGTCCATAAATCTACACAAAAAACATCAGAAAACTACATTATCAATAATAATTTAGGGCCAAGATTCTCTACTAAGCAGGCCAAGTTCATGCACTAAAAGCTTTGTCTATACTAAATCATTGGCCATTTGCTACCTAGGACTTCAACTATATTTTTTTTATAAAAAGTAGTGTATAATTATTTGACCTCCTCCTAAGACTATCAATCCTCTTTGATCTACTTCCGATGCTTCCTCTTCATTCTACCTGCCATTTGTATCATTCTTTTAACCATTTGATTGGTTTGGTTTTTTGCTCTAATTTAAAAAAAAGTCATTTTATTGATATTTAGGATTTATATAGCCCACGTGTAAGTGATCAACATAAGCCTATCACATTAAGGAAGGAAACATGCATATATGATATATGATCTCAATGTTTTTATCGAACACGGTAACATCACATGGCACAACCAAGATTGTGGGACAGAGTCTAACATCCCATGCCTTATGAATGCATGATTAAAAATATTGAGCTAAAGAAATAATAAGAAATCATATGTCTCTTTGTGATGCCTAGAAATTACTAGAACAAAAAAAAAATTAGAATTGATATGATAAAGATACTTACCATCCTATGAGCATGATGATGAATGGAAATGGTTCCACTTGTGCTTTTAACTGCACCACGGCCACCTCTATCAGAGAGTCAATTTTTGCGATTATTTTCGTGGAGATCTTTATATTTGCGTGCTTCCCATATGTCCCATAAACCTACAAAATTTCTTGTCGCATCCACATCGGTGGAGCTGCAGACCTTGACTTTGCTGCTTTTCGGATGCGCCTCATTTCTGAAGCCATTGCTCTTCTAAAATAACTCTTCCATATTTTATACACTTGTTGCTCCGTCGATGGAGCACGCCAAGTATATTTTACCTACAATTATAAAAAAAAGTAAGAAATAATCATTGTATTATATGTGCATCATTGTAACATAAAAATTAAGAAATAATTAAAGTATTTTTTACCTTGAATATATTGAACAAATACTATTTTACATCATTTGGAATTGCACTAAATGTGGGCCAAATTCCATTGAACCAACCTCTCAAACAATTCAACATGGAACGAGGCACAGAAGTACTAATGAAGCTGCAAACATGTTATAAAACAATATAATTAAACAACATAAGAAAATAAATTGAAAAAAAAAATTTAAAGGGACAATATTACCATTTTCCTGAGATGATGAGTATCTCTTGTCCTTCTTCATCATGCTCAATCTCATCTTTGCTATCTGAATTTTTTGGCTCATGTTTCTCTACATCTGAAGGCATCCCAATATCAAGAGGCGAGCAATCATGAGCATTCACATCATCAGACATATCATGCTCCTCATCTGTATCATAATGCGAGTCAGAATTTATGCTTGATTGATGATTCATATCATCCATTAAGAGTCTCAAGAAAGTATCATCTCGATTTTTGTTAGATAATAATATACCACCACGTCCCCTAGTCTATATAGTAACTACAAATCATTTTAAAATATTACTAATTTAAATATATTAAAAACACACATTTACATCTAAGAAAAGAAAAAAAATGCATGTACAGTAATAAGTATAACTAACCTGAGAGTTATATTATCAAGCTTATAAATACATAAAAATTATAGAGCATGTCTATCATTGAAAGTGATGTCATCTTCTTCCCCCGATGAACCCACATCATCGAATTCATCATCATCTAATTCTGTTGATCCTTTTTTGAACCCATCAGACTTAATATTGTGTTCGAGTTCTCTTTCTAGTGGTTGTAATTCCTCAGTATTTACTTCTTCCGCTTGACAATGATTATAGTTGTGAAAAATAGGGTTTTTCTCTTATTACCTTTCAATACCTCATTACACCTATTTATACCCTCTCTTTACAACACCACTCCTATTTTACTATCTACACACCAATACACACACATAATTACTAAATACAAACCAATACTCCTCCTCAAGGTGGGTGGAATATATCTATCAAACCCAGCTTGTCCAAGTTCCTGTTCATGTCCATTGAGCTCAGCCCCTTTGTCAGACAATCCGCAGCCTGATCCTTGCTTGCAATGTAACTGAGCTCCAGTAGTCCACTGTCCAGTTTCTCCTTTATGAAGAACTTGTCAATTTCAATGTGCTTAGTTCTCTCATGTTGAACTGGATTATTTGCAATACTGATCGCTGCCTGGCTGTCACACAACACCTTCATCTTATCCCCTTGATCTAGACTCAGCTCCGTCAGCATTCTCTTCAGCCACAAAAGTTCAGCTACGCCCGATGCCATCGCTATGTATTCTGCCTCAGCAGTTGATCGTGCCACCACTGATTGTTTTTTACTCCTCCAGGAGACCAGGTTTCCTCCTACAAATACGCAATAGCCTGACGTGGATCTCCTATCATCTGTGCAGCTTGCCCAATCAGAATCACAGTAGCCTTCAATCTTCATATGCCCATTTCTTCGGAAGAGCAATCCCTTCCCCGGGGAAGCCTTCAAATACCGTAGTATCCGGTACACAGCATCCATATGCCCCTTCCTAGGATCATGCATATAGCGACTCACTACACTTACCGCATAAGAGATGTCTGGGCGTGTGTGACTCAGGTAAATCAACTTCCCAACCAATTTCTGGTACCTTTCTCGATCAACTGCGTCACCCGCCTCAGCCCCCAACTTACACTTCTGATCAATCGGTGTTGCAGCCGGTCTACAACCCAACATTCCTGTTTCTGTAAGGAGATCCAAGGCATATCTTCTCTGTGATAGGACAATACCCCTTCTTCCGTAGGCGATCTCAATTCCAAGGAAGTACCGTAACATCCCCAAATCTTTTACTTCGAACTCCTTCCCCAATGCTGTCTTGAGATGGACGATTTCCTGTTCATCATCCCCTGTGATGATCATGTCATCCACATACACAGCGAGGATAGTAATGTGATGACCTTCACTTTCCTTGAAGAACAATGTGTGATCAGCGTTGGTCTGCCGGTATCCCATCCCAATCATGGTTTTCCTGAATCGATCAAACCACGAGCGGGGTGACTGCTTCAACCCATATAATGACTTCTTCAGTCTACATACCTTACCATTGGTCTCGAACCCCGGTGGTATCTCCATGTTCACTTCCTCGGTTAACTCTCCATGAAGGAAGGCATTTTTCACATCCAGTTGATGCATTCTCCATCCACCATTTGCAGCCAAGCTTATCAAGGTTCTGACCGTGCTCATCTTGGCCACGGGTGCGAATGTCTCGTCGTAATCTATGCCATAGGTCTGGCAGTATCCCTTTGCAACTAGTCGAGCCTTGTAGCGCTCGATAAGTCCATCTGGGTTTTGTTTCACGGAGAAGACCCACCGGCATCCGACGGCCCTCTTGTTGTCAGGTAGATATGCCAGCTCCCAGGTTTTGTTCTTCTCAAGGGCTCTCATCTCCTCTTTCATCGCTGCTTTCCATTTCGGATCAGTCTTGGCAACCTGCCAATTGTTAGGTACAGTAACACTATCTAACGATGCTATGAATGCTCCATGAGAAGGGGAAATATTATTATAAGAGACAAATGACGCAAGGTCCCAGCCATATCTGTCTGGAGGATTGCCCGCATTACTGCGTATACTCCGCCGGACAGTAACGGTGGGGGAAGAGGGTGTAAGGGAAACGATCTCACCGGAACAAGGCTGTGGGTCTGTAGGTGCCCCAGAAAGAGAGACGGGCGTATGCACGGGATTGGGCACTGGCATCCTGGGCACCAGTACTGGTTCAGTGGTTTGTGTCTCCCTTCTATGGTAGGTAAGTAGTTCCCCTTGAGTCGTTGGACGCACGTTTCTCACTTCCTCCTCCTGCACCTCATCACTCCCAGACTCCTCCGCCGATTCCTCATCACACACCTCTAGTTCGGTCACCAGGCTTTCTCTCTCTCTCCCAAACCATTCGGAGTTCGTCGGTTCTGGTGTGCGTGACGTTTCTTCATGACGGTAGTATTGTTCCAATTCTCAAAAGTGGACATCCATGCTCACAAAACTTTTCTTTTCGACTGGACTCCAGCATACGTACCCTTTCTGGGTCCCAGAGTAGCCTACAAAGATACACCTAAGTGCCCTTGCATCGAGTTTTCCAACCCCCGGTCTGTTGTCCTTTACATAGCACGCACAACCAAAAACTTTTAATGGAAGCATCCCGCCATTAATCCCTTGCAGCTTCTGACATGGAGATTTCCATCCAAGAATACGTGATGGCATTCTGTTTATCAGTTGGGTTGCGGTTAGCATGGCGTATCCCCACAGACTTTGTGGGACGTTCATGTGCAGCATCATGCTCCTCGCCACCTCCATTAGATGTCTGTTTTTTTCTTTCCGCAACACCATTCTGAGCAGGGGTGTACGGACACGTTGTCTGATGTTGGATCCCATGGGCAGATAGGTATTCTCCCAGCGCTCGGTTAGTGTATTCCGTTCCATTGTCCGACCTTAACACTTTTATCATCTTCCCGTACTGCATTTGAACATATTTGTGGAAGTCTCGAAAGCAAGTGAAGACTTCACTCTTATTCCTCATTAAATACAACCAGGTAACGCGCGATGCACAATCAATAAACGTTACAAAATATTTGTAGCCATTCAAAAAATTCACCGCACATGGTCCCCACACATCAGAATGCACTATATCAAAACTGGCAGAGCTTAGATGTCCAGTACTAACATAAGAACTCCTAGTGAGTTTTCCCAAATCACATGCATCACAAATAAGTTTACTTTGATTCGAATGTTTATACAACGCAGGATAGACTCTAGCTAGAGTATCAAAAGATAAGTGTTCCAGCCGCTGGTGATGCAGAAGAAGAATGTCCTCTGCACTCATCTTCGCTCCTCCTTCATCTGACTCCCTTGACTTGGAGGTGAGAGCTAAATCGAGTTTCCCTCGGTCCAAGTACCATAGCCCATCATGCCAGGTCCCAGTCCCAAGTATACGGCCCGTCTCTTTCTCCCGGAAGGTCACCTTAGGAATGTCAAAACAAACAATACATTTGAGTTGAAGAATTATGGAACTTATAGAGAGAAGGCTAACTGGGAAGGATGGAGCATGCAAGACATTAGAGAGTTTTACCGAACCTGTGCAATCGACAGTGCCCTTACCGATCACGGATTGGAACGTGCCATCTGCTGTCTGTATGCTATCGGTCTTAGCTAGGCGAGTGTAAGAAGAGAACTCACCAACGTCTCCTGTCACATGCTGAGAGGCGCCCGAGTCAGCAATCCAATCCGAAGTCTTGGGAGGGTGAGCATACGAAGCCAAGGCAGATGCTCCTCCGGTTCCACTCTTGCTTCCCTCTCCGGTCTGTCTTCCCTTGAGACCCTCCATCATACTCATCATACTGAGTAGTGTCTGCTCCTCCTCCGTGTAGATACCGCTACGATTATCATCACCTCCACCAATGCCCAGATTGTCCCGATGACTGCCTCTACCACTACGACCCTGGCCACGCCCACGACCAAGTCCACGACCACGGGAACCCCTCTCCTTGGGTGTCCTAGGACACACAGCCGCTATATGTCCAATTTCCCTGCAGTTGTAGCACTGACGAGTGTCTTCCTGAGTTCTGTGAAACGGCAAGCCAGTGGCTGCCAATGCCGACTTTGCCACAGCAGATTCCCCTGGTCCCGCCTGGAGTTTGAATCGAGTCTCTTCCTGGATTATGGCCGAGATGGCCTCTGACAAGGTGGGAATCTTCGTGTTTGACAGAAGAAATGCCCTCCTCTGGTCAAACCGTTCGTGTAGCCCTTTAAGGAATCTCATAGTCCTTTCTTCTACCATCAGTTTGGTGGCCTTGCACTCAGGGTCCTTGCAACTCATCCCGCCAGACACGTGGTCATAGTCCACCCATAGTCGTTCTAACTCAGAGGCGTACTCCTGCACGGTCTTCTCGCCCTGGACTGTATCGTCTACTTCTCCCTTCACCTGGAATACTCGGAGAGTATTCCCCACCCCATCATAGTTGCACCTCAGTCGGTCCCACACCTCAGCGACTGTCTCCAGGCCATCAACCGTGGCAGCGATCGAGGGGACAACAGAGCTGAGAAGCCACATGAACACCGTCATGTGGGTTGATTCCCACTCATCTCCAACAGTTGGGTTCTCAGGCTTCTTCAACTCCCCTGTTAAGAGACCTCCAACCTTCCGTGCTGTAAGAGTCTTCCTCACGCGGCGCGACCAACCTAGATAGGTGGTCGGTCCATCAAGTTTCAGGTCAACAGGAGGAAGATCAAACTTCACTGGTCGGGGTGATGAACCCAACAACTTCAACAGAGTAACCACCTCTGCCGGGTCCAGCTTCTCGAAGATGGCCTCCATCCGTTCGTCGTTGACCCAACAGCTCCAACGAAAGTCCACACCCTTCGGTGATACCCAATAGTGTCGAAGTCGGCGAAAGCAAGTGTCGAAGTCGGCGATAGCAAGTGTCGAAGTCGGCGATAGCAAGTGTCGAAGTCGGCGATACCCAATAGCCGAATCCGGCGATAGCACCCTTCGGAGATAGGCAGCAGTCGAATTCGACGAATGACAATGGTCGAAGTCGACTCAATCGAATCCGGCTTCTTCTTCTCCTCCAACGCCGACGGCTTCTTCTTCTCCTCCAACGCCGACGACGTCTTCTTCTCCTTCAACGGTCAGCGATAGGCAATAGTCGCAGTCGGCGTCGTCTTCTCCAACAGCTGCGCCCTCTCGACGACGACAACAACGACAAGGGCAATGGTAGGACAGGGGTCGAACAGCGGTCGGCTTCCTCTTCTCCAACAGCCGCACCCTCTCGATCGGTCGGCTTCCTCTTCTCCAACAGCCACACCCTCTCGATCTACGACGACAACAGCGATCGACGTCCTCGTCTCCGATCAATCTTCCGCTCCGGCTGCGCCCTCTCGATCGGCGATCGACGACGACAACCCTTCCTCTCCACCGATCGACACTGCCTCCGCTGCGGAAATGACGCGCGCGACGTGCGCCGCCCCCCTCCGCTCTGATACCAAGTTGTGAAAAATAGGGTTTTTCTCTTATTACCTTTCAATACCTCATTACACCTATTTATACCCTCTCTTTACAACACCACTCCTATTTTACTATCTACACACCAATACACACACATAATTACTAAATACACACCAATAATTATCAACGAGAACAATGTCATCATCTGGTACAACACAAGATGGATTCATAGTTGAAGTCTCTTGGTATAATTCTTCTAGTGGAATATGGCTTATCTCATATGTGCTTCTGGCTTTAACATTAAAAACCGCACGCCAATGACGATCAAGAGCTTTTTCTGCAAGGATATGATGTGTAGTACATTTGATAACATTGAGAAGCCAACACAAAAGGGTTATCTTCAGCCATACTACGATCAATATTAATGTCAACAATTTTATATCTTGGATGAACCTTCGTTCCTTTTTATCCATTATCGAACCATTTACATTTGAACATCACCACAGTATTTGTGATGGACCTAAAAAACTCAACTCAAGAATTTCTAATAATTCACCATAATAGTCTTCACTAGAATCATTATAAAAACTCCCATTGACACAAACTCCACTATTCATTATAGATTTTCCTTCTCCATACTCAATTGTGTGGAATCTATAACCATTCATAAAATATCCGTTCTAATGTTTAACAATGCTACTAAATCCACATGCAAATTGTTTGATATCATTGTCCGTTATTTGGTTGGCTGAGTTTTCAACCTATTAAAATAAAAATAAATTTCTTGTTAGTAATATATATTATATAATCATAACTTATTAATAAAATATCAACTTACATAATTTCTAAACCATGTTGAAAACTCTTTATCGCGCATAACTCCTAATGTTATGCGAGTCAAATTTGATAGTTCAGCTTCTTTCTCAGCATCATAAAACCTACAAAACATATCTTCTCGGTACTTAAATAATTAATATTACTTACTATTATTAACAATAATGATAGTTAATAAATATTAGCTATAATATTACTTACTCAACATATTTAGAGATCTCGGGGGAATCTCAACAAAATATATATCATGCATGCATCCTTCTCAAGTGGAGTTAAAATGTGCATGGGATCTTTTGGGCTAAATGGTCGACTTGTACAATTGAACACAGATAACCCACTACAAGGTTCAACTTGAATTACATTCTCATTGCGCCCTGTACTTGTAGTCCTTGTTTCCATATGAGAGCAAAAAGTCTCTTCAATCAAGTAAGCTTCAAATATCGATCCTTCTACACGTGCCTTGTTCTTTACTTTACGTTTCAATGTGTTCAAAAACCTATAAATATCAAAGTTAAAATATATATTTATATATATATAACATGCAAAACACAGTTGATGTCTCTTCAATCAAGTAAGCTTCAACTATCGATCCTTCTGCACGTGCCTTATTCTTTACTTTACGTTTCAATGTGTTCAAAAACCTATAAATATCAAAGTTAATATATATATATATATTACATGCAATAAGAAAGTAATTTTCAAGTGATAATTACCTCTCAAATGGATATATCCAACGATATTGAACAGGCCCACCAACCCTTGCGTCGTATGCCAAATGTATTGGCAAATGCTCCATGGAATCAAAAAATGGAGGAAATATTTTCTAAAGTTTGCATAATATTACAACTATGTTCTCCTCCATTTTTTCACATCTGACTCATAGAGAGTTGTTAAGCATAAGTCTTAAAAAATTGACTTAATTCAGTTAATCCATTCCACACAACTTCGGGTAATAAATCTTGAAATGCAAAAGGAAACAATCTCTCCATAAAAATATGACAATCAGGACTCTTCATTCCATGCATACTATTGTCCTCCAAATTAAGACATCTACCCAAATTGGATGCATAACCATCTGGAAGTCTCCATTTTTTTACCCACTTTAGTACAATCTCTCGTTTATCCTTAGATAATGTATAACTTGCCTTAGGTTTAAGAAGTTTCGCATTCACCTCCTTGAGCTCAAGATCACGACGCTTACATATGCTTTGAAGGTCCAAACGGGCTTTTACATTATCCTTAGTCTTACTTTTTACATCCATAATAGTGTTAAATGCATTATCAAACATATTTTTTTCAATGTGCATCACATCTAGGTTATGTCGAATCAAATTTGTTTTCCAATATGGCAACTCCCAAAAGAAACCTCTTTTTAACCAATTATGACACTCACAAAACCCTTCTATTTTTCCTTGTCCTTAGTCTTTACAAAGTCAACCTTTGATAATAATGCGACTACAACATCGAGTTCATGACCAGTTAACTGAATAGGTGGCACATCTATTTCAATTCTTCCCTTTGTGAAGTTGTCTTTTTGATATCTATATGAATGATCTAACGGTAAAAATTTGCGATGACAATCAAAGAAACATGGTTTTCGACCATGTTTAAGTCTAAAAGTCTTAATATTAGACATGCAATATGGACACGCCAACTTACCATGTGTACTCCAACCCGACAACATTCCATATATAGGGAAGTCACTGATAGTCCACAATAATGTCGCCCTCATCTAAAAATTTTGCTTTTTTGACACATCATATTTCTCAACCCCAACATTCCATAATATCTTCAACTCATATATTAAAGGTTGTAAATACACATCCAAGCTCCTACCTGGACTCTTTGGACCTGACACGAGAACTGGGAGAAACATATAAGGTCGATCCATGCACATCCAAGGAGGTAAATTACACGATGTAACAATAACCGGCCAACAAGAGTAGGTCTAGATCCTTGATTATGTGGATTAAATCCATCGGTGGAAAGAGCAAGTCTAACATTTCTTGGCTCGGCTTCAAAGGTAGGTTGAGCCCTATCAAAGTGCTTCCAATCTTCACCGTCCTGTGGATGGCATAATTTTCCCTCATTACCAATATTTTCCTTATGCCATCTCATATGTTCTGCAATGGTATTGGACATATACAACCTTTGTAGTCTCAGTGTGAGTGGTAAGTAACTCAAATGCTTAAATGGTATGTCATTATGCTTTTTATTCGCCCTTCGATTTCAAGGCTTAAATCTAGGGTGTCGAAAAATCTTACATTCTTTCAACTCTTCATCATATTTCCTGTACAACATGCAGTCATTTTCGCAAGCATCAATCTTCTAAAGCCCAAGGCCAAGTGGACCAACCACCTTCTTGCTCGAATAAAAGTTATCAGGTAATTTATGTCCCTTTGGGAGCATCTGACCAAATGCCTTTAAAAATCGATTAAAATGTTTCTCACTCAAGTTTGATTCAGACTTGATGTTTAAAAGTTCTGACAATGCTGATAACTCTGAATATTCCTCACAACCAGGCCAAAGAGTTCTATCTGCAGCGTTCTTTAGTTCAAAGAATTTTTTAGCAGTTACATTAGGGTTTTCTAGCTCATGATCTCTAGTATTCCAATCAAAATAAGGACCAGCAACATCAATAATCATATCAATCAAAGAATTATGTTGTTCTTCAATGAGTCTCTGCTCAGACACTATTTGCTCTTGCATATGATTAGCATGTGCTTTAGTGGATGGTTCCTCCCAATGCGGTTCACATTGCCTTGCTCAATTAATATAACCACGCTCAAAACCTCTAGAAATGAGGTGAAAATTGACCATATCAGACATAAGAAATCTCAAGCTTCTACAATCGAACATGGACATCAAATTTTTTCTCGGACCATATATCTTAGATATTATTGGCACAATTCTATGAATCCTTTAACCCCCATTTGATATTCATATGTAATGCCATATCCACCCGGGCAAACACGATTATTGATCGAACATCTATCTGGATGCATGATTATTGTTCTATAAATAAAACATACCAAATGATTACAATTGTAGTCGTGGAGTTTAAATCATATATTGAAAACAAAATTATCATATCATTTATGTTCAACTTGATAGTTGAATCGAATAAATAAGAACAAACATCTCAAGAACATTATTATGAAGACGGATCTCTTTGTATTCTCTATAATAAAGTCATAAGCATTATCACCCAACATCAACATCAAAAAATTTATACGAACTATTCAAGGATGGCTTTATGATAATCCAAAGTCAGTAGTGAAGCTTCGTCACTTTGGGATTGACCAGAACAAAAAGAAAGATAATTTCATTAATATTAATAAGTATTTAGTCATAAAAAATATTTAATCACTATTATTGTACCTCAAGCCAAATTTTAGGTTCCCTCTACAAAATTTTGGTCCCCTATTTAATATTTCACTTCCCTCCATTGACTACAATATTTCATTCCTGCATTAGGGCACGACACTTTCTCCTCAAGCCGCTCCTCAAGCAGCTCCTCAAGCAGCTCTTCTAGTGGCATTCTCGATCGTCTTCTCTTCATGTCACTATTCCAGCCATCGTTCTCGCTAACCCACTGATGGGCGTTTCCTCCGTCATAAGGTTTAGGGCCTTTCCTCCTATTAGGTTCACCCTTTCCTCCTCATTGTTCTAATTTTCTAATTTTATATGAATTCTTGTAAAATATGATTCTAGCTCAATTTCTCGGTAAGAAATTTTGTTGGAAATGATGAATAGCTGAATGAATGTGATGCAATTTTCAATGATTTGATTTTACTATTTTTCTAATTCCTCCACCGAGAGATGGTTATTTGAGTTGATTTCATATTGATGCCCCTAGAGTTCTATGTTGGGCTATTTTTCAACTTTTAGGAAAGTGTGTCTATGTTTGATTAACTCTCTGAGATTTTATGGCATAATATAGAATAATTAGGGGTAATTTTTTATTTATGCAACTGCTTGCTCTACCAGTAACTTCAGGAATTATTTATCTATTCTAGATATATTAATTTATTTTATTTTTCATTTCTTTAGGGCACTGCTTTTGAATTTAAGGGCATTTTGATTTTATCATTGTTGTATTTGTTTCATAAAAAATTCTTATCTTAAGCTGAAGTTATATTCCATCATAAATCTACAGTTTAGGAATTCCTAAAATGGGATATAACTTTGGTTTTAATTATATACAATATTTACTATGATTTTCTGTTGTAGATTAATATACTTTTCATTTTTTAATAAGCCTCAACCATTGTGTAATTAGCTAAGTTCTTCTTCGGCCTTTGGGTTTGATGTAGTGCGGATCTAGGAATTGTGCGATCATGACTACTGCTCAATTGGCGGGTTCTGTAGGCATGCATCCACCTTCCTCGCGCACTATAAATCCACTGATTTGCCACAGATCGCGGTTGTGGTATGGTTTCTATCCAGTCATCCAAAATCCTAACCGTTGATGTAATTTGTTTTAAGTGTGGTATAGTTGAACGATATATAAGAATTCAGGTTGCAAAATAAATTCCATATTTGGAAGATGGTTTTGCTGGATGATGATTTTATCCAATCGCATAATCGACATTTCACAAGCCTCCCTGCAGTTCTGCAATATAACTACAACACACTGTTGTAGTTCTAATCAAGCCCACTGATGTTGTAGATGCTAAACTGCTGGGCTGCAGTTCGTGCTGTCGGGGACCCCCGACAACGGGTAGCTTTATGGTTCTTACTACACTGACTGGACTACATGCTGCAATCCTTTCTAATGCTAATGGATGTTGTTGATGAGTACATAGCATATCCCATTCACTAACTTGAGAAACCTTTCCTTATGCCTATTGAAGATGTTTTCTCCATACAACTATCCGACTTATTTTTCCCTCTTAGTTCCCAGTTTGCATGCAATCCACTTATTGGGTTTTATGTTCCAGTACTATAATTAATTGAAGTGAATGCTACTATTCCTTCTCATTAAATGTCTTTAGTGTAGTGCACAAGTAAACAAAATTGCTTATTTTAATTTCTTATTTTGGCCTATTAACTCAATTTAATAGGTAAGCAACGAACAATAAAATTAATGAGACTACACAACATTCGGATGAAATCATTCAGATTAAAATCAATGTAGTAATTATATTGCTAATTATAGGCAATTCGCCAAATTATATGGTTATTTACTGCCGAAAGACAACATTGTGATTTTAATATGGTTAAAATTAGTATAATTATTCGAACAAGGCATGCACACTGAATTCACATATAATTCTGGGACACACTTGTACTGAACACTAAATTAAATTCAGGTCAAAGGGACATGCCATAAACATAACCATCCAAGCTTGTAATCCGAATTATAATGCCTACAATATTGCCTACAGAGAGAATATTATACTTTTAATTATATGTACAATGAAAAAATTGGTGCACCCCGAATGTGAACACAAGAATGTGAGCAAGTGTGAACTTAACATACACTGAATTCACATTCACCTACATGCAATATTACACAGTCAAATTATATTTCCATTTTAACCTATAAATTATTATTTGCAGTATTGTCTAGGAATTTACCATTGTTTGCTCTTTGTTTATGTTTATTCATATGAAATTTGAATAAAATAGATGTTTACAGTATTGTCCAGGCAATGTTTTTTAGTGTTGTGGTGCATAAGAAAAATATTATTTTGCGCTTTTTGAGCTATTAGTAAAGAAAACACAATTATTTCTGAATTGTGAATCAATATATGGATGACAGTAATGAAAGCAAAATAAGACAATTTTTTCTTTCTTTCGTGCCTTATCCTCACTCTTCAGAATTGTTCACAGAAATTATTATAAGATGATGATGATGTTAATTGAAAATGTACAGATGAAGATCATGATGGAGTTGACAAAGCAGTTGATTGAGACAATATCTACACTAAAACGAAGCAAATTTCCTGAATTGGACGGGGCTTCTATGGAAGAGAGTGATGGTAAAAATGTGGAGCTAGAGAAGTTGTGCAAAGAGCAAGGTCTACGTGAGATCCAAGTTGCATCAATCAGCAACAATACATGAAAACACTAAAAAACATTGCCGCGATAAGCATACAAATGACTTCAACAAATTTCCTGATTTTTTTCTACAATCATTTTTTTTAGTTCATGTCTTTATTGCACATGCATAGTTTTGAATTTTTTTTGAAAAAGATAAATGAATCACTGTATGATTTTAGTAGGAAGAAGGTTAGTCATTTGATTTGTATTTTAGGTTAAAAAATGTTTTAATGTGTTATAGCTCAAGTTAGTCTTGGTTGGCTAAAAATGTTTGTAAGATTTTAGTTGGCTAAAAATGCGTTGTATGCTCAAGCTGCATCAATCAACAACAGTCTTGGTTAAAAAATGTTTGTAAGATTTTAGTTGGATAATTTATCAGTAGCTAAAAATGATTTGCCCTTAACATTGAACAAAGTTTAATGAAGCAGGAATATGAAGATCCTTATGTTAAAAGTACATAAAGAGACATATTTTAATCATAAATAAATACGAAAGTTACAATATAACCCGAATGCTACCAGACTATTGAATGGTAAATCACCAAAAGGGTATGAAATCATAAACACCGGCAAAATCAAGCGTCTTGTTCAGCTCGTCACACGGTCTTTTCATCAAAATTTTGTCTCATTCTCCATCAAGCATTATAGAATTATGAGGCAAAAAATTAAGAGGCTAAAATGTCATCTAAGTCTCATTCTTCATCAAAGTTTTAAGAGGCTAAAATGCCATCTGAGTACCTAATTAAGAGGGAAAAAATTTCATTTGAGCATTTCATTGAATTTATCATATGCATAAACCTAATTAGAAGTAGTGGAACTAGTTGGAAGGGAAGAAATCAATTCCATGTCTGCATGTGTGGATGAGAAGTAGGTGTGAAGATGGAATCAATTAAAATTAAGACATAATATGACCTCTCAATGATGGATCTGGTTCTAAAATTTCAGTCTGCAGTCAATGATGTGGAGGGGAGGAATATTACCTTGCCGCTCTCTACTGCTCGGAATGGGAAGGATGATATCTAGCAGCTCGGAATGGGAATGACGAACCCCGAGGAGTTCGGAAATCATTGAATGGGGAAGAAGGAGACGACGAGCTTGACAGGGTCACACGGAGGCTCAGTGGAATATTTGATAGAAAAGTGGGGGACGCTGATTCATCGGGACTGGGAGGAAGGAATCCGAAGAGGAGACATGGTCATGGAGGAGCAGGGCGGGGAGATCATGGGAGTGTGACGAGCTCGGCGGGGAGATCTTGCGGGAGAGTGAGGAGATGGCTGGGAATGGGATAGCCCTAATAAGAACATATATATATATTAAAAATGAACTAAAAATATTTGGAGGAAAATGAAAATTTCCCTTCAAAAACATTTTGATCTAAAATAATTAGAATGGAAATTTTGAAAGGAATTATTTCGTTTCAATTTAGCAACAAAATAATTCATTACTATTTTTGCAACAAAAATTTTCGTTACTATTTTTGTAGGTAAAAGCAAATCTCATATACGTAGCTAAATTCGATGGTAATTAGCAACAAATTTTTTAGCCTTCCTTGTTGTCATTGCTAAATGATGATTTTCTTGTAGTGACACAATTTTAAAATATTGAGCAAACAAGCTCCGAATTGAATTCTGTCAGTTGCGTTCGACTCATATATACAACATGAGTACAGTAGAATTCGTTTCGCTCGATTCCGACGTCGTTTAGTCAATTAAATAAAAATATTGCTTGAAAAATTATACGAAGCTTCGAGATATGTGGACGCTGGATTTCAACCTTATCACATCAATGGGGACTCAACACTCGATGATTCAGACCCACATTGACTTTGACATGCATGGGGGACCCACATGGGATTGACTTGGGTCAAACTCCTCTTATAAATAGTATTTCATGATTTTTTTAACCCGCACCCACTCATCTAAGCCCGCATAAACTTCCCCACTCTCATTATGCTGATGTGCACACATCCCTAAGTATTGGGGATGGATATTTTAAGCTAGCTCAAGGCTTAAGCCTAAACTAACCTTAATCCACCTTAAACCAAATCATAATGCCCCTCTTAGCCTAAGCCCAAGGAAATGGGCCTAGATATTTTGAAGCTTAACCAGACAAGTTTTTAATTAGTTAAGAATTAGCCACTCTTCCAAAATGTCTCCAAAATTTATGGCAAGTTTGATGGGCTAAAACCCACCTAAAATGGTTTGGGGTTTTTTAAAGCATTCTTGCTATATTTGAAAATTTATTTAGCGGTTATGGGAACCTAAAGGAATTATCAAGGCAGTGTAAGATCTCAGAAGGGCCTGGAAAATATATGGTAGCACTTTAAGGGTAGGATGAACCCATGATAAATGTGGACTGATTTTTGGATATAATCTCCAATTTTAATGTTTTTTAAAATAAGATAAGGAAGGGGGAAATTGAGTAGTAATCAGGTTTGAATGACACTTGGAACAGAGAAACTCCTATGAATGGAGATAGAATAGAACTTTCCTCTTATGTACGGTGATGGACCCGAAGCCTCCTATATATGGAGTGAAGGACTACTAACCCTTTTATTCTATTGCACTTTCTTTTACTCCAGTCTTGTACTGGTCCAGTTCAGTTACTGTACTTTATTTCAGTAGTGCCTATAATTTAGATTTGACTTGAAGATGGGACATTCCTTCAGGGTCAACCCTAAATAATGTCGAACTGGCTGCCGCTCTTGGAGCAGAGAGGACAGATCGATGTTTTGGTCTTATTCCAACATTTTGATTACTGCACCTTATTTGAGTATTTCAATTACTGTATCTTATTTCAGTATTGCCTATAATTTAGAGATGACGTGAAGATGGGACATTCCATCAGGGTCAAACCTAAATAGTGTCGAACTGTCCGCCGCTCTTGGAGCAGAGCGGACAGATCGATATTTTGGTCTTATTCCAGCATTTTGATACTGCACCTTATTTCAGTTACTATATCTTATTTCAATATTGCCTATAATTTAGAGTTGACGTGAAGATGAGACATTGCTTCAGGGTCAACCCTAAATAGTGTCAAACTGGCCGCCGCTCTTAGAGTAGAGCGGACAGATCGATGTTTTGGTTATATTCCAGCATTTTGATTACTGCAACTTATTTCAGTATTTCAGTTACTGTATCTTATTTCAGTTTTTCCTATAATTTAGAGTTGACGTGAAGATGGGACACTCCTTCAGGGTCAACCCTAAATAGTGCCAAACTGGCCGCCGCTCTTGGAGCAGAGCGGATTGATCGATGATTTTGTTTTATTCCAGCATTTTGATTATTACGCCTTATTTCAGTATTTTAGCTACTATACTTTATTTTAGTGTTACCTATAGTTTAAAGTTGACGTGAAGATGGGTCATTCCTTTAGAGTCACCCCTAAATAGTGTCGGACTGGCCGCCGCTCTCGGAGCAGAGAGGACAGGACGACGTCTTTGGCTATTCATTAAGACTTGCCTATAATTATATATTGTGCCTTCGAGAATTATTCCTACGGGAATATATGGTGCCTTCAAGAATTACTCCTACGGGAATATATTGTGCCTTCGAGACTTATTTCCTACGGTAATATACTGTGTCTTCGAGAATTATTCCTACAGGAATATATCATACCTTCGAGAATTATTCCTACAGGAATTTCTTTGGCCTTCGAGAATTATTCCTATGGGAACATACGTGCCTTCGAGCATTATTCCTACGGGAATATATTTTGCCTTTGAGAATTATTTCTACGGGAATATATTGTGCCTTCGAGAATTATTTCTACGGGAATGGGTTGTTCCTTTGGGTATTATTCCTAAGGGAATATGTTGTGCCTTCGAGAATTATTCCGATGGGAATATATGGTGCCTTCAAGAATTATTCCTACTGAATATAATGTGTCTCGAGAACAATTCCTACAGGAATTTGTCGTCCCATCGAGAAATTGTGCCTTGGGGAGAAAATCAGATGGCTGAGAAGTTATACCCCGAGGCAATCCGCACAAAGGATGGTCTGGGAAGACAACTCATGCGAAACTAATTTTTACTGCGTGGGTCTGAGACCGTATGCATAATGATACAGAGTACGTAGGCGGCGGTCGCAGGAAGACTGACACAACCCAATAAGAGTCCAGATATCTCCTCTATATAAAGGTAATACTATGCTTAAATGCTAATAAGGATTGGATTCTATTCGTGAATCTAATAACTTGTCCTTAGCCCAGGTGACAAGTGCGGGTAAGAGATAGCACCCAATTGTGGAGGAAGCCCAGAGCAGGCTGCTTCAGGTATAAGTTGGTTAAGCCCCATCTCCTTTTATTATGCCATATCTCATGGTGCCTATATATTAGCAATGAATCCTTGATTGATAGGATTTAATGCGTCAGAGATATTGAAATTATTCATACAGGTCTTGAGGTGAGGTTTATGTGACAGTTATTCTTCTGCTATAATACTACGTCTTCTGCTAAGTACTATAAGGTGCACTCAATAATGATGTCTTTCACTAAGGAACTGCTTCGCTACTCTGTGGTGTGTTGTGACATTCGCTTAACATCACCCATATGCGTGAGAACGGATTGTTCAAGGAAAGGGATTGGAGAAGGAAGTACCTTCACCCTTCGTGATCGCTTCGGCGCCATGCAAAAAGGGTGGTGTGCAATAAGATCCCTTGGTCGGACCGCCGATTTCAGGAGGGGGGTCTTACATGTCGCCCCCACGACAAATGCCGCCCTCATGACAAAATATGCCCCCATTACAAATGTCGCGTTCCACGACAAAGGTCACCCCCACGACAAATGCCCTTCATGACAAATGTCTCCCCCACGACAAATATCTTCCCCCATGATAAATGTTGCCCCCACGACAAATGGCGCCCCCTACGATAATTTACGTCCAACACGACAAATGTCGCCCCCCACGACAAATATCTTCCCCCACGATAATGTCGCCCCCACCATAAATGTCACCCCCATGACCAATGATGCCCCCCACGACAAATGTGGGCCCCCAAGATAAATTATGGCCCCCACGATAAATGTCACCCCCACGACAAATGTCGCCCCGCACGACAAATGTCGCCCCTAAGACCAATGTTGCCTTGGATCGAGCCGAAGGCACGTGGCGGTCACTCATATATATATATTAATAAATATATATATATATATATATATATATATATATATATTTATATACAAATATATATAAGACATGAAAAGTAAATGTATTTGCATTATATCTCTATATATATAACAAACTATTTTTTAAATGTTTATGTATACTTTAATATAAGCCACTATATAACTTCTAAGATGCCTCGATGATTATCTTTGAGACATCGGTACAAAAGTCCAAGACCACTCTTATTTTTATCATTAAAAAATTAGATATTTATTTACGGTTGTCACAAAAATCGCTCAGTTCAGTGTTCACCCTGTCTGATCAGGTGGTTATCTAGTTTTACTTGGTTCTTACTTGGAGCAATCTTAAGAAGGTCACAACTTGACCAATTGAACCGACCAATCTAGTGTGGTTGAATTGGCTGTCCCACACTAGTCCTGTTGCAGGTTGCTTGATGCTCCTGTAGATCAGTCGAATTGAATAGTATCAGCTCGAGAGCGAGCCGAGCGTACAAACAGTCAATGTAGAGACCAACATTTGGCAAGAAGATTTTTATCGTGGAAAACTCGAAAAGGGTGGAAAACCATGGAGCCAGAATGGTGCCGACTAAATTGCACTATTTTACTGAGTGTTACAAGTTATAGAATGCACGAGGGTGACAGGCCACCGCTCGTCGCAGGGGTTGTAGAAAAGAATGAGAAAGATAGAATCTCAAAGAGGAAGGAGATCTTCAAAGGCCAACGAGATATCTTCAAGTCAACTTTGAAGGAGATCTTCAAAGGGGACAGAGATCTCCGAAGGATGATGGAGATCTTCGAAGGATTCTTTGAACACTAAAGGAGAACTCTGAAGGATCTTTGAAGGAGCTCTCTCAGACGTTGATTGCAAGCCCCTTCAAATGATGGCTCTGGGATCCTTGTATAGTTTTTGACAGCAGCGGTTTGGTAGTTGCACCATTGTAACCATTATAACTTCTAGACGGGCGAATCAGATTTCTTGATTTGGAGCACACAGATAACCATTTTAGTAGATGTGATGGTTTAACCCAGGGCAGTTCGGGCAGTTCGGGAAGGACTGGTGGCAACAGTTATAGCGATGAATGAGTAATACACTCTTCGTGGACATGAGAAGCAAAAAAGGTTAATTGCCATGCGCGATGTGAGCATGAAAGCCTTATGAACACGCCGTGAGGGTGGAGGCACCGTGAGCGCGGAGGTCTTATGAGCGTGGAGGCCTTGTGAGCGCACCGTGAGCATGGAGGCGTTGTGAGTGTACTCTGATTGCTTAGGCATTATTAGCGGGCTGTGAGCACAAAGGTGTCATGAGTGCACCATGAACATAGAGGCCTTGTGAGTGTGGAGGCCTTATTAGCATGGAGGCCTTGTGAGTGAGTCACAAGCGCTGAGTCCTTGTGAGTGCGTAGACATTGTGAGCGTGGAGACATTGTGAGCGCAGAGGCATTGTGAGAATGCCGGTCTTCATGATGAGGGGCGATGGTGAGCGGCAGGCGCTCCCGAAATGAGAAGCGCCCTACTTGAAAGGTGCCGCGACACTCCCATAATAGGGAGTGCCTGCATGGCACACCCAAATTGGGCGTGTCGGCTGCATGGCACTCCCAAATTGCATCTGGCACACCCAATTTGGGAGTTTCGGCTGCGCGACATGTAACACCCCAAATCTGGTAGTTCCGCGAAGTAGGCGGAGTGGTAGTGCGGCACATGAAGCAGGCTAGAATTTTCCCTGTCTGCTCTTAGCGCACGATCAGTGGCCTCATCGCGCACGACCAGTGATCGTGTGCCAGCGATCGTGCGTTAATTCAGAAGAGAATCGAGTTCTGTCTCGGACAGTGCGCACGACCATTTCCCTCTTCGCGCACGACCAGTGTTCGTGCGCCAGCGATCGTGCACTTATTCGCAAGAATTCAGAGTTCTGTCCCGGATAGTGCGCACGACCATTGCCCTCGTCGCGCACGACCACTGACCGTGCGCCTGTGATCGTGCGCCCTGTTTATTCTGTTCCGCGATTTTGAGCGGAGAAGAAGATCGGGCCGTCCAAATCTTTTGAGATCTGATCCGATGGCTAGGATTAGATGCTGGAGGCTATTAGGGCTTATGAGAGGAGATTAATCCTCATTATTTTGAGGTGTTTCTCTCTCCTAGGCTAGAGGAAGAAGAAGGAGGCAAGGAAGAAGAAGGAAGATTTCGCCATTGACGGAGCTCCGGAGCTCCGTTTCGCGAGCCGTTTCCAGATCCGGAGAGTGCAGCCCGGTGCGGTTCTTTCCCTCCGCGTAGAATCTCGGATCCATGGCGAAGAGGAACACGTCTAGGGTAACGATTCTTCCTCCCGAACTTTGGACTTGTATTTGTCCATTTATTCCTCTTTCTTTGCTTGCATGAGGTATCTCTTTCACCAAATGGGTGAAGTGTAGGATTTCCTCAAGTCCTTCGGGACTCCGGGTAGATTGTGTCCGTCCCCGGCATATTGCATGTAGAAAATCCGGTAGTCGTGCGGATTTAGGCATTTTGTGTGAAGCCTATTCGTGGCCGTGAGCCCGAATCGGTGATGCTTGATTTGCGACGTTGCATTTAGGTTAGACCTAGAATGCGTGCCGGAGAATGACTCCGTGAACTCACCTATAGTATTGCGGGAGTTACGTGTAGGCGTCTTGTGAAGATCCCTACGAAAGCCCCATGCTTTGAGTTTTGGATGAAGGCAAACCTTCACCACGTTATTGATGCGGAGCGTATGTACCTCCCTTGTTGAGAATTCGCGAAGCCTAGATCCTTGTGAAGGGGTTAGGTGCGTAGCGTATATTTTTGTGGAGCACTTGAAAGTGCTAAACCCTTACGGGCCGAGGTGAAGCCGTACCCGCGTCGTGCGATAGATCGCGACGATTAGAGCACGGGCAAAGCTGAACCGAACCCGTTTCCATGCAGATCGGCGAGAGGTCCCTTCCTCATGAAGGCCGTGTGATCATGGGAGAGGTCGTGGAAGGTGTCATACCTAGACCGACCAAAAGCTCTTGTTTCCCACCTAAGGTTGTGACCCTTAGGGTGGAGTGTTGTGAATTTGATGTTATGTTTAGCCTCATGCGATTTGCTTAGGCGGTTGTGGGAAACCTTCGGGTGAACCCAACCAACATCATGTGCATACCTAGGTTCCCTTCTTTTTGATGCTCAACCTAGAAGATTGATTGTGCTTGAAACCTCACCTTGTGTAGTTGCACTCTCTTTAGATTAGTACTTGTGCTAGTATGGCTTACTTGCAGGGTAGAATCTCCGCCACCCCGGGAAAGGGGTGGGGTCGTTATAATTTGGTCAGCTGTGCTGACCGTTGCTTTGTTTACCACCGCTTGGTGGAGTGTTCTTATGCAGGTGCAGGTGAGCCTAGCGGGAAATAGCGGGCGTTGGTCCTTTTGCTGCCCTTTTGCTGAGTTGGCCCTCGAAGGCCAGCCTTTTTCCTGTTTTCTCATGTATTGCCGGCCTGCGTGCCGATGTATGTTTTTTTGGAGTTTTGTACATTGATTTGATGTAAGGCCCTAAGGCCGTAACTCTTATTTCTGGATTCATTCCTATGATAGTGGACATGTCTATTTGAATGGTTTAATTAATGCTTCCGCTTACGTTTTGTACTCTCGCTAGTTGTTACTTTTCTGGTTATCACCTTTTAACTCCTAGCTAGTGCGGTTTGTATGGCGTGGGGTCCCGGCCGGACCTGCTGTTATACTTTTTGTACTGGCAGGGTGTTACAATTTGGTATCGGACTTAAGGCGTCGATCCGTAGTTTAGCGAATTCGGGACGAATTCCTTTTAAGGGGTGGTGCGCACGGGCTGTGCATTCACCTAAAACGACAAAAACTAATAAGAATGTCCACTTAGGAATGAAAAAAACATACTTGTTTGCGGAACCTGAGCGTTCCATGATTGATGTTTGATATGTTTAGGGTCACTAAATTGTGCCTTGCATGATTATAGGTGACTAGAAGTGCTGCGGGGCGGTCTCAACCCCATAACACCGCTGAAAGTAGTGGGTCGGCTGAGGTGCCAGCGACCACTCCTTCAGCTGAGATGATCAGAATGGTCGCAGAAGCAGTCTTCGCGATGATCAATGCTCAACCGCAAAGGCTTGCACAGCCTGCTACGCCTACTACTGATGCGGCCCCGGTAACTGAACCTGCAGTGGAACCTGCGGTAGCACCAAGGGTTGATGCCCCTGTGCCAGTAGCTGCAGTGGAACCGGCGTTAGCACCGAGGGTGGAGCGTCAAGTTGCGCAAGTAGTTGCGGGGCGAGCGCGTGACCAACAATTAAAGCACTTCTTGAGCTTTAATCCTCCTACCTTCTCGGGATCTGAGTCCCCAACGGTGGCAGAAGACTGGTTGTCAAGAGTTAGAAGAACTCTGAGGGCGACAGCGACGGACGAAGCCATGATGGTCACCTTAGCCACTTTCCTTCTTGACGGAGAGGCTGTGCTGTGGTGGGAAGAGCAGGAACTGCACAAGTTCGGCGATAGAGACATTACTGAAATAACAATGGCTGAGTTTTCAAAGTCGTTCCTCCAGCGGTTTATCCCCTCTGCCCAACGCATTGCGTTACAAAACCAGTTCCTGAGGTTAACTCAAGGTGATCGCTCCGTTGACGATTACTTACATGAGTTTACCAGACTGAGTCGCTATGCGGGGGCATTGGTGGAGGATGAGGAGACGAAGACGAATAAATTCTATGAAGGGCTTCGGGACGAGTTGAGGCTGCTCCTTGCAGGCCCTATGACGTTTGGCTTCCAAGTGATGGTGCAAACCGCCAGATCTTTGGAGTTGGACATGAAGAGGGTACAAGCAAAGAGTGTTGTAAAGAAACCCGAGTTTCATGCGCCGGCCTCTCAGTCCAAACCGGACTTCAGAAGGAACAAGCGGAAGTTCAAGCAAGCGGAACCAGCTTCTTCGAATGTTTCGGGAGCCACGACCGCGCGGACTCCTATTACGTGTTTCACCTGCGGGAAGGTGGGACACAAAGCTGCGGTGTGTCGAAGTGGTCCCCCAAAGGCGGCAAATCGAGCGGTGGATTATGCTCGGGCTGCGGAAAAGGGCAAAGCGGCAGAGTCTTCGGCCTCCCAACACATTCCGACTCAGCCGAGAGTCTATTCGCTTGGCCAACAAGAAGCTATACGACAAACCGATGTCGTCACAGGTACGAATTAGAAGTTAGCTTTTACAGCTATGTATATGATTCTTACTGTTGTATGACTATATGTGTTATTTGTGTACAATTAGGTTTCGTCCTAATTTTCAACTATCCGGCGAGAGCTCTATTCGATACGGGTGCATCGCACTCTTTTCTGTCTGAGGACTTCGTGGTGCGAATCGGAGTGCCGTCTACCTTTGTAGAGGACAGATTGGAAGTAGTGCTACCCAATGGATCTCGAATGAGTGCGGATAGGAAGAGCTGTGTGAAGGTGCGGATCGGAAGTCAAGATTTCGACTTGGAAGCGTCGTTACTACCGTTAGCTGAATTCGATGTGATCTTCGGCATGGACTGGCTCTCGGAACAGCGAGCATGCATAGATTGCAATACAAAGGAGATCACTCTGGGAACGAACACCGACGATGAAACCATATTCGCCGGTATGCGAGGAGCGAGCAAGACGCTGATGTCTGCTCTCCAAGTGGTTAAGGCGGTGAGAAAAGGCGCCGAGTTGTTCTTCACCTTGTTGGAGGCTTCGGAGCCAAAGCCCAGGTTGTGTGATGTCCCAGTTGTAGCGGAATACGCCGACGTGTTTCCTAACGAACTCCCTGGGGCTCCGCCTCATCGGGAGATTGATTTCTGTATCGAGTTGGTGCCAGGTGCCAAACCTGTGGCCCGCTCACCATACCGAATAGCGCCAAAGGAATTGGCAGAGTTGAAGGTCCAATTGCAAGAGCTGCTAGAGCAAGGCTACGTACGTCCAAGTTCTTCGCCTTGGAGTGCACCGGTCCTCTTTGTGAAAAAGAAGGATGGGAGCTTGCGTCTATGTATTGATTATAGAGAGCTAAACAAGTTGACCGAGAAAAACCGATATCCGATTCCTAGAATCGATGATCTATTCGACCAACTGATGGGGTCGACGGTTTACTCCAAGCTAGACCTAAGGTCCGGCTACTATCAACTGCGAATAAGGGAATGTGACATTCCAAAGACAGCGTTCAGTACCCGCTTTGGGCACTATGAGTTCACGGTAATGCCGTTCGGTCTATCCAACGCACCGTCGGTATTCATGGACTTGATGAATAGAACATTCCGAGAGTATTTAGATCAATTTGTGATCGTCTTCATCGACGACATTTTGGTATACTCTCAGTCGGACGAGGAGCATGTAGGGCATCTGCACGCAGTCCTGAGCACCTTGAGGAGGAGTCAGCTATATGCCAAGTTCTCCAAGTGCGAGTTTTGGCTACCGTCAGTGGCATTCCTTGGTCATGTTGTTAGTGGCGAAGGAATTGCAGTTGATCCGTCGAAGATAGAAGCGATCCAAGCGTGGCCTTTGTTGAAAAACGTAGCGGAAGTCCGAAGTTTCTTAGGACTTGCCGGCTATTATAGGCGCTTTGTGGAAAACTTCTCGAGGATCGCACTTCCTCTCACAAAACTGACTAGGAAGGATCATAAGTTCGTTTGGTCGCCCGAGTGCGCACGAGCTTTTGAAGAGCTAAAGAGCCGTCTGACCACGGCGCCCATTCTATGCTCGCCACAAGGTACGGAAGGCTACGAAATATATAGCGACGCCTCAGGAAGTGGTTTGGGTTGTGTCCTAGTGCAGTTCGGGAAGGTAATTGCCTACGGCTCCCGGCAACTGAAGGTTCACGAGAGGAATTACCCGGTCCATGATTTGGAGCTAGCGGCCGTGGTTTTTGCCCTCAAACTTTGGAGGCACTATCTATATGGCGTGAAGATCGATATCTTTACCGACCATAAGAGCCTCAAGTTCTTACTAGATCAAAGGGAGTTGAACATGCGCCAAAGGAGGTGGATGGAGTTCCTTGGGGACTACACCTTTGATATCAAATATACTCCCGGTAAAGGAAACGTAGTTGCAGACGCGTTGAGTCGTCGGGCTCCCGCACAAGCAAATTGGATTTTGATGCATGATGAGCGTCTAATCCGTGAGCTAGAAGACATGGAGATCATATGCATTGATAGGAGAACGTCTACTTCAGCATGCTTGAACTGGACGGAAGTTCACTACGACCTTGCCGACCGAGTTCGACAAGCATTGGAGTTGGACGAGAGCTTGAAACGATACAAAGCGGAAACCGTTGAAGGGTTAAACGCTGATTTCTCCTTCGAAGACGACCTTATGTGGAAGCAGGAAAGGTTATGCATCCCAAACGTTGGTACTCTACGGGCGGAGTTGATGTACGAGGCTCATCATACCAAGTACTCGATCCACCCGGGGAGCACTAAAATGTTTATGGATATGAAGAAACTGTTCTGGTGGCCGGGCATGAAGAAAGACATTGCCCTTTACGTGGCCAAGTGTCATACTTGCGCGTTGGTGAAAGCGGAATGTCAACGTCCCGGTGGGTTTCTGAAGTCCTTGCCGATTCCGGAATGGAAGTTTGATGATATTTCGATGGATTTCGTGCACGGATTGCCGAGATCGCAACATGGAAACGACGCCATATGGGTGATCGTGGACCGTTTGACAAAGGTATTGTTTGCCCAGAAAGCCCGCGACCTCCTCTCATGGCACCTTTTTCCCGATCTCGGCGGTCTCTGTTTGTGTGACCGCCCGGATCGCCAGCTGCTTTCTCAATTAAGAGTTTCTAAGAGTCAAGCGGTCAAAGCAGTGCGAGACCGCTGGATTGAGCGGTCTACTTGTTTTTCTTTTTTTTTGTTATCTGCACTCCTTCTCCCTGCCCAGGCTCTCCTGTATCCCGGGCAGCCCGTAGTTTTTAGTTCTGCCCGTTTGGGCAGCCCCCTCGTCTATAAATAGAGGGGTAGGGGTACCAGGAAAAGGACTTTTGGCTCCGGGGCTTCAGCTTACAACCTGTGTAAGCGGTCTCATTTCTTCGTGATCGCCTTTTTGTGATCGTTTTTCCTTTGTTCCAGCATCTTCGGTCTCAGTAACCTACACTTCGCAGTTTTCTCCCACCCCCTTTAGTGTGAATTTTGGAGGTACCATTTTTGGCACCAACAGAACGAACACGCGACCTTCAGATTCGAAGTGTTAGGTGAAATTCAGACTTTCAAGATGGCTGATCGCCGTAGGGGTCGTCCTTTGCGGTCTCCCAGTGTTCACCCTTCCGATCACAATCCGTTAGAAGCGATGGAGCGCCGTTTCGAGCTTCGCGTTGAGCAGGCTCTCCGCGAGGCCGCCCGAGCCAGGCAGGACGCTGCCGCTGTGCAGCAAGAGATCGCGCGGTCTCAGCAGGAGGCCGCTCGAGATCGAGAGGAAGTTGTTCGGACCCAGCAGGAGTCCGCGAAGCAGATCGAGGCCATGAACCAGGTTCTGGCCGCGATCTCCCAGAAGATCCTTCCTCAGACCCCCCAGCTCGCGACCCCTGACCGCATGGCAAGCGGTCACCCTAGCAATCATCCCGTTTTTCAGCCCGCAGCTCCTCAGCGATCTCAGCATGAGGAGTTCGCCGCCCGTCGTAATTCTTTCCGAGCCGCAGCCCAGGGGCCTCCGGCTCAAACTTTGAATTTCGAAGAAGGGTTTGCTTACCCTCAAGATCCTCCAGCTCCTTTTCTTCCTCCAGGACCTTCTGTTTTTGGGGAGCCTTCCCCCTTTACTGATGAGATTCGTCGGGATCCAATTCCTCATGGATTCAGAGAGCCCCGTCTTCCTGTGTATACAGGAGAGACCGACCCGATGTGTCATCTCCAAGCTTTCGAATCTGCCGTTGCCCTCAGGACCATTTCAGATGGAGTGAGGTGCAAGCTGATGGTTACCTCCTTCGATGGGTCAGCCATGGAATGGTTCTACAAGCTGCCAAGTCAATCTATCCCAAGCTTTGCCGCCTTGAGGCAAGAGCTCCTCCTGAGGTTCGCCACCGCAAAGAAAAGGAAGAGTGGTCCTGCGACCCTCTTCAAAATTAAGCAAGGAGACAACGAGACTGCAGCGCATTTCGTTGATCGCTTTCAGAAGGAGATCTTGGGAGTCAGAGACATGGATCCCGAGCTCTATATGGTGGCTTTGATCAGCGGCCTGCAGGAGGGTCCTCTGAAGTTCAAAGTCACAACAAAGGAGCCTAGCTCCTATCAGGAGCTGATCAGCATTGCCAATCGCTATATAGAAGGGGAGATCAACAACCCCACCTATGTTAGCAATCTGACCAACAGAGCCACTCAGAAAGGCTCTGCAGGATTCTTTCCTGCGGCGTCTTCCTCGAAACCTCGGCAAGAGCTTCCACCTCCGGCCCCGAGAAGTAAGAATTACCGAAACAACCGCTTCAATCAAGGTAATCAATCTTTCCCACCTCAAAATTCATTTCCTCAAACTCCCGCTACTCCTGCTCCGCAAGTCACCCCCATCCACCAGATCCAGTATGCTCAACCTCCTATTCTACCCGTTCCTTCATTTTACAATGAATCCCAAGAGTCCTTCACAGACTTTGGTGTTCCCATGAATGAAGTGCTTCAAATCCTTCAGAAGCAGCCCTTTTTTAAGAGGCCAGCTCCGCTGAATTCTGATCCGAAAACCAGAAACCCTACTCTCTACTGTGAGTATCATAGAGATAGGGGTCATTTGACAGAGGATTGCAGAGCTCTCCGCCTATTTTTAGAGAAACTATTAAAGGAGGGAAAGCTCCGCGATCTCATTCAAAAGAATGATTCTGCCAAAGCTTCAACCTCCAAGGCCAAGGAGGTAGTAGAAGTTCACTGGGAGTGCGAGGAAGTAGATGATGTTGGTCATCTGGGCAACATCGGTTTTCCCAACGAGTGCGTGGACGCTAATGATGAAGGTGCCTTGGGCAACCTATTCTGCATCCATGGGGGTACAGGGCCGGAGTCCTCGAGAAAAGCAAGTCTGAAGAGGGTTTACCAGTCAGAGGTTGCTGCTACCTCTTCGGCTCCGGTTCGAGGGACGGTCACTTTTGGAGATGAAGATCTTCCTCAGACCGCGAATCCCTTTGATGATGCAGTCGTCATCAAAGCAGTAATCGAAAATTATACGGTGGAAAAAATTCTAATAGATACAGGAAGTTCAGTTAATGTGCTCTTCAAACCCGCCTTCGAGGCGTTGAAGACAGGTAAAACTCTCCTTTCAACTGAAGGCCCCCTCTATGGTTTTTCAGGAGAAAAGAAAGAAGTGGAAGGGCTCGTCACCCTTTCTGTGGTTCTGGGAGGGATAGTGAAGTTGGTCAGATTCATAGTCGTTGACGCTCCCAGTAGCTACAACGCCATCTTTGGAAGACCCTTCCTAAATACCTATCAAGCCATCGTCTCAACCTACCATCAAGCGGTGAAGTTCGCCTTGAATGGCAAACAACACCGAATCAGGAGCGACCCAAGGAAGGCCAGGGAATGCTATGTGAAAACGGTCAACATGATCGTATCCTCTCCTCAAGAAATCATGATGGCTGAATTAATCGAAGCTCCTGAACAAGTTCCAGTTGCAGAAGAAATTGAGGAGGATGCAAGAGACGGAGTTCGCTTGGAACCTGCCCAAGCAGTCCAGAAGGTCCAAATCAGCGAGGAAGATGAGGGCAAGGGCCTCTCCATCAACGCTGAATTATCTGAAGCTGACAAGGGGCAGCTCATCTCTTGTCTTCTGCAAAATTTAGATATCTTCGCTTGGTCGGCAGACGACATGCCTGGAGTGAATCCAGATGTTGCTTGCCATCACCTCAACATCAGCCCAAATGTCATCCCAATCCAGCAGAGGAAGAGGACTGTTGCAACCACTCTGGCTCAACCTATCCGTGAGGAAGTGGAAAAGCTCCTGAGGGCGAAGTTCATCCAACCGATCCAATATCCTGAGTGGGTGTCGAACGTTGTAATGGTAACCAAGCCAGGTGGAAAGTGGAGGATGTGTGTCGATTTTACTAAACTCAATAAAGCTTGCCCCAAGGATTGCTACCCCTTGCCTCAGATAGATTCTTTAGTGGATTCTGCGGTAGGTTATTCTTTTATGAGTTTTTTAGATGCTTTTTCAGGTTATCATCAAATCAGAATGCATAAACCCGATATACCGCACACTTCGTTTATCACAAATGATGGTTGTTTCTGTTATCTCGTGATGCCTTTTGGGTTGAAAAATGCTGGAGCAACTTACCAAAAAATGATGGATACAGTTTTCAAAAATCAGAAGGCAAGAAACCTTGAGGTATATGTCGATGACCTCTTGGTGAAAAGCAAATCTTTCTCCTCTCATCTCAAAGATCTCTCTGAAACTTTTGCAACCCTACGAGCCTTCAATATGAGGTTGAATCCATTGAAGTGTGTTTTCGGAGCAAACAGAGGTAAATTTTTGGGTCACCTCCTCACCCCAGAAGGGCTAGAACCTAATCCAGACAAGGTAAAAGCTATCTTGGAAATGCCACCTCCCAGAACCCCAAAAGAAGTTCAACAGTTGGGAGGGAGAATGGCAGGCTTGAGTCGATTCATCTCCCGGTCAGGAGATAAAAGTGCACCGTTTTTTAAAACTCTCCGAGGAGGAGCCAGGTTCGAATGGACTCAAGAGTGTGATAATGCTTTCAATCAGCTTAAAAAGCAGTTGACTTCAATTCCTTTACTCCAAAGTCCGCGAGGAGGGGAAGATCTTTTTCTTTATTTGGGAGTTGGCATCGATGCTATAAGCTCTGTTTTGGTCCGAGAAGAGAAAAAGAAACAATTTCCAGTTTACTATGTAAGTCGAATTCTGAAGAGTGCGGAGACTCGCTACCCGATCCTAGAAAAGCTAGCTTTGATGCTTGTAATTTCGGCGAGAAGACTAAGACCGTATTTTCAAGCTCATTCGATTTCAATCGTCACTGATCTTCCATTGAAGAGTGTCTTGGAGAAGCCGGAGCATTCAGGCAGATTGGCAAAGTGGGCAATCGAGCTCAGTGAGTTTGACATATCTTATGTTCCAAGGATAGCAATCAAAGCTCAAGTATTAGCAGACTTCATGGTGGATGCTAAAGAAGTTGAATCGCAGAAGGGGATCAGAGTACCCCTTGCCTGGAAAATCTTCGTGGATGGAGCCTCAGGGAAAAATTCTTCCGGGGCAGGAGTTATCTTAATCAACCCAAATGGAGTAAGGCTGAATCAAGCGCTGAAATTCTATTTTCAAGTGACAAACAATCAAGCGGAATATGAGGCTTTGCTAGCCGGTCTCAAGTTTGCCAGGGAATTGGGGATTGATGATGTCGAAGTTTTCACAGATTCTTTGGTGATGGCTTCTCAAGTAAATGGGACTTTCGAGACTAAGGATAGTATCTTGAAGCAGTATTTGACTCTGGTAAAAATTGAGGTTGGGAAGTTCAAAAGCTTTACTATCAATCATATCCCAAGGGGTGAGAATGTGGAAGCAGACGAGTTGGCAAAATTTGGGCTTCTTTCAGGGGGAACAACTTCGGAATTGTTCCGCCCGGCAATTGAGGAAGGAGAGATCATGGAGATTGATCAGCATCAGTCTTGGATGGATCCGTTTGTTCTTTATTTTTCAACCGGAGAGCTCCATTCTTCAATAAAGGATAGGAAAAGATTTAAACGGAAAGTGGCTAACTATTATCTTGTTGCAGGAGTGCTTTATAGGAGAACTTTCCTTTCACCACTAGCACGGTGTGTTTCGGAGGAGGAGATTCCAACGGTCCTTCAGGAGGTCCATTCTGGAGAATGTGGAAGTCACTCTGGAGCCAGGACATTGGAAAAAAGAATTCTGAGGCAAGGCTACTTTTGGCCCCAGATGAGGAAGGACGCGGAGAAATTTGCTAAGAAATGTGTAAAATGCCAGAAGTTTGCTCCTCTCCAAAATCAGCCGGCTCAACAGCTTAAGTCAATAGCAACTCCATGGCCATTTGCAGTTTGGGGAATGGATTTGATTGGGCCTTTTCCTATGGCAAGCGGGCAACGTCGATATATAATAGTTATGATCGACTACTTCAGCAAGTGGATAGAAGCAAAGGCATTGGCCAAAATTACCACTCAAGCCGTGAGAAACTTTATTTGGGGAGAGATAGTATGTCGACACGGGATTCCAATGGCAATCATCACGGATAATGGTTCTCAGTTCAACAATTCAACTCTTATTAGTTTCTGCAAGCAAATTGGCATTGAGCTACGTTTCGCTTCCGTGCATCATCCTAGAAGCAATGGGCAGGTAGAGGCCGCTAACAAACTCATCATAAATCTCTTGAAAAAGAAGGTAGAAAACGTTAGGGGCAACTGGGCAGAACAACTACCTTCCGTCTTATGGGCCTTGAGAACAACTCCGAGTTCTGCTACTGGGGAAACCCCATTCAAATTATCACACGGTTCCGAAGCCCTTATCCCGGTAGAATTTGAAGTGAAAAGTCCAAGAGTATTATTGGCACAACAAAATCAAATCGAGTGGATGGAAGAAAATGACGAAGAGTTAAAATGCAACCTTGATTTAATTGAGGAATTAAGAGACACTGCAATCATTAGACAGGAAGAGGTGAAAAGAAGAATGGCAAGGTTGTTCAATAAAAATGTAAGAACCAAAGAATTCGCTGTTGGAGATCTAGTCTTGAAAAAAGTAGATACAGCGGCAAGAGCTGGTTCAGTTGGAAAGCTTAATCCAAATTGGGCAGGGCCGTTCGTGGTAAAGAATGTGCTTAAAAATGGGGCTTACCATCTCCAAACTTATGAAGGAGAAGAGTTGCCTCATTCTTGGAGCGGAGATGATCTTAAGCTTTTCTTCTCTTAACATGTGCGTATCTAATTCACTCATTTTCTGTTCCTAACTCTTTTCTTTCCCTAAATATCACGCAGGTATCACCAATACATTCGCAATATAAGTAATGGATGACAAGTCCTAAAAATAAGATGATTTTTGAAAAGCCAAAAACCTGTCAAGTGAGATATCGACGGATCCTACCATCTTCCCCCTTGACTTGTTAGCTCGACGTGTAATTCTGCCAGGACCACAGATGTCGGGGAGATTTCGAATCTGTGTAGCAGTAGCTCGCCAAGCTCGAGCGGTGGAAGTTTAGGATACCGGGTCCTTGCTGACATCTGGCACACCTCAGCGTTTCAAGGAGGTCTAGGTGGCTGGCTCAGCTCTGTCAGGCATCAAAAAGGACATTGCTACAATCTTAATGATCTTTCAGGGAAAGCAATGTCGGTGTAGCCTCCGCGGCATGACCACACCTGCCCTACCGATCATTTCGGTTGTAACTCTCGAATACTCGTTGAAGCGTGGTTAGGTAAGGGGCGGCAAGAAACATCTATGACCGTCACCTGAACCTTGGATTGGCAAATTTGCAAACAAACTCAGCAATCCGTTAAGAAAAGGAGTGTCGGTATAGCCTCCGCGGCATAACCACACCATCCCTTTGGATCATTTTTAAGATCCATCCCTCTATTTTTACCGTAAAGGTCTTATTCACTCGTGTTGGGATCGGCCGGTCAGCAGTTTATGAGACCGCATATTCTACTCTCTTACAAAGAGCGATCTTTTATAAATCGTCGGATGAAATTTTTCAGGATAATTGAGGTCGCTATTTGGAAATCTCCTGTGCCAGCTTAATAGAGTTCGGCCGGTCTCAGTAAGATCGAGATTCCGATATTCCCTGTTATTCAAAGTTACATGGAGTATGCATGATGCTTTGTTTCCCGTCGAATAGAATTTTCCGCAGAAAGGGCGATCTGAATAAAATATGATCGCTGATCCGAAGATTTATGAAGAATTCTTTTTACAATCGTGGTTATCAACGGGTCATCAAATGGATTTCTTGTCAATTAGGCGCCGATCACCCAGAGTTCAATAAGTTCAAGTCTTCTCGTGGTTTCCTTATATCACGACCTGTGTAATAAGAGACCGCATAACTATTTTGAATAAGATGGTTATTTTCTATCATAGGTAAGTTGCAGATTTTCTTTCAGTGATCTGGTTATCTCAAGACCGCAGAATAATTTTTTATGCAAAATCAGTCTTTTAAAATCTTTGGTGTTTTTCCAAGAGATCGCCCAAGTTCCTTAAATGATTGATATAAATTATGATAAATCCAAGGCATTGAGATCGAATGCCAAATTTAAATTCAGAAGAACAGATAAATACATACATCCAAAACGAACTTATTCACAGGTAAAATCCAGCAAATATCAAATCTATATATATATTCTGGAATGTCAATTACAATAAGACCGCTCGGTCTCCAAAAAGGAAAAGAGATTACAATTCACTCTCTCTTTGATCTCTTGGAAGACCGCTCGCTTAAAGAAGTAGAATCAGTGTCTGCAGAAGACTCTTCTGATTTACTGAGAGGAATTCTGGATCCAGAGCTAGAACCCGAGCTCGAGTCCTGGCCTTGAGTATAATGGCTTCCGCTTGCCTCATCTTCGATCACCACGTCTTCCTCTTGACCCGCGGACTCCTCAGCAGTTGCAGACTGCTCTTCAATCCTCTGTGCCGCATCAGGGAAGAGATCGGCAAATGTAACATCCTTGTATTCTTCAGTAAAACCACCCCGAGCTCGAACTTCATTCAGCACTTGTTCGGCGGTCTCCTTAATATGATGCATCATAGCCCTCTGAAAAGCCGGGTTTTCAGGGTCATAAGCAGCATTATCAGATTGCTGCAGAAGAAATATGAGTTAGACCGCGCGATCACAGGTAACATATTCATAAAAATGTTAAATAAGATTCTTACTCTTCTTTCTTCTTGCAAGGCGGTTATTTCATCTAGAGCGCTGCGAAGAGATCGCCCCATATGATGATTTAAGATCGCGCTCCTGGCGGTCACCTGGGCACAGAGGTCGGGGAGAGTATCGGTCTCTATATTTAATATTTCATTTGTATTTCTTTTTCCATAAAGAGCCGAAGTGACCGCATATGCATGGCGGGTCACTTTCCCACTCCATGAAGGGAGATCGGTGGAAACCTTCACAGAACTTCCTTTGGCCGCCCATTTCAGGAGAGGTTTTCCTTTGATATCTTTCATTTTTCTCTTAAAACCGATCAAAGGAAAACCTCGCTCGGCGATCTCAGAAGTGGAGCCAAACACGTCGGCCTCGCGCTTCAGCCTCCTCTCTCGTTGAGTAAGAGTTTCTGCTGCCGGGGAAACAGGATCCTGTGCAGGGACCGCAAAGGTCGCTGAAGGGAAAAAGAAAAAGGAGTTAGGAAAAGAATTCAGAAGGAAATTATTCAAGACCGCAAGAAAAACTTACTTTCAGCAGGGGTGATCTCCGCGATCTCAGGCCAGATCGCTAGATAATGAACAAGATCGATTCTTTTACCCGCCAAAAAAGCCAGAATCTTCAGCTCTTCCTCTGAGACCGCCTTTATCTTCTTAAAAATGCTATCAGGTCGCGGAGAGGGCGAGCTCTTGAGACCGCCAAGGTCACCTTCAAAGACAAGAAATCTTTCTGTCCAGAAAGAAATCTTGTTAGGAAGATTGAGAATTTTTATCCCTTCTGCTGAGAAGTACATCAGCCCTTTGAATTCTTCCTTTTTCTTACCTTCCTTCAGAACTTTTGCAGTGAAAGTCGCGCGGAACAGGTTCATCGTAAAAGTCACTCTTACCGATCTCAAGTAGTTTATGAAGACATTAACGAGACCGATCGAGTTTGGAGGCAACTGAGCGAGCACAAAACCATAATACTCCAAAATCTCTAGCCATTCCCAGGGGAGGGGAATTCTCAATCCTAGCTCAAAGTGATCGATAGGGATAACAAACTTTCTTTCTTCTCCAAAGTTCAGTCTTTCCTGTTCAGCTGGCGGTCTTACAACTATTTGTGTCTGGATCATATGCTTCTTAATAAATTCAATATATTCATCCTTGGACAAGAGGCTTTGCTTGTGATCGGAGCTCAAGAAAATGTTAGCAGAAGAGGCACGAGCGGACACCATTTTTCGAGGTCGCCGAGACCGATGTTTAGCACGCATACAAAAGGATATGAAATGAAGAATATAAAGACAACTATTTATAGAGGTCAAAGGGTCATTTCGTAATCATTACCTTCTGCAGATCGTCCAGCAAGAATCTCTCAGACCGCTCGATCTAAGCAAGGCTAAGTGAAGACATTTCGTTCTTGGCAATCTCAAATAAATTAAGTAATAGCACCAGTAATAGATTTTCCATGCATAAAGAAATTGAAATCAAAGAATTAAAGACCGCATAAAGCATAAAATGAAAAGGTCACAGAACAGGTGGAGCATTAATTGTAAAAATATTACAAGACAAAATGTTCAGAATTCAGAGACCGCTCGGTCTCAAAGCAAATGATCATCTCCTAGAAGGCCTGTTCCTTCCTACATGAGCAGCGACATCTTGCATATCATTCACTGCGGCCATAACTGACACCAAGCTGTGATTGGCCAGCATCGCAGACCGGTGGATCTTCGACATCTCCTTGTCCACCTGCTCCATAGGAATCAGCACGATCTCAGGTTGCGGTCTCTCCGCTGGACGATCGCTGGAGGTGCCCGGACGCATCATGATCTTTCCGTGACCGCTCCTCAGCCTTTCATTTTCCGCAGATAGCGCCGCAGCTTTCCCTTTGTAGTACTCAGCCTCCTTTTCAGTTTTCTTGAGAGCTCGAGCGATCTCGGCAACCCTCAGATCGCATTCTTCGCGAATTTTCTTCTCATTGGAACGTAATTTTTCTTCGAGGCCGCGGATCTGATCGTTCTGAATCCGCTCCCTCATCAGCATAGAACGAACATCCTCAAACATAGGGTTGAGGATGTTGGACAGCTGAGGGGGGATCTCAATGCGCTGAGGAAGCTCTCCCTCCTCAATCTCAACATTTTCATTATCTGCGGTCACAAGAGATGGGTTACTTCAATCAAAAGCGTACAGTCAAATAAGCTTTTTTGAATAAACAGAAAAGTACTTGGAAAGAAGTTAAGATCGCGGTCACGTAAATCTCTTCTGGTATCTCTAGTGACCGCGGGATCTGCGGTCAGAAAAAGACGATCCGATCCCCTTAAGCGCTCCAGATCCATTCTTTCCAAATCTCTTTTCTGCGATTTTTCCCCCTCTTTTCTTCTCCTTTTTAATTCTTCATTACTTAAGAGGATATCATCGGTCTCAATAAAAACGATCCCATGTTTTCTTTCAGGAGAAGCAGGGCGAACTGTAGGTAATGAAAGGAACTTGACCGGCTGAGGAATCATCTTATACTTACCAGACCGCAAAATCGAGACCGCCGCCGCACGATCCGTTGCAGCCTTGATTAAACGCTCTCCCTGAAGAGAATCAGTTGGGAGACCGCTAGAAAGTGCAGCCTTCTCCTTGGCGATCTGCAATCTCTCCGCGATCTCCTCCTCAGAATTTTTATTCTCTGCGGTCTGCAAGACCGCAGCCTTTTTCTTCTCATCAGCAATCAGGGCCGCTCTTTCCTCAGCAATTAGATCTGCCTTCTCTTCGGCAGCCCTGAGCATCTCTTTCTCCCGCTCCTCCTCGGCGGTCTTAGCCGCTTCCTTTTTCCTCTCCTCTTCTTCTCTCTCCCTTTTTCCCTTTTTCTCCCTTTCCTTGTCCTTTTTCTTCTCATCAGCCTTTTTCTTCTTCATCTCTTCTTTCTCCTTTTTATCTTCCTCCCTCGCCTTGATCACTCTGTCAGCGATCTCCTTCTCCTTATCAGCGATCTCCTTCTCAACAGCGGCATATCTAAGAGTTGAAGCCTCAAAGGGATCCAACACCTGCAACGACGAAAAAGACGAATTGTTAGATGAAGCCTCATCAAGATAGGCGATTAATTCGGAATCATCCTCTCTTGACAAAGCTGAGATCGCAGGAGGGAAGAAGGGATCGCCCTTAATGCTCACCTTTGAAGTTTCCGCGATAATATCCGGATCGGTAGATTCAGACAGTGTGATCGCCCCCGGAGCGATCACATCTTTTTCATCTTCATTTTTTCTGCTTCTTTTATAAGTTAAACTTGAAGGGCTCAAATCTTTTCTCTTCTTGTTCCCAGCAGCTCCCACGTGATCAGCAATTTTTTGTCTTAGAGATTCTGCTTCGGCATGTTTTTGATGCAGACCGGCCAAAATGGTTTCGGTAGATGCGGTCTCCGGTGGCTTGGAAGCTGTTTGATCAAGTACTTCCAGGGTTTTCTGGCAGTCAAAGGAAATTGAAAAATCAGATAATTTCAACACAGGATCTGAAGAAATTTTAGATGGCTCAGAAATGATAGAGACCGGCACAACTGAACCCTCCGGAAGTTCAGATTTCTTCGGAGATCGGGCGGTCCCCTTCGAAGCGCTCGCTTTCGACAAGATTTTTGGCACCCTCTTCCCTTTTTTCGAACTAACGTTTTCCTTTTTTCCTGGAGAATTCGCTTTTGATGGAAGAGTTTTTAAAAGGTCAAGTATGGTCATCTTTGCAGGAGATCGCGCCTACCGACTTTTTCAGTGACCGCTCGAGGATTGAGTTTTTCACAATATCTCAGAGCATGGAGATATCAGCCGGTATTTATAGAACAAGATGCATTTATGACGGTCGCGGTCTCCGCGGTCAGAGTTAACATTTTCGAAGTTCCAGGCGAAACTTAAAAATGTGCGGGGATTATGTTTGCCCAGAAAGCCCGCGACCTCCTCTCATGGCACCTTTTTCCCGATCTCGGCGGTCTCTGTTTGTGTGACCGCCCGGATCGCCAGCTGCTTTCTCAATTAAGAGTTTCTAAGAGTCAAGCGGTCAAAGCAGTGCGAGACCGCTGGATTGAGCGGTCTACTTGTTTTTCTTTTTTTTTGTTATCTGCACTCCTTCTCCCTGCCCAGGCTCTCCTGTATCCCGGGCAGCCCGTAGTTTTTAGTTCTGCCCGTTTGGGCAGCCCCCTCGTCTATAAATAGAGGGGTAGGGGTACCAGGAAAAGGACTTTTGGCTCCGGGGCTTCAGCTTACAACCTGTGTAAGCGGTCTCATTTCTTCGTGATCGCCTTTTTGTGATCGTTTTTCCTTTGTTCCAGCATCTTCGGTCTCAGTAACCTACACTTCGCAGTTTTCTCCCACCCCCTTTAGTGTGAATTTTGGAGGTACCATTTTTGGCACCAACAGGTATCACACTTCATTCCGAACCGGAAGGATGATTCCGTAGAGAAGCTAGCAAAGCTCTATGTGGATAGTATCGTGAGACTGTACGGTGTCCCTCGTAGCATCGTCAGCGATCGTGACGGGCGTTTCACATCGAAAGATTGGAGGCTTATCCATGAACTGTTGGGCACAAAATTGAAGTTCAGCACGGCCTTCCACCCGCAGACGGATGGACAGACCGAGAGAACCAACAGGACTATGGAGGATATGCTCCGAATGTGCGCTCTAGACTTTGGAAAGAAGTGGGAGGATCACCTCTTTATGATCGAATTCGCCTACAATAATAGCTACCAAGCCAGCATAAAGATGGCTCCTTTCGAGGCCCTCTATGGTAAGAAGTGTCGTACGCCGTTGTCTTGGGCGGAAACGGGCGATACTAAGCTATTGAAGCGAAAGGATGTTGAAGAAGCAACTTCGACGATCCGGTCTATACGCGAAAGGCTATTGGTTGCCCAGGATAGGCAAGCAAAGTATTTCAACGCCAAGCATAGGAACTTAGAGTTTGCCGTCGGTGACCGGGTTTACTTGAAGATCAAACCGTTCAAAGGGGTATCAAGGATTCGACGCTTGAAAAAGCTCAGTCCGAGGTACTTAGGACCGTTCGAGATCGTGGAGCGTGTTGGTGATGCGGCTTATCGGCTTGCGCTATCTGCAGAGCTGAGCGGTCTGCACGACGTGTTCCATATTTCAGTGTTGAGGAAAGCAGTGCAAGAGCCTACTCATATCATTGCGGTCGGCAAAGTTCCGGTTGATAGTGGGTTGTCGACGAAAGTCAAGCCTTTACGCATCGAAGATACCGAAGTAAAGCAGCTGCGGAACAAGTCCATTCGGATGGTAAAAGTCCGGTGGGATAACTGCGGCCGAGAGGAGCTCTCTTGGGAGAGAGAGCAAACGATGCTTGCGGAGTATCCCGAGCTTTTTCCCTCAGGTAAAGTATAACTGTAATTTATGCTATTACTGTTTCCTGGATTTCGGGACGAAATTCTTTTAAGGAGGGTGGAGTTGTAACACCCCAAATCTGGTAGTTCCGCGAAGTAGGCGGAGTGGTAGTGCGGCACATGAAGCAGGCTAGAATTTTCCCTGTCTGCTCTTAGCGCACGATCAGTGGCCTCATCGCGCACGACCAGTGATCGTGTGCCAGCGATCGTGCGTTAATTCAGAAGAGAATCGAGTTCTGTCTCGGACAGTGCGCACGACCATTTCCCTCTTCGCGCACGACCAGTGTTCGTGCGCCAGCGATCGTGCGCTTATTCGCAAGAATTCAGAGTTCTGTCCCGGATAGTGCGCACGACCATTGCCCTCGTCGCGCACGACCACTGACCGTGCGCCTGTGATCGTGCGCCCTGTTTATTCTGTTCCGCGATTTTGAGCGGAGAAGAAGATCGGGCCGTCCAAATCTTTTGAGATCTGATCCGATGGCTAGGATTAGATGCTGGAGGCTATTAGGGCTTATGAGAGGAGATTAATCCTCATTATTTTGAGGTGTTTCTCTCTCCTAGGCTAGAGGAAGAAGAAGGAGGCAAGGAAGAAGAAGGAAGATTTCGCCATTGACGGAGCTCCGGAGCTCCGTTTCGCGAGCCGTTTCCAGATCCGGAGAGTGCAGCCCGGTGCGGTTCTTTCCCTCCGCATAGAATCTCGGATCCATGGCGAAGAGGAACACGTCTAGGGTAACGATTCTTCCTCCCGAACTTTGGACTTGTATTTGTCCATTTATTCCTCTTTCTTTGCTTGCATGAGGTATCTCTTTCACCAAATGGGTGAAGTGTAGGATTTCCTCAAGTCCTTCGGGACTCCGGGTAGATTGTGTCCGTCCCCGGCATATTGCATGTAGAAAATCCGGTAGTCGTGCGGATTTAGGCATTTTGTGTGAAGCCTATTCGTGGCCGTGAGCCCGAATCGGTGATGCTTGATTTGCGACGTTGCATTTAGGTTAGACCTAGAATGCGTGCCGGAGAATGACTCCGTGAACTCACCTATAGTATTGCGGGAGTTACGTGTAGGCGTCTTGTGAAGATCCCTACGAAAGCCCCATGCTTTGAGTTTTGGATGAAGGCAAACCTTCACCACGTTATTGATGCGGAGCGTATGTACCTCCCTTGTTGAGAATTCGCGAAGCCTAGATCCTTGTGAAGGGGTTAGGTGCGTAGCGTATATTTTTGTGGAGCACTTGAAAGTGCTAAACCCTTACGGGCCGAGGTGAAGCCGTACCCGCGTCGTGCGATAGATCGCGACGATTAGAGCACGGGCAAAGCTGAACCGAACCCGTTTCCATGCAGATCGGCGAGAGGTCCCTTCCTCATGAAGGCCGTGTGATCATGGGAGAGGTCGTGGAAGGTGTCATACCTAGACCGACCAAAAGCTCTTGTTTCCCACCTAAGGTTGTGACCCTTAGGGTGGAGTGTTGTGAATTTGATGTTATGTTTAGCCTCATGCGATTTGCTTAGGCGGTTGTGGGAAACCTTCGGGTGAACCCAACCAACATCATGTGCATACCTAGGTTCCCTTCTTTTTGATGCTCAACCTAGAAGATTGATTGTGCTTGAAACCTCACCTTGTGTAGTTGCACTCTCTTTAGATTAGTACTTGTGCTAGTATGGCTTACTTGCAGGGTAGAATCTCCGCCACCCCGGGAAAGGGGTGGGGTCGTTATAATTTGGTCAGCTGTGCTGACCGTTGCTTTGTTTACCACCGCTTGGTGGAGTGTTCTTATGCAGGTGCAGGTGAGCCTAGCGGGAAATAGCGGGCGTTGGTCCTTTTGCTGCCCTTTTGCTGAGTTGGCCCTCGAAGGCCAGCCTTTTTCCTGTTTTCTCATGTATTGCCGGCCTGCGTGCCGATGTATGTTTTTTTGGAGTTTTGTACATTGATTTGATGTAAGGCCCTAAGGCCGTAACTCTTATTTCTGGATTCATTCCTATGATAGTGGACATGTCTATTTGAATGGTTTAATTAATGCTTCCGCTTACGTTTTGTACTCTCGCTAGTTGTTACTTTTCTGGTTATCACCTTTTAACTCCTAGCTAGTGCGGTTTGTATGGCGTGGGGTCCCGGCCGGACCTGCTGTTATACTTTTTGTACTGGCAGGGTGTTACACGACACTCCCAAATTGGAAGTCCTATCTGCGTGACACTCCCAATAAATTGGGTCTACTGGCTACACGACACTCCCAATTGGGAATGTTGGCTGCGCGTTACTCCCTAATTTTCAGGAGCGTCGTGCTCAAAATTCTAAGTCTCGCGCAATTATGGGACCGTTGAAATTGTGTTGGCAAGCTGGTCAAGGTTAAGATAAGAAATCCCCATTCTATTAGACTATTTTTGGGGAACCATGAAATGACCCCCCCCCCCCCCCCATTTTTAGAGGTCGCTTTTTGTAGAAAATGAGATCGAAAATTTTTCTGATCTATATTTTTGAATGTGCAGACTTATTTTGGTGAATTGTCGCAACTTGCGAGGTTATGATCTTGTCATTCTACTTAAGCCATGAGAGTCATCGCTCAGTGCTGGAGGTCATCGCGAGCTTTCTGCTTGGCATTGCGGTCTGAGTTGCGCGGTAGAGGGATACAAGCTTACGGTACCTGAGTAGGGACGTTTCATTCCATATAACTCGGAGCGCGGTCTTGGGCGTGAAACTACTATGACAGTGAAAAACTTAAACGGTCAAACCAATAGTTGCAGTCAGGGGGTTGACCCTGAATGACGGAGAAAAGCAAATGCATTTGAACAGATGGAGACCACAAGGGGTGTTTTCTCTAGCGGTGTCATGACAAACTATGATAGTGAAGAGAAATTGAGTTCAAATTGATAGTGCGAGGTCACGGGGTGGACCCCGAATGATGGTGAAGAGAGAATGTGTTCGAACTAATGGCGACTGTAAGGGGGCAGACCCTGGTGGTGCGTGACTTACTATGGTGGAGAATAGCGTACGCGTTCGAATCGATAGTGCGCGATCTGGGGGCAGACCCCAAATGGCGCCAAACTATTGCGAGTCTCTTGATTCACTTGTAGACCAGTAAAATTGACCGTCTCAGCTTGAGAGTGAGCCGAGCGGGCAAATAGTCACAAAGAAGACTAGCAGTTGGCAAAGAGACCTCTTAATGTGGAAAACCCGAAAAGGTTAAAAATCCACGGGGCTGGATCGGTGCCGATCAAATTCCACTATTTGTCTGATTATTACGAGTAATAGAATGCACGAGGGTGACAGGCTACCGCTCGCTGCAGGGGGTACAGAGAAGAATGATAAAGATAGAATCTCAAAGTGGAAGGAGATATTCCAAGGCCAAAAGGGAGATCTTCAAGTCGCATTCGAATGAGATCATTGAAGGATTACATTATCAATTCTCGTACTTAGACTACTCTTGTCTACTGTTTAGTTATACTTAGAAGTTTAGTGTGAATCCTGGACTTCCTGAGGGCTACCCGATGAAGGGATCACAATGGTACTAGGAAGTATGATGTGGTGACATCCCAAACTTCCTTTCCTCAAGGTATTTACTTTTATTGGTGACCAGCCCATTCCCACAGACTCACTCACATTATTACTCTTACCACTTATATGAATTATGTTAGTTATGGAACGTTCACCTAGAGGGGGGTGTTAGGTGATCTTGGTTCTTTTTAATAAGTTAGTGTGAGTTATGAGTATTTAAGCACAGTAGTAAAATGTCACACACAAAAAGCACAACAGACTACACAAGATCTATAGATGTTCCTCAAGATAGGGTTTCTTGAGTAGTCCTCTTTCCCTCTACGCCTACCTAGCAGTGTGCTAGGCTCATCAAAACTCCGCCAGAAATCTTCAGGCCCTCAAGCCTTACAACACGGACCCGCAAGTCCCAATAGCCTAGGCCTGCAAGCCCCTACTGCCCCCAAGCCCGCAAGCTCGACACTCAGGCCCTCAAGCCCTACAATACGGACCCGCAAGTCCCAACATCCTAGGCCCGCAAGCCCCTACTGCCCCCGAGCCCGCAATCTCGACAAATCGCATCCGCAAGTGCACTACCCTGGCCCTCAAGCCTCACAGCTCTCCATACCGCATGCTAGACGGTGTCGAACCCGCAATTCCACTGCCCTGGCCCTCAAGCCTCACATCTCTCCAGCCCTCATGATAGACAAATAGGCCCGCAAGCCTTTACAAGAGATTACAGTAATAAGGCTATTACTTCTGCCGGATGAAGATTGACAACTTTAGCCTGATGAGGATTGGCTTCTTACGATTGAAGAAGATTTTCTGATTCAGATCTTTGACAGCGCAGTTCTTCTTCAATCTCTTCTTAGCCTGATGAAGACCGGCAACTTTACAGTCGATGAAGATGACTGCTTCTTCTTTTTATTTCTTTCTTGCGCCGCTTGTACTGTTCGATTCGCTATATGCGCAAGTTCTTTCTTCCTGGTCTATTGATTTTTTGTTAGGGCAACCTCTTATCTCTTTTATAAGACTGCTAGGTCCCCAACGGTCTTCTAAAAAAGCGCCTTAAGTGTCAGACGCTCCTTTACTAAAGAGCACGCGCTGATTAGACAATCAGGCGGTGGCATTAAATGCTGACAGTGCGTCCGCAATATTTGAATCTGTCTCAGCGATATTTCCATTGTTACGGTGACATGGAAAATATCTCGATGACAGAACTTTGTCGATCCCTTTGACCTTGGAAGATCTTCAACTCTTCTTGCTTCTGCTTCTGAAGCATGTATCTCGATGATACGAGACATACTGGCGATTCTGCATATACGACGATATGCTATCTTTGACTGTGTCGTTGAGATCTTCTGTCTTGCTATCTGTCATCGTAATCATGTTGTTCTCTCGATGACATGCCTTCTTTACGACGATGTTTGTTCTTTCTTGACGACAAGGCCACTTTGGTGAAGTCGACGATGCCGCGTATTCTCTGCGTTTGACGATCTTGCTGAGTCTCAGCGGTCGACGATCTTCCTTCTGAGTTTGACGATCTTGCTTCTGCGTTTGACGATCTTGCTTCTGCGTTCGATGAACACGCCAATTCTCAGCGGTCGTCGATCTTCCTTCTGAGTTCGACGATCTTCCTTCTGCGTTCGACGAACACGCCAATTCTCAGCGGTCGTCGATCTTCCTTCTGATTTCGATGATCTTGCCTTCTGCGTTCGAAGAACACGCCAATTCTCAGCGGTCATCGATCTTCCTTCTCCGTTCGACGAACTCCCTTCTGCGTTCGATGAATCTTGTTTTTCTATCTTCCTGAGATTTATAATCTAGAGAAGCGATCAAATACAAAGTGAAGTTTTCTTGACTTGGTGACTTCTTCAAATCAGGAATCATGGGGGCAAGATTCCCAACAATCACCCCCTATTTGAAGAAGTCAGAATCTCAATTCAAGACTACTTTCACTAGACAATAAATATTATAATCTTAACTTTGATCATGTAAGATTGTACTTATCTTTGCTGAACTTTCTGAGTACATCATCAAGCTTGTAGCTCCCCCTAGATTCGATGTCTCTTCTTTTATGGCCCCCTACTTCTTTGCTCCCCCTATCTTTGAGGTCCTCTTCTTGAGCATCTTGTCTTGAACATTTGATGCACTTTCTCCCCCTTTCTGACTTCTTTTCTGGAGCACTTCTTTTAGGAGACAATAGTTCAAGGCTCCCCCTTTATCGGTTATAGTTCATCCAAATCCTGAAAGGTTGTCCAACCAATCATCTAGAAAGGGATTAGTGAAAAATAAGTAGAGAATTATTCTAAGTTCAACATTCCCAGTTGGAATTTGAATAAGTTGAACATAGCTTCATCTAGGGGATTTGTAAATATATCAGCCACTTGTTTGTCTGTTGGGACAAACTCAAGGGTGATATCTTCATTTTCCACATGCTCCCTGATGAAGTGATACCTGATCTCAATATGCATAGTCCTGCTATGAGAGACAGGATTCTTAGCAATTGAGATTGTGCATGAAGAGTCACAAAACAGGGGTGTTTTGGTCATCTTTAGGTTGTAATCTTCCAGTTGATGTTTGATCCATAGCAGTTGGGCACAGCAGCTTCCAGCCGAGATATATTCTGATTCTGCTGTTGAGATTGCCACACTTGTCTGCTTTTTACTGCTCCAAGAGATCAGTCTTCCACCAAGGAATTGACATGTCCCTGATGTACTTTTCCTGTCTTCCTTGCACCATGCATAATCTGCATCTAAATATCCAGTTAGTTCACAGCCATTGTTCCTAGGGTACCATAGGCCATGATTTGATGTACCCTTTAAGTATCTTAAGATTCTCTTGACAGATACATGAGGATATTCCTTAGGGTTCACCTGCTATCTAGCACAGACACATGTAGCAAACATTATGTTAGGCCTACTTGCTGTTAGATAGAGCAAGGATCCAATCATGCATCTGTACTTGGTAGCATCAAAGGGTATGCCCTTCTCATCCTTGTCCAGAGACACATTGGTTCCCATTGGAGTCTTCATTGAAGAATCATTCTCCAATCCAAATTTCTTGACTAGCTCCCTAGTGAACTTGGTCTGGGAGATGAATATACCATCTTCAGATTGTTTCACTTGGAGACCTAGGAAGTATTTGTGCTCCCCCATACTTCTCATCTCAAACTTTCCTTGCATCAAGTTGACAAACTTTTTGCAGAGATTGTTATCTGTAGAGCCAAAGATGATGTCATCCACATAGATCTGCACTAGCAAGATCTTGCCCTTCACCTCCCTTAGGAACAATGTCTTATCAATCCTTCCCCTTGAGAACTTATTCTCAATTAGAAAGCTTGACAGAGTTTCATAACAGGCTCTGGGTGCCTGTTTTAAGCCATAAAGTGCTTTTCTAAGAAAATAAACATAATCAGGATGAGTAGGATCTACAAAACCCGAGGGCTGCTTTACATATAGCTCCTCTTTGTGGTCACCATTTAGGAAGGCTGACTTCACATCCATTTGGTATACTTTGAAACCTTGGTATGCCGCATAGGCTTGAAACAGTCTTATTGCTTCCAGTCTAGATACTAGAGCAAACGTCTGATCAAAATCTATCCCTTCCTCTTGTCTGTAGACTTTTGCCACCAGTCTTGCTTTATTCTTGATGATGATTCCATTTTCATCCAACTTATTTCTGTAGACCCATTTAGTTCCTATGATATTCTGTCCTTGGGGTCTTGGAACTAGTTTCCAAACCTTGCATCTCTTAAACTGGTTTAGTTCCTCCTGCATTGCAGTAATCCAAAATGGATCCTGATTTGCTTCCTCAAATTTCTTGGGTTCAATTTGAGAGAGAAAACTCAGGTACAATGCTTCATTCGCAGCTCTGCTCCTTGTCAGCACACCTTGGTTGATATTTCCTATTATCTTCTCTTGGGTATGGTCTCTTGTTGGGTAATTCTGCATCAGCAACTTCTCCAGGTTGCACTTCTTCAGCCATTTCTGAGCTTTCTGCAGGTTCTTCTTCCATTTCAACTGTCACTGACTGATTCTCATTTCTTAGTGAAGTATCAGTATTGTCTTTAATGGATAGCTTCCCTATTCTCTCCACTATACCTGCATGCACTAGAGAACTAGACCAGCCCTTGTGTATAAGGATAGTCTCATCAAATACCACATGAACAGATTCTTCCACTGCTTGGTTATTGATGTTGTACACTCTATAGGCCTTGCTATGAGAGTTGTAGCCAACAAAAATACCCTTACTGCTTTTCTCAGCAAACTTGGTTAGCTTGGATTTCCCATTATTAAGGACATAGCATTTGCTTCCAAAGATCCTAAAGTAGGATAAGGTTGGTTTTCTGCCCTTCATTAACTCATAAGGGGTTTTCTTGTGGGTTTTGATGATGGAAGCCCTGTTTATCACATGACAAGCTGTATTGACAGCCTCTACCCAGATGTATTCTGGTAGAGAGGAGTCACTTAGCATTGTCCTACTGGCCTATATCAGGGTTCTGTTCTTCCTTTCAGCAACCCCATTCTGTTGGGGAGTTCTTGGTGAGGAGAATTCTTGGGAGATACCTATTTCTTGGCAAAATTCTGTCATGGCCCCAGATTGAAATTCTGTCCCATGGTCACTTCAGAGTTTGACCACAGTACAGTCCATCTCATTCTGGATCTGCCTGACAATTTTTTTGAAGATGTCTAGGGTATCCGATTTCTTTTTGAGGAAGAATACCCAAGTGAACCTTGAATAATCATCAACAACTACAAGGGTATTGGTCTTCTTATCGAGGTCGTGAGTTCGAGGCTCTCTGACAACAACCCACCATCATGAGTGAAAGTGGAGGTTAGATCTTAAGTTACTCTAGAGGGGGGGGGGGGGGGGGGGGGGGGGGGTGAATAGAGTGTTAAAATCTTTTCCTTAGTTTTATAGTGTAATTAAAATAGTGTTATATATATATGTGTAGGCAGAGTGAGAAAAATATAAACAGAAAAAATGAATAAATAAAAGGCACACAGCACAGCACAAAGAAATAAAAACAACCAGAAGACACAAGGAATTTATAATGGTTCCCCAATAAATCTGGGTAGTCCACTCTTCTACCACCCTTTGGTAGGAGTCCACTAGGAGGGTTGATCAGGTGCCCTAACACCAAGGTGATTTTGATCAGGTGTCCACACACCAGAGAGTTTTTGATCAGGTGCTCAAAACCAACAGGATTTTTTGATCAGGTGTCTTGCCACCAAGGAACTACACTTTTGAAGGGAGTATTAACCCTTTACAAAGGAGGTGAGAAAAGGTTATAGTGTTCTTCTCTGTCAAGATGCTGAGAGAAGACTCTAGTGTACTTTGTTGTAAAGCCCCCCCTGTCTGATTGAAATAATTGACAGATGATGGAGAAGCTTTCTCTTGAAGACTCAAATCTTCTGTAGCAGATAGATCTGAAAGAACAGGTTCTTCAGATTCCTTGTTGCTCTTGTAGAAGATTTGAACTTGCAGCAGAATATCTGAGAGATGGATCTTGAAGATGATGTTCTCAGAGAGAAGATTAGTGCTGCTTGAGGAAGAAGAAGAAGAAGACTGAGAGTAATAGACTGAATGTTCTTCTTCTCTTTCTCTATCCTTGTTGTTATCATGTATTCTGCAAGAATACTAATTTGAATTCTGTCGAGAAATATAAGACAATAATGTCTGTCTTAATATATTCTATATTTGGAATAGAATAATCTGTCTTTAAATCTTTCTTGGAATAACAACAGAGACAAAACGATTTTGTCAGGTCCTTTAATTCCTTAGCCGTGAAAAACTCCTTAGCATTAAATGTCAACAACTATCTTTGTCTTGGAACAAAGGAAATAAGGAATATATTTGAATAATATAATATCCTTACTTTCCTGCCTTGAATACTTCCAAAAGTATTGAATATATCCGTTGGAGTCGTCGATCTGTGTTCAGAGTATTGACAAACAACTGATATAAATAATCTGGACATGAATTTGTCGAACTGAGCTTTAATATAGAATTTGTCGAGCTCTGGATAGAATTCGTCGAACGCTGCTCGCCATTTGTCGAACGCTGCTCAGAGAATGTCGAGCGCTGGAACTGGCTATAATACTTCAGTCTGCTGGGACAAATTCGTCGAACGATGCTAGGCATTCGTCGAACGCCACTCGACATTTGTCGAACACTGGGGACTTAAAATTTCCTTAAGTTCTAGCAACTCTAACAACCTAAAAACTTGACCCTTAAACTATACAATGGGGTCAACTTGATCCTTAGTTCGACACATAGTGATCCTAGCCCAAATCAGTAATAGGGTTGTTCCAACAATCTCCCCCTATTTGGGTTAGGATACTATTTGACAATCAATCAAATAAATACAATAAAAAGAATAAACAACAGAGCATAAAAGATATATCTGACAGAATGAAAATTCATTTCAGCAGATAGATTAAAATTTGTGCTCTGAGTTCATTACAGTCAAAATGTTTAAAATATAACAGAATAAATAAGTATGAACCTTTTTCACTTCTTAGCTGGTTTGAAGATGATTATCCTGTTGGGATCTTTAGACTTCTTCTTGCTTATGTAGAGATCTTGAGCACCAAGAACAGTCTGAGCTCTAGCTTGAACAACAACTGCTTGAGGGTACTGCATCATGAATTCTTCAGCATTAAAAAAGTTATTTGACTTATACTCTTCAAACTCTTTTCTTCTGTACTCTAACATGGTTGAGAACTGAGAATGGTCCTTTCCTTCCGCTTTTGCCTTATTAATCTGAGTTGAGGCAATTGTCTCTTTGAATCTAGCCTTTTGTGCTATTTCATCAATTTTTGTATTCACTGGGGACAAAGGCCTATCATCAGAATCAATGGCATGCAATGAAGGTTTTTCAAAAGGAATGTTTAATTTCCTGTGCAAGGATCCATCAGATATTGTAAACTTGTATACTGTGGAAACATTCTTGGAGGGGGTTGAAGAAAATCCTGAGGACCAGGAGCTTTGATAACCACCAGTGTTAGCTGGTTTACTTGATTGCTGAGTAGAGAACTTTTGAGAAGTAGAAGAAGGTGCTGCTGAGCCTGCTGAGCCTGCTGGAGGAGGAGGTGGAGGGGGATTGAACTTAACTGGCTTATCAGAATAATATCCAATTTTCTTGAATTTCTTTCTCCTCTTGGTTTCATTTCTAGAGAACTTCATCCAGTGAGGGGTATCCTTGTCAAGAGTGATATTATGAAGTATGTAGTAGGGAATATCACTATCTGGGTTAGGAGGCTTGGGGACAGCCAAAGACTTAGCCTTTCTTTTCTTTCTCTTCCTTGATAAAGTGTCATCAGAATCACTGTCCTTATCTTCTTCATCAGAATCAGAAGAAGGAATTCGATTATCATATAAATCATTAACCAATTTATGAGCTTTGATTCTTTGCTCTTCAGCTTCATAAGCTTCATCCTCTGCTTTCCAAATTTCATGAAAATTTGGAATAGGTGATTCATCAAAAACAAAAGTTGGAACAGCAAAGCCTTTGAAACTTTCTTCTGGAATAATAACTGATACTTCTACTGGATTTTGAACTTGAACTGACTTAGGATCTGGCTCTGTAGTCTGAACTTTAAAACTTTTGATAATCTTTTTCAACAGAACTTTATCAATGGGAGCAGTATAAGGAACAATTTCTCTAGAATGATCTTGATGTTTGGCAGATTAGAGAAAATAGAACTGAACTTAGACAGCAAAAGAGTAATATCTAAGGAAGGGCGAATGTAGATATTATTTTTCTTTTCTATGACTGGAAATTCAGATATTTCAACCAAATCAAACATATCTAAATCAGAACTTTGAACTGTATCTTCAATGACAACTGTATCCTCTGAAACTGGAGTTGTATCTTCAACAAAAACTGTGGCCTCTTCAACAGGAGCTTCTTCATTAGGCATCTCCCCCTGCCTAGCTTCAGGGAGACCTAAATCTAGGCCCCTAGAAGAAGGGACATAAAAGGAGGAAGAAGTTGAAGATATCTTAGAAGATAATTCTAAAATTGCTTGAAGAATTGGAGCAATTTTTGCATCCAATGTGGAGTCAAGATTTGAAAGAATGTTATGGACTGGTGCAAGTTTTGCATCCAGGATTTTATCTATCTTGGGAACAATGTAGTCAAGAATTTGATCTGCTACAGTTTGAAAATGTAGAAATAGCATTTCAGGTGGATGAGATGAAGATGGTTGAGAGGTGGAAGGAATAGAAGTGGGTACAAAGATGTTTGCAACATTTGCATGCTGTTGAGGGATGTTAGAATGAATAGGGCAAGAGTGATGAGTGGGTGAATGATAGTCATCTTGCATGGGAGATGGAGGTGGAGAAGTCTGAGGGGTTAGAAGGGTAGATGAGGATGGAATGTCATCAATGAGTGTGGGAGAATTTTGAGGTGGAGATTGTGCAGGGGAAATGTTCTGAGGTGGAGATGGGAGAGGAGGAGAAGAAACAAGAGGAGGAGGAGAAGGAGCTTCTAGAAGGGTTGAGGGAGTGACTGGATCAGTCCTTGGGCCTTTAGAAGTTTTCTTCTGTGTAGCTGCTCCTGGGTTCTTCTTGGTAAACACCCTATCCCATTTAGCAAAGAGAGCTGAGGTCGGCTTCTTTCTAGCATTATTGGTCACCTTGGGAGAGACCAGAAGGTCTTGGTGTCTTTCCTGCAGTACAATTCCAATAATTCTTCCAAAACACACATTTTCTTTTGAAATCTTCTTCTTAATCAATCCAAAGAGAATGGATCCCCAGTTTACTTTCTTCTTTTCCATTAAGGCCACCATCAACATAAATTGGTGCCTATTGATATAATCATAACCTGTTGTTTTTCCTAACAACACTTTGCCAACAATATCAGAAAGAAACTTATATTCCAAGGATAAGTTTTCTTAAGCAGGTGATTAGGGTTTCCAGTAGAATAACCCATCTTAATCAATGCTTCACCATTTTCAACAGAGCTGAGCTCTAACTCATCGTCACCATTAACAAAACCAAAAAATTCAATGAGAATGGTAGGGGTAAGAGAGACCTGATGTCCTGAGATGGTTCCGGTCAGACTTTCATCTTCCTGCTTAGCCGTAAAACACCATTCTTTAATCTCTGCTGTGTGCAGCTTTATCCTCATGCTCATTAGCTTCTTTAACTGTTGCTCCTCAAAAGTTGAAGGATATCTTTGATGACTTGGTCAGATTGAGCAAAAGATTCCATGTCGATGTCAAACCCGACATCGAACTTTATTGAATAGAGCGCGGCTTGAGAGATCACCATTTTTACCTGCAAGAGAGAAAGATCAAGTGCAGAGGGGAACTGGAGGGAAACGATTTCTGTAGGCGCGATCTACTAAGAAATAAATTAGAGATTATATAGACTGGAGAAGGGGGCGCATTTGTGTAGCGGCGTTTGGCAAAAACCTAATAAAAACAGAAGTCGAAAAGACTTTAGGTCTCCGTCTGACGCCGTTCGACAAAAATATCTTTTCGGTCGACCACCGTTCGACAAGTGAAATTTTCTTTATCGATACTGAAGTTATGAGGTTTCGTCGACCACCGTTCGACAAATGATACAAATTCGTCGTTCTCCGTTCGACGAATTTTGGGGATAAATAGAAATGTTAATTAATTAATTTTTTTTAGCAGATTGAATCTCCATCTATCATTCCTATTTGATTTATAAAGAAGATATGCTTCTTTTCATCCAATGGCTTGGTGAAAATGTCAGCTCTTTGTAAATCAGTAGGAATAAATTGTAGGCAAATTTTATTTTTATCCACATTATCCCTAAGGAAGTGGTGCCTAATTTCTATGTGTTTAGTCCTACTATGGAGAACTGGATTTTGTGCTATAGATATTGCACTAGTATTGTCACAAAATATAGTTGAATTATTTAAGTTGACACCATAGTCTAGAAGTTGATTTTGTATCCACAACATCTATGAGCAGCAACTGCCAGCAGCCATGTATTCTGCTTCAGTTGTTGATGTTGACACAGATGTCTGCTTTTTACAAAACCAAGACACAAGCCGATCACCAAGAAACTGACAAGTTCCTGATGTGCTTTTCCTGTCTACTCTGCATCCAGCATAATCTGAATCTGAGAATCCAGTTAATTCAAATTCAGATGTTGTTGGATACCAAAGTCCTAGATTAGGGCAACCCTTTATATATCTCAAAATCCTTTTTAATAAAATTAAGTGAGATTCTTTGGGGTTAACTTGAAACCTAGCACAAATGCAGGTAGCAAACATTATGTCAGGCGTACTAGCTGTTAAATAAAGTAGTGAGCTAACAATTGCTCTATATACTTTTGAATCAACAGGTTTCCCCGATTCATCATTGTCAACAACAACATTTAAGGGCATGGGTGTTTTCATAGTGGAAGAATCAGACATACCAAACCTTTTCACTAATTCCTTAGCATACTTAGATTGGGATATGAAGATTCCATTTGGAGTTTGCTTCACTTGAAGACCAAGGAGGTATGATAGCTCACCCATACTACTCATTTCTAATTTAGATTGCATTATATTAGAAAATCTTTTGCACAAATTTGAATCAGTAAAGCCAAAAATAATGTCATCTACATATATTTGAACTAGCAAAGTTTGATTTTTATGTATCCTGAAAAATAGGGTTTTATCTACTATGCCCCTACAGAAATTATTTTCCAAAAGAAAACTAGCTAAAGTCTCATACCAAGCTCTAGGAGCTTGTTTGAGACCATAAAGAGCTTTCTTAAGCTTAAATACAAAAGATGGTTGAGTTGGAGAGATGAAACCTGGTGGTTGTTCCACATAGACTTCTTCTTTAATTTCTCCATTTAAAAATGCACTCTTCACATCCATTTGAAATACTTTGAACTTTTTATATGCTGCAAATGCAAGAAAGATTCTGATTGCTTCAAGCCTTGCAACATGAGCAAATGTCTGATCATAATCAATGCCTTCTTCCTGTGAATATCCTTGAGCTACCAGTCTTGCATTATTTCTCACAATGTTGCCTTGTTCATCTAGCTTGTTCCTAAAGACCCATTTAGTGCCAATAACTGGATGGCCCTTTGGTCTTGGAACCAAATCCCAAACCTTGTTCCTTTCAAACTGGTTGAGCTCCTCTTGCATTGCAAGAATCCAATTTGGATCTTGTTCTGCATATGTTATGGTTTGAGGTTTAACTTAAGATAGGAAACAAGTATGCATCTGATTTTGATGCAGTTGATGCCTTGTTTGAACACCTGCTGAAATATCTCCAATTACTTGTGATATTGGATGATCTCTAACTGTGATGTGGTCAACAGTTAGAGTTGGTTCAACAATGATTTCTTCTTGGGGAATTTGATCAGCTGTCACTTGAATTCACTTGTCAGCAAGATCTTCTGGATGATCTTCTTCTTCACTATCTTCAAGTGTTTGAGTTGTAGGAAGTGAAGAATCTCCTTTCTCTATATTTTGCTCCCTTAGCTCTCCACATAAATCTGATACCTGCAAGGTATTTATGGTAGAGGTGGTATTCCTCTCCTCATTCAATAGGTTAGTTTCATCAAAAGAAACATGCATGGACTCCTCTATTTTAAGAGTAGATTTGTTGTAGACTCTATATGCCTTACTAGATAAAGAGTATCCAAGGAATATGCCTTCAGCTGCTTTAGCTTTAAACTTCCTTAGATATTTCTTATCATTGTTATGCATATAGCATTTACAACCAAAAATCTTAAAATAGCTAACCTTAGGCTTTTTATTCTTGAGTAGTTCATAGGGAGTCTTACCCTTAAGTTTATATATCAGGATTCTATTCAACACATAATTTGTTGTGTTCACTGCCTCTTCCCAAAAGGAGAGTGGCAAATGAGCATCAGCAAGCAATGTAGTTGCTGATTCAATTAATGTTCTATTTTCCTTTCAGCTACCCCATTTTGTTGAGGGCTTCTAGGAGCAGAGAAACACTTCCTGATCCCTTATTTTCCACAGAATTCTCTCATTAGAAGAGACTCAAACTCAGTACCATGATCACTTCTGATCAATGCAACTAGAGTAGAGTACTTAGTCTTGATGGGCCTGAGAATGTCTGTTAGAACTTTGAAAGTGTCAGACTTGTTCCTAAGAAAGAACACCCAAGTGAACCTTGAGAATTAATCTACAATAACTAAAGAATAATGCTTCACTCCTAAGCTCTGTATAGCAGTAGGTCCAAAAAGATCTAAATGCAATAAGTACAGAATCCTAGGTGAATCACTCTTGGATAAAGATTTGAAACTACTTCTAGTTTGCTTACCTAACTGACAAGCCCTGCAAAGTCCTTCCTTCTTGTATGAACCAGAAGGCAGTCCTCTGACAAGATTGTCCTTAGAAAGCTTAGAGATAGTCCTAAGGTTAATGTGTCCTAGCCTTGTATGCCATAGTTCATTTGTCTTACTTATTGAATTAAATAGACAGATGTCTGTATTGGCAGAGTCAAAATTGACTAGATAAATATTTCCTTGTCTAATACCAGATAATACATTTTTATTTTTATTAATGGTAATAAGACATTGAGAAGGGTTAAAGGTTACCTGATAACCTTCATCACATAACTGGCTTATGCTGATGAGGTTGTGCTTGAGACCTTTGACATATGATACTTCTTTGAATGTGACTGCTCCAACTTTGACTTGTCCATACCCTTTTGTCTGTCCATAGTTGGAGTCTCCAAAGACAACTTTGGGTCCAAGCTTTGCCTTATAATTGCTTAGGTTGTCCTTGTTTCCTGTCATTTGTTTTGAGCATCCACTATCCAAGTAACAATATTCTTTTATCCTTGGATAGCTGTGTACCTGCAAAGACAGAAAAATAAACTTGTTGTTTTGGACCCAGACTACCTTGGGTCAATTTGTTTGTCCACAATATTCAGAAATAAAGGACATTTCAGGCTGATCCTTGTAGCCTTGTGGATGATATCTCCTTGGAGGTATAATTCATTCAGTAAAAGGATTTTTAGTGTGTTGAGAATTAGAATTCCTAAAATTCTGTGTATAGTATCTGTTCGACAAATCTGGGTAAATTCGTCGAGCGCCGTTCGACGAATGTGCATGATTTTGTCGAGCGCCGTTCATATGATAACTATACTGAAAATCTGTTTTTAGTTTTCGTCGATCTCCGTTCGACATATTTGAATCTTTTCGTCGAGCTTCGTTCGACGAATTCTTCTGAATTCTCTTATTCTTAACAGACTTGCTTGAAATGACTTTATTTGCTTCTACAGCCTCTTTGCCTTTAGCAGATATGAATTTTATGGGTGTAGACAATATATTTTTCTTAACTAGAGGTGGCTCACTTGATGAAGCACCCAAGCCCAGTTTGCTATTGAGCCTAGCATTAACTGTGCTTGTTATGTCCATCAGTTTGATACTTCTCCCATTTAGGGATTCTTCAAACTTTTTGGCTTCAGACAACTTGTTCTCAATGAGAGCAATCTGTTCCCTGGAGGCAGCCAAATCTTTTTTAAGTTTTATATTTTCTTCACTTATAATTTTCATGTCAGTTAACTTATTTCTGAGTGAGATTATGTCTTTCTCAGATTTCAGTAAGTCTAAGCAAAGAACTTTGAATTCAGCCTTGAATTCAACTGAAGTAAAATCAAATTGAGATAATACCTGATCTGCATCATCTTGTGCTTCAGAGTCTGACTTTTCCTTGTCAGAATTATGTCCCGAGGCATTGATAGCCATCATGCAGAATGTTCTTTCTTCTTCATCATCACTGGAGCTGGATGAGGAAGCATATCCTGACTCACTGCCTGAGTCATATATTGCAATCAGACATTTGTCACTTTCATTTGATTTTTCTTCATCACCATCAGATGAACTGGATGATGGTTCAGATTTAGTTTCACTCCAGGATTCTGCAATGAATCCTCTTCCCTTCTTTTTGTGCTTATGTGAGGAAGGTTTGCTGGAGCTTCTTTTCTCCTCTTTCTCCTTTTTCTTTACTTTCTTTTTCTTTTCTGGACATTCTGTCAGGTAGTGTCCAGGTTTCCTGCAACCATAACAAATAACTTCTTTAGAAGTTGATTTGTCATACCTTTGCTTTTCTCTTGATCTGGACTCCTTTCTGAAGTCCTTCTTTGCAATTTTGTAGAATCTCTTGGCTATGAGACTCATAAACTCCTCATCTTGTGGAGTTTTTCTTCTTCTGCATCAGCTGTTTTGAAAGCTATGCACTTTTCTTTCTTTGTTGCTGGAGATGTAGTGGATGATTCTGCTTCCCTGGACTTGATGAGCTGCTCATAAGATTTGAGTTTCCCCAACAAAGCTTCAGTGGTAATCTCATTCAGACTTCTGTCTTCCTTGATTGGCCAGATTCTAGAATCCCATGTGCTGGGGAAGCACATTAGAATTTTATCATTTATTTTAGTGATAGATATCACTTTGTCCAGAGATTTCAGCTCATTAATTATGAGACTGAGTCTATTGTACATGTCAGCCACTGTTTCTGTGTCTCCTTTCTTGAAGTTTTCATATAGAGAGATCAAGTGTGATCTTCTGTCTTTTTTTTCATCTGCAGAACCTGCAACCATGTTATTTAATGAAATCCAAATTTCTCTAGCTGATGTACATTCAACCACTTTTTGGAATATGTCATCAGACATGGCTTGAGCCAATATGTTCATGGCTTTAGCATCTGCACTTCTTTGCTTCTTTTGAGTTTCTGTCCACTCAGGAGGTGGGACAGCATGATTGTCTCATGTAGCTTCAGTGTTGGTTGATGATGTAGGTGTAGGAGGCCCTGTCAGAATAACATTGAAATTTTTTTCATCAATAGAGTTCATATAGAGCCTAATCCTTGCTTTCCAGAGTGCAAACTTGCTAAGATTGCACATTGGAGGTCTTGTGCTTGAGTACTCCTTGTTCTGTGCCATGAGTTTTTAACAGAAAATAGATAAAGAAAAAACTCTAAATTAATTTAAAATCTAATTGATCTTTGTGATCTAGGTGTTAGCCTGTAAATAAGATCAACCAGCCTCTGATACCAATTGAAAGTGGAGGTTAGATCTTAAGTTACTCTAGAGGGGGGTGAATAGAGTGTTAAAAACTTTTCCTTAGTTTTATAGTGTAATTAAAATAGAATTATATATATATATATATATATATGTGTGTAAGCAGAGTGAGAAATATATAAACAGAAAAACTGAATAAATAAAAGGCACACAACACAGCACAAAGAAATAAACTCAACTAGAAGACACAAGGAATTTATAGTGGTTCCCCATTAAATCTGGGTAGTCCACTCTTCCACCACCCTTTGGTAGGAGTCCACTAGGAGGGTTGATCAGGTGCCCTAACACCAAGGTGATTTTGATCAGGTGTTCACACACCAGAGAGCTTTTGATCAGGTGCTCAAAACCAACATGATTTTTTGATCAGGTGTCTTGCCACCAAGGAACTACACTTTTGAAGGGAGTATTAACCCTATAAAAGGAGGTGAGAAAAGGTTATAGTGTTCTTCTCTGTCAAGATGCTGAGAGAAGACTCTAGTGGACTTTGTTGTAAATCTCCCCCTGTCTGATTGAAGTATTTGACAGATGATGGAGAAGCTTTCTCTTGAAGACTCAAATCTTCTGTAGCAGATAGATCTGAAAGAACAGGTTCTTCAGATTCCTTGTTGCTCTTGTAGAAGACTTGAACTTGCAGCAGAATATCTGAGAGATGGATCTTGAAGATGATGTTCTCAGAGAGAAGATTAGTGCTGCTTGAGGAAGAAGAAGAAGAAGAAGAAGGCTGAGAGTAATAGACTGAATGTTCTTCTTCTCTTTCTCTATCCTTGTTGTTATCCTGTATTCTGCAAGAATACTAATTTGAATTCTGTCTAGAAAGATAAGACAATAATGTCTGTCTTAATATATTCTATATTTTGAATAGAATAATCTGTCCTTAAATCTTTCTTGGAATAACAACAGAGACAAAATGATTTTGTTAGGTCCTTTAATTCCTTAGCCGTGAAAAACTCCTTAGCATTAATTGTCAACGGTTATCTTTGTCTTTGAACAAAGGAAATAAGGAATATATTTGAATAATATAATATCCTTACTTGCCTGCCTTGAATACTTCCAAAAGTATTGAATATATCCGTTGGAGTCGTCAATCTGTGTTCAGAGTATTGACAAACAACTGATATAAATAAGCTGGGCTTGAATTTGTCGAACTGATTTTAATATAGAATTTGTCGAGCTCTGGCTAGAATTCGTCGAACGCTGCTCGCCATTTGTCGAACGCTGCTCAGAGAATGTCGAGCGCTGGAACTGGCTATAATACTTCAGTCTGCTGGGACAAATTCGTCGAACGATGCTAGGCATTCGTCGAATGCCACTCGACATTTGTCGAACACTGGGGACTTAAATTTTCCTTAAGTTCTTGCAACTCTAACAACCTAAAAACTTGACCCTTAAACTATACAATGGGGTCAACTTGATCCTTAGTTCGACACATAGTGATCCTAGCCCAAATCAAGTAATAGGGTTGTTCCAACAATGAGAACAGTGATGGAGAGGGGTTGGGCCGTGTTGGGCTGCAGCCCTCTGGGGGAGTTTAAGGAAGGCAGCCCGGATACCTTGCAAGGTGGGTTAGACTGCCGCACTCCCCCTTAACAGTTGATGCCAGTTTCAAACTCGGACACACTTGATAAGGCACCTTCAATAACCCTCATCACCAACTGTGCTGATCGAGCTGGCCAGGGTTGTTTCATAAAAGTTTTTTTATAATGACCCTGGCCAGCTCAATCGAGTGCATCAGGAACCGTACAGGACTACAGTCTGTGCCACCCCAACCACATCACTGAGCCTATTTTTCAGCAACAGTAGGTTGTTGGCACCGAGAATCGAACCCCAACCACACATGATAAGGAACCTTCAATAGTCCTCATCACCAACTGCACCGCAACCTACTGTTGCTGAGAAACAGGCTCAGTGATGTGGTTGGGGTGGCATGGACTACAGTTCTGTACGGCGCCTGGTGGACTCAATCGAGCTGGCCAGGGTCGTTACACATAATCAAGGGGCGGACCCCAAATGGAGGTAAAGAGCGAATGTGTTCGAACCGATGGAGCTCATGAGGGGGGGGGGGAGGCTGTGGCAATGTTGTGATCAACAACAATAAGTGAATGCATTCTATCCAGTAGTGCACCGTCAGGGGGTGGACCCCGAATGTCGGTGAAGAGAAAATGGGTTCGAACCGATGGAGACCATGAGGAGGCATGGCTTGGTGGTGTCGTGACCTATTACAATGTTCAATAGTGAATGTGTCTAAACCTGTAGTGCACAGTCAAGGGGTGGACCTCGAATGGAGGTGAAGAGTGAATATATTCAAACCGATAGTGCGCAGTTAGGGGGCGGACCCTGAATGATGGTGAAGAGTGAATACATTCGAACTGATGGCGACAGTGAGGTGGGCTCGCCCTGACGCTGCAGTAACATACTTCAACTCTGAAGAGCGAATGTGTTCAAACCTGTAGTGCGCGGTCAGGCGGAGGACACCGAATGATGGTGAAGAGCAAATGCATTCTAACCGATGGATTCCATGATGGGGGCAGACCTTAGTGATGACGTGATCTACTATATGGTGAAGAGAGAATGCGTTCGAACTAGTAGTGCGCGGTCAGGGGGTGGACCCTGAATGACGATGCAGAGCGAATTGTTTCGAACTGATGGAGACCGTGATGGGGACAGGCGCTGGCGGTGTCGTGACCTACTACGATGGTGAAGATTGAATGTGTTCAAACTTGTAGCTACAGTCACTAAGTACTACCATGAAGTTAGAAGCAGAAATAAAAATTGAAAGATAAAAACAAATACATGCGTGCGAGTGCAGACTCGCGACAATTGTTCTAAGAAATGAAGGGAGACACGGGAATGAATAAAACATGAGTAATGAAATGCAAATAAAGGGTGTGCTTCTCCGCACTATTTTGGCTCCTTTGGATAAGACTTGCAGGGGACCCTTTGGCAGGTCAAGTTAGTGTGTTACAGCTGCATTTGGGTTGTTGTATACACCGGAGGTGGGAGACGCAACCTATACAAGGCATGCCTTTTGCAGATAACATGACCGAGATGCTTCATGGTTGACTCGTACGATGCCCACTCCTCTAGGGGTGGAAAATTTGATCGCTAAATGTGGGAAGGAGGGGATGACCTTAAACACTGATTGGAGAAGGCGGCCACAAACTAGATGATGTGTGTAGCTTGCTTCGGGAACTCACCAAGCATGACGAGGAGATCGATCATCCCTTGGACAGGGACCAGACCATTGTTGAAGTTGAAGATTGGACCAGTTGCCGGCTTGAGATACTCTCTCGAAATCTTCTTGTTGTGAAGAATGGACATGTATATGTCATTGACTGAGCTTCTGTTGTCAATCAGTATCCTTTTAACATGGAAACTTGGATTGCCGATTATCGCGTTGATGACAAGGGTGTCATGGTGCAGTAGGTTCAACCCCTCTAGTTTCTTGTCTCCAAATTTGATCGTGGTGTCTTGTGGTGCCCTTGGGATCTGCTGACCTCTCTCGTGTTGAGCTATGAAGTGAACATAGAGATAAGGTGACCCAGCTATGGTGTCGACCTCTCCTACTACCTGCCTACTCCCTGCGTGACGTAGTGTGGGGGTGACTAGTATCTCTTGGACTGAGGTAGTGCTGACCGATTATGGACTTGGCCCTACAAGAATCTGTCGAGGATGCCCTTACGAACAAGATGCTCGATCTCATAATTAAGCTTTATGTATTCCTCAGTGGTGTGCTCAGTTCCCCGAAAGAACTTGTAGTACTTCGACTGGTCTCCCCTGGTATTCGAGGGGAGTTCTCATGGCCTCTAGAGTGTCAGGTTGTCTTAAAGCACGGAAGGTGTTGAGAGGAGTGTGATCTCGAGACGTTCGACGATCCTGATCTCTTTGGGGGTTCCGATGACAATCATTTTCATGGTGTTCTTCTTGCATACTAGGAGATTGCTCCTTTCCCTTCTTTCTCCTCTGTCTTCCTTCAAATTGCTGGCATTGTACTTCGATGGCTTTATAGATAGCTATCTGAGCTTTGACCTTATGCACGAGGTATGAATAGCCGGGCACCTTCTGTTGGGTTTTCCTTAGAGGTATACACATCATATGTGCGCAACAGAATATATCAAGAACAACCCAAAGAGACATATGGATCTTGCTAAAAACCATGAATCAAGAAATTGAGGCAACAATAAAATTACCTTCACGGAATTGAGTCAACACTCAATCAAAAGGGCTCTAAGAAAAGACTTCTCGGATTCGGAATCCTATTCCAAGTCATTGCTCTGCACTTCCTATGTGCTCCGTCAACAGTGGACTGCTCATCAGAGGAATAAGTGTAGAATCGTGTCCACACCTCTATAAAGGTCCACACAAGAGAAGGAGAAACCTAGCTTCCTATCGCACAAGAACTAGGTCGGAGAAGAAGAGCCCTCAACGTCTTCCACAGAATGCTAGGTCCAATTACAGAAAGAGGCAGCGACTGGCGCAAGAGGAGAAAAGCTCTAGAAGAACGATTACGGCGCTGCTCTCTCAAAAACATGAAAAAGGGTTCGGCCGCAATTTCTGTAACCGTGTCGTAACCCTAAGATCGTGAATTATATACTAGAAGGCTGTGTTCGACGAACTCAAAGAGATCTGTGTTCGATGAACTCAAAGCAGTCTGCGTTCGACGAACTCGAAGCAGCCTGCATTCGATGAACTCAAGAGTCCTGCGTTCGACAAACTCGAAGCAGCCTGCGTTCGACAAACTCAAGAGGCCTGCATTCGACGAACTCGAAGTAGCCTGCGTTTGACGAACTCAAGAGGCCTGCATTCGACGAACTCGAAGCAGCCTGCGTTTGATGAATGCGCTACATTAGCCCTTTAGCCATCTCAACGGTCGGCGAATGCCTTCAGTTCGACTATACACTATAGTCCAATTCGCCTATACCTTATAAACGAATCGACTATAGTAATTCGGCTATATATATATAATTGTTTAAACCATTTAGCCGAATTTGACTTAGCCAAAATCGTCTAAACACTTTAGCCGAATTCGTCCAAACAAATTAGCCGAATTTGACACAGTTCGGTTAAACACTTTAGCCGAATTTGTCTAGTATAAGTCCAATCGTTTATTCGCTTTAAATGATTTCCCGTTGAGACATTCTCAACTTAATTCCAAACAGTCATAAGATTTGTCCTCTACTCATATCCAATATGAGCAAGACCAACTCAATTCTTTCTCTAATTTCTCCAAGCACTTTTATGTGCGACCTTATAGGCTCATATCACGTTGGCAGTGAGACTAGATATTTGACTTCTTCCAGATCACCATGGAAGCACCAACAGTCTCCCACTTGATCTTGAATGTATCAAATAAAAGTCTCACAAACAATGAGCGGCATCTAGCAATGCATCATTTCTACCCAAGCAATAAGAGTTCACAACTCAACAAGCCTGCCATGACCAATGTATCAGTGTTGTCATGTCCCTTTGTCCTTTACATCCGAATAGAACTAGAGGCATGGAGCGTGTCACCCTCATAAATGTTCAATCCCAGTTTCCTGATCTAGAATAGACTGTCAGAAATTTGTGAGCTCAATATCATATATTGACTCAACCAAGCATGGCCATGCATTTCTCAGTCTCATTCTATCAAGGGGCCCATGGATGTAACTCATGTCACAAAGGAGGACAAATCCCATATCTGCTCACACACAAACACCCAAATGATTCTTAACATACCCAATAACCACCCTTATCATCAACCTTTCTAAAGAGAAGACTTTAGATGGCATCAAAGTACGCTCCTCCTCACCCGATGAATGTTGTAACTTCAGGTCAAAGGACCACAAACACCATTGTCACTTGAGACCTACTTGTGAGACGTTCATATAACAATCCACGAAGTAGTCTCATGGTGGGTCTGTCCAGTACAACTTGTTCCTAACAAGTACCCATGTGATGACTTGATATCACAATATCATGACCTATGAGAACCGATCATCAGTCAACGCACATGCTAGTCTTATGGTCTCATCCTTGCCCTAATTTCGAGGATGATACCTCGACCAGGGACCATTTAAGAATGAAGCTTCATTTAAACATAGGCCCTCACAGTCAAGTCACGTACTTGAATTCCTATGGAAGCAAACATTCTAAGGGCATTCATTATGTTAATTAGTCTATCATATAGAAACAGTTGACATAATAAAAGAACTTGCCATAAATGTAAAATGAAATATATAGTACATATCACAATTCATCAAATGAATAAACAACCAACAAACATGCAATTCACAAGGCTCCCACTAAAGGTGATCATTCAGGTATCTAATACCCATTGATCTAGCATGACAATCATGCTTCCTTTGCGCAAGAGGCTTTGTTAGTGGATCCGCTATGTTTTCTTTAGTCGGTACTCTACAAATGCTCACATCTCCTTTATCGACAATCTCTCGAATAAGATGGAACAGCCGAAGTATGTGCTTGGAGCGCTGATGAGATCTAGGTTCCTTAGCTTGGGCAATTGCGTCGTTGTTGTTACAGTAGAGAACTATGGGATCAACAATGCTAGGAACTACATCTAGCTCGCCGATGAATTTCCTAATCCACACAGCCTCCTTTGCCGCATTTACAGCAACAATATACTCGACTTCTGTCATAGAACCGGCAAATGTCTTTTGCTTGGAACTCTTCCAACTTACAGCTCCTCCATTAAGGAAAAATACAAAACCTGACTGGGACTTTGAATCGTCCCTATCAGTTTGGAATCTAGCATCTGTGTATCCACTTACAACAAGCTCTTCCTCTCCACCAAACACCAAGAACGTAACCTTAGTTCTTCTCAAGTACTTTAGGATATTCTTGACAGCTATCCAGTGACCATCACCAGGATCAGACTGATACATGCTCGTCATGCTCAAAGCATTAGAGACATCGGGTTGAGTACATAACATTGCATACATGATTGATCCAATTGCCGAGGCATATGGAACCAACTTCATGCGGTCCTTATCTTCCAAAGATTTAGGACACTGGTCCTTAGAGAGACTCACACCATGTGACATGGGTAAGAATCCTTTCTTGGACTCAAGCATGTTGAGCCATTTCAACACCTTGTCAATGTATGTACTCTGGGTCAAACCCAGCAACTTCTTCGATCTATCTCTATAGATCTTAATACCAAGTATATAAGTCGCTTCACCCAAGTATTTCATAGAAAAGCAATCCCCTAGCCTATTCTTAACAGCTTGCAGGGTTGGAATGTCATTCCCGATCAGCAGTATGTCATCTACATACAATATCAGGAAAACGACAATTCTCCCACTAATCCTTTTGTAAACACAAGGCTCATCTTCGTTCTTGATGAAACCAAACTCTTTGATCTTCTCATCAAAACACAGATTCCAACTTTGAGAAGCTTGTTTCAATCCATAAATGGATCGATTCAACTTGCATATTTTAGTGGCTTCACTTGGAGATACAAAACCCTCGGGTTGTGTCATATACACTTCCTCAAGGATGCTTCCATTAAGGAAAGCCGTTTTGACATCCATTGGCTAGATCTCGTAGTCATAATACACATCAATAACAAGTAGAATTCTGATGGACTTGACCATGGCTAGAGGGGAAAAGGTCTCATCATAGTCAACACCATGAATTTTCCTGAAACCTTTAGCCACCAACCAGCCTTTTAATGTATGTATATTCCCATCCATGTCGGTCTTCTTCTTGAAGAGACACTTGCACCCTATGGGTCGTACCCCTTCAGGTGTTCCCACCAAGGTCCAAACTTGGTTTGTATACATAGAGTCCATTTCAGATTTCATGGCCTCAAGCCACTTCTTGGAGTCAGGTCCACACATAGCCTCTTGATAGGTTGCAGGCACATCATCATGATCCATAAGCAACACACTTCCTATTTGAGACACGAGATATCCATATCTCTCGATCAGGCTCAAATCTTGGTCTATCAGATCTACGTAGGACTTGTGTTTCTTGAGCAGGTTCTCCAGCTACAACATATTGTAGTCCTTGCTCAGGTTCCAATTCACGTTCATTCATTGTTTGTGGTCCTTGAACCTCTTCAAGTTCCACCTTTGCAGTCTTTCTGGATAAGAACTCTTTCTCCAAAAAGACGCCAATCCTTGCGACAAACACTTTGCCCTCCGGCGGCAGGTAGAAGTAATACCCTTCGGTTTCCCTAGGATATCCCACAAGATAACACTTATCTGATTTGGGTTCCAGCTTGTCAGACATTTGACATCGTACGTATGCCTCACAACCCCAAATCTTAATGAAAGAAATACTAGGACGCTTCCCAGTCCATATCTCATATGGTGTCTTTTGAACCGTCTTCATCGGAATGCGATTCAGTGTAAAAGCAGCAGTCTCTAGAGCAAAACCCCAAAAGGAAACGGGCAGATCTGCATGACTCATCATCGACCGCACCATGTCCAACAAGGTACGATTCCTCCACTCAGAGACACCATTATGTTGCGGTGTTCTGGGTGGGGTGAGCTGTGATACAATACCACACTCTTTCAGATGATCACGGAACTCCTGACTCAAATATTCGCCACCTCGATCAAATCGGAGTGCTTTTATTCTTTTTCCCAGTTGGTTCTCTACTTCATTCTTAAACTTTTTGAACTTTTCAAAGGTCTCGGATTTGTTCTTCATAAGAAACACATATCCGTATCTACTGAAATCATCAGTAAATGTAACGAAGTAGTAGGACCCACCTCTAGCCGTATAACTCAAGGGTCCGCACACATCACTATGTATGACACCCAAGAGATCATCTGCCCTCTCAGTATGACCAGTGAAAGGGGCTTTAGTCATTTTGCCTAATAAGCAAGACTCGCACCTGTCAAAAGATTCATAATCAAATGAGTCCAGTAGTCCATCTCTATGGAGCTTAGATATGTGTTTCTCGTTTATATGGCCCAAACGACAATGCCAAAGGCATGTAGGAATCGAGCCATTTGTTCTTAGTCTTTTATTATTTTCAACATTATAGATCGGATGGTCTAAGTTCAAAACATATAAATCATTAAACAATTGGGCTACACCATAACAAACATCATTCATAAAAATTGAACAAGAATTGTTCTTAATTATAAATGAAATAACCTTCATGTCAAGACATGAAATGGATATAATGTTTCTAGTTATGGCTGGAACAAAATAACAGTTATCTAATTCTATTACAAGCCCAGTGGGCAAAGAAAGATGATAGACACCAACGGCAATGACAACAACTCTTGCTCCATTTCCAACACGCAGGTCTACCTCCCCTTTACCTAGCATTCTTCTCCTTGTCAGTTCCTGCACATTTGTACAAATGAAAGAAACGCATCTGGTATCCAATACCCATGATGAAGGAGCAGAAAGGTTTATCTCTATAACGTAAATACCTGAAGTGGAAGTCACACTTCCCTTCTTGTTTTGCAGATCTTCAATGTAGAGGGGACAGTTCCGCCTCCAATGCCCTGCCTTACCGCATGTAACACCCCAAAAATCGTAGTTCAGCGAGGTAGGCGGAGTGGTAGTGCTGCGCTCGGGATAGGCTGAAAATTCCTCAACAGTTCTCTGCGCACGACCATTGTCCTCTTCGCGCACGACCAGTGATCGTGCGCCATTGATCGTGCGTTAATTCACAAGGAATCGGAGTTCTGTCTCGGGTTATCGCACGACCATTCTCCTCTTCGCGCACGACCAGTGATCGTGCGCCTGTGATCGTGCGCCCTGTTAATTCTGCTCCGCGAATTTGAGCGGAGAAGATGATCGGTCCGTCCAAATCTTTTAGAATCCGATCCAGCGGCTAGGATTAGATGCTGGAGGTTATTAGGGCTTATGAGAGGGTTTTAATCCTCATTATTTCATAGCATTTCTCTCTCCAAACCTAGAGGAAGAAGAAGGAGGCAAGGAAGAAGAAGGAGAGATCCCGCCATTGACGGAGCTCCGGAGCTCCGTTTCGCGAGCCGTTTCCAGATCTGGAGAGTGCAGCCCGGTGCAGTCATTTCCCTCCGTCTAGAATCTCGGATCCATGGTGAAGAAGAACGCTCCTAGGGAAAAGATTCTTCCTCCCGACGTTTGGACTTGTCATTTGTCCTCTCTTTCATTTCTCTATGCTTGCATGAGGAATCCCTTTCACCAAATGGGTGAAGTGTAGGATTTTCCTCAAGTTCTTCGGAACTCCGGGTCGATTGTGTCCGTCCCCGGCATATTGCATTTAAAAATCCGGTAGTAGTGCGGATTTAGGCATTTTGTGTGAAGCCTATTCGTGGCCGTGAGCCCGAATCGGTGATGCTTGATTTGCAACGTTGCATTTAGGTTAAGCCTAGAATGCGTGCCGGTGAATGACTCCGTGAAATCATCTTTAGTATTGCGGGATTTAAGTGTAGGCGTCTTGTGAAGATCCTAACGAAAGCCCCATGCTTTGAGATTGGATGAAGGCAAACCTTCACCACGAAATTGATGCGGAGTGTATTGTACCTCCTTTGTTGAATATTTGTGAAGCCTAGATCCTTGCGAAGGGGTTAGGTGCGTAGCTTATAAATTGTGTAGCACGTGAAAGTGCTAAACTCTTACGGGCCGAGGTGAAGCCGTACCCGCGTCGTGCGATAGATCGCGACGATTAGAGCACGGGCAAAGCTAAACCGAACCCGTTTCCATGCAGATCGGTAAGAGGTCCCTACCTCATGTAATCCGTGTGATCATGGGAGAGGTCGTGGAAGGTGATTTACCTAGACCGACCAAAAGCTCTATTTCTCACCTAAGGCGATGGCCCTTACGGTGGAGTGTTTTGTGGAATTGATGTTGTTAGTCTCATGCGGTTGTTTAGGCAGTTGCGGGGAACTTTCGGGTGAACCCAACCAACATCATGTGCATACCTAGGTTCCCTTCTTTTGACGCTCAACCTAGAAGATTGATTGTGCTTGAAACCTCACCTTGTGTAGTTGCACTTTCTTTATATTAGTACTTGTGCTAGTATGGCTTGCTTGCAGGGTAGAAGCTCCACCACCCCGGGAAAGGGGTGGGGTCGTTATAATTTGGTCAGCTGTGCTGACCGTTACCTTGTTTGCCACCGCTTGGTGGAATGTTCTTATGCAGGTGCAGGTGAGCCTAGTGGGAAATAGCGGCCGGTGGCCCTTTTGCTGAGTTGGCCCTTGAAGGCCAGCCTCCCTTTTTCTGCTTTCTCACGTATTGCCGGCCTGCGTGCCGATGTATGTTTTGGAGTTTTAGTACATTTGGTAAATGTAAGGCCTTAAGGCAATAACTCTATTTCATGGTTTCATTCCTATGATAATGGACAATTCTATTTGAAATGTTAAATCATTTTGCTTCCGCTTTTGTATTGTATACTCTGTAGTAGTTCCTTTTGTTTATCACCTTTTAACTCCTAGCTAGTGTGGTTGGTATGGCGTGGGGTCCCGACCGGACCTACTGTTATACTATTCGTACTGGAAGGGTGTCATAATTTGGTATCGGACTTAAGGCGTCGATCCGTAGTTTAGCGAATTCGGGACGAATTCCCTTTAAGGGGTGGTGTGCGCGGGATGTGCATTCACCTAAAACGACAAAAAACTAATAAGAATGTCCACTTAGGAATGGAAGAACTTACTTGTTTGCGGAACCTGAGCGTTCCATGATTGTTGTTTGCTATGTTTTCAGTCACTAAATTGTGTCTTACACGATTATAGGTGACTAGGAGTGGTGCGGGACCGTCTCAACCCTGTAACACTACTGAGAGTAGTGGGTCGGCTGAAGTGCAAGCGACCACTCCTCCTGCTGAGATGATCAGGTTAATCGCAGAAGCTGTCTTCGCGATGATCAATGCTCAACCACAAAGGCTTGCACAGCCTGCTACGCCTAATACAGATGCGACCCCGGTGATCGAACCTGCAGTCGAACCTGCGGTGGAACCGAGGGTTGAGACCCCTGTGCCAATGGCTGCAGTGGAACCTGCGGTGGTGCAAAGGGTGGAGCGTCCTGTAGAGCGTGTAGTCATTGCGCGAGCGCGTGATCAACAGCTGCAACACTTTCTAAGCTTCCACCCTCCAACTTTCTCGGGGACCGGATCCCCAACGGAGGCGGAGGACTGGCTGTCAACGGTTAGAAAAATTCTACGGGCGACAGCAACAGAAGAAGTTATGATGGTCACTTTAGCCACCTTCCTCCTTAACGGAGAGGCAGAGCGTTGGTGGGACGAACAGGAAGTGCACAAGTTTGGAGGCAAGGAGATTACCGAGATCACGTTAGCGGAGTTCTCAAAGTCATTTCTTCAAAGGTATATTCCTTTCGCCCAACGCATTGCATTGCAGAACTAGTTTTTGAAGTTAACTCAAGGCGACAACTCAGTGGATGAGTACTTGCACGAGTTCACTAAAATGGGTCGTTATGCGGGGCCTATGATGGAAGATGAAGAGACAAAGACGAACAAGTTCTATGAAGGTCTTCGGGATGAGTTGAGGCTGCTCCTTGCAGGCCCAATGACGTTAGGTTTCCATGTGATGGTCCAAACTGCCAGATCCCTAGAGTTGGACATGAAGAGGGTACAAGCAAAAACCGTGGCAAAGAAACCTGAATTTCATGCGCCGGCCTCTCAGTCCAAGTCAGAGTTCAGAAAGAACAAAAGGAAGTTCAAACCGGCGGAGCATTCTCGCTCATATGTTTCGGGAGCAACGACTGTGCGGAGTCCTATCACATGTTTCACCTGCGGGAAGGTGGGACACAAGGCCGCGGTGTGTCGAAGTGGTCCCCCGAAGGCAGATAACCGAGCGTTGGACCATGCTCATGCTGCGGAAAAGGGTAAAGCTGCGGAATCTTCGGCTTCCCAACACATTATTCCGACTCAGCCGAGAGTCTATTCGCTTGGCCAGCAAGAAGCTATACGACAAGCTGATGTCGTCACAGGTATGAATTAAAAGTTAGCTTTTAAACAGCTATTTGTGATTATACTGTCGTGCAACTGTATGTTTTATTCGTATGCAATTAGGCTTTGTCCTAATTTTCAACTATCCGGAGAGAGCTCTATTTGATACGGGTGCATCGCACTCTTTTCTATCTGAGGACTTTGTGGTGCGAATCGGAGTGCCGTCTACCTTCGTAGAGGATAGATTGGAAGTAGTTCTACCCAATGGATCTCGCATGGCTGCAGATAGGAAGAGCTGTGTGAAGGTGCGGATCGGAAATCAAGATTTCGATTTGGAAGCATCGTTATTACCGTTAGCTGAATTCGATGTGATCTTCGGCATGGACTGGCTCTCGGAGCAGCGAGCATGCATAGATTTCAATTCAAAGGAGATCACTCTGGGAAGGAACACCGATGGAGAAACCACGTTTGCCGGTATGCGAGGAGCGAGAAAGACGCTGATGTCTGCTCTCCAAGTGGTTAAGGCGGTGAGAAAAGGCGCCGAGTTGTTCTTCACCTTGTTGGAGGCTTCGGAGCCAAAGCCCTGGTTGGGTGATGTCTCAGTTGTAGCGGAGTACGCCGATGTGTTTCCTAGAGAACTCCCTGGGGCTCCACCTCATCGGGAGATTGATTTCTGTATCGAGTTGGTGCCAGGTGCCAAACTTGTGGCCCGCTCACCGTACCGGATAGCGCCAAAGGAGTTGGCAGAGCTGAAGGTTCAATTGCAAGAGCTGCTAGAGCAAGGCTACGTACGTCCAAGTTCATCGCCTTGGAGTGCACCGGTCCTCTTTGTGAAAAAGAAGGACGGGAGCTTGCGTCTATGTATTGATTATGGAGAGCTAAACAAGTTGACCGAGAAGAACCGATATCCGATTCCAAGAATCGACGATCTATTCGACCAACTGGTTGGGTCGACGGTATACTCCAAATTGGACCTAAGGTCCGGCTATTACCAACTGAGGATAAGGGAATGTGACATTCCAAAGACAGCGTTCAGTACCCGCTTTGGGCACTATGAGTTCACGGTGATGCCGTTCGGTCTGTCTAATGCACCGTCGGTATTCATGGACTTAATGAACAGGACGTTTCGAGAGTATTTGGATCAATTTGTGATCGTCTTCATCGACGACATTTTGGTATACTCTCAGTCAAAAGAGGAGCATGTAGTAGTGGGTGTTCCTTATATAGTGGAGTTTGATATGCCTCATCACCACCATATTATGCAGTTATTTGCTGCCTCCGAGGTGTTGAATTTATTATCTCCTGATGGGTTTTGTTCAGAATTAGTTCGAGATTTTTATACGCACTTGGAGAACCCATCGCAGACAGAGCTGGATGGAGGAGTGCGGTCTTTGGTGCAGGATCATGTGGTGACAATTACTCATGACCAACTGAGGAATGTGTTTGGATTGACATAACATCCAAATCGTTTGGAAATTGTTGAGAAGTTTAGAGTAGATAGAGACTAGACTCAAGTGAATATGGTGCTGCACAATAGGGAATACAGGAGTCTGATCTCCTCAGTGTCATCACTCACAGTAGACGCCTTGGTCATTCAAGATGTACTATGACACACAATCCTGCTGAAGTTGGGTGATACAGCAAAAGTCACCGCACAACTAAGTTATGTCACCTACTTCATTCTAGAGGAGGAAAAATTTGATGTGGCAGATTTGTTACTTTCCTTGATTCACTATTCATACAAGTTGCAGCATCCATCCCGTCAGAGATATAACAACTTGCCCCTGGGTGGCCATCGTACTGAGATAGAAATGGGTTTTTACTTGATAGATTGCTTTCCTCCGATTTATAGTACTTCACACTTACGAGCTACATCCCACACGGATGAGCCATCGTTGTCTGCTCGACCACCACTCCGGTGAGGAGCGGCATCTCGAGGGGCTCGAGATGATTCATTTGAGTCTTTTTGAGAAGAAATGGGAGAGCGGATGACAAGAGTGGAGAAAGATGTTTCTGGTATAAAGAAGATGGTGAAGTTTATGATCAAGGCATTAAAGATAAAACCATCTACACCAGGGCAGAGGGAGTGGGACAACCCAGAATAGGATCCACCCCGTCATTCGGTTTGGAGGACTCGCAGAAGACAATCCCCAAGTCCTAGTGTGGAGGAGATAGACGAGGAGGAGTAGTGGAGTAGGAAGGTCCGAGGGGAACAAGTTTTTAGATTTGTAATAATACATGTATTTTGACACATGTTCTTGGATGCTTGAATGTTTTTATCTGAATCCTCTTTGGTAGTTTTTTAAAGATTTTGTTATACATATTATTTATGAATTTTGAAGTCATGAAATGTAGATTTTTAGGCAATTTTAATATCATATGTAGTATATTTAAAAAAAACTTATGGTTAGAGATTTTAATACCACATAGTAATTTTGAATTCTATTATTGATAAGTGATGTATATATATATGTTATGAATATAAGAATAATAGATAGGTCACCAAAATAAAATCTGATTTTGAGTTTTGATTAATTTGATTTATAAACTCATTAAGTTTTTTTTGTTGATTTCTACTTCATGCGTTCGGTGATACCTAATGAGTAAGATATATAGGGATCCAAAGGGGACCAAGAGTGGTGGTTCCTTTGGGTACCCAAATATATCGTGTAGGTTTGTGGGTAGATATTGATGAATGAGTCCTTTCATGTGATGTTAATGTTTCAGTTTTAGTTTTGGGCCTCCATTCAAACTTTGGTTTAGTGTTATTCTTATATGTGAAATTTCCATTGTGATAATCTTTATATTGATGATTATTGAAGGTATTTTTCAAAGGAAAGTTGTGAGCATTTAATTTTATGTTGGGAGAAGATTGATGTTGTAAGTGATAATGATGATAGTATTTTGGAATTTCATTTTCAATCTTTTGAAGTTTTTTATTTCCATTGTTTAGTTTATTCATATTTTGAGATATCATATTTAACTTGCTTTTGGAGTTTGCTTGATATTGAGAATTTTTCTTTAAGATTTCCTTAAGCAAGATAATTTTAGTTTCTAATTCATTGTTCTTAAGTTTCAAATTATGTCTAGCTTTATAATACGCAATTGTGCTATTTTTAAGAGTAGAAACAATTGAATCAATATGGTTTTGGTATTCATTTCTGTATTCCTCAAATGTTTCATCCATCTCTTCAATTTCAATTTTATAACTTTTGCATGTAGCACAATCACCTTTTAAAGATGAATTTTCTAAAGATAATTTTTCATTATGTTCTTTTATACAAATAATTTCGTTTTCAAGTTCCGTGAGTTTTTCCTTAATATTATTACAATCAAAACAAGGTTTTTTGTTTTCAAGTAAAGGACAAGATGGTGAAGCCACATCACAATTTGATTCTAAATTAACATTAGCTTTTAATCTCTTATTTTCTAAACGTAAATTTTTATTAGTAATTTTCAATTTCTTGAAACGTTTAGCCGTTTTTAGTATATTGAAACTAGAGATGGATGTTGTCACACAAGAAGAAGATTTAGACTTTCTTACAGCGCTTTTGCTAGAGGCAAAATGTGAGCATGAAGTTCCTTCGTTATCTTTTAGGCCTTCCTCCATCATAGATGAATTTTCATCTTTTTTTCTTTTGATCTATTGCTCTCTTTTTCCACGTTAGTTTCCATGATTTCCATGACTTTGCTGCGAGAGAGATCTTCTTGAATAGTAGTGGATGCTTGTATGTTCTTCTCCTCCTGTGTTTGTTCTATACCTACGAGAGGAAAATCATACATTTCTTCAAGAAATTGCCATACTTTGTATGCACTAGAAAAATAATATATTAATTTGAAAATTTCATTTGATAGAGCACAAAATAAATAATGTTTGTCTTTTGCATTTAGTTGACGTTCCTTTTTATTTGATTCATCCGCAGGTCTAACAATGGCTAAATTCCACACTTCGACATCTAGAGTCTTAATAAAGTTTTCAATTAGAATTTTCCATCCTTTATAATTTGTTCCTTCAAATAAAGGTGGTTTAAGAGATATCTCTTCTTCCCAGAAATTTGCCCCACTAGTAGAAGCAAGATCATGAGACGCCATTATTCCCGGTTGTTAAGGCGATTGGAATAAAACCTACCTCTGATACCACTTGTTGGATCGGTAGGCGCCCTTAGAGGGGGGGGGGGGGGGGGTGAATAAGGGTTTTCAAAAAGTTATATTATATTTTAAAAGGCTTTGAAATAATGCAAGATTAAAACAATAAGAAGTCAAGTAAAACAATAAAGTAGAGACATGCTTTATTAATATCAAATATGGTTTTACAAAAGTTGATTTCTATAATGCTAGAAATTGGTGGCGATGAATAGTAGACTCTTTTTGTTTTCTATCCCGACTCGCATCCCCACGAACCGGTGGCCCTAGCCTATCCTCCCCGGATTCGGCCTCAAGCCGCTCTAGCCAACCCTTCCCCGGATATGGCCTCGAGCACCCCTAGACCTAGCCTAAATCTAGTCGCCAACACGAGGCGAGTTTCCGCCCTAAGTCCTACCCAGACCTAGTCACCAACAAGAGGCGATTTCACTAACCGTTTACAAGAAATAAGAAATGAAAATAATTAAAACTCCCTCTTGATGAACTTCTGAAGTTGGAGACGAAGATCCGCTATAGAATAAGCATTGTAGAAGCAGACTTCGTTTGGATCCGGCGTGATGAGATTCTCCTTCACAAGTTCGCAGAACTTTGGTAGGACATCAACTTTCGGCCTAGGTAGCCTCTAGAATTATAGCACTCAATCTCTCTCTCTCTGATATCTCAGTGAAACGAGAGAAGAGGGGTCAATTTTATAGCCACAGCGCTAGCGCCTGCGCTAGTGGTACCGCCGGCGCTATCCCATATTAGGACATATTCTGCACGGCAGAATCTTCAATCGGAGGAAACTTTTCTCTCTTGCCTACTGTGCTCCTCGCTATCGCCTGCACTATCGGATACTGCTTGGCGCTATCTCCTTCTTTAAGTACTCTCGGCATTTGTGCTTAAGCAAACATTTCGTAGATCGAAATTTTGTCGAACGCAGCTAAGAGTTCGTCTATCAAATTTTCGTCGAACGCAGTTATGAGTATTTCGTCGAGCGCCGCTAACAGTCCGTCGAACGACAGCTAGCGCCTGCGCTAGGACTACTTCCAGTGCTAGTAGGAGATTTGGATTTGATGGCTCAACTTTGGGGGCAACCTTCTTATGTAATTCTTGAGTCATGTGGACTTTGTTATCCTGCACACTTAAACACACAAGATCAAATACACATAAGATTTGTTATTCTCAAACCTAGGAGATGCGGAAGAACATGTTCCAACAAATTTTTCTTACTTCAAACTTGTGAAACATTAGGATTACTCTAATTTTAATACCCCAAAACTTCATGTGCTGCGAGCTAGCCGAAATTCGTCTGTTTCTATGAAAATTAGTCTAATGGTTATAGCCGAATTAGTCTAATGGATATAGCAAAATTAGTCTAGTGGATATAGCAGAATTAATCTAATGCATATAGCCAAATTAGTCTAATGTATATAGCTGAATTAGTCTTACGCATATAGCCGAATCAGTCTAATACATATAGCCAAATTAGTCTAATGGATATAGCCGAATTAGTCTAATGCATATAGCCGAATTAGTCTAATGCATATATCTGAATTAGTCTAATGCATATAGTCGAATTTGTCTAATGCATATAGTTGAATTAGTCTAATGCATATAGCCGAATTAGTCTAATGCATATAGCAAAATTAGTCTAATGGGTATAGCCAAATTCGTCTAATGGGTATATGCGAATTCGTCTAATGGATATAACTGAATCTGCTATTTCGTCGGATACGAACATAAAGCTGTATTTTCGCCTGTTTCGATTTTTACGGGTTTTTGAGGGAAATTTCTAAATCTGTGTGACTACGATCTTGATGAAAACCAAATCGCACGGCTAGGATTAATTCAAAACCCTTTAAGGAGGCTTGGGAGATAATTTTTAGATCATTCTTACCTATAAGTTCTCTCTCCAAGCCAAGAAAACTGTAAGCAGCTAGGAAGAAGAAGAAGGCATCTTTCGCCATTGCCGGAGCTTCGGAGCTCCGAATCGCGAACCGTTTTCAGATCTGGAAAGAGGAGCCCGTTGCGGTTCTTTCTATCCGAGTGAAATCTCAGATCTATGGCGCCGAAGAAAGCTCCAAGGGTAATGATCCTTCCTCCCGGTCTTAGGACGTATTTTTGGTCCTCTCATGACTTTTCTATGCTTGCATAAGGCATCCCTTTCACCAAATGGGTGAAGTGTAGGATTTCCTTAAGTTCTTCGGAACTCCAAGTCGATTGTGTCCATTCCCGGCATATTTGCATGTAGAAATCCGATAGATGTATGAATTTAGGCCTTTTTGTGAAACCTATTCGCGGTCGTGAGCCCGAATCGGTGATGCTTGAATTGTGACGTTGCATTTAGGTTAAACCTAGAATGCGTGTCGGAGAATGACTTAGTGTGATCGATTATCGTATTGAGGGACTTATGATTAGGCATCTTTTGAGATCCTAATGGAAGCCCCAAGCTTTGATTGAATGCAATCATTCACCACGAAGTTCGAAGTGAGTCATCTTGTACCTCCTTCATTGTTGTGTTAGTGATACCTAAGCCCTTGTTTGGATTAGGTGCGTAACTTGTTGATTGATGACACCCTTTGGTGTTTGTTAGCGAATGGGCCGAGGTAAAGCTACACCTGCATCGTTCTGTTAACGCGATGGTTTGAGCAACGTGCATAAGCTTGTAACAAACCCGCACCATGCAGATCGGTGAGAGGGGGAAACCCCGGGACGCCGTGTGATCATGGGATAGACCTGTTTGGGAGAGTTTTATGCGATGGGTAATTTGCTCAAGCGATTACTAAGCTCTTTAGCTTAGCCCATTACATACGGCTGTGAGTACCCACGGTTGTGATTTTTGGATTGATGTTATATTAGCCTCATGTGTTGCTTAGGCGGTTGTGGGGATCCTTTGGGTGAACCCAACTAACTGCATGTGCATGCCTAGGTTCAACTTTATTTGATGCTACACCTAGAAGATTGATTGTGCTTGAATCCTCACCCTGTGTAGTGTAGTTGCACTTTCTTTTGATTTCATATTGCATGTACGGCTTGCTTGCAGGTTAGCAGTGACTCGCCCCCTGAGCCAACTAGATGGTCGGGGGGTGGGGTCGTTACGCAGTTTGTGGTCAGCTCATAACTGAGCCTCGTTTGCCTCTTATTGGATGTTGGATGTAGGTGCTGGTGAGCGAGCGGAAAATAGCGGTTGTTTGCTTATTGCTGAGTTGGCCCTCGAAGGGCATCCCCCTTTTCTGCTTTTCATGTGCTGCCGGCCTTCGTGTCGATGTATGTTTATGGGGTTTTGTGCATTTTTGAATGTAAGGCCTTAAGGTCGTAACTCTATATATTATTTCCTTACCGAGATAGTGGACAGTTATAAAAGAAATTTTTAAATCAAATGCTTCCGCTTATGCTTTGAGTACTCTCGTGTAGTTATTTTCTGTGTATCACCTTATAACGCCTAGCTAGTGTGTTTTATATGGCGTGGGGTCCCGGTCGGACCTACTGTTATATTATTTTTACTGGCAGGGTGTTATAATTTGGTATCGGACTTAGCGCGTTGATCCATAGTTTTGAGAATTTGGGACGAATTCCTTTTAAGGGGTGGTGTGCACGAGATGTGCGCTCACCTAAAACGACAAAAAACTAATAAGAATGTCCACTTAGGAAGGGAAAAACATACTTGTTTGTGGAACCTGAGCGTTCCATGATTGTTGTTAGCTATGTTTTCGGTCACTAAATTGTGCCTTGCATGATTATAGGTGACTAGGAGTGGTGTGGGGAAGTCTCGACCCCGTAACACCGCTGAAAGTAGTGCTTTGGCTGAGGTGCCAGCGACCGCTCCTCTGGCTGAGATGATCAGATTAGTCACAGACATTCTCTTCACGATGATCAACACTAAATCTCAAAGGCTTGCACAACCTGCTACGCCTACTCCGGATGTGGCCCCGGAGGCAGCTGCTGCAGTGGAACCTGCGGTGGAACCGAGGGTGGAGACCCCTGTGCCAGTGGCTGCAGTGGAACATGCGGTGGAGCAAGGGTGGAACGTTGAGTAGGGCGAGTAGCTGTTGCGCTAGCGCGTGATCAAAAACTTCAGCACTTTCTAAGTTTCCATTCCTACTTAATGGAGAAGCAGAGCTTTGGTGGGCCGAACAGGAAGTGCATAAGTTTGGAGGTAAGGATATTACCTAGATCACTTTGGCGGAGTTCTCAAAGTCATTCCTTCAGAGATATATTCCCTCTGCCCAGCACATTGAGTTGCTGAACCAGTTCTCGAAGTTAACTCAAGGCGATAACTCGGTGGACGAGTACTTGCATGAGTTCACTAGACTGGGCCGCTATGCGGGGTCTTTGGTGGAAGATGAGGAAACGAAGATGAACAAGTTTTATGAAGGTCTTGAAAATGAGTTGACGCTGCTCCTTGCAAGCCCAATGACTTTTGTTTTCCATGTGATGGTGCAAACATCCAGATCTCTAGAATTGGACATGAAGAGAGTGCAAGCAAACGACATGGCCAAGAAACCTGAATTTCATGTGTCGGCCTCTCAGTCAAAATCTGAGTTCATGAGGAACAAAAGGAAGTTCAAGTCTACGGAGCCAACTCGCTCTAAAATGTCAGGAGCTACGACAGCACATGGTCCTATAACATGTTTCACTTGCAGAAAGTTGGGGAATAAGGCACGTGTGTGTCGAAGTGGTCTTCCGAGGCTGGAGAACCGAGCAATGGACTATACTCGTGCTGCAAGTCATGCAGAAAAAGGCAAAGCTGAGGAGTCTTCTGCTTCCCAGCACATTCCGAACCAGCCGAGAGTTTACTCTCTTGGCCCACAAGAAGCCATACGATAATCTGATGTCGTCATAGGTATGAATTAGAAGTTACCTTTTACAGCTTTACATAATTCATACTATTGTGCGACTATATACTTTACTTTTGTACAATTATGCTTCGTCCTAATTTTCAACTATCCGGAGAGAGCTCTATTCGATACGGGTGCATCGCACACTTTTCTATCTGAGCACTTCGTGGTGCGAATTGGAGTGTCGTCTACCTTAGTAGAGGATAGATAGGAAGTAGTGCTACCCAATGGATCTCACATGAGTGCAAATAGGAAGAGTCGTGTGAAGGTGCATATTGGAAATCAAGATTTCGACTTGGAAGCATCGTTATTACCGTTAGCTGAATTTGACGTAATGTTCGGCATGGACTGGCTCTCGCAGTAGTGAGCATGCATAGATTGCAATTCAAATGAGATCACTCAGGGAAAGAACACCGGAGATGAAACCACATTCGTGTGCATGCGAGGAGCGAGCAAGACACTGATGTCTGCTCTCTAGGTTGTTAGGGCGGTGAGAAAGGGCGCGAAGTTATTCTTCACTTTGTTGGAAGCTTCAGATCCAAAGAGCAGATTATGTGATATCCCAGTTATAGAGGAGTATGCCGATGTGTTTCCTAACGAAGTCCCTGGGGCTCCACCTCAGCGAGAGATTGATTTCTGTATTGAGCTGGTGCCAGGTGCCAAGCCTGTAGCACGCTCACCGTACCAGATAGCGCCAAAGGAATTGGTACAGCTTAAGGTTCAGTTGCAAGAGCTACTAGAGCAAGGTTATGTATGTCCAAGTTCTTCACCTTGGAGTGCACCGGCCCTCTTTGTGAAAAAGAAGGACGGGAGCTTGCGTCTATGTATTGATTATCGAGAGCTGAATAATGTGACCGAGAAGAACCATTATCCGATTTCGAGAATCAATGACTTATTCGACCAACTGGTTGGGTCGACGGTATACTCTAAGCTAGACTTAAGGTCCAGCTATTATCAGCTTCGTATAAGGAATTGTGACATTCCAAAGACAGCGTTCAGTACCCGCTTTGGGCACTATGAGTTCACGGTTATGTCGCTCGGTCTGTCTAATGCACCATCGGTATTCATGGACTTAATGAATAGAACGTTCCGAGAGTATTTGGATCAATTTGTGATCGTCTTCATCAATGACATTTTAGTATACTCTCAGTCGGAGGAGGAGCGTGTAGAGCATATGCACGTAGTTTTGAGCACCCTAAGGAGGAGTAAACTATATGCAAAGTTCTCCAAGTGCGAGTTTTGGCTATCGTCAGTAGAGTTCCTGGGTCATGTTGTTAGTGGGGATGGAATCACGGATGATCCGTCAAAGATAGAAGCGATCCGAGATTGGCCTGTGTTGAAAAATGTAGCGGAAGTCCGAAGTTCTTAGGACTTGCTGTCTATTATAGGCGCTTTGTGGAGAACTTCTCGAGGAGTGCACTTCCTCTCACTAAACTGACTAGGAAAGATCACAAGTTCGACTGGTCGCCTGAGTGCGCATGAGCTTTTGAGGAGCAGAAGAGCCATCTGACTACGGCGCCCATTCTATGCTCGCCATGTGGAACGGAGGGCTGTGAAATATATTGCGACGCTTCGGGGAGTGGCTTGGGTTGCGTCTTAATGCAATTCAGTAAGGTAATTGACTATGGCTCCCATCAATTAAAGGTACATGAGAGGAACTACCCGGTCCATGATTTGGAGCTAGCGGCTGTGGTATTCACTCTTAAACTCTACATGCACTAATTATATGGAGTGAACATTGACATATTTACGGACCACAAAAGCCTCAAGTACCTGCTAGATCAAAAGGAGTTGAATATGTGACAAAGGAGGTGGATGAAGTTCCTTGGGGACTACACCTTCGACATTCGATACACTCCTTGGAAAGGAAATATAGTCGCGGACCTGTTGAGTCGTCGGGCTCCAGCACAAGCTAATTGGATTCTGATGCACGATGAGCGTCTAATCCGCGAGCTAGAAGCCATGAAGATAATTTGTGTCGATAGGAGAGCGTCTCCTTCAGCATTCTTGAACTGGACGGAGGTTCAATATGACCTGGCCGACCGAGTTTGTCAAGCATTGGAGCTGGATACGAGCATGAAGTGATATAAAGCGGAGAATGTTGATGGGTAAAATGCTGATTTCTCCTTCGAAGATGGTCTTATGTAGAAAAAATGACAGATTGTGCATCCCAAATGTTGGTACATTATGGGCGGAATTGATGTACGAGGCTCATCATACCAAGTACTCGATCCATCCGGGGAGCACAAAAATGTACATGGATATGAAGAAACTCTTCTAGTGGTCGGGTATGAAGAAAGACATTGCCCTCTACGTGGCCAAGTGCCATACTTGCGCGTTGGTGAAGGCTGAATGTCAAAGACCTGGTGAGTTTCTGAAGTCTTTGCCGATTCCGGAATGGAAGTTCGATGATATTTCGATGGATTTTGTGCACGGATTGCCGAGATCACACAATGGAAACGAGGCCATCTGGGTAATCGTAGATCGATTGACAAAGTATCGTACTTCATTTCGAACCGTAAGGACGATTCTGTTGAAAATCTAGCAAAGTTATACGTTGATAACATAGTACTGTTGCACGGGATTCCCCGTAGCATCGTTAGTGATCGTGATGGGCGGTTCACATCAAACGAATGGAGGTTGATTCATCAATTATTGGGTACCAAGCTAAAATTTAGCATGGCCTTCCACCCGCAAACGGATGGACAGACCGAAAGGACCAATAGGACGATGGAAGACATGCTAAGGATGTGCTCCTTGGACTTCAGAAAGAGATGGGAAGATCATCTCTATATGATTGAGTGTGCCTACAACAATAGTTACCAAGCAAGTATAAAGATGGCACCTTTCGAGGCTCTTTATGGTAGAAAATGTCGTACACTGTTGGCTTGGGCTGAAACGGGTGACACGAAGTTGTTGAAACCCAAGGACGTGGATGAAGCAAATACATCAATCCTGGCAATACGAGAGCGGTTGCTCATTGCCCAGGATAGGAAGGCAAAGTATTACAATGCAAATCATCAGAACGTCGAGTTCACCATTTGTGATTGGGTTTACCTAAAGATCAAACCGTTCAAAGGAGTATCGAGGATCCGATGCTTGAAAAAGTTAAGTCCAAGGTACTTAGGACCATTCGAGATCTTGGAGCGCATTGGTGATGCTGCCTACCGACTTGCTCTATCTTCGGAGTTGAGCGGGTTGTATGATGTATTTCATATCTCTATGTTGCAGAAAGCTGTCGAAGAGCCTAATCTTGTTGTTGCGGTCAACGAAGTTTCGGTAGATGGTGGGCTAGCGACGAAAGTAAGCCCATTTACATTGAATACACCAAAGTTAAGTAGTTGCGGTACAAATCCATTCAGATGGTAAAGGTCCGTTGGAATAATTGCTGGAGAGAGGAACTCTCTTGGGAAAGGGCAAACAATGCTTGCGGAGTACCATGAGCTATTTCTCTCGGGTAATTTATCCTTTAAATTGGCTGCTATTGTTTTCGTAATTTCGGGACAAAATTCTTTTAAGGGAGGTGGAGTTGTAACACCCCAAAACTTCATGTGCTCTGAGCTAGCCGAAATTCATCCATTTCTATGAAAATTAGTCTAATGGTTATAGCCTAATTAGTCTAATGGATATAGATGAATTAGTCTAATGGATAAAGCAGAATTAGTCTAATGCATATAGCCGAATTAGTCTAATGCATATAGCCAAATTAGTATAATGCATATAGCCAAATTAGTCTAATGTATATAGTTGTATTAGTCTATTGCATATAGCCGAATTAGTCTAATGGATATAGCTGAATTAGTCTAATGCATATAGCCGATTTAGTCTAATGCATATAGTCGAATTTGCCTAATGCATATAACCGAATTAGTCTAATGGATATAGCCGAATTAGTCTAATGGATATAGCCGAATTAGTCTAATGGATATAGCAGAATTAGTCTAATGCATATAGCCGAATTATTCTAATGCATATAGCCGAATTAGTCTAATGCATATAGCCGAATTAGTCTAATGCATATAGCCGAATTAGTCTAATGCATATAGCCAAATTAGTCTAATGGGTATAGCCGAATTCGTCTAATGGGTATAGCCTAATTCGTCTAATGGATATAGTCGAATCTGCCATTTCGTCGAATACTGACAGAAAGCTGTATTTTCGCCTGTTTCAATTTTTACGGGTTTTTGATGGAAATTTCTATGTCCGTGTGACTACGATCTTGATGAAAACCAAATCGGATGGCTAGGATTAATTCAAAACCCTTTAAGGAGGCTTGGTAGATAAGTTTTAGATCATTCATACCTATATGTTCTCTCTCCAAGCCGAGAAAAACTGCGAGCAGCGAGGAAGAAGAAGAAGGCATCTTCCGCCATTGCCGGAGCTTCGGAGCTCCGAATCGCGAACCGTTTTCAGATCTGGAAAGAGCAGCCCGTTGCGGTTCTTTCTATCTGAGTGAAATCTCAGATCTATGGCACCGAAGAAAGCTCCAAGTGTAATGATCCTTCCTCCCGGTCTTAGGACGTGTTTTTGGTCCTCTCATGACTTTTCTATGCTTGCATAAGGCATCCCTTTCACCAAATGGGTGAAGTGTAGGCTTTCCTTAAGTTCTTCGGAACTCCGGGTCGATTGTGTCCATCCCTGACAAACTTGTATGTAGAAATCCGGTCGACGTACGGATTTAGGAATTTTGTGTGAAGCCTATTCGCGGTCGTGAGCCCGAATCGGTGATGCTTGAATTGTGACGTTGCATTTAGGTTATACCTAGAATGCGTGCCGGAGAATGACTCCATGTGATCGACTATCGTATTGCGGGACATAAGATTAGGCATCTTTTGAGATCCTAATGGAAGCCCCATGCTTTGATTGAATTTAAACATTCACCACGAAGTTCGAAGTGAGTCCTCTTGTACCTCCTTCGTTATTGTGTTAGTGAAGTCTAAGCCCTTATTTGGATTAGGTGCGTATCTTGTTGATTGATGACCCCCCTTTGGTGTTTGTTAGCGAATGAGCTGAGGTAAAACTACACCCGCATCGTGCTGTTAATGCGATGGTTTGAGCAACAGGCATAAGCTTGTACCGAACCCGCACCATACAGATAGGTGAGAGGGGGAAACCTCGGGACGCCGTGTGATCATGGGATAGACCTGTTTGAGAGAGTTTTCTCCGATCAGTAAAATGCTCAAGCGATTACTAAGCTCTTTAGCTTAGCCCGTTACGTGCGGTTGTGAGTACCCACGGTTGTGATTTATGGATTGTTGTTATGTTAGCCTCATGCATTTCTTAGGCTATTGTGGGGAACCTTTGGGTTAACCCAACTAACATCATGTGCTTGCCTAGGTTCAACTTTATTTGATGCTATACCTAGAAGATTGATTGTGCTTGAAACCTCACCCTGTGCAATGTAGTTGCACTTTCTTTTGATTTAATATTGCATGTACGGCTTGCTTGTAGGTTAGCAGTGACTCTCCCCTAAGCCGGCTAGATGGCCGGGGTGTGGGGTCATTACGTGGTTTGTTGTCATCTCATAGCTGACCCTCATTTACCTCTTATTGGATGTTGGTTGCAGGTGCTGGTGAGCCGAGCGGAAAATAGCGGTTCTTTGCCTATTGCTGAGTTGGCCCTCGAAGGCCAGCCCCTTTTCTGCTTTTCATGTATTATCGGCCTGCATGCCGATGTATGTTTATGGGGTTTTGTGCATTTTGGAATGTAAGGCCTTAAGGCCGTAACTCTACATATTATTTCCTTCCCGGGATAGTGGACAGTTCTAAAATAAATGTTTAAATCAAATGCTTCCGCTTACGCTTTGAGTACTCTCGTGTAGTTATTTTCTGTGTATCACCTTATAATGCCTAGCTAGTGTGTTTTATATGGCGTGGGGTCCCGGACGGACCTACTGTTATATTATTTATACTGGCAGGGTGTTACACTAATCCACTAAAATTTGCTCTCAAAATCTTCTTAATTTATAAACTCTAGAAATTTCTACAAACCTTACCCCCTATCCCCTTACTTGGTATTTTCATTTTAAAAGATCTTATGTCAATGAGAATAAGATTTCATTCCATAAACAAAGGCACCCAATTTTATTAAAAGATTATATGGCATGGGAATAAGATTTTCGTTCCCTAAACATAAACATTGGGTTATTTTTGAAGATTGAAAAAAATTCATTTTTGGAGTAAGATTTCATTCCCTTAAACTCTATCCAAAAGAAAAAAATTGAGTGGGGTGAGAGGATAAAATCCATCACTACCAAATCAAGAATCATCTTATCTTACCAAGTTTTCCCCTACCCCTTAGCCAATAAAATTGAAACCTAGATATAAATTAAAAATTTTGGGGGAGCATAATTAGTAGGTTTTATTAATTCTTTAAAAAAATTCTCTTAAAAATAAAAGTTTTTATAATTTTATCTAATCAAGGCGCTAGTGATTGCAATATTTATTCGCTATTTAGCTAACTTTAGAAGACTTGCGGCTAAAACCATTTCGATCTTTTTAAATCATTTTCACAATTTAGGACTTACCTCTTTTAATCTCCAAAATTTATTTCGATCTTACTATTGATTAAATAAAATTTTAGTAACTTAGAAATTTTATTAAACATCTTATAGGTATGGGGGTATTTGATGAATAGTAAAATATACCTATTTTCTATATAGTTTTTTTTATTTTTTATTCAAAATTTGTAATATTTCATGTAAATTATTTAATAAATGATTTGTTTTTTTCTTATATAAATAAATTTATATTTATATGTAAGTAATTATGTAAATATATACTAAATAATTATGTAAATATATATTAAATATATATTTAAAATATTATATGTATATGTAAAATACTAACTTGTTTTTTTGTTTTGAAATCCTCATCAATTCCCGTCGATCGGCATCCCATCCCTTCGATCGACAGGACGGGATGTCGATCAGCTTCTCGTCGAGTCTTAACCTCTTTATTTTCATTAAAGCCTTCCCGTCGATCGACGAGATGGGCTGTCGATCCCGTCGATCAGCAGACAAGTCCCGTTGATTTAAACTTGTCTTTTTAAAAAATCAGCTTCAATCCCATCGATTGACGGGACGGGATGTTGATCCCGTCGATTTTCCTTTCCCATCCAGTCGATTACTGCCTAAGTCCCGATCGACATGCCTTCCCGTCGATCGACGGGACGGGATGTCAATTTTCCCTTCCCGTCTTTATAATACTTATAGTTATAATTGATAATATATATATATATATATCTTTCTATATTCAACAGATAAGTCCGCTTGCCTTAGTGGAGATGGACCACGTTAGTCTTCTTTGAGGTGGCGGGATTGAATCAAGGCAAGCTAAATTTTCGCTGGATTAAAACATGTTATCCACACCCCAAAACACTCAAATCAAAATTGGCCACTCTTAAGTCCAACAGCCAGCTAGCCTTCTTGAAGTCTTCCAGCTGTCCCACCAGCTGCTCTTCCAACTGCTCTCAAACTCCTTTTTTTACTAAATGCAACCCAAATTTTCTCAATAAATAGAGGCTGCCCCCTCTTCAATTCTCCCTCTTGGATTGCCCTTTTTGGGGTGATCTTCTACAATATTTCTTCAACTTCTTGTAATTTCTTTTTATATTTTTTTATGTAATTAATTAAGTGTTGAATTTGTAATTTTTTTTGTATTTTCTTTTAAATGTTGTAATATTTTTATTTCTTGTAATTTTTACTTCTTGTAATCTTTATTTCTTGTAACCCCTTAATTATGGCAATAAATAAGTTTAGTTTTTATTTTGTGTAATTTCAATTATGTCCGGCTTTTTAATTTATAGCGTAGTTTCAATTCTGCACTAAAATTTTATTCTTAGCTTAGCTTTAATTCCTGCATTTTCCGCATTTTTTCTCGCTTTCGTAAGCAATTTATTTATTGCCGTAATTTTGGTTTTCATTTTAATTCAAATTATTAGTCTTCATAACTTTCGCTCTTTTTCTTCCTTGACACGAAATCGATGGAGCCGAATATTATGTTTCCGTTTATTTTCACTTTAATTCGAATTTTGGTTATCTCTTTTTTCGCTTAGATTCGAATTTACTCACCGTCATAATTTTTGTTCTTTTTCTTCCTTGACGCGGTGGAGATTAGATCGAAATATTATGTTTTCAATTATTTTCATTTTGAAGCAATTTTCGTTCTCATTATGTTTCGTTCCCGCAATTTCCGCCTTCGTTATTTTTCGTTTTTCCGCGTTTGTATTTTGTTAAAGTTTATGTTTTTGTTTATTTTTATTTTTTTTTATTAATAGCTTATGCAATTTCCTTTCGTAGCGTAGTTTTTTATCGTCCTGCATTTATTTTCCGTCTACCCGTTTTGGTAGAACTCGTCTAGCATTTATTTCCCGTTTACCCATTTGGGTAGAACTTGCACCGCATTTATTTCCTGTCTACCCGTTTGGGTAGAACTCGCTCAAATATTTACTTCCACTCTACCCGTTCAGGTAGAGATTGCATTTCTTTCTTTTAAATTATGCAATTTCAATTTTTATCTTTCATTTTTTGTAATTTTAATTTCTTTAAATCACGTTATTATCCAATAAAACAATAGCTGTATTCTCGAAGTAGCAGTACTCGATGAGATCCGTGGAAAAATACTCCTTTGATAATTTTCTAAAAATTAGCTTATACTATACGCGATAAGGTATACTTGCCTTTTCGAATGATTAGTTAGGATAATAACGATACAAAGACTCGCAAAAACTCTCCATTTCTATAAAAAATTTACTTGAATTCGGCGCCGCCGCCGCATCATGATCATCGATATTCCAAAAGAAGGAAAGATGGTTACTTCTATCATCTCGACAGGTAGGATAAAGGTCAGTTCCTCGAAGTAGGAGTACTCGCGAGAGGCGTTGAACACGCCCGCCGAATTCTACCCGCACCCGGAAAGCTTTTGCAGCGCTCTCAAATAAATAAATTTTTACTCATCATGTATACACACACAAACACATAAGCTAAGGGATCTGGCAAGAAGTAAACTCATCGTATAAAATAACCCATACTAGTTTATACGATGAGGTCATGGTTGTGCAATGATGCTATGTTATGCTATGTTGTGCAATGCAATGATGCAACTCACACACCCAACTCTGTACGTACAGACCTTTTGTTAAATTCCTTTATTCGAGTATGTCAACTCAGGTACCCGGTTGAGGCAAACAGGGTAGTGGATCGGGCTTGTCCACTTCTAGACTTATGACACACATCTCCCATCCTATACCTTACGTACGCCCCTAAGAACACACAAGGTATCCAAGTACTATCTGGTAAGCACCACCTCTATCCATTTTTTGAGTCTCTGCTCAGGTACACCCCGTTGAGACAAAAATGGGCAGTGGATCGGGTCCACTCCTAGGCCAGTATGACACCTCCAAGCCTAGACCATACGTACGGCCCTAAGAACACACAGGGAATCCGCGTACTACTTAATACAACAATGCCTCTAAGTGAAACACTGAACCCTCAGCTCAGAGCGCTTGACCAGTTCTTCCATATATAATACCGAGCCTACCGCTCGCGGGACTAGCCCGTCCTTCTAATATACCGAGCCTACCTCTCACAGGACATAACCCATCCTTCTAATATACCGAGCCTACCGCTGGCAGGACTTAACCCATCCTTCTAATATACCGAGCCTACAGCTCGCAGGACTTAACCCGTCCTTCTAATATACCGAGCCTAATGCTCACAGAACTTAACCCGTCCTTACTTGAACAATACCAATCCATCCCAAATTTTGGATGGGGATTATCCCATCAAGTTCTCCTATTTAAACTACTCTTATCTACCATTTAGTTATACTTAGAAGTTTAGGGTGAATCCCGGACTTCCTGAGGGTTACCCGGCGAAGGGCTCGCCGCAGTACTAGGGAATACAATGGGATGAATCCCAAATCCCCCTTTTCTAGGATATTTAATCTTTTTGGTGGCTACCCATTCTTATATGCCCACTTGCTTTCTAATTGCTCTAAAATCCTAAGATCGATTACCAATTGACTTGGGAAGACAAGTGTCGATGTTCAATTGAGCACTATACCCTGCCTTCCCGAGTGACCAACTATTTCTTTATGTTATCTCTCAATCACAACTTATACCTCCTGTTGGGTCACTCCTCACCTCTCCCAATAGGCTAATGTCAATTCCTGAATTGAAAGTTTTACTAAACGCACCCCAGTCTTTACTTCAAATGACTGCCCTTAGTGATTAACCTCCAACCCGACTAGGCATATGCAATTCTCTGAGACTTAATAAATCTAGGGGTGGTGACCATAAGGGAGGGGTCTAAATCTAAGTTTTAGTTTTCAGTATTCGCAGACCGGTTTGCCTTTAAGTGAAACAACATGTCCTACCAGGTTGACTATATGATTATTAACTAAGTATGAGATCATTTTAGTTACAAAAATTCATATTAATGTCAAGGGTCTATGTACAAATTTCTATGATATTCCAGCAATAATAATTCATGGCATTAATTTCTCAAGTTATAAGCTCAAATTCTATTTTGTGAAGGAAGTATGTCATTTACTCAATGATTAAATCTAACAAAATTTCAGAACCTCCTACTAATATAAAAGATCTATATACAAAATTTATAACAATCCAGTAACCATAATTCATGGAATTAATTTTTCATGTTATAAGCTCAAATTCTACTTTGTGAAGGAAGTATGAAGTTTACTCAGAGATTAATTCTAATAAAATTTTCAAAGTTTCATACTGATATAAAAAGACCACATACCAAATTTCATAATAATCCAGCATCAGTACTTCAGGGAATTAATTTCTCAAGTTATAGGTTTAAATACTACTTTGTGAAGGAAGTATAAAGTTTACTAAAAGGTTAATTCTAATAAAATTTACATAGTTTCACTTATATAAAAAGACCATATACCAAATTTCATAATAATCCAGCAGCAGTACTTCAGGGAATTAATTTCTCAATTTATAGGTCCAAATACTACTTTTTGAAGGAAGTATAAAGTTTACTCAGAGAAAATTATAATAAAATTTCCATAGTTTCATATGGATATAAAAAGACTATATAACGTATTTCATAATAATCCAGGTTTAGTACTTCCAGGAATTAGTTTCTCAAGTTATAGGTCCAAATACTACTTTGTGAAGGAAGTGTGAAGTTTACTCAGAGATTAATTCTATTAAAATTTTCATAGTTTCATATTGATATAAAAAGACCTTGTACAAAATTTCATAACATTCCAGTAAGCTTTGATCCTAAAATCACTCACTTGGGATCTGTGTGACCAAATCATAAGAAATCAAGTTTCCTATGGAATTCAACCCAAAGGTTGATGATTTTCTCCATAGAGAATTGTCTTATGGTCCTAAGTACATGTTCTTAATTTCATGGAAGTTGACCACGGGAAAACCTTTAAATTCTCATGTAATTCTAATGCTATATGCAGAGCAAATTTCCCTTACACATGCATGTGGAATAAACCAACATGCAAGGGAGAAAATGACCTTAAATTTTAACCATGGACTAAATTAGATCTATTTGAGATGCTACCCAAAATTTGGGTTCACTTGAGTTGATTTACACATGTAAATCTAATGCTACAAGGTTGTGCTATATGCACACCAAATTTCCCTTACACATGCATGTGGAATAAACCAACATGCATAGGTCCAAAAGACCTTAAATTTTAACAATGGGCTAAATTAGATCTGATTGACATGCTACCCAAAATTTTGTTCCATTTGAGTGATTTAGACATGTAAATCTAATATTACATGGTTATGCTATATGCACACCAAATTTACCTTACACATGCATGTGGAATAAACCAACATGCAAAGGTCCAAATGACTTTAAATTTTAACCATGGACTATTATTCACATAAAAAACCTCCCAAAGGAGATTTGGGGTGATTTGAGTCCAAATCACCGGTAGTATACACCATGCATGATTTATTAAATTCCTATAGAAACTGTAGAAAAATGTGCCCAAAAAATTATGGGTTTTGGGCACATAGTAGATCTAGGGTGCATACACACATGGTTAAATTTTCAACCTCATATCATCTACAATATAAAAGTTATTTACAATTTAATATCTTCCCTTCTCTAATACCAGTCTTACTAAATCGGCCCTACAGAGAGTTGTAGGGCACCAAATGATGTGATCTCACTTCCTACATATAGTTGAACTAAAGGCCTACAAAGGTTGTCTCTGACTACTTTTCATTTTAAGGCCTCTAAGGGTCTCAATATTTGAGTGCAAAAGATCTATTTCACTATGGCAAAAACAACCTTTAGAGTGACCTAAATAAAGGTTTTTCTATGGTTCATTAAGACATAGATCTAGTCAAATGCAAGGATCCAATTGAGTCAAAAAATTTACCAGAGACTAATATACACATTTCCAACCACTCAAAGGAGATTTGGAATGATTTGAGTCAAGGTAACTCATAGTATACTCCATGAATGATTTAATAAATTTCTGCATAAACATTAGAAACATGTGTCCCAAAAATTCTAAGTTTTTGGTTAGGTGATCTATTATATCATCAAAAAAGAGTCAAAAATTTCAGAGACTAAAACCAAGTCAAATGAGCTAGGGACACATAATACCCATTTATGCTATATGCACACTACACCTCAACCATGCCAAGACATGCAAGTGGGTTAGCCCAACATGTAGTGGTCCAAATGTACATAAATTTCAACCATAGAATATATTGGCCTGGTCTATCATCCAGAGAAAATTTGAGTGGATTTGGACTAATAAGACCCTAGATATAAGCCATTCAAGGAAAATGAAATGTCAATCAAAACCATAGAAAAATTGTTTCCAAAAAATCCCAATTTTTGCCAGGGGGTGCTTTAGGGCTTGACTCATGCATGCCCCAAATTTAAACTCATTTAGAGTTATATATCTCCCTAATTTAATTTCTAAAGTCCTAGAGATTCATATGTACATGTCTCACAATGATGGATGCCCAGGGAACTACACTACTCCAAATGACCTCAAACAAATTTCTAATTTTAGTTAGAGTCATAAACTACACTTTTCATTCAGGGGATATTTTCTGTTGGGGCCTCTAAATACCCCAGAAAACAAATTCATGATCTGTGTTGAAATGTGACAAAATAACATTTTATTTAAAAATCTGGTTTGTGTTTAAATGGGCCCCTATAATCGGACAGCCATGGGGTCATCTTCCCCGATGAGCTAAAGGCTGGGATATCCTGAGCCTAAGGCTTTTTGCGGGCCAATTTCTGCCGACTCCCGGAGGTTTCCGGCGAAATCCTCCCGCCACCACCACCCGACCTTGGGCTTCCGTTTGGCGAAGACCAGAACATCAAAAGAAGAAATGTTGATACACCATTGCAGCCATAAATTTCAAAGAGGAAGAAAGGGGGATACTAGCACTGGAGGAGGGGTTAAGGAATACAAGCCTTGATTGGAGCTTTGGCAGCTTGTTTCTCTTGGTGCCATGGCAGAACTCCTCCATTGAGGACCTTGCTAATCTCCCCCACCAATGCACGATACTTCTCAGAAGGATGGGGCTTCTCTTCCTCTCACCTCACGGAAGGTCGTGGAGCGCTCAAAAGGGGCTGGGGGGGGGGGGGGGGGTGGGGGGTTAAACCATGAGGTGCCAAAATTGCACCTCTCGGCCACCCAATGGGATTCAAATTCCCCCACCAGCTAGACTCCTTTCCATGCCATTTCGGCTGGACTTTACTATGGCAGCTAAGAGGAGCCATGGGGAAGAGGAATTGAGTGTCAATTGGCACTCATTCCATGTTTTCCTCCTTTTGGCTTCTTTTGGGATTTAGGATTAATCCTAAACTCAGCTATAATCCCCGTCCCATTATCAAATATCTAAAATTATTCAGAGAATATACTTATGGGCTTGGTGATTGGGCCCAAACATTGGGCTAAAACCCAATGGATTTGAGGTTTGGGCTCACTTGACCCTAATAGGTCAAATTGGGGCGTTTGAGTTTGGGCTTCAACCAAGCTCACCCCAACCAATGTGGCTGAACCACATTGGTGCCTTAGACCCTAATGGACCTATTCCAAGAGGAATTAGGTCATGGTGGGGTAGTTTGGGGCTTATTTGCACAAAATTGTTTATAGGGGCAATTTGGGCATTTTGGTGATTTTGCCATAATCCTCCAAAATTGAATCTACACCTTGGTTCATTTAGGTCTCATATATAACCTTACAGTTTAGGAAGGGTTGTGCTAGGTCAATTTGGCCAATTGAGGGTCAATTCAACCATATAGGGCAAAAATTATAATTGGGGGCAATTGGGTAATTTTGCCTAATTTCCCAAAATTGGTTTATCTCAAGGGTCCAATGTAGACCCATTAGACTTCCTAAGTGATCTTGGAGTGTTAGGTGTGAACAATTTTGATAATTCATGGCCAACTGAATGTCCAATTGAGGGAAAATTTCATTTAGGTCTAATTGGGGCTTTTTGGTAATTGGCCCAATTTCTCAAAATTCACCAATTCCAATAGGTCCATTTTGTCTCATTAGTCAACTCTAGTGTTTAGGAAGGATGTTGGGTGGTCAATTTCATTTTGAATTTTAAATATCAATCCTTAAGCCTTGGAGTAAAGTTTGGCTATTTGCATACCAAAGTGATCTTCACATGATCACCTTGGTTTTAGGGCCATTTGGTCTCTTAGAGCAATGCCATGACCTTGTAATGGCAAAATGCACCTTAGGGGTATAATTGTTATAGGGATGTTACATTGGAGGCCTATTCTAATTGTGCGATCTCAGTGCTGCAAGCAGCCTGACCTTGTGCAATGGTCTCTAGCGGTCTTTGTTATTGTTGATCGCCAGTTTTGTTTATCTCTTTTGTTCTCCCTTTTTTCTGATGAATCATGTCTCACCATGTATACCTCGCATTGTAAAGAGATAGTTTTATTCAAGATCATTTTGCTCTTCTGTTGTTGCTGGTTACTTAGATTGGTATGGCTGTAGTGTTCCTGCACCTGATTCCGGCTTCTAAGTTTCTTCTTGATATCTGAGCTTAAATTCATCACTAGATATCAGAGATAGAAATTTTGAAACATGGTATCAGAGGGACAGAAGGCATGAGAAGCGATCAACCTCAGTATCTTGCTTAAGATTTCTGGAAGTTAAAGTTAACCAGCTGAATAACAATGGAAGGAGGATAGGTAAGAGGTCTTGGTATTGAGCTCCTTATGCAGACTAACTTTAAGAAGAGGATGTCTTACATGGAGAACTATCTTATTGGCGGGGCTTATTGGAGGTAGTCGGTGGAGAAGCGAGACAACTAGTGGTAGCTGCTGAAGGCAATGCTCAGCAGGTGAATGCTTGGAAGAGAAAAAATGCGAAAGCTGAGTTCACTCTCAAGCGAGCTATCATTCCTGAGCTCTTTGACCACATAATTGGATGTCGGTCTGCTGCTGAAATTTGGACAGCCTTGGATGGTTTGTTCAATAAGAAGAATGTAGCTTGCCTACAGTTTGATAGTTTATAAGGTAGTTGTCTTATTCACCTTGAGGGAGGGGGGGTGAATTGGTCTCTTTGATTTTTCTTAAGTGCAGCTAGCAGTTATTTGATAATGAACAAAACAAAAGCACAGCACATAAAGCACACAAACTTTTATAGTGGTTTCCCAAGACAGCGTGTCTATAGGTAGTCCACTTTCCCTCTAAACCTTTCTAACAGTGTGTTAGACAAGGCAACCTCCTCCAAACTCAGCTCCAAGAGCTTATAACACAGATCCCAAAGGATCTCTCAGGTTTTCTCCAAACCCTACCTTAGGCCCAAACAGCCCTACCTCTCAGAGTACTCCAACTCTTACAACTTAGAAATCCACTAATTTCCTACCTCAGCCCTATCAAGAAGCCCTACCTCAGATCTCCACAGAGATCCTACACCTCAAGCTAGGAGTACAGCTCTACATGCTCAGGCTCATTAGCCCTACACACTCAGTTCAACAACCCTACAACTCAGGCAAAATGCCCTACAATCTCAAAACACTAATATTATTATAGAGGTTATAATTTATGCTTACAACAGAGGACAATAAAGGTGCATCCTTCAGCTTTTGTCATCTGTTGTTGATTCACTGCTGGTGCTATCTTAAAGCAGGGCTGAAAGGCAATAGCTTCAGACCTTACTCCTATATGATCTTTCTCTTTACAGATGAGTAAAGATCAACTTGCACTTCTTGAATGAATCTGGAAGAACTATCTTCTCTCCTTGTATCTGCATGTATTTTCAGGAAGCTGGGAGAGATCACTTGTGAAAGCTGTCAATAGAATAGTGTTCTCTTTCAGATTTTCTTTCCACTTTTCAGCACACCTTCTACAATGCCCTAACATGTTCTTTTATACCTCATCCATCTGGCTCTAAGGAGAGCCCTGACATAGTATGGATGGGAATAGAAATTTTTATCTTGCTTTACATCCACTTGCGCCAAAGTAGATCCCCCAATGCTTTATTCTGATTTGAATCTATCTTAGCTGTTGGGCTGAGGCACTCTTCCGTCTCAACGGCTGAATCTGCCTTCGTCTCAGTGGATCCACTGAGACAGATAGTCTTCTCAGTGGATTCTATCTAAATGCAGCTCAGCTGAGGCAGACCCCTTCTCAGCGGCTCCTGCCCTCGTCTCAGCAGTTCAGCTGAGACAGTGATGTCATCTAAGCTGTTTTGACAGCAAGACCACAAAACTATTCCATTATTTTGAATAACCTAACCCTGCATATACGTGATGCACAAGAGGGTTTATCAAATACAATATGTACTTAGCATTGAGTGTGATGTCTCTTTAAATTAAGGGAACATTGAGGGCAATATTCCCAACAATCTCACCCTATTTGAAGAAGGCAGAACATACACAATTGCTAAGATACATAACCACAAAAGGAACAATCATGACAATATATGAAATAACAGTCATGATAACATAACAAGTAATTGTTAACGGAAAATTGGTATCATAGAAGATGTCATGACAAATTATGAAGAATAGTCATGACCACATAACAAAATCATTGTTCAATGCAATAATAACATTGTTAACTATATATAGGCACCACAGAATATATATATATAAAACATTAATATAGAACAATATTAAGCCTGACTAATGTTGTCCTATTAACTCAAGCTATCATTTCAACATAATTATCAAATTCATTAATGACAGAATGTTAATACATGATTTATTTTACATTTGCTTTTTATGGAAAACTAAATACATTAGTTCAAGTTTTTCTTTTCTTTGCTGAACTAGAGCATTCAACATCTTCTACAGCAACCACTTTTTCTGCTGCAGCAGCTTTCATTTCAGCTAACTTTCTCTTGTTCTCCTGCCTCTTAAAGTAAAGATATGGCTTAGGAATGTATCTTGAAGGCATCCTCTTTTGATTTTTCTTCCTTACAAGATTTTCTTTGAAGACCTTTTCTCTCTGGAAATTCCTCTCAAGATGCTTTATCCATTTTTCTATAGGGTATATCCGGTCAATGTCTTTGCAGATTAGGCCATGGTTCAGCCAAGCATTCAGAATAATGCTTTTGGAGTCGTCACTCCAATGCTCATAATCAGGGACATTGCCCTGCACTTTTCTAGTCTTTGCCATGAATTCTTCGGTGAGCATGACAACTTCTCTTTTTCTTCTTGCTGCAAGCTGAGCATCTTGTGTTATCTTTACTTGAGCTTCAAATTCAAAATCTTCTTTTCTGAAATTGTCCAGCAGAGGAAGGTTTAGTGCTATTCTTGTTCCTAGTAGAATTTTAAGGGCCAACTAAGAATTGGTTTCAGCATTGGCCACCTCCCCCTTTGTGGCTTCTTCAACCACTTTTTGTTCCAAGCTTTGGGATGCAGCAGCCACAGACCCAGATAGGGTTTCGAAGGCATTTTCTAAATATGATTTTAATTCATCCTTCATCTTTTCTGCCTCTCCAATCATTATTGTTGCAGTAGACCATCATACTCTTCAATATGATTGGAGGCCTTCTCTATGACCTCATTTGTCTTACTCACATAGTTCTTGACTAATCTCATGTCTTGCTCAGATAGTTGCAGTTGCTTGTCCATTGATCTCAGTATGGTATTCTGAGCAACAACTATTTTTTCTGCTAGATCAAACCACTTGGTCATCTACTTATTTAGGTAAGAGGGTTCTTACTTAATTACTTGAATTTCTATCATTACTTTATTCTTCACTTTGGAGACAGACTTATCAATATAATCCTTTATTGAAGTCATATGACCTTCAATAATTGCACTTAATGAACTTAGGATAAGTTCATTTGATACTACAAATGTGGAGGGATGGACTTTAGGTACCACAATGAATGCTTCCATACCATGCCCTTCATGATTCCCCTCAGCCTGAGAAGGGATGTGATCCCCCTCAACTGTATCATTAATCTTGACAACATCATTATTTTCTGCCTCCTTGCTTTCTTTTCCAGCTGAGCCTGCTTGATCCCCCTCATTTGCAGCCAGATGAGTCCTTCGTCTGCTCCCCCTCAGATGGGGCACTCATCCCTTCTTGATCATCTCCCTAGTAGTCTGTTGGTTCAAGAGGGAATAGTTTAATTCTTCTCTCTAGATTTAATATAATTGAAACAATCTTACTTTGTAAGTCAGCAGCAGTGTCCAATTATTCCTCTTCATGGTCTTCTGAAGATGAGGGCATATTAAGTTAATTGTCATCAGCTACTTGAGACTTAGGAGCATCACTTTGAGTGTGATCTCCTCCATGTTCATCAGACTTTTCTTCAGCATCAATAGCATCCTCACACTTCTCAAGCTCTTCAGCACAACATGATCTTCATGTCCTTCAGTGTCATGGTCTTCATGAACATCTCTTACTAGACTGCTGGCATGACCTTGATTATCCTTAGTAGGGAAATTTTCTGAAGCCTCTGACTAAGAATCAAAACAAACCATTCTGGCCTTCTTTAGTCCTTTGACTAATTTCTTTTTCTTTTCCTTTAGCTTAGAGGGCTGACTCATTGGGAGCACCCTTGAGAACCTATCCAAAGTCTTTATGTCCATTCTTTTCAAGTAGTGAAGGTTGGATCCTTTTGACTTATCAAACTCTTCAAGATAGGTGTTCAGAAGATATGGAGAAAGAATTCTGCCTAAGTTGGGGCCCTGCAAACATTCTTTTATTCTTCAGAAAATTACAGCAGCCCAGGAGGTCTTTTTCTTCAAGACCACTCTTGTCATCAATTCAAACATGTGTTTAGATATTGTATTATGTGACCCTGGCTTGCACAACAATTCCTTGCCTACAATATCAGAAAGCAGTTTTCCTATCCGATTGAAGAACTTTCTCTTCAGTGTGCCAGTTTTGGCATCACTGTACTCACACCATTTGAGGACCTTTTCTTTGTCCTTTTCAGATACACCATCTTCCTCATCATGATTGCATGATGGGAATTGAAAAAATTTCTCCATCTTTCTTGGAGATATCTTAACCTTTAAACTTCAAATCTTGGACTTTATTGAGGAGTTGGAAGATGATAACTTTGCATTGCTGTATAATTCCAGAACTTCAATTCTGAGAATTAATGAAGGCTCTGACAGCAGGTATTCTAAACCTTGATCATCTAGAAGTTGAATCACTTCTTTAATCTCAGATTGGGCATGCTGGAATCCATTTCTTATGATTTCATATCCTTCTAGGAGATCCTTTGATATTTTTGTTGCCATTTCTTAAGAAAGATGAGTCGCTGAGATGGGAGGGAAGATGGTTCATCTCGTCGGCTGGGGTGTAAGGGTTTGTAAATTTATTTAATCAAATTATTCTATTTATAGAGGCTTGGTTTAGGTTTAGATTTTCCCTAATGACAGATGTTGATTTGACTTATCAATTTACTTGATTGTTTATTACTAAACTTTTAATTATGACAATAATTAATGGAACTAGGACGTCTTAGCGGAACCACTGAGACAGGGTGACAACCTGCTGGGACAAGGTAATGTCAACCGCTGAGACTGTTTTAGCCATCTCATCTGTTCAGCTGAGACTTTCTCAGCTGTCTCAGTGGTTCAGCTGAAACTTTCTCAACTGTTTCAGCTGACCTTATAACCCAACAGTGACTCATTCTAAATTGGATTATCTTTCCCCCTTATTATGTCACTAAATGTTCTAAGGCATTATTATTTTTGAGCAAAGCTTAGGAAATAATACAACAAATATGATAGACAAAATGAAATGTTGAACCCTATTCTAAGTTCAACATTCCTAGCTCAATTTTGAAAGCATTAAATTTAGCCTCATCCAATGGCTTTGTAAAGATATCAGCTACTTGATTGTCAGTGGGGACAAATTCAAGGCAAATATCTTTACATTATACATGCTCTCTAATAAAATGATACCTTATCTTTATATGCTTAATCTTGTTATGAGAGACATGATTCTTAGCAAAAGGGATTACACTGGATGAGTCACAATACAATGGAGAGTGGATTACCTTGAGGTTGTATTCCTTTAGCTGATGTTGTATCCACAATAGTTGTGCACAACAGCTCCCTGCAGCTATATATTCAGGCTCCGTAGTGGATATAACCACACTGGTCTGCTTCTTGCGGCTCCAAGAGATCAATCTCCTTCTTAGGAATTGACAAGTCCCACTTATACATTTCCTATCTTCTTTGTATCCTGCAAAATCTGCATCTGAAAAACCAGTCAGTTCAAAATCATTGTTCTTAGGGTACCAAAGGCCAAGATGTTGGCTACCATTAAGGTATCTCAAAATCCTCTTTGTATCTAGGTAGTGAGATTCCTTGGGGCATGCTTGGTACCTAACACATCCATATGTAGCATATATAATGTCTAGTCTACTAGCAGTCAGATACAACAGGGATCCAATAATGCACCTGTACATGGATTCATCAAAGGGCTTACCCTTCTCATCCTTGTCTAGGGAAATGTTGGACCCCAAGGGAGTTTTCATGGTTGATGAAGATTCCATCCCAAACTTCTTGATAAGCTCTCTAGTGTTTTAAGTGTGAGAGATCAATATCCCCTCATCAGACTATTTCACTTGGAGGCCTAAAAAGTACTTGAGCTCTCCCATACTGCTTATCTCAAACTCCCCATGCATAAGGTTGGCATACCTTTTGCAAAGGTTGTCATCAGTAGACTTAAAAATTATGACATCAACATCAATTTGGACTAGGAAACATTTGCCCTTTGCTTCCCTAAGAAACGATGTATTATCTATCTTTTCCCTCAAGAACTTGTTCTTGATGAGAAAGCTAGACAAGGTCTCATACGAAGCCCTAGGGGCTAACTTTATACCATATAATGCTTTCCTAAGTAAATAGACATGAGAGGATAGAGTTGGATGAACAAAACCTGAGGGATGCTCCATATATATCTCTTCCTTCAAATCTTCATTTAGGAAGGCTGACTTGACATCCATCTGGTATACTTTGAACCCCTTGTGGGCAGCATAGGCAAGAAATATCCTTATTGCTCTTAACCTTGCAACTGGGGCAAAGGTTTGATCAAAGTCAATACCTTCTTCTTGCATGTATCCTTTGGCCGCCAGTCTAGCCTTATTCTTGATGATGACGTCATTCTCATTTAGCTTGTTTCTGTAGATCCATTTGGTGTCAATGATGTTGTGTCTCTGAGGTTTTGGCACCAACTTCCATACCTTGCACCTTTTGAATTATAACAGCTCTTCTTGCATTCCTTAAATCTAGAAGGTGTCTTAATTTGCTTCTTCAAACTTCTTGGGCTCCATCTATGATAGAAAGCTCAAGAATAGAGCTTCATTGTGAGACCTGCTTTTGTTGACCACCCCTTGAATCTCATCTCCAATTATCTGGTCTTTTGGATGATCCCTTTGGTGCCTGTTTACAACAAGCAATCTGTCAGCAATCTACAGCTCTTCTTGTGGAAACGCAGGTTCTTCAGCAACCTGCTGATCTTCATCATCAGGAATAGCAGCATCTGAATAGATTCTGCTGGTGCTGGGTATGTCTTGGATAGACATGTCTTACATCATCTATTCATTACCTGTAAAAACAGGAGAACTGGACCAACCCTTATAAAGTAGGCTGGTCTCATCAAATGCAACATGAAGAGACACTTCTACAATATGAGTCTTTTTGTTGAATACTCTATAGGCTCTACTATGAGAGTTATATCCAATAAGAACCCCAACATTGCATTTTTTCAGCAAACATTGTTAATTGAGATTTTCCATTATTTAAAATATAGTATTTTCTACCAAAGATTCTAAAGATTGAAATTGTTGGTTGTTTTCCTTTCAGAATCTCATAGGGGGTTATTCCAAGGGCCTTATTGATGGAAGCTCTATTGAGAACATAACAAACAGTATTGACTGCCTCAGCCCAGAAATATTCTGGAAGTGGGGAGTCACTAAGCAATGTTCTCCCAACTTCTATCAAGCTCCTATTCCTCCTCTCAACCACACCATTTTGCGGTGGAGTACTTGGGGAGGAGAACTCTTGGGCGATAACAGATTCTTGACAAATCTTTGTCATGGCCACAGATTGAAATTCTGTACCATGGTCAGTTCTAGTTTTGACCACAGTACATTGTAATTCATTCTAGATTGCCTTGACATGGTTTATGAAGATATCTAAAGTATAAGATTTCTTCTTAAGGAAGAATACCCACGCATATTTTGAGTGATCATCAACAATCACTAAAGTATACAACTTCCCACCTAGGCTCTGCATTGGCAATGGACCAAACAAGTCCATATGCAACAGATAAAGACATCATTCAGTGTCTTTGGAGCCAATGCTTTTAAAGGTGTCCCTAGTATGCTTTGTAAGACCCCTTTTTTTCTTTCAAAAACCCCGGTCTTATGCCCAAAACCGCCTCTTTGCGGTGACACACTCGCTCGGGAAGGTCGCCACTACAAAATGCCGATCCTGCCGGCCATATCGATCACAACAGAAGAAAAGTATACAATTGGTAAACTAGAAATCAAGTCCACATCACATGAATATAAAACCGTCAAAAGAGATGTCCACATAAGATAATTGCATAAAAGATAACAGAAATAATAAAGGGCTCATGCCCTGTACATCAATCCTCACTACAAATTTCACTCGTGGAAGCATAACTACTAAAGCTAAAAGACACTCACAGATCCTGACATCGGTGCTCCCGTGCTAGACTGTCCCGCCTCTATCTGCGTCGGCCTCTGGTGCTGCGACATCTCCTCGGTCCCCTAAAATGATAAGGTCCACCGACAATTAGTCAAAAAGACTAAGCGAATCCCCCACCACTCGCCCGGTGACTCTTAGGCACCGAGCGGGTGGAATGAAGCGGAGGACAACAAGGTGTATAATCAAGAGCAGGTGACAATGAGTGTAACTATGGAAGGGTTCAATGGTAAGCAATAAATAGTACAATGAGTAAAGCAGTGGTAAGTAAAACTGTAGCAAGTAAGCAGTGGTAATAAGTAAAACAATAGTAAAGAAGTGTATCCTTAATTTATAGTAATGCTCACACAAACCTAAAGACCAAGGGGTTGTTTAGCAGGGCCTCTCGTATAAAAAGTCCCATAACCAATTTATTCGATAGGGGTAAGGGTTGAAATGCAGTGTTTATGCTATGTCATGCAAAGTATGCAGTTTAATGTTATGTTCATACAAGTGCAACTCACCCACTACGACTCTATGCGCACAGACCTATAGTTCCCCCTTTTTGGAGCTAGCAAAACTCCCATAATACTTCCGTAATGGCAAACGGAAGCGGTGGGTTGGGACTCACCCAACTCTAGGTTGGTATCTACACTACCTAAACTAGACCTATCATACGCCTCAACGCTAAGAACACAACAGCCGAGCTCCTGCATACTCTTACTGGTTAGTCCACCAGACTTTTCTTTGGTAAAGTGTTAACCACACTTACCGAGCCAAAGTATTGATGTTGGTGCAATGACCGTCAACACTATGACCCACCACCTTATGCACATACAATATGTCATACTATATCCCCAGCCACAAGGCTCCCCGGGCTAACCTGCCCGGCATCATAACCTTCTGAGCCAACGGCTCACCGGACCAACCCATCCGTACCAATAAGCACTACTGAGTCACAAGCTCACCAGACTAATTAGTCTGCTGCTACAACCACCGAGCCTACCGCTCGTAAGACCAAACAAACTAGCCTCCCGTAATCACGGGAGTGGGTGTGTGTTTTATTAAGTTAACCTTACACCGCCATTTATTCCTACATTTTGGGGTTAACCATGGACTTCCCGAGGACTACACTATAAGGGGCTCACTACGGTACTAGGATCTACAATGGGATGACACCCCAAAGCTCCCTTTCCAAGGCACTTAATGTTATTAGTGACTACCCACAAGTACACCCTCCTTATCATTACACTTGGATTACCCTACATATATTAAGACCTTCTATAGGGAGAGATGACCTTTCGTCGGTCCCGGACACAAACTTGCCCCTTAGCTTTTCGGGTACACCCAACATATAGACATTCAATGGTGACCACACATATTCTATAACAGACTAGGTACACCATCTACCTTTCATTCCCACCTAATGATCCATCAAATTTTAAAGATTTATAGTTTTACTATACGCAGACCAAATGAGTTATATGAGTTGCTTCAGGGGAGGTACCCCAAATATTCATCCAATTGATTCAAAATTATTACTGGGTATCTATCATGATATTGTAAGCTTAAATCCAGAGAATCATATTTTTTCCTAATCATTTGACATTTATTTAAATTTCTCCAATATGGGTCAGGAATGAAATTTGAACATGAAGTATAAGATCTTCCTAAGGTATGGCCCCCATAAAATTGTGGAAAGTCTATGATGTCAAAATAACAGTAAATTCAGAATCTCACAATTTTACAGCAAGGTGTTGACCTCTAATTATTATATTGAATTTTTATCCAAAGTTAGAAATTAAAGAAGGAACCACCAAAAATACTTGTCCAAAAATTATGGAAAAATTACCAGAACCTTATATTAATCATAAAAGCCTACTGACTAAATTTCAAAATTTATCGAGGCAAATTAATCACATAAATAATTATTCCAAGAAAATCCTTTCTAGGGAAAATTGTGAAGGAACCTACTGTTAAATATTTCCAAAAATTATACAAGAAGTCAAAGAGCTTTCTATAGTCCTAAAATGTCCTACCACCAAGTTTCATAATTTTCCAGAGGTTTTTTGGCACTTAATTATTTATTACATTCTTAAGACCAAGTAGATGGCTTGTGAATGAAGTGCTACATAAATTAATTCAATAATTACCCAAAAATTACTAGAGATCTATTACATGATTATGATGGTACCACAAAATTTTCATTACCATCCAAGATTATTTGGGCATATAAATTTCTCTCATAAGGAGGTTCCCAAAAATGATTATAACCTAATTCAGAGAGAATAATAGGTCCTAAAATTCTCTTAAAATTTCCTAGGGATTATTTACACCCAATAAACTTATCTACCAAGTTTCATGACCATACAAGGACATATGCCTCTAGGTCCTTCACAAGACTTAAAGTGCAACCCTAAGGTTAAAACTAAGGTCCTAGGGCATATCCACCCCACATCTCCCCAAATTACTCAAGGGGGTGTATTAAGTGGTCCTAAACCAGTGGCCAAAGTTTCACACCACTTGGATGAGGTTTGACCACCTAATTCCAACATGTGACTTTTAACCTAGTTTGACCTAATTTGACCTGACTTGGGTTAATCAATTACCCAACCAAATCAATCCCAATTTGGCTGAAATTTTTACCAGGGTCATATAATAACCCTAAAAAGCTCCCACCAAAACTTGTAAGGTATTGAAGGTCACTAGACCCCATAATTAAATAATATATTAATTATTAAGTTATTACCAAAACCTTAGAAAAATTTTCTCCTAAAATTCCCATCTTTGGATATGTTAGGGGGGTTGGTACAAATAGCCTAGGTTACAATTTTAAAGTCAATCCCATAACCCAACCAAAAGTTATTCAAAAATTAGTGACGGCCCTAGCCTAGAGACCAGTCCTGCCAAAATGGCTCTACAGGGAGCTACAGTGCCCCTATTGGGCTGAAACAAATTGTAAATTAAGCTACACACCAAGGGCTACAACTTTGATATTTTGCACGTTTTCATCAGAGAAGCTCTAGTATTTTTAATAATTAAAACAAGGTACTGTATGTAATGTGACATAAATACAAATATTAATATACCATTTTCATTTGATATCAGCACGAATCTTGGCGCAGATAGCGCGGCTCCTGGTCATCTTCAACCTCTAGCCAAGGGCTGGGATTAACCCATCCTGGGCCTCCTTCCTCCTCATTTTCCCGGCCACCTGAGCGGCGCCTCGGCCGACCAATGCCACCAGCACCTCCATTGAGGTGGTGGCCGTCGATTAGGGGTGGTTGGCCAGCCTTAGGTGCCAGAACAAGAAGATTTGGCGAGAAAAAGAGGGCTTGAAATGAGCCCTTTTTGTGGCTTGATTCAAGCCCGATTTGACATGAATCAAGCTCCAATGTGATAGAGATCTAGCACTAGGAGAGGGGAAGCGGATCGAACCTAATTCGTGGCCTGGTGTCGCGTATTCTGGCGAGTCTCCATTACCGGAGGTGGTGCTTTCAGCGCCATGTCGATCTAGGCTCCTGGTGCTCGATTTCTTTGGGGAAGAGGGCAATTTCATTCCTCTTTGACTCCTGAAGATGTTAAAGGGGTCAATTGAAGGAGGGGAGGAGCAAGGGCATCAATGGCCATTAACACCACTAATGGTGGTTTTCGGCTACTCCCAATTCTCTCTGAATTCAGCCCCTTGTGGGCTGAGAAACCTCCCAATCCTCTTGTAACTGCTAGGGGAGATGAATCCCCGACAATTGGGGGCTTAATTGGCCATGAATGCCATTATTCTCCCCTCTCTCTATCTCTCTCCACCATTTTTGGGGGATATGTTGCATTCTCTCTCCTGGTCGAATTCCTTGAAATTGAATGGCCAATTCAGTAGCATCCAACCCCCATTAGGTGGTGGACCACCTCAATTTGGTCTAGTCCAAGTGGATTGGGTTCAATTTGAGCAAAATAGGTCATTTTGACCTAAATTATGGATAAGGTTGACTATGGTCAATTTGACCATTTGGATTGACCACAATGGGTGGGTAGTGATCCATTGGACACCCTTAAGGGTTAGGAAGGTCTAGGAAGTGTCAATTTTGTAAGGGCTAGGGCTGACTTTGGTAAAATTGGCTAAATTGGAGGCCCCATGATGGGGCTTTTTGGTCCATTGAGTCTCTAGTATCCTTATAAGGGTAGGGGTAAGGTCAATTTGGCATGGTGGAGGCCAATTGACCCTACTTAAGCTACTTTGACCAATTTAGGGGTAGGGTTGACTTTGGTCAATTTGACCTCTTTGGTTAACCCCAATAGACCCTTGGTGCTCCAAAGGACCCCTATTGGGCTAGGGATGTTATGTTGGGGTCAAAAGGTCAAGGTGAGGCCCTAAAGTCCAACCCTAGGCTTGGTATTTGAAAATTGCTCTTTGCATACTACTTGGGTTTTCTCCTTCTTACCTAAGTTCACATGGTCATAAGCTCTTCCTATGGTTTTGTCATGACCTAGTCATGACAAAACCCACTTGGGGGTCTAGTTGTTTGGGGGATGTTACAAATCCCAATACATAAAAATAAAAATTTCATCCCCGAAATTCAGGTTAGGCCTGTGGGGTTCCTATAGCAAGTGATTAAATGTAACATCCCAAATAGAAATTAAGTTATACCTGTCGTAAAGAGCTCTGGATACTTTTGATGCATCAAGTCCAGTGGCTCCAAGGTGTGCTCCTCCTGTCTATGATTCCGCCATAGGACTTTGATGAAAGGAACCTTCTTGCATCGCAGGACTCGCATCTCCAAATCGTCTATCCAGACCTACTCAAGGTTAACTGACCGATCAAAAGCTACTGGTCCCTCTGTAGTAGATTTTTGCTGCTCTGGCCGTAGTAGAGCCCTCCTAAGTGAGGATACGTAGAAGACGTCGTGCAGCCCCGCTAACTCCGACGGTAGCTCCAGTCTGTAAGCCAAGGGGCTGATCCGCTCCAAGATCCTATAAGGCCCCATATATCTCGGACTGAGCTTCTTCAACCCGCGTACCCGCGAGACTCCATGCATCGTACGTATCTTCAAGAATACCCGATCTCCCACCTGGAACTCTACCATACGATGTCGCGCATCGTAACACTTGGACTGACTGCTCTGGGCCTCCAACATCCTATCTCGAATCAGCCTCACCTGAGCCCCCGTGTCTTCTACGAACTCTGAGCCAAGTGCCTTGGGATCCTCATCCTGGATCCAAGACAATGGGGTTCTACACCTTCGTCCGTATAATGCCTCGTAGGGTGTCATGCTTAATCTTCTGCTTCTATGCTAGCCTGGTGGCTATTGTTGTACGAGAACTCGACCAACGACAACATTCTCTCCCATGGCTCCCCGCGGTCCAAGATGCATAGACATAGAAGATCCTCTAAGGTCCGGTTGGTATGCTCCGTCTGCCCGTCTATCTGGGGGTGGAATGCAGTGTTGAATGTCAGTCGTGTGCCTAAGTAATCTTGCACCACTCTCCACTCCCTTGATGTGAATCGTCCATCCTGGTTCGACACAATCGTCCTAGGCACTCCATGGTGTTGGAGCTTGTGTTCCACATCTCTTAGTTTGAGAATAACAAATCACACTATGTATTTGTTCTTGCTTGTGTTTATAAGTGTGTAGGAACTATTTTTAAATAACCCTATGTACAGGATGCTGTTTGCTGAGGATTCTCTGGAAAGAGAGCTAACGCCCCGCGTTAGGTGTTAACGCCCCGCGTTAATTTCCATTGAGAAGAAAACCACTGAGAAGGAAGCTGCGTTCGACGAATGGAACCTGTGTTCGACGAACGAGGGCCTCCGTTCGACCAAATTTCCTGCGCTCGACGAATTTGCGCTCGACAAGCTGCGTTCGATGAACGAGTATCTCTGTTCGATGAACTGAGTCTGCGTTCGACGAAATTCCCCGCGCTCGATGAATTCCTGCGCTCGACGAACTGAACTGCGTTCGACGCTTTGAAGATAACTGCGCTCGGCTTATTGCGTTCGACGAACTGAACTATGGTCGACGATTTGGAGCGTTCGACGAACGGAACTGCGATCGACGAATTGAAGTTAATTCTGCTCGACGAAGGGGCGTTCGATGAATTTTGTTTCGTTCGTCGAAATTTTGATCTGCCACGATCCCGATGTTTTGCACGGTCTCAGCAACTGCCAGACACGATGCTTAACGCTAGCTTTAACCCTAACGCCAGGCTTTAGCTCCCGTGTCTAGATAAAAGACCTGAGTTCGTTGTTCAAGTTAGCTTTTATGAAAGCCTTCACTCCAATCTTTTGAGAGAGCATTTCATCCCCGAATTCAGAGAACTCCTAACACCGCCATTGAGGAACAAGAGTGAGAAGGAGATTTGCAACGGTCAATTTGAAGAAGGACGCTCGCTTCAACTCCGATGATGATCAAAGTGTGTCTTCAACATCTCCTTCAACACTCTTCAATATAGGGAGTCTTTTATTCAAATTTGTATCTTTATCTTTTCATTTACTTGTAACCGTAGTGAAATCGCAGCCTTGCGTGTGGCGACTAGGTCCTTATGCGGCTTAGGGGGTAATTCGCCGCTTTGTGCGTGGCGACTAGGTCAAGTGTAGATCTAGGGGGTGGCTAGAGGCCTTATCTGGGGATAGATAGGCTATAGCCAACCGGTCCTTGGGAGAAGGACCGGTGAAGGAACAAAAAAGTGATCTTCAACATGTCGCCTCAATTTCAAGCATTATTGAAATATTATCCTTGTAATCATTTTGTGATATATAAAATTCCTTTTCAGTATATCTATTGGATTTATATTTCATTTGAAATTGTACAAGTAAAATCATTTTGTTTATTTCTGCCAAAATACTTGTTGGAGGGATAACGCTAGGCGTTAACTATTTAACGCCAGGCGTTAGCAACAGTGCTAAAAAGTTTTTTGTTTCTTTAAAATCTGTCACTTTATCATAAAAACAGTAAACCCCTTATTCAGCCCCCCCCCCCCCCTCTAAGGGCGCCATCAGATCCAACACTTGGTATCAGAGCGAGGTTATTCCAAAACGGTCTCACAACCGGGAATAATGGCGCATCACGATCAAGCCTTTTTGGAGGGTCAAGGGATAAGTAGACCTCCACTATTTACTGGAACTGATTATAATTATTGGAAAACTAGAATGCATTGTTTTTTAACTGCTTTAGATAATGACGTTTGGGGTATGGTAGAACAAAGTTAATCTCCACCAACATTTGTTGTTGGAGAAGTCACTATGGAAAAACCTAGAGATAGATGGGATGACAATGATAAGCTGAGATGTAAGAATAACACTAAAGCAATGAATGCGTTATTGTGTGCTTTGGATAGAACAGAATTTAATAGAACTTGTGCTTGTGAAACAGCTTATGATATTTGGAATCTTTTAGAAATTACTCATGAAGGCACTTCGCAGGTGAAGGATTCAAAGCTCTTCCAACTTGAATCCGAGTATGAGAAATTCCGGATGGAGACGGATGAAGACATGGATTCTATGTACACGAGGTTCACCAAAATCGTCAATGACTCAAAAGTGCTTGGAAAGGTGTTCTCCAACGGCAACTTGGTGAGAAAAATTCTAAGGTCTTTCCCTCCAAAGTTCAATCCAAAGGTGACGGCTATCTCGGAGTCGCACGACTTGAAAAAGCTCCAAATTGAGAGCCTTATTGGGAACCTCAAGACCCATGAGGTTGAAATAAAAATTCAACAACAAGAGTACAACTTGGAGCCAAAGAAGAAGAGTTTGGCCTTAAAGTCAAAGAAGGAGGCAAATGAAGATGATGATGAAGAGGACGAGGAGAGCCTTTTTGTGAAAAAGTTCAAAAGGTTCATGAAGAATCCGGAAAGGAGAAACACCTTCCAGAAATATTTCCTCAAAATGGGATCTTCATCAAAGAAAGAGAAAGGTAGCGACGAGGACGATGATGAACGACCATCACCAGAGTGCTACCATTGTATAAAGACCAGACATATTCGGAGCAAGTGCCCAAAATATCTGAAAGAGCGTAAAGAAAAAGGTCACAAGGGAAATGAGAAGAAGAAGGTCCTAAAAGCGGCTACATGGGATGACTCCTCCTCCGAGGCTTCAAGCGGCTCATCCACTAGTGATGAAGAAGAGGCAAACATGTGCCTAATGGGAATGAGTAACAAGATATCCGAAGATGAATGCAGTGTCCAAAGTGACACTGAGGTAACTCTCCCTACTTCTTATGATGAGTTATATATTGAATATTTACAAACATGCAAATTTTTTGATAAAAGTTTAAAAGATATTGATCTTCTAAACTCTGAAAATAAACTTTTGTTAAAAGAAAATAAAAAATTATCTAAACAATTGGGGAAAGAAAAGGTATCTTGCCAAGAGTGCAATCACTCCTTGGGAAGAGTGAAAGAACTTGAAGAAGATCTTTCTAAATCCCACTCCACTATTGAACTTCTTACTAAGGAGAAGGGGGATTTGGAAAGAACTTTAAAAACCTCTCTTTCTCAAATAGAGGATGGAAAGAAAAGCTTTGTGAATCGGTGCGTTATGTTAGTAATGGAAAACACCGCTCTCAAAGCCCATATTCATGATTTAAATTTGGCTATTAAAAAATTCGGAGTTCGACAAAGATCTCTGGACATGATCTTGGCCAACCAATGCCATGGGAATGACAAATCAGGCCTAGGATATAGTTCTGGAAGCTATCGCCAGACGTTAACTCCTAACGCCAGCGTTAGCCATAATTCCAAAAAAATTAATTCTCGTAATAAAGATTTTAAAAACTTAAATGTTACCTCATATTCTAGCAAGAGCTTACCCAAATCTTCAAAAAGGGTCTCATCCTCTTTTATAGCTTGTGTCAAATGTCATTTATTTGGACACACCTCAAACTCTTGTAAGAAAAAGGGTCGCAATACTATAAAGCAAATCTGGGTGCCTAAGGTTTCCACCTATTCTATGGGAGGAATCTCTTGGGTATCCGGATCTTTACTCTCATCTCCTTTTTAGGTATGTTGGCAGGCTAAGGACAAAAAGAACGTGTGGTATTTGGACTCGGGATGCTCCAAACACATGACGGGAAACAAAGCAAAGTTCCTTAGCCTTGAGATGAAGAAAGGAGGGATGGTGACATTTGGTGACAACTGTAAAAGAAGGATCATGGGCATCGGTACAGTGGGTAACGATTCTTTCTCAATTTCCAATGTTTTTATATGTAGATGGTTTAAAACATTATCTAATTTCAATTAGCCAATTATGTGATAAGGGTTTAAATGTATTATTTGAATCATCTACAAATCTTTGTAAAATTATAAACTCTTAAACAAATGATGTCGTACTCACCGCACCTAGGATGCATAATGTTTATATGATTACTTTTAATGATCTTTCAAATTCTTCTTTAAAATGTTTTATTTCTAAAAATGAAGAATTAGAACTTTAACATAGGCGCCTTGGTCATTCTAGCACCAAGCTTATTTTGAAGTTATTAAAAGATAAATTAATTAAGGGATTACCTATGCTTAATGGAAATTTATCTTCTCTTTGTACGCCTTGCCAAAAAGGAAAATTTTCAAAAAAATCTTTTAAAAGCAAAAATGTAATTTCTACCACTAGACCTCTTCAATTAATTCAAATGGATTTATTTGGACCGGTTAGCACTTCTAGTCTAGGTGGTAGAAAATATACGTTTGTAATAATTGATGATTTCTCTAGATTTTGTTGGACATTATTTCTATCTTCCAAATCTGATGCATTCCTTGAATTTTCTAAACTATGCATTCGTATTCAAAATGAACTTGATTTAAAGATTAAATGCATACGTTCGGATCATGGAGGAGAATTTGAAAATGATAGATTTTCTTCTTTTTGTGATGATTTAGGAATTAAACATGAATTTTCCGCTCCTCGCACCCCACAACAAAATGGTGTAGTGGAGAGGAAATATATAACCCTTCAAGAGCTAGCACGCACTATGCTTTGTGAGTATGGGTTATCTAAATCATTTTGGGCTGAAGCGGTTAATATTTCATGTTATATCATTAAACGTGTCATGATTCGTCCTATTTTAAAATTGAAACCTTATGAGCTTTACTTTAAAAGAAAACCTAATGTATCTTATTTTTATGTGTTTGGTTGTAAATGTTTCATTTTAAACACTAAAGATACACTAGGAAAATTTGATGAAAAATGCGATGAGGGAATTTTCATTGGTTACTCTTCAACTAGCAAGGCTTATAGAATATATAATAAATGAACTAAAGTAGTTGAAGAGTCTATACATGTAAGATTTGATGAGTTTGTTCCTTGTGTAGATTCTAATCATACAGGAAATAAAGACGAACCTATTTCCCCTTTGGAGCATGAGAATGATGAATCACTTGGAGAAAAAGAAGAAGAAAAAGAAGATGAACAAGACGAGAAAGAAAATGAGATAATTGACTATGTTCCTCCAAGCGTGTTGCAGTTCACTAAGGATCATCCAAAGGAGCTTGTGATAGGAGAACCATCAAAAGGGGTAAGTACTCGTTCTTCTTTACATGAGTTTTTTTCAAACCTTTGTTTTATATCCGAAATAGAACCAAAAAATGTTTCAAACGCTTTAAATGATGAATTTTGGTTTATAGCTATGAATTATGAATTAAATCAATTTGAATGTAACAAGGTTTGGAATTTAGTAGAGAGGCCATCTAATCATCCGTTTATAGGAGTCAAATTGATTTTCAAAAAAAAAATTAGATGGTTACTCTAGGATAACAAGGAATAAAGCAAGACTTGTTGCACAAGGTTATTCACAAATCGAAGGGGTAGATTTTGATGAAACTTTTGCACCTGTTGCTCGCCTAGAATCAATTAGAATATTTCTTGCATTTGCGAGTTTTAAAAGATTTAAATTATTTCATATGGATATTAAAAGTGCCTTTCTAAACGGGATTATAAAAGAAGAAGTTTATGTAGAACACCCCCCGATTTTGTGAATGAAAAATTTCCTAATTATGTGTATAAGTTGGAAAAAGCGCTTTATGGATTAAAGCAAGCGCCACGTGCTTGGTATGATAGATTGACATTATTTTTGATAAAGCACGGTTATAAAATGGGAAGTTCGGATAATACACTCTTCATTAAGCATATAGATAATGATTTGATTATATTGCAAATTTATGTTGTTGATATCATTTTTGGAGCTACTAATGAAGAGTTATGTAATGAAGTTATTTTAGTGATGAAAAATGAATTTGAAATGAGCTTGGTAGGAGAACTCACTTATTTTCTGGGATTTCAAATCTCACAAAAACAAGATGGTATATTTATGTGTCAAACTAAATATGTTCGTGATATTCTTAAGAGATTTGGATTTAAAAACCTAAAGCAAGCCAATACACCTATGAGTGCATCACTAAAGTTAGGAAAAGATGAAGCCGGTATTTCAATAGATCAAACATTATATAGAGGAATGATAGGCTCATTGCTTTATTTAAGCACATCTAGACCCGATATTATGTTTTCTGTTTGCTTATGTGCTAGATTTCAAGCTAACCCAAAAGAATCACATTTAAAAGCAGTTAAACATATTTTTAGATATCTAATCGGAACATCTAGATTAGGCTTATGGTATCCTCATAATAATAGTTTTATTCTACACGGTTTTTCTGATTTGGACTTTGTGGGATGTTTATTAGATCGTAAAAGCACTAGTGGCACGTGTCATTTTATATTCCCTTCACTTATATCATGGTCAAGTAGGAAACAGACTTCTGTTGCCCTCTCCACCACTGAGGCCGAATATATAGCACTAGGTAGTTGTTGTGCACAAGCATTATGGATGACCCAAATGTTATAAGACTTTGGTGTTTATCTAAATAACATTGAATAAAAGTGTGACAACAAGAGCGCTATAGATCTCACAAACAATCCTGTACATCATTCTAGATCTAAACATATAGATGTCCGATATCATTTCATTAGAGATCATATTAAGAAAGAACAAGTTAAAATTAGCTTTATAGGGACGGAATCACAACTTGCCGACATTTTTACCAAACCTCTACCCGATGCACGTTTTCACATGCTTAGGTTAGAATTAGGTGTCTTAGAAATGTCACTTTGAGCCTTATAAAAAGCTATCAAATTATTTTATGTACTTTAATATCTTTTTTTTCTTAAAAAATTATTTATTAAAAATCTATAAAAATTTAAAAACTATGGGACAACCACCAAAAACACGCTAAAAAGGCCATCATATCAACTCCAGAATGTTTGAAATTTCAACTGTATGAAGGCCTATTTATATTACAAATGTATCATAAAAAATATTTTTCAAAAAATCAAAAATTGGTGTTCTGTCTCGGCGTTAAGAAGTTAACGTCTGGCATTAGCTTCTATGCTCTGAATTTTTTTTGTGTGTTTTTACAACTGTGTTGGTATTTTGGTGTGTTTTCTTTCAAAACAAAAAAAAACAAAAAAAATACTATAAGCTTAAATGTTGATTTCAAGGATGATTATATAGATATTGGTTCAAGATTATTTACAATGTTTAATTTGAACCTTCAAGTTTCATTAAAAACATTGTTTTGATTTAATCATGCCTTCAAAATTAATTATCTTCAAATGTGCAAAGAGTTTGAGAATAGATAACATATGTCGAAATGCTTTTACATTCCTCTAAGTATGCGTAAATTATTTATCTTTGATAATGATTTTCTCACTTACATTTTTGATTAATATACATGTGTTTTTAAATCTTATTTTACATGGTTGTGTAGCATAAGAACTTATTTTGAATTTCATAAGCAGTTTACCTACACAACATTGAATTCCTTCTTGAATTCTTTGTTTTTCATGCACTTGTATTTAGAGAAATGTGGTATATAAAATTCAAAACAAAATATAAACTATGTTTGCTAAACAAGTGAATTCGGAGTCCCATGTCACTAAGTCTAAAAAGCAACAAATGAATGACAAGGATAACTCCACCAAGCACTACTTGAACCTCCTGATAAGTCTTAATGAGCATTGTGAGGTTGAGCACCTTGGAAAGAATTGTAAAGTGTCTTGTGCAAACAAAATTTTTTCATCACTTCTCATAAAAAAAAATCTATAGTGCATTGAAATTTGTGAACGTAAAGTTGTTTTTGTTCAATTCAAGTTATGCTCTTACATTATGTAGTTTCATGTGGTTTGATTTCTACACTTGTATGCTTTATCAAAACACATTTATTGTACACATCATTATCAATTATAATACTTCCACTCATGAGAATTGGACTTAAAGCTTACCTACATTGTTCTCTACAATCATAAGTAAATGCACTAGATAGCAAAGCATGATCTTTACAATGTTTATGATTTCATGAAATGCAAATTATTTTACATTGTAAACCTATCTTCCATTGATATTATATATTCTTGCTTGCTAACTTTAAATATTCCAAATTTCAAATGTATTTGCAACTTTAGTATTTCAATTCAAAACATCTACTTATCTGACTTACAACGCTTATTATGTTTTGTTCTTACAAATTCTTAATGATGTTCAAATATTGCTTTCGCTGTGTTCACTTTAAAAAAGTTGCAATTATCACTACAGAGTGCACAAAGAACAAATTCCTACTACACATCCCTATCTTCTTTTGATTATAATAAAAGGGGGAGAAGAGACTAATTTCAAGAAATAACTTAGAGAAATCTATTATTTAGGGGGAGTACATTATGACATGCATTCATGTAGGGGGAGTATTCACATAGGGGGAGTATGCATGATTATCAAGCTTATCATATACTATAAACACTACTCTATTTTTATTTCTTATTAGTGGATTTGTTATTATCAAAAGGGGGAGATTGTTGGAGCTTGTGTTCCACATCTCTTAGTTTGAGAATAACAAATCACTCTATGTATTTGATCTTGCTTGTGTTTATAAGTGTGCAGGTACTATTTTTAAATAACCCTATGTACAGGATGCTGTTTGCTGAGGATTCTCTGAAAAGAGAGCTAAAGCCCCACGTTAGCTGTTAACGCCCCGCGTAAACTTCCATTGAGAAGAAAACTGCTGAGAAGGAAGCTGCGTTCGACGAAATTTCCTGCGCTTGACAAATTTGCGCTCGACAAGCTGCGTTCGACGAACGAGTATCTCCGTTCGACGAATTGAGTCTGTGTTTGACAAAATTCCCAGCGCTCGACGAATACCTGCGCTCGATGAACTGAACTGCGCTCGACACTTTAAATATAACTGAGTCTGCTTATTGCGTTCAATGAACTGAACTGCGGTCGACGATTTGGCGCGTTCGACGAACGGAACTGCGATCGATGAATTGAAGTTAATTCCGCTCGACGAAGGCACGTTCGACAAATTTTGTTTCGTTCGACGAAATTTCGATCTGCCATGATCCCGATGTTTTGCACGGTCTCAGCAACTGCCAGACACGATGCTTAACGCTGGCATTAACCCTAACGCCGGGGGTTAGCTCCCGTGTCTAGATAAAGTACCTGAGTTCGGTGTTCAAGTTAGCTTTTCTGGAAGCCATCAATCCAATCTTTTGAGAGAGCATTTCATCCCTGAATTCAGAGAACTCCTAACACCACCATTGAGGAACTAGAGTGAGAAGGAGATTTGCAACGGTCAATTTGAAGAAAGACGCTCGCTTCAACTCCGATGATGATCAAAGCGTGTCTTCAACATCTCCTTCAGCACTCTTCAATATAGGGAGTCTTTTATTCAAATTTGTATCTTTATCTTTTCATTTACTTGTAACCATAGTGAAATCGTCACCTTGCGTGTGGCGACTAGGTTCTTGTGCGGCTTAGGGGGTAATTCGTCGCCCTTGTGCATGGCGACTAGGTCAAGAGTAGATCTAGGGGTTGGATAGAGGCCTTATTTGGGGATAGATAGGCTCTAGCCAACCGGTCCTTGGGAGAAGGACCGGTGAAGGAACAAAAAAGTGATCTTCAACTTGTCGCCTCAATTTCAAGCGTTATTGAAATATTATCCTTGTAATCATTTTGTGATATATAAAATTACTTTTTCAGTATATCTATTTTTCTGGATTTATATTTCATTTGAAATTGTGCAAGTAAAATCATTTTGTTTATTTCTGCCAAAATACTTTCTGGAGGGATAACGCCAGGCGTTAACTAGTCAACGCCAGGCGTTAGCGACAGTGCGAAAAAGTTTTCTGTTTCTTTAAAATCTGTCACTTTATCGTAAAAACAGTAAACCCCTTATTCACCCCCCCCCCCCCTCTAAGTGCGGCATCAGATCCAACACATGGTACCGAACAAACTGCTCCACCAACCGTCGTACTAAATCACCGACTGATGTGTCCTTCCTGACTGTAATGAATCAGGAAACCTTCATCAATCTGTCAACGAATACCCATATCGAGTCATTCCGCACATGTGATCAGGGGAGACCGTGTATAAAGTCCATCTCGATGTCGTCGAACTTCCACTCCGGCACCGGGAGTGGCTGCAATAGTCCGGCTGGGTTCTTGCATTCCGCCTTCACGAGCTGGCAAGACTCGCAGTGAGTCACAAAATAAGTAATGTCCCTCTTCATACCCGGCCAATATATGGTCCTCTTCAAGTCCGCCATCATCTTGGTGATACCCGGGTGCACCGAATACTTACTGTAGTGAACCTCCCTGAGGTTAGGAAAGTGACGAAGGGATCCATCCATGATGCCCGCTGATCCACCTCCATCAGCTCTCCCTCCTCAATGGAGGGTCGGAAGAGTTCTGACAGGGTCCCCCCAACCTGAGGACCAAACTTGGCCAGGAGGTCTGCCTCGGTGCTTTCTTCCCTGGGGACATGTTTGATAGAAAAAGCTCGGAACTGTCCCACCACCCCCTTGACCTTCTCCAAGTACCGCTGGAGAGTTGGCTCCTTGACCTCGAACTCTCCCTTGACTTGGCAAGCGACTACCATGGAGTCCGTCGAGACCTCCACGTCTTGCACTCCTAGCTCCCGAGCCAAGCGGAGGCCCGCTATTACCGCCTCATATTCTGCCTGGTTATTGGTGAGAGGGAAGTGAAAGAGGATTGCCTGCTCTATCCTGGTCCCTTGGGGACTGACCAGGACCAATCCCCCCCCCCCCAAAAGAGTGCTTTCCGGACGAGCCATCTACTAACATTTTCCAAGACACTGGACGGGGTAGTTTCGACTCCTCCACTTCAGTAACATAGTCAGCCAGGAAATCCGCCACTGCCTGTGCCTTCACGGACACCCTTGGTACATAAGAGATATTGAATTCACTTAGCTCCACCGACCACTTGGACAGCCTTCCCGAGTGTTCTACTCCCTCCATGATATTGCGGAGGGGGTGGTCGGTCACTACTTTTATGGAGTGCGCCTAGAAGTAGGGTCGGAGCTTCTGGGCCGACACCACCAGAGCGAATGCCAGCTTTTCTAAAATGGGATATCTAAGCTCGGCCTTCCTCAGCACCCTACTCACGTAGTAGATTGGTAGCTGCTTCTTCCCCTCTTCTCGGACCAACACGGAACTCACAGCCTCCAATCCTACCCCCAGGTATAGGGATAAGTCCTCCCCGGGCCTCGGCCCTTGCAGTAGTGGAGCCCTGGTCAGTTGTTCTTTCAACGCTTGAAAAGCCTCCTCGCACTCGGAGGTCCATTCGAATTTTTGATTACCCCGCAGCACCTTGAAGAAGGAGGAGCATCTCTCCCCTGCTTTCGAGAGAAACCTACTTAACCCAGCCAGCTTCCCTGTCAAGCGTTGGATCTCCTTAGCATTTCTTGGGTGTGCCAGTTCAAGGATTGCCTTGACCTTGTCCGGGTTAGGCTCTACCCCAGCCGGGGTGAGCAGGTGTCCCAAGAATTTCCCTCGACTAGCTCCGAAGACACACTTCAAAGGATTGAGCCTCATCTTGAACTTTCGTAGGGTCCCGAAAGTCTCCTCGAGGTCTCGGAGGTGAGACTCGAGGTCTCGGCTCTTGACCATGAGGTCATCGACATAGACCTCTAGGTTCCTCCCCTTTAGCTCACGGAAGACCCTGTCCATCATCCTTTGGTATGTGGCCCCTGCATTCCTGAGCCCGAAGGGCATCATCTTGTAACAGTAGCATCCATCCCTCGTGATGAAGGAGACATCCTTGATGTCGGGGGGATGCTTGCGAATTTGATGATAACCTGAAAAAGCATCTAAGAAAGACATCATATGGAAACCGACGGCTGAGTCAACCAGCGCGTCGATTCTAGGCAGAGGGTAACAATCCTTCGGGCTTGATTTATTAAGCAAAGAGAAATCGATACACATTCGCCATTTACCTCCACCTTTCTTTACCATGACGACGTTGGAGACCCATCCTGGGTACTGGATCTCCGATACAAAACCTGCTTTGAAGAGCTTTTCCACCTCCTCGTGTATGGGCCCCTCCATCTTGTCCGCCGTGGCCCTCCTCTTCTGACGGATGGGGCGGGTGCCAGGCTCGAGATTGAGGCGGTGGCAAGCCACATCCGCATCTATCCCGGGCATCTCCGCGGCACTCCAAGAAAAGACGTCCACATTCTTCTGAACACAGGCGAGGATCTCTGCCTTCTCCTCCGGGTTGAGCTCTCCGCTGACCCGGACCTTCTCCACCACCCCCAGTCGGGTGATGACCTCCAGCTCCACGACCTCGTCCACGGCCTCCAACCGAGACTGCTCCACCCAAGACCTCTCCTCCTCACCTCCATAGGCGAGCTCTTGGGCTCCTTCTTCTTCCTCCTCTATCTCCATCAGCTCCTCCGCCCTTCTCTCTTGGGCCTTCCCTTCTCCCTCTTCTCCTTCTTCTCTCCTCGCCCGGGGTCCCTCAGCAACCCCCTCCTAGGCATGAACTTCTCCTTCCTCTACTTCCTCTGCTTCCTTCTCCCGATCTCCATTGCTTGTTGAGGCGGGGGAGGAGGCAGCCTCGGGCCTTGCCTCCACCCCAGCTGATGAGGTCTCCCTTGTCCTCCCTGGAAGTTACCTCCTCCATGGTGGAACCCCCTTCCCGGGCCCTGCATCCCACCACCTTGCTGCCTCCACCCCAACTCCGGGGCCCTTACTTCCTCCCTTCTCCTTCCTTCCGGTTGCCTATTCTCCGGCTCGCTTAGCCGTGCCAACCTCTTCGTGAACTCGGGGTTTACTGCCTCCCCGTCCACCTCCTCCGCCGCTCTTTACATCAATTCCTCATAGGATAGAGGGGACCTCCTCTTGAGGTCCATCTTGAAGAATCCCTCTCACAGCCCCACCGTGAAGGCCAGCTGGAGAGTATGCCCGGGCACCTCTTGAATGAGGAGGACCTCCTCCCTGAACCGCTCCAGATACTGAGCTAGGGACTCCCCCTGCTTTTGCTTGATACTGAAAAGGGACTCGGGGTCATTCTTCCTCTTCTTCAAAGTAGAGAAACGCAGTAGGAACCCCCTGCGCAAGTCTTCGAAGGCATAAATTGAACCCGAGGGCAACTGGTAGAACCAGTCCCTCGCCTTTTCTTTCAGGGTGGTGGCGAAAAGTCGGCACTTGAAGGCGTCTGATATAGGTCTGATCGAGACCATATCTTCAAACCACTGCAAGTGGGGAACGGGATCGCTGTTTCCAACGTACAATGTCATGGTCGGCTCCCTGAACCCCTCAGGGAGTGGTGCCGAGAGCACCAACTCACAAAAAGGGCTCCCCCCACTCACCCTCTGAACTTGTTCCACTCTTCCTGCAAAACCTCCTGCCGGCGTCTCCCCTGTTGTCCTTGGATTCGCCGAGTACACGGCTGCCGGGATCCCTTCTGCCGAGTTCACCCTGACCGGGACCCCGCTCGCTCCCGCTGGACTGGGGAAGAGTTCTCGGCCAGCGAGGTGTCGGCCTACCTCCCGGGCCGTCGTCTCCTTTCCTGCTCGCTGGCCTGGGGAGTTCTCGCCAGCCCCAGACGGAGGAGCCATCTAAGGGGCCGGGGTCGCGAAACCACCCAGCGCCGAGGCGATGGCGCTTTGAAAAGCCCCAACCATATCCCTTTTGAGCTCGGCCAGCATATTCATCGTCACCGGCGTTCCCGTGGGTGGCGAGCCTCCGAACCCTGCGTCTCGCTCGTCCTCGCCCTTCATGCTTCCTCCTGAATACTTTCCTGAACTAGCTACACTCCACGCTCACCGCACTAAGAATGTTGAAACCAAGAACTGGTTTCGTGTGGAGCTCGGGGCCCTCAACAGGTTGGGGGGCGACTAGCACTTACTTATCCCTCGGAGAAGGCAAGTCGGGGTTTCAGAACTCAACACAGACCCTTAGTCTCAGCAGGGAGGTCCCACTACATACCCAGAAGATCTTTAGATTGCTTCCCCTCCAGAGCCAAAGCTGAGGCCCGGGCACCTTGGAGAGCTCTGAAGAGTCCCGGCAAGGATGGCCAGAGGAGAGAGAAGCCTGAAAACTCGAATCCTCTCCAAAGGTGCCCTTTGGGTCTTATTTATAGTTTTTCTGAACTGGTCTGCAAATAGCAGAATTCTGCCTCTTGGTTTTACTATACGCACCCCAATTTGGTCTGCTAACAGCCAAACTCCGCTATCCAGGGTGGCTATTGGCAGACCCTCAGGGGCAAAAAGGTAATTCTAGCTTCCAGTCCCCTGGAAGAGGGGTCTGCGAGGACTGCTCGCCCTCTTGGTCTCGCAAAAATGTATGCGCGAGCCCCTGCTATCTCTGCGATCTCAAGGGTCTTGCTGAACCTAAGGAACGAGGCCCTCCTGCCGAGCGCGGAGAGAGCGAGATTAAGCCACCGATCTCGCCTCACCCTAGCTGCCGAGACCTTTTGATTGGTGTGGAGCCTATATTATCCCGAAAAATGTTCCGCGAGATCCATGGAAGGAGCCAGGCGAACCCCGGGTTGTATACTGGCGGTAGCGTTCGCGAAACCGTCGGCGGTATGGCAGAACAAACTTTCGTCGAATGAAATTCGTCGAACGAAATTTTCGTCAAACGGAGCTCAAAGTTCGTCGAACGGAAATTTTTGTTGAACTCGAACGCAGCTCGAAGTTCGTCGAACGGAACTTTTTGTCGAAAGAAAATTTCGTTGAACGTAGCTCGAAGTTCGTCGAACGGAACCTGAGCTAGCGCCTGGTGGTAGCGCTAGCGCTGGCGGTAGCGCATTCTTCCAGATTTTTGAATTTAGCTGCTTTCTACTTGTGGAGTATTGCACCTATAGTTCCTGCACACTTTAAACACACGACAAGCAAGATCAAATACAATTTGGGATTTTTTATTCTCAAACAAAGGGATGTGACACACATGTCCAACAGCTGTCTCGTGGCCTTCCTCCTGGTGGAAGTCACGATAGGGCAACGCCACCCTTCCTCCTCTTTCTCCTCTTCCTCTTCCTCCTCTTCCTCGGCCTACTGCCATGGTTTGCTCCTGAGGGGGGTGAGGGGGTCTGGGAACTTGCCTCCATCCTGGATGGTTGACCCTCCCCTGCTCTCCTCCCTGGAAGTTCCACCCTCCCTGATAACCTCTTTGATGACGTCATGCTGATCCTTCATGGGGTTTCCAAGCTAGCCGGTTATTGGGCTCCTGATATCTCCAATGACGCTGCTGCCCCTGTAACCCCTGACCTCTGGGTTCATCTCTCATTCTATATTCCTGCTGCCATGCCTCTGGCTCACTTAGCCTTTCCAAAATTTTTGCAAACTCTGGTTTGGCGGCCTCCCCTTCAATCTCTTTCGCCGCCCTCTCCATCAATTGCTTGAAGGATAGGGGGCCTTTCACTTCAGGTTCATTTTGAAGAACCCCTCCTATAGCCCCACTATGAAGGCCAACTAGAGGGTGAACCCTGACACCTCCTGGATGAGCAGGACCTCTTCTTAGAACCTATCCACATAATGGGTCAGCGACTCCCCTGGCCCTTGCTTAATCTTGAAGAGCGCCTCTGCGTCCTTCTTCCTCTTCTTTGACGTTGTGAAGCGCAGCCAGAAGCTCTGACGCAAATCCTCGAACGTGTAAATGGAACCCACGGGGAGCTAGTGGTACCCGTCCCTCGCCTTCTCCTTTAGGGTGGTGACAAAGAGCCGACACTGCAAGGCGTCCGACATGGGTAGGATAGAGACCTTGTCCTCGAACCATTGCAGGTGTAGGACTGGGTCATCCTTGTCGGTATAGTTAGTCATTTCCGGCCCTCTAAACCCCTATAGAATTGGGGCAGAGAGGATCAGCTCACAAAAGGGGCTTCCCTCCCCTGCTCGGTGAGTGGTTCGCTCTCGCGGAGTTAGCTCACAAACCTCTGCACTCACCGAACTACATAATAGTTGGCACCTAGGGAAATCTCTCCCACTCATTTCCTCTGCCACTCCTTCCCGGGCCGCTGGCCAGGAGCGTTCTCGCCTATCTGCTGGGGCGGGACCACCAGAACTTCGGGTGTCTCGCATTCGCCTCTTATGGCGAAAGCCAGCTGCAAGGTCTGCAGGACCTCTTGCTTGAAGTCTTCAAACATTACCATTGTCACCCCACTCACAGGCGGTTGCAAGTAGCTTGGGTCAGATCCATCTCCTCCATCTCCAGTCGTGGAGCTCAGCTTGAGGTTTTCTTGCACAGGCTACGGTCTATGCTCACCGCACCAAAAATGTTGAAACTCGCAACCGGTCTCTTGAGTTCGGACCCAATGGGGGGTGTAGCCTACACCTACTTGCCCCTCACTTGCACTCTTGACTGTCGATGAAGAATTAGGAACAGACTCAAAGTTGTAGCGAGGAGGTTCCACCACACACCCAGAAGATCTTTAAAGACCTTCCCCTCCCAAACCAATGCTCAACCGCGCACCTTGGAGGGCACTGACAGCCAACCTAAAACTAGCCTGGAGGAGAGAGCTCAAAAGATCGGATCTTCTCCAAGGTGCCCTTAAGGGTCTATTTATAGATTTTCTAGTCTGGTCTGCAAATGGCATAAATCCGCCTTTTAGTTTTACTAATCGCACCCAAAATTGGTCTGCTAACAGCCTAACTCCGCTGTTCTGAAGGGCTATTGGCATGCCACGAAGAGTATCTAGGTCATTTCCCCCATAAAGCCTTCTGGGCGAGTGGTCTGTGAAGGCATCACTCGCCAGGCTTCTCGCACACTTGCTTCCACCTGGCGAGTGGTCTGTGGGGCACCACTCGCCTGACACCTGACTCTCTTGGCGAGTGGTGTTCCGCCCTCACTTGTCCGGCCTCCCACGCCCTCGCCCTCCTAAGCGAGTTAAGTCCTTTCAATGGGGCTAGCACTTGCCTGGAGGCTCCCTTACCTCCCCTGACCTGGGCGAGTGCCCTTCTTGACCTATATCTTGCCTCTTGACCCTTTAGGACCTGGGGACCCACTAGACGAATACGAGGTTGTACATTGCTGGGTGCAAAGAGGAAAGAAAAAGCACTCCAAGAACTTGTCAGTTCTCGGGGAGAAGACTTGTGTCCTGGCATAGTAAAAAACAAAACAACATTGCTATCTCCATAGCTGAATCAAAATATATTTCAGCAGGTAGTTTTTGTGCACAGCTTCTTTGGATTCAACACCAATTAGAGGATAATAATTTGCAAATAAAGAGAACACCTATCTTTTGTGATTCCTCTAGTGCCATTTCTATTGCTAAGAATCATGTGGCACATAGTATAACAAAGCATATTGAAATTAGATATCATTTTATTAGGGAGCATGTAGAAAAGGAGGACATCTACCTTGAGTATGTCAATATAGAAAGGCAGATAGCTGACATTTTTACTAAGCCCCATGATGAGTCAAAGTTCAATCAATTCAAAATTGAATTTGGGATGTTATGTTCTTAAATTGGGCATGTTGAATTCCCTGTATATCTTGTTAGAGGATGTGAAATATTTTGATAATGGGTTGCATCTATTACAAGGTCCATCCTAAAGTAGTTTAACAACTTTAGTTTTAAAGACAAGAACAACATGAAAATGCCTAAGGCAGAAGTGCAAAATTATCTTAAGAAAGGTAGCTTAGACAAAGAAAAATCATCTTAATGGTCACGACGATATTGCTGGAGTCACGATGACATAGCTGAAGTGATCTCGATGATTAGGTTGAAGTAATCTCGATGACAAAACTCAATCAGGGTGACAGAATGACATCACAGGACACGTCAGCGTCATAATTACGCCACTATTCCGGGATTTTTAAAATGATACGGGAAGATTTAAATAGGTACGCGCCTCTTTGCCTTCTCAAAGCATGCTGATATATATTAGACATTGTGAAAGCATAGAAATTACGCACACACAAACCCTAGAATCCTTATTTCCTCCCCTTCCTCCCGACGAATCTATGTAAAAAGGAATGGCGCCTAAATTTTTTGATGAAAAGGTTCAATCTGGTGGAGAACTTCTAAAAAGTGGATTCGAAGGGGCAGAAGATAATCTTGAGATGGTAATAACTTTGCTATATGCTTCTGAGTTAGAATATATCATAACTGAGCCAACCTGACTTTACAATTCTGTTGTCGCTGAGTTATATGAACGTGCTGATTTGAGCAAGTATCGAGAAGTTATTCATATAATTATTGCTGGGCAACATCTAAAGATCATTGCCGCTAGTTTGACAAAAGTTTTACCACTAACTGATATCAATGAAGATGAATAAGAAGAAATAGTATATAAGGTAGATATCTCTGAAGGGTTAAGATGGTGTGGGTTCGACCATAAACCCTATGGAAGTTTACAAAAAATGAAAATGAACAGACAAGGGAAGTTACTCACAGACATCATTGGCAAGGTGTTGCTCTATAAGACAGGCTCTCATGACTGAGTCTCCAAAGACACGTTTGAAATCGTGGTCAGAGTAATCGTGAACAAGAGGATTGACTGGGGATACATTGTGTTTACAAAAAATTAAAGAACACCTAAGATCTCCAAACCTTGGCAGAATCTTGTCTCAATATCTCAAAAACTGCATACCACATTACCTCAATGATTCAGAATCCACTCCCCTCCATTATCACAAAAATATAGATGTCAAAACAGTAAGTTGGTGGGGCAAGAAGATCACCAAGAAGGAAGTAGGTTAGCCTTCTTTTCAAAATACTGAAGTCTCCAACACACCTGAGCCAATTCCCTCAGTTGATCAAGAACCACTGGCACCTGTTGAGGGGGAGCACCTAAGAGCAGATGCAACTATAATTGACAATGATTCAGTACCCCAAGAGATATTCTAAGAATTGCTCAACATGCTGCATTAGATATGGAAGCTGTTCGGTCTGTGGACAGTCCATGTGGTGGACATGATGTTGGTGGAGAGGTAGACGACTCTGACAAATTCTTTAAATGAATTTCTAATTGAAGATATGCCTCAAAGCACTCTAAAATATGAATATGATCAGCCTTCTGACATACCTGCAATAATTGAGGTGGAGTCTACTGCCCAATCCCTAGTGTTGACCTCACCCCCAATGATGGAAGATAAACAACATTCTCCAGTCCTCCAAAACCCCACAACCACTTCAAATGAATTTATGTCCCAACTAGAAGTATTGCTGTACATAAAAGAATACAGTTTGAAGAATATGTAAAGAATGTTGTTACAAGTTGTAAGAATGAACTATCTGCTAGGATAAATGTTTTGCAAGAAGACATCCAGCATATCAACCTTCAAAATGCAAATGTGTACAACAATGCAGCAAATGATGTTGCCAATACAGGGAATGAAATAGTTCATATAAATGAAGCAACCATGCTGATTGGACAATAACTCAATATAGTGCTTGATAGATTGTCTATTTTCAGAGACAATCAACAGGCCATCACACAAAACTTGAATGTGAACTTCACTAACTTTGAAGATTTAGTTAATACCATTCTTCAAATAATCTCCTCAACTGCTCAAACCTCTTATGAGCTAGTAGAAAATAAGGGTGAGTGTATTCTACATCAAGTTCTAGTGACCCAAGTTCAACTCTCCACTTCTCTAAGTCAATCTCTCGGGACATCCCAAGGCACCCTTATGGATGCCATTGGCAATTTGAATAATCTTCTTTCCAGACAAATCCAAAACTCCTAAGCAGCTCTCTCCAAGGAGATATTTTTAGAAGCCAGAAAGGGGGAGATTATGTCTAGTCAGCATGTTATGTGGCTTTCAAACGAAGTCAGTTATTCTATGGGTCAAGAGGAATTAGATTAGGGGATTGCTTATCAACATTCCCTTCAAGAAGGTAGTCTCCTTGAAGGACCTTACAGTGAGACCATAGTAGAAGCTTTCCCAGAGCCATATTAACATCCAGACATTTATCAAGAGTGTTTTGATGATGATCCTATAAATGTGAGTGGGCAGATCAGGAAAAGCAAGAAACATCATGCTGATAATGAAGATCAAGAAGCTAAAAGGAAGAAAATGGAGGAAATTAAGAAGAACCCAAATTTTGAGGAATGGAGTCCATGGTCAAGAGATATTATACTAAATACTTGGACTCTATATCAGCAAGGAAAGCATGACAGAGGCAAATTCTATTAGCTCTGATGAATGGCATAAATATGAGATGGGTGAAGCTGCTAAGAGAGATTATTGGAATAAGGTCAAGATGGGAGATCCCTCAGTACCTTCTCATCCTCCTCTCAAATATCATCCTAAGCCTTACAACTACATTGAAAGGCAAAATCAGAGGTTGGCTAAAGCTGAGCAATCCAAGGAAGCTGGACCATCTAGGAAAGGAAAAGCTGTTCAGGAGGATTGGAGAAAAAAGATTCTAGAAAAACACATGCACATTTCTATGTTTTTCATTTATGTCTGATATATTTTTGTGCTTGGGACAATATTTAATCAATATATCAAATGCTCTGAATCTTGTTGATCTTTATTGAATATATTTGTTAGTCAAGCTTATCTATAATTGTATGTTCTGGCATCTTCAAATAGGGGGAGATTGTTGGGTATTGTGCCCTCAATGTTCCTAGATTTGAAGAAGGAACACAAGTATAGATAAGCCAAGTTATTTTTGATGTATGTTTTAGTTCATGATGTGACATGTATGTCAAGACTATATATTTAGTATCAAGACTATATATTAATATCAAGACTATATCTTTAGTATCAAAACTACACAAGAAGTGAAAATCACTAAGTCAAATATCGGCTTGATCCTTAGCTGACATATTGTTGAGAAAGGAAACATATCGTCGAAACAGTTTCAACGATATCATTTTAAAGAAGTTCTATCCTTGAGAAAGCTAAGTTCAGGTATCTAGACTATATCGTCTTGAAGAAGACATATCATCTTGAAGATTGAAGACATATCGTATAGAAGGAAACATCTCGACGATATTGTCTAGAAGAAGTAGTATCATTTAGATATCAAGTAGAGTCTTGAAGAAAGAAATATGTCAACGATATTGTCATGAAGATTACATATCGTTGACATGATCAACACGATATCGGCTTGAAGGAATTTTATCATTTTGACAGATGCAGAGCTGCATTTAATATTCAGGGAATGTGCATGGCCGCCTATCTTGCGCATTAATCAAGGAATAATTAATGATATATCTTCTGCAGATTATAGCCGTTCACACAGCATTTAAGAATAATATTATTATATATTTCCAAATATTACAAGTTCCAAAAAGGAGAGAGCATTTATGGGAGTTTATGCCACCATTTCAGACTATATTCTTTAATGGCCTAATTAATTAAGGAAGGAATTTATTGAGGGCCTTTATGCATAAGTGCAGAGGAATATAAATAGATTTTATTTCCAAAATCAAAATGACTGATCATTCTCACTCTCACATTCAATCAGAAAAGAAGAAAGTGCTGAACAATAAATCTTCATTTTGCTGTGTTGTGAAGACTATAAGAAAGAATCATCTTCCAATACAAGAAGCTCAATCTGATGTATTCAGAAGAAGATTCAAGAAGGACTTGGTGATTCAAAACTCATTGAGCCTACATCTGCAAGAAGAAGAAGGAGACCATACTATGAAAAGATTTATCTTTGAAGCCTCCTCTTCTTCAACAGCAAAAACACCTTCTCATATTGTAGGGTTCTTTGTGAGCCTGAGCTTGTAAGATCTTATAATAGATCTGAGTGTTGGTAGGGTTCTGTGTGAGCCTGATCTTGGTAGGGTTCTTTGTGAGCCTTAGTTTGGTAGAATCTTGGTGAAGATCTGAGTTATTGTAAGACTTGTAAAGTCTGAGTTTGGTAGGGTTCTGTGTGAACCTGAGTTGTAAGATCTACTTAATGAGAAGAGATTTGAGTTGGATACGTTGCCTAGTAGAGCACATTACTAGATAGGTGGGAGGGACAATGGAGTACCTCTTGACACATTGTCTTGAAGGGAACCACTATAAATCATGTGTGTTTTCTGTGTTATTTCTGTGTTATGCTAGTTTGATTTTTAAAGTAGCAATTATCATTGAAAACACCTAATCACCCCCCTTAGGTGTATTATAGACAACCCAAATCTTTCACTTAGTCTCTACGATAAAGAATTTAGTCTCGATGACAAAGAACTTAGACAAATTCTTCCTTTGTGAAGAGCTTCCAAACATCTGTTGATCACTTCCAACACAATATGAGAATAGATGAACCTTGTCATGATGATATCATCTTGGATAGTATATTACTAAGACAAGATTTGGAGCTTAAGTAGCTTCTTCTAAACATGATGACATTAGACTTCAGCTGAGAGTCTACAAGATGATATAGTCTTGGATAATGTATTACCAAAATGATATTTAGAGCATGAGATGTTTCTTCTAATCATGACAATATTTGACTTCTGCTGAGAGTCTACAAGACGATATCGTTGTGAAGCTTAAGGACTTCAAGCCGATATCGAAACCTGTACTCGATGATATTTGGATCTTCCAAGACAATATTACTTATTCAATTTCTGAACATTCTTAATTCAAATTCTTTGTTCTTTGTGACTTGACAAACATTTATTCCTAATGTTAATAAGTTAGTGACAAGTCTAATATAGTCTAGATCATTGGTCGACATGATGTTTTGCACAATGAGGGATTACGTTGGCAAAACTATGTCTGATGACACTAAGTGTAGCCCTATGTTAGGCTTGCACTATCTAGTACCTGAAAACAATATTCTAATCAAATGCATCAAATACAAAGTTTATTTACCTTTGACTTGAGGTCTTCTTCAAATCAGGAAGATTGTAGGTAAGGTTCCCAACATTGGTGTTAATGTTAAGCATTAGGGTTCACAAAATGGTAAGGCAATCTTTAGGGCCCCTAGCCATAACAAAAATCTAAGGTAGGCCTCCCTAAAATCAGGTCTTTGGTTGTCCAACCCAAGGAAATTGGAGTGGCGTGAAACCCCCGCAGTCTATAAAAAATGAGACCGAGAGAAGAAAAACCTTTTATTATGTAAATAAATCTATATTCTGCTACTTTCATGAAAACACTTTATTTATACTAAACAAATATGTATATGTTATCTTCTCAATTTTCATACTTTTATCAGGATGAAAATAAACGCATCATGTTATCCTTATTTTATAAAACAACATTATAATAGAATGAGAGGTTAAGTACGATACTTACAAGGACCCATGCTAAATATAAATTTAAAACTTTGATACATCAAAAACTCCCATACCATAATGATAGGTGTGCTTGCCTAAAAGTACACACCCTTATTACTTGTCTTGGTTCTATTAGAGTGTATCAAGTTTTTGGCTTCGTTGCTAGGGATGCGATTGTAAAATATTATTGTTTTACCGAACATCTTTTAATATTTGAAAAACCTAAATTTGTATTAATCATGCCAAAAATAATTAAAAATATATGTTCGTGAGTTTGTTTGCATATGTTTATTCATACAACTTGGTTATCCTTCACTTGATCTTCTTGATTATTGAGAAAGTCAGCAGCAGTACATTTGGAGTACTCTACTTCAAAATTCATACAAGGAGTACAACAAAAAATTTATGATGTCGAGTCCTCTATGCAATCACTAAGAGAGCCATCTCAGGGAGTTAGAAAAGAAAGCAAGTTGCAGGATGTTCTATGACCAAAGCATAATAGATTTGAAGATGGGAAAGTGTAGAGACAAATTATAAATCAAGGGACATGAAAGTTTCCTATGTCTTTCTTCATTTATGATAGTATTTTGGTCAGGTGCAATTTCAATATTTTGCCCTTATTGAAATCTATCACAATATATTGAATGAATGAAAATCCCTTGCCATTTTTACAATCTAGACAATAGCGTCTTCGAAATTTATTTTTTATGGAATATATTTTCCAGATATTTATTCCTTGCTTCATCATTTTTTGTGGCATCTTGTGGTTTCTCAATTAAGAATTTTAATTTGTCTTTCTCTTTCATCATAAATTTTAAATTGTTTTATTGAGATTTACGTGAGCAAATTTTCTTTTAAATATCTACTTATGTCTTTTTTTCAATTAAGAATTTTATTAATAAAAGAAATCTAAGTTGGGTGATTATTATCTTCTCTCACTTCGCTTTTTTAACAACAAAAACAAAATAAAATTAATAATGCATATTTCAAGTGAACTATAAATTTAATTTTCATTTTCCATCTTGTTCTTTTTGTCATGGGGCTCCTCTTTAAATATTTGGTTTTAATATCTACTTGATTAAAAAAATTTAATTCTTCGATAAAATTTTATTGTGATGTCTCATGATTGATTTCTATGCATCAACTTGTTATTCTTTGCCTAAGAAGTTTGGTTGCATGACATGCCTTGAACTTTAAATATCTCTCTCTTTACAGATTGCTCAAAAAAATATGCATGCTCATCAATTTATACATGTAAATTTTAAATCCTCAACATATTGAACACTTATAGTTTAAAACTCACACCATATATTGAAATCATTATCTAACTTAAGTGTGTGTGGAGTGGAGGGTCATATCTAAATTGATTAAATTTTAGTAAATCTTTCATTTGTTGTTGTACTAAATAAAATCATCTTTTTAAGTTGATTCTTATGTTCCTACATTTACTTTTATTATCAGAACCCAAAACTTTGTTATGTATTTGAGTAAGCATTAAATCGGTTAGAATTTTAGTTTAGTTATCTTAAAGCAAAAGTACTCTTTCAATATTTGATATGCTATATTTACACACTCACCCCCCCCCCCCCCCCCCCCACACACACACACAATTAACTAAGTCTATGAATAAAATAAAGTCATATTTTCTATGAATTTTTTTATTAATTTGATCATCTCTTCAAGTTGATTTAATTAAAATATAGTAATTCAACCATGGAAACCTAGAGAACGGTTATGTTAACCCTTTTGTATAACTTCTCACAAATACTGAAACTTATTTCTTTATATATTAGAAATAAAGATTTAAGAATCTAAATAGTAGTAAGGAAATGATTTAGGCCACCTTTGAACATAGTTTGAGCCATTGAGCCTAAACTGACACATATCACCGCTAGTACCCTCCTTTGAGCTTTAATGTCCTTTTTCCTTTGAAAATTGTACGGGTCCGTTCGTTTGGACAGAATTGAGATCCTGGAATTGGAATTGAAGGTCTAATCTCAATTTTGTCGTTCGTTTGCACGCTTAACGTTAGAATTGGAATTTTAATGAATTCCATGGAATTCATTTTGAATTATAGACAATTCTTTCCAATCTATATAAAAATTGGATAATTCCGGCCGAGTCGCGATTTTTTCAAGAGGCGTTAATTTTCTCCCTGGGCGCGCGATATTCGCCTGGGCAATTATATTTCACCCGGGTGCCCACTTTTTGCCCGGTCGTGTGTTTTTTACCCGGGCGCCTGTTTTTCACTAGAGCGTGCATTTTTCGCATGGGCGCGTATTTTTCCCTCGGGGCGCATTTTTTGCCAATGCCCTCATTTTTCACCCGGACGCACATTTTCTCCTGGGGCACAAATTTTCTCATCGGCGCGCAAATTTTCTCTCGGGCACTCATTTTTCACCCCGGCGCGCTCAATTTCGCCCAGGAGAGCACTATTTTGCCCATGCACACATTTTTGCCTGATAACACAATTTTTTGCTCAAGCGTGCGTATATCGCCCGGGGTGCGATTTTCGCCCGGGCGTGAATTTTTTGCCCAGGCGCGCATTTTATGCCCTGGCGCGCATTTTTTTGCCCGTGCGTGCTTTTTCCACGGGCACACATTTTCTCGCCCGGACGCACGTTTTTCGCCGTTTTGCAATTTTTTCGCCCGTGAACGCATTTTTTGGCACCACGCTCTGTTTTCGCCCAGGCACGCATTTTTCGGCCGGGCACGCAGTTTTTTGTCCGAGCGGGCTTTTCTCGCACGAGCGTGCTTTTTTGCACGGGCGCAATTTTTTCGCACGAGAGCGTGTTTTTTTGCCACAACATTTATTTTTCTCCTGGGCACGCATTTTTCGCTCGAGCGTACACATTCTCGCCTAAGCGCTCACTTTTTAGCCGGGTATGCTTTTTTTCGGCTGAGCACACACTTTTTCTCGGGCGAATGTTTTTTGGCCTGGGCGCACACTTTTTCTCCCGGGTGCATATATTTCTTTCGGGCGCACATTTTTCACCCGGGCGGGCGATTTTGCTCGGGACCCATTTTTTACCCTAATGCATTTATGTCGCCAAAGGCGCGTTAGACGCCCGGGCACACGTTTTTTTCGCCCGGGCGTGCGTTCTTTGACCGAGAGTGCGTATTTCTCCCTTTGCTCGTTTTTCGCCACAACGCGCATTTTTCGCCACAACGCGCATTTTTCGCCACAACGCTCATTTTTTGCCCGGACGAGCGTATTTTGCCCGGGCACGTGCTTTTAGCATGAAGGATTATTTTCTATATCTTCTTAGCTCTTATTCTCAATGTTCGTACATTTATGTCAAACTTGTTTTTTATCCAAAACCGGCCCTTACATTTATGTATGTAGGAAATTAATGTTAGGTTCTTAAATTATGCGTTAATTAATGTCAGTAAATGTGATATAATGTTATGTTTTTCATAATATATGTGATAGAATGTTAACTTCTTCATAATATTTTCAATTCTTAGATTGAATTTTATATAACAAATGAACAAAAAAATTGATTAATTCCACAATATTGTTTATTAGGCGCACGCTGGAATTGGAATTAGACCAATTATAATTCTGAATATCGAATTCCAATATCGAATTCCAATTCTATCCAAATGAACGAGCCCTAAAATATTTTCAGCATGGCCCAAGTTTACATTCCTAAAAAACACAAATTAAGATAAAACATTTATTCTATTTATATTAAGTAAGGACGAGGTTTGTAAATTGGAGAAAAAAATAGATATGTGAAGGAAAAAATAATATTGAGTGGGGACAAAGTAAATGAAATGAAAACACCCCACAAAAACAAATAAGTATGAGGGTGTTATATTTTTGGAGCATGGATATGATCCTTTATTTAAGAAGAACGTGCTCAAATTCACTACAAGAAAATTGACTTTTAGCCACGCTCGTATTGCCCACGGCCATTTGCCGTGGCAAACAGTCAAATTATCATGGCTAAAAGTCTAAAATCGTGGCTAAAAGTCATAAAAAAGGGTATTTGCCACAGAAAGAGCATGGCAAATACTTTTTTGCCACGCTCGTATTTCTCACGCCCATTTGCCACGGCAGTCCGTGGCTAAAGGTCTTTTGCCACGATTTTGGACTTTTAGCCACGGTAATTTGCCCTGGCTAAAAGTCAATTTTCTAGTAGTGAAACTAGGTTTAGTTTGTGATTAAAGTTTGATACCATTGATATATCATTTCCTAATTACCTAAGCCTCGCTACTACCTATTAAAAAGACCCAATGATCTTTATTCTAACCATTATATTTTGAACATATCTAAATCATATAACTTATTACAGAGTAGTATTTGTATAACAGATATTTTATTTAGAGAAGGCTTATATGATCCTATGTAAGTAAAGAAATGGGGCACTAACTATATATAAGTTAAGGATATGAAGAGATGGTGATTAAAATAATGTTACCTCTCATTTAAAAACACGACTAAGATATATAAATAAGTTCTATGATATGGTGTTGTGTGTGTCAAGATTGTTCCATATAGTTTGTAGAGGGAAGACTCATAAGACACTTTACTAAGACTCTTCTAAATTTATTGAACTCTTATACATGACCAATTTTGCTCTGGAATAGTATAAGCAAAGTGTGGGGATATTTGATGATGCTTCATCACATAAATATTATTTGGTACTTTATCATTGTAAATACACTAAAGTTTGGTTAAATTAAGTGTTTATATGATTATTATGTTTCTAATGCATGTTTGAGTTACTTGGAGCAGGCATGAAAAATTTGGGGGCAAATTGGAATATATTTGTACATGTTTTGGAAGCCTAAGGCCAAGAGATACATGGATTCTCGACCAAGGCATGTATGATGGATGTTTCCAACAATTAGGGATGATTTGGCATGACCAATGCGATTTTTGAAATTATTCACCCTAGGTACATGGGCGTGTGCTAAGGGATTGTCAACAATTATATGCCCAGAGACATGTGGAGATAGTCTTACATGGTTAGACACAACTTTTTAGTGACACGCCTGAATTACACGACCGTGTGTCGAGGGTGTGCCATCAATTACATGAATTGGAGACACCTAGATGCAGTTACACGTGACCAAATGTATCTTTTGAATGACATGCATGAATGACACAACTTTGTGTCGAGGGCATGTCAACCTAATTATTGCATACATGGCTGTGCTTATAAAATGTCCAATTTATCCTGAAGAATTCATGCTTGATTTTGAGTTTTTACAGTCGTAAAGCAAAGAAGAAGAAGAACCTCATGGTGGGGAGTGAAGATGAGAAAGACATCATGAATAAGGAGGGATTCCATTGTAATCCTTGTCTCTATTTTAATTCTCCCCTCTTCACTTTTACTCTCCATGTATAGTATGTACGTGTTTTGTTTGTGTAATGATGTCTCTCTACGGTGTTGAATTTTTGTAAATTCTATTTTACTTAATCATACATTTATCTTCCTTCTACTCCTTTTTCCTATGATTTATCCATCTTTTTAATAGAATGGAGTGGTAGATCACGACTATCATTTTCATATTAATTATTTATAACTCAAGCCATATGATTTTGGGTATTTTTGCGAGTAGGATCACACATGGATAATGAGAGTGGCATGCTCCCTGAAATAATAGGGAACCATAAATCTCCTATCTTGGTGTTAAAACCAAGCGTTGGGGTTTATAGAATGATAAGGCGATCTTTAGGGCTCATACCCATAGAACAAATCTCAGGTAGGCCTCCCTAAAATCAGAGCTCCGATTGTCCAGACCATAGAAATCAGAATGGGATGGAACCCTTGCGGTCTAGAGAAAATGAGATTGAGAGATGAAAAACCTTTAAATTAAGTAAAAAATCTATATTATACTACTTCATAAAAACTACTTATTTTATACTAAACAAAATACTTATGTGTTATCTTCTCGATTTTCATACTTTTATAAGTACCAAAACAATGCATCATGTTATCCCAATTTTCTAAAATGGTATGATAATGGAGCGAGAGGTGAAGTATGGTACTTTCATGGACCCCAGGCTAAATATAAATTTAAAAATTGGAAACATTAAAAACTCTCATACCACAATGATAGGTGCACTTGCCTAAAAGTACACAACCCTATCACTATCCTTGGTGTGATTAGAGTGTATCAGTTTTGTCACCTCCGGAGGAACATGCCGACATTGAATTGGAGTCTCCATGTGGAAAATACTCATCGTCTCATTTGAGAGACAGTGTGAGCCCACGTATTGTGGAAGATAGAACGCACCTAGTTATTTAGGAAGCTCTATAAAATTTCTTAAGTGATTTGGGTGTTTCTATTCTTCTATATTTTCTATGATTGTGTTGTTTAGATCAATTTTGATATTCTTATGCTTAGTATCTTGGTTTATCTCATATCTTTTGTAATAATAATATTCAGATCTATTAATTCCATAATCTTTCAATTGGTAATATAGTTAGGTTCACCTCTAAGGTTTAAAACCTATGGTGAATGAAGATCCTGAAATCTTGATATTTTTTCTTCTCCTAAATCATAAGATGTTTCTGCTGAAAGATTCTTTCCTCAACTTCAGGACCTCTCAAGAGTAAACGTGACAAGCTTGCTTCATGGAAGTTTGAAATTGACGTATACATAAATTCTATTGACATAACCATTCTTGAATCAATCTTTCCAGGATCTCTCATTTCTCAGAAGGTAGAAGCTGTAAGAAGTTAGAGTGAAACCTCTTATGAAGGAATCTCCTTTAAAAGTGTAGGAGAACCAGATGTCCATTTCTTGGCATCATTGGAGGAAGAGTGTTGAACTTCTCCAAAAGCTGAGGAAATTTGATGCAGATCCATGGAAATGGAGTAATGTAGTACCACTCAAGCAGAAGATGATGAATGTAATATTTCTGAAGAAGAACAACGATGTAGTTCTCAATAGGATGTAGAAATCTCAAACTTTCACGAGGTAATAAATTTTAGATCTTTTAATTTTTTTGATCCTAATTTTAGGAATATATTTGAAAATATTTGCCTAGATAACCTTAGGTATGAAAGGAGAATCAAGTGTCTCCTTCTAGAAAATAAACATCTCTCCAAGTGAAGCTCTGACTTATATGAGAATCATGAATCTACAAATTCAACATAAGATTTTGATTGTGATTCCTAGGAAGATAAGTAGAACACTCTTGAAGAAGAATTGGGAAAATCTCTTGAGGAAAATAAGAGACTAGTAATAGAACTTTCAAAAGCTCAAAAAGAGCTTGATTACATGAATGATAGGAGTGAGAAACAAAAATCCATGACTGAAAATCTTCAGGTAAGATTTCATAAATGGGGATTAGATGCAAACCCCTTCATGGGTGTAAATCAAGAATCTCTTACCTTAAGAAAAGACCCCCCAACTTTGTATTCTGAGTAACTGAGAAAGAGAATAACAACGTCTGCTGCTCTAAATCCTCTCAGGAAAAGAAGAAATCTTCTAAGCTCCTAAGGAAAAAAGAAGCAACATGCTCTACGCCCTTCTAATCCTCTTACTAACAATATTTCCCATCACCATCCTCTTTCATGCTCAAAGATGAGGATATTTAATCATAAGGAGAAAGGTAAAATGGAGGCTGTATAAATGAGCCTACCAAGGACATCAGTAAATGATTCGAGACTGGCCTCCTTCCCCGATCAATGATTACAGATCATCGTCCGCAACATTGCTCAGCGATCGTTAAACACTTCTCTTTCCCCCGGTCAATGATTGTCGACCATCGCTCGCAGTAGGCAACATGATGCCTGACTTTTGAGATTTCCTACATCCTTCTCTTGTCCTTATCTATCTAAAATAAAAATAAAACTAATATGTTCAATTGCTTCTATTGTGGTAAGGTTGGCCACTTCATGGATGACTGTTGGTTTAACCACAAAACACGTACTCTCAGGTTAATTCCCACGAAAAGATGCTAAATATTTGTGTGAACTACGCAATTAATGGTCCCAAATCTATTTGGGGCCCTACCCTTTCTGAATGCAGTTACGAGGTAGTTCAAGTTCTCTAAGTTGCACACTTGGGACTTGGACATGAGTAGCTCTAACAAAGCTTGAAGTAAAGAAATGTGTTCCTTAGATTATGTGCATAAGAAGCAGGAGAAAGATATGCATCAATGTAGAGGTAGTTTTTCTCTTTCCCACTTAATTAAATCATTGAATTGCTATCAATCTTTTAGGTTGTATCAAGAAAAAAATAATAATTATTGTACCACTAATCACTGAGCTCCAATCGGTTGATCAATGATTCGATATATGTAAAGATGTTGTGTCAAATTGCAATTAATGATCTATGATTGTCGTACGTGCTCTCGATCAGTAATTGCTGATCTTTACCGACCAAGAAATGTTGATTGAAGACCAATTAATCTGCCAAAATATGCATAAGCTATGAAATCTCTATGATAATTCAACGCCCCACATCTATAAAAATATGAAAAGATAAGTCATTAGGTCTAAACTAATTTCCTATAATTGTTGGAGTGCCAAGTTTTATTACAGGATGATTCAAATAAAGCTCATCCTTGTTGGATCTTATGGCGCCCTTAGAGGGGGGGGGGGGGGTGAATAAGGGAATAAAAATCTTTTTTATAATTTTATGGAAATTACTAAAATGTATAAAGTAATATGAGAAAGGCAAAATAACAATTTAGCTAATTTGTGAGAATATCATAATTTTCATCTTTAGAAATAAGTACTAAATTGTTTTATGATTAAGAGATTGAAATAAATAATTTAGTTAAAGTATTTTGAATTGAAAACTTTGTAACCAATATATTAAAGATAACGCCAAAGGAGAGAAATCAAGTAAACACAAATAAAGACATGATTGTATTTATATAAAAAGGTGTTTACAAAATTTGATTTCAATATCGCTAGAAATCGGAGGCGTACAAAAGTAAATTTCTTTTCCTTTTCTATACCGACTTGTATCCCCACAAACTGGCTGACTTTAGCCAATCCTTCCCCGGATATGACCTCAAGCCGCTCTAGCCAATCCTTCCCCGGATATGGCCTCGAGCACCCCCTAGATCTAATGACCTAGACCTAGTCGCCAACACAAGGCGATTTTCCCCCTAAGTCCTACCCAGACCTAGTCGCCAACACAAGGCGAATTCTCTAAACGGCTACAAAAAGTATGGAATGGAAATAATGAAAACAATAATAAAACTCCCTATATGAGATCTCTGAAGTTGAGGATGAAGGATCGCTGTAGTATAAGTGAGGTAGAAGCGATCGTCCTTCGGATGCAGCGTGACGTAGTCCTCCTCCAGAATTCTCCTTAAGCTTTTTGTGGGAGATCCATCTTCGGCAGCATAACAACACTGGAGTTGTGGCACAAGCAACCTCTCTGGGATCTCTGACCAAAATGAGAGAGAGCCCACCATTTTATAGAACTTGGAGCTAGCGCCTGCGGTAGTGGCTAGCGCCGGCGGTAGTGTTCATGTGGAGCGGTTGCGAAACCGTCGGCGGCGTGGCGCTGTGCACGAACTGGAGATAGCGCCTGGCGGTAGCGATAGCGCTGGCGGTAGCGATAGCACTAGCGGTAGCGGGAGATTGAGACCGAAACTTCTCCAGACTGTAGATTGAGTCGTTCTCATCTCCAAAATGGGGTGGCACGTTCTGTAACTCTTCCTGGATTGAAAGTTATGGCCATTTTAAGATCAGCACACAAAACTCATGCTTTTGCTTTTTCTAATGTGTACACACTCTCGGATCATGCCCATGAACGAGGACTTGTCTCTTCATTGAACCTGTACAACCTGGACACTATAAACACACAAAAGACTAGATCAAATACAATATGAGGTTTGTTATTCTCAAATAAAGGGATGTGACACACATGTCCAACAATCTCCCCCTTTTGATAATAACAAATCCTCTTTAGCAAGAAATCAACATTAGTGTTTATAGTATATGATAAGCATGATAAATAGTGCAACTATAGTATGTGATTAGCATGATAAAATTGTGCATACTCCCCCTGAATTAATGCTCCTCCTACATAAATGCATTTTATGTTTTACTCCCCCTACATGATAGAATTCATGAATTAGTCTCCCCTTATTCTTCTATAGTTCACCTATATAGATTTCTTCAATTAATCTCCCCCTTTTGGTATTATCAAAAGAAGGTGGGGTGAGGGTAGTAAGGAGGCATTCTTTAGGCTAGTTTATTAATCATGATCGAGTTTTTTAATATATGAAATGATAAAGAGTTTAAGCATAGCATATATAAGAGATTTCAAATATAAAGATAAGAGTTGTAAGCAAGCGGAAGATTATAATAAACATCTTTTTGTAAGCATGAAAAGTATAAGTAAAAATATGAGTTTTAGTTCAAAATTGAAAGATGTTTTAACCTTTTTGAAATCTCAAAGTTTTTCATAAAGATACCAAGCATGAAATGAACATATCAAAGAGAGATTATACTACAATGTTACTAAATTTTAAATTCAAGAAATACCAAAATATTGTAAAGATCATGCTAGGTTATCTAGTGCATTTTTACATAAAGAGTAGTATAGATAAAGCATTAGAATCCAATACTCATGAGAAGAAGTGTTATGAAAGATAATGATGTGCATATAAGTGTATTTTGGGTAATGTTAACAATTGATTTAAATCATCAAAATACAAGACATATGTAAAGTAAAGTGCACAATAAAACACAAGTAAATTACTTTCACACACTTTTAATGCACATAATTTTTTAACAAAGTGGTGTAATAACTAAGGTTTGCACACGCCACTTTACTATTCTTTCCAAGGTGCTCAACCTCACAATGCTCATGAAGACTTATCAGGAGGTTCAAGTAGTGCTTGGTGGAGTTATATTTGTCTACATATATAATTTTTTTTGTTCACATTTGTCAGACAACATTCTCCGAATACACTTGTTTTGCAAACCCAATACTTTTTTTTAAACTCTTAACCACTTTTCTAAATTTCATAAGTGCAATTCAAATGTTGTGTAAGCAATAAACTTATGCAAGTTTTAATTCATTGTACAAATACAATACACAAGCAAGCATTTTTAGATTTAGACACACATTTTGATTACCAAAATAAGTGAGTGAAATGTAACATTATCAATCATAAAACATTTACTCATACTTAGAGGCATGCTAAGCTTGGTTCTACATATTTTTCAATACAATTGATGCACTATAAATAGATATATCAAAGCATGATAAGCAAAACAATGTTCATAGTAATTTGAAGAAATAAGGTTTAACATTGTAAATAATTCTAAATAATAGAATTCATACATGCTTGATATTGACAATAAAGATCATACAGTTTTTTTTGTTTTGAATTTTTAATAAAAAAACAGAAAAATCACACAAACATATTTTTGTATTTTTGAATTTTGAATTTTTGTAGTAGATTTTTCATAATATAAATAAAACAAAAATAACAAAAGTCAGAAACACAACAAATAAGTAGAAAATATGAACCAACATATTTTTATGGATTTTTTGAAATTTTAAAAATCAGAAATTTCCAAAACCCACGCTAGCGCCGGCGCTAGCGCTAGCGCTGGAAACAGTACTCGATTTTTTGAGAAATTTAAAAATCTGATTTTTTATTTTGATTAAATGTCCTTAGAGCAGTTCCATGCTGAAATTTCAAAATTTTCAGAGATGTCTTGATTGCTCAAATTTGCATAAAACTTTAGCTTTTTCAAATACATGTGTTTTACAAAAACATTTAAGCTCAAAAAGATAAATTATGCAAACACATGAGGACATTTTTATTAAACAACCCAAAATATGCATAATTTAAGTAATAAGTGAATAAAAATGTTCATGCAGTGAGTAATATAAGTTATGTCCTAAGATTAAAGGCTACCCAGACTAAATGTCTACACCCTAGCCCCGTACTAAGTGACGGATGGGCATGAGGAGCTGCACGCATGCCGTAGGTTGGGGTGTTAATCCCATATGCACACACTAGAGAACACTCAACCTAGCACTCTTTCCCCCCAGTGCCTCGCAAGGCCCCACTGGAACCCTCCCCGGTTAAGGACAAGACATGTCTTAGAGGTTAGGTCTCTAATGTATACAACCCTACGCCCCCGCTATTGTGAGATATGAAGTCAAAGGTGAATAATCTTTTGGACAACCTATGCTTTTAAATCTAAGGGTTGGTATATAAACTATGAGTTTTCTCTAATGTAATGAGTTATAAAGCCGCATAGTTTTTCTACTTATATGAGATGACGATATGTGATAACTAGCACAATTACTAATATTCAATAAGTGATAATGCTAGCATGATGAGTTTTGGGTTTAATGTCATGTCATAAGATTTATATTGAAATTAGCATGTATTCCAAAATAGAATTTCAAATTATAGATCTAGAATTGAGTGATGATTTAGTTTGATTTATACTTTCATTACAGAGTTGATTCTAGAGTCTACAAATATGAGAGATACATGCAATCACTAGCAAAGCAAATCAATACATCAAATAATGTAAAGAAAATATTATTCATAATTTTTATCATAAGATTCATAATTCCTATTATCGATTTGAGATATGTCTTCATAGAACATGAATTATGATTTATGATTAAAGAGAATTTTTGCATAGAATATATGTTAGATCATCATGATGTATGTGATTTCTATTCCTTCTAGACTTATGATAATATGATTTGGTGATTTTCTTTTGAATAAGTATGTTTGATTTTTAAGTCTAGAAATTGATGACCATCCAATCATATAAAAGACAAAGATCATATATATAAAGTTTTGAAATAAAATTTCATTCAATAATTGAATATTTTGATCTTTGGTTTTGCATGATGAGATATGATTTATGATAAAATATTCACATATATTCTAATGATTAATCCATAACCTATATGTTTGTTGGAATTTTAGTATTATATTATAATTTCAAATCACATAGTTATCATCAAATTTAAATAACATTGTACATGTTATACCTAGCATAAATATATAAGCATAGACCAAGAAGTAATGTTAGGATAATGAGTTTGAATGCAATGTTATTACATATGATTAATGGAGATTATGTTGCATGTAATATGAGAAGTTTTCAAATTAATTTTCTTTAGACCTAGAATGAAATGATTAAACTTTTGATTTGATCTTAATGATACAAGACTGATTCTAAGGTCTAAATTACATGCAAACATTGGTGACACACATCACACACATAATATCTAAATTAATATATGAAACAATTATACTAAGGATAGCATGTGATGAAAAAAAAAATCCATAAACATAGAAATTTCCGAATCAAGCGAACTAAGATAGCATTTAAAAATGGAGTTGAAATTGGGCAAAATGACAGCACCAAAAGAACTCAAATGAACAAGCCTAGTTTGCCAATAGATGGAGATTTCTGTGCTCTTTCCGAAAAGATATTAAACGCGAAAATCGGACGAGCGGATCAAAAGATATGGCTATATGAAGTTTTGATCAAAAACTCGCTTTTTGAAAGATTAAGCATGCGTTTAGATGAATTTTTGTTTTCAATTTTATTTGATAATATTTTTCATTATAAGAGCTATCAAATTTAGCAAATAACATAGAAAATAATCAAACTGTTGCGCATTTTAATTTTTAGCTTAAGCCCTTTAATAAACCATTTAAATCCATTTTTTAAAAAAGTAATTTCATTAGTCTTGAAAATAATTTTATATTCAAATGATAATGTTAATTCAAGACATTTATGGGCAAAGGATTTAAAAGGATATATTTAAACAATTTAAGATGAGAGATAGATCACTTTGAAAAATATATGACTTAATGTTCAATTTTAATTCAAATTTGATTTGATAAACATTAGGCTTAATATATGAAAGTCATATTTCATGATATATAGAGGGACCATAAGAATTTTGGATCAATAAATACAAAAACAAACAAAAGAAAAAGAAATAAAGCACATCATGAAGTAGAGTATTGATATTTTATTTTTAATTATTTCTACTTCATGCAAATGAAAGATACTAAATGATAAGAGATTTAGGTATCCAAAGTTGACCATGTGTAATGGTTCCTTTGGGCACCCAAATATGGCGTGATGGCTTTTGAGAAGATAATGATGAATGAGCCTTTTTAATTAATGTTGATATGTCATTTTTCTTTATGGGTCTCCATTCATACATTGGTTGTTTATTACTTAAATCCATATAATGATTATGTGAATTGTTTGAAAAATAATTCATTGGAGGTTTATGTTTATTTAAATTATTTTTCAAAATAGCTTGATGTTGATAATCATAATGATTTTTATAATATGGATTATTTAAAGTTTTATAAGAGTGATTGTCTTTCTTTAGAAATGATTGTTGAAAGAGTGGGTTACAATATGTTTTAAATGATTGATTCTTCTTTTTATGATTTTCATTTCCACTCTTTCTTATAGTCATACTCTTATAATATGAAGGATAATATTTTATAGTTTGATTTTCATGAAAAGGAGTTTTTAAATTTGAGTCATGATTGAAAATATATTGAGACTTATAATAGTGACTCTTAAGAATTTTATGAGGATCATAATTCTTTTTGAAACTAAACTCCTTTTGAGTTGATGTATGAAAATGATCCTTTTTAGAAATGATTTTGTAAGTTAATTTATCCTTGTTATTCAAAATCTTATGATGAGATTCATTACATGACATTTGAAATTTTTCAACAAAAGATTTTAATTGTATTAACTTACAAGATAAAACATCATTTTCAATTTACAAATTTTCATTATGCCTTTTAGAAATTAAGAGCCCTTTTTCAATTTCCTTGAATTTTTCTTTTAATAAATTGTAATTAAGATAAGGAATAGGAATTTCAACTAAAGAGCATGAAAGAGAATTTAACACATCAATATTTGATTCTACGTTATCGTTTGCTTTTAATGATTTATTTTCTAAATGTAATTTGGAATTAGCAATTTTTAATTTTAAAATTTTACGTTTAGCAATTTTAAGCATACGAGATGTAGAAATAGAATTCGTTACAAAAAAAGAAGTTTTTGATTTTCTTACCTTGCAATTGTTTCCGTCTTCTCTTTTGCTTGATGTGTTGCCAACAAATGAGTCCAATATTGTGATGTTGTATTTTTCTTTCCTCCAAGCATGAGTCCTCATCGATTTCTTCTCTTGGATCCATAAGGAATTCCTCGTCGATTTCTTCTCTTGGATCCATAAGGAATTCCTCGTCGATTTCTTCTCTTGGATCCATAAGGAATTCTTCGTCGATTTCTTCTCTTGGATCCATAAGTAATTCCTCTTGTTCATCATATGTAGAAGGAAGACTATAAGTATTCTCAAGAAATTTCCAAACTTCATAAGCAGTAGGAAATCTATAAATAAGTTTGAAAATATTTTGATCTAATGCACAATATAGACTATTCATAGATTTGGCATTTAACAACATTTCATTTTTATTTAAAATACTTGGGGGTATTTTAATAGTAATATTCCATACTTCCATATCCAAAGACTTAAGAAATTTTTCCATAAGAAATTTCCACCCTTTATAATTTTTACCTTCAAATAAAGGTGGTGCTAAAGTATTTTCATTTATAAGAAAATTTCCCCTACTTGTAGAAGCGAGATCATGAGACGCTATTATTCCTGGTTTTTAAACCGTTTGGAATAACCTGTGCTCTGATACCACTTGTTGGATCTTATGGCGCCCTTAGAGGGAGTGAATAAGGGAATAAAAATCTTTTTTATAATTTTATGGAAATTACTAAATTGTATAAAGTAATATGAGAAAGGCAAAATAACAATTTAGCTAATTTGTGAGAATATCATAATTTTCATCTTTAGAAATAAGTACTAAATTGTTTTATGATTAAGAGATTGAAATAAACAATTTAGTTAAAGTATTTTGAATTGAAAACTTTGTAACCAATATATTAAAGATAACGCCAAAGGAGAGAAATCAAGTAAACACAAATAAAGACATGATTGTATTTATATAAAAAGGTGTTTACAAAATTTGATTTCAATATCGCTAGAAATCGGAGGCAGTACAAAAGTAAATTTCTTTTCCTTTTCTATACCGACTTGTATCCCCACAAACCGGTTGGCTTTAGCCAATCCTTCCCCGGATATGACCTCAAGCCGCTCTAGCCAATCCTTCCCCGGATATGGCCTCGAGCACCCCCTAGATCTAATGACCTAGACCAAGTCGCCAACACAAGGCGATTTTCCCCCTAAGTCCTACCCAGACCTAGTCGCCAACACAAGGCGAATTCTCTAAACGGTTACAAAAAGTATGGAATGGAAATAATGAAAACAATAATAAAACTCCCTATATGAGATCTCTGAAGTTGAGGATGAAGGATCGCTGTAGTATAAGTGAGGTAGAAGCGATCGTCCTTCGGATGCAGCGTGACGTAGTCCTCCTCCAGAATTCTCCTTAAGCTTTTTGTGGGAGATCCATCTTCGGCAGCATAACAGCACTGGAGTTGTGGCACAAGCAACCTCTCTAAGGATCTCTGACCAAAATGAGAGAGAGCCCACCATTTTATAGAACTTGGAGCTAGCGCCTGCGGTAGTGGCTAGCGCCGGCGGTAGTGTTCGTGTGGAGCGGTTGTGAAACCGTCGGCGGCGTGGCGCTGTGCACGAACTAGAGATAGCATCTGGCGGTAGCGATAGCGCTGGCGGTAGCTGGAGATTGAGTCCGAAACTTCTCCAGACTGTAGATTGAGTCGTTCTCATCTCCAAAATGGGGTGGCACGTTCTGTAACTCTTCCTGGATTGAAAGTTATGACCATTTTAAGATCAGCACATAAAACTCATGCTTTTGCTTTTTCTAATGTGTACACACTCTCGGATCATGCCCATGAACGAGGACTTGTCTCCTCATTGAACCTGTACAACCTGGACACTATAAACACACAAAAGACTAGATCAAATACAATATGAGGTTTGTTATTCTCAAATAAAGGGATGTGACACACATGTCCAAGAATCCTATCATAATGGATACATTCCTTTAGTTGCTGCTTTTCAAAAACATAATAATAAATTTAACAGTTATTGTTGTGGCTTGGTAGTACATTTTTCCATTAGCTTCTAGTTTAAGCCAGGTCACATGATTATTGTTTCCACTGATCTATAAATCCTTAGAGAACAAAAAAACTGTGAACATTACTACTAATGACCCCATTTATCTGGAACCGCTTCTTCTCTAAGTACTGCAATGCATTTTGTTAAAGTTTCACATGATGTTATCTGAGACCAGGACTAATGATGCATAAGCAGAAAAATAATATATGTAAGGCAAGAAAGAATACATTTATACTTGAAGGACCCAATAAGGATGAAGAAAACCTAGGTATTTGTGAGAGAAGGCTCACATAGCTAATGATTGGCTAAAGAGGCCAAATATTTGTGTGAACTATGTGACTAATGGTCCCAAATCTATTTGGGGCCCTACCCTTTGTGAATGCAGAGCTAAGGGGAAATGTGGTTGTCCTTATTCCTTTCAATGTGCTTCCTTTCTCATTAAATTTGGCGAGATTGCTGGGAATTTCTTTTGAATTGATGGAAAAGCATGTGTAAAGATAACCCATTAAAGACTAACTTAGTCCATGTGAAGACTAAAAGAAGATATAGAAGGCAGAGCCAAGGAAGCAGAAAAAGAGGAAAGGTGAGGAAGCTGTCATCGATCAATGATTGTTGTTTGGGGTTTGCTAAATAGAGGACTATCGCTCAGTGAACTAGCACCTAGCCGCTCAGCGATCAGGGGCACAATGATTAGCTGCTCAAGACTAAACTATTGGATCTTGAGGCGCCCTTAGAGCGGGGGGGGGGGGGGGGGGGGGGGGTGAATAAGGGTTTTAGAAAACTTTAGGATTTTAAGGAAAACTTTTTATATTTGATATGAAGTAAATTGAATCAAAAGTAAAAAGCTAGAAATAAGAATGAAATCAATTTTATTGAGCATGAAAAGACATGGTTATCATTTATAAAATTGATTACAAAATTTGATTTCTATGACGCTGGAAATTAAGGCGAATATGAAAGATTTTTTTTCATTTTCTATACTGACTCTTCTCACTAAGAACCGGTTGGCTTTAGCCGATATCTCCCTAGATACGACCTCAAGCCATTCTAGACATTCTATCCCCAGAAAGGCCTCGAGCACCCCCTAGATCTACTCCCTAGACCTAGTAGCCACAACCGCAATGAATTCCCCCTAAGCCGTGCACGGATCTAGTCACCAACAACCACGATGAATTCACTAAAAAATAACATTGAAAGACGTACAACAAAATATAAAAGACAAGTAAAAACTCCCTATGAAGAATTCTGGAGATGGCAAAGACCCGCTGAAAATCGTCGATGTTGATGCGTGCGTTCTTCAAGTTGGGCGAGCGTTGATACGATCCTCCATCGAATTCTTCTCTTGAATTTGTGTGGGAGATTGTGGTCTGGAAAATACGGCCCTCACAGAGTTTCTAAAGTGCTGCAATATGGATCCATGGAATCCATAGTTGAAGAGAACGAAAGCCACCTATTTATAGGACTGGAAGCTAACGTGGTGTTAAGTCTAACGCCAGGCATTGACTCGGTATTGAAACAATTTGATGGCTCGGATCTTCAAAATTGGAAGGAGATTCTACATCTTAGGAAACCTTCATTTTAGGCAACCTTAACGCTGGAGTTGAGGCTAACGCCCGTCGTTAAGTCAAATCATTTATTAAATGCTCCTGCAATAACGACAGCTTCCCTCCATGCCATTTTTATCTTGGTGGGAATGAAAGTCAATGCCGACATTAAATCCTAATGCCTGGCGTTAGACCACATTAATTATTTCATCTTGTAAGCAAATCCAGACCAACAATGCAGCATTATATTGTCAATTTTGTTCAAACCTGCATGCTAAAAACACAATGACAAACAAGATCAAATACAAGTAGTATTTGTTATTCTCAAATCAAAGGGATGCGGAAAACCGTGTTCCAACAAACTCCCCATTTTGATAATAACAAATCCAATAGAGATAAATCAGATTCATATATAAGAGATGTGTTTTTAGAAAGATATATGACACTAAGCAACATAGAGATAAGAATTATAATTATAGTTCATTAAATTGTGCTCCCCCATGTTGGATTTGATGACTTTCCTTAGAGGGGGGTGAATAAGGATTTTAAATTTTGATAGCAGATCTTATAAGTTCCTGTTACAGTGAGCTATCGTCGGGCGCTAGAGTTACTGCCATCGCTAATTTCCTGTAAGGAATATTCAGGATTCAAACAACACATGAATCACACACCAAGTAATTTAGAGATCAGCAGAGTTTAACAATAGTAAACACCAAATATATTGAGTGAGCAAATAATGTTTACAAGGTTTGACCTCTATAACGCTGAGATCTGAGGCGATCCATGACAAATCTAGGGGTTTCTATACCGACCCTTATCCCCGAAATATTTTGCTCTCTCCTTCTCCCTCCAAGAGAAGTCTTCGAGCCCACTAGATCAGCCCTATCTAGACGTCCACCCAGACGATTTTCCAAGAATCCTATCCCCGGATTTTGACGACCTTGCGACCGATTTTGCAAATCCCCTCCAGGAATCCGATGACCAACCCAATTGATTTTACCAATATCCCTCCAAGATATTGACGACCAAAAAGGTTGATTTTCCACATATTCAATCCAGAATGTGACGACCAACACGGTTGATTTTCCGCACAAAAAAGTAAAAGGGAAAAAGGAAATATAAAAAGTGCTCCCTCAATGTAAGTCTTTTGGATTGTTGTGAGAGACATGGCTAATGTTCTTCATGCTGAATGCTCCCGTTTATCCTCTAATCTTCATCATTGCTCCACAATCCATTGACGTTCTTCATTCTAGCATGAGGGAAGAAGTTCTTCTTTAATGGTAAAGACTCCTTAAAGAGAATGCGGCTGAGCAGTCGTCTTTATTTATTCTGAATCTGGAGTCTCTATTTTTCATTCAAGTGTGCTCTCTTAAGAAGAAGATGGGCTGGATCTTTTATATTTATAAGTACCAAGCAGCGCTAAGGTTAGCGCATGATGGTAGCATCCATATGCAGCTGATAACTACCCATTACGCGCATAATCTCTGTCAGTCACGTCAAATATGGACGGCGTTGTAACTTTTGCGCATTATCTTCTAACGGACCCGTCAAATTAGGACGCCATCGTAACTTCTGCTGTAAGGGCTACCGCACGGCGTTAGGCTAGCGCCAGCTGTAGGATATGAAAGTAAGGTATTAGATCTTAGACTTACTCTAAAGGGGGGGTGAATAGAGTATTAAAAGTTTTAACTTTTTTATAGCGGAATTAAAATAATGATATATGTATGTGTAATTGAGTGAGTATAAAAACCAAAACAATAAACACAGCACATTACAGAGGGAAAAACACAAACACAGCAAAGACACAAAGATCTATAATAGTTCCCCAATCAACCTGAGTACATCTACTCTTCTACCACCCTTGGTAGGAATCCACTAGGTTTTTGATCAGGTGCCCTATCACCACTGGGATTTTTGATCAGGTGCCCAAACACCACTGAGCTTTTGATCAGGTGCTCAAACCAAACCACAGGTTTTTGATCAGGTGCGCTGCCACCAAAGATTAACTTTTGAAGGGAGTTAAAACCCTGTACAAGATGGGGTAAAAAGAGTACACAAAAAGAGTTTATGAAGTTCTTCTCTCTCAATAAGATCTGAGAGAAGACTAGTGGATGCTGTTGTTGTAAAGCTCCCCCTGTTTCATGGAATTTGTTGACAGTTGGTGAAGCATTCTCTTGGATGAAGAAGACAAAGAATCAGCAGATAAAAACTGAGAGAAAATTTTTGTTGTTCTGAGAGAATGCTTATAGAAGATGAAGATTTATGTATTTCTCTTCTCTGTCTCAGTATATCAAAAGTATAACTTCTCTATATCTGTATTGTATCCTCTTGTATATCTCTTTTTGTATCTCTTGTATATACCTTCTAAAATTCAAATCTTCTGATAAAGAATAGAATAATCTGAGATAATTCTTTCTTGGTACTGTAATAACAAACTTTCTGATTCTGCAGAAACTTTAATTCCTCTTCAATGAAAGTTTCCTTTTCCAAAATATGTCAACGGCTAGATTCTTGGAAGAAGAGAATAGAATAATGAATATATAAAAGGAAAGATAAAATCTTGACTTATCTGAATATAAATAGATCCGTTGCTGAAAAGTCGATCTGAATTCAGAGATAAGAGATAACTGATTCTTCAGAAATTGTCAAGCTCAAAAGGAATTTCATCGAACAGAAAGTTGAATTCGTCGATCTCAATCGAGAGTTCATCGAACTGAACACTGAGTTATTAATTCGTCGAACAGAACACTGAGTTCGTAGATCTCAATTAGGAGTTCATTGAACTGAAAGGTAGAATATGTAGAGCTGGCTTGGCAGATTGATTTCATCGAGCTGGAGATCAAATTCGTCGAACTGATAAATGACATTCGTCGAACTTAGAAAGGAGTTCGTCGAACACAAAAACATAAAATTTCCTAAGTTTCAGCTAACTTAAACAGCCTAGACATTGACCCTAAGACTATACAATGGGGTCAACTTGAGTCCTAATCACAGATAATGATCCTATCCCAAATCAGTAATAGGGTTGTTCCAACAATCTCCCCCTATTTGGGTTAGGATACTATCTGAAAAATTAAATAAAACAAACAACAAACACAGAGCATATATATCTGACATAATTTAAATTTCATTTCAATAGATAGAAGAATATAGTACTCTGAGTTTAGTAAGTTTTACACTGAATGCCAAATTTAGCAAAACCAAACAATCATAAGCTTTACTCTTTCTCTGAGAAAGGTTTGAAAATGATTTCTCTGTTAGGATTTTTTGATTCTCTTTTGCTCATATATAGGTCATTAGCTACCAGCATGGTTTGAGATGAAGCATGAGGAACCACTGTAGCTGGGTGCAACCCTAGGTAGTTTTCAGCATTGAAGAGATGCCTTGAGCTATATCTTTCAAATTCCCGTCTTCTGAATTCAGACATAGTTATAAATTGAGAATAATCTTTTCCTTATGCTTTGGCTTTATTAATCTGAGCAGTAGCAATTGATTCTTTGTATCTAGCCATGTGAGCATTCTTTTCTGAATCTAGATTAATGGGAGATGGAGGCCTTTCATCAAGATCACTCGACTGATATGAAGATTGATGACCTTGAGCGTTTCTTTTCCTGTGAAATGATCCATCAGAAATATGATATTTGTAAACTGTGGAAGGAGCTCTGGCATATCCTGAGTTGTAGGAGCCACTAGAACTTCTATGATTTTCTCATGATCTTCTTGATTGCTAAGGGAAGGATTTCTGAGATGAAGAGGAAAGCCTACTGATCCAGCTGCTGGAGGAGGAGGAGGAGGATTAAACATGACTGGCTTGTCAGAGTAGAATCCTATTTTCTTCAATTTCTTTCTCCTGTTATTCTTATTTCTTGAGAATCTCATCCAAGCTGGAGAATCTTTTGTGAGAGTGATGTTATTCAAAATGTAATAAGGAATGTCATTATTAGAAGAAGGTTTGGGAGCAGCCTTAGCCTTGCTTCTAGATTTCCTTTTCTTTGAAGATGAATCATCAGAATCATCATCATCATCAGAAGAGGAAAAAGAAGAAGGATGAGCAGGGTTATCATACAGATCATCAAGATCTTTAAGAGCATTCTCAATATCTTGCTCAATATCCTCTGGTAGAGGGGAATCATCATAAACAAAAGTTGGAGGTGAATTCACCAAGCCAACTTCTTCTGTAACTGCAACTGCAATTGGAACCTGAACTAGAACTAGAACTGGAATGCTTTTGATGATTTTCTCTAGCAAAACTGAATCTATTGGAGCTGAATAGGGAATTATAGCCTTTGAACTATCTTGATGCTTGGGCAGACAATTAAAAATCACATTGAATTTTGATAATAAAGAAATAATATCTACTGAAGGATTAATAGAAATATTATTCACTGAATCAATAACTAGAATAAATAACTCTGAAGCTGCAACTGAATCTATAATAACTGTATCAAAAATCATATCTGAATCTGCATCAACTAGAGCTTCTTCATTAAGCATCTCCCCCTGCCTAGGTTCAGGGAGACCTAAATCTAGGCCCTAGAAGAAGGGACATGTGATGAGGAGGAAGGGAAGGATGCAAGATTTGAAGAGAGGTCAGAGATATCTTGAAGGACTGGAGCTAGATTCTCATTTAGAAGAGCTGTCAGTCTAGGAGAGATATTGTTGAAAATCTAATCAGCAATGGAAGAGAAATCAACATACACAAAGTCAGATGTATGCTGAGAAGATGAGGATGCTGGAAGGGAAGAAGAGGGAATAGAGGAGGGTAGGAAGATGTTGGTGGCATCTGAGATGGGTGGAAGATTATCCACATGGATGGGAGATTGAGGTGGAGAATGTTGAGGAGACAAGAGGTCAAATGAAGGAGTGGGAATGAAGGGGGAAGAGAATCTTCATTTGAAATAGATGAGGATGGAAAATCTGCAGACAGATTTGTCTGGAGAGGAGGAGAAGAGAGCAATGAGGAAGGAGTGTCTATGGGAGAATTGGAGGGAAGAACTTCTTCAGTAGTAATGTTCTGAAGAGGTTGAGAAGGGAGAGGATTTGAAGATTCTGAGAGAGGAACTTTTGGTAGGGTTGAGGCAGTGACTGTATCAGTCCTTGTGCTTTCAGAAGCTTGCTTGGAAGTTTCTGCCCTTGAAGTACTTTTGGGAATCACTCTCTCGCATTTACCAAAGAGTGCTGGAGTCAGCCTCTTGCTTGCATTGATAAAGACTGTTGGTGACACCAACAGCTCTGGGCATTTTGCTTGAAGAACAATTCCTACAACCGTGCCAAAGCAAACACTCATTTTGCTTTGCTTCTTCATGATGGTTTCAAAAATAATCAATCCCCAATTGACCTGCTTCTTTTCTACTAAGGCCACCATTAATAGAAATTGGTGCCTTGTAATATAGTCATGAGCAGAGGTTTTTCCCAATAAAACCTTGCCAACAATATCAGCTAAGAATTTGTAATCAATAGACATTCTTTTTCAGAAGATGATTAGGGTTTCCACTGGAGTGACCCATTTTATCCAATTCAATATTAAACTCATCAGAAGTAATGTCCAAATCATCATCACCATTTATCAGACCAAAAACACCTGTTAAAATTTTTGGGGAAAAAGGAACCTGGTTTCCTGAGATAGTTCCCGATATGGTTGTTGCATTCAGTGACTGAATAGTATGTGCCCATTCCTTGATCTCTGCAACTAGTAGCTTTATCCTTGTAGTCATAAACTTCTTTAACTATTGTTCTTCAAATAGTTGAAGAATGTCTTGGAAAATTTGATCAGAATGAGCAAACGATTCCATATCTATATCAAAACCTGCATCAAACTTCATTGAACGAGATCGCTGCCTGAGAGATTTCCATTGGTACCTACAAGAGAAAAAGATCAAGTGCAAGGGAACTGGAGGCAAGAGCAAGTTCTGTAGGCGCAAAGACGAAAATGGAATCAAAATTTGCTTATAAATAAGAGATCGGAGAAGGCGCAAACTTTCGTAGAACGGGGTTCGGCTAAACCTAATAAAGTAAGAAGTCGAAGAGTCTTGGGATTCGTCAAACTATGTTCGATGAAAAATAAATTTTCGTCGATCTCAGTTCGACTAAAGAGCTGGATCCGTCGATCTCTGGATCTAATAGATTTCATCGATTACCGTTCGACGAACGATTAATTTTCGCCATTCTCCGTTCGACGAAAAGAGGGGATAAGAAAAAATAATTTATAATTTATTGAATCTCCATCTATCATTCCTAGATGATTTATAAAGAAGATGTGTGTTTGTCCGGAAAGCCCGCGACCTCCTCTTGCTGGTCAAATTTTTCGGTCTCAGCGGTCTCAGTTTCGGTGACCGCCCAGATCGCCAGCTGCCTTCCTCGACTGGAATTTTCTAAGTGCCGAGCGGCCAGAGAAGTGTGAGACCGCCAGCTTAAGCGGTCTGATCGTTTTTCTTTTCTTTGTTATTTGTATTCCTTTTCCCTGCCCTGGCTCTCCTATATCCCGGGCAGCCCGTAGTTTTCAGTTCTGCCCGTTTGGGCAGCCCCCTCGTCTATAAATAGAGGGGTAGGGGTACCAGAAAAAGGACTTTTGGCTCAGAGGCTCCAAGCTTACAACCTGTGTAAGCGGTCTCGTTTCTTCGTGATCGTTTTCCCTTTGTTCCAGCATCTACTATCTTAGTAACCTGCACTTCGCAGTTTTCTCCCATCCCCTTTAGTGTGAATTTTGGAGGTACCATTTTTGGCACCAACAGAACGAACACGCTACCTTCAGATTTCGAAGTGTCAGGTGAAATCCATAGACTTTCAAGATGGCTGATCGTCGTAGAGGTCGTCCCCTGCGATATCCTAGCGTTCCCCCTTCCGATCCCAATCCGTTAGAAGCGCTTGAGCGCCACTTCGAGCTTCGTGTTGAACAAGCTCTCCGTGAGGCCGCCCGAGCTAGGCAGGACGCCACCTCTGTTCAGCAGGAGATCGCGCGATCTCAGCAAGAGTCCGCTCGAGATCGGCAAGAAGTCGTCCGGGCTCAGCAGGAGTCTGCGAAGCAGATTGAGGCTATGAACCAGGTTCTAGCCGCGATATCCCAGAAGATCCTTCCTCAAACCTCTCAGGTCGCTACTCCTGACCGCATGGCAGGCGGTCACCCTAGCGATCACCCCGTCTTTCAGCCCGCAGCTCCTCAGCGATCTCAGCATGAGGAGTTCGCAGCCCGCCGTAATTCTTTCCGAGCCGCAGCCCAGGGGCCTCCGGCTCAAACCCTGAATTTTGAAGAAGGGTTTGCTTACCCTCAGGATCCTCCTGCCTCTTTTCTTCCTCCTCCAGGACCTTCTGTTTTTGGGGAGCCTTCCCCCTTTACCGATGAGATTCGTCGGGATCCAATTCCTCATGGATTCAAAGAGCCCCAGTCTCCCTGTGTATACAGGAGAGACCGACCCGATGTGTCATCTTCAAGCCTTCGAGTCTGATGTTGCCCTCAGGACCATTTCAGATGGAGTGAGGTGTAAGTTGATGGTCACCTCCTTTGATGGGTCGGCCATGGAATGGTTATATAAGCTGCCCTGCCAATCGATCTCGAGCTTTGCTGCCCTGAGGCAAGAGCTCCTCTAAGGTTTGCCACCGCAAAGAAAAGGAAGAGTGGTCCTGCGACCCTCTTCAAGATTAAGCAAGGCGACAACGAGACTGCGGCGCATTTCGTTGACCGTTTTCAGAAAGAGATCTTGGGAGTTAGAGATATGGATCCCGAGCTCTATATGGTGGCTTTGATCAGTGGACTGCAGGAGGGTCCTCTGAAGTTCAAAGTCACAACCAAGGAGCCTAGCTCCTATCAGGAGCTGATCAGCATTGCCTAATCGCTACATAGAAGGGGAGATCAACAACCCTACCTATGTGAGCAATTTGACAAACAGGGCCACTCAGAAAGGCTCTGCGGGATTTTATCCGGCTCCGTCTTCATCAAAACCTCAACCAGAACTCCCACCTCCAGCTCCGAGAGGTAAGAATTATCGCAACGGCCGCTTCAATCGAGGTAACCATTCTTTCCCACCACAAGGTTCATTTCTTCAAACCCCTGCTACCCCCGCTCCGCAAGTCACCTCAGTCCACCAGATCCAGTACGCCCAACCTCCTCTTCTGCCCATTCCTTCGCTCTACAACGAATCCCAAGAGTCTTTTACAGACTTTGGAGTTTCTATGAGTGAAGTGCTCCAAATCCTTCAAAAGCAACCCTTTTTCAAGAAGCCAGCTCCGCTAAACTCATATCCAAAGACCAGAAATCCTACTCTCTACTGTGAGTACAATAGAGATAGGGGACATTTGACAGAGGATTGTAGAGCTCTCCACCTGTTCTTAGAGAAGCTTCTGAAGGAGGGTAATGCTTCGAGATCTCATCCAGAAGAATGATTCTGCCAAAGCCTCAACCTCCAAGGCTAAGGAAGTAGCGGAAGTCCATTGGGAATGCGAAGAAGTGGACGATATTGGCCATCTCGGCAATATCGGCTTTCCCAATGAATGTGTGGATGCTGATGACGAAGGCGCATTGGGCAATCTCTTCTGCATCCATGGAGGTGCAGGTAGCGGAATCTTCAAGGAAGGCGAGTCTGAAAAGGGTTTATCAATCAGAGGTTGCTGCCACCTCTTCAGCCCCGGTCCGGGGAACGGTCACTTTCGGTGACGAAGACCTTCCTCAGACCGCGAATCCTTTTGACGACGCGGTCGTCATCAAAGCTGTAATTGAAAATTATACAGTAGAGAAGATTCTGATTGACACGGGAAGTTCAGTCAATGTGCTCTTCAAACCCGCCTTCGAGGCATTGAAGACAGGTAAAACCCTCCTTTCAACTGAAGGCCCCCTCTATGGTTTTTCAGGAGAGAAGAAAGAAGTAGAAGGGCTCGTCACTCTTTCTGTGATTCTGGGAGGGATAGTGAAGCTGGTCAAATTTATAGTCGTTGATGCTCCCAGTAGCTACAACGCCATCTTTGGAAGACCCTTCTTGAATGCATATCAGGCCATTATCTCCACCTATCATCAGGCGGTGAAGTTCGCCTTGAATGGCAAACAACACCGAATCAGGAGCGACCCAAGGAAAGCTAGGGAATGCTACATAAAGACGGTCAACATGATCGTGTCCCCTCCTCCCCAAGAAGTCATGATGGCTGAATCAATTGAAGTTCCTGAACAAATCCAATCTGCAGAGGAAATTGAGGAGGATGCAAGAGATGGAGTTCGCTTGGAACCTGCCCAAGCAACTCAAGAGGTCCGGATCAGCAAGGAAGATGAGAGCAAGAGCCTCTCCATCAACACTGAGTTATCCGAAGCTGACAAGAGTCAGCTCATCTCTTGCCTTCTGCAAAATCTAGATATCTTCGCTTGGTCGGCAGATGACATGCCCGGAGTGGACCCGGATGTTGCTTGCCATCATCTCAATCTTGACCCAAACTTCATCCCGATCCAGCAGAAGAAGAGGTCTGTTGCAACTACTCTAGCGCAGCCTATCCGTGAAGAGGTAGAGAAGCTCCTGAAGGCAAAGTTTGTCCAACCAATCCAATACCCAGAATGGGTGTCAAACGTTGTAATGGTAAAAAAGTCGGGTGGAAAGTGGAGGATGTGTGTCGACTTTACTAAACTCAATAAAGCTTGCCCCAAGGATTGCTACCCCTTGCCTCGGATAGATTCTTTAGTAGATTCCGCGGTAGGTTATTCTTTTATGAGTTTTTTAGATGCTTTTTCAAGTTATCATCAAATCAGAATGCATAAACCAGATATACCTCATACTTCATTTATCACAAATGATGGTTGCTTCTGTTATCTCGTAATGCCTTTTGGGCTAAAGAATGCTGGAGCAACCTATCAGAAAATGATGGATACAGTGTTCAGGAGTCAAAAAGGAAGAAACCTTGAGGTATACGTTGATGACCTCTTGGTAAAAAGTAAACTATTCTCTTCTCATCTTAGAGACCTCTCGGAAACTTTTGCAACCCTTCGAACTTTTAATATGAGGTTGAATCCGTTGAAGTGTGTTTTTGGTGCAAGTAAAGGAAAATTCCTGGGTCACCTCCTTACTCCAGAAGGGCTGGAACCCAATCCCGACAAAGTGAAAGCTATTCTGGAAATGCCACCTCCCAAGTCCCCAAAAGAAATTCAGCAGCTGGGAGGGAGGATGGCAGGCTTAAGTCGCTTTATCTCCCGTTCAGGAGATAAGAGTGCACCTTTCTTTAAAACCCTCCGGGGAGGGAGTAGGTTCGAGTGGACAAAGGAATGTGATGATGCTTTCACTCAGCTGAAGAAGCAATTGACATCAACTCCTTTGCTCCAAAGCCCGCGAGAGGGAGAAAATCAATTTCTGTATATGGGAGTCGGAGCCGATGCCATAAGCTCTGTTCTGGTCCGAGAGGAGAAAAAGAAGAAATTTCCAGTCTATTACGTAAGTCGAATCCTGAAGAATGCAGAGACTCGTTATCCTATTCTCGAAAAGTTGGCTTTAATGCTTATAACTTCAGCAAGAAGATTAAGACCATATTTTCAAGCTCACTCGATTTTAGTCGTTACTGATCTTCCATTAAAGAGTGTCTTGGAGAAGCCAGAGCATTCAGGCAGGCTGGCGAAGTGGGCAATAGAGCTCAGTGAGTTTGACATATCCTATGTTCCAAGGATGGCAATCAAAGCTCAAGTCTTAGCGGATTTCATGGTGGCTGACAAAGAAGTTGAGTCGCAGAAGGGGGTCGGAGTGCCCCTTGCTTGGAAAATCTTCGTGGATGGAGCCTCAGGGAAAAATTCTTCCGGAGCAGGAGTTGTCTTAGTCAACCCAAATGGAGTAAGGCTGGATCAATCGCTGAAGTTCTATTTTCAAGTAACAAACAATCAGGCAGAATATGAGGCTTTGCTAGCCGGTCTCAAGTTCGCTAGGGAGCTGGGGATTGATGATGTCGAAGTTTTCACAGATTCTTTGGTGATGGCTTCTCAAGTAAATGGGACTTTCGAAACTAGAGATAGTATTTTAAAGCAGTATCTAACTCTGGTAAAAATTGAGGTGGGGAAGTTCAAAAGCTTTACTATCAACCATATTCCAAGAGGTGAGAACGTGGAAGCAGATGAGTTGGCAAAATTTGGACTTCTCTCGGGAGGAACGACTTCAGAGTTGTTTCGCCTGGCGATTGAAGAAGGAGAGGTCATGGAGATTGATCAACATCCATCCTGGATGGATCCGTTTGTTCTATATCTCTCAACTGGAGAGCTCCATTCATCAATAAAGGATAGGAAAAGGTTTAAACGGAAAACGGCTAACTATTATCTTGTTGCAGGAGTACTTTATAGAAGAACTTTCCTTTCACCATTAGCACGGTGTGTTTCGGAGGAGGAGATTCCAGCGGTCCTTCAGGAGGTCCATTCTGGAGAATGTGGAAGTCACTCTGGAGCTAGAACTTTGGAAAAAAGAATTCTAAGGCAAGGCTATTTTTGGCCTCAAATGAGGAAAGATGCGGAAAAATTTGCTAAGAAATGTGTAAAGTGCCAGAAGTTTGCTCCTCTCCAAAATCAGCCGGCTCAACAACTCAAGTCGATAGCAACTCCATGGCCGTTTGCAGTTTGGGGAATGGATTTGATTGGGACTTTCCCTATGGCAAGTGGGCAACGTCGATATATTATAGTCATGATTGACTATTTCAGCAAATGGATAGAAGCAAAGGCATTGGCCAAAATTACGACTCAAGCCGTGAAAAATTTTATTTGGGGAGAGATAGTATGTCGGCACGGAATCCCAATGGCAATCATCACGGATAACGGTTCCCAGTTCAACAATTCAATTCTTATTAACTTCTGTAAGCAAATTGGCGTTGAGCTACGTTTCGCTTCCGTGCATCATCCAAGAAGCAATGGGCAGGTAGAGGCCGCAAACAAACTCATCATAAATCTCTTGAAAAAGAAGGTAGAAAATGTCAGGCGCAACTGGGCAGAACAACTACCTTCCGTCTTATGGGCCTTGAGGACAACTCCAAGTTCTGCTACTGGGGAGACTCCATTCAAATTATCACACGGTTCCGAAGCCCTTATTCCGGTGGAATTTGAAGTAAAAAGCCCAAGAGTCTTATTAGCACAACAGAATCAAATTGACTGGATGAAAGGAAATGATGAGGAGCTAAAATGCAGCCTTGATTTAATTGAAGAGTTAAGAGATACGACAATCATCAGGCAAGAAGAGGTGAAGAGAAGAATGGCGAGGCTATTCAACAAAAATGTAAGAACCAAAGAGTTCACTAGTTGGAGATCTAGTCCTGAAGAAAATAGATACAGCAGCGAGAGCTGGTTCAGTTGGAAAGCTTAACCCAAACTGGGCGGGGCCGTTTGTGGTGAAGAGCGTGCCTAAAAATGGCGCTTACCATCTCCAAACTTATGAAGGAGAAGAATTACCTCATTCATGGAGCGGAGATGATCTCAAGCTCTTCTTTTCCTAAAAAGTTAGTATCTGATTCATTCATTCTTTTTCTCACTTTTCTTTTCTCAAACATCACGCAGGTATTGTCAAAACATTCGCAATACAAGTGATGGACGATAAGTTTTAAAGAAAAAAAGAGGTTGATTGTTTTTTGAAAAGCCAAAAACCTGTCAAATGAGACATCGACGGATCCTACTATCTTCCCCCTCGACTTGTTAGCTCGACGTGTAATTCTGCCAGGACCACAGATGTCGGGGAGATTTCGAATCTGTGTAGCAGTAGCTCGCCAAGCTCGAGCGGTGGAAGTTTAGGATACCGGGTCCTTGCTGACATCTGGCACACCTCAGCATATCAAGAAGGTCTAGGTGGCTGGCTCAGCTCTGTCATGCATTAAGAAGGACATTGTTACGATCTTAATGATCTTTCAGGGAAAGCAATGTTGGTGTAGCCTCAGCGGCATGACCACACCTGCCCTACCGATCATTTTGGTCTGTAACTTTCGAATACTCGTTGAAGCGTGGTTAGGTAAAGAAGGTCGGAAAGCATCTATGACCGCCACCTGAATCTCGAAGTATAATCAATCAGGGAAAGCAATGTCGATATAGCCTTATCGGCATAACCACACCTATCCTACGGATCATTTAGAAATTCTCCTTCTCTCCTCTTCCCACTTCCCATTTCTACAAAGTCCCATTTATCTCCTGATATTGAGATCGAGCGGTCAGAGGTTTTATGAGACTGCATTTTTCCTCTCTTCAAAGGGTGACCTACATTATTCATGATTAATAGCTTGAATCTTCTCCAGGAGCTGGGTGAAAGTGATAAACAATATTAATTTTTTGAAGGAAGTTGGAATCGTCCTTGGTTCGCTGTGATCGCCAGGACTTGGGAAGAAGTGATCGACGGGCAGGACTCTCCAAAGATGACTGAAATTACTACTCAGGAATCCTTTGTTGATAGAAATTGGTCTGATCATAATGAGATCGCAATCTGGATGTCTCTTATTATTCAAAACTATATGAGAATGCTCTTAATCCTTCATTTCCATCAAGTAATAGTTGGGTTTTCTTCAAAATAGCGGTCTGAGTACATTGAGATCGCCAGACTGATATTCAAGAAGATTTATTATCAAGTTAATTTAAGTGTTTTAATTTTCTAGCAAGCGGTCTAATTATGCTGAGATCGCAGAGTTGTCATTTTTATGCGAGGTTCAGGATTTCTATCAGTTTTCAAACATCAACATGAACTAGAGATCGACGAAATCTAAAGCGTTGAGATCAAGTGCTAAATCTATTTTAAGAGGAACGAAATCGCGTACGAAAGAAGCTGTAGAGGAAACAGTTAAGATTAAATTATTTAGAAACCACAGGAGACCGTCGGTTTGTCTCCTCCAAAATTTGGTTGTTTGAGATTGTCGGTCGGGTCCCCCATTTCTTCAGTGGTATTCTTTTCAGCGATCTCCAAAAAGGCTGGAATTGACAATCGTCACCCCAAGAAAAGGCTAAGGATAAAACTACAAGGCATCTGATGGGGCAAAACTATGCTTGCAAACGATAACGGCAAGTGTACCGTATCGAATGTAGTATAGGTTATTGAAACAAGGTCGTATTAGACTCGGGGCGGTTGAGTACTCTTACTTTAAGAAAATCTCTATTATTTTATCAAATAGAACTTGGGAGCGATTTTGCAAACGGAAAATAAAAATAAAATTAAATTAAATGACGAGTAAAAAGGTCAGCACTCGATCATTGAATCACCTTGGAGATAAAATAAGAACGAAGAATAAAAGCGCATTCTCTTAATAAAATAGCCTAGACCGTGGAGATTCCCGAATTATGAACGCACCTCTCTCGAGGATGCGCTCACCTGAGTTTAGGTTGATCAATCGAACTCTCGTTCTAGAATCGAAACCCCTAAAACTCGCCTTATCGAAGTGAATCCCGCTATTGGCTTTTACTCCAATCCGGAAGGGTAACGTCGTCCTCTCTCGAGGATTGCATTCTACTCTTTTTATCCTTGAATGATCGATTCGCCTTACGAGCTTGTTCGGCTAACTAAAGAATGAAAACAAGAACGGGAATTATAAACTAGAAAGTATAATATCATTTCATTAAAATCAAGGATAAATCTTAAGCGTTTTTAGAAAAGAGAAAGAGCAATTCTAATTTACTTCAAAACCAATATTATTCCTTGGATCATCTCGATCGAGTACCAATAGAGATTTTAGGTACTCATGGAGATTGGGGAATCAAAATAAATAAAAGAGCGTATCATAAAAGAGAGAGGGAATGAGAGAAGAAAAGATCTAATTTATTAAATTACAAAAGAGAGTACAAGCTATGAAATTGAGAATTACGACTATTGAAATGAAAATACAATTTGCAAGAAGAAGGATTACAAGACTACTAAAACATGAAAAATAAACATGAAACGAAGTATCTCATCCTAAAAAACTCATTTTTAACATCTGGAAAAGCTGGCTTTATATAGCTGAAAAAATGAGGTTACACGCCCTTGGTCACGCCCGTGACTGTAGGTCACGCCCTCGGTCATGCCCGTGACCGAGGACGTGTAACTTTAAATGACGCGGCGGCTCGATCTGGATGCTGGTGGCGTGGTCCCGACCGTGACTTGGATGTCACACCCTTGGTCACGGGCATGACCTGGGGCGTGTACTTGGCAAATTTTCACGGAATGGGCCCGAAGTAGCGGCAGCAGGTCTGGAACACATCTTAGGCTGACACGCCCTTGGTCACGCCCGTGACCTTGGGCGTGTACTTGATATTTTTGCTCAAAGTGCCCAGAAAACCTGCAAAACATAAACTAAACTTATATTAGTGACAGAAATAAAAAGGAATGATTATTATAAGATAAAACAAATAATTGATATAAATTTATATTAAAATTACATCAAAATTATGCTAAAAGATGAGTACAAATAGTACTCATCAAACACCCCCATACTTGAGCTTTTGCTATTCCAGAGCAAAAGAATGAGGGAAGAGTTACAAGACATCAGTATTATTTCTAATTAACTAAAATTTTATTAAACCAAGAATAAGTCAAAAGCAAATTTTAGGAATTCAAGAATTAAGCATAAGTTATGTTGATAATTTAAAAAGAGGAATTTGTTTAGCTAACTACTTCTCAAGATAACTATTTAGCAATCGAAATTATAGAAATTTTCAAACAAAATTAGATTAAAATTATAGACACTCTAACATAAAAGAAACTTAAGGAAAAGACACCTACCAAAATATTGCTCTCTTAATAATTTAGTTTAAGACTAGAAACAATGAAATTGGCTAGGAGTGTGTTTAAGCGGAATGGCAAAATGAAGATAAAGGATATGAAGAGGTTTTTGATTGGGGTGATGAATTTTATCCTCTCAGCCCCTTTTTTCATTTTTTTTAAGTATATGTAATACCAGAGAATGATAGACTATTATCCTATCATTTCCACGACATATACACATTTTTCTCTCTTCATTTTTTTGGAATTTTGGGTTGCATATGTTTACCAGAGAATAAAGAACTGACATCTCCTTATTCCCATAACATATGATCTAACAAAAGGGGAAAAGAAAAAAATACATATGTTTACCAAGGGTAAAGAAAACTTCTAGTTTATAAATTAAACTATTTTGAGAGCAAATTTTTAGTGGAATGAAATTTCCTAAGATCTTAAAGTTAAAAGCGAATATAATGAAAAAAATCTAGAGATGTTTAGCCAATTTACCACAAAGTGAAGCTATTTAAAATTAAACGGAGAATAGTGCTAAATTAACTCTCTAATCGAATTAAAAACATAAAATGTTTCTTAAAACCAAATTACTTCAAATTTAAATTTAACAAATTTTGATAAAATAAAATATTAGCTAAATTAAAAATGTAGGAATACTTATAATCGTACCTCAAACTAAATTTCTAGAATATTAAAAACAACAAGGCTAGGCGTTATTTATTATTATTACTATTTTTTTTCAAATAAAAAATAATGAAAGCGAAGCTACACCCCCATACTTAAAATTAAACATTGTCCCAATGTTTAAAACTAAGTATGAAGAAAATTTTGAAAAATAAACTTTTTTTTTTTTTTAAAAAGAAAAATACATAAAATTAAAGATAGGCAAGGGGTGCCTCCCAAGAGCGCTTTCTTTTTCCCGTCTTTAAGCTAGACGGTTATTGTTAGGAAAATGGAAATTTGAAAGATAAGTGAACAGGCAACTCCCCTAATTCACGCGTGGGTGAATGGGCCGGCGTCAGTCGCACGACAACTCCTCCGTTTATCTTGCGATTCTCCTTTTGTCCTTGAACTTGAATATGTAAATCCAAATCACCTATACATACCTGAGGTGATTTGAATTTATAAAGATGGGCGGCATATGGATCAATCAATTAATTGGGGTAGCAACGGCTCATCTTCAACCTGGAAATTATTAGTATAAAGAGAATCACAATTAAACTTGTCAGATAATATTTCACAAGGAGGAGGCGCTTGCGAAAATAAATGATTAAGATCCGGTTGTTCCTTTTCTATAATAATTATTTCTTTAAAAAAATCTAGTGTATTATCAAGCGGAATTAAATTTTCGGACACTAAATTTTCATGAATTTTTGGTTGGATAGAAGGAATTCGCGAGTATTCATGACAAAAAAAATAAAATCCGGGTGAAGTAGGGGAAGAAACTTGTTCTTCTTCTATTTCATCCGAGGTGCCCATAACTTTAAGAAATTCTTGGTAAAGTAATTTTTCTTCATCTTCGGTAAAAGAAGTTATGGGATTACATGAAACCACATGTTCCTCCATAACTAAATCATCCGAAGGTGGAGAAAAAATACTAGTAGAAATAAAATTTTCCTCTAAAATTTGGGGGGTAGTATCTATTTGAATCGGCGGACATTCCCCAAAATTAGAGCACGAAGGTTGCGGCGTAAAAGAAGAAGAACAAGAATTCGATTCTAAAGATTTATCTTCATTTCCCCGTAAACTATCCGGGTGACCTTGCCACCAAGAATAATCTACTTCGGGGATAGAAGAAAAATTATTAGAAGCCGAAAAATTATTCTTGTGAAAATTAGAGAAAACGCTAGACGAAATGACATTTTCCTCTAAATTTTGGGGGGAAGTATCTATATGAATTGGCGAAATTTCCCCCAAATTAGAGAACGAAGACAGCGGTGTATAAGAAGAAAAACAAAAATTCGGAACTAAAGATTTATCTTCATTGCTCCGTAAACTATCCGGGTGAGCTTGCCATGAGGAATAATCTACTTCGGAGCTAGAAGAACAATTAATTAAATGCCGAAAGATTATTTTCATTAAAATTTGAAAAATTATTTTCATCGAAGTTTGAAAAATTATTAAAAGATGAAAAATTATGATCGTAGTTATTATCAAAATTATTTTCATAATATTGAGGATAATTATTTTCATAATAATTATTTTGAGAATAAGAATGCAAATAACATTCCTCACTTTGATGAGGCGCACCACAATAATGACAACTAAATTGGCGTTCTCGTGCGGCTTGTAAGAGATAAAGTTGGTTTCGAAGCTCGACAACCTTAACAGCCAATTCCGATTCTTTCATATTAAAATAAATAAAAAGGAAACAACCTTCACTTAAATGAATGGAATTTTATAAATATTTTTATTATAAATTTTATTTTTTCAAAAAGCGGGTTAAATTAGTCCCGGACTTCCCAAGATCTACCCGGTGAAGGGTTTGCAAGGTACTAGAGGCTATGATGGGAATTCAAACCCAAAGCGTCCTTTCCAAGAATTTAGATTGCGCTTTTTAAGATTTTTTTTTTTTATATAAAAATAAAATTAAAGAAAAGGGGGAGAAGAAAGAGAACAATAAAATTAATAAATATTTCTTTTTTCGGAATATCAACCGTGTCCCCGGCAACGGCGCCAAAAACTTGATGGGGCAAAACTATGCTTGCAAACGATAACGGCAAGTGTACCGTATCGAATGTAGTATAGGTTATTGAAACAAGGTCGTATTAGACTCGGGGCGGTTGAGTACTCTTACTTTAAGAAAATCTCTATTATTTTATCAAATAGAACTTGGGAGCGATTTTGCAAACGGAAAATAAAAATAAAATTAAATTAAATGACGAGTAAAAAGGTCAGCACTCGATCATTGAATCACCTTGGAGATAAAATAAGAACGAAGAATAAAAGCGCATTCTCTTAATAAAATAGCCTTGACTGTGGAGATTCCCGAATTATGAACGCACCTCTCTCGAGGATGCGCTCACCTGAGTTTAGGTTGATCAATCGAACTCTAGTTCTAGAATCGAAACCCCTAAAACTCGCCTTATCGAAGTGAATCCCGCTATTGGCTTTTACTCCAATCCGGAAGGGTAACGTCGTCCTCTCTCGAGGATTGCATTCTACTCTTTTTATCCTTGAATGATCGATTCGCCTTACGAGCTTGTTCGGCTAACTAAAGAATGAAAACAAGAACGGGAATTATAAACTAGAAAGTATAATATCATTTCATTAAAATCAAGGATAAATCTTAAGCGTTTTTAGAAAAGAGAAAGAGCAATTCTAATTTACTTCAAAACCAATATTATTCCTTGGATCATCTCGATCGAGTACCAATAGAGATTTTAGGTACTCATGTAGATTGGGGAATCAAAATAAATAAAAGAGCGTATCATAAAAGAGAGAGGGAATGAGAGAAGAAAAGATCTAATTTATTAAATTACAAAAGAGAGTACAAGCTATGAAATTGAGAATTACGACTATTGAAATGAAAATACAATTTGCAAGAAGAAGGATTACAAGACTACTAAAACATGAAAAATAAGCATGAAACGAAGTATCTCATCCTAAAAAACTCATTTTTTAACATCTGGAAAAGCTGGCTTTATATAGCTGAAAAAATGAGGTTACACGCCCTTGGTCACGCCCGTGACTGTAGGTCACGCCCTCGGTCATGCCCGTGACCGAGGACGTGTAACTTTAAATGACGCGGCGGCTCGATCTGGATGCTGGTGGCGTGGTCCCGACCGTGACTTGGATGTCACACCCTTGGTCACGGGCGTGACCTGGGGCGTGTACTTGGCAAATTTTCACGGAATGGGCCCGAAGTAGCGGCAGCAGGTCTGGAACACATCTTAGGCTGACACGCCCTTGGTCACGCCCGTGACCTTGGGCGTGTACTTGATATTTTTGCTCAAAGTGCCCAGAAAACCTGCAAAACATAAACTAAACTTATATTAGTGACAGAAATAAAAAGGAATGATTATTATAAGATAAAACAAATAATTGATATAAATTTATATTAAAATTACATCAAAATTATGCTAAAAGATGAGTACAAATAGTACTCATCAGCATCAAAAGTATTCTTCCCAAACGCTACGAAGCGATCAGAAAGAAGTAAGACCGCACTCTATCCAGTCAATAATATTTAAAGATCACAATCTGGTATAATGAAGATCGCTAGCGACGACCGCCACGAAGAGAGTACTGTAAGATGTTTTCTTTTCTAGTACTCAGATTTTCATAAAGTAGTACTGGCAATTGGAGGATCGCAATTTATACTTATAAAGTAATTATTCAAAATTTTTTATAAAGATCGATAAAATTTAAATGTATTAAAATCGAATACCAATTTCACCTTAAAGTGAAGAGACCGCATAAGGTATAAACAACATAGAAGAAGTATAAAAGCAGAAATCGGATCGCAAGAGGCAAGAAAGTCAATATTATCCTTCATGTTCATTCAAAATATTTAGGTACATCAGACTGGCCGGTCTTCAAAAAAATTAGAATTACATTTTATCTACTCATTTTTTCGATCTCTTGGGAGACCGCTCATCTGAAGAGGAGGACGAGCCGGCCTCACCAGAAGATTCTTCCGAGCCCTCTCCTGGAACTTTCGACCCAGAGCTTGAGGCTGCTCCTGAGCTCGTATCCTGGCCTTCCACATATTGGCTGCCGCTCAGCTGGTCTCCATCTTCGATCACGACGTCTTACTCGTCATCAGCGGACTCTTCAGTAGTCAAAGATTGTTCAGCAATTCTTCTTGCCGCCTGAGGGAAAAGAGCAGCAAAGGTTGTATCTTTGTACTCCTCAGAAAGACCGCCTCGATTTCGGAGCTCCGTGATTACTTGCTCGGCGGTCTCCCTTACGTGGTGCGCCATTGCTCTCTTAAAATCAGGATTATGGATGTCGTAGGCCATTTCCTTCGCCCGCTGAAGAAAAGAGATGATTTTATCGCGCGGTCTAAACGAGTTCAGGAAAAACATTTAGTAAAGAGATATAATACTAGCAGATCTTCATTTTCCTTCAAGACGCTTCGGAGTGTTCGCCCCATATAATGCTGAAGAGTGGTATTCCGAAGGGCCGTTTGAGCACAGATATCTGGAAGCAGGTCGGTCTCGATATCAAAAATCTCGGCCGTATTTTTCTTTCCGTATAATGCCGCGGTCACAGCAGTAGCATGGTGGGTTAGTTTCCCACTCCAGAGGGGGAGATCGGTAGAAACTCTCACGGTCTTTCCTTTGGCGCCCCATTTGAGTAAAGGTTTGCCTTTTAAATCTTTCTGATGACGCATATAGCCATGCAGAGGAAATGGCTCCGCAGCGGTCTTAGAAGAATTACCGGTCTCAGCGGTCTGAAATTTTTCTTCTCTCTTCAATCTTCTTTCCCTTTGGGTAAGTACTTCTTCAGCAGGTGCTACCGGGTCCTTCGTCGGAACCGCAAGGGATGCTGAAAATGGAAAGTTAGAAAAGTAAAGTAAAAAATGTAGGAAATGCTGGGAGATCGCTGGAAGCAACTCACTTTCCTCAGGAACAATCTCAGCGATCTCGGGCCAGATCGCCAGATAATGAGTGAGATCCAGGCGCTTTCCAGCCAGAAACGTCAGAATCTTTAACTCTTCCTCTGAGATCGATTTGCTCTTCTGAAAGATCTTGTCAGGTCGCGGAGAAGGGCGACTCTTGAGACCGCCAAGATCGCCTTCGAACACAAGGAACCTCTCTGTCCAGAAGGGAACCTTGTTTGGAAGATTGAGAACTTTGAATCCTTCAGTAGAGAAGTATATTAACCCTTTGAATTCCTCTTTCTTTTGACCTTCTTTCAGGACCTTAGCAGTGAAGGACGCACGGAAGAGCGCCATCGTGAATTTTATCTTCTCCGATCTCAGGTAGTTTATAAAAACACTAATAAGACCGATCGAGTTCGGCGGCAGCTGGGCGAGCACCAGCCCGTAATACTCCATGATCTCCAAAAACTCCCAAGGGAGAGGAATCCTCAACCCACACTCAAAGTGATCAATAGGGATGATGAACTTCTTCTCCTCCCCGAAACTGAGCCCTTCGGTCTCAGTTGGCGGTCTCACGACAATTTGAGTCTGGATCATGTGCTTCTTCAAGAACTCAACATATTCTTCTTTTGAAATGGTGGCAAGGTTTGTGATCGGCTCTGAGGAAAATTGAGGAAGTAGTGGATCGAGCGGACACCATTCTTGGAGATCGTTGTGACCGGTGCTTAGGGCGCATACAAAAAATATAAAATAAAATCCAAAAGGGGCGGCTATTTATAGTGAGCGAGTGATGATTTCGTCATCATTACTTTTTCTCGAAGACCGCCCAGTGAAATCTCTCGGATCGCCAAAACCTGTAAAGAAGCCAATGAGGTACTGGCATCTTTTCGACCTCAAAAAAAGAGAGACCGCAACATTTCAGATCACAGTACAAACAAGCAATACAAAATGGCAAAAACATCACAGCAGAATAGGAGATCGCAAGCAAAAGGAATTAAAAACGTATTATACAACAATTGTTCATCATATTACAAAATCATATGAAAGTGGAACGTCAAATGTTTATTTCGAATGAGGCCTCTTTCTTCCTACAAAGGCCGCGATGTCTTGCATCTCATTAATAGAGCTGAAGGCCGAAGCAAGACCCTGGTTCGCGTTCATCGCAGCCCGGTGAATCCTTGACATTTCTTTATCAACTATTTCCATGGGGACAACCATGATCTCGGAGCTCGGTCTCATATCCTGGTGATCGCCAGATGGTCCCGGTCTCATCGACATTCTCGCAGTGCCGCCCCTTAGCGCAGCAACCTCAGCAGACAAAGCGGCAGATTTTCCCTTGTAATATTCAACGTCTTTCTCAGATCGACGTAGTGCTTGAGTAAGCTCGCCAATCTTGTGATCGCTTGCCTCTTCCGCTTTTCGGTGTGACTGGATGAGCTCACCGGCTGGGTCATAAGCTGCACGGAGCTTCTCTTCAAGGCCGCGGATCTGATCATGATAGGCGCGTTCCGGAACCAACATAGACCGAACATCCTCAAACATAGGATTGAGGATATTGGCAAGTTGATCGGAGATCGCAACCCTCCGCACCGGAAGTTCCCCCTCTTCCATCTCAAGAATGTTTTCATCTACGAACAAAAGAGCAAAGGTTAGTTCAGTTTTCAAAAACTCAGAATAACAAGGTTCGCAAAGAAAGGATACTTGGAAAGGAATCAAGACCGCAGTCATGCAGCATATTTTCAATATTAATTGTGACCGTTGGTTCTGCGGTCAGTACGAGGTGGTCTGATCCCCTCAAGCGTTCGAGGTTCATTCTTTCCAACTCTCTCTTTTGCGACCTCTCTCCTTCTTTTCTTCTCCTCTTTAACTCCACGTTACTAACAAGAATATCGTCAGTTTCAATGATAACGACCTCATGTTTTCATTCCGAAGAATCAGGTCGAACCGTTCGAAGAGGAAGATTTTCTAACGATCTGGCCATGATCAACGCCTTACCAGTTCACAGAGCGGAAACCGCATTCACGCGGTCTTCTGCTGCTCGGTTTAGTTCCGCCTCTTGAGCAGCAGAAAGGGTTGGAAGACCGCTTGATAGTGCAGCCTTTTCCTTTGCAATCTGCCGGTTCTTTTCTTCTGCCTCCAGTTCGGAAGCCATTCTCTTTTGTTCCTCGACGGCCTGATAGGGCTGCCTTCTTCTCTTCTTTCTTTTTCTTCGCAGCGGCCTGGGCTGCCTTCCTCTCTTCGTCTTCTTTCTTTTTCTTTGCAGCGGCTTGGGCTGCCTCCTTTTCTTCTTCTTCTTTCCTTGTAGCGGTCTGGGTTGCCATCCTCTCTTCTTCCTTTTTCCTCGCTGCGACCTGAGCCGCCTTCTCTTCTTCCATCCTCTTCTTCTCCTCCTGTTCGGCGGCGATCCTACCTGCTTCCGCCTCTTTTCTTTCCCTCTCTTCTCGATCCCTCCTTTCCCTATCTTCTCTCAGCTTCACTTTAGCAGCGGCGATCTCCTTTTCTTTTTCCAAAATCTCTTTTTCAGCAGCGGCTGCTCTAAGACTTTTCCGCCTCAAAAGGGTCAAGCACCTGTAAGGAAGAACAAGAAAAATCATTAGAAGAATCTCCTTCAAGGTAGGCGATCAGTTCAGGATCGGCCTCCCTTGAAAAAGCCGAGATCGCTGAAAAAGAAAGGAGATCGGCCGCGTCATTTACCTCCAAAGGAGCATTCTCAAGATCCTTGAGTTCGCCACCCTCGGATTGAGCGATCGTCTTAGAGGCGGTCACCCCTTTGACATCGTCATTTTTCAGTTTCTTAGCACTCTGAGTAGAAGGATTTGAATTTTTTCTTTTACCTGCTTTGGAAGAATCCAGAGAATTGCCTAACTGTTGCATAATTTTTTCAGCTTCAGCATTTTTCTCCCGCAGCCCAGCCAGGATAACCTCTGTGGAAGCTGGTATCCTTATGTTGAACGGTGGTAAGACCGAGCGCCTCCACGGTTTTCTGGTAATTAAAAGAAATGGAAAAATCAGGAAGGATCAGTTCAGGCCCTGAAGAACTAGATGATAAAACAGCGACAACGCGATGTAGTGGAACCTCATTTTCGGAAAGAACGGTGATTTTCTCTGGAGAAGGTCGCGCGGTCTCCTTGGACGTGCCCGCCTCCGGTGAAGTCTTAACAACTTTCACAACCTTCTTCGTAGTAGCAGTCTTCCTCTTCTTCTTCTTTTCAGAGGAGTCTTTTCCCGGAGAGTCGAACGCAGACAATAACGTTGACATTATCGAGCTCGACTTATCTACTTTTTTAAGACCGCTTGCAAGGTAAGCTCGTTTACTTTTTCAAGAAATTATGATTTCACAGACTATCGGAGGGGTATTTATAGCCCGGGGGGGCATTGATGGCGATCGCGGTCTCAGCGGTCAAAGCTTACATTTTCGAAGTTCCAGGTGCAACTTAAAAATGTGCGGGGATTATGTTTGTCCGGAAAGCCCGCGACCTCCTCTTGCTGGTCAAATTTTTCGGTCTCAGCGGTCTCAATTTCGGTGACCGCCCAGATCGCCAGCTGCCTCCTCGACTGGAATTTTCTAAGTGCCGAGCGGCCAGAGAGTGTGAGACCGCCAGCTTAAGCGGTCTGATCTTTTTTCTTTTCTTTATTATTTGTATTCCTTTTCCCTGCCCTGGCTCTCCTGTATCCTGGGCAGCCCGTAGTTTTCAGTTCTGCCCGTTTAGGCAGCCCCCTCGTCTATAAATAGAGGGGTAGGGGTACCAGAAAAAGGACTTTTGGCTCAGAGGCTCCAGCTTACAACCTGCGTAAGCAGGTCTCGTTTCTTCGTGATCGTTTTCCCTTTGTTCCAGCATCTTCTGTCTTAGTAACCTACACTTCGCAGTTTTCTCCCATCCCCTTTAGTGTGAATTTTGGAGGTACCATTTTTGGCACCAACAATGTGCTTCTTTTCATCCAAAGGTTTGGTGAAAATATCAGCCCTTTGTAAGTCAGTAGGAATAAATTATAGGCAAATTTTATTTTTATCCACATTATCTCTGATAAAGTGGTGCCTAATTTCTATGTGTTTAGTCCTACTATGGAGTACTGGATTTTGTGCTATAGATATTGCACTAGTATTGTCACAAAATATAATTAATTTATTTAAGTTGATACCATAATCTAGAAGTTGATTTTGTATCCACAGAATCTGTGAGCAGCAACTGCCAACAGTAATATATTCTGCTTCAGCTGTTGATGTAGACACAGATGTCTGTTTCTAACAAAACCAAGACACAAGCTTGTCACCAAGGAACTGGCAAGTTCCTGATGTTCTTTTCCTATCTACTCTGCATCCAGTATAATCAGAATCTGAGAATCTAGTTAATTCAAATTCTGATGCAGTTGGATACCAAAGTCCTAGATTTAGACAACCCTTTAAATATCTCAAAATTCTTTTTAATAAAATAAGGTGAGATTCTTTTGGGTTAACTTGGAACCTAAAACAAATGCATGTAGCAAACATTATGTCTGATCTACTAGCTGTTAAGTAAAGTAAAGAGACAACAATTGCTCTATACAGTTTTGATCAGCATGTTTCCCTGATTTATCATTGTCTACAACAGCATTGAAGGGCATGGGTGTTTTCATAGAAGAAGCATCAGACATACCAAATCTTTTCACTAATCCCTTAGCATACTTGGATTGTGATATGAATATGCCATTAAGAGTTTGCTTCACTTGAAGGCCAAGGAAGTAAGATAACTCACCCATACTACTCATTTCAAATTTTGATTGTATTAGCTCAGAGAACCTTTTGCATAAATTTGAATTAGTAGAGCCAAAAACAATATCATCTACATAAATTTGAACTAGTAAAGTTTGATTTTTATGTATCCTGGAAAATAAAGTTTTATCAACATTGCCTCTATAAAATTTGTTCTCTAAAAGAAAATTAGCTAGGGTCTCATACCATGCTCTAGGAGCTTGCTTGAGAGCATAGAGAGCTTTATTAATCTTAAGAACATAAGAAGAGTGAGTTGGAGAGATAAAACCTGGTGTTTGTTCCACATATACTTCTTCTTTGATATCTCCATTTAAAAATGCACTCTTCACATCCATCTGATAGACTTTAAACTTCTTGAAAGCAACAAATGCAAGAAATATCCTTATAGATTCAAGTGTTGCAACAGGAGCAAAGGTTTGATCATAATCAATCCCTTCTTCCTGAGAGTATCCTTGGGCTACCAATCTGGCTTTATTTCTGATTATCAAGCCTTGATCATCTAGCTTGTGCCTAAAGACCCATTTGGTGCCAATAACTGGATGGCCCTTTGGTCTTGGAACCAAATCCCAGACTTTGTTCCTTTCAAATTGATTGAGTATCTCTTGCATTGCAAGAATCCAATTTGGATCTTGTTCTGCATCTTTTATGGATTGAGGTACAATTTGTGATAGGAAACAAGTATGCATCTGATTTTGGTTGAGTTGATGCCTTGTTTGAACACCTGCTGAGATGTCTCCAATAACTTGAGATATTGGATGATCTCTAACTGTGATGTGATCAACAATTGTAATGGGTTCAGCAAGAGTTTCCTCTGGAGGGATTTGATCAGCTGTCACTTGATTAGAATTATCAGCAAGATCTTCTGGATTATCTTTTTCTTCATTGTCTTCAATAGTTTGAGTTGATGGGAGTAGAGAGTCTTTATTCTGTAGATCCAATCCATTATGCTCTTCACATAGAGCTGGTGCCTGCAAAATATCTTTGGTAGAGGTGGTATACCTCTCCTTATTTAATATGTTAGTTTCATCAAAAGAGACATGCATGGACTCTTCTATCTTAAGAGTTGATTTGTTATAAATTCTATATGCTTTACTAGAAAGAGACTATCCAAGGAATATACCTTCAGCAGCCTTTGCTTCAAATTTCCTTAGATATTTCTTATCATTGTTATGCAAATAGCATTTACAACCAAAAATCTTAAAATAGTTAACCTTAGGCTTTTTATTCTTAAGCAATTCATAGGGTGTTTTACCCTTAAGTTTGTGTATCAGACTCCTGTTTAACACATAATTTGTTGTATTTCACTACCTCTGCCCAAAAAGAGATTGGCAAGTGAGCATCAGCAAGCAATGTAGTTGCTGATTCAAGTAATGTTCTATTTTTCCTTTCGGCTACCCCATTTTGTTGAGGAGTTCTAGGAGCAGAGAAACATTGCCTGATCCCTTCTTTTCCACAGAATTCTCTCATCAGAAGAGATTCAAACTCAGTGCCATGATCACTTCCGATCAATACAATTAGAGTAGAGTACTCAATCTTGACGGACATGAGAAAGTTTGTTAGAACACTGAAGGTGTCAGACTTGTTCCTAAGAAAGAACACCCGAGTGAATCTTGAGAAGTCATCTACAATAACTAAAGTGTAATTTTTCCCTCCTAGACTCTTTATTGCAGTGGGTCCAAAGAGATCCAAATATAGTAAGTACAGAATCCTAGGTGAATCACTCTTGGATAAAGATTTGAAGCTACTCTTGGTCTGCTTTCCTAGTTGATAAGCCCTGCAGAGTCCTTCCTTCTTGTATGAGCCAGAAGGAAGTATTCTTACCAGACTGTCCTTGGAGAGCTTAGAGATAGTTCTAAGGTTAATATGACCTAGCCTTTTATGCCATAACTAATTTGTTTTACTTATTGAATTAAATAAACAAATGTCTGAATTGGCAGAACCAAAATTGACTAAATATAAATTTCCTTGTCTTATACCAGATAACACATTGATGTTCTTATTATTGGTAATAAGACATAAGGAATGATTAAAAGTTACCTAATAGCCTTCATCACATAGCTAGCTTATGTTGATGAGGTTATGCTTGAGACCCTTGACATATGCTACCTCTTTGAAGGTGACTGCTCCAACTCTGACTTTTCCATATCCTTTAGTTTGTCCACAGTTGGAGTCTCCAAAAATTACTTTGGGTCCAAGCTTTGCCTTGTAATCACTTAGATTGGCCTTATTTCCTGTCATGTGCTTAGAGCAGCCACTATCCAAATACCAATGTTGTTCTATGTTTGGAAAGCTTTGTACCTGCAAAACAGAAAACTTACTAGTTGTTCTTGACCCAGACTATCTTGGGTCCTTTTTTCTTACCACAAAATTCAGAAATGTAAGAGATCTCAGGATGATCCTTATAGCCTTGTGGATGATATCTCCTTGGAGGAATATTCCACTCAGTAAAGGGATTCTTAGTATGTTGAGAATGAGAATTCTTTAGAAATGAAGTATATTTTTCGTTCGACGAACTTGGCTGAGTTCGTCGATCGTCGTTCGACGAATTGAAGTTATTTTGTCGAGCGCCACTTGAAGGATAGTTATACTGAAGATCTATATTCAGCGTTCGTCGACCACCATTCGACGAATTCATGTGATTTCGTCGTACGCAATTCGACGAATTCTTTTGAATTCCTTTGTTCTTAACAGCCTTGCTTTAGATGTTCTTACCTACTTCTACTGCCTCTTTGCCTTTGGCAGAAATGAATTTCACTGGAGTAGATAGAGTGTCTTTCTTAAGAAGATATTGCTGACTTGATGATGCACCCAAGCCACAGTTTGCCATTGAGTCTGGCATTTACAGTGCTTGTGATGTCCATCAATTTGATGCTTCTCCCATTGAGGAATTCTTCAAACTTTTTGGCCTCAGATAATTTGTTCTCAATGAGAACAATATGTTCTTTGGAGGCAGCCAGTTATTTCCTAAGATTGGCATTATCTTCAGTTAGTTGGTTCATTTCAACCAACTTACTTCTGAGGGAAATTATCTCCTTCTCAGATTTAATTAAGTCTAAATAAAGAGTTTTAAATTCATTTTTAAAATCATTTGAAGTAAAATCAAAGGTAGAGATTACCTGATCACTATCAGTGTCAGATTCTAATTCATCAGAATTGTTTGCTGAGGCATTGATAGCTATCAAGCAAAAACTTCTTTCATCTGCATCATCTTCATCATCACTTGAGCTGGATGATGATGCATGTTCTGAATCACTGCTTGAGTCATAAATAGCCATCATGCATAGATCCTTTTCATTTGACTCATCTTCATCTTCAGAGGAGCTGGATGATGACTCTGATTCAGTCTCACTCCATGTCTCAGCTACAAAGCCCCTTCCCTTGTGTTTATGTTTGTGGGAGTATGGCTTGCTGGAGTGTTTCTTTTCTTCCTTGTCTTTTCTTCTGTCCTTCTTTTGATTTTCTGGACACTTAGGTAGGATGTGTCCAGGCTTCCTGCAACCAAAACAGATAATTTCTTTAGAATGTGTTCTGTCATACCTTGGTTTCTCCTTGGATCTGAAGTCCTTCTTTCTGAGGTCCTTTCTAGCCATTTTGTAGAATCTTTTGGCTAGGAGGCTCATTAACTCCATTTCTCCTAGGAGCTTTGTCTTCCTCTTCTGTTGCCTGAAAAGCAATGCCTCATTCTTTTTTGGAGGCTGGTGAGGGGATAGACTGTTCAACTTCTCTTAACTTAATAAGCTGCTCATAGGATTTTAGCTTGCCTATATGGTCTCAGTAGAGACCTCATTTAGGCTTCTTGCTTCCTTGATTGGCCAGATCCTTGAGTCCCATGTGCTGGGGAAGCACATTAGGATCTTATCATTTACTTCAGTGATTGTGATCACTTTATCCAAAGACTTCAGCTCATTGATGATGAGACTGAGTCTGTTATACATATCTGCAACTGTTTCAGTATCTCCCTTCTTGAAGTTCTCATATTGGGAGATGAGATGTGATCTCCTGTCCTTTCTCTCATCGGCAGATCCTTCAACCATGTTGTTGAGAGAGTTCCAGATATCCCTGACTGAGGTGCAGTCCACAACCTTCTGGAATATGTCATCAGACATGGTCTATGCCAAGATGTTCATTAGCTTTGGCATCTGCATTCCTTTGTTTCTTCTGAGCATCTGTCCACTCAGGAGGTGGAACAACATTAGTGTTGGTTGCTGTTTCAGTACTTGTTGTTGCTGATGGAGTAGGAGGTCCTGTCAAAATAGAATTAAAAATATCTTCATCAATAGAGTTCATATAAAGTTTGATCTGTGCTTTCCATAATGCAAACTTGTTAAGATTGCACATAGGAGGTCTTGTGCTTGAGTAATCTTTATTCTGTGCTATGAGTTTTTAGAAAAAGAAAACTCTAGAAAAAGTTAAGATCTAATTGATCTTTGGATTCAGGTGTTAGCCTGTGTAACCCAATAACCTAGCTCTGATACCAATTGAGAGTGAGGTATTAGATCTTAGACTTACTCTAGAGGGGGGGGGGGGGGGGGTGAGTAGAGTATTAAAAGTTTTAACTTATTTTATACCGGAATTAAAATAATGATATATGTATGTGTAATTGAGTGAGAATAAAAACCAAAACAATAAACACAGCACAGTACAGAAAGAAAAACACAAACACAGCAAAGACACAAAGATCTATAGTAGGTCCCCAATCAACCTGAGTACATCTATTCTTCTATCACACTTGGTAGGAATCCACTAGGTTTTTGATCAGGTGCCCAATCACCACTGGGATTTTTGGTCAGGTGCCCAAACACCACTGAGCTTTTGATCAGGTAGCTGAAACCAAACCACATGTTTTTGATCAGGTGCCCTGCCACCAAAGATTAACTTTTGAATGGAATTAAAACCCTGTACAAGATGGGGTAAAAAGAGTAAACAAAAAGAGTTTATGAAGTTCTTCTCTATCAATAAGATCTGAGAGAAGACTAGTGGATGATGTTGTTGTAAAGCTCCCCATGTCTGATGGAATTTGTTGACATTTGGTGAAGCTTTCTCTTGGATGAAGAAGACAAAAAATCAACAGTAAAAACTGAGAGAAAATTTTTGATGTTCTCAGAGAATGAAGATGTTGCTTGTAGAAGATAAAGATTTCTGTATTTCTCTTCTCTGTCTCAGTATATCAAAAGTATATCTTCTCTCTATCTGTATTGTATCCCCTTGTATATCTCTTTTTGTATCTCTTGTATATTTCTTCTAAAATTCAGATTTTCTGATAAAGAATAGAATAATCTGAGATAATTCTTTCTTGGGATTGCAATAACAAACATTCTAATTCTGCAGAGACTTTAATTCCTCTTCAATGAAAGTTTCCTTTTCCAAAATATGTCAACGGCTAGATTCTCGAAATAAGAGAATAGAATGAATATATAAAAGGAAAGATAAAATCTTGACTTATCTGAATATAAATAGATCCATTGCTGAAAATTCGATCTGAGTTCAGAGAAAAGAGACAACTGATTCGTCAGAAATTGTCAAGATCAAAAGGAATTTCGTCGAACATAAAGTTGAATTTGTCGATCTCAATCAGGACTTCATCGAACTGAACACTGAGTTACTAATTCGTCGAACAGAACACTGAGTTCGTCGATCTCAATCAAGAGTTCATCGAACTGAAAGGTAGAATTGGAAGAACTGGCTTGGCAGACTGATTTCGTCGAGCTGGAGATCAAATTCGTCGAACTGATAAACGACGTTCGTCGAACTTAGAAAGGAGTTCGTCGAACACAAAAAACATAGAATTTCCTAAGTTTTAGCTAACTTAAACAGCCTAGACATTGACCCTGAAGACTATACAATGGGGTCAACTTGAGTCCTAATAGTAGATAGTGATCCTAGCCCAAATCAGTAATAGGGTTGTTCCAACAGGATACACATTGATATCTTATTGATATCTTGTTTGGTGGGTTTTTAAATTAAGCGAAGGTTAAGGATTTTTCTCCAAACTATATCCGATAAAGGCAAGTATACCTTATCTTCTATAGTATAGGATATTAAGAAATACCAAGGTCGTATTCCACAGGGCGCGTTGATTACTTCTACTTTGAGTAAAGTCGTTATTATCTTATCTAATGATATTTTGGGGTTTTGGTTACTTAGCTAGAAAAAGAGAAATTGCAAGCTAAATTAAGGTTTAGATGATGATAAAAGAGGGTAGTACTCAATCAAAAGTCACCTTGGAGTGAGAATAGACAAGTGAAAAGAGAATAAATCTAATTCCGTTTAAATTGAACTACTTGACCGTGGAGGTTCCCGAAGCTCGAACATGCCTCTCTCGAGGTTAATGCCCAACTAAGATTAGGAAAAATCAACCGGACTCTCGTCCTATAATCGATTACCTAAAACTTGCTTTACGAAGTGAACCCCGCTATTGGATTTGACTCCAATCCGAGAGATTTACGTCATCCTCTATCGAGGGGTGCGTACAACTCTCTTTACCCATGAGTGATCGATTCATACCTTGAGCCTCTCGACTAACTAAGTATGAAAACATAAGCAAAAACCATACATCGATAATATGGCCTCACTAATTAAAAATCAAGGGTAATTCAAGTGTTTATAAAAACGGAAAAAGAAAACCTTAGAAAATCATAACTTGTCCATCTCATCCTCGGATCATTTTGATCGAGTACTAATGAGGATTAGTTAATCATGGTGGAGGGGGAAGAGAAAGAAAAATGAAATTCCATAATAAGAAAAATTAGCTAAGGAAGGGGAAGACAAATAAAGAGAGCAAACTAATTTTTATTTAAATGAAAACTATTACAAACCTTAAGAAAGGAGATTGCAAGCTAGAAGAAATAAAGTTACAAACTTAAACTAGGCTATTGCATTGAAAGAAAGCTAGTACATTGCATGAGAAAAAGAAGAGAACATGAAAGGAAAGAAACATGAACATGAACATGAAAGTGAAAAATACTCAGGATTGACTCCAGCAGCACCTCCCCCACTCCAAAATTCTGAACCCTGGACTCAAGGAGAGCCTCTGAATTTATAGGAAAAAATTTCAGATTACACGCCCTTGGTCACGGGCGTGACCAAGGGCGTGACTGCACTATTCACATCGGATCTGACAGCAGCGTGGGCTTTCTGGACGGCGCGGCGAAAAGTGGACATTACACGCCCTCAGTCATGGGCGTGACCTAGGGCGTGACTTTGGACAGCGGCTTCATTAAATGCGGCGTGGGCTGGAATTCGGCGCGGCGGCGAGAAAGAGATCACGCGGGCAAGTCACGGTCGTGACATGTGCGTCACGGGCGTGACTAGGGTTGACTTCTCGGCAGCATCTCCACATCTCGACGGCGGCTCCACGTGGAAGATTCTAAGTTTACACGCCCTTGGTCACGGGCGTGACTTTGGGTCACGGGCATGACCTGGGGCGTGACTTGGTGTGGGCTAGCTCAGACAGCGCGACATCATTCTGGACTGATCTTCGGGTTACACGCCCTTGGTCACGGGCGTGACCGAGGGCGTGTAATGCTATTTTTTTCCAATTTGTCCAAAATTCTGCAAATATTTAAATTAGGCTAAGTTAGAATCAAAATTACAAAAAGAACTACTTATAACCTAAAATTGACGTAAAAAGGAAAATTCATATTAAATATTTACAAAATTTCCTATTAAAAACTTATATAAAAACTACTTATCACTTATCGACGTAGTTGTCTCAGCGGTATGGCTTCGTCTCGACAGCAAGGCTCCGTCCCAGCGGCCCGCGGTTAGGTTACCGCGTGGCGTTAGTCTTCCCGATGGCAAGATCTTTGTCTCGATGGAAAGGTCTTCGTCTCGATGGCAAGGTCTTCATCTCGATAGTAAGGTCTTTGTCTCGACGGTAAGTTTTCTTCTCTACGTCTCATGGTAGGTTACCGCGCGTCGGTAGGCTTCTCGATGCCAAACATCGAGATCGTTTTGACGCAAACCTTCTCGACGCCATATGCCTTCACGTCGATGTCCATCCCTTCGACAGATCTAGCGCCCGCGGTAGGCGTAGCTCGTGGCGGTAGTCTTCTTGATGGTTTCCTTGGAATTACAAGCCTTGTCAATGACGTTACATAGATTTTCGACGACATATGCCTTTACGTAAATAAAGTCACGTCGATAATGCCAGCGCATGGCGGTAGTGCTAGCATTCGGTGGTAGTCACAGTAGACTTTATTTTTCGACGTCTTCACACCTGTAAACCAGCACACTATACCCAAGATATGTATGATCAAATATCGTACGATTTGATATTGTCAAACAAGAGAGATGCAGAACAATGTTCCAACTGTTAAAATTTTTGATTTGAATTGTTTAGGAGTAAGCAGGAGTTGCATCAACTGAGTTATAGCCAAAAAACCACAATGCCACACAGCAACACAAGAAACTTTATTGAATCACAAACGTCATTTACAGTGCGAGATATACATGGCGAGACATGATTCATAAGAATCACGAAGGAGAGAAGAACAAAACACACCAAAACAAATCTGGCGGCTAGACAAGCTGAGACCGCACAGACCGCTCAACTCCAGAGGTCGCCCGGCTTGATCTGAGACCGCACGAACAGAAAAGAGACAGACCGCCTGCACTGCAAGACCGCCACCTGAGACCGCACGAACTGGAGCTTTATTGGAATGAAGAACTGAAGCTGTCTCCAGACCACAACTCAGATCGCCTAACCACTGAAGGTCGCCTGATCGCTGAGCTCGCTGTGAACAACACAAGAACAAAAATAAACCAGTTCGCAGACAGACCGCTGCCGAACTGTTTATTCAAGACGCTGGGAATCACCAAGAAGGAGACCGCAACCTGCTGACCGCAAACCTGCGAACACAACAAATAGTCAACTCACTTTCGAGACCGCCCGACCTCAAAGTTGAGACCGCACGAATTAACTCAGGCTCTAGTTCTTACAGTTCTCGTTATAAATGATGGGCCATGCACCCCTATTTATAGGCGGGTAGACGGATGTCGTCACCGCACAAATCGGGATACAGTCACCACCCGTCAGATCACCAGAAGTCTCATAAGGTAGACCGCGCGATCAGACCACTTGGACAACCTTCCGTCCAAGACCGCAGAACTAGCAGGCAGATCGCGCACAAGTCGCGCGAACACGAGACCGTGCACAAGACGCGCGGACACAAGTGTACTCCTTCCTTAGACCACCAGGAGCAAACCAGAACCATCTGGACGACTTCAGACAAGTAGCCAGATCGCCAAGCACAAACTGCCCGGACAGGCAGTCACATAAGAACAGACCGCCCGATCATCCAACAAAGAAAACAGGCCAACCAGCAGACCAACTCGGGAACAGACCGCAGCAATTAAGAACAGACTGGCACAACCAGCAGACCACCAGAACAGAATGGCAGAGTCAGACCGGAAGAATACAAACACAGACCGCGCGGTCTCGGCGGTCACCCAAAAATATACCGCCCGGTCACCTCCACTTCACTTCAAAATTTCATCACTCCCCCTTGAAGTGGGAAGTGGAGACTAGCCCGAGTAAACTCCGCAACTGTGTAAACGGTCCTTTCGCCAGCGGCTTTGTGAAGATGTCTGCGACATTGTCCGCACTCCGAACATGCTCGACCATAATAGATCCTCCCAACACCTTTTCACGAATGAAATGGTGCTCAATCTTAATATGCTTGGTCCTCGCGTGACAGACTGGATTATTAACCAGCTTGAGAGCACTCTCATTGTCCCTGCGTAGCATAGTGGGACCTCAAACCTCCTCATGAACGTCCTCCACCAACCTCCTGAGCCAAACGGCTTCCTAAGCTGCCAAGGCCGAAGCCTTGTATTCCGCTTTTGTGGTAGATACGGACACCGAGTCCTAATTTTTGCTGCACCAAGAGATAGCTGTGGGGCCCGTCATAAAGACATAACCAAAAGTTGATCTCCGATCTTCCACGTCTCCCATGTAATCAACATCTATGTATCCATGCAACTCCAAGCTTGACCCTCTCCTAAATAGGAGACCCAAATCATAGGTCGACTTCACATATTTCAGAATCCCTTTTGCCGCCAGAAGATGAGGCTTCCGTGGCTCCGCCATGTACCGACTCACTTTGCCAACTGCATAAGCAATATCAGGCCTCGTGATGGTCAAGTAAATCAAGCTCCCAACCAGAGCTCGGAACACCAACGGATTAGATAGAACTCTTCCCTCATCCTTCCAAAGTTTATGATGTTGTTCTAGAGGTATAGAGCTTCTCTTCCCTTCTTCCATGCCGAATCGTTGAACGATCCGCTCCGCATATCCTTCCTGAGAAACGAGTACTCCGCTCTCCCGCCTCTGGACCTCAAGTTCAAGGAAATGGTGAAGCTCCCCTAGATCCTTCATCTCGAACCTGATAGCAAGCTCAGCTCTCAGCCTTGCTACTGCCTCCTTCGAGTTCCCGGTGACAATCATGTCATCCACATACAGCAGCACAATAACCCGAAGCACCCCTCCTTCTTGACGAACAAGCTAGAATCAGAGTCTGAAGCAAAGAACCAGCAGAATAGAAGATACTCCACGATCTTCCCATACCACGCCCGAGGCACTTGCTTCAAACCATATAAGGCCTTCTTCAGTTTGTAGACATAGTCCGGACGATCCTCCGAGATGAAACCCGGCGGCTGGATCATGAAGATATCCTTGTCAATCTCTCCGTATAAGAAAGCATTCTTCACATCGAGCTGCCAAATCTCCCATCCACAAGATGCCGCCAAAGCAATAACAAATCGGACCGAAGTCATCTTTGCCACTAGACTAAACGTTTCATCATAATCTCCACCATAATGATGTGAGAACCGGCGAGCTACAAGGCGAGCCTTGTATCGCTCGATCATACCGTCAGCTTTCTTCTTGAGTTTATAAACCCATTTGCATGTCACAGGGGTAATGCCCTTGGGCCTGGGCACTAGAGACCAAGTCTCATTCTTCTTAAGATCATCCATCTCCTCTTGCATAGCAATATCCCACTGCTTCACGCCTTTGGCTTTCTCAAAGCTCGATGGCTCCCTCTCATCCAAGGGACCAGCGAAGAAACAAGAGACAAAGCTCGCCATGTTTCCTCCTATGTATCGATCCGGTGGCTTGATAGTCCTCTTCGACCTCCTAAGAGGTTGCTCCTGACTAACCACCTCCTCAGCTGCTTCTTCTGTGCTAGCTCCTCTTACAGATGAACTTGGAGCATCGCTTCCCCTGCTTCCAGAACCTGAAACCTCCATCTCAGAGCTCGACACAACAGGAGCTCCTGATGAAACAGGTAACTCCACTTGAAGATTTTCCGCAGCCTTCCCTTCTTCATCAACCCTGTTCTCCGGCAGTTCAACTCCTGAACTCCCCTTGTAGGAAGTCACCTCATCGAACACCACATCCCGAGATACAAAAGATTTTCGAGTCTCAGGATCCATGCATCTCCATCGCTTCTTCCGCTCATCATATCCAACAAAGACTAGCTTCTTTGCTTTCGCATCTAGCTTTTTCCGAAGAGCATCAGGAATATGCACATAACAAGATGACCCGAACACCCGATGGTGTGCATGATGCGATATTTTCGGCAAGTGCACCAGGTCGCGCAAGTAATAATAATGGGGAAAATCTCCGAGTGTCGGTCTCTTGAGGAACACAGTAAGGTGGAGTTAGGTTTCGAGGAAGGACTTGAGATCGAAGTCCAGCGATAGGTGGAATGCGGACGAAAGGGATTTGGTTTGTGAATAATAAAATAAAATATTACAACTACTCCTATGCAATGCCGCTATGCAATGCTTCGCTTGGCGGAATGGAGACTAGGCAGGCCTTGAGTGCGCTGCGTCGCAAGGGCGGATGGACGAGTAGGCAGACGGAATCGAACTATGCAGGCCTTGAGCAGCGCTGCTTCGTAGGGTGAGTGGATTACACGGGCCGCTATGCCACGCTTCGCTAGGCGGATGGACGAGTAGGCTAACAGAATGAGGGTCGCAAGCACCTCTTCGACAAGCACGCCACTAGCAATTTCTAGTGCGGCGACGAACGTGACGGCGGGATGGAGGATGGAATGGGGCGCACCTCAAGCAACTCAAACAACAAACATTTCACATAGACATGAAATATATAGAAATACAAACTAGTTTAAGTGCAACTTCATCATAATAATGAGATATAAAACATATACACATCAATAAGAGAAGAACAAGGCAAGAAATCGACCGAATCCGAAGGCTCGTTGTAGATTCACGGTTGGAATCGCCGGGTTGTCAATCCGCAGTCCAAGCTCGGTCCGCAACTACGTCCTGGGGTAGAGAGAGCTGTCACTACTCTCCAATGAGCCCGTCTTCTTCGTGTCACGATCCTGGTAGAGGTTGCAAACTTCCTCTTGCTTGATGGCGATGGCGGCTAAACCTTTCTTTGGAGCGCTAAGGATGAAGGAGGAGGTCGAGAGGAAGCTCCGGCTCAAGATTGGCGTGAAGAACAAGCCCGGAGCACCTCCATATGGTGGGCGGCGGTGGAGGGGCGAAATCGGAGCCCGTGGAGCGAGAAAACGGCGGAAGAAAATCGGGGATCCCGACCTAAATCGCGAGCAGGATTATATATAGGCGCTGGAATAAACAGTGCGCACGGTCATTGGCGCACGACCAGTGGTCGTGCGCACTAGAATCCTGTGATCGTGCGCCTGACTGGACGGAGCCTGCAAGGGGAGAAAATTATAAAATGCAATGTTCGCACGACCAGTGGCGCACGACCAGCGGTCGTGCGCACTATCGTCAGTGGTCGTGCGATAAGCCAAACAGAACTCATGAAATGGGCGTTAAGTGCGCACGAGCAGAGGCGCACGACCAGTGGTCGTGCGCTAAGGAGCCAGTGATCGTGCGTAGTGTTCCTGTACAGAATTGTACCGAGAACACCTGCACGACTCCTGTTCCAGCATATGACACCAGTCTAGCCACTGAAGGTGGCACTTAACACTGCATGACAACTAGTAACGAAGATGAACAAGAAATAACACCAAAACGGGTCTAGAAGTGCACTTAGCAAGGAATGTCAAATAGGAATGAAAACATGTCTAAAGTGACGTGCAAAGACTAGAAAATCGGCCTGGATGAGTCCATAAATGTGTATATGATCAGGACTCATCACACCCCCAGACTTACCTGTTTGCGCGCCCCGAGCAAACGAATTCGGCGGAATGTGAAAATGGTAGTTAGCAAAGAAAATTACACAAAGGAGTACAATGCGAAGTAACAAAAGCATGCAAATAGAAATTTCGTGAAAAGAGATTCTAACTATGCTAACTAATTTACGAAAGTACTAGAGCGTAAATAAAGACTTATCAATACTCGGTTGGTGGATTGTGAAGAATTTGACGATCATGCCCGGTGTGAAAGTAATAAGCCACTAAGGAGGGTGTTGCACAAGATCGGGGTTCAGGAATAACTCCGCTGAAATCCATCAACGTAGGGAACCATACGCTTGCCCGGTCACACTCTCTCCACGGCGCTAGCAAACTCGCGAGATAAATCAATAGGACTTTTAGGATTAAGATGGGGCTTAGGTTGCGGTATGATAATCAAGGGTAAAAACGAAGGCTACGCAACCAACATGAGTCAACGGGACGCTGCACCAAGCAAAACCAAAAACAAAGCTCGTGTGACACACCCCCAGACTTATTATGAAAACTAGGTGTGCACACGGCCTACTCCACAAATACCAACAGATTTTCTAATACGCTCGGGAGGATAACTTTTCAATACACCCTTTTTTTTTAGATTTTTACTTCAATACCATATTTTTCTTTTTCTTAATCTTATCCTCCGGTTGGTTCGAAATCAGCAAATAGAGTTTATTTCTCCTTCACAACACAACGATTCCAAACATCACACCAAATCTAGAACATGAGTGCATATAACATATACTTGGTTGCGATAGTGGGATAAGCTTCAGGCCTTGGTGAATGGAGGAGGAGCTGAACAAAGGGAGTGGTAGGCACAAGTGTTGGGTAGCAAAGGTGAGCGAATAGGATATGAAAAGCAAAGGCTCAAACTAGCCAAAAGTTGGCCTATATCACATTTATCTCAACGAATCGCCCGCACCCATGCTTCAAGAGTCGCTTGGGGCAAGTTCTTAGCCCACGAGAAAGGTAAACCTTCCTCCCTACTCGAGCAACACACAACTAGTGCTCGTATACACACAACACCGGGCTATCACCAATTTCAAACACATTCACCACTTGAGTAGAATAAATCTAAAACTACGCAAAAATACTAATCATGAATTAAATGCATAGAAATAATCTAGTTTTACTCAAATTCCATTGTAGCATGCGGATGCGACTAGAACACTGCTCGAGTCAACATCGCACTCCAAATAGTAATTCCTAAGCTATCATCCCAATTCACATTCCTAACCAAGATTGTTTATCCGGAACTAAACAAATAGATAAGCACGCGCTCATGTGGATGCAGTGGTGTGCAATGAAAATAAATAAAACATTTTAAATGAAATTGATAATGCTAAATCTAGTTAGTTTAATTAGGTTATTTTTAGGATATTTACTCTTACTTTTTGCTTATTGTTGTTTACCTAAATGCAATTTTGGTTCATTTTCCTATTTTTAGTGCTAACTTAAGTTTTCTGAATTTTCAGGTCAAAAATGCAAAATTTCCTAAGTCACGCCCTAGGTCACGCCCGTGACCTAGGGCGTGTAAGTTGATGTTTCCAGTTAAGCTGCTGCCAACATAATTCAGAAGATCTGGTCAGACACGCCCAAAGTACACGGCCGTGACACACAAGTCACGCCCGTGACACGCAAGCCACGCCCGTGACCAGCCCGTGAACAGCTCAGATTCGACCAGCTGACCACCGAATTGGTCACGCCACTGTTACACGGGCGTGCTTCCAGTCACGCCCGTGACTGCCACGTCAGCCAGCCGCCAGCGCCCATGATCGCCGCCAGCGCCCATGACCCGACTAACCACTGAAATGGTCACGCCCTCAATCACGGGCGTGACCTAGGGCGTGACCCATCAAATCGCGTCAGAATCGTGCGCCGAACCTGATCCAAGCCGCAGAATTGATTAAACAATGTCACGCCCCTAGTCACGGGCGTGACTGAGGGCGTGACCGAGGCAGAAAAATTTCTATAAATTGAAATGACCTCCAAGCTTTCCCCATTCAGTTTTTGGAGAGAGAACTAGTGCTACTACTCTATTTTCAGTGTTTTTTATGTCATTTTATTCTCTTTCTCTCTCTCTCTCTTATTTCAATGCATTTCCTTTTCTAGTTTTCATATGAATGTTGTAATGCCTTTGTAATTTCCTTTTATAGTGTATTACTAATGCTTAGTAGGCTTTCCATGCAATTGTAATCTCAGTTGAACTTTTGTTTAATAAAAATGGTATGTTTTTGTTCTCTTAAAATCTTCATCATTTCTCTCTCCTACCCCTCCACCATGAGTAACTAAATCCTCATAGTACTCGATCTTGATGATCTGAGGATGAGTTGATCAAGTTATGATCCTTTAGTCTTCTTTCACTTTCTAAAGTGTTGGGCCTTAGATTTACTCTTAATTAAAATTTAGTGGAGCTATATTATCGATATATAATCCCCACCTTTGCTTTCATTCTTGGCTAGCCGAGAGGCCGATAGTCTGAAGTGAGCACTTAAGAGTAAAGAGAGTTACACACATTTCTCGAGAGAGAATGACGTAAATCTCCTGGATTGGAGTCAAACCCAATAGCGGGGTTCACCACTTAAAGCGAGTTTTAGGTATTCGAATACAGGACGAGAGTTCGGTCGGATTTTCCTAAACTCAGTTGGGCATATCTTCGAGAGAAGCATGTTCAAACTATAGGAACCCCCACGGTCAAGCTGCCCTTACTTTATTAAGTTTTAAGTTTGCTTTTGAATTTTGATCAACTTAGGCCGAAGTAAGTCAAGATCGAGTGTTATTTCTTAATCATCGTTTAGCCGTACTTTTATCCAGCTTTTATTTCAACTTAGCAGACAAAACCATCCAAAAAATTATTAAGGTAAAATAATAGTAATTCGTTTGAGTATAAGTAATCAACGGTTCTCAGATTTTAATACGACACTTGTGTTCCTATACTACAGTTCGATAGGTATACTTGCCTTCTCGGATTGCTAGTTCGGATTTTATTTCGTGCAAGCGGAATTTTAATCACCAAGTTTTTGGCGCCGTTGCCGGGGACTCGCATTTTGTTGATATTTTGAAAGAATGAATCTATTACTTTTATCACCTCTTTTTTCTCTCCTCTTTCTTGAAAAACAAAATTAATTCAAAAAAAAAGAGAGACCTTTTTCGAATTTCTCAATCTTATTTTCCCTTCTCTCTTTCTAGTTTATGACCCGAGCGAATCCGTCAGAACTTGTAGACTTGCACCAAGAACTTGAGCGTACTCTTCGGAGAAAATCGCAAGTTCAAGATCCTACATTCCAAGAACTGGCTGAGGATTCAGAGTCGGTTGTTAATATGGGCGAACCTAACCAAAATGAAGTCCCCAACATGGATTGCGGCCCCTGAATGGACTATGTCCCATTATGCAAGGCCTAACCTGGAAGGGACGGAAACTAGTATAGTCCGCCCTGCCATAAATAATAATAATTTTGAACTAAAGCCAAGCATAATTCACATGGTGCAGCAATACGTGCAGTTCGACGGATTACAAGATGAAGATCTGAATGCACATATTGCTAGCTTCCTTGAAATCTGTGACACCTTCAAAATAAATGGTGTTACGGATGATGCAATTAGGCTAAGACTCTTCCCATTTTCTTTAAGAACAAAGGCTAAGCAGTGGTTGTCAACTCTACCTAGAGGTTCTATCACCACTTGGGCCCAGTTAACTGAAAAATTTCTAACTAAGTATTTTCCACCTGCGAAAACTGCTAAGCTTAGAAATGATATTTCTTCTTTTTGCCAAATAGATTCTGAAACGCTATATGATACCTGGGAAAGGTATAAAGAATTCTTAAGACGTTGCCCTCATCACACTCTGCCTGTATAGTTACAAGTGCAGACGTTTTATAACGGGCTAAATCAACATACTAAGCAAATGATAGACGCCGCTTCCGGTGGTACCTAAAATAACAAAACCCCGGAAGCCGCTCTTGAACTATTTGAGGATATGGCCATGAACACCTATCAGTGGAATGTGCCAAGATCCCGCCCAAACAAACCTGCAGGTATGTACGAAGTGGATAACGTCTCCCAGCTGGCACTACAAGTGGAAATGCTTAGCAAAAAGATATCTGAAATGAATGCTCCTTCCGCACCTCAGGTTTGGGAATTCGCAAAAGCCACCTCCTGAACAAGCTGATTTCGTAGGCAATAGAAATGCTTATAATAATTATTCTACTTCTAATTTTCATGCACCTGGTTTTCAGTTACCGAATAATTATAATCCTGCGCTGCGTAATCACCCGAACTTTTCTTGGAGTAATCCTGCAAACACAACTCGCCCGCCTCTACAAAATGAATTTACACCACCTCCACCCCCTGTTAACTTTCAAAAACCTCCATCTTTGGAGGAGATGTTTTCAAAATATATAAGTACGAACGAAGCAACCGTCCGGAACTTAGCCGGATCCGTTAAAAATCTAGAAAACCAAATCGGGCAGCTCGCCAAAATAATATCCGAGCGACCGCCCGGGACTCTTCCCGCTAACACCGAGCCCAACCCGAAAGAGCAAGCGAAAGCTATAACTCTTCGGAGTGGAAAGCAAGTATCCGGTCCGGTTAGCGAAGAGCCCGAGGCAAGATCCGCCCCTATTTTAAAAACACCACTCACTCAAACAGATTTTATCACTCCACCTCATATTTTCAAAAACAACCCCACCCCGCCTTATCCATCTCAACTCAACAAGGAAAAATTAGATGATCAATATCATCGCTTCCTGGAAATGTTTAAGCAAATACACATCAATTTGCCCTTCCATGAAACGATATCACAAATGCCCAAGTACGCTAAGTACCTGAAGGATCTTCTAACTAATAAGAAAAAGCTAGAAAATCTATCGCACGTAACTTTAAATGCTGAGTGTTCCGCCGTCCTAACAAATAAATTACCGAAAAAGGCTAACGATCCGGGTAGTTTTTCTATCCCGTGCCTCTTTGGTGATCTATTTGTAAAGAACGCGTTGGACGACTTAGGAGCAAGCATCAACTTAATGTCATTCTCCTTGTTTAAAAAGTTAGGAGTGGGCACCCTTAGCCCCACACGTATGAGTATACAACTAGCAGATAGGACGATAAAATATCCGCTGGGAATTGTGGAGGACGTGCTCGTAAAAGTAGACAAATTCATCTTCCCGATGGATTTTGTCATTTTGGACATTGAAGAGGATGTCGAGGTTCCCCTAATCCTTGGCCGCCCCTTCCTTGCCACCTCCCGTGCTATCATTGATGTGAGTAATGGTAAGCTATTCCTCCGAGTTGGAGATGATGAAGTAACCTTCTCCATAACACCCTCTATGAAAAATACCCTAGAAAATGACGATTCATGTTTTTTCTTAGATGTGTTAAGTGAAGACCCTTCTTTTTGTATTTCTGAAAATGGTTCTTCTTCTTTTTGTTCATCTTCAAACACCTCCACTGAAATATTACAAGAAATGAAAATGGCCATTGCTCCCGCCCCCTCAAATTTTCAAATTAAATCAAAAATTTTTGAAGAAATTACTTTTGAAAAAGAAAAGTCTTTCAAATCTTCATACGAGGAACCTCCCACTTTAGAACTTAAAGAACTACCCAATCATTTAAAATATGAATTTTTAGAAAAAGACTCTAAGTTACCAGTAATAGTGTCGGCCCATTTAAGTGGATCTGAAAATGCCAAATTGCTAAAAGTTTTACAAAAACACCGCCAAGCAATTGCTTGGCAGATTTCTGATATTAAGGGCATAAGTCCATCTTTCTGCATGCACAAAATTCTAATGGAAGATAATTCACAAAATTCTATTCAACCTCAACGCCGATTAAACCCAAACATGAAAGAAGTAGTAAAGGGTGAGGTCGTGAAATTATTAGACGCAGGAATTATCTATCCAATTTCAGATTAGCAAATGGGTAAGCCCCGTTCAAGTAGTTCCTAAAAAGGGAGGTATCACGGTAGTGTTAAATGATAATAATGACTTAATCCCAACATGGACGGTGACTGGGTGGCGTATGTGTATTGATTATCGTAAATTGAACGACGCCACCCGCAAGGACCATTTCCCCTTGCCATTCATCGATCAAATCTTAGAACGATTATCCGGCCATAGCTTTTATTATTTTCTCGATGGTCTCTCGGGCTACTTCCAAATTCCCATCTCGCCCGAGGACCAGGAGAAAACGACGTTTACTTGTCCTTTCGGCACCTTCGCCTATCGAAGAATGCCGTTTGGCTTATGTAATGCGCCGGCAACATTTCAACAGTGTATGTTGGCCATTTTCGACAAGTACGTAGAAAGTATGATGGAGGTATTTATGGACGACTTTTCCGTGTTTGGTGATTCCTTCGATTTTTATTTAGAAAATTTAGAAAAAGTGTTAGAACGGTGTGAGGAGACCAATCTCGCCCTGAACTGGGAAAAATGTCATTTCATGGTACGGGAGGGATTGGTTTTAGGTCATAAGATATCAGCAAGAGGAATTGAGGTCGATGAAGCAAAAATAGAAGTGATCGAAAAACTGCCACCGCCAACCAACGTTAAGGCCATAAGAAGCTTTCTAGGAACATGCCGGTTTTTACCTGCGGTTTATAAAAGATTTTTCAAAAATTACCAAACCACTCACTCATCTTTTAGAAAAAGACACTCCATTTATTTTTGATGATACATGCTTATCTGCTTTTCAATTAATCAAAAATAAGCTAATAAATGCGCCAATTATGATATCTCCAATCTGGGACCTTCCATTCGAAATCATGTGCGATGCAAGTAGCTTTGCGGTGGGAGCCGTTTTAGGACAACGTATATCTAAAAACTTCCACCCTATTTTCTACGCAAGTAAAACACTTACATCCGCGCAAGCGAACTATACCACAACGGAGAAAGAATTATTAGCAGTTATTTTTGCATTCGACAAATTTCGACCTTATATTACGCTTTCAAAAATTATTGTTTTTACGGACCACTCGGCCCTCAAATATTTACTTTCTAAACCGGATGCCAAACCACGCTTACTTCGCTGGGTCTTACTCCTCCAGGAGTTCGACTTGGAAATCCGAGATAAAAAAGGGGGCTGAGAATTTGGCCGCGGACCATCTTTCACGATTAGATAACCCATTTATTGAAGATTTAAATGAACAAACTTTTAATGATTATTTTCCCGACGAGAAGTTATTATCAATCAACACTACTCCTTCTCCTTGGTTTGCAAACTTCGCCAACTACTTAGTAGCTCGAGTCCTCCCAAAAGAATTTTCCTATCAGCAAAAGAAGAAATTCTTCTCTGACCTGAAGAATTATTTTTGGGAGGACCCATATCTGTTTCGAGTTTGTGCAGACCAAGTAGTAAGGAGATGTGTTTCTTTCGAAGAAGGACAAAATATTTTCGAACACTTACACGAGGACCGACTGGTGGGCACTATCAAGCCAATCGGACCGCTCACAAAGTACTTAATGCAGGCTTTTATTGGCCTAGCCTTTTTAAAGATGCCCAATCGTTTGTGAGACGGTGCGATAGCTGCCAACGGACCGGAAATATCTCAAATAAAAATGAAATGTTGCAAAATTATTTCCTCGAGTGCGAAGTTTTCGACCTTTGGGGAATTGATTTTGTAGGTCCTCTTCCTTCTAGCCATGGTAATAAATACATTTTAGTTGCAGTAGACTACGTGTCTCGATGGGCAGAGGCTCAAGCTCTTCCTACTAATGACTCCCGAGTCGTTATTATTTTCTTAAAAAAATTATTTTCTCGATTCGGTACTCCTAGGGCCATCGTTAGCGACAGGGGTTCGCACTTTTGTAACGCACAATTTGCAAAAACACTTTTAAAATATGGCGTTACACATAAGCTTTCAACTGCTTACCACCCCCAAACTAACGGCCAGGTCGAGGTAGTGAATAGAGAAATCAAACGTATTTTAGAAAAAACTGTTTCCACCTCACGTAAGGACTGGTCATATAAATTAGACGATGCTCTATGGGCTTACCGAACAGCGTACAAGACCGCCATCGGTGTACACCGTATCGGTTAGTATATGGGAAATCGTGCCATTTACCGGTCGAATTAGAACATCGTGCTTTCTGGGCCCTTAAATTTTTAAATTTTGATCCCCACTCCACCGCCGATCTTCGAAAATTCCAACTCAATGAACTCGATGAGTGGCGCTCCAATGCGTATGAAAATAATAAATTATATAAGGAACGAACGAAATGCTTTCACGATAAAACTTTAAGGCACCCGAAAACATTTAAACCAGGCGACCAAGTATTACTTTATAATTCTCGTCTACGTTTATTTCCTGGAAAATTAAAATCTAGATGGTCAGGTCCTTTTAATGTAAAGGAAGCTTATCCGTATGGAACTGTTTTGATATCACACCCAGATAAGGGTGATTTCAAGGTTAATGGGCATCGTCTAAAACTTTATTTTTCTGGTGACAATGTTGACATGGACAGTGAAAAACTTCTTTTGTCTGGACTGTAATAATTTGGATTAACTTTTGAACTATATTCTTTTAGTTGAGCTCAAACGACATTAAACAGAGGGCGCTCTTGGGAGGCAACCCAAGGTTTTTAAAATTTGTTGTTTTAATTTTTCTTTGGCCCTGGATGGCTCTAATACTCTCAACTTCGGCGATCGCCTGCTTCAACATTGCTGGTTTCAAGAAAAATTCAAGATGATATTTCATGAAGATTCAAAGCGCCAGCAAGGGGGAGCGGCATCACACATCCTTTCAAGCCCATAAATCCAGGGAAGTGCCTGTTTCAGTTTTTCAGTTTTAATTTCTTTTCTTAATTACCCCTTCCTTCACTCTCCTTTTCCATTGAGGACAATGTCTATCGTAAGCTTGGGGGAGAATGTCTTCTTTTCTTTTAGTAGTCTAAATTAGATTTTGGTAAAATCAATAGTACCCCTTGCTTTATGTTTTGTTTTTCCCAAAATATTTTATATAGCCTTAGTTAATTTCAAAATTTCTAATCCTACTTTTAATTATGTTTCACAAGTAAATTGTTGACTCATGTAGTGTTCTAATTCTAGGTAGCATGTTAATCTGAAAAGTTTTTTCTAAAATCTTGTACTTTCCTTATCGTTTTCTCTTTTATCTTCTTTACTTTCGTAAAAAATTCTTCATCCACTATTTTCCTCTTCATTTTTAGATATATTTTGCAGGGTTAACTTTTGATTTGTGTAGTAAATGTGAATAATCCTAGACGCTTATTATTCTTATTTTCAGGATAAGTTCATTAGTCTTTATTTAATATCTAGGGCTTACTTTTTGAAATCCTTCAAAACTCATGCTTTAACTAAATTTAGAGAGCAATGAAAATGATTTAGGCCATTTTTTGTTTTAAGTTTGAGCCTTCATGCCAACCCTTAAAAAGAAACCCTTTGTTAGCCTCTTTTGAGCCTTTTCCCATGTTTTATTGTCACCTCCACTTATCAAATTTTTCACCAAAGCCAAAATTTCCAAACCTATTTGAATCACACTAACACTTTGAGTTTTATTTACATTTCTAAAAGAGTGTGATTGGTTTATTGCATGGAGAGCTTCAAAGAAAAGAATTTGCTCAAAAAGGAGATATTTAAGCATATTTGTATTAGTTATCTTTGCCAAAATTTCAAAAGAAAAAAGAAAAAAAAATGGCTTATGAAAGAGAAAGAAAGAAAATATGCTATATGCTTATAATGAAGGATTGCCTCTTATCATTCATATCGGAAATTTTATAAAACTCATGTTTATGGTTTAGTGTGATTATAGCAATCACTTTTATCTTCGATTCCCATTCCAAATCATATGCCTAAACGAAACATTTCGGTCCTAATAAAGTCCTCTTGATTCATGCTCCTAAATTTGCTTTAGCTAAGTAAAGAAGAAAAGTAGAATAGTTAAGTCTTGGGTATGAATTTAGATCCTTGTTCTTAGAATGATATAATTATAATTTGTCTCTTAGGGTTTAGTAACAATTCAATGCACTATCTCACTTGTTACTTTGCTCAATTTTAATTTTAAAAACTTTTTAGTTAAAATTTTGGATGATTAATTTTTGTTAGTAAAGGGTATAAAAATTAAGCTTAAATAAAGTACTTATTTTAGGTTTCCTTTTCACTATTCTCCCTACTTGGAATTTCGCAAGGTACTCGTGTTTAGCATAATTAAATCTTTTTGATTAGTCATTTTATTTTATTAGCTAAAGCATATTTCTTTGCTTGGGGACAAGCAAAGTGTAAGCTTGGGGGAATTTGATAATGCTAAATCTAGTTAGTTTAATTAGGTTATTTTTAGGATATTTACTCTTACTTTTTGCTTATTGTTGTTTAACTAAATGCAATTTTGGTTCATTTTCCTATTTTTAGTGCTAACTTAAGTTTTCTGAATTTTCAGGTCAAAAATGCAAAATTTCCTAAGTCACGCCCTAGGTCACGCCCGTGACCTAGGGCGTGTAAGTTGCTGTTTCCAGTTAAGCTGCTGCCAACATAATTCAGAAGATCTGGTCAGACACGGCCCAAAGTACACGGCCGTGACACACAAGTCACGCCCGTGACACGCAAGCCACGCCCGTGACCAGCCCGTGAACAGCTCAGATTCGACCAGCTGACCACCGAATTGGTCACGCCACTGTTACACGGGCGTGCTTCCAGTCACGCCCGTGACTGCCACGTCAGCCAGCCGCCAGCGCCCATGATTGCCGCCAGCGCCCATGACCCGACTAACCACCGAAATGGTCACGCCCTCAGTCACGGGCGTGACCTAGGGCGTGACCCATCAAATCGCGTCAGAATCGTGCGCCGAACCTGATCCAAGCCGCAGAATTGATTAAACAATATCACGCCCCTAGTCACGGGCGTGACTGAGGGCGTGACCGAGGCAGAAAAATTTCTATAAATTGAAATGACCTCCAAGCTTTCCCCATTCAGTTTTTGGAGAGAGAACTAGTGCTACTACTCTATTTTCAGTGTTTTTTATGTCATTTTATTCTCTTTCTCTCTCTCTCTCTTATTTCAATGCATTTCCTTATCTAGTTTTCATATGAATGTTGTAATGCCTTTGTAATTTCCTTTTATAGTGTATTACTAATGCTTAGTAGGCTTTCCATGCAATTGTAATCTCAGTTGAACTTTTGTTTAATAAAAATGGTATGTTTTTGTTCTCTTAAAATCTTCATCATTTCTCTCTCCTACCCCTCCACCATGAGTAACTAAATCCTCATAGTCTTCTTTCACTTTCTAAAGTGTTGGGCCTTAGATTTACTCTTAATTAAAATTTAGTGGAGCTATATTATCGATATATAATCCCCACCTTTGCTTTCATTCTTGGCTAGCCGAGAGGTCGATAGTCTGAAGTGAGCACTTAAGAGTAAAGAGAGTTACACACATTTCTCGAGAGAGAATGACGTAAATCTCCTGGATTGGAGTCAAACCCAATAGCGGGGTTCACCACTTAAAGCGAGTTTTAGGTATTCGAATACGGGACGAGAGTTCGGTCGGATTTTCCTAAACTCAGTTGGGCATATCTTTGAGAGAAGCATGTTCAAACTATAGGAACCCCCACGGTCAAGCTGCCCTTACTTTATTAAGTTTTAAGTTTGCTTTTGAATTTTGATCAACTTAGGCCGAAGTAAGTCAAGATCGAGTGCTATTTCTTAATCATCGTTTAGCCGTACTTTTATCCAGCTTTTATTTCAACTTAGCAGACAAAACCATCCAAAAAATTATTAAGATAAAATAATAGTAATTCGTTTGAGTATAAGTAATCAACGGTTCTCGGATTTTAATACGACACTTGTGTTCCTATACTACAGTTCGATAGGTATACTTGCCTTCTCGGATTGCTAGTTCGGATTTTATTTCGTGCAAGCGGAATTTTAATCACCAGAAATCTTCTAGTATGCAGTGCAATAGTGCACGTGAGCGGGTAAACAAAACTACTCTCCCCCAGACTTAAACTAAACAATCCGCATAATATATGACAGGAAAAGCAAAATAGGGCTAGGGAAAGAGAGTACCCAATGCTCAGCAAGTGAGCATACCAGAAGACGCGTGTAAACTAAAATGAGCCGCAGCATCCGCCATCCAGAAGAAGGATACCTGCAGGGGTCAGCTCCGCAAAAACAAAAGAAAATAGAAAACTGAAATAAAATAAACTAACTACGCAGGATTAGATAAATTAAAAATGCAAGAAAAAGAAGATAACTACTGGGGTTATTGTCATCCCAGCACGACTTATTTAAATACATGAAGGTTCTAGCTAATGGGCCTATGAAAAAGAAAATGCACAAGTAACTGCTCCATTATCCGGTTCGGTAGCGGGTACCAATACGGTGACAGAACAGTCACCCCTCTACCTAAATATAAATACATTCTCCTCATAGGTAGAGGGAAAAGAAAGTAAGAAGAGGAGGAGGCCTGGTCCTCACTCATCTCACCAAAACTATCCTTGCCCAGCAAGGTATCATCTCCAGGGAGGCAGCAGGAGGAGGGGGCAATGAGTGGAGCTTCCTCTACGGAGGGGGAATCAACCTCCTCACATAAGAGGATGCTCTCATCATTGACTTGAGCATCATTCTCCAAGTCCTCCTGGTGTACTTGTGAAGACTCAACCTGCGCAGGCTCAGATGAAGAAGGGGAGTCAAGAAATAAAAGAGAAGAAAGACAAAAATAATCATAAATCGGGGGAGTGGTCCCGGTCTCACTCCCATCAGGTTGGGGGAGTAAAATAATGTTTGCATTGTCATCAATGCTACAAGATTCGGCGGGATCAACGGTGGCCAGGCTTAGGATTTGGACTTCCTCCACCGGTGCTGAGGAAAATTCCTCTTCACCTAGAAGGTTGTCCTCCTCCATAGGAGTAGGCACAAAACTAAGATCAACCGCCTCCTCTTGTGACACATCATCGACAATGTCGTCAGAGACGAATGTAGTGTGCACAACAGGGGGAGGAATAGTGCTCGGATAAAAGTCGAGCACCGATTCCTCACAAAGAATCGAATCCACTAGGGGTGGTGGATGCACATGGAGAATAGGCTCAGCAATGTCGGTGCATAGATCAGCCACACATCCGGTGAACGTATCCATGCCATACCATTCAAGATGTGAAGGTGACAAAGACACATAACCAGATGTTGAAGATGTGCTGCCAGAGTTAGGAGTTGGGACGATCCGGATATCCGGCTCATCATCCTCGTCCAATTGGCGAAAATTACTCGGCACAGTCCTTCAAGACATGATCAGTGCTCTGACAAAACCGGCACTGCCTAGCAGGCTTCTTTGGCACAGCGGGTGCTGAAGCCGAAAAGAAGTATGACGGTAAAGGCTCAGCAGAGTAGCCATAAGATTTACGCGCACCATATGGAGTACCAGACGAAGTCGGTGCTCCATATGCTGGGCTATAAGAATTATGCCTACTGTTCTTCGTAGGGCATTCATCACTAGAGTGGGAAGTAGCTCCACACCAACGGCAACGGATATTGAGATGTGCCCACATAGTGTGAAGATAATACGATTCAAAATAAAAAAATGCTATTGTGCAAAATACTACGCCTAACAAAAATTACTAAAGCAACCTAATTAAAACAGGAAAATGGAATAAAAAGAGATAAAACAAAGAAATGCAATTTACAAATGGAAGGGCTTCTCTCTCAGGTTCTCCCTCTCCAGAAAACTCACACGACTGTGTTCCCCGGCAACGGCGCCAAAAACTTGATGCGACATTTTCGGCAAGTGCACCGGTCGCGCAAGTAATAATAATGGGGAAAATCCCCGAGTGTTCGGTCTCTTGAGGAACACAGTAAGGTGGAGTTAGGTTTCGAGGAAGGACTTGAGATCGAAGTCCAGCGATAGGTGGAATGCGGACGAAAGGGATTTGGTTTGTGAATAATAAAATAAAATATTACAACTACTCCTATGCAATGCCGCTATGCAATGCTTCACTTGGCGGAATGGAGACTAGGCAGGCCTTGAGCGCGCTGCGTCGCAAGGGCGGATGGACGAGTAGGCAGACGGAATCGAACTATGCAGGCCTTGAGCACGCTGCTTCGTAGGGCGAGTGGATTACACGGGCCGCTATGCCACGCTTCGCTAGGCGGATGGACGAGTAGGCTAACGGAATGAGGGTCGCAAGCACCTCTTCGACAAGCACGCCACTAGCAATTGCTAGTGCGGCGACGAACGTGACGGCGGGATGGAGGATGGAATGGGGTGCACCTAAAGCAACTCAAACAACAAACATTTCACATAGACATGAAATATATAGAAATACAAACTAGTTTAAGTGCAACTTCATCATAATAATGAGATCAAAAACATATACACATCAATAAGAGAAGAACAAGGCAAGAAATCGACCGAATCCGAAGGCTCATGGTAGATTCACGGTTGGAATCGCCGGGTTGTCAATCCGCGTCCAAGCTCGGTCCGCAACTACGTCCGGGGTAGAGAGAGCTGTCACTACTCTCCAATGAGCCCGTCTTCTTCGTGTCACGATCCGGTAGAGGTTGCAAACTTCCTCTTGCTTGATGGCGATGGCGGCTAAACCTTTCTTTGGAGCGCTAAGATGAAGGAGGAGGCCGAGAGGAAGCTCCGGCTCAAGATTGGCGTGAAGAACAAGCCCGGAGCACCTCCATATGGTGGGCGGCGGTGGAGGGGCGAAATCGGAGCCGTGGAGCGAGAAAACGGCGGAAGAAAATCGGGGATCCCGACCTAAATCGCGAGCAGGATTATATATAGGCGCTGGAATAAACAGTGTGCACGGTCATTGGCGCACGACCAGTGGTCGTGCGCACTAGAATCCTGTGATCGTGCGCCTGACTGGACGGAGCCTGCAAGGGGAGAAAATTATAAAATGCAATGTTCGCACGACCAGTGGCGCACGACCAGCGGTCGTGCGCACTATCGTCAGTGGTCGTGCGATAAGCCAAACAGAACTCATGAAATGGGCGTTAAGTGCGCACGAGCAGAGGCGCACGACCAGTGGTCGTGCGCTAAGGAGCCAGTGATCGTGCGTAGTGTTCCTGTACAGAATTGTACCGAGAACACCTGCACGAACTCCTGTTCCAGCATACGCCACCAGTCTAGCCACTGAAGGTGGCACTTAACACTGCATGACAACTAGTAACGAAGATGAACAAGAAATAACACCAAAACGGGTCTAGAATTGCACTTAGCAAGGAATGTCAAATAGGAATGAAAACATGTCTAAAGTGACGTGCAAAGACTAGAAAATCGGCCCGGATGAGTCCATAAATGTGTATATGATCAGGACTCATCAGTGCAACACTTGGTTTCTCCTTGAACATCAGTTCGTGAGGGGTCTTCATGTTGATAGGACTTAGAGGCATCCTGTTGATGACATAAGCCGCACAAGACATTCCCTCCACCCAGAAGGACTTTGGGATACTCTTGGCATGAAGCCAGCATTTGTAAGTTTCCGTCAGATGATGGATCTTCCGTTCTGCAATGCCATTTTGCTGTGGAGTATGGGAACAAGTGAACTCTCTCTGAACGCCGTGTTTCCTGCAAAAACTTGAGACCTCACCAGAGGTGAACTCCCCACCATTGTCAGTTCTCAATTTTTTCACCCGCGGGCCTAACCGACCTTCAACCAGCTCCTTGAACTCCACGAACCTCGCAAAAGCTTCCAACTTCTCTTTCAAAAAATACACCCAGACATATCTGGTGTAATCGTCAATCAACACCAACATATATCTTTTGCCTCTAAGGCTTGGGGTGGCAGTTGGTCCCATTAAATCACCGTTAATGCACTCCAACGGCGCTTTGCATCTTGTTTGTGATTTATCAAATGGATGTCGATTAGACTTACCAAATTGACATCCCGCACAAACATGACCGTCTCCATAGGAGGACAAGCTAGGCAAGCCCTTGACAAGGCCCCTTACCGCCATAGCCTTCAATTTGTCCATTCCTACATGCCCCAACCTTTCATGCCAGATAGCCGCACTATCATTGGTCTTCATTTTATCAACATAGGTACTTGTCGATAACACGAACAAGTCCTTCACCCTCTTTCCAACATGGATAACATCTCCCTTTATCTCCGGTTGAGTTTTAAGAAACTTCACTTCTGTTGGGCCAAACAGAATGTGATAACCGGCATCGACCGCATTGGTCACAGAGAAGAGATTCTTCTTCATACCAGGCACGTGATAAACACTCCTCAAGGTGAGTGGACCCTTATCACTACACAGAGAGACAACTCCTTCGTGTCTACTGAATGAACAGAATTATCAGCCGTTATGATAGCATTGTTACCTGAGTAAGGCGCCAAAGAAGAGAACTTTGATTCATCCCTGGTGAGATGATGTCCACACACTGAATCAACAATCCAATCCTCTTCAAAGCTGATGGCAGCCAAGGCCTTAACGGGCATAGCCGTCATATTAGCCGCAAAGGCTCCTTCCCATCCAGCTTCATACTTTGGCTTCTCCTTCTCCGTTGCATGTCCCGGCTGAATATTAACCCACAATCTTTCTTGAAGTGGCCGGTCTTATTGCACCTGAAGCACCTTGGTCCTTCTCCCTTCTTCTTCCCATTAGACATAGGAGCATAACCCCTATCCTGCTGACCTGATGTAGAGGGTCCATCATAACCCGGCTTCTTCTTCTCCCACTTCTTCTTCTTCTTCCCAGAGAACAACACATCACTATCTCCCCCAGAGATAGAGGTCCCCACCATCTGTCTTGCCAAACTTTCTTGCGAAGCAAGTAAGTTCTCCAGCTCCAACAGAGATGGTTGATTTGCTCAACCCTGAACTGAATTCACAAAGGAAAGATACTCCTTCCGCAATCCACGGATGATATGCCTCTTCAATTTTGCCTCCGAGATGGGCTCATCAGGGTCCAATGCAGAAATCTCTGTTGTGAGGTTCTTCATCTTGAGAAAGAAGGTAGAAATAGAAAGATCACCTTGAGAGGCTTTCGCCAACTCATTTTCAAGAAACTGTAGCCGAGATACATTCTTCTTATTGAACAACCCGTCCAAAGACGTCCAGATCTCAGCAGCAGATTTACATCTAATGATGTGATCAAACAGCTCTGGTGAGATAGCCCTCTTGAGAGTGAACTCTGCCTTAGCATTAGTCCTCCTCCAAAGTCTCACCTCTGCCATATTATCTCCTGCTAGAAACACCTCTTGTGTGTCTTCTCCTCCAACTATCTCACAAAGATCCTCGCCAAGTAAGTAACTCTCCATACATGACCTCCATTTCTTATAGTTAGTCGATGTAAGGAGTTCAATACCAAGCCCTCTTGCGTATCCACCTTCCATGGCAATCTATGTGGTCTCTTCTTCACAAAGACGATGGGAACTCAAGTTGATCACTGCTTATCCACTCAAACAACCTAGCTCTGATACCATGTTAAAATTTTTGATTTGAATCGTTTAGGAGTAAGCAGGAGTTTCATCAACTGATTTATAGCCAAACAACCACAATGCCACACAGCAACACAAGAAACTTTATTGAATCACAAACTTCATTACAGTGCAAGACATACATGGCGAGACATGATTCATAAGAATCACGATGGAGAGAAGAACAAAACACACCAAAACAAATCTGGCGGCTAGACAAGCTGAGACCGCACAGACCGCTTGACTCCAGAGGTCGCCCGGCTTGATCTGAGACCGCGCGAACATAAAACAGACAGACCGCCTGCACTGCAAGACCGCCACCTCAGACCGCATGAACTGGAGCTTTATTGGAACGAAGAACTGAAGCTGTCGCCAGACCGCAACTCAGATCGCCTAACCGCTGAAGGTCGCCTGATCGCTGAGCTCGCTGCGAACAGCACAAGAACGAACATAAACCAGTTCGCAGACAGACCGCTGCCGAAACTATTTATTCAAGCCGCTGGGAATCACCAAGGAAGGAGACCGCAACCTGCTGACCACAAACCTGCGAACACAACAAACAGTCAACTCTCTTCCGAGACCGCCCGATCTCAAAGTTGAGACCGCACGAATAAACACAGGCTCTAGGTCTTACAGTTCTCGTTATGAATGACGGGTCATGCACCCCTATTTATAGTCGGGTAGACGGATGTCGTCACTGCACAAACCAGGATACAGTCACCACCCATCAGATCGCTAGTGGTCTCATAAGGCAGACCGCGCGATCAGACCACTTGGATAACCTTCCTGTCCAAAACCGCAGAACAGCAGGAAGATCGCGCACAAGTCGCGCGAAACACGAGACCGCGCACAAGCCGCGTGGACACAAGTGTACTCCTTCCTTAGACCACCAGGAGCAAACCAGAACCATCTGGCCGACTTCAGACAAGTTTCCAGATCGCCAAGCACAAACCTCCGGGACAGGCGGTCACATAAGAACAGACCGCCCGGTCTTCCAACAAAGAAGACAGGCCAACCAGCAGACCAACTCGGTAATAGACCGCCGCAATCAAGAACATACCGGCAGAACCAGTAGACCTCCAGAACAGACCGGCAGAGCCAGACCGGCAGAATACAAACACAGACCGCGCGGTCTCGGCGGTCACCCAAAAATAGACCGCCTGGTCTCCTCCACTTCACTTCAAAATTTCAACACCAACAAACTCCCCCTTTTGATAATATCAAATCCTGTTCTTGAGATATATTTGATATCTATCAGGAAAAGCATGGTATAGTGTCGTCAATCAGTAATCAGCAAAAATGAACAGGTTTATGTATCCAGATAAATCATATAGTATGAACTTGCACTAAAGACGTATGTCTCCCCCTGCATATGCGCTCCCCCTATCGATGTGCACTCTATACGTGTCTCTTCCCTAGAAGACTAGTACGTGACTAGCTCATCATGAATGTTCTCTATTCTCCCCCTTTGATGTTAGCAAAAGGGGCGGGCTAGACCAAACTATTATGAATAAGTGAGAGATGCCGTGGATTAATAAATGAAATGCACACGCAACCATAAATCATGATAGTAATAAGGGTTGACCGAAATATAATAATAGAATTTGTAAAGTATATAGGCCAAAACGCACTGGGGAAATCAAAGTACCACTTGTTAAAATTGATACCACTTTTTGAAATTGAAAACAGTTTTGCATATATACTATTGGTAAAAACAATATGAATCAGACACATGACACGAGACTAAACACACATGAAATGGTACATAATGTCAAAAGATGTAGAAATCTAATTCACAAAGAACATCGTATGTGTAATGAAAGGCAATCGTGTATTAGTACAAATGTGCAAGATATAGATAATGCAATTTAAGTCCAATTCTTATGCATGGAAGTGTTAGACTAAACAATGACACGTGTGCGTGTAGCATCAAGTGAAATCAATTTTAGTACAAGCTATTTTTCAATAAGTATATATGCTAACACTAGAGTAATGAAGTGATAAATCATGTCATATATGCCAATCTTACACAAATACCAAGAATAGAACAATGGCACTAGTTTGTGTTCCGGGTTGGCACAAGATCGTACTGATTCTTTTAACCAAGGTGCTCATCCTCACAATGCTCATCAAGACTTATCGGGATGAGTGAGTAGTGCTTGTCGGAAATCCTTTGTCAAATAATGATAGTATATAATTTTGAAAACAAAATTTTTTTGACTATCTTTTTCTTTCCTTTTTGGACAAGGTTCCCGAATTGAACGAAATCTACCCACATAGATAGATGCACTTTAACTTGTATACACAACCCATTTTCCAATATAAGTTTTGCTTATTGTTATATGCCTATATAGTTACGATGATTTTCGTGATATTGATTTATCAAGTCATGCCTAATGTGTTTAGACATAATATCACGAATTATAGCATGTAAGCATTTGGATTTCTACTTGAGTGCATTCTCTAAGGATGTGTGAATGCGTAAAGTCATTGTCAAGCCTAAATCCTCACACATACCTAGAGGCATATTTAACGTGCATTGCTAATCACTTAGCACTCAGTAGAATCCTTCCTTTAGATTAGGACAAATACTGATGAAGACATACAATGTAATCAGGAATTATAAATTATAAATCAAACAAAGAATGTAAATATGGAGGTTCATGTTGAAACCAGGACTTGGCTTCTTTGTGGAGCTCGATCCCTTAATGAAGAGGGGCAGCAAACACTTACTAATTCCTCGGAAGGAACCGGCCGGAGACTCGGAACTCCTAACTAAGAATAGACCCTTGGTCACAGCGAGGAGGTCCCACCGCACACCCAGAAGATCTTTGAGCGCTTCACCTCCCAAGCCAAAGCTGAGACCATGCACCTTGGAGAGTCTGAGAGATAAACCAAGGTAACCTAGGGAGAAGAAATCTCAGACTACTGAGATTCGAATGCCCTCCCAAGGTGCCCTTCAAGGTCTATTTATAGTTTTTTAAATCCGGTCTGCCAATAGCGGTATTCCACCTTTTGGTTTCGCTATAGCAACCCAGAGTGGTCCATCAACAGCCAAACTCCACTGTTTGGAGGGTCTAACTGCAGACCACCAGAGACCTTCAGGTAAAAACACCATTGGACCCCTCCTGGGCGAGTCGCCCACGAGGACCTTTCTCGTGAGTCAAGAGGTTTGGCTCGCACGTCCTCCCGCGAGCGGCCAACGAGGCTTGACTCGCTTGCCCTCTCGCCAACCGCCGGCGAGAGCCCGGCTCGCCCTGTCCTTTGGCTCGCCCTCCTTCTTCTTTCGTTTGTTGGTTCCTTTTGTCTTTGCCTTCACATGTCGGACACCGGGGTTGTACACAATCCCCGCTCTTTGCGAGGCTATCTTAGGCTCGCGAAGAAACATCCAACCCCTGGTGTTTGCCAACCTCTTGATGACGTGGTAAGAATCTTTTGGTGGGCCCCACACCCATAGCTATAAATATCATCCTCCCAGATTGATACATGAGCTTTTTTTTCTCATTCCTTCCTGGCTCGATGCTCTCCGCGGTCCTACTCAAGATGTCTAAGAGGGAAGAGATATTGGCTTGCCTTAAAGCCTCGCAGGCAGGCCAAAAGTCCAAAGCTACTGCGCTCCAATCTTCGATCTCTCCAGAACCTACTCCACCTCCGCCTCCACATCAGAATAATAAGGGGAAGACCATCCGGCGAGCGCCGGGAGAAGACGGGTCATCTCCTTTGTCCTTCTCTCTCCGCCACGAGTTCTCCCCACAGGTTCTGCCACAAAATATTCGATGATGTCAAGGGTATTTGCTTAACTCTGCTTTCCTTCTCGCAGGACAATCCTGTCGATGAAAACCTCATCAGGCCATCTCCGACGGGGTCTCGCCCTGCATCGACCGGGAGGGATGATCCACCACCGGATTTGAGGACAACTGACTTACGAGCCTCACCCTCGTCTCCCGATAAGCCGTTTGGTCCTACTCTCGATTTCTCGTTTTTGGGCGCTGACTCGCATTACTCCTTTCTGCATGGTCTTGCCCCCCGACCCCGGAGAGGCGAGTCCCTACCCCCCCGTGGGCTCGCCCCGTCTTGCCGAGCCCCAGGTCGCGAACGCGCCGGTACATTGCCCCGGCTTAGGGAAGTCTCTCTCTCCGGCCTTTACCGAAGCCTTCAAAGGCTAGCCAGGTTCTTCTCGCATGCGTCCCGGTACCGCTCTAACCCTGACGGGCAAGCCATTTCTGCTAGCTGCCTCTTATATTGCTTCTTATGTTAATTTTTCACTCGCGGGTGTTCCTCCAACCCCGCCCACCGAGTCAGAGCACGGGGAGGTGGAGATGTACCCCCCTCCCTCGCCGGATAAGATAGCGTACTTCTTGGTGGATCCCAGCGACCTGGAGCAGATGAAGAGGCTTGTTACAGATATATTTCAAAAACACACCTCCATGCTGAGAGAGCTGTAAGGTCAGAACCAGATGAACCAGATCGCATACGAAGAGAGGTTTGCTGCCATGGAGGACGCGAACGCTCGTTTCCTCACCGAAGTGCAGCAGGTCGCTCGCAACGAGGTCACCTCACCAGGGGTGCACCTTGCACGAATCAAAGACTACATGCGGCTGATGCAGCGCGAGGTCCAGTCGGTCCGCGAGTATAATTATCCAAGAGTTCCACCTCGCTCCGGTGTGCGAGGCCGGGCCGCTGGAAATGGCTCAACTATTAAACAGCTGCACCTTGTTGTTACTTATCTCTCGCTCTTACAACTGCTTTCTCCCGCCTCTGCGGGTTGTGAACGACAATGGTCATTTGCTAATAAGGATATTCTCGCCCGCTCGCGGGACTTTTCTTTTATCATGCCGTATAATTTTTATCGTTGTGCTAAGAGTGCTCGCGTCTTGCTTTCTTGTTCAGATGTGTCTGGCTCGCGAGATATCGTCACGCCCTCGCTTTTCTTTCATTTTTCTTTCTGCAGGTTTGGCTCGCCGGAAGCAAATCAAGGGACTCGGCCGGAAAGTCAACCCACATGGAGTATATAAGGCCTCGGAAGGTCGGAAAATTACCACGCTAGTTCCGCTATCCACACCACCGGCACATCGAATTCTCCCCGCCCTTTTTACTTCTATAAATAGCTGCCAGTTTTTATCTCCTCAACTACCGCCTTAACTGCCCTCCAGCCTCTCTTTTTCCTTCCAGACCCTCTCACAAGTTTCGGCTCGCACTCGTGTCTCTTTTCCCGGTTCGCAAACACTGCAATCATGGTTGTCGATGGTGAAACCGAAGGGCGAGCCTGGTGCGTCGGGGCTTTCCGCAAGCACACCATCTTCGGCGCCTCGCTAACTAGCGACGAGTTCCTCCCCATCGTGGACAAGTACATCCCTTTAGGGTATACTGCTCACCTCCTGCCGAGCTCCGCCACCCTCAACGATCCATCCGCCGACGAGCTCGCCATCCCTATTGCTCACTTTGAGAATGGGTTGCGACTCCCTCTCTGGCCAGAGGTTTTCCAGGTAAATCATTCGATCCTCACCACTCTCACTCACCTCGCTGGGAGCACGTTAATCGTACCGTGGTGGATTTTTCAGGTACTCAAGTACTACAGCATTATACTGAGCCAGCTGATGCCGAACGCGATTGTTGTAATGGTCGCATTCGCCTTCTACCTACGGGAGGAGAAGATCGAGTTCAGCCTCCTCGTCTTCCACAAAGTCTTCTCCTTCCGCGCGTACAAGGATGGGACGACTCACTTTGCGAGCCAGCATGTCACCGTCTGCGAGAAGGTGAACAAAGCCCACTACTGGTACCAAAAGTTCATCCTGGTGAAAGGACCCTTCGGCAACATCCCTTTCTCCCCACTCCAACGGGATGACGCGACCTACCTCCTTCCCGACTCGCTCGGTGGTGATGATGCGAGGCTCTACTAATACCTAAATGGCAAAGACATCGAGGTCGCCCACCTCCGACGGAGGGTGGACTCGATGTTCCCTGTCCCGCAAGGAGAAGGTTCGGCTTGCACTCGCAAACTCCTATATGTTGTTTTCGTTTTATCCACTAACTTTTCCTTTGTGATTGCAGGGGAGCGGGATCTTCCCATCCATCCCCCGCATGCGAAGAGCGCGACCCTCTCCTCCGGCTCCCTCGCTGTCATGGCCGCTGATGCTTGCCGACGGACCCCTCGGCTCGACTTCGGGCAAGAAGAGGCCGTAGTCTGTGGGCCAACAAGTTGCGAAGCCCTCCGCCAAGAAGAGAAACAAGGAAGATCCTTCCTCAACTAAGGGGAAAGAAGTCGTCGACCTCAGCGAGGCCGACGCTCCTCCTCGTCCTCCTGTGGGTCAGAAGGCAACCGAGGGAAGAAGCGAGCCGAGGGATGCCCCTGTTGAAATTTTGAAGTGAAGTGGAGGAGTCCGGGCGGTCTGTTTTGGGAGACCGCCAAGACTGCGCGGGTTGTGTTTATATCTTGCCGGTCTGTTCTGGCAGACTGCTGGTTCTGCCGGTCTGTTCCTTGTTGCTGCGGCTTGTTCCCGTGTAGGTCTACTTGTTGGCCTGTCTTCCTTGTTGGAAGACCGGGCGGATTGTTCTTATATGACCGTTTATCCGGGCGGTCTGTCTTGGCGGTCTGGCGACTTGTCTGAAGTCGGCCAGATGGTTCTTGGTTTGCTCCTGGTGGTCTCAGGAAGGATGATCATGTGTCCGCGCGGCTTGTGCGCGGCTTGCTGCTGAACTTCGGTCTTGGACTGAATCTTGTCCAAGTGTTGTGTTCGCGCGGTCTGCCTTGTGAGACCGTTCGCGATCTGATGGGCGGTTATTGTATCCCGGTTTGTGCGGTGACGACATCCGTCTCTCCGCCTATAAATAGGGGTGCAAGGCCCGTCATTTCTAACAAGAACTGTAAGAACTTAGCCTGGGTTAATTCGTGCGGTCTCACTTTGAGGTCGGGCGGTCTCGGAAGCGAGCTGACTGTTTGTTGTGTTCGCAGGTTTGCGATCAGCCGGTTGCGGTCTTCTTCCTTGGTGATTTCCCAGCGGCTTGAATAAACAGTTCGGCAGCGGTCTGTCTGCGAACTGGTTTATGTTCGTTCTTGTGCTGTTCGCAGCGAGCTTAGCGATCAGGCGACCTTCAGCGGTTAGGCGATCTGAGTTGCGGTCTGGCGACAGCTTCAGTTCTTCGTACCAATAAGCTCCAGTTCGTGCGGTCTGAGGTGTCGATCTTGCAGTGCAGACGGCTTGTCTGTTTTTCTGTTCACGCGATCTCAGGACAAGCCGGGGGACTTCTGGAGTCGAGTGGTCTGTGCGGTCTCAGCTTATCTAGCCGTCAGATTTCTTTTTGGTGTGTTTTGTTCTTCTCGTCTCCGTGATTCTGATGAATCATGTCTCGCCATATATACCTCGAAGTGTAAAGCAGTTTTGTTTCAATAAAGATTTCTTAGTGTTGCTATTTTGGCATTTTGGTTGTTTGGCTATAACTCTTGTTGATACAACTCCTGCTTACTCCTAAACGGTCTTTCAAAAATTTTAACATGGTATCAGAGGGAGGTTTCTGGAGTGGATAAGTAGTGATCAACTAGAGTTGCCATCGTCTTTGTGAAGAAGAGACCACATAGATTGCCATGGAAGGTGGATACGCAAGAGGTCTTGGTATTGAACTCCTCATGTCGACTAACTTTAAAAAATGGAAGTCATGTATTGAGAGTTACTTGCTTGGCGAGGATCTATGGGAGATAGTTGGAGGAGAAGACACACAATAGGTGCTTCTAGCAGGAGATAATATGGCAGAGGTGAGACTTTGGAGGAGGACGAATGCTAAGGCAGAGTTCACACTCAAGAGGGCTATCTCACCAGAGCTGTTCGACCACATCATTGGATGTAAATCTGCTGCTGAAATTTGGACGTCCTTGGATGGGTTGTTCAATAAGAAGAATGTAGCGAGGCTACAATATCTTGAAAATGAGTTGGCGAAAGCCTCTCAAGGTGATCTTTCTATTTCCACCTTCTTTCTCAAAATGAAGAACCTCACGACAGAGATTTCTGCGTTGGACCCTGATGAGCCTATCTCTAAGGCAAAACTGAAGAGGCATATCATACGCGGGTTGCGGAAGGAGTATCTTGCCTTTGTGACTTCAGTTCAGGGTTGGGAAAATCAACCGTCGTTGTTGGAGCTGGAGAACCTTCTTGCTTCGCAAGAAAGTTTAGCAAGACAGATGGCGGGGGTTTCTATCTCTAGGGGAGAAAGTGATGTGATGTTCTTTGGGAAGAAGAAAAAGAAATGGGAGAAGAAGAAGTCGGGTCATGATGGACCCTCCACTTCAGGTCAGCAAGATAGAGGCAATGCCCCTAAGTCTGATGGGAAGAAGAAAGGAGAGGGACCGAGGTGCTTTAGATGCAATAAGACCAGGCACTTCAAGAAAGATTGTCGAGTGAATCTTTAGCCGGGACATGCAGTGAAGAAGGAGATGCCAATGTCTGATGAAGTTGGATGGGGAGGAGCCTTTGTGTCTAATATAACGGCGATGCCCGTTAAGGCCTTGTCTTCCATCAACTATGATGAGGACTGGATTGTTGATTCAGGGTATGGGCATCACCTCACCGGGGATGGATCAAAGTTCTCTTCTTTGGCGCCTTACTCAGGTAACAATGCTATCATTACGGCTGATAATTCTATTCATCCTATAGAACACGAATGTGTTGTCTCTCTGAGCAGTGATAAGGGTCCACTCACGTTGAGGAGTGTTTATCACGTGCCTGGTATGAAGAAAAATCTTTTCTCTGTGACCAATGCGGTCGACGCCGGTTATCACGTTCTGTTTGGCCCAACAGAAGTGAAGTTTCTCAAAACTCAACCGGAGATAAAGGGAGATGTTATCCATGTCGGAAAGAGGGTGAAGGACTTGTTTGTTTTATCGACAAGTACCTATGTTGATAAGATGAGGACCAATGATGGCGCGGCCATCTGGCATGAAAGGTTGGGGCATGTAGGCATGGACAAATTGAAGGCTATGGCGGTAAGGGGCCTTGTCAATGGCTTGCCTAGCTTGTCCTCCTATGGAGACGGTCATGTCTGCGAAGGATGTCAGTTTGGTAAGTCTCATTGACTTCCATTTGACAAATCGCAAACAAGGTGCAAAGTGCCGTTGGAGTGTATCCACGGTGATTTGATGGGACCGACTGCCACCCCAAGCCTTGGAGGCAACAGATACATGTTAGTGTTGATTGACGATTACACCATATATGTCTGGGTGTATTTTTTGAAGGAGAAGTCGGAAGCTTTTGCTAAATTTGTGGAGTTTAAGGAGCTGGTTGAAGGTCGGCTAGGCCTACGGGTTAAAAAACTTAGAACTGACAATGGTGGGGAGTTCACCTCTGGTGAGTTCTCAAGTTTTTGCAGGAAGCATGGCATCAGGAGAGAGCTTACTTGTGCCCATACTCCACAACAGAATGGCATTGCCGAGAGGAAGATCCTTCGTCTGACGGAAACTTGCAAATGCTGGCTTCATGCTAAGAGTATCCCAAAGTCCTTCTGGGCGGAGGGAATGTCTTGTGCAACTTATGTCATCAACAGGTTGCCTTTAAGTCCTATCAACATGAAGACCCATCACGAATTGATGTTCAAGGAGAAGTCGAGTGTTGCACACCTTCGGGTGTTCGGGTCAACCTGCTATGTGCATATTCCTGATGCTCTTCGGACAAAGCTAGATGCGAAAGCAAGGAAGCTAGTCTTTGTTGGGTATGATGAGCGGAAGAAGGGATGGAGATGCATGGATCCTGAGACACGGAGGTCAATTGTTTCTCGGGATGTGGTGTTCGATAAAGTGACTTCCTACAAGGGGAGTTCAGGAGTTGAGCTACCGGAAGGCAGGGTTGATGAATGAGGAAAAGCTGCTGGAAGTCTTCAAGTGGAGTTGCCTGTTTCACCAGGAGCTCCAGCTGTGTCAAGCTCTGAGATGGAGGTTTCAGATTCTGGAAGCAGGGGGAGAGATGCTCCAAATTTGCCTGGGAGAGGAGCTAGTTCTGAAGATGCAGCTGAGGAGGTGGTTAGTCAGGAGCAACCTCTTAGGAGGTCGAAGAGGACTATTCAACCACCAGATCGATACACAGGAGGGAACATGGTGAACTTTGTTTCATGTTTCTTTGCTGGTCCCCTGGATGAGAGGGAGCCGTCAAGCTTTGAGAAGGCCAGAGGCGTGAAGGAGTGGGACATTGCTATGCAAGAAGAGATGGCAGCTCTCGAGAAGAATGAGACCTGGTCTCTTGTGCCCAAGCCCAAGGGCACCACTCCTGTGACATGCAAATGGGTCTACAAGCTCAAGAAGAAAGCTGACGGCAGTATCGAGCGGTACAAGGCTCGCCTTATAGCTCGCGGGTTCTCACAGCAGTACGGAGAAGATTATGATGAGACGTTCAGTCCAGTGGCCAAAATGACTTCGGTTCGATTTGTTATTGCCTTGGCGGCTTCAAGTGGTTGGGAGATTTGGCAACTCGACGTGAAGAATGCCTTCTTATACGGCGAGATTGACAAGGATATCTTCATGATCCAACCGCAAGGCTTCATCTCGAAGGAGTATCCGGACTACGTCTGTAAGTTGAAGAAGGCCCTGTATGGTGATGAGTCCTGATCATATACACTTTTATGGACTCATCTGGGCCGTTTATTTAGTCATTTCACTGCACTTTAGCCCTGTTATTGCTCATATTGATACTCCATGCTAGGTGCACCTCTAGGCCCATTTTGGTGTGATTTCATGCTTTTCTTCATTAGTAGTTTTCATGCTCCGTTAGGTGCCACTTTCAGTGGCTAGATTCGTGGTTGTGCTGGAATAGGAGTCGTGCAGGTGTTCCCGGTGCAATTCTGCACAGGAACACTGCGCACGATCACCGGTTCTATTGCGCACGACCACTGGTCGTGCGCCACTGATCGTGTGCACTTAACCCTTTTTATGAGTTCTGTTTGGTGCAGTGCGCACGACCATCTACGCTAGTGCGCACGACCACCGGTCGTGCGCCACTGTTCGTGCGCACTTACCATTTAATTTCCGAGTTCTGTTTGCTGTAGTGCGCACGACCATCAACTCCAGTGCGCACGACCACCAGTCGTGCGCCACTGGTCGTGCGAACATGTTATTTCATAATTTCTGTCTTTGCAGGTTCCGTCCAGGCAGAGCGCACGATCACCGAATTCTAGTGCGCACGACCACTGGTCGTGCGCCAATGACCGTGCGCACTGTTTAATTCCAGCGCCTATAAATTCCGCTGCTCGCGATTTAGGTCAGGGAGCCCGCCGTATTCCGCCGTTTTCTGCTCCAGTTCGTCCGACTTTCGCCCCTCCATCGCCGCCCACCATCTAGAGGTGCTCCGGGCTTGTTCTTCGCGCCAATCTTGAGCCGGAGTTTCCTCTCGGCCTCCTCCTTCATCCAAGAGCTTCAAAGAGAGATCTAGCCGCCATCTCCATCGAGCAAGAGGAAGTTTGCAACCTCTATCGGATCCATGACACGAAGAAGACGGGTCCATTGGAGAGTCGTGACAGCTCTCTCTACCCCGGACGTAGTTGCGGACCGAGCTTGGACGCGGATTGACAACCCGGCGATTCCAACCTGTGAATCTACAACGAGACTTCGGATTCGGTTGATTTCTTGCCTTATTCTTCTCTTTTTTGATGTATATGTAACTAGATCTAATCATGATGATGAAGTGGCACTTGAATTAGTTATATTTACATATATATATTTCATGTCTATGTGATTGTGTAATTTATCTGTTTGAGTTGCTTGAGGTGCGCCGCCGTCCATTTCCATTCCGCCGTCACGTTCGTGTGCCGCACTAGCAATTGCTAGTGGAGTGGTTGTCGAAGAGGTGCTTGCGACCCTCACTCCGCTAGCCTACTCGTCCATCCGCCTACCGAAGCGTGGCATCGCGGCCCGTATCCCATCCCGCCTAACGAAGCAGTGCGCTCAAGGCCTGCACAGTTCGATTCCGCTTGCCTACTCGTCCATCCGCCCTTTCGACGCAGCGCGCTCAAGGCCTGCCTAGTCTCCATCCCGCCTAAGCGAAGCATTGCATAGCGGCATTGCATAGGAGTAGTTGATAGCTTTTATTTTATTTTCCAAAAGCCAACCCAACTCCCCCGCATTCCATCCGATTTAAGGACTTCAATCTCAAGTCCTTCCTCGAAACCTAACTCCACCTTACTGTGTTCCTCAAGAGACCGACACTCGGGGATTTTCCCCATTATTATTACTTGCGCGACCGATGCACTTGCCGAATCATCGCATCAAGTTTTTGGCGTCGTTGCCGGGGAATACAGTCGTGTGAGTTTTCTGGAGAGGGAGAACCTGAGGGAGAAGCCCTTCCATTTGTAAATTGCATTTCTTTGTTTTTATTTCTTCGTATTCTATTTTCCTGTTTTATTTTAGGGTTGCTTTAGTAGTCATTGTTAGGTGTAGTATTGTGCAGTAGCGTTTTTTATTGAGAATCGTTTTATTTTTACACTATGTGGGCACATCTTAATATCCGTTGCCGTTGGTGTAGAGATACCTCTCACTCTAGTGATGAATGCCCTACGGAGAATAGTAGGCATAATTCTTATAGCCCAGCATATGGAACACCGACTTCATCTAGTACTCCATATGGTGCGCGTAAGTCTTATGGCTACTTTGCTGAGCCTTTACCGTCATACTTCTTTTCGGCTCCAGCTCCCGCTGCGCCAATGAAGTCCGTAAGGCAGTGCCGGTTTTGTCGGAGCACTGATCATGTCTTGAAGGATTGTGCCGAGTATCTTCGCCAATTGGACGAGGATGACGAGCCGGATATCCGGATCGTCCCAACTCCTAACTCTGGCGGCACACCTTCAACATCCGGGTATGTGTCTTTGTCACCTTCACATCTTGAAGGGTATGGCCTGGATACGGTCACCGGATGTGCGGCTGATTCATGCACCGACATTGTTGAGCCTATTCTCCATGTGCATCCACCACCTCTAGTGGATTCGATTCTTCCCCCTATCGCGCATACTATTCTCGTCCCCGACGACATTGTTGATGATGTGTCGCAGGATGAGGTGGGTGATCTGAGTGTTGTGCCTATTCCTATGGAGGAGGACAACCTTCTAGGTGAAGAGGAGTCTTCCTCAACACCGGTGGAGGAAGTCCAAATCCTAAGCCTGGCCACCGTTGATCCCGCCGAATCTTGTAGCATTGATGACAATGCTAACATTATTTTACTTCCCCAACCTGATGGGAGTGAGACCGGGATCACTCCCCCGATTGATGTTCATTTATGTCATTCCTCTCTTTTATTTCCTGACCCCCCTTCTTCATCTGAGCCTGTGCAGGTTGAGTTCTTACAGGTACTTCAGGAGGACCTGGAGCTTTTTGCTCAAGTCAATGATGCGAGCATCCTCTCATGTGAGGAGGTTTATTCCCCCTCCGTATAGGAAGCTCCGCTCATTGCCTTCTCCTCCTGCGGACCTGCTGCGGACGATACCTTGCTGGGCAAGGATAATTTTGGTAAGATGAGTGAGGACCAGGCCTCCTCCTTTTCTTACATTCTCTACCCTCTACCTGTGAGGAGCAGGTATCTATATTTAGGTAGAGGGGTGACTGTTCTATCACCATGTCGGTACCCGCTACCGACACGGATATTAGGCCAGTTACCTGTCCACTTCTCCTTCCATAGGCCCATTAGCTAGAACTCTTAAAGTTTAAATAAGTCTTGCTAGGGATGACAATAACCCCAGTAGTTATCTTCTTTTCTGCATTTTTATTTCTTCTAATCATGTTTAGTTAGTAGTACTTTCTTTTCAGTTTTCTTTTGTCTTTGTTTTTGCGGAGCTCACCCCTGCAGGTATCTTCTCTGGATGGCGGATGCTGCAGCTTAGTCTTGGTTTAAACGCCAATCTTCTGGTATGCTCACTTGCTGAGCATTGGGTACTCTCTTCCCCTAGCCCTATTCTGATTTTCATGTCATATGTTTTGTGGATTGTTTAGTTTAAGTCTGGGGGAGAGTAGTTTTGTTTACCCGCTCACGTGCACTATTGCACTGCATGCTAGAAGATTTCATTTAAATTATTGTTCATTTTCATTGCACACCACATCACCCACTTGAGCGCGTACTCATCTGTTTGCTTGCTCTGTTGTGAATTTAATTCTTCTGCTTATTTGGGAAAGTCTAAGGTGATGGTTTAGGACTATGTAGCAGAGTAAAATGTTGACTCCAGTAGTGCTCCTAGTCGAGTGCTCGGTTGCATAGAAATTTGTGTAGAGTAGATTTCTCTTTATACTATGGTTTTATATTTTTCTCTATTAGTGTAAATGTTGTTTACTCTACTCAAATGGTGAATCCGGTGTGAATCAAACAGTAGCGTAGGGATGTGTGTAAACAATCGCTAGACTCGTATTGCTTGAGTCGGGAGAAAGGAGAATCTTTCTCGGTGGCTAGAACTTGCCCCAAGCGATTCTTGAAGCATGGGTATATGGTTAGTCAATTGTGTGAATGTGATATAGGCCATCATTTTGGCCCGGTTGAGCCTTTGTGCCTATCCATACCGGTATATCCTCGCTAGCCCAGTTGTGCCTACCCGTTCTTTGATTCAGCCCCACTTCTATTTCACCAAAGCCCAAAAGCCAATCCTAGTCGCACACCCAAAATTTGAGCTTTAGCTGTTTATTATTTTCATGAGTTGGGTTGTTGATGTGGTAATATGTTTGTGAAGATGTGGATGTGTCCTTTTGTTTATTTGCTGAAAATGATAAGAAAAGAAAAAAAAATGAGAAAAAGAAAAGAAGTTAAAAAGAAAGGAAAGAGAAGGAGTGTTTAATTGAAAATCTTTATGTATAGATTTATGTTCGGGAGTAGGCGGTGCACGCACCCATGCTGTTAAGTCCAAGTCTGGGGGTGTTGTGTACCCGCGTGTTTGTGTGGTGAATGAGGATAATGTTATGCATTTGCTCATTTGGGTTTAGTATTTGAACCATCGTCTTTATCATTGTATACCTCACCTAAACCCAAGCCCCATTTAAAACCTTAAGTCCTATTGATTCACGCATTTGAGTCAAACCAGTGCCGTGGAGAGAATGTGACCGGGCAAGCTTATGGTCACCGACACCGATGGATTTCAGTGGAGTTTTTCCCGCATCCCGATCTTGAGCAATGCTCGTCTCAGCGCTTAGTTTACTTTCTCCTTATGCATGACCGGATGATTCACCGTAGTTCACCATTTTGAGTGGTTGTAATATGTTTTTACTCTTTTAGAAATATATAAACTGTTTATATAATCAGAAATCTTCTCTACTATTCTTCTTATGCACGTGAGCATGCGACTTCGCATGGTACTCTGTACTGTAGTTTTAAGCTATCTACTTTTCTTTCCCCGTTCGCTTAGAATTTGTTTGCTCGGGACGCGCAAACAGGTAAGTCTGGGGGTGTGATGAGTCCTGATCATATACACTTTTATGGACTCATCTGGGCCGTTTATTTAGTCATTTCACTGCACTTTAGCCCTGTTATTGCTCATATTGATACTCCATGCTAGGTGCACCTCTAGGCCCATTTTGGTGTGATTTCATGCTTTTCTTCATTAGTAGTTTTCATGCTCCGTTAGGTGCCACTTTCAGTGGCTAGATTCGTGGTTGTGCTGGAATAGGAGTCGTGCAGATGTTCCCGGTGCAATTCTGCACAGGAACACTGCGCACGATCACCGGTTCTATTGCGCACGACCACTGGTCGTGCGCCACTGATCGTGTGCACTTAACCCTTTTTATGAGTTCTGTTTGGTGCAGTGCGCACGACCATCTATGCTAGTGCGCACGACCACCGGTCGTGCGCCACTGTTCATGCGCACTTACCATTTAATTTCCGAGTTCTGTTTGCTGTAGTGCGCACGACCATCAACTCCAGTGCGCACGACCACCGGTCGTGCGCCACTGGTCGTGCGAACATGTTATTTCATAATTTCTGTCTTTGCAGGTTCCGTCCAGGCAGAGCGCACGATCACCGAATTCTAGTGCGCACGACCACTGGTCGTGCGCCAATGACCGTGCGCACTGTTTAATTCCAGCTGCCTATAAATTCCGCTGCTCGCGATTTAGGTCAGGGAGCCCGCCGTATTCCGCCATTTTCTGCTCCAGTTCGTCCGACTTCGCCCCTCCATCGCCGCCCACCATCTAGAGGTGCTCCGGGCTTGTTCTTCGCGCCAATCTTGAGCCGGAGTTTCCTCTCGGCCTCCTCCTTCATCCAAGAGCTTCAAAGAGAGATCTAGCCGCCATCTCCATCGAGCAAGAGGAAGTTTGCAACCTCTACCGGATCGTGACACGAAGAAGACGGGTCCATTGGAGAGTCCTGACAGCTCTCTCTACCCCGGACGTAGTTGCGGACCGAGCTTGGACGCGGATTGACAACCCGGCGATTTCCAATCGTGAATCTACAACGAGACTTCGGATTCGGTCGATTTCTTGCCTTATTCTTCTCTTTTTTGATGTATATGTAACTAGATCTAATCATGATGATGAAGTGGCACTTGAATTAGTTATATTTACATATATATTTCATGTCTATGTGATTGTGTAATTTATCTGTTTGAGTTGCTTGAGGTGCGCCGCCGTCCATTTCCATTCCGCCGTCACGTTCGTGTGCCGCACTAGCAATTGCTAGTGGCGTGGTTGTCGAAGAGGTGCTTGCGACCCTCACTCCGCTAGCCTACTCGTCCATCCGCCTACCGAAGCGTGGCATCGCGGCCCGTATCCCATCCCGCCTAACGAAGCAGTGCGCTCAAGGCCTGCACAGTTCGATTCCGCTTGCCTACTCGTCCATCCGCCCTTTCGACGCAGCGCGCTCAAGGCCTGCCTAGTCTCCATCCCGCCAAGCGAAGCATTGCATAGCGGCATTGCATAGGAGTAGTTGATAGCTTTTATTTTATTTTCCAAAAGCCAACCCAACTCCCCCGCATTCCATCCGATTTAAGGACTTCAATCTCAAGTCCTTCCTCGAAACCTAACTCCACCTTACTGTGTTCCTCAAGAGACCGACACTCGGGGATTTTCCCCATTATTATTACTTGCGCGACCGGTGCACTTGCCGAATCATCGCATCATATGGGTTGAAGCAAGCGCCTCGAGTGTGGTACGGGAAGATTGCAGAGTATCTCTTATTCTGCGGATTCTTTGCTTCAGACTCTGATTCTAGCTTGTTCATCAAGAAGGAGGGGGTGCTTCAGGTGATTGTGCTGCTGTATCTGGATGACATGATTGTCACCGGGAACTCGAAGGAAGGTGTTGCAAGACTCAGGGCTGAGCTTGCTATCAGATTCGAGATGAAGTATCTGGGGGAGCTCCACCATTTCCTTGGACTCGAGGTGCAGAGCCGGGAGAGCGGAGTGCTCATTTCTCAGGCTGGCTATGCGGAGCGGATTGTTCAGCGATTCGGCATGGAGGAAGGGAAGACCAGCTCTATACCTCTGGAGCAACATCATAAGCTTCGGAAGGATGAGGGAAGAGTTTTATCTGAACCGTTGGTGTTCCGAGCTCTGGTTGGGAGTTTGATCTACTTGACGATCACAAGGCCAGATATTGCTTATGCAGTTGGCATGTGAGTCGGTACATGGCGGAACCACGGATACCTCATCTTCTGGCGGCAAAAGGCATCTTGAAGTATGTGAAGTCGACCTCTGATTTGGGTCTCCTATATAGGAGAGGGTCAAGCTTGGAGTTGCATGGTTTCATGGATGCTGATTATGGGGGAGACGTGGATGATCGAAGATCAACGTCTGGTTATGTCTTTATGACGGGTCCCACAACTATCTCTTGGTGCAGCAAGAAGCAAGACTCGGTGTCTGTATCTACCACGGAAGCGGAGTACAAGGCTTCGGCCATGGCAGCTCAGGAAGTCGTTTGGCTCAGGAGGTTGGTGGAGGACGTTCATCAGGAGGTTCGAGGTCCCACCTTGCTACGCGGGGACAATGAGAGTGCTCTCAAGCTGGTTAACAATCCAGTCTGTCACGTGAGGACCGAACATATAGAGATTGAGCATCCATTTCATTCGTGAAAAGGTGTTGGGAGGATCTCTTATGGTCGAGCATGTTCGGAGTGCGGACAATGTCGCAGACATCTTCACAAAGCCGCTGGAAAAGGGACCGTTTACACGGTCAAGGGAGTTGCTCGGGTTAGTCTCCACTTCCCACTTCCCACTTCAAGGGGGAGTGTTGAAATTTTGAAGTGAAGTGGAGGAGTCCGGGCGGTCTGTTTTGGGAGACCGCCAAGACCGCGCGGGTTGTGTTTATATCTTGCCGGTCTGTTCTGGCGGACTGCTGGTTCTGCCGGTCTGTTCCTTGTAGCTGCGGCTTATTCCCGTGTAGGTCTGCTTGTTGGCCTGTCTTCCTTGTTGGAAGACAGGCAGATTATTCTTATATGACCGTTTATCCGGGCGGTCTGTCTTGGCGGTCTGGCGATGATGTAGGGATACATTAAATTGATGTAGGGATACCGTGACGACGTGTACGTTACGCTAACAGAAAGACATTCATTACAGAAATTAAAATAACATTAGGAGGGCTCCGACCAAAAGTGAATGAAAAGGGGTCGGTTGGCTCCCAAATCCGATGGAGAAAAAATATGCGGGACTCGATACAACGTTCTTAGGACCTACCTCTCCAACAAGCACACAACTCACCGCACCTACACAAGCATCTATTTCATCAATCGATTCATTTCAAAACGCTAGCGGCAATTTCTTGGAGCGGTGGTGAACATTCAAGCGGCGATAAAACTGTTAGTTGAGATTAACTCCCTTGTTAGCGCCAAGTGCGCCAATCGTGGAGAGCAAATCAAGGCTAGGCCAAGTTTCGCTCCCGCACCAGATCTACCCGATCCGAACAACAAGAGATTCAATAACAACACTTAGATTTCAGATTTTTGCAAGCGAGAAAATTAAAGTCACGGATAAAACGATTCGACAAAACCTCCACAAACTAAGCGTAGAAAGAATCACTAGCAAGGAGAGGAGTTACCCAACCAAGAAGATGAACACACAAGATAAGGTGGGAGAATCTCTCTCTCCACACAAACTAAGCGTAGAAAGAATCACTAGCAAGGAGAGGGGTTACCCAACCAAGAAGATGAACACACAAGATAAGGTGGGAGAATCTCTCTCTCCACGGTTCCACCAGCGTCGCACCGAATGGAGAAGCACCCTTTCTTTCTTGGAGTCGCTCCACGGAATTCTCGCCGGAGTCGCACCGAAGAGGATGGAGGGAGGCGGTCTTGGAGTCACACCAAGAGGAGGGGGGGCGGCAAGGGAGAGCTCTTCCTTGGCCGAAATTTCCAAGAGGGGAAATTAGGTTTTTTTTTTGTCTTCAATTATCCTCATTCCTTCATAAAGACCCCTTTAAATAGGAGTTTACACAAAATCATAACCATCCATGATGGAGATGAAATCTCATCCATCCGTATGGTTAAATACACCCCAAAATGAAATTAAGAGTTCAAATTAAAAATTACAACCATTTTAATAAATATAAAATTATCATCTAGCATGAAATAATTTTATATTTATTAATATAAAATAAAAGTGCATGAATAAAAGTCTAATTTTTCATGGCGGTTTTGGCACGCCGCGGGCGGAGATTATAACGCGCTCTTCCATCAGCATCAGCATGACACCTCAGATCTTTGTGGCGCAGCGCCTCGGCAGCCGGGTCATCATCATCAAGGAGTGTCGGAGGGGACGCGCCATCAATCCTCCCCCACTCAAAATCAAGCATCTCCGATGCGTGGTCTGAGAGGTAGCGGCGGAGAAGATCAACATCCAGTCGTTGAAGCTCCGTCGTGAGGACCCATGAATCGTCTGAAGGAGGGCGATCACGCCAACGGATGAGGAAGCGGTAAGTAGCACCATCCGAGGTAGTAAGTGGCTCCGCAGCAAGTATCATGTCCGGAGTGAGAAAAGTCTTCGGAAACCTGGGGAACATATCAGCAGTAGGAATAAAAGTATGTGACTTACCATCCGGTGAAATACCTGTGGGAACCGATAGAGAGAGGTCATCCGTACTACCACTCCCCAACCCATTAGAAGATTTGGTGGAAGGATAAGACGTCAAGGAACTCAACTCATGTGGAGGCGATACGAACATCGTTAAATCCGAGAAGTTAAAAATAGGGGAGATTCCCCATTCGGCAGGCAAATCCAAAACAAAAGCGTTGTCACCTATTTTCTTGATGATCCGAAAAGGGCCGGCGCGCTTAGGTGCTAACTTTTTAACGGTGCCAGATGGCAAAGGCTCGGGAACTAATCGTACTAAAACCAAATCGCCAACTTTGAAGTGTGACACTCTCCGATGTATATTGGCGTGCGCCTGATAAGAATCGTACTGAGCAGTCAAGGTAGCTCGTATACGTGCGTGTAAGTCATGAATATGTTGGGCGAAGGATTGTGCGAAATGAATTGTCTTGTACGTTGGGGGCAACGGAACCAAGTCAAGAGGCACATGGGCCTTGTACCCGTGAACAATCTCATTCGGAGACTAGACCGGTGGACCGAATTTTGGAATTTAATTCTATGCGGGATTCTCCAACGCGTGCAGTGACAACAGAGTGAATGGACCCAAGTGGGTCGGCTAACACCAAGTCATCACGTTCGGGTGAGATAAGACTTCTTGGAACACCTTCTAATTCATTATATAATTTTAAATCCAAGGTCATCGTAGGATGGGTAGTCGAACGAACTATAGCGGCGGGGTATTTGGGAGATAAGAATGTTAAAAAGTTCATAACTTCGTTCCCAAGACTAGATTCAAAAATGCTAGCACTCCCAAAGGGAGTGGTATCGGGAGCACGAGGCCTAGGACTATCCCAAAATTTATGGTCAACTAGCATAGGAAGGACAACCCAACGAAACCACTCATCTCATCCCGCGGTGGTAACGGGTTCCATACCATACATCAAGGTCGGGACTGAATCAGGGGGGACCCAAGCAATCATAAATGGGTGACGGTTCAACAGGGGAGCTAACACTAGCATATGGTCCGCTAGTGCAGAGAATGTGCCCGCACAACTACTACCAACAGATAACGGATTGGACCACTTATCCTCCCCACTAGAAGACACAGGAAACTCACTAGCCCTAATCCCGCTATCAAGAGTGTGAGGAGCTAATAAGGGTCGCCCCATCTCCTCAGCCTTCTCACCAACATCATCGGAATCACTCGGCTCTATCTCAGAATTTTTAACAACTTTCGGAATGATCTCGGGATGACCAACAGGAGGCTCCCTAAAGATAATGGGGTCAAGTAAAGGTCGACTAATCATGGCAACATCAGTCTCACATACTAAGCTAAGCGTGGTTGTTTCAGCAGTGACAATATTGTCCTTAGAAAGGCTTGGACTAACAGGGTCAGCCTTAGCTTTAACGATTAAGCCTAATGTGTTCGTTTCGGAGGGGCTAATACAGTCTATAGGCCGATTTTGACTAACAGTGTCAAAATCCTCTTTCGTTGCTAGGCACGGTGGTGTCGACTCAGTAGAGCTACAAGTACTTCTAGGTGGGACCAAAGGCGTCTTAGGCGGAGTGGACCTAAGAGTGATAAGCTGACCATTATGTTGGAATTCTATCGTGTTGTCATGGTCATCGTGGATGACCACATGGTCAGAAAGCCATGGGCGTCCTAGCAATACATGACAATCCTTCATAGGAAGGACATCACACCAAACATGCTCAGAATATGCTTTGATGGTGAGGGGCACCAAACATCGCCTAGACACTAAAACAGTGCTCTCGTCAGAACACACAAGCTGATAGGGATGGGGGTGCGGCTCGGTGGTCAAACACATCCTTGTGATAGCATTTTCAGAAATGACATTCATGCGGCAAATACTATCGACAACTAGTTTGCACCACTTCTCACCGTGCTTAAAATTTTTCGAAAATTTTCTTGTTAATGTCACGGTCAAACCTAATCACTCTTGCAACGGTGTCCCACCCTTTATCTAACGCTCGAGGTTTAGTGTTATAACTTTTATTAGTGGGGTGTGGCACTCCATCCTGAGGAATAGTGGTTAGAGTTCGGGGGGTCTCTCTAGTCATCCTAAGAGTGTGAACACAATACTAAAATATTTCAGATTTTAGGCCGTTACAAGCATAAATTTGAATTTTGAATTTCAAAAATTTGAATTTTGAATTTGAATTTTGAATTTCAAATTTTGAATTTTGAATTTGAATTTTGAATTTCAAAAATTTGAATTTTGAATTTAAATTTTGAATTTTAAAATTTTGAATTTTGAAGTTGAATTTTGAATTTCAAAAATTTGAATTTTGAATTTCAAAAATTTGAATTTTGAATTTGAATTTTTGGATTTCAAAAGTTTGAATTTTGAATTTGAATTTTGAATTTCAAAAATTTGAATTTTGAATTTGAATTTTGAATTTCCAAAATTTGAATTTTGAAGTTGAATTTTGAATTTCAAAATTTGAATTTTGAATTTGAATTTTCAATTTCAAATTTTGAATTTTGAATTTGAATTTTGAATTTCAAAATTTTGAATTTTGAATTTTCAATTTTGAATTCCTAGCTAAGATAAGATATAATTTAGGATTGTGCCAATTAAGTTTTAAGCCGCTATTCGCAAACCCGATTTTGAAAATTAATTGTTTTTGGAAACAAATCGTGCAAGATTAATTAAGATTTGGTTGTTTTGGAAAGGAATCGTGCAAGACTAATTAAGATTTGGTTGTTTTGGAAAGAAATCGTGCAAGATTGATTATATGTCGGCGTCCTACGGTAAGAAATAAATTAGGATGGTATCAATTAAGATTAATATTTTTTTTTATTTTAATGCTGACAATAGAGTGAGGATTGTCCAGAATTTTTTTTTTATTGATTTTCGACAAAAAATTCAGATTTCAGACCGCTATTCGCACACCACCTAGACAGAATTACGATGTTTCCAATTTTCAGGCCGACCTAACGAGGACGAATCGAAAAAGTTTTAGTTTTAATGTTGCTGGAAATAAGAGCAGGAAGCTACAGAAAAAATTTCAGATTTTTCTGACAAGTTTTAAATTTCTGAGTTTTTACTAAACGCAGACCAATCCGAAAATTTTCAGATTTTGACCGTGCTAACGAACGCACCGACTAGAGGACGGATAACCTACCAATCTTAGAGTAAGGATGATGTCGAGATAGAACTCAACACAACCTCGCTTTGATACCAAATTGATGTAGGGATACATTAAATTGATGTAGGGATATCGTGACGACGTGTACGTTACGCTAACGGAAAGACATTCATTACAGAAATTAAAATAACATAGGAGGGCTCCGACCAAAAGCGAACGAAAAGGGGTCAGTTGGCTCCCAAATCCGATGGAGAAAAAATATGCGGGACTCGATACAACGTTCTTAGGACCTACCTCTCCAACAAGCACACAACTCACCGCACCTACACAAGCATCTATTTCATCAATCGATTCATTTCAAAATGCAGCGGCAATTTCTTGGAGCGGTGGTGAACATTCAAGCGGCGATAAAACGTTAGTTGAGATTAACTCCCTTGTTAGCGCCAAGTGCGCCAATCTTGGAGAGCAAATCAAGGCTAGGCCAAGTTTCGCTCCCGCACCGGATCTACCCGATCCGAACAACAAGAGATTCAATAACAACACTTAGATTTCAGATTTTTGCAAGCGAGAAAATTAAAGTCACGGATAAAACGATTCGACAAAACCTCCACAAACTAAGCGTAGAAAGAATCACTAGCAAGGAGAGGGGTTACCCAACCAAGAAGATGAACACACAAGATAAGGTGGGAGAATCTCTCTCCACGGTTCCACCGGCGTCGCACCGAATGGAGAAGCACCCTTTCTTCCTTGGAGTCGCACCGCGGAAGTCTCGCCGGAGTCGCACCGAAGAGGATGGAGGGAGGCGGTCTTGGAGTCACACCAAGAGGAGGGGGGGGGGGGGGGGGGGCAAGGGAGAGCTCTTCCTTGGCCGAAATTTCCAAGAGGGTAAATTAGGTTTTTTTTTGTCTTCAATTATCCTCATTCCTTCATAAAGACCCCTTTAAATAGGAGTTTACACAAAATCATAACCATCCATGATGGAGATGAAATCTCATCCATCCGTATGGTTAAATACACACCAAAATGAAATTAAGAGTTCAAATTAAAAATTACAACCATTTTAATAAATATAAAATTATCATCTAGCATGAAATAATTTTATATTTATTAATATAAAATACAAGTGCATGAATAAAAGTCTAATTTTTCATGGCGGTTTTGGCACACCGCGGGCGGAGATTATAACGCGGTCTTCCATCAGCATCAGCATGGCACCTCAGATCTTTGTGGCGCAGCGCCTCGGCAGCCGGGTCATCATCATCAAGGAGTGTCGGAGGGGACACGCCATCAGGCGACTTATCTGAAGTCGGCCAGATGGTTCTTGGTTTGCTCCTGGTGGTCTCAGAAAGGATGATCCTGTGTCCGCGCGGCTTGTGCGCGGCTTGCTGCTGACTTCGGTCTTGGAATGAATCTTGTTCAAGTGTTGTGTTCACGCGGTCTGCCTTGTGAGACCATTCGCGATCTGATGGGCGGTTATTGTATCCCGGTATGTGCGGTGACGACATCCGTCTCTCCGTCTATAAATAGGGGTGCAGGGCCCGTCATTCCTAACAAGAACTGTAAGAACTTAGCCTGGGTTAATTCGTGCGGTCTCACTTTGAGGTCGGGAGGTCTCGGAAGCGAGTTGACTGTTTGTTGTGTTCGCAGGTTTGCGATCAGCAGGTTGCGGTCTTCTTCCTTGGTGATTCTCAGTGGCTTGAATAAACAGTTCGGCAGCGGTCTGTCTTCGAACTGGTTTATGTTCATTCTTGTGCTGTTCGCAGCGAGCTCAGCGATCAGGCGACCTTCAGCGGTTAGGAGATCTGTGTTGCGGTCTGGTGACAGCTTCAGTTCTTCGTTCCAATAAGCTCCAGTTCGTGCGGTCTGAGGTGTTGGTCTTGTAGTGCAGACGGCTTGTCTGTTTTTCTGTTCGCGCGATCTCAGGACAAGTCGGGCGACTTCTGGAGTCGAGCGGTCTGTGCGGTCTCAGCTTGTCTAGCCGCCAGATTTCTTTTTGGTGTGTTTTATTCTTCTCGTCTCCGTGATTCTGATGAATCATGTTTCGCCATGTATACCTCGAAGTGTAAAGCAGTTTTGTTTCAATAAAGATTTCTTGTGTTGCTATTTTGGCATTGAGGTTGTTTGGCTATAATTCATGTTGACACAACTCCTGCTTACTCCTAAACAGTCTTTAAAAAATTTTAACAGCCCCTGGCGATCCCAACCCCTCAAGCCACAAAAACTTTGGCTTGAGGGCAAAACTCCCAGATGCCCTGGGCGAGCCGGTGCTCGCATGGGATCCTGACATGTTGGAACAACCTTATTTCTGATTTGGGCTAGGATCACTATATGTTGACTAAGGACAAAGTTGACCCCAATGTATCGTTTATGGGTCAAGAGATTTGGCTGTTAGAATTAGAAATTTCATTCAGATTCTGCGTTCGACGAATGGCTAGCTGCGTTCGACGAATGACGAGCTACGTTCGACGAATGGCAAGCTATCTTCGTTCGACGAATAGGCTTGTTCTCATTGGTCGACGAACCCGTCTCAGCGGTCGAAGAATTTGTCTAAGCTTAGCCCTCGACGTTTTTACTCAAGCTCAACGGTCGACGAATTTATCCAGGCTCAGCGGTCGACGAATCCTTCCGTTCGACGAACTCAAGTCTGCGTTCGACGAATATCCAGCAAATGTTTAGAACAGTAAATCACATGTTCAGGTCGACAAAGTAAATTTTGTGTTCGACGAAAATCTTGAGGTCGACGAATATGAGTTCGACGAATTTTGTTGAGATCGAAGAGATATTATTTAAAGTGCAGATTTATTTCAGAATATCATATTTATTCATTCTCTGATCTCAGATCGACGACAGCAACGACTCTTTTCTTCATATCAAGTAAGGAAATATATTTCCTTTATTATTTAAGTTATAGCCATTGACAATTCCAGTAGAAAAGGACAAATTATGAAAAAGGAAAGAAATTTCGACGTATCAGTTACAGTTCCCAGAAATATGCTTTCAGAATAATATATCCCTTAATATAAGGGATTTGCATTTAATAGCTGTCAGATATTTGAAAAGGCAGAAGATATACAGCAGATTATATTCAAGCCTTCACGACAGATCAAATATAGAATACCTTACATATTTGCTGTATAGGAAATCGACAGAAAAGGAAGATAGAGAAATACATGAAGAATAAAAGAACAATTATAGACAGATCGTTTTTGGACTCCTAAGTATTATTCAGAGAAGAAGAAATCTTCATCGTCTTCCTCCTTCAGCAGCAAACACATTTTCTGAGAACAACTACACCATCCCTCAGATTTCCTGCTGCAGGAATCAGATCAAGAAAGGAGAAAAGTTTCAGGAAGAAAAAGAAGAACAAAAATACAAATCATCTTCTTCTTCTTCAACAGCAGCAATCTCATTTCAACTGAGAACTTAAATTCTTCTCTCAATCTTTTGCTGCAAACACAGATCTTCAACATAGCAACTATAATCTGAAGAAATACTTCTCTCAGATTAATTAGCTACAGGAGGATCAAGTTTTACAAAGAGAAAACTCCAGCAATTTCAACTGTCAAACAACTTCAATCAGACAGAGGAGTCTTTCTTCAACATCAAATCCACTAGAGTCTTCTCTATACATCTTGACAGAGAAGAACATCTAAACCCCTCTCCATTCCATTCTGTACAGGGTTAATACTCCCTTCAAAAGTGTAAACCTACTGGTGGCAAGACACCTTATCAAAAAATTCTTGTGTGGTTTTTAAGCACCTTATCAAAAGCTTATCGGTGATTTGGGCACCTGATCAAACTCCCATTGGTGTGTGGACACCTTATCAAAAATCCCTTGGTGTGAGGGCACCTGATCAAACCTCCTAGTGGATCCTACCAAGTGTGGTAGAAGAGTAGACGTACCCAGGTTTTTGGGGAACTACTATAAATTCCTTGTGTCCTCTGTGATTATGTATTTCTTTGTGATGTGCTGTGTGATTTTACTTATTATGTTTTTATTTATTTTGTTTTATATCTCACTCTGTTTACACATATATTTAACACTATTATAATTCCGCTATAAAAACCAAGGGAAAAAGTTTTAAACTCTATTCACCCCCCCCCCCCCCCCCTCTAGAGTTAATTTAAGATCTAACCTCCACTTTCAATTGGTATCAGAGGGTTGTTGATCTTATTTACAGGCTAACACCTGGATCATAAAGATCAATTAGATCTTAAATTATTTTAGAGTTTTTATTGTTTTTATTTTCTCTTAAAAACTCATGGCACAAAACAAGGAGTATTCAAGCACAAGACCTCCTATGTTCAATCTCAGCAAGTTTGCACTGTGGAAAGCAAGGATTAGGTTGTATATGAACTCAATTGATGAAGAAAATTATTAATGTGATTTTGACAGGGCCTCCAGCACCTACAGCATCAACAAGCACTGATGCAGCAACAAACAACACTGCTGTCCCACCTCCTGAGTGGACTGAAGCTCAGAAAAAGCAGAGAAGTGCAGATGCTAAAGCCGTGAATATTCTGGCTCAAACCATGTCCGATGACATCTTTCAGAAAGTGGTGGATTGCACCTCAGCTAGAGAGATATGGACCTCTCTCAACAACATGGTTGCAGGCTCTGCTGATGAAAGAAAGGACAGAAGATCTCACTTGATCTCTCTGTATGAGAACTTCAAGAAGGGTGAAAAAGAATCAGTTGCAGATATGTACACTAGATTAAGTGTAATCATAAGTGAACTCAGAACACTGGACAAGGAAATCTCATTAACTGAGATCAATGACAAAATCATACTGTGCTTCCCCAGCACTTGGGACTCTAGGATCTGGCCTATCAAGGAAGCCAGAAGTCTTAATGAGATAACTACTGAGACACTGCTAGGAATGCTCAAATCCTCTGAGCATCTCATCAAGACAAGGAATGCTGAACAAGTGAGCACCTCCTCTTCAACAAAGAAGGACAGGAACATTGCCATCAAAGCAATGGAAGAAGAGGGAAAGACTCCTGACAATGAGGAGTTAATGAGTCTGTTTGCCAAAAGATTCTATAAGATGGCAAGAAAAGATTTTAGGAAAAAGTCATCCAGAAGCTATGAAAAGCCAAGGTATGACAAAAACAACTCTACAGAAATTATATGTTTTGGTTGCAGGAAACCAGGACACATTGCACCAGACTGTCCAGAAAACCAGAAGAAAGAAAAGAAAAAGGACAAAGAAGAGAAAAGAAGCTCCATTAAGTCTTCCTCCCACAAACACAAAAAGAAGGGAAGAGGATTTGTACCAGAATCTTGGAGTGAAACTGAATCAGAATCATCATCCATCTCATCAGATGATGAAGAAGAAACAAAAGAGAATGATCAGTGCCTGATGGCAATTTATGACTCAAGCAGTGAGTCAGCAGATGCCTCTTCATCCAGTGATGATGAAGACAATGAAGAAGAAAGAACCTTATGCATGATGGCAATCAATGCCTCAGCCAACAATTCTGATGAAGAAGGATCAGAATCAGAAGCAGAAACTGATGCAGATCAGGTAATATCTACCTTTGATTTTACTTCAGTTGAATTCAAAGCTGAATTCAAAGTCCTTTGCTCATACTTGATCAAATCTGAGAAAGAAATAATCTTACTCTGAAATAAGCTAGCTGAAATGAATAGTATAAGTGAAGAAAATATAAATCTTAAGAATGATTTGGCTGCCTCCAGGGAACACATTATTCTCATTGAGAGCAAGTTTTCTGAAGCCAAGAAGTTTGAAGAATCCCTAAATGGGAGAAGCATCAAACTGATGGACATAACAAGCACAATAAATGCTAGACTTAATAGCATACTGGGCTTGGGTGCTTCATCAAGTGAGCCACCTCTAATTAAGAAGAATATATTATCTACACCTATAAAATTCATCTCTACTAAGAGCAATGAGGTTGTAGATGAAGATAAAAACATTTCAAGTAAGACTGTCGAGAATAACAGAATTCAGCAGAATTCGTCGAACGATGCTTGACGAAATGCATCCATTTCGTCGAACGGAGCTCGATGAACTCTGAAGACAGATTTTCTATATAGTAATTATATGAACGACGCTCGACGAAATATCAGTCATTTGTCGAACGGAGCTCGACGAACTCAGCCCAGTTCATATAACAGAAACTATACAGCTAATCTGAACAATTCTCATTCTTCACATTCTATCAATCCTTTCACTGAATGGATTATACCTCCAAGGAGATATCATCCACAAGGTTACAAGGACCAACTTGAAATGTCTTTTATTTCAGATTTTTGTGGAAATACAAAAAGGCCCAAGGTAATCTGGGTCAGGAACAAATAGATTGTTTTCTTATTTTTGCAGGTATACAGCTGTCCAAGAATTGGTGAAAAATGGTATTTGGACAGTGGCTGTTCAAAACATATGACAGGGAACAAGGCCAACCTGAACAACTACAAGGCAAAGCTTTGACCAAAAGTTATATTTGGAGACTCCAACTGTGGACAGACCAAAGGCTATGGAAAAGTCAAGGTTGGAGAAGTTACCTTCAAAGAGGTAGCTTATGTCAAGGGACTAAAGCATAACCTTATCAGCATAAGTCAATTATGTGATGAAGGGTATCAGGTAATATTTAATAAATTGAAATGCCTTATTAAATCTGCTGATAATATTATTGTTTTATCAGGTATTAGACAAGGTAATATATATTTAGTGAATTTCAATTCATCTACATCAGAAGTTTGTTTATTTAGTGATTTAAGCAAATCTAGTGAACTTTGACATAAAAGATTAGGACATGTAAACCTTAGGAACATTGCTAAATTACCTAAGGACAATCTTGTTAGAGGTTTACCCTTAGGTTCATATAAGAAAGAAGGTCTCTGTAGGGCATATCAACTAGGCAAGCAAACTAAAAATAGTTTTAAATCATTATCTAAAAGTGATTCACCTAGAATCTTATATTTTCTACATATGGACCTATTTGGACCTATAGCAACAAAGAGTTTAGGGGGGCGTCTTACACTCTAGTTATTGTTGATGACTTCTCTAGATTCACTTGGGTGTTCTTTTTGAGAGAAAAGTCAGATAACTTTAAAGTTCTTACAGACTTTCTTAAGAGCATAAAGATTGAGTACTCTACTGTAGTTGCATTGATCAGAAGTGATCATGGAACTGAGTTTGAGTCTCTTCTTATGCAAGAATTCTGTGAGAAGGAAGGTATCAGGCATTGCTTCTCAGCTCTTAGAACTCCTCAACAAAATGTGGTAGTTGAGAGGAAAAATAGAACTCTAATTGAACTAGCAAGAACATTGCTTGTAGATGCTAATTTGCCCCTATCATTTTGGGAAGAGTTTGTTAGAACATCAAATTATGTATTGAATAGAAGTTTGATACACAAACTTAAGGGTAAGACTCCTTATAAATTACTTAAAGGGATGAAACCTAAAGTTAGCTATTTTAGAACATTTGGCTGTAGATGTTATGTTCATAATAATGATAAGAAATATCTTAGAAAATTTGAACCAAAATCTGATGAAGGAATTTTCTTATGTTATTCACTAATCAGCAAAGCATATAGGATTTATAATAAATCTTCTCTTAAAATAGAAGAATCTATGCATGTTTCTTTTGATGAAACTAACATGTTTTATAAGGATAAGAATTCTTCTACCATAGAAAATATGCAGGTACCTACATTATGTGACCAGCTAGATCAATTATCTCTACATAAAGAAGGATTTCTATATTCTGAACAGCAGAATGCTGAAGACAGTGAAGAGGAAAATCACCCAGATTTTGCTGAAAGTTCAGAACAGATAACAGCAGATCGTCCTCCACAGGATATAACAGCTGAACAAATTCCCCAAGTGGAAATTATTGCTGAACCCACTCCAACTGTTGATCACATCACTGTTAGAGATCGCCCAATATCTCAAATAATTGGTGATATTTCAGCAGGTGTGCAAACAAGACATCAAGTAAATCAGAATATGATGCACACTTACTTTCTCTCTTAGATTGAACCTCAATCCCTATGAGATGCAGAACAAGATCACAACTAGATCATTGCTATGCAAGAGGAACTAAATCAGTTTGAGACAAACAAAGTTTAGGATTTGGTTCCAAGACCAAAGGGACATCCAGTCATTGGCACTAAATGGGTCTTCAGGAACAAGCTAGATGAACAAGGCAACATTGTGAGAAACAAAGCAAGATTGGTAGCCCAAGGATATTCACAGGAAGAAGGGATTGATTATGATCAGACCTTTGCTCCTGTTGCAAGACTTGAAGCAATCAGAATTTTTCTTGCGTTTGCTGCATATAAAAAGTTCAAGGTATATCAAATGGATGTAAAAAGTGCATTCCTGAATGGATAAATCAAAGAAGAAGTCTATGTGGAACAACCATCAGGTTTCATCTCTCCAACTCATTCCTCCTTTGTATTTAAGCTTAAGAAAGCTATTTATGGTCTCAAACAAGCTCCTAGAGCATGGCATGCGACTTTAGCTAGTTTTCCATTAAAGAATAAATTCTGTAGAGGCATAGTAGATAAAACCCTATTTTTCAGGATACATAAAAATCAAACTTTGCTAGTTCAAATATATGTAGATGATATTATTTTTGGCTCTACTAATTCAAATTTGTGCAAAAGATTTTCTAATCTAATGCAATCTAAATTTGAAATGAGTAGTATGGGTGAGTTATCATACTTCCTTGGTCTTCAAGTGAAGCAAACTCCAAATGGAATCTTCATATCCCAATCTAAGTATGCTAAGGAATTAGTGAAAAGATTTGGTATGTCTGATTCTTCCACCATGAAAACACCCATGCCCTCAAATGTTGTTGTTGATAATGATGAATTTGGGAAACCTATTGATTCAAAAGTATATAGAGCAATTGTTGGCTCACTACTTTATTTAACAGCAAATAGGCCTAACATAATGTTTGCTACATGTATTTGTGCTAGATTCCAAGTTAACCCTAAAGAATCTCATCTAATTTTATTAAAAAGTATTTTGAGATATATAAAGGGTTGCCCTAATCTAGGACTTTGGTATCCAACAGCATCTGAATTTGAATTAATTGGATTCTCAGATTCAGATTATGCTGGTTGCAGAGTAGACAGGAAAAGCACATCAGGAACTTGTCAGTTTCTTGGTGATAGGCTTGTGTATTCGTTTTGTAAGAAACAAACATCTGTGTCTACTTCAACAGCTGAAGCTGAATACATAGCTGCAGGCAGTTGCTTCTCACAGATATTGTGGATACAAAATCAGCTCCTAGACTATGGTGTCAACTTAAATAATTTAATTATATTTTGTGACAATACTAGTGAAATATCTATAGCACAAAATTTAGTTCTCCATAGTAGGACTAAACACATAGAAATTAAACAACACTACCTTAGGGATAATGTGGATAAAAATAAAATCTGCCTACAGTTCATCTCTACTGATTTGCAAAGAGCAGATATTTTCACCAAGTCCTTGGATGAAAAGAAACATATCTTCTTTATAAATCAGCTAGGTAAGATAGATGGAGATTCAATCTGTTAAAAATTAAGTTTTCTACTTACCCATCTCTTCATTGTATTGAGGCTTCTTATTTCATCCTGTCATCATTAATAATTTTTTTTTATTATAGCTGAATATCTACAGAATTGCTTCTCTTTCTAGTTCCCTTTGCACTTGATCTCTATTTTATTGTGCAGGAACAACAACAATATAAATCTTGCATCCTTCCCTATCTCCATCTAATGTCCCTTATTCAAGGGGCCTAGCTTCAGGCCTTTCCTGAAACTAGGCAGGGGGAGAAGTTTGTATGAACAAGCTCCATTTGATGCAGTGTTTTGCTCAGGGGGAGTTGTTCTATGAACTAGGCAAAAGGAGAGAAAGCTGAAGAACCTCTAGAACTCAGGGGGAGACACTCTCAGGGGGAGTTGCTCTATGAAGAAGCTTGATAAAGCTTACAGCAGTTAACTGATTACAGTTTGTTGTTTCTGAAAAGTATTCTGTAATTCAGATGCAGATATGATGAGTCCCGATTATATACACATATATGGACTCATCTGGGCCGTTTATCTAGTCATTCCACTGCACTTTAGCTTTGTTTTAGCTTATATTTGTTATCACTTGCTATGTGCACGTCTTGGCCCATTTTGGTGTAATTTCGTATCTTTCTTTGTTATTAGTTTTCTTGCGCTGTTAAGTCTCACTTTCAGTGGCTAGATTAGTGGTATACGCTGGAACAGGAGTTGTGCAGGTGTTCCCGGTACAATTCTGTACAGGAACACTGCGCACGATCACCGGTTCTATTGCGCACGACCACTGGTCGTGCGCCACTGATCGTGTGCACTTAATCCTTTTTCATGAGTTCTGTTTGGTGCAGTGCGCACGACCATCTACGATTGTGTGCACGAACACCGGTCGTGCGCCACTGTTCGTGCGCACTTAGCATCAATTTCATGAGTTCTGTTTCAACCAGTGCGTACGACCACCTACGATAGTGCGCACGACCACCGGTCGTGCGCCACTGGTCGTGCGAACATGTTATTTCATAATTTCTGTCTTTGCAGGCTCCGTCCAGGCAGAGCGCACGATCACAGGATTCTAGTGCGCACGACCACTGGTCGTGCGCCAATGACCGTGCGCACTGTTTAATTCCAGCACCTATAAATTCCGCTGCTCGCGATTTAGGTCGGACTCTCCGCATTCTTCCGCCGTTCTTCCGCCGTTCCGCGCCAGTTTCGCCCCTCCACCGCCGCCCACCATCTAGAGGTGCTCCGGGCTTGTTCTTCATGCCAATCTTGAGCCGGAGTTTCCTCTCGGCCTCCTCCTTCATCCAAGAGCTCCAAAGGAAGACCTAGCCGCCATTGCCATCAAGCAAGAGGAAGTTTGCAACCTCTACCGGATCGTGACACGAAGAAGACGGGTCCATTGGAGAGTCGTGACAGTTCTCTCTACCCCGGACGTAGTTGCGGACCGAGCTTGGACACGGATTGACAACCCGGCGATTCCAACCGTGAATCTCCAACGAGCCTTCGGATTCGGTCGATTTCTTGCCTTGTTCTCCTCTTATTGATTGTTGTAATAGTTAGATCTTTTGTATTTTGATGAAGAACACTATAGAACTTGCTATTTAAAGTTATTTCATGTCTATGTGAAATACTCTTTTTGTTTATTTGTGTGCTTGAGGTGCGCCCCATTCCATCCTCCATCCCGCCGTCACGTCCGGTGCTGAACTAGCAATTGCTAGTGGCGTGCTTATCGAAGAGGTGCTTGCGACCCTCATTCTGTTAGCCTACTCGCCCATCCGCCTACCGAAGCGTGGCATCGCGGCCCGTGTATTCCATCCTACCTAACGAAGCAGCGCGCTCAAGGCCTGCACAGTTCGATTCCGCTTGCCTACTCGTCCATCCGCCCTTTCGACGCAGCGCGCTCAAGGCCTGCCTAGTCTCCATCCCGCCAAGCGAAGCATTGCATAGCGGCATTGCATAGGAGTAGTTGATAGCTTTTAGTTTATTTTCCAAAAGCCAACCCAACTCCCCCGCATTCCATCCGATTTAAGGACTTCAATCTCAAGTCCTTCCTCGAAACCTAACTCCACCTTACTGTGTTCCTCAAGAGACCGACACTCGGGGATTTTCCCCATTATTATTACTTGCGTGACCGGTGCACTTGCCGAATCATCGCATCAAGTTTTTGGCGCCGTTGCCGGGGAACACAGTCGTGTGAGTTTTCTTGAGGGGGAAAGCCGAGAGATAGTAGTTCTTCCAGTGTGTATAGCCGCTTTATTATTTTTGTTTGCCTTTTAATTATCTTTTGTTTGTTTTTATTTTTTCTCCCCTATTTTAAAGTTTTAGGCAAGTTTTATTCAAGGAGTTTTTCAAGTTGTGTAGATTTCCTTGCAAAGAATTTCAGTTTCTTTTTATCTGCTTTGAATTTTGAAAATGTCGTCATGGGATATTTCACCTAGCTTTAATGATAAGATGTTTTATTATATAGACCAAATGAATGAGTTGAATGCTAGGCAGTGTAGGAACATTGTTTTCTTGTTGTGTCGAGGAGAGGGTCATGAATTGAAGGACTGTCCTAGTCTTTTCAAGCCTGACCACCACCCCTCCACTCAGAACAACATTGTCCCTATCGCTCATTCTTTACCCATGGAGGCAATTGTGCCCTCTACCCCTGAGCTTGTCTCGTGCACGGACTCCTCACTCCCTATTTATGGCTTCACTCCCAGTGATGATGATCACTCATCTGTTAGCCAACAAGGAGAGGAATGGGAGCTCCTAGATGCACCTGAGTATGATGAGGAAAGTATTCTTTCCATCGGGGAGGCTTTAGCAGATCTTTTTGCGGAGGAATCGAATATTTTTGTCCCTCCAGTTTCTTTGCAAGATTTTTCTACACATATTCTTTATGATCCTATCGAAGTAAAGGAGCTGGGTGATGCTTCTGACTCGGAGGGTGCTCCAAAGTGGGATGAGGATGTCATTTTCCCTGAGGGGGAGAATGAATACTTTGAACACGATGATGCACCTTGGTGGGATGAGGAGGATACTCTCTTTGATGAGGAGGTTTGCACTTCTTCATGGGACGAGGAGGTCCAAATCACCACTGAAGGCTCCTGAGTTCTCAAGTCCCCCTTGCTATGATATTTACGATGATGATAGTGATCTACCCTTGGATCCTGCCGGGAGTGAGACCGGGATCACTCCCCCGATTGATGTTTATTTATGTTCTTCGTCTTCTTTATTTCTTGATCCCCTTTCTTCATCTGAGCCTGTGCAGGTTGAGTCTTCACAGGTACATCAGGAGGACTTGGAGCATGATGCTCAAGTCAATGATGAGTGTATCCTCATATGTGAGGAGGTTTATTCCCCCTCCGTTGAGGAAGCTCCACTCATTGCCTTTTCCTCCTGCTGCCTCCCTGGTGACGATACCTTGCTAGGCAAGGATGTGTTTTGTGAGATGAGTGAGGACCAGGCCTCCTCCTTTTCTTACATTCTCTACCCTCTACCTGTGAGGAGCAGGTATTTATATTTAGGTAGAGGGGTGACTGCTCTGTCTCCGTATCGGTACCCGCTACCGATGCGCATATTAGAACAGTTACCTGTGCATTTTCTTTTTCATAGGCCCATTAGCTAGAACCGTTTTAATTTAGAATAAGTCGTGCTGGGAAGACAATAACCCCAGTAGTTATCTTTCTTTTCTGCATTTTTATTTCTTCTAATCATGTTTAGTTAGCTGTAGATAATTTTAGTTTGTCATTTTTCTTTTGTTTTTGCGGAGCTGACCCCTGCAGGTATCTTTTTCTGGATGGCGGATGCTGCAGTTTTGTCTTAGCTTACACGCCAAATCTTCTGGTGTGCTCATTTCTGAGCACTGGGTACTCTCTTTCCCTAGCCTTTTCTGATTTTCATGTCATATATTTTGTGGATTGTTTAGTTTAAGTATGGGGGAGAGTAGTTTTGTTTACCCGCTCACGTGCACTATTGCACTGCATGCTGGAAGATTTCATTTAACATGTTTTGTTTATTTTCTTTGCACACCACAGCACCCACTTGAGCGCGTACTCATCTGTATGCAAGCTCTGTAGTGAATTTAATTCTTCTACTTATGTGGGAAAATCTAGGTGATGGCTTAGGACTATGTAGCAGAGTAAAATGTTGACTCTAGTAGTGCTCCTAGTCGAGTGCTCGGTTGCATAGAAATTTGTGTAGAGTAGACTTCTCTTTATACTTATGGTTTTATATTTTTCTTATTAGTGTAAATGTTGTTTACTCTACTCAAATGGTGAATTCGGTGGAATCAAACGGTAGCATAGAGATGTGTGTAAACGATCGCTAGATTCATATTGCTTGAGTCGGGAGAAAGGAGAATCTTTCTCGGTGGCTAGAACTTGCCCCAAGCGATTCTTGAAGCATGGGTATACGGTTAGTCAATTGTGTGAATGTGATATAGGCCATCATTTTGGCCCGGTTGAGCCTTTGTGCCTATCCCTACCGCTATATCCTCGCTAGCCCAGTTGTGCCTACCCGTTCTTTGATTCAACCCCACTTTTATTTCACCAAAGCCCAAAAGCCAATCCTAGTCGCACACCTAAATCTGAGCTTTAGCTGTTTATTATTTTCATGAGTTGGGTTGTTGATGTGGTAATATGTTTGTGAAGTTGTGGATGTGTCCTTTTGTTTATTTGCTGAAAATGATAAGAAAAAAAAAATGAGAAAAAGAAAAGAAGTTAAAAAGAAAGGAAAGAGAAGGAGTGTTTAATTGAAAATCTTTATGTATAGATTTATGTTTGGGAGTAGGCGGTGCACGCACCCATGCTGTTAAGTCCAAGTCTGGGGGTGTTGTGTACCCGCGTGTTTGTGTGGTGAATGAGGATAATGTTATGCATTTGCTCATTTGGGTTTAGTATTTGAACCATCGTCTTTATCATTGTATACCTCACCTAAACCCAAGCCCCATTTAAAACCTTAAGTCCTATTGATTCACGCATTTGAGTCAAACCAGTGCCGTGGAGAGAATGTGACCGGGCAAGCTTATGGTCACCGACACCGATGGATTTCAGTGGAGTTTTTCCCCCATCCCGATCTTGAGCAATGCTCGTCTCAGCGCTTAGTTTACTTTCTCCGTATGCATGACCGAATGATTCACCGTTGTTCACCATTTTGAGTAGTTGTAATATGCTTTTACTCTTTTAGAAATATATAGACTGTTTTTATAATCAGAAATCTTTTCTACTATTTTTCTTATGCACGTGAGCATGCGACTTCGCACGGTACTCTGTAGTATAATCATTAAGCCATCTACTGTTCTTTCCTAGTTCGCTTAGAATTTGTTTTCTCGGGACGCGCAAACAGTTAAGTCTGGGGGTGTGATGAGTCCCGATTATATACACATATATGGACTCATCTGGGCCGTTTATCTAGTCATTCCACTGCACTTTAGCTTTGTTTTAGCTTATATTTGTTATCACTTGCTATGTGCACGTCTTGGCCCATTTTGGTGTAATTTCGTATCTTTCTTTGTTATTAGTTTTCTTGCGCTGTTAAGTCTCACTTTCAGTGGCTAGATTAGTGGTATACGCTGGAACAGGAGTCGTGCAGGTGTTCCCGGTACAATTCTGTACAGGAACACTGCGCACGATCACCGGTTCTATTGCGCACGACCACTGGTCGTGCGCCACTGATCGTGTGCACTTAATCCTTTTTCATGAGTTCTGTTTGGTGAAGTGCGCACGACCATCTACGATTGTGTGCACGACCACCGGTCGTGCGCCACTGTTCGTGCGCACTTAGCATCAATTTCATGAGTTCTGTTTCAACCAGTGCGCACGACCACCTACGATAGTGCGCACGACCACAGGTTGTGCGCCACTGGTCGTGCGAACATGTTATTTCATAATTTCTATCTTTGCAGGCTCCGTCCAGGCAGAGCGCACGATCACAGGATTCTAGTGCGCACGACCACTGGTCGTGCGCCAATGACCGTGCGCACTGTTTAATTCCAGTGCCTATAAATTCCGCTGCTCGCGATTTAGGTCGGACTCTCCGCATTCTTCCGTCGTTCTTCCGCCGTTCCGCGCCAGTTTCGCCCCTCCACCGCCGCCCACCATCTGGAGGTGCTCCGGGCTTGTTCTTCACGCCAATCTTGAGCCAGAGTTTCCTCTCGGCCTCCTCCTTCATCCAAGAGCTCCAAAGGAAGACCTAGCCGCCATTGCCATCAAGCAAGAGGAAGTTTGCAACCTCTACCGGATCGTGACACGAAGAAGACGGGTCCATTGGAGAGTCGTGACAGCTCTCTCTACCCCGGACGTAGTTGCGGACCGAGCTTGGACGCGGATTGACAACCCGGCGATTCCAACCGTGAATCTCCAACGAGCCTTCGGATTCGGTCGATTTCTTGCCTTGTTCTCCTCTTATTGATTGTTGTAATAGTTAGATCTTTTGTATTTTGATGAAGAACACTATAGACCTTGCTATTTAAAGTTATTTCATGTCTATGTGAAATACTCTTTTTGTTTATTTGTGTGCTTGAGGTGCGCCCCATTCCATCCTCCATCCCGTCGTCAAGTCCGGTGCCGCACTAGCAATTGCTAGTGGCGTGCTTGTCGAAGAGGTGCTTGCGACCCTCATTCCGTTAGCCTACTCGCCCATCCTCCTACCGAAGCGTGGCATCGCGGCCCGTGTATTCCATCCTACCTAACGAAGCAGCGCGCTCAAGGCCTGCACAGTTCGATTCCGCTTGCCTACTCGTCCATCCGCCCTTTCGACGCAGCGCGCTCAAGGCCTGCCTAGTCTCCATCCCGCCAAGAGAAGCATTGCATAGCGGCATTGCATAGGAGTAGTTGATAGCTTTTAGTTTATTTTCCAAAAGCCAACCCAACTCCCCCGCATTCCATCCGATTTAAGGACTTCAATCTCAAGTCCTTCCTCGAAACCTAACTCCACCTTACTGTGTTCCTCAAGAGACCGACACTCGGGGATTTTCCCCATTATTATTACTTGCGCGACCGGTGCACTTGCCGAATCATCGCATCAAGATACAGCTTAGAAGAAGAACTTTATATAGCAAATTCAATATCAGTTATTGCTACAGCATAGCTAATCAAAATTGTTCGGCTGATCAAAAGTAGAAAGCAGATTGCAAATTTAGATTTCAGAATATATTTATATGCAGATTCAGAACATAGTTTTTGGATTTTAAAAGGAGCAGCAGATAACACATTCAGAAATCAGATAAAGATTCAACTCAAAATTTAGAACAACACACATCAGACAAAATCAGAATTTTAGAATTCAGAAGCAACAGAATTCAGATAAATCAAGGTTCTGGTTGTATTTTCATTTTTTTTTCATTGAAATGTATTTTCAAAGCTCAGAGCACTATTTATTTTATATCTGATAAAATATTTAAAATATATCAGATATATTCATGCTCTGTTGTTTTTGATGATTTTGTTTTTGTTTATTCTCAATTTTTGTCAAATAGTGTCCTAACCCAAATAGGGGGAGATTGTTGTAACAACCATATTTCTGATTTGGGCTAGGATCACTATATGTTGACTAAGGACAAAGTTGACCCAAATTTATAGTTTATGGGTCAAGAGATTTGGCTGTTAGAATTAGAAATTTCATTCAGATTCTGCGTTCGACGAATGGCTAGCTGCGTTCGACGAATGGCGAGCTGCGTTCGACGAATGGCTAGCTGCGTTCGATGAATGACAAGCTATCTGCGTTCGACGAACAGGCTTGTTCTCAGCGGTCGACGAACCCGTCTCAGCGGTCGAAGAATTTGCATAAGCTCAGCGCTTGATGTTTTTACTCAAGCTCAGCGGTCGATGAATTTATCCAAGCTCAGTGGTCGACGAATCCTTCCGTTCGACGAACTCAAGTCTGCGTTCGACGAATATCCAGCAAATGTTCAGAATAGTAAATCACATGTTCAGGTCGACGAAGTAAATGTTGTGTTCGACAAAAATCTTGAGGTCAACGAATATGAGTTCGACGAATTTTGTTCAGATCGAAGAAATATTATTTAAAGTGCAGATTTATTTCAGAATATCATATTTATTCATTCTCTGATCTCAGATCGACGACAGCAATGGCTCTTTTCTTCAGATCAAGTAAGGAAATATATTTCCTTTATTATTTAAGTTATAGTCATTGACAATTCTAGCAGAAAATGACAAATTATGAAAAGGAAAGAAATTTCGGCGTATCAGTTATAGTTCCCAGAAATATGCTTTCAGAATAATATATCCCTTAATATAAGGGATCTGCATTTAATAGCTGTCAGATATTTGAAAAGGGAGAAGATATACAGCAGATTATATTCAAGCCTTCAAGACAGATCAAATATAGAATAACTTACATATTTGCTGTACAGGAAATCGACAGAAAAGGAAGAGAGAGAAATACAGGAAGAATAAAAGAACAATTATAGACAGATCATTTTTGGACTCCTAAGTATTATTCAGGAGAACAAAAAATCTTCATCGTCTTCCTCCTTCAGCAGCAAACACATTTTCCGAGAACAGCTACACCATCCCTCAGATTTCCTGCTGCAGGAATCAGATCAAGAAAGGAGAAAAGTTTCAGGAAGAAAAAGAAGAACAAAAATACAAATCATCATCTTCTTCTTCAACAGCAGCAATCTCATTTCAACTGAGAACTTAAATTCTTCTCTCAGACTTTTGCTGCAAACACAGATCTTCAACAGAGCAACTATAATCTGATGAAATACTTCTCTCAGATTAATTAGCTACAGGAGGATCATGTTTTACAAAGAGAAAACTCCAGCAATTTCAACTGTCAAACAACTTCAATCAGACAGAGGAGTCTTTCTTCAACATCAAATCCACTAGAGTCTTCTCTATACATATTGACAGAGAAGAACATCTAAACCCCTCTCCATTCCATTCTGTACAGGGTTAATACTCCCTTCAAAAGTGTAAACCTACTGGTGGCAAGACACCTTATCAAAAAATCCTTGTGTGGTTTTTAAGCACCTTATCAAAAGCTTATCGGTGATTTGGGCACCTGATCAAACTCCCATTGGTGTGTGGGCACCTTATCAAAAATCCCTTGGTGTGAGGGCACCTGATCAAACCTCCTAGTGGATCCTACCAAGTGTGGTAGAAGAGTAGACGTACCCAGGTTTATGGGGAACTACTATAAATTCCTTGTGTCCTCTGTGATTGTCTATTTCTTTGTGCTGTGCTGTGTGATTTTACTTATTCTATTTTTATTTACTTTATTTTATATCTCACTCTGTTTACACATATATTTAACACTATTTTAATTCCGCTATAAAAACTACGGGAAAAAGTTTTAAACTCTATTCACCCCCCTCTATAGTTAATTTAAGATCTAACCTCCACTTTCAATTAGAGTTAATTTAACATCTGGGCAAAACTCCCAGATGCCCTGGGCGAGCTGGTGCTCACATGGGATCCTGACATCAATTGGATCTGTTGCTCATCGATCCTCCCCTCTTGGGTTTAGAGCGACAAGGTGGGAGGCGAGGCATTCGCCCTCGCCTTTGGGTTATACGGTCGCGAGGACACCGCTAACTTCAGTGTTCTGCAATCCAGGCTACTGGTCAACGAAGCCATGAGATCCCATATCCGATCCAAGGATCTTTGCCACATTGTGGCCTAGCGGTACCTCACCATGGATAGGGACGTTAAGGAGCTTCATCGCGAGCTCAAGGAGGCCTCTGAGGCGATTGCGAGCCTCAAGGGAAAGGAGGCCATCAATGAAGGTCTTCTTGCCATCTTTCAAGGGGGGATGATAAGCCCTTCATACAGCCCTACCGCTCGCCTTACCTTTAGCTTGACTCGCATATTATCTTCTTTTACAGGATGTCGAGGCCGCGAGCCAGTTACTCTCGCGGAAAGCTGATCTAGAAGCAGAGGTCGCGTTCCTTAAAGCGCACAACTGTGAGCTTACCAGGGCGGTGCTCCCCCCCTCCCCCTCCGTGGGTCGGGGCTCGTCAAGCATCGCGAGCTGAGAAGGAGGCGATCAGCCAGAATTCCGTGGGCGTTGCCGACCTTGTCTTCGAGACCCTCAAAGGGGCCGGCTTGCTCTCTCCAGACACCTTGGAGTTCAGCATTGAGGACATCGTCTCGGATCTGTTCGTGCCGCTCCCGGAGCCCGATGACCGCGGGAGCGAGGGAGACCCGTCCAACAACCAGCAATAGCTTTCTTTAATTAAATGTAAAATTTTTGCCTGGCGAGTTCACCGTTATTTTCTAACCTTTTTTGAGAAAAGTAAACATGGAGTATTTTTCTATCTTGTGATTGTCTTTTTATCTTGCTCGCACAAATACTCTTTTCTAGGCTCGCATGAACATGCTTATGATATGCTTGTGCTCTTACTTTTTCCCGTGCTCGCACCTTCAACGCTGTTATTTATGCTCGCATTCACATTCCTCTTATTTGGTGGTTATAACTAGGCTTACAATTTCGTAGCATTTTCCTTTAGTCTCATTAACCTGCCTTGCCGGCGGGCCTTCCCCAGCTCGCCATTTTTAGACATTACCTTTGTACTACCCAGGCGTCTTCTGCGAGCTAGGACCGGCCAATACATCTAACCATCTCGCTGGTACTCTTAGACTTGGTCTCTTACGTCAATGGAGGTTCCATTCTTCTTACGAGCGAGCCCTAGGGATCTCCCTGTCAAGGTCTTGAGGGGTTCGGCGGGACGGCCACCCCTTAACATGAATGGTTCATTCTTCGGCCACTCCAGAGATCAACCTGACCCACCGTCTATGAGAGCCCGGAGGCGGAATCGATCTGGGGCACTTCAGGACCGAAAACTTTTCACCTTGCCAGCCTCTCCGCGAGATCTACCTGACCCACCGGCTAGTGAGAGCCCGTCAGCGGGATCGTTCGGGGCAATCCAGCCCAAAGACTTGTTACTTTGGCAGCCTCTCCATGAGATCTACTTGACCCACCGGCTAGTGAGAGCCTGGCAGCGGGATCGTCCGGGGAAATCCAGCTCAAAGACTTGTTACTTTGCCAGCCTCTCTACGAGATCTACATGACCCACCGACTAGTGAGAGCCTGGCAGCCGGATCGTCCGGGGCAATCCAGCTCAAGACTTGTTACTTTGCCAGCCTCTCCGCAAGATCTACCTGACCCACCGGCTAGTGAGAGCCCGACAACGGGATCGTTCGTGGAAATCCAGCTCAAAGACTTGTTACTTTGCCAGCCTCTCCGCGAGATCTACCTAACCCACCGGCTAGTGAGCGCCCGAGAACGGAATCGTCCAGGGCAATCCAACTCAAAGACTTGTTACTTTGCCAGCCTCTCCGTGAGATCTACCTGACCCACAGGCTAGTGAGAGCCCAACAAAGGGATCGTCCGGGGCAATCCAGCTCAAAGACTTGTTACTTTGACAGCCTCTCCGCGATATCTACCTGCCCTACCGGTTTGTGAGAGCCCAGCAACGGGATCGTCTGGGGCAATCCAGCACAACCACCTGGGAATGCCTGCTTAGAAAAAGTTTCAGGACTAATATATGAAGAATAAAACATATCATGGGTCAATTATAAGAACTTCAAAGATAGAATCACTTTAAGTCGTCCCCACTCCTGGCCAGGCCAAGGAGTACCCCGTCCACATCTCGGAGGTGGTATCCCCCTGACCTGAGCACCTCATCTACAATATATGGCCCTTCCTATTTAGGATTAAGCTTTCCTACCGTGGCTCCCCACCCGGCCGCGTCAACCTTCTTTAGTACTAGATCTCCTTTCTCTAATTGTTTTATCCGGATATGCTTGTCAAAATACCGAGCCATCCGCCACTTGACCTCCTCTTGTCGGACGGTGGCTAAGTCTCAGGAGCTCTTCCACCAGGTCCAGAGATAGCCTTTGTTCCTCTCCGTTCTCTACCAGCCATTCATCATCCCCTTCGCCCGCGGCGACTACCTTGGGGGATTTTACTTCGAGATCTACTGGGAGGATGGCCTCGGACCCGTGGGAGAGCTTGAATGGGGTCTCCCCTGTAGCCGTGTTCGGAGTGGTTCTCAGGACCCAGAGGACCGAGGGTAACTGCTCGACCCAGTTCCCCCAAAGGTTCTCGACCTTCTTCTTCAACAGGTATACGATAATCTTGTTTGCCACCTCCACTTGCCCATTGCTCCTCGGGTGGTGCACTGACGCAAACCAAAAGTCTATGCCCAGCTGGGCGCAGAAGTTGACGAACTCATTACTGGCGAACTGAGCCCCATTGTCCGTGACTATAGCCAGTGGGAGTCCATGCCTGCAAATTATCTCCCACCCATACAAAATTTCTAACCACTTGAGAGGTTACCTTGTCCAGCGCCTTCACCTCCAGCCACTTGGAGAAATAATCGATCATCACCAACAGGAACCTTCTCTGGACGCTCGCTTACGGGAAAGGACCCAACAAGTCCAACCCCCATATTGCAAAGGGCCAGGGCGTTGTGATGGACCGAAGCCTTTGGACAGGTAGGAGCTTGAAAAGGGAGAACAACTGGTACTTTGAACAATTCCTTGCGAATTCCGCCACATCCTGGCTAAGGGTAGGCCAAAAGTAGCCCTGCCTCAGCACTCTCCCTTCCAAGGTCCGACTTCCTAAGTGGCTGCCACACTATCCCGAGTGGATCTCCTCCAGAACCCTTGGGACCTCCTCTTCCGCCACACACCGGGCTAGGAGCCCCAAGAGTGTTTTCATATACAATACCCCTGTATGTAAGGAATAATAGGCTGATTTATACCTGAAGTGCCTCTTATCTACGTCCCCTTCGGGGAACTTTCCAGATGTTAGGAAGGTAATGAAGGGATCCATCCATGATGCCCGCTGGTCCACCTACATCAGCTCCCCCTCTTCGATGGATGGGCGGAAAAGATCAAGCACTGTCCCACCTGCTCTGGGACCAAACATGGCCAGGAAGTCCGCCGCGACGCTCTCTTCCCTTGGCACGTGATGGATTGCGAAGGTCCGGAACTGGCCTACGAGCCCCTTGACCTTTTCCAAGTACCGCTTAAGAGTCGATTCCTTTACTTTGAACTCCCCCCTGGACTAGTAGGCCACCGCCATGGAGTCCGTCGAGACCTCCACATCTTGTACTCCTAACTCTAGGGCCAGGCGAAGGCCTGTTACCACTGCTTCATACTCGGCCTGGTTGTTGGTGAGGGGAAAATGAAAGTTGATTTCCTGCTCGATCCTTTCTCTTTGGGGCTCACCAAAACCACCCCTCCTCCGAAGGAATGCTTTCCTGAGGCCTCGTCTAACAACATCCTCCACGCCACCGAGCTGAGCAACTCAGACTCTTCTACCTCAGTTACGTAATCCTCCAGGAAGTCCGCCACCTCCTGGGCCTTTATGGATAGTCTCAACACATATGATATATCAAATTCGCTTAGTTCTACCGACAACTTGGCCATCCTCCCTGAGTGCTATACCCCTTCCATGATGTTGCGAAGGGGGTGGTCGGTTACTACCTTGATCAGGTGTGCTTGGAAATAGGGTCGGAGCTTTCGAGCCGACACAACCAAGGCAAAGGCCAGCTTCTCTAAGATTGGATATCGGAGCTACGCCTTTCTCAATACTCGGCTTACATAATAAATTGGGAGTTGCCTTCTGCCTTCTTCCCAGGACCAGTACTGAACTCACCGCCTCAGGTCCAACTTCCAGGTACAGGGACAGATCTTCTCCTTGTCTCGGGCCCTGCAGCAAAGGAGCTTGGGTCAACTGCTCTTTCAGTGCTTGAAAGGCTCTTTCGCATTCGAGGGTCCACTCAAAGTTTTGGTTTCCGCGCAGTACTTTGAAGAAAGGTGCACACTTCTCTCCCGCCCTGGAATGGAATCTTCTAATCCCGGCAAGCTTCCTTGTAAGGCGCTGAACTTCCTTTGCATTCCTTGGAGACCCCAACTCCATGATAGCCCTGACTTTGTTTAGGTTTGGCTCCACTCCTGCTGGAGTGTGCAAATGGCCTAGGAACTTCCCTCGGTGAGCCCCGAAGACACACTTCAGGGGGTTGAGCTTCATCTTGAATTTTCTCAATGTCCTGAAGGTCTCCCTGAGGTCACGGAGGTGGGACTCAAGGTCTCGACTCTTCACCATGAGATAATCCACATAGACTTCTAGATTTCTTCCCTTTTGTTCCCGGAAGACCCGGTCCATCATCCGTTGGTAAGTCGCCCCTGCATTCTTGATCCCAAAATGCATCATTTTATAATAATAGCACCCATCCCCCGTGATGAAAGAGACATCATTGATGTCGGAGGGGGGGGGGGGGGGGTGCATGCAGATTTGGTGATAACCTGAAAAAGCATCTAAGAAAGACATTATAGAGATACCGACGGCTGAGTCAACCAGCGCGTCGATTCGGGGCAAGGGATAACAATCTTTGGGGCATGATTTATTAAGCAATGAAAAGTCGATACACATCCTCCACTTACCTCCACTTTTCTTTACCATAACCACGTTGGAGACCCATCCCGGATACTGGATCTCCGATACAAAGCCTGCCTAGAGAAGCTTGCCCACCCCCTCTCGGATGGGCTCTTCCAGCTTGTCGGCTATGGCCCTTTTCTCTGGTCAGAAGGGTTGGGTGTCAGGTTCAAGGTTGAGATGATGGCAAGCTACATCCACGTCGATCCCGGGCATCTTTGTCGCGCTCCAGGCGAAGACATCCACGTTCTCCTGTACGTAGGCCAGGATCTGCTTCTGTTCCTCTGGGCTGAGCTCGCCGGTGATCTTGACTTTTTCCACCACCCCTGCTCGGGTGGTGACCTCGAGATCCACGACCTTATCCACGGCCTCCAGACGGAATTGCTCCCCCAATCTCCCTCCTTTTCCTCGTCGCGAGCTAGCGCTCCGGCCTCCTCCTCTTCCCTTCCTTCACAAACCTCCATCACTTCTCCCGCCCCCTCCTTCTAGGCCTCCCTTCCCTCCTCTCGTCTCTCCTTTTCCTCCTCCATTGGCTCCTCCGCCCCTTCCTCCTTGGCCTTTTTTTCCTCCTCTCCTTCCTCTCCGAGCCTCGCTGGCTCTCCCACCTCTCGGTCCCATTCTTCTGCCTCGGCCATCCAGAAGATGGTGTTCACGACAGTAACATAGCACTGTCGGGCCACCTTAGGATCTCCCCTGATCCGAACTTGGACTCCTCCATCATTTAACTTGAGGCATTGGTGGAAGGTGGAGGGACAAAGCGGAAAGTGCTTGTTAGGAACATTGCCCTCAATGTTCCCTTGATTTGAAGAGGCATCACTTCCAATACTAAGTACATATTGTATTTGATAAAGCTTTGTTTTTGTAAGTTAAACAGGCTTAGGTGACTCAAGAGAAAGGGTTAATCAAGACCTAAGGTTAGGAGAAATCTTCTCCTAAGTAGATAGAAGAAATTGTCTCAGTTGATAGATTCGTCGAACGCAGAGTGCCGTTCATCGAATGCAGGACTCAGTTCGTCGACCGCTGAGACGAGACGAGATAGAGGAAACAGCTGATAATTGCGTGTTCGTCGAATACAGAGAGGCGTTCGTCAAACGAAGAACACAGTTCGTCGACCGCTGAGACGAGATAGAAGAAACAACTGATAATCGCGTGTTCATCGAACGCAGAGAGCCATTCGTCGAACGCAGAGTGCCGTTCATCGAACGCAGAGACAAGGCAGATCGTCGAACGCAGAGACAAGGCAGATCGTCGAACGCAGAGACAAGGCAGATTGTTGAACGCAGAGTTTGGCAAGTTCGTCGAACGCAGAGTTTGGCAAGATCGTCGAACGCAGGATGCAGCGGGTTCGTCGAGCGCAGTGTGTAGCTGCGTTCATCGAACGCAGACCTTCTCTACAGATAAGTATGGCGATGGGACCTACGGCTAAGGGCAAGTTGTAGAAAAGCTACAGGGGACCACCAATGTCTCCCATACTTCTTGGGAGATCAAATTAGAGCCGTTGAAGATAAAAGAAGTATAAAAGAAAGAGTTAGGGAATATTCTGTGAGGCCCCCATTTGGACCCCACATACATCTGTATCTAAGCTATGTTTACATTTGTCCCAGGTTGAAGTGCGGCTAGTGAATACAAAATAAAGACACATAATAATAAAATTTTCTTTCGTACCTTGTCTTATTTGTTGAATATTTTCCTGTTCTACCATATCAGTTCTTTTTTGCTTTTGCGTATCCAAAGTCACGTCCGTTACCTACAAAATTTGACGACGGACTTAGTCATACGAATATGACTAAGTGAGGATAAACCTCTTTCATTGCTGTAATTAAGTAAAGTAAAATTCACGCATTTGAAAATATGTTTTTCATGCTAACCAGTTGTCTGTCTCAGTAGTAAACTTAGTATGTAACTGTAGAAACATGTTAGTACCAATAAAATAGTATGAGCAGTATAGGATCATAATCACATCATGTAACAATATAACCTTAAAGCAGTGTATTCGTATAAGTAATAAATCCTTGTATCAATATATCAGTGTAAGCAATAATTCCATGTATCAGTATGTCTATGAAAGAACATAATGACTAGGGGAAACATTTCAGTAATCATAAACAGTATAAGGAGCTATAGCATTCATATGAGCTATGGAACATATAAATAATGCAAGTATCATAACTGTATCTATATCATGGAAGCAGTGCACATACATAACTTCATGTCAGTTTTCATGTCTTTAAACGTTTATCCATGTACAATTATAACTCTTTAATTCAGTATTTCCATGAACGTTTCTTTTCTTAGGATATATTAGGGGCGATTCGAATTCTTTTTCCATTTTCCTTTACCCCGAAGGGTCCTTTACCCCGAAGGGTCCTTTACCCCGAAGGGTCCTTAGATACCCCGAAGGGTCCTTTACCCTGAAGGGTCCTTAGATACCCTGAAGGGTCCTTTACCCCGAAGGGTCATTCATATACATGCATATTCAAGTCGCCCATAATATAACCTCGTGTCGACACGTTTACATAAAGTGAGTTATTCATTTTTTTTATAATCCCCTCAGAAATATCATTTGCCTGTTTGCCTTTTTCAAGGCCATACAAGATAGCGACATTTAGTATCAGTGATATACATTTAACATTCATTATGGTAAGAGTGCATATGTAAAGGGAACATAAAGCAAGAAAACTTAAATAAAACAGGTAGCTCTCACCATCAGTATCAGTGTTCATAGCATTGTCATGTCTATTTTGAGGTGCCATCCTCCGCGGTATCTGTATCAAAATCATATCCTTTATGGTCATTTATATCAGGGTTGCACGGTTGCACCTCGCTATAGTTACAATATTAACCTCGATGATAACATCATTTGGAAGCTACGTAACTTAACCAACCTTCTAGTTTTCATAAAAGCAATGAAATAACCCCATTTAACCCAATGTTGTACATATAAATACTCACTGTGTTAACTAATAGTAGATGGTTTAGAAGGAAAGTAAAGCCCAAAGCATAATATAATATGCGTTCCCCATTACTCACCCAGTTAACAACAAATCTTTTAACAGCCTCATTAATCGAAGCAACAATAATATCCAAGGCCAGCTTATAGACTTCTCTTTAATGTTAAAAGAAATAATTTAAACTCCCTCCCAGATTCAAACCCATATAGTTCTTCTAATTATAAACAATATTAAGAGCAATTTCTGGTAATGAGGAGCTCTTACCCAAGGCATCTCATTACTTATAGCAGCTGAGAGAACATCCCTAATATTTAAATAAAAAGACGGGCAGCAGTTATACTAACTCCACTGTTCATTTTAAGTCAACAGCCGGCCAAGTTGGACAAGAGAGCAAACACAAAGGAATCCCCCTTAAGAAAAACCACCCATGCAGCCGGCAACATCAGAATATTCCCAACTAAAAGAAATGATAGCAGTTATAAAGAGTTCCCCCATAAAATTTATAACAACATTTAATTGAACTCCCCCCTCTAAACAGGAATCAATAAATCCATAGTCACCATAGCCAGCAACCAAAATCTAGAAAATCTAATAGCAGAAGAGAAAAAGAGGAAAAAGGAGCTCACTATGAGATGATCTCAACCTAAACTGCCGGCCAACTAAAAGCCCCAAATAACTTTGCCCTCCAACAGCCTTGTACGCAAAGCTTAAACTTGAGAAAATCTGAGGAAAACAATTCATATGACTGCCCTAATTGATTCCTCTCTTTCCCCTCCAAACAACCATTATTTCCATCTATTCAACAGCTCACTAAACAGAAAGGAAAAAGAGGAGGGCTTACCGGACATGAAAGAAAATCTGGCTACCGATTCGGGATGAATACACGAATCCAAATGAACCCCGACCAAGCTACAACTTGCCAAACTTTGATCCCAACAGCAGATCAGGGATCCCATGCACTTTCTAGATGTAAGAGGGGGAAGAAGAGGAGAAATCGCGAAGGAGAAGACCGGCTCCAAAAACCCTAGCGGCGATCTGGACGAGGGCGCAAGAGGAGGTAGGCAGCGGCAAAATCATATAAAAAGATGGGATCATTTTTCTCTTTATAAAACCACCGCTTTACTTCAATGTCTATACGCACACCAACTTAATCGCTCCTCTATCAGCACACCTAGATGCACCCCCTTACAATTAACCTTCTCAGCCAACCCGAGCAGCATATATATAAACAGTTTGCCAACATTTAGTTTTCCAATATAGGAAAATTCATGTTCCGCTTAAATTGCGAATGCTATAAAGCAACCCGAATTAACACTGATTTACTTTTCATCATAGGGGATATATTTCTTATGGATTGGGCCGTTACAAATTCTCCCCTTCTTATGGAAATTTTCGTCCTCGAAAATAGGACACAATATCAATTCTTAACAATGTATGTTCTTTACTTTTCCATGTATTCAAACTTTCATTTACTTTCTCGTTTTCCACTTTCCTATTATTATAGCGATTGACAACCGCCACAATTCATTAAAACAAAAATTTATTATTCCGTGAAGCCTTTATCACCTTTTAATACATTATTCAGTACAATAATGTCGTCAGCACTTTCATTTTCCTGTTACTATTATATCTATGCACCTGTCAACAGTCATCATTACTCTCGTTTCTTGCATTATTTTGGCTTTTCACCTTTCCTTCAATAGTACATATTGTAACACTTCTTGCGGTACAACCTACAATATGACAAATATCAGTGGACTTTCATTTTCCTTCACATCGTATTCCCATACTCATATTGTTATCATCTGCACTTTATCGTTTATTCCTTACCTCTACTTCGGTTTTATTTCAATTTCTATCGTTTTATTCTTGTTTTCCCATTCATCGTAATAGTAATCCTCTTTCGTTTTCCCTTTTTACTTCTTTGTATCACAGTTTATTCACAAGCATGTATAAAATGAATGGATTAGGCACAGAATCATTTCATTAACTATTGTTATTCACTTCTTGCAACCCTTTGCATTTTCAAGTCTCTGTCCATGACATATACATTGATTTTTCTTTCTCAGCGCAGTTAACATCTTTTCCTTTTCAGTGAACAGTTTTCATTACTTCCCATGTCGTTTTCCTCATCACTCGTCATACAATTATGACTTTCCCTATTCATCACACTCTCCTTTGTTAAATTTTCTAAATCTTTGATTTACAGTCGTATCTTATTTTCCTATCGTTTTCACGGTATCGTACTTTCATAAACATGTTGTTCTCATTTGCAAATTTCTTTTATCGTTTATTCTTTAGCTCAATCTTAATTTCATTTAGCGTATAACGTATCACTTAGGTTCACATTTCTTGAGGCCAGTACATCGGATTGAAACGACATACTTTATAAACAATTTAACTTGTAGTCTTATTTCATTTTTAGTTTACCTGTGTGGATTACATTTTGTTCAAAAGCATATAGGCCATATTAGACGAAGATAGACTTCAATGCACAGTCATTTCCTTACCTTCGCAAAGTGTTGATAATGACCATTATTATGTAACCTTTCTACAGACATTTAACAATGTCTCCATACCTTCCAAAATATGATATATATCTCGAAGTTAACTTTTCAACCCCTTAAACTTTTTGTGAATTAAGGATCAAAGTTTGTACCATATTGTAATTCTTTATCTTATTTCTGTTCCGTCAGTCTTCTAACATTAGTTTTGTAATACCTCTTTCAACTCCATATAACGAATCAAAGATTCGGCCGAAATCCAAGATATATTATATAAAGTGAAAGTGAAAATTACAGGTCATTATAATCTTTACTTTGCTTATTCATTTCCTTCACTGTTACATACCTACCATAACATTCTCATTTTATTCTTAGCAGTAAGCATTTCATGATCCTTCATTAAATTCATATGGCCGTTATAACTTTTACATCGAATGTCGTTATTTAGAAACGACGAATATGTAAGAGAAACAATTGTGTCTTTTATCTGTGCATTCTTTAGTCGCTAGTCCACTTTCATATCTTATTTTGCCAAAAGTATAAGACTATGATGCAACAAAAGTATCAAGGTTATATGTTCATCTGAGAGAAATTAAGTTTTATGTTCATTTGACATTTTACTGTTAGACATCACTTATGTTTTCTTTGTATCGTAAACACCATATTAGTAGCTCCATATTAGGGGTCTGGTGATTCGTCTCTATCATACATACATCTTTGACGATGTCACGAGAACATCAATTATTAGTAGTTTATTTTCAACAACATTACTATTCATAATCGATTGATTTCATAATCGAATGATTTCATTATTAGTGTCTTCTTTATCCTTACTTATCATAATCGAATGATTTCATTTTTTAAAAGGAACCTTGTAACACAATTAACCTTCACTTGACTATTTACTTACTTTTACACATAAAAGAACTAATTCTTGGACACGTTTTACCCAGTACATTTCCACCACTTTGAGTCATGCAAGTACAATTGTTATATGTATTCATTCATCATAATCGTCGCTTTGTAACGTTACTTTCATCCTTGCTTAAATACAATTTGTAGACTGTCTTTTCCATAACATCGTATTTTCATATTTCCGTTGTTGTCACGTCCTTTTTATCGTTATTTACCTCAATCTCAGTTTCATTTATAGCTTATAACGCATCACTTATTTTTCACATTTATTGAAGTCATGACATAGTATTAGTACGACGTACACTTATAGCTTCTAATTGTAACTATATTCCGTTTTCTTTTTACATGTTTGTAGAACACGTATTTCACAATTATGTATACATACTATATATGACGAAGGTAGACATATAATTATAATGCATATTCATTTAATTCACTATTGTTTATTTTCTCCTCTTTAATTAGTCTCAAAACCTTGACAGTGAATATCGTTATTGAACTTTTCTATGGATATTTAGCATTGTCTCCATCGGGCAACAAAAAAAAATTTATAACCATTTGTCACTTGTAGAAATTTAGAGCCCGTTATTTGTACACCCTTTGTTATGTGTTCAATCAGTTTACATATCTTCGTCTTCCCACGACATAAAGATACAACGATGGACATATGCTCTTTCTTCCCTTTCTAAACATATTCATCTTTCACTTAGTCAATGTTTATCATATTCATCTATCTATTACAAACAATACGAGGATATTTCTCTTTGGAAACATTTAGGTTGACTCGTACAATCGTAACAATATCAATGTCTATTTGACTTCATTTCACTTCATGTTCGTGTAAAATTCATTTGTTTTCTATCCTTTCATGAATACCTTTTAAACCCCTTCAACCTAACTCGGTTTAGACAATTTGTCGATAAACGATCTTCTCACCTACATATCATGTGTGTTTATTCAGTACTCACTACAACCGAACTTCTTCGAAACCTCGCTCTGATACCAAATTGTGTGGCCCCCATTTGGACCCCACATACATCTGTATCTAAGTTATGTTTACATTTGTCCCAGATTGAAGTGCGGCTAGTGAATACAAAATAAAGACACATAATAATAAAATTTTCTTTCGTACCTTGTATTATTTGTTGAATATTTTCCTGTTCTACCATATCAGTTCTTTTTGCTTTTGCGTATCCAAAGTAACGTCCTTTACCTACAAAATTTGACGACGGGCTTAGTCATACGAATATGACTAAGTGAGGATAAACCTCTTTCATTGCTGTAATTAAGTCAAGTAAAATTCACGCATTTGAAAATTTGTTTTTACATGCTAACCAGTTGTCTGTCTCAGTAGTAAACTTAGTATGTAACTGTAGAAACATGTTAGTACCAATAAAACTAGTATGAGCAGTATAGGATCATAATCACATCATGTAACAATATAACCTTAAAGCAGTGTATTCGTATAAGCAATAAATCCTTGTATCAATATATCAGTGTAAGCAATAATTCCATGTATCAGTATGTCTATGAAAGAACATAATGACTGGGGGAAACACTTCAGTAATCATAAACAGTATAAGGAGCTATAGCATTCATATGAACTATGGAACATGTAAACAATGCAAGTATCATAACTGTATCTATATCATGGAAGCAGTGCACATACATAACTTTATGTCAGTTTTCATGTCTATAAACGTTTATCCATGTACCATTATAACTCTTTAATTCAGTATTTCCATGAACATTTCTTTTCTTAGGATATATTAGGGGCGATTCGAATTCTTTTTCCGTTTTCCTTTACCCCAAAGGGTCCTTTACCCCGAAGGGTCCTTAGATACCCCGAAGGGTCCTTTACCCTGAAGGGTCCTTAGATACCCCGAAGGGTCCTTTACCCCGAAGGGTCATTCATGTACATGCATATTCAAGTCGCCCATAATATAACCTCGTGTCGACACGTTTAGATAAAGTGAGTTATTCATTTTTTTTATAATCCCCTCAGAAATATCATTCGCCTGTTTGCCTTTTTCAAGGCCATACAAGATAGCGACATTTAGTATCAGTGATTTACATTTAACATTCAGTATGATAAGAGTGCATATGTAAAGGGAACATAAAGCAAGAAAACTTAAATAAAACAGGTAGCTCTCACCATCAGTATCAGTGTTCATAGCATTGTCATGTCTATTTTGAGGTGCCATGCTCCGCGGTATCTGCATCAAAATCATATCCTTTATGGTCATTTATATCGGGGTTGCACGGTTGCACCTCGCTATAGTTACAATATTAACCTCGATGATAACATCATTTGGAAGCTACGTAACTTAACAAACCTTCTAGTTTTCATAAAAGCAATGAAATAACCCCATTTAACCCAATGTTGTACATATAAATACTCACTGTGTTAACTAATAGCAGATGGTTTAGAAGGAAAGTAAAGCCCAAAGCACAATATAATATACGTTCCCCATTACTCATCCAGTTAACATCAAATCTTTTAACAACCTCATTAATCGAAGCAACAATAGCAGGCTGCATCATACCTATTCAGCCAATAATATCCAAGGCCAGCTCATAGACTTCTCTTTAATGTTAAAAGAAATAATTTAAACTCCCTCCCAGATTCAAACCCATATAGTTCTTCTAATTATAAACAATATTAAGAGCAATTTCTGGTAATGAGGAGCTCTTAACCAAGGCATCTCATTACTTATAGCAGCTGAGAGAACATCCCCAATATTTAAATAAAAAGAGGGGCAGCAGCTATACTAACTCTAGTGTTCATTTTAAGTCAACAGCCGGCCAAGTTGGACAAGAGACCCAACACAAAGGAATCCCCCTTAAGAAAAACCACCCATGCAGCCGGCAACATCAGAATACTCCCAACTAAAGGAAATGATAGCAGTTATAAAGAGTTCCCCCATAAAATTTATAACAACATTTAATTGAACTCCCCCCTCTAAACAGGAATCAATAAAGCCATAGTCACCATAGCCAGCAACCAAAATCTAGGAAATCTAATAGCAGAAGAGAAAAAGAGGAAAAAGGAGCTCACTATGAGATGATCTCAACCTAAACTGCCGGCCAACTAAAGCCCCAAATAACTTTGCCCTCCAACAGCCTTGTACGCAAAGCTTAAACTTGAGAAAATCTGAGGAAAACAATTCATATGACTGCCCTAATTGATTCCTCTCTTTCCCCTCCAAACAACCATTTTTGCCATCTATTCAACAGTTCACTAAACAGAAAGGAAAAAGAGGAGGGCTTACCGGACATGAAAGAAAATTTGGGTACCGATTTCGGGATGAATACACGAACCCAAATGAACCCCGACCAAGCTACAACTTGCCGAACTTTGATCCCAACAGCAGATCAGGGATCCCATGCACTTTCTAGATGTAAGAGGGGCAAGAAGATGAGAAATTGCGAAGGAGAAGACCGGCTCCAAAAACCCTAGCCGCGATCTGGACGAGGGCGCAAGAGGAGGTCGGCAGCGGCAAAATCATATAAGAAGAGGGGAGCATTTTTGTCTTTATAAAACCACCGCTTTACTTCAATGTCTATACGCACACCAACTTAATCGCTCCTCTATCAGCACACCTAGATGAACCCCCTTACAATTAACCTTCTCAGCCAACCCGAGCAGCATATATATAAACAGTTTGCCAACATTTAGTTTTCCAATATAGGAAAATTCATGTTCCGCTTAAATTGCGAATGCTATAAAGCAACCCGAATTAACACTGATTTACTTTTCATCATAGGGGATATATTTCTTATGGATTGGGCCGTTACAAATTCTCCCCTTCTTATAGAAATTTTCGTCCTCAAAAATAGGACACAATATCAATTCTTAACAAGTATGTTCTTTACTTTTCCATGTATTCAAACTTTCGTTTACTTTCTCGTTTTCCACTTTCCTATTATTATAGCGATTGACAACCGCCACAATTCATTAAAACAAAAATTTATTATTCCGTGAAGCCTTTATCACCTTTTAATACATTATTCAGTACAATAATGTCGTCAACACTTTCATTTTCCTGTTACTATTATATCTATGCACCTGTCAACAGTCATCATTACTCTCGTTTCTTGCATTATTTTGGCTTTTCACCTTTCCTTCAATAGTACATATTGTAACACTTCTTGCGGTACAACCTACAATATGACAAATATCAATAGACTTTCATTTTCCTTCACATCGTATTCCCATACTCATATTGTTATCATCTGCACTTTATCGTTTATTCCTTACCTCTACTTCGGTTTTATCTCAATTTCTAACGTTTTATTCTTTTTTTTCCCATTCATCGTAATAGTAATCCTCTTTCGTTTTCCCTTTTTACTTCTTTGTATCACAGTTTATTCACAAGCCTGTATAAAATGAAGGTAATTGCACAGAATCATTTCATTAACTATTGTTATTCACTTCTTGCAACCTTTTGCATTTTCAAGTCTCCGTCCATGACATTTACATTGATTTTTCTTTCTCACCGCAGTTAACATCTTTTCCTTTTCAGTGAACAGTTTTCATTACTTCCCATGTCATTTTACTCATCACTCATCGTACAATTATGACTTTCCCTTTTCATCACACTCTCCTTTGTTAAATTTTCTAAATCGTTGATTTACAGTCGTATCTTATTTTCCTATCATTTTCACGGTATCGTACTTTCATAAACACGTTGTTCTCAATTTCAAATTTCTTTTATCGTTTATTCTTTAGCTCAATCTTGATTTCATTTAGTGTATAACGTATCACTTAGGTTCACATTTCTTGAGGCCAGTACATCGGATTGAAACGACATACTTTATAAACAATTTAACTTGTAGTCTTATTTCATTTTTAGTTTACCTGTGTGGATTACATTTTGTTCAAAAGCATATAGGCCATATTAGACGAAGATAGACTTCAATGCACAGTCATTTCCTTACCTTCGCAAAGTGTTGATAATGACCATTATTATGTAACCTTTCTACGGACGTTTAACAATGTCTCCATACCTTCCAAAATATGATATATATCTCGAAGTTAACTTTTCAACCCCTTAAACTTTTTGTGAATTAAGGATCAAAGTTTGTACCATATTGTAATTCTTTATCTTATTTCTGTTCCGTCAGTCTTCTAACATTAGTTTTGTAATACCTCTTTCAACTCCATATAACGTATCAAAGATTCGGCCGAAATCCAAGATATATTATATAAAGTGAAAGTGAAAATTACAGGTCATTATAATCTTTACTTTGCTTATTCATTTCCTTCACTGTTACATACCTACCATAACATTCTCATTTTATTCTTAGCAGTAAGCATTTCATGATCCTTCGTTAAATTCCTATGGTCGTTATAACTTTTACATCAAATGTCGTTATTTAGATACGACAAATATGTAAGAGAAACAATTGTGTCTTTTATTTGTGCATTCTTTAGTCGCTAGTCCACTTTCATATCTTATTTTGCCAAAAGTATAAGACTATGATGCAACAAAAGTATCAAGGTTATATGTTCATCTGAGAGAAATTAAGTTTTATGTTCATTTGACATTTTCCTGTTAGACATCACTTATGTTTTCTTTGTATCGCAAACACCATATTAGTAGCTCCATATTAGGGGTCGGGTGATTCGTCTCTATCATACATACATCTTTGACGATGTCACGAGAACATCAATTATTAGTAGTTTTTTTTCAACAACATTACTATTCATAATCGATTGATTTCATAATCGAATGATTTCATTATTAGCGTCTTCTTTATCCTTACTTATCATAATCGAATGATTTCATTTTTTAAAAGGAACCTTGTAACACAATTAACCTTCACTTGACTATTTACTTACTTTTACACATAGAAGAACTAATTCTTGGACACGTTTTACCCAGTCCATTTCCACCACTTTGAGTCATGCAAGTACAATTGTTATATGTATTCATTCATCATAATTGTCGCTTTGTAACGTTACTTTCATCCTTGCTTAAATACAATTTGTAGACTGTCTTTTCCATAAAATCGTATTTTCATATTTCCGTTGTTGTCACGTCCTTTTTATCGTTAGTTACCTCAATCTCAGTTTCATTTATAGCTTATAACGCATCACTTATTTTCACATTTATTGAAGTCATGACATAGTATTAGTACGACGTACACTTATAGCTTCTAATTGTAACCATATTCCGTTTTCTTTTTACATGTTTGTAGAACACGTATTTCACAATTATGTATATATACTATATATGACGAAGGTAGACATATAATTATAATGCATATTCATATTATTCACTATTGTTTATTTTCTCCACTTTAATTAGTCTCAAAACCTTGACAGTGAATATCGTTATTGAACTTTTCTATGGATATTTAGCATTGTCTCCATCGGGCAACAAAAAAAAAATTTATAACCATTTGTCACTTGTAGAAATTTAGAGCCCGTTATTTGTACACCCTTTGTTATGTGTTCAATCAGTTTACATATCTTCGTCTTCCCACGACATAAAGATACAACGATGGACATATGCTCTTTCTTCCCTTTCTAAACATATTCATCTTTCACTTAGTCAATGTTTATCATATTCATCTATCTATTACAAACAATACGAAGATATTTCTATTTGGAAACATTTGGGTTGACTCGTACAATCGTAACAATATCAATGTCTATTTGACTTCATTTCACTTTATGTTCGTGTAAAATTCATTTGTTTTCTATCCTTTCATGAATACCTTTTAAACCCCTACAACGTAACTCGGTTTAGACAATTTGTCGATAAACGATCTTCTCACCTACATATCATGTGTGTTTATTCAGTACTCACTACAACCGAACTTCTTCGAAACCTCGTCTGATACCAAATTGTGAGGCCCCCATTTGGACCCCACATACATCTGTATCTAAGCTATGTTTACATTTGTCCCAGGTTGAAGTGCGGCTAGTGAATACAAAATAAAGACACATAATAATAAAATTTTCTTTCGTACCTTGTATTATTTGTTGAATATTTTCCTGTTCTACCATATCAGTTCTTTTGCTTTTGCGTATCCAAAGTCACGTCCGTTACCTACAAAATTTGACGACGGGCTTAGTCATACGAATATGACTATGTGAGGATAAACCTCTTTCATTGCTGTAATTAAGTAAAGTAAAATTCACGCATTTGAAAACATGTTTTTCATGCTAACCAGTTGTTTGTCTCAGTAGTAAACTTAGTATGTAACTGTAGAAACATGTTAGTACCAATAAAACAGTATGAGCAGTATAGGATCATAATCACATCATGTAACAATATAACCTTAAAGCAGTGTATTTGTATAAGCAATAAATCCTTGTATCAATATATCAGTGTAAGCAATAATTCCATGTATCAGTATGTTTATGAAAGAACATAATGACTGGAGGAAACATTTCAGTAATCATAAACAGTATAAGGATCTATAGCATTCATATGAGCTATGGAACATGTAAGCAATGCAAGTATCATAACTGTATCTATATCATGGAAGCAGTGCACATACATAACTTCATGTCAGTTTTCATGTCTATAAACGTTTATCCATGTACCATTATAACTCTTTAATTCAGTATTTCCATGAACGTTTCTTTTCTTAGGATATATTAGTGGCGATTCGGATTCTTTTTCCGTTTTCCTTTACCCCGAAGGGTCCTTTACCCCGAAGGGTCCTAAGATACCCCGAAGGGTCCTTTACCCCGAAGGGTCCTTAGATACCCCGAAGGGTCCTTTACCCTGAAGGGTCATTCATGTAAATGCATATTCAAGTCGCCCATAATATAACCTCGTGTCGACACGTTTACATAAAGTGAGTTATTCATTTTTTTTATAATCCCCTCAGAAATATCATTCGCCTGTTTGCCTTTTTCAAGGCCATACAAGATAGCGACATTTAGTATCAGTGATATACATTTAACATTCAGTATCATAAGAGTGCATATGTAAAGGGAACATAAAGCAAGAAAACTTAAATAAAATAGGTAGCTCTCACCATCAGTATCAGTGTTCATAGCATTGTCATGTCTATTTTGAGGTGCCATCCTCCGCGGTATCTGTATCAAAATCATATCCTTTATGGTCATTTATATCGGGGTTGCACGGTTGCACGGAAGCACCTCGCTATAGTTACAATATTAACCTCGATGATAACATCATTTTGAAGCTATGTAACTTAACCAACCTTCTAGTTTTCATAAAAGCAATGAAATAACCCCATTTAACCCAATGTTGTAAATATAAATACTCACTGTGTTAACTAATAGCAGATGGTTTAGAAGGAAAGTAAAGCCCAAAGCATAATATAATATACGTTCCCCATTACTCACCCAGTTAACAGCAAATCTTTTAACAGCCTCATTAATCGAAGCAACAATAGCAGGCTGCATCATACCTATTCAGCCAATAATATCCAAGGCCAGCTTATAGACTTCTCTTTAATGTTAAAAGAAATAATTTAACCTCCCTCCCAGATTCAAACCCATATAGTTCTTCTAATTATAAACAATATTAAGAGCAATTTCTGGTAATGAGGAGCTCTTACCCAAGGCATCTCATTACTTATAGCAGCTGAGAGAACATCCCCAATATTTAAATAAAAAGAGGGGCAGCAGTTATACTAACTCCACTGTTCATATTAAGTCAACAGCCGACCAAGTTGGACAAGAGAGCTAGCACAAAGGAATCCCCCTTAAGAAAAACCACCCATGCAGCCGGCAACATCAGAATACTCCCAACTAAAGGAAATGATAGCAGTTATAAAGAGTTCCCCCATAAAATTTATAACAACATTTAATTGAACTCCCCCCTCTAAACAGGAATCAATAAAGCCATAGTCACCATAGCCAGCAACCAAAATCTAGGAAATCAAATAGCAGAAGATAAAAAGAGGAAAAATGAGCTCACTATGAGATGATCTCAACCTAAATTGTCGGCCAACTAAAAGCCCCAAATAACTTTGCCCTCCAACAGCCTTGTACGCAAAGCTTAAACTTGAGAAAATCTGAGGAAAACAATTCATATGACTGCCCTAATTGATTCCTCTCTTTCCCCTCCAAACAACCATTTTTGCCATCTATTCAACAGTTCACTAAACAGAAAGGAAAAAGAGGAGGGCTTACCGAACATGAAAGAAAATTTGGGTACCGATTTGGGATGAATACACGAACCCAAATGAACCCCGACCAAGCTACAGCTTGCCGAACTTTGATCCCAACAGCAGATCAGGGATCCCATGCACTTTCTAGATGTAAGAGGGGGAAGAAGAGGAGAAATCGCGAAGGAGAAGACTGGCTCCAAAAACCCTAGCCGCGATCTGGACGAGGGCGCAAGAGGAGGTCGGCAGCGGCAAAATCATATAAGAAGTGGGGAGCATTTTTGTCTTTATAAAACCACCGCTTTACTTCAATGTCTATACGCACACCAACTTAATCGCTCCTCTATCAGCACACCTAGATGCACCCCCTTACAATTAACCTTCTCAGCCAACCCGAGCAGCATATATATAAACAGTTTGCCAACATTTAGTTTTCCAATATAGTAAAATTCATGTTCCGCTTAAATTGCGAATGCTATAAAGCAACCCGAATTAGCACTGATTTACTTTTCATCATAGGGGATATATTTCTTATGGATTGGGCCGTTACATATTCTACCCCCCCCCCCCCCCCCCCCCCCCCCCCAGCCGATTGCTTGCAAAATCTATTTTCACCATTGACGGCTGCTGCTCTCGTCTTTCTTGCTGCTCACTGAAAGAGAAGAAGAAACTGAGAGAAGAAGATCGCTCCTCCACCAGAAGGGGCAAGGTGATCTTCCACCCTTCTATTGAAGAGGAAGATCAAGTGGTAGCTGTTATCAACATTTTCAGCTACAGGAAAGCACAAACTGTGCAGGATCTACAGGAGAGTATTTCTGCTGTAGAATATTTCTAAATTACCTTTTTCTGTAAGGCTTTTTGCCTGAGTGTGTAGGGTTTATTTGCCTAAGCTTGTAGGGTTGGTTTGCCTGAGATTGTAGGAGCTGGTGATAGCTCTGAGTTGTAAGGCTTGTTGCCTGAGGTAGGACCAGGAGGTGGACTGCGCTATAAGAGGTGTTTTCCTCCGAGTTTGTAGGGCAGTTCTGCCTGAGGTAGGAGCTGGTGATAGCTCTGAGTTGTAGGGACTTTTATCCTGAGGTAGGATCATCTTTGATCTGAGAAGTTCTGAGGAACTTGTGTTGTAAGCTCTTGGAGCTGAGGATTGGAGGAGTTGGCCTTGTCTAACAAATTGTTGGAAAGGTGAAGGGGGAAAGAGGACTACTCAAGACACCCTGTCTTGAGGAACCTCTATACATACATGTGTGCTTTATGTATTGCTTGATTATCTGATTAGATCACTTTGAACGGGCCATAATTATCAAGTAAAACTCAAAAGTCCTATTCACCCCCCCCCTAGATGAATTAGTAAGCATACCTCTAGTCTTCCTCCACCATGAGAACACCCATGGGATCTAATCTATCATTAGACAAGGATGAAAAGGGGAAGGCCTTTGATGAATCCATGTACAGATGTATCATTAGATCATTGTTGTATTTGACTGCCAGTAGACCAGACATTATGTATTCTACATGTGTTTGTGCTAGGTATCAGGCTTATCGTAAGGAATCTCACTACACCTCTGTCAAGAGGATTTTGAGATATCTCAAGGGCAGCCTAAATCTTGGCCTTTGGTACCCTAGGAACAATGATTTTGAACTGATAGGCTATTCAGATGCAGATTTTGCAGGATGCAAAGAGGACAGGAAAAGCACAAGTGGCACATGTCAATTCCTAGGGAGGAGGCTGGTCTCATGGAGCAGCAAAAAGCAAACCAGTGTGGCAATGCCCACAGCTGAGTCAGAGTACATTGCAACAGGTAGCTATTGTGCTCAAATTCTGTGGATCCAACATCAGTTGGAAGATTACAACATCAAGGTAATACAATCACCCCTGCTGTGTGACTCATCCAGTGCAATTTCTATTGCTAAAAATCATGTCTCCCATAGAAGGACCAATCACATAGAAATTAGGTATCATTTTATTAGAGAGCATGTAGAGTGTGAAGATATCAAACTTGAATATGTCCCTACAGACAATCAAGTAGCTAATATCTTCACTAAGCCACTGGATGAGGCCAAGTTTAATTCTTTTAAAATTGACTTAGGCATGTTGAATTTAGAATGAGTTTTTTTTTTGAAAATATATATTCTGTGTTAAACTGCTTATGATGTTATCTGTTCAATTTATCATAAAATGTAATGTTATGATAGATTAATATCTGAATTGATCTTCCCTCAATAGGCATAATTCTCTGATAGGGTAGATAATCTCCCTAAGTTGTTAATTGTAGAATAGATTAAAGTGATCAGCTAGATCAGAAACATCTGGATCAGCTGAAATTCCAGTTTTCTGTTAATCACAGGGGATTGTCTGGGTCAATACAGGTGCTCCAATTAAGGGGGAGCAAGCTCTTGCTCAAATTGAGGGGGAGTTGGCTATAGGTTGAGGGGGAGAAAGCTAATGCTCAGTAGGTCAGAAAGGATGTAGGCTATCCTAAAAGAGGATTTGGAAAATGATTTCTAATCTATCTTAGGATGTGTTAGAAGTATCCAGTAAAGAGTAGAGGTAGAAGAATCCTATTCCCTAATGGGAAATAGGTTGAAGAATCTAGAAAGGGGGAGATGGCCAATGCTAAGAACAAATTTGGTCTTGCTAGATGCAAATAGGAGATGGAATGCTAGTTGCTAAGATCACAGAAGTGTTAACCCTCTAAGTTAGTTATCATGACATTCTATTAAATCTGAGTTAGAAAGGGGGAGATGCCCTCTAAGCTAGTCAAAGGTTTACATAATTTGTCCTGGAGTTGATAGCTTAAATAATGTTATTATCTAGAAGCTATGTTATCATGATTATCTTATAGATCATTTACATAATATGTCCTTCATGTTGTACCATGATATGTTCTTGATTGACTATGTACCTTAGCATTGGGGATGCTCTGCCTTCTTCAAATAGGGGGAGATTGTTGGGAATATTGCCCTCAATGTTCCCTTGATATGAAGAGGCATCATATCCAATACTAAGTACATATTGTATTTGATAAAGCTTTGTTTTTGTAAGTTAAACAGGCTTAGGTGACTCAGGAGAAAGGGTTAATCAAGACCTAAGGTTAGGAGAAATCTTCTCCTATGTAGATAGAAGTAAATGTCTCAGCTGATAGATTCGTCGAACGCAGAGTGTCGTTCGTCGAACGCAGGACTCAATTCGTCAACCGCTGAGATGAGACGAGATAGAAGAAATAGCAGATAATTGCATGTTCGTCGAACGCAGAGAGCCGTTCATCGAACGAAGAACACAGTTCGTCGACCGCTGAGATGAGATAAAAGAAATAGCTGATAATCGCGTGTTCGTCGAACCCCAGAGAGCTGTTCGTCGAACGCACAGTGTCATTCATCGAACGCAGAGACAAGGAAGATCATCGAACGCAGAGACAAGGCAGATCGTTGAACGCAGAGTTTGGCAAGTTTGTCAAACGCAGAGTTTGGCAAGATCGTCGAATGCAGGATGCAACGGTTTCGTCGAGCGCAGAGTGTAGCACATTCGTCGAACGCGGACCTTCTCTACAGATAAGTAGGGCGGCGGGACCTGCGGCTAGCGCAAGTTGCAGAAAAGCTACAGGGGACCACCAATGTCTCCCATACTTCTTGGGAGATCAAATTAGAGCCGTTGAAGATAAAAGAACTATAAAAGAAAGAGTTAGGGTATTTTCTAACCACCCGGCCGATTGCTTGCAAAATCTATTTTCGCCATTGACGGCTTCTGCTCTCGTCTTTCTTCCTGCTCACTGAAAGAGAAGAAGAAACTGAGAGAAGAAGATAGCTCCTCCACCAGAAGGGGCAAGGTGATCTTCCACCCTTCTATTGAAGAGGAAGATCAAGTGGTAGTTGTTATCAACATCTTCAGCTACAGGAAAGCACAAACCGTGCAAGATCTATAGGAGAGTATTTCTGCTGTAGAATATTTCTAAATTACCTTTTTCTGTGAGGCTTTTTTCCTGAGTGTGTACAGTTTATTTGCCTGAGCTTGTAGTGGTTGTTTACCTGAGATTGTAGGAGATGGTGATAGCTCTGAGTTGTAAGGCTTGTTTCCTGAGGTAGGACCAGGAGGTGGACTGCGCTATAAGAGGTGTTTTCCTCCGAGTTTGTAGGGCAGTTCTGCCTGAGGTAGGAGCTGGTGATAGCTCTGAGTTGTAGGGACTTTTGTCCTGAGGTAGGATCATCTTTGATCTGAGAAGTTCTGAGGAACTTGTGTTGTAAGCTCTTGGAGTTGAGGATTGGAGGAGTTGGCCTTGTCTAACACATTGTTGGAAAGGTGAAGGAGGAAAGAGGACTACTCAAGACACCATGTCTTGAGGAACCTCTATACATACCCGTGAGCTTTCTGTGTTGCTTGATTCTCTGATTAGATTACTTTGAACATGCAATAATTATCAAGTAAAACTCAAAAGACCTATTCACCCCCCTCCCCACTCTAGGTGAATTATTTAGCATACCTATATTATTTCAGCGCTGATGAGTGGACGTATGAAGATGGCGCTGTAGCTGCTGGGGGCATCCACTATGATAAAGCGACATTTCCTAGACTGCCCCCCATGACTACGTGGAGTCCCACTCCTCCTTCTACCTCTTTCCTCTCCCCGGAGAACCCATATAACGGGCCATCCGAGGCCAGCACCCTTCACGCCTCCACCCCCATCCTGTCAAACGCCTTCTTAAAGATGACGTTGATCGAACTCCCATTGTCTACCAAGATCCGGGAAATGGTGAAGTTGTCGATCGCGGTCTGAATGACCAACACATCGCAGAACGGATCTTCATGACCCGGCATGTCCTTCTGGGTGAATGAAATCTTCTTCGCTGGGGGTGGTGCTAGGGACGTCGAAGCTACGCTACGACGATACATTGCATGGAGGCTTACCTTCCGGGTCGCCTCAATCCCTACCCCCCATGGATCACCCTGATCCCCCCTTGGGCCCCCACATCGGCCTGATCTTCGCACCACTCATCATCATCGTCCTGAGGCAGGACCTCCTCAATCCTCACCATCCGCTGCTCCCGCAGTGCCGCTTCCCTTCCTCCCTTCATCTCCAAGAATTCTGGGCAGGTGATTGTTGCGTGACCCTCCTCATCGTGGAAGTCACAGTAAGGCAATGCTGCCTCCCTCCTCTAGGCCTCTGCCCCCCTATTTCTCCTCCTTGGATCGACCTCTCTGGCTCCTTCTCATCTTTCCCTACCTAGTCTCCTTCGACCTACCGCCATTTCTTGCTGAGGCGGATGAGGATGAGGTGCCCTCGAGCCCTGCCTCCATCCCAGCAGATGGGGTCTCACCTGGCCTCCTTAGAAGTTGCCCCCTCCCTGATGGAAACTCCTTCTCGGGCCTTGTCTCCCCCTTCCTACTACCTCCACCCTACCTCCGGGGCCCTTGTTTCTTCTCTTCTCCTTGCTTCCAGATGCCTGACCTCCAGGCTCGATTAGCCGCACCAGCCTCTTTGTGAACTCGGGGTTTGCTTCCTCCCCTTCTATCTCTTCTGCTGCTCTCTCCATCAACTCCTCAAAGGACAAAGGAGCCCTCCTCTTGAGGTTCATCTTGAAGACCCCCCCCCCCCCCCCCCCCCGCAGCCCCAGGTTGAAAGCGAGCTGGATGGTGTATCCTGGCACCTCTTGGATGAGGGGGACCTCCTCCTAGAACCTATCCACGTACTAAGCCAACGACTCCCCTTGTTTTTGCTTGATGTTGATGAGCGCCTCGGGGTCCTACTTCCTCTTCTTCAAGCTCGAGAAACGCAGTAGGAAGCCGCGCCATAGGTTCTCAATAGCATTGATTGATCTGGAAGGTAACTGGTGGAACCAGTCCCTTGCTTTTTCCTTTAGGGTGGTGGCGAAGAGTCGACACTAGAAAGCGTCCGACATAAGCCTGATCAAGACCATATCCTCGAACCACTGCAGGTGTTGGGTGGGGTCATCCTTTCCAGTGTAGAGCATCATAGACGGCTCCCTGAACCCCTTGGGGAATGGTGCCGAGAGCACCAACTCACAGAAAGGACTTCCCCCCTTCAAACCCTGCCCTACTCCACTCGCCCCACAGGTTCCCTTGGCGATCCAGCTCCGACCGGCCTTGGGCTCGCTGAAGGGCATCTCTTCGGGATCTCACTGGCCGGGACCCCGCTCGCTTGGGGGGCATTCGCCTGGACCCCACTCGCTTGCGCTGGACTAGGGAAAAGCTCTCGTCCGGCGAGATCTCGGTTCGGTGCCTGGTACATTGCCTCCTTTCCAGGCCTTTGATCCTAAGTGAACTCGCCTACTCCAGCGGGAAGGACCACCTGGGGTGCAGGAGTCGTGAGCGCCCCAAGTGCCGAGGTGAGGGCGCACTGAAATGCCCCTAGTAAATCTCTCTTCAAATCAGCCAGCATCTCCACAGTTGCTGGCGTGCCGGTGGCGGCGACCCACCGAACTCCTCCTCTCGCTCTTTGTTTCCTACCATTTCTTCCTTGGAGTCTTCTTGAACTAGCCGCGCTCCACGCTCACAGCACCAAAACTATTGTAACCAGGACTTGACTTCTTTGTGGAGCTTGGGCCATCAATGACGAGGGGTAGCTAACACTTACTAATTATTTGGAAGGAACCGGTGGGAGACTCGGAACTCGGAACTAAGAACAGACCCTTGGTCACAGTGAGGAGGTCCCACTGCACACTCGGAAGATCTTTGAGCGCTTCCCCTCCCAAGCTAAATCTGTGACCGGGCACATTGGAGTGCCTGAGGGCTAAACCAAGGTATCCTAGGGAGAAGGAAGCTCAGAGTAATGAGATTCGAATGCCCTCCCAAGGTGCCCTTCAAGGTCTATTTATAGTATTTTAAATCCGGTCTGCCAATAGCGGGATTCAGCCTTTTGGTTTCGCTATATGCAGCCCAGAGTGGTCTGTCAATAGCCAAACTCTGCTGTTTGGAGGGGCTAACTGCAGACCACCAGGGACCTTCAGGTAAAAACACCATAGGACCCCTCCTGGGCGAGTCGCCCCTGAGGACCTCTCTCGCGAGTCAAGAGGTTTGGCTCGCACGTCCTCCCGGAGGCCGACGAGCCCTGACTCGCTTCCCCTCTCACCAACGGTCGGCGAGAGCCTGGCTCGCCCGGCCCTCTGGCTCACCGTCCTTCTTCTTTCGTTTGTTGGTTCCTTTGTCTTTGCCTTCAACATGGCGGACACCAGGGGTTGTACAGTTCAATTTCATGTCATGAATGCCCCCTTAGCATGAAACTTTTCAGAAGTATTTTTGGTATTTTTACTTTTTTTGACAAAATAACTAAATAAGAACAATCATAAGCAACGAAAGATAGAACATAAATCAAAAACACGTTTTTGTGGTTTTAAGTTTTTCATATTTTTATATGATTTTAGTTGATTTTATAACAGCTGGAAATAAACTAACATTAGACAGATGGGCAAGAGAAATAGAAATAAAAAAAAAAGAAGAGAAATCGATGATTTCATTCATAATTGCTACCGCCGGCGGTAAGGCTAGCGCAGGCGGTAGTAAACAGATCAGTGATTTTTTTGAAAAACAGTCTAGATTTTGATAGAATTTTTATTTAACTAAACAATGTTCTTAGCATTAGACGCCAAAGGAATGTCTATATCAAAGCCCCATACAAAGTTGTTGGGGAAATGATTTCTCTTAACCCCTAGAAATGAGTTAGAGAAGAATTCTAAGAATGAAAGATAAGGCTAAATAAATATGCGTCGAATGGTATTCGACGCAACGTCGAAATGTAGTCGACGTTTCCTTCAGATTGAGTCGAAGTAACTTTAGGAAGATTTCGACGTATGTGTTGTCGACGCCACTCTGATTTCTAGTCGACGCATCTAATGTAGTCGACGAACCTTAGTCGACGCACCTTCCTTATTCTCCTCTCGACGTCCAGACAGGATGTATTCGACGCTTGCGTCGAATAGTAATCGACGCACGTCGATTTCTATGACAGAATTCTAAATCGCCAGATCTCTTTCCTTATCTTATAGATCTGATTTATATGGAATCAATTTATGTCTTATAGCCGTTCTGAATCTTTCTTTTCCTCTATTAGATTCTTGGCTAATTTGATAAAATTCATTATGGACATTATTTGAAATTGGAATGAATTCTTTCCTTCTATTGGTATGTTAACTATGGAAATGTTTCTATCCTTCTAATTCTCTGTCTGATAATTAATTTTCCTCCTATGAGTATTATTTGAATGAACAGAGCTATATATATGAAGGAGGTCGGCAGAGATAAAATAAGAAGTGATCCACCATTTTACTTATCGAAAAAGAGGAAAAGCTCCCAAGTGAAAAAGAGAGAATTGAGAAATAGTCCTGCAGCAATATTCAAGCATTCTTCTTCTCCTGCTTCTGAAGTCACCCTGCTGCAAATTCTGATAGCTCTCACATAAGAGAGAAAAGATACAAATCTTCTTCTCTCTATAGAAGAAAGATTTAATTCACTTCTTGTGCTTCCAATCTTCTTGCGAGGAAGAAGATTCATTCTTGTTCTTATTTCTTTCATCTTTCTTATTCTTACTTAAACATTGTAAAAGAGTTTTTAGAATCTCTCTTCAAAAAATTCAGTGTACTGGTTCTAAGAGTCTCCTTTTCAAAAGACTCAGTTGGTTTTAAGAGTCTCCTTATCAAAAGACTCAGGGTGGTTCTAAGAGTCTCCTTATCAAAAGACTCAGTGCAAGTTAGTGAATTCCTACCAAGGGGGTAGAAGAGTGGACTACCCAAAGTTTGGGGAACCACTATTTTTTCTTGTGTTGTGCTGTGATTTCTTTTCTTGCATTTACTTTCTTTATTTGTTTAATTCTTGTTGGTGTGTGGGAAGCTCTAATATGTGATCATACACACATATATATATATATTAACTTTGCACAAAATATTTTTTAATCTCTATTCACCCCCCCTCTAGAGAATTCTAGTGAGGTTAACTGTGCACTTCCAATTGGTATCAAAGTGAGGTTGATCTAAAGAGGATAACTCCTTGATCAAAAAGATCCTAGCTTTCATATATATATATATATATTTTTAAACTATTTTTCACATGGCACAAATCAAAGATTATGCTTCCACCAGACCACCAATGTGCAATCTTGAAAAATTTGCAGTTTGGAAAACAAGAATTAGAATTTATATGAATTCTATTGATGATGACTTGTTTAATATTACTATGGCAGGCCCCCCAAAGCCTTATAGAAAGGATGCAAGTGGCAATGTCACACAAACACTTGTTCCAAAATTTGAATGGACAGAAGATGAGAAGAAGGCAAAAACATATGATCTAAAGGCCATGAACATACTTGTCTCAACCCTCTCAGATGACATCCTTCAAAGGGTTGTTGACTGTGAATCAGCCAAAGAAATTTGGGATGCTCTTACAAAGATGGTGGAAGGAAGTGCTGATGAAAAGAAAGATAAGAAGGCTCTATTGATCTCCCAATATGAGAACTTCCAAAAGAAAAATGAAGAGAGTATCTCTGAGATGTATGACAGATTCAGTCTAATCATCAATCAATTGAAAAACTTGGATAGAGAGATCTCTCTCACTGAGATTAATGACAAATTGCTAATGAGTCTCCCTAGTTCATGGGACTCAAGAATATGGGCAATAAGAGACACAAGAGGACAAAAGGAAATCTCAACAGATGCTCTCTTAGGAAAACTCAAATCCTATGAGCAACTGCTGAAAACTAGAGAAGAGAAGAAGAGAAGAGAAAACACTCCAATCTCCTCAAAAGACAGGAACATAGCTTTAAAGGCAACAGAAGAAGGGACACCTGTCACTGAAGAAGAACTATTCAGTTTCCTGGCTAGAAGATTTAAGAAATGGGTCAAGACAGATGGATAAAGAAGAAGGGAGTCAAAACCAAGGTATGACAAAACTCCCACTAAAGAAATTGTGTGTTATTCTTGCAGGAAATCTGGACATATTTCCCCAGAATGTCCAGAGAATGCTGAGACAAAGAAAGATCTGAAAAAGAAAGATCTCAAGAAAAAGGAGAAGAAGAAAGAAAGAGGCTTTATTGCAGAAGCCTGGAGTGAAACAGACTCTGAGGACAGTTCCTCTTCCAAGAGTGACAATGAAGAATCTAAGCAAGAAGATCTATGCTTGGTGGCCTTTGAAGGATCAAAGAATGATGATAGTGCCAAATCATGGAGTGAGACAGGATCAGAAGAAAACATATCTTCTGAAGATGAAAAAGAAAATAGCCTTATTCTCATAGAGGAATCTGAGGATAAGGATGAGGTAAGCATCTTTGATGAAATAGATTTTCAAAGTGATAATTTCAGAAATGATTTTATGGGAATGTGTCTAGATCAATTAAAAGCAAAACAAGAAATCAAGGATCTAAAAGAACAAATTAACATGGTTAAGAACCAAAGAAATAAAGAGAATATATGCTCAAAAGATTATGCATTAAGGGCAAATATAAGAGAAAAAGAAATAGAAAGGGCTAGAATAATCAGTTCCTTAAGGATAAGGTATCCCAGGCAAAGGCCTTTGAAGTATCAATAAAAATGAGAAGCAAAACTCTTAAGGAAATCGCTGAAAAACAAAAAATAAGACACAAGAATCTTGGGCTAGCGGCTGATCCATTAATCAGCCTAATTCCATCCAACAAACCTGCTTGGATGAGCCCTGTAAAATTCACTAAACCTGTCAAATGGACAAACCAAGAAAAAGACCCACAAGATAAGGAAGAAAACACTTCCATCCTTCTCTAAACTCAAATTCTCACAATACTAAGATAATCAAATGCTATATATGTAATAAACCTGGACACCTTGCCAAACAATGTTGGCACAATCAATCAAACTATCTGTAAAAAGTTGTCCAAGACTGACTTAGAAATCTTTAGGGCTAGGAAGAGATGAAAAGAAATAAAACACCTAGAACTTTTCAGGAAAATTAAAAGTCACGTCGACTTATAATCGACGCACCATCGAGAAGACCTCGACGCTGGCACTGTTCTCCTTCAGTCAAAGTAACGTCGATCCCCTATCGATGTAACGTCGACTTCATAAAAATGAGCGGCAATATTTTCAGTCACATCCACTAAAGTACCGAATAAGCCTCGAATTAAGTCCAGTTTCGACGCTTCACCTGACTTAAATAGTCTCTTTAGTTAGAAGCCTTCACGACTCTGCATCTTTCATCCTTCTTGCTCCTCAGACCAGCCGATCTTTCCTCTCTCTTTCACTGACCTAAAATGGCTCCCAAAACCAACTCAGGCCTCGACATTGACCTTGAGTCCTTCCAAGCAGCCGCAGAAAACTACAAGAGCATCATTGCTCTCTTTACTGCAGCAGGCCTGGACAAGCTCATCTCCACTAGGTGCAAGCTCCTGGAATTTGAGCTCACAGAGCTAATAACTCATGTTCAGATATCTGAACAAGGAGAAATCCAGGGAACACTATATGAGACACCAGTCTCAATCTCAGCAGAACATATTAGGGCCACCTTTGATCTTACATCAGGTATATCCTAATATCATCTTTGTTCAAATGAAATAAGGAAAGAAAATGAGCTTCTAAAAGAATGACTAAATAAGTCTTAATTATTCCCCTATTAGGTGATGAATCCATTGAACTCACACCTGATAAAATCAAGCATTTGCTCACCACCATGAATTTCTCAAAAGATAGGCCAATCCATCTGAAAAAGATAGAATTTTCTGATGAGTACAAATTGCTGGCAGATATAGTAGGGAAGATACTACTATGCAAGACATCAGCCCATGATGAAGTTCCCAAACAACAACTGAACATCATGGGGGCCCCTGTGCTGAAGAAGAAGGTGGACTGGGCCAGCTGTCTTCTCAAAATGATAGCTTCCAAATACTCCCACAAGGAAAATGCCTACATGAGAATCATGAGCCAAGTACTCTTCCACTCCTTCCCTGACCTATGTAGGTCAAAAGGAATCCCCGTTCCTCCAGGGAAGAGGATGTCAATTGCTCTCTTTTCTAAGTGGACCAGGCAAATCCCTAAGCCTGGTTCCATCCCTGAAAGAACTCCCTCCTCTACTAACTCTCCTGCTCATCTTCCTCCTCCTCCTCCTCAAACAGATCTCTCCTCTGTACCACCATCATCCACACAATCACAAATACCACCTCAATCACATGCTCAAGTCTCCTCTATTCCTCCACCTCCTCCATCAAATATACCTCATCAAAATGATAGAATCCCCTCTCCACATTCATCACAAACACCTCCACCATTATCTCCTCCTCCTCCATTATCTCCTCCTACTCCAACACAATATGCACCATCTGGATCCACTGAAGCTCTTCTCACTCAGTGCATTGAATCAGCAGCCCAAAAATTCTAGGCAATGCTAGATGAGCATTGCTCACAGATTCACTCCTCCATCCTACACATGCACACCCAAATAGATGGGGTCAGTGCCACTGTGCAAAGTCTGAAGACCTCTCTCTCTTCCTCTAGAGTGACTAGGTCTTTCTTAACCTCCTTGGCCAAGAAGGTCAAGAAGGGGGAGAAGCTAGATGAAGAGCAGCCCTCCAATCCAAAATATGATAATCTGGCATTGTCAAAACCAATTGGGAATGAATTACATACATCAGATGTACTGCTTATAGCTAGAGAAGCTGCACAACAAGTGGATCTACTGCAAGGGGATGCAAGTAGGGCAGACAATGAGGCTGAAGGAGAGAAAGATATTGAAACTCATGCTAGAAATGAAAAAGAACCAGATACTGTGAAAGATACTGTGATGACTGAAGTAGGGGCTCAGGAGTCAATGGCAGGGGGAGCTGAAATTCAGGGGGAGAAAATTGCTGAGACCCAGGGGGAGCTGAGGGAATCACCTGCTACTGAGAAAGAGCAATCCACAATTGTATTCAAAAGAAAAAGGAGGACTACTCCTACCCCTCCTGAGTGATGTTCGTGGTCTAAAACAATGCTGATAATTTTTTCATGCCTAAATATTGGTTGATCTGAACATAAAGTTTGTTTATATATGATTTCCTCTTCTAAATCTCTTCTGATTAATTAATATATTCTATATCTATACTAATGCTTTGCTGTGATTGATTTTATGCTAATACAATTTCTCTCCAAAAGGGTTAAGACAAGTAGGGGGAGATTGTTGGGGAAATGATTTCTCTTAACCCCTAGAAATGAGTTAGAGAAGAATTCTAAGAATGAAAGATAAGGCTAAATAAATATGCGTCGAATGGTATTCGACGCAACGTCGAAATGTAGTCGACGTTTCCTTCAGATTGAGTCGAAGTAACTTTAGGAAGATTTCGACGTATGTGTTGTCGACGCCACTCTGATTTCTAGTCGATGCATCTAATGTAGTCGACGCACCTTAGTCGACGCACCTTCCTTATTCTCCTCTCGACATCCAGACAGGATGTATTCGATGCTTGTGTTGAATAGTAATCGACGCACGTCGATTTCTATGATAGAATTCTAAATCGCCAGATCTCTTTCCTTATCTTATAGATATGATTTATATGGAATCAATTTATGTCTTATAGACATTCTGAATCTTTCTTTTCCTCTATTAGATTCTTGGCTAATTTGATAAAATTCATTATGGACATTATTTGAAATTGGAATGAATTCTTTCCTTCTATTGGTATGCTAACTATGGAAATGTTTCTATCCTTCTAATTCTCTGTCTGATAATTTATTTTCCTCCTATGAGTATTATTTGAATGAACAGAGCTATATATATGAAGGAGGTCGGCAGAGATAAAATAAGAAGTGATCCACCATTTTACTCATTGAAAAAGAGGAAAAGCTCCCAAGTGAAAAAGAGAGAATTGAGAAATAGTCCTGCAGCAATATTCAAGCATTCTTCTTCTCCTGCTTCTGAAGTCACTCTGCTGCAAATTCTGATAGCTCTCACATAAGAGAGAAAAGCTACAAATCTTCTTCTCTCTATAGAAGAAAGATTTAATTCACTTCTTGTGCTTCCAAACTTCTTGCTAGGAAGAAGATTCATTCTTGTTCTTATTTCTTTCTTCTTTCTTATTCTTACTTAAACATTGTAAAAGAGTTTTTAGAATCTCTCTTCAAAAAATTTAGTGTACTGGTTCTAAGAGTCTCCTTTTCAAAAGACTCAGTTGGTTCTAAGAGTCTCCTTATCAAAAGACTCAAGGTGGTTCTAAGAGTCTTCTTATCAAAAGACTCAGTGCAAGTTAGTGAATTCCTACCAAGGGGGTAGAAGAGTGGACTACCCAAAGTTTGGGGAACCACTATATTTTCTTGTGTTGTACGGTGATTTCTTTTCTTACATTTACTTTCTTTATTTGTTTAATTCTTGTTGGTGTGTGGGAAGCTCTAATCTGTGATCTTACACATATATATTAACTTTGCACAAAATATTTTTTAATCTCTATTCACCCCCCTCTAGAGAATTCTAGTGAGGTTAATTGTGCAATTCCAAAAGTGACAGATGGGCATGTGGAGCTGCAAACATGCCGTAGGTTTGGGTTTTAATCCCATATGCATACACTAAGGAACTCGTCTCGACGGTCCAACTAAACCAACAATAATGCCAGCGCTAGCCATTAGGGCCGACACTAGCACCGCATTCAATACACCCCCTTCTTTCTATAGTTGGATAATTGGGGTATTACGAGTGGACCCCCTTACTGGGTTAGTCATGTCATGGTGGATTCATGGGTCACGATGATGCCCTAAGGCCAACCCTATGCTTGGTAACTGGAAATCACTATCCGCAGACCAAGGTGATCTTCGCCTCAAACCTAAGCTCTTATGTTCTCTTCGCGTATCCTAGGGTTTCGTCATAACCTAGTCATGACAAAACCATCCTTGGGGTCTAGTCGTTTGGGGGATGTTACAAATCCCAAAACATAAAAATAAAAATTTCATCCCCAAAATTTAGGTTAAGCTTGTGGGGTTTCTAACTCAAGTGCTTGAATGTAAAATCCCTGGAGAATTTAAATTATACCTGGCGCAAAAAGCTCCGGATACCTCTACTGCATCAAGTCTTGTGGCTCCTAGGTGTGCTCCTCATGCGCATGATTCCTCCACAGGACCTTGACCAGCGGAACCTTCTTGTACCGTAGGACTCACATCTCGATGTCATTTATTCGGACCGACTCCAGATGAACCTTTCGATTGGTAGCTACTAGCCCATCAGCTATAGATATATGTTGCTCCGGCCGTAGTAGAGCTCTTTTAAGGGAGGAGAGGTGGAATACATCATGCAATCCCGCTAGCTCCAGCGGTAGCTCCAGTCTGTACGCCAGGGGACGTATCCGCTCTAGGATCCTGTAAGGCCCCATATAACTAGGACTGAGCTTCTTCCGCCTGCGTACCCGCGAGACTCCGTGCATCAGACGTATCTTCAGAAACACCCGGTCTCCAACCTAAAACTCTACTGCACGATTTCGTACATCGTAATACTTGGCCTGCCTGCTCTGGCGTCCAGCATCCTCTCTCGGATCGGTTTCACCTGAGCATCAGTTTCCTCCACAAACTCCGATCTGAGTGCCTTATGAACACATCCTAGATCCAAGATAGTGGATTCCTGCACCTCCGTCCATATGATACCTCATAAGGGGTCATTCCTATGCTGGACTGATGACTGTTGTTATAGGAAACTCTACAAGTGGCAACAGTCTCTCTCATGGCTCTCCGCGGTCGAAAACGCATAGGCATAATAGATCCTCCAGCGTCCGGTTGGTATGTTCCATTTGCCTGTCTGTCTGTGGGTGGAATGTTGTGCTGAACGTCAAACGTGTACCCAAATAATCCTAGACCGATCTCCACTCTCGGGGCACAAACCGTCCATCCCGATCCGACATGATCGTCCTAGGCACACCATGATACCGGACAAACTGCTCAACAAATCTCCGCACCAAATCTCTGACTAGAGCGTCCTTCCTGACCAGAATGAATCTGGCCACCTTCTTTAACATGTCGACGATCACCCATATCGAATCATTCCCCGCATGTGATCGGGGAAGTCCATGTATAAAGTCCATTGCGATGTCATCGAACTTCTACTATGACATTGGTAGTGGCTGTAATAATCCGGTTGGGCTCTTGCATTCCGCCTTCACGAGCTGGCAAGACTCGCAGTGGGTCACAAAATAAGTGATGCCCCTCTTCATGCCTGGCCAATACATGGTCCTCTTCAAATCCGTCGTCATCATTGTGATACCCAGGTGCACTGAATACTTGATGTAGTGAGTCTCAGTCATAATGTCATCCCGAATCCAGCCCCCTGCCAGTATGTAAACTCAACCTCTGAAACATAGTAACCCATCCTTCAATGAATAGTTCCCCGCCGTGCCTGCCTCCAAGGCTCCGAAAATCGGCTCTAACTTGGCATCCTGCCTCTGTACATACCAGATGCGGTCTCGAATGTCAAATATGGTACATATCCCCTCCAAGTACTCCTCGTAGAGCTTAGGGTCATCTGAAGATACCAAGGAGATATGCATATCCTCTAGCATATTCACCAGCTCCAACGACATCAGCTGGGGCTCTGCTCCTAATGTTGCATCTCTCCGGCTCAGCGCGTCCGCCACCACATTTGCCTTCCCTGGGTGGTAGTGCATAGAAGACAGGTAGTCTGATGAGAACTCTACCCATCGTCTCTGTCGAATGTTCAACTCCTTTTGCATGTCCACGTACTTTAGGTTCTTATGATCTGAGAATATATCATAGTGGACACCGTAGAGGTAGTGCCGCCCGATCTTCATAGCGAATATAACTGCTCCCATCTCCAAGTTGTGCACCGAGTAGTTCCGCTTATGGTTCTTCAATTATCGGGAGTCGTATGCTATCACGTGTCCGTTATGCATCAGAACGGCAACCATCCCCTGATAAGACGCATAAGTATACACCTGGAATCCTTCCTTCCCCGATGGAAGGGCAAGGATGGGGGCTGACATAAGCCGACCCTTCAGCTCCTGGAAGGCTGCTTCGCATTGTGGCGTACAAGTGAATGTTGTATCCTTCTTCGTCAAGGATGCGAGCGGGAGGGCTATCTGAGAAAAAACCTGCACGAACTTCCGGTAATAATCGGCAAGTCCCAAGAAACTCCACACATCAGTGGCCGTCTTCAGCAGTGGCCAATCCCATACTGCCTGGATCATCGCTGGGTCCACTTCTAGTCCAGCTCCACTGATAATGTGACCTAGGAAGGAACCCTCCTTCACCCAAAACTAACACTTGCTGAACTTCGTGTATAGACTGTGCTCTCGAAGTTTCTCCAATGTCAGTGTCAGATGTCTTGCATGCTCCTCTACCATCCTCGAGTAGATGAGAATGTCGTCGATGAACAAGATGAAAAAGATGTCGAGATATGGCTCGAACAACTGGTTCATTAGACTAATAAATTCCAACGGCACGTTCATGAGCCTGAAGGGCATCACGGTGAACTCATACAGTCAGTATCTGCTGCTGAAAGCCATTTTTGGGATGTCTTCCTCCTGTATCCGTAGCTGATAATACCCTGCCCTCAAATCCAGCTTTGAGAAGCAGTGGGCTCCCTCTAGCTAGTCAAATAGCTCATCGATCCTAGGTAGCGGATATGTATTCCGAACCGTTAGCCTGTTCAGTGCCTGTAGTTGATGCACAGTCTGAGCATCCCGTCCTTCTTCTTAACAAATAGCACCAGAGCTCCCCAAGGCGAGGAACTCAGTCTATCAAATCCATCTTTCACCAGTTCCTGCAACTGGCTTTAAAACTCCACTAACTCCTTCGGGGACCTCCGATAAGGAGCTCTAGATACCGGCTTAGCCCCCGACACTAGATGGATCTGAAAATCCTTCTCTCGGTGCGGTGGAAGCCCTGGCAACTTCTCTGGAAATACACCAGCAAAATTCCACATGATCGGAATGCTTGACACCAAATCCTTGACCTCGGTCATCTCGAACAACACTTGATACACTTTCTATCCTTGTAGGTGGGCCTTGGCGGTCTGAATAGATGATAATAAAAGATGGGAGGAGGGTCTAATACCTTCGACTACCACTTCCAAGTATTCATGCCTCAGAACAATCCTCCTTGCCAGGCAGTCGATCCTTGTATGGTTCCCTGCAGCCAATTCATGCCCATGATCAGGTTGAAGCCTTTCATCTTCAAGAGCGTCGCCGATGCTTCGAACAATTTTCCTCCAATCTCCACGTTCATATTGAACTTGGCACTCATTACTAACTCCCATCCGTCCGGGAGTCACACCTTCCTGTGGATGCCGGTGAAGTGCTGAATTTGATCTAGATCGTCCACGAATTCTTCTGAGATGAACGAGTGTGAGGCACCCGTATCAAATAGGGTATATACGGGCTTGCCGCAGACAAGTACTATACCTGGGTGATTTTTTGTTCGTTTGGTTCAATGCTAAGGTAAAGCTAATATTTTCAAGGTACTTGTACAACCCCGATATTCGCCAGGAGTTGGATGTGGATTTTAGAAGTCAGCATGCGGAGGAGGTGACAAGAAGGTGAGCCAGAGTCTTAGAGTTCGCTCGCAAGAAGGCGGGCGAGCCGGGAACTCACTGACTGCTCACAAGAAGGCGGGCGAACCGGGCACTCGCCGACCACTTGAAGGAAGGCGGGCAAGCCAGATCTTCGTGGTCCGCTCGCAGCGGTCTTCTGGACGAGTCGGATTCTTTCCAAATTTTTGTGTTCGGCGAACTCCAATCTGCGTTTGCCGAAATCCATTCTGCGTTCGACGAACGCCCGGCTTAAGTTGAGATCGACGAACTCAGCTCAGCGTTCGATGAAATCCTTTCTTCGTTCGACGAATGGAAACTGAATTTTCCTCAGCGGTGGGGATGAGAGGGTCAGCCGTCTCAGCGGCTATTTCCGTCCCGTCTCGGCGGATCCACTGGGACCAAGTTGACTCAGTGGTTTTCCTCCATCTGCAGCTCAGCTCGACAAGCTCAATCTTCTTTCCAGTTCAGCACTCTCACAAGGCCGAGGGGAGCTCGCAGGAAGGTGTGCGAGACCTGGCCTCTGAGTATGTTGCCAGATTAAGTGCGGGCGGGGTCTTCACCGAATGCTTGCCTAAGTGGGGTTTCAGATCCAACAGGTGGGAGAAGTAACAAAGAAGGCGAGCCAGAGCTCCAAGGGTCGCTCGCAGGAAGGCGGGCGAGCCGGGTGCTTGCCGACTGCTCGCGAGAAGGCGAATGGGCCAGATTTCTTTCAAGTACCCGTGTTCGATGAAATCCGTTCTGCGTTCGACGAACTCGGTTAACGTTCCCTGTTCGACGAACTGGATTCTCAGCTCGACGAACTCGCGTCTCAGTCATAGTTTGGCGAATGGGCTTTTCGGCTCGTCAAACTCAATCGTCCAGCCAGTTCAGCAAATCTCCGCAGGGCCAAGGGAAGCTCGCGGGAAGACCCGCGAGTAATGTCCCTGCTAGCCAGAATCTCAGAGTTCGCTCACAAGAAGGCGGGCGAGTCGTGCACTTGCCCGACCGCTCGGAGGAAGGCGGGCGAGCCTGATCTCCACGATCGACGAATTCCAGCTTGAGGTCAACGATCCCAGCACTGCGTTCGACGCATGAGTAACAAGATGTTCAATTCGATGGAATTACTTCCCAAGATCGATGAGCTCGGTCGTCCAGCCAGTTTAGTAGATTTTTGTAGGGCCGAGTAGAGATCGCAAGGGTGAATGTGGGACCCTGTCTCGGCAAACATCGCCAGAGGGAGGGTGAGCGGGGCCTTCGCAGAGCGCCCGCTCAAGAAGGGTTTTGCGAGCCATACTCACGAGGGGACTTGCGGGAGCTCTCGCGAGTATCTCTCTCGTAGATCACTTAACCATAGACAAAGGGGGTGAAATTACCCCTCTGCCCCTGATGGTCTGCAGTTAGCCTTTCCAAATAGCGGAGTTTAGCTGTTAGCATGTCAAATTGGGGTGTGTTTAGTAAAACCAAAAGGCAGAATTCTGCTATTGACAGACCATGGGCAAAAAACTATAAATAGACCTTAATGGGCACCTTGGGAAGGGATTCCAATCTCAGTTCTTTGAGCTCTCCCCCCTTTGGTTACTTTGGTTTAGCTCTCTAACTCTCCAAGGTGCCCAAGTCTCAGCTTTGGCTTGGGAGGGTAAGCACTCAACGATCTTCCGGGTTTGTGGAGGGACCTCCTTGTTGTGGCTAAGGTCTCAGTCTATTTCTGAATCCCCAGTCTGCTCCTTCCGAGGGACTAGTATGGGATAGCTGCCCCTCAACTTGTTGAGGGCCCGATCTTCACAAGAGGCCTAGAAATCGGTTTCAACATTTTGGTTCGGTCAGCATGGAGTGCGGCTGGTCCTAGAAAGTTCCAGAGAAGGGACGTGGCAGAAGATGAAGAGCAGGGCGAGGAGTTCTGTGGGTCACCCCCGGCGGTGATGCAAAGGATGTTCTCGGACTTCAGGAGGGAAGTCCTCGACACCCTCGGGTTCATGGTCGCAGCGCTGCATAGCGAGTTCACTACCCCAACGGTTCAGGTGTCCCATCCTCCGGCAGCGGTTGGCGAGGATGCCCCGGTAGGAAGGGTTGGAAAGGAGGTGGCTGGGGGGTCAGTGTAAGACCTGGAGGGCGAGTGCTGTTCGCCAATCCGGCGAGTTCGGTGCCAGCAACAGCGGCGCAGGCGAGCATGGCTCAGGCGGGCACGACGTAGGTGGGTCCGGCGCAGGCGAGCATGATCTTGGCGGGTGCAGCGCCCGTAGGAGCGGTCCTGGTGAGGGTGGCTCTCGCGAGTAGTGCCCCAGCAACCTCCAGCCAAGTGAGGGAGCTTGGGGGGCGAGTGGAGCAGGAAAGGACAGCAGGTAGAGGAAGCCCCTTCTGCGAGCTGGTGCTTTCCGCACCTGTCCTAGAAGGGTTTGGGGAGTGGGACAGGGTCTACTACCATGGCCGGGACGACCCAGTCCAGCACCTACATTCATTCGAGGACTCGGTCTCTATCAGGCCGACGTCAGATGCCTTCAAGTGTCGGCTCTTCGCAGTCACCCTAAAGGAGAAGGCCTGGGAGTGGTTCCACCAACTCCCTGTCGGATCAATCTACGCATTCGAGGATTTGCGTAGAAGTTTCTTGTTGCGGTTTTCAACTTCGAAGAAGAGGAAGAAGGACGTCGAGTCCCTCTTCAAGGGGAAGCAAGAGCCCAAGGAGTTGTTGGCACATTTTGCGGATCAGTTTTAGGAAGAAGTATTGCTCATCCAAGAGATGCCCGTGTTTGCCCTTCAGCTCGCCTTCACATTGGGGTTGAAGGAGAGTTTTTTTAAGATGGATCTAAAGAGAAAGGCCCCCATCTCTTACGAGGAGTTGATGGAGAGGGTGGCAGAGGAGGTCGAGAGTGAGGAGGCCAATCTGGAGCTCACCAAGAGGCTAGCAAAGCTCAGTGTGTCGGAGGTCAAGCAGCAGGAGGTGCGGAGAAGGGAAGAGCCCCGGGTCCCGGAGGGGGGATGGAGGCAGCATGGCGGGGGGATGCAAGGTCAAGGAAGAGGTTATGGCCCGGGAGGGGGTAAATTCCATGGAGCGCAAGGAAGACCCCAACAGCTAGGATGGAGGTAGGTGTTGGATCTTACGGCGCCCTTAGAGGGGGGGTGAATAAGGGAATAAAAATCTTTTTATAATTTTATGGAAATTACTAAATTGTATAAAGTAATATGAGAAAGGCAAAATAACAATTTAGCTAATTTGTGAGAATATCATAATTTTCATCTTTTAGAAATAAGTACTAAATTGTTTTATGATTAAGAGATTGAAATAAACAATTTAGTTAAAGTATTTTGAATTGAAAAACTTTGTAACCAATATATTAAAGATAACGCCAATGGAGAGAAATCAAGTAAACACAAATAATGACTTGATTGTATTTATATAAAAAGGTTTTACAAAATTTGATTTTAATATCGCTAGAAATCCGAGGCGTACAAAAGTAAATTTCTTTTCCTTTTCTATACCGACTTGTATCTCCACAAACCGGTTGGCTTTAGCCAATCCTTCCCCGGATATGGTGTCAAGCCGCTCTAGCCAATCCTTCCCCGGATATGGCCTCGAGCACCCCCTAAATCTAATCACCTAGACCTAGTCGCCAACACAAGGCGATTTTCCCCCTAAGTCCTACCCAGACCTAGTCGCCAACACAAGGCGAATTAACTAAACGGTTACAAAGAAAGTACGGAATGGAAATTATGAAAACAATAATAAAACTCCCTATATGAGGTCTCTGGAGTCGAGGATGAAGGATCGCTGTAGCATGAGCGAGGTAGAAGCGATCGTCCTTCGGATGTAGCGTGACGTAGTCCTCCTCCAGAATTCTCCTTACGCTTTTTGTGGGAGATCCATCTTCGGCAGCATAATAGCACTGGAGTTGTGGCACAAGCAACCTATCTGGGATATATTATCAAAATGATCGAAGTTGGCTTCAATTTATAGACCTTGGAGCTAGCGCCTGCGGTAGTGGCTAGCGCCGGCGGTAGCGTTCGTGTCCAGCGGTTGCGCAACCATCGGCGGCGTGGCGATCTGCACGAATTCGAGATAGCGCCGGCGGTATCGATAGCGCTGGCGGTAGCGGTAAGGAAACCGCTGAGACGAGGCTATCCGTTGAGCTAGCGCCTGGCGTTAGCGTTGGCGGTAGCGCTGGCGGTAGCGCTGCTCCTTTCAAAAGGTTGTTCCAAGCTGCCTTATACCAGTGGAGTATTGCACCTATAGTTCCTGCACACTATAAACACACTACACACAATATCAAATACAATATGGGATTTGTTATTCTCAAACAAAGGGATGTGACACACATGTCCAACAATCTCCCCCTTTTGATAATAACAAATCCTCTAAGCAAGAAATCAACAATAGTGTTTATAGATAAGATAAGCAAGATGATAGTGCAACTATAGTATATGATAAGCATGATGAAATTGTGCATACTCCCCCTATCTTAATGCTCCCCTACATAAATGCAATTTATGTGTTACTCCCCCTAAATGATAGATTGCATGAATTAGTCTCCCCTTATTTATCTTTATTTCTCCTATATAGATTTCTTCAATTAATCTCCCCTTTTGGTATTATCAAAAGAAGGTGGGGTGAGGGTAGTAAGGAGGCGTTTCTTATAAATGATAAAGCATGATTGAGCTTTTCGAAATATAAATAATGAGTAAGAGTTTAAGCATTGTATATAAGAGATTTCAAATAAAAAGAATAAGAGTTGTAAGCAAGTGGAACATCTTTGTGTAAGCATGAATATCATAATATGAGTTTAAGTTCAAAAATGTAAAGATGTTGTAACCTTTTTGAAATCTCAAAGTTTTTATAAAGATATCAAACATGAAATGGGCATATCAAAGAGAGATTATACTACAATGTTACTTAATTCTAATTTCAAGAAATACCAAAACATTGTAGAGATCGTGCTAGGTTATCTAGTGCATTTTTATATAAGGAGTAGTATAGATAAAGCATTAGAATCCAATACTCATGAGAAGAAGTGTTATGAAAGATAATGATGTGCACATAAGTGTATTTTGGGCAATGTTAACAATTGATTTAAATCATCAAAATACAATACATATGTAGAGTAAAGTGCACAATAAAACACAAGTAAATTACTTTCACACACTTAAAATGCACATAATTTTTAACAAAGTGGTTTAATAACCAAGGTTTGCACAAGTAACTGTACAATTCTTTCCAAGGTGCTCAACCTCACAATGCTTATGAAGACTTATCAGGAGGTTCAAGTAGTGCTTGGTGGAGTTATATTTGTCTACATATACATAATTTTTTGTTCACATTTGTGAGACAACATTCTCCGAATACACTTGTTTTGCAAACCAAAATTTTTAACTAAACCACTTTTCTAAATTTCATAAGTGCAATTCAAATGTAGTGTAGGCAATAAACTTATGCAAGTTTTAATTCATTGTACAAAATACAATACACAAGCAAGCATTTTTAGATTTAGACACACATGTTGATTACCAAAATAAGTGAGTGAAATGTATCATTATCAATCATAAAACATTTACTCATACTTAGAGGCATGCTAAGCTTGGTTCTACACATTTTTCAATACATTTGATGCACTTTAAATAGATATATCAAAGCATGATAAGCAAAACAATGTTCATAGTAATTTGAAAAAATAAGTATTAATCATTGTAAATAATTCTAAATAATAGAATTCATACATGCTTGATATTGGCAATAAAGATCATACAGTTTTTTTTTGTTTTATCATTTTTTTTAAATCAAATAAAAACAGAAAAATCACAAAAACATATTTTTGTAAATTTTGAATTTTGAATTTTTGTAGTAGATTTTTCATAATATGAAGAAAAAAACATAAATAACAAAAACATATTTTTGTATATTTTTTTTTAATTTTGAACTTTTGTAATTGATTTTTCATAATATGATTAAAACACAAATAACAAAAAATATTTTTGTATTTTTGAATTTTGATCTTTTGTAGTTGATTTTTCATAATATAAATAAAACAAAAATATCAAATGTTAGAAACACAACAAATAAGTAGAAAATATGAACCAACATATTTTTATGGATTTTTTGAAATTTTAAAAATCAGAAAATTCCAACACCCACGCCAGCGCCGGCGCTAGCGCTAGCGCTGGAAACAGTACTCGATTTTTTGAGAATTTTAAAAATCTGATTTTTTATTTTGATTAAGTGTCCTTAGAGTAGTTCAATGCTGAAATTTCAGAATTTTCAGAGATGTCTTGATTGCTCAAATTTGCATAAAACTTTAGCTTTTTCAAATACATGTGTTTTACAAAAACATTTAAGCTCAAAAAGATAAATTATGCAAACACATGAGGACATTTTTATTAAACAACCCAAAATATGCATGATTTAAGTAATAAGTGAATAAAAATGTTCATGCAGTGAGTAATATAAGTATGTCCTAAGATTAAAGGCTGCCCCGACTAAATGTCTACACCCTAGCCCCGTACTAAGTGACGGATGAGCATGAGGAGCTGCACGCATGCCGTAGGTTGGGGTGTTAATCCCATATGCACACACTAGAGAACACTCAACCTAGCACTCTTTCCCCCCAGTGCCTCGCAAGGCCCCACTGGAACCCTCCCCGGTTAAGGACAAGTCATGACTTAGAGGTTAGGTCTCTAATGCATATAACCCTACGCCCTCGCTATTGTGAGATATGAAGTCATAGGTGATATAATCTTTTGGACAACCTATGCTCTTAAATCTAAGGGTTGATATATAAACTATGGGTTTTGTTTAATGTGATGAGTTATATAAAGTCGCATAGTTTTTCTACTTTTATGAAATGACGATATGAGATAACTAGCACAAGTTCTAATATCCAATAAGTGACAATGCTAGCATGATGAGTTTAGGGTTTAATGTCATGTCATAAGATTAATATTAAAATTGCATGTATTTCAAAATAGAATTTCAAATTATAGATCTAGAATGGAGTGATGATTTAGTTTGATTTATACTTTCATTACAAAGTTGATTCTAGAGTCTACAAATATGAGAGATACATGCAATCACTAGCAAAGCAAATCAATACATCAAATAATGTAAAGAAAAACATTATTCATAATTGTTATCATAAAATTCATAATTCCTATTATCGATTTGAGATATGTCTTGATCGAACATGAATTATGATTTATGTTTAAAGAGAATTTTTGCATAGAATATATGTTAGATCATCATGATGTATGAGAATTCTAATCCTTCTAGACTTAAGATATAGTGATATAGTGATTTTCTTTTGAAAGAACATGATTGATTTGTAAGTCTAGAAAATGATGACCATGCTATCATATCAAAGACAAAGATCACAAATATATAGTTTTGAAATAAAATGTCATTCAATAATTGAATTTATTGATCTTTGGTTTTGCATGATAATATATGATTCATGAAACAATATTCATAAATATTCTAATGATTAATCCATAACCTATGTGTTTGTTGGAATTTTAGTATTCTATTATAATTTCAAATCACATAGTTATCATGAAAGTTGAATAACATTGTAAATGTTCTACCCAGCATAAATATATAAGCATAGACCAAGAAGCAATGCTAGGATGATGAGTTTTAATGCAATGTTATTACATAGGATTAATGGAGATTATGTTGCATGTAATATGAGAAGTTTTCAAATTAATTTTCTTTAGACCTAGAATGAAATGATTAAACTTTTGATTTGATCTTAATGATACAATATGATTCTAAGGTCTAAGTTACATGCAAACAATGGTGACACACATCACACACATAACATCTAAATTAATATATGAAACAATTATACTTAGGATAGCATGTGATGAAAATAAAATCCATAGGCACAGAAATTTCTGAATCAAGCAAACTAAGATAGCTTTTTAAAACGGAGTTAAAATTGGGCAAATTGACAGCACCAAACGAACTCAAATAGGCAAGCCTAGTTCGCCGTTGGATGGAGATTTTTGTGCTCTTTCCGAAAATATATTAAACGCGAAAATCAGGCGAGCGGATCAAAAGATATGGCTTTTGAAGTTTTGATTTAAAACTCGCATTTTTGAAAGATTGAAACATGCGTTTAGATGAATGTTTGTTTTCGATTTTATTTGATAATATTTTTCATTATAAGGGCTATCAAATGCAATAAATAGAAAGGAATCAAAAACATTGTGCATTTTAATTTGTAGTTTAAGCCCTTAAATAAACCATTTAAATCCAATCTTTAAAATAGTTTCACTAGTCTTGATAATAATTTCAATATTCAATTTCTAATGATAATTCAAGACAATTAAGGGTAAAGGATTTAAAAGGATATATATAACAATTAAAAAAAATGATAGGTAGGTCTCTTTTAAAATCATATGACTTTATGTTCAATTTTAATTCAATTTGATTTGATAAACATTAGGCTTAATATGTGAAAGTCATATTTCATAAAATATAGAGGGAACATAAGCATTTTGGATCAATAAATACAAAAACAAACAAAAGAAAAAGAAATAATGCACCTCATGAAGTAGAGTATTGATATTTCATTTTTAATTGTTTATTGTTTCTACTTCATGCAAATGATTGGATACTAATTAATAAGAGATTTAGGTATCCAAAGGGGACCAAGTGGGATGGTTCCTTTGGGTACCCAAATACATCGTGATGGCTTTTGGGAAGATAGTGATGAATGGGCCTTTACAAGTGGAGTTAGTGTTTCTTTTTTAATTTTGGGCCTCCATTCATACTTTGGTTGTTTGTCTTTTAAATTCATGTTATGATTATGTGACATCTTTATATGATTATATTTGTTTGAAAAATACTTCATTTGAGATTTATGTTTATTCAAATTATTTTTCAAAGTAGATTGATGTTGATAATCATCATGAATTTTATTATATTGATTCTTTGAAAGTTTATAAGAGTGATTGTCTTTATTTAGAAGTGATTATTGAAAGAGTGGGTTACAATATGTTTTAAATGATTGATTCTTCTTTTGATGATTTTCATTTCCACTCTTTCTTATAGACATACTCTTATAATATGAAGGATAATATTTTATAGTTTGATTTTCATGAAAAGGAGTTTTTAAATTTGAGTCATGATTGAAAATATATTGAGACTTATAATAGTGACTCTTAAGAATTTTATGAGGATCATAATTCTTCTTGAAACTAAACTCCTTTTGAGTTGATGTATGAAAATGATCCTTTTTAGAAATGATTTTGTAAGTTAATTTATCCTTGTTATTCAAAATCTTATGATGAAATTCATTAAATGACATTTGAAATTTTTCAACAAAAGATTTTAATTGTATTAACTTACAAGATAAAACATCATTTTCAATTAACAATTTTTCATTATGCCTTTTAGAAATTAAGAGCCCTTTTTCAATTTCCTTGAATTTTTCTTTTAATAAATTGCAATTAAGACAAGGAATAAGAATTTCAACTAAAGAGCATGAAAGAGAATTTAACACATCAATATTTGATTCTACGTTATCGTTTGCTTTTAAAGATTTATTTTCTAAACGTAATTTGGAATTAGCAATTTTTAATTTTAAAATTTTACGTTTAGCAATTTTAAGCATACGAGATGTAGAAATAGAATTCGTTACAAAAAGAGAAGTGTTTGATTTTCTTACCTTGCAATTGTTTCGGTCTTCTCTTTTGCTTGATGTGTTGCCAACAAATGAGTCCAACATTGTGACGTTGTATTTTTCTTCCTCCAAGCATGAATCCTCATCGATTTCTTCTCTTGGATCCATAAGGAATTCCTCGTCGATTTCTTCTCTTGGATCCATAAGGAATTCCTCGTCGATTTCTTCTCTTGGATCCATAAGGAATTACTCGTCCATTTCTTCTCTTGGATCCATAAGGAATTCCTCTTGTTCATCATCTGTAGAAGGAAGACTATAAGTATTCTCAAGAAATTTTCAAACTTCATAAGCAGTAGGAAATGTATAAATAAGTTTGAAAATATTTTGATCTAATGCACAATATAGACTATTCATAGATTTGGCATTTAAAAACATTTCATGTTTATTTAAAATACTTGGGGGCATTTTAATTGTAATATTCCATACTTCCATATCCAAAGATTTAAGAAATTTTTCCATAAGAAATTTCCACCCTTTATAATTTTTACCTTCAAATAAAGGTGGTGCTAAAGAATTTTCATTTATAAGAAAATTTCCCCTACTTGTAGAAGCGAGATCATGAGACGCCATTATTCCTGGTTTTTAAACCGTTTGGAATAACCTACCTCTGATACCACTTGTTGGATCTTACGGCGCCCTTAGAGGGGGGGGGGGGGGGGTGAATAAGGGAATAAAAATCTTTTTATAATTTTATGGAAATTACTAAATTGTATAAAGCAATATGAGAAAGGCAAAATAACAATTTAGCTAATTTGTGAGAATATCATAATTTTCATCTTTTAGAAATAAGTACTAAATTGTTTTATGATTAAGAGATTGAAATAAACAATTTAGTTAAAGTATTTTGAATTGAAAAACTTTGTCACCAATATATTAAAGATAACGCCAAAGGAGAGAAATCAAGTAAACACAAATAAAGACATGATTGTATTTATATAAAAAGGTGTTTACAAAATTTGATTTCAATATCGCTAGAAATCGGAGGCGTACAAAAGTAAATTTCTTTTCCTTTTCTATACCGACTTGTATCCCCAAAAACCGGTTGGCTTTAGCCAATCCTTCCCCGGATATGGCCTCAAGCCGCTCTAGCCAATCCTTCCCAGGATATGGCCTCGAGCACCCCCTAGATCTAATCACCTAGACCTAGTAGCCAACACAAGGCGATTTTCCCCTTAAGTCCTACCCAGACCTAGTCGCCAACACAAGGCGAATTAAATAAACGGTTACAAAGAAAGTATAGAATGGAAATAATGAAAACAATAATAAAACTCCCTATATGAGATCTCTGGAGTCGAGGTTGAAGGATCGTTGTAGCATCAGCGAGGTAGAAGCGATCGTCCTTCGGATGTAGCGTGACGTAGTCCTCCCCCAGAATTCTCCTTAGGCTTTTTGTGGGAGATCCATCTTCGGCAGCATAACAGCATTGGAGTTGTGGCACAATCAACCTCTCTGGGATAGATTATCAAAATGATCGAAGTTGGCTTCAATTTATAGACCTTGGAGCTAGCGCCTGCGGTAGTGGCTAGCACTGGTGGTAGCGTTCGTGTCCAGCGATTGCGCAACTGTCGGCGGTGTGGCGATCTGCACGAATTCGAGATAGCGCCGGCGGTATCGATAGCGCTGGCGGTAGCGGTAAGGAAACCGCTGAGACGAGGCTAACCGTTGAGCTAGCGCCTGGCGTTAGCGTTAGCGCTGGCGGTAGCGCTGGCGGTAGCGCTAGCGCTGGCGGTAGCGCTGCTCCTTTCAAAAGGTTATTCCAAGCTGCCTTATACCTATGTAGTATTACACCTATAGTTCCTGCACACTATAAACACACTACACGCAATATCAAATACAATATGGGATTTATTATTCTCAAACAAAGGGATGTGACACACATGTCCAACAGTAGGGTCTGAGGCAGATGCCTCCCCCACCTCTATAGGCTATGGCGATCAAGAGAGTAAGAGGAGGAAGAGGAAGGAGAGAAGGAGCGGAAGCAGGAGCAGGAAGGAGGAGGGGAAATAGGGCGGTAAAGGCTGGGAGGGGAGAGGTGGCGTTGTCATACTGTGACTTCCATGATGTGGAAGGTCACGCAATGGCCTCCTGCCCAGAATTCTTAGAGACAAAGAGGGCTAAAATGCCAGCGCCGCGTCAGCAGCAGCTGGTGAGGATCGAGGAGGTCCTGCCTCGGGAGGACGAGGAGGAAAGGTGTGAAGACAGGGTTGATTTGGGGACCCGGGGAGGGATCGAAGTGATCCACGGGGGAGTAGGGGTGGAGGCAACCCGCAAGGCGAGTCTCCATACCATCTACCGTCGAAGCGTGGCTTCGACTTCCACGGCCCCACCCCCAGCAGAAAAAATCACTTTTTCTCAAAGAGACATTCCGGGTCTTGAGGACCCTTTCTACGATGCACTGGTCATCCAGACCGCCATCGAGAACTTCACAGTGTCCCGGATTCTCATGGACAATGGAAGTTCCGTCAATGTCATCTTCAAGAAGGCATTCGATTAGATGAAGGTGGAAGCCAAGAGGGTGTTGGCCTCGGATGGCCCATTGTTCGGGCTCTCCGGAGAGAGGAAGGAGGTCGAGGGGGGAGTGGGGCTCCATGTGGTCCTAGGCGGGCAATCTTGCAATTGTCGCTTCGTCATAGTGGATTCCCCCAGCAGCTATAGTTCCATCTTCAGACGGCAACTAATCAACGCTTTTCGCTGCGTCGCCTCCACCTTCCACCAATGTCTCAAATTCAGCTCAAGGGGAGTCCAGTTTCGAGTAAGAGGGGATCCGAAGGTAGCAAGGCAGTGCTATGTGACGATGGTCAACACCATCTCCTGGATGACCGAGGCGGAAAAATGGGATCAGGAGGTGGGAGAGTTGGCGGGTCTCGGAGATGCAGAGGAGGAGAAAGGGGAGGAAGGGTCGACGGAGCCGATGGAGGAGGAGAAGGAAGAGGTAGAGAGTCGGGCCCAAGAGGAAGGGGCAGAAGAAGTGATGAAGGTCCAGGAAGGAGAAGAAGAGGAGAAGGAAAAAGGTTGGGGAGAACAGCCCTGGCTGGAGGCCGTGGAGGAAGTCATAGAGCTCGAGGTCGCCACCCGAGCTGGGGTGGTGTAGAAAGTCCGCATCAGCGGGGAGCTTGAGCTCGAGGAGCAGAAGCAGATCCTTGCTTGCGTCCAGGAAAGCGTGGATGTCTTCGCTTGGAGTGCCGCGGAGATGCCCGAGATCGATGCAGATGTGGCTTGCCATCGCCTCAACCTCGACCCGGCACACGCCCCATCCATCAAAATAAGAGAGCCACAACAGAGATGCTGGAGGGACCCATCCGAGAGGAGGTGGGTAAGGTCCTACAGGCAGGTTTTGTATCGGAGATCCAGTATCCAGGCTGGGTCTCCAACATGGTGATAGTAAAAAAGGGAGGAGGTAAGTGGAGGATGTGTATCGATTTTTCCTTGCTTAATAAATTGTGTCCCAAGGATTGTTATCCCTTGGCTATAATCGACGCGCATGTTGATTTAGCCATCGATTTTCCAGTAATGTCTTTTCTAGATGATTTTTCAGGTTACCATCGGATCTGAAAGCCCCCCCCCCCCCCCCCCCCCCCCCCCCGACGTCAAAGATGTCTCCTCATCACAGGAGACGGGTGCTGCTGTTATAAGATGATACCATTTGGGCTCAAGAATGCAGGGGCCACGTATCAACGAATGATGAACAGGGTCTTCCGAGAGCAAAAGGGAAGAAACCTGGAAGTTTATGTTGATGACCTCATGATAAAGAGCCGGGATCTCAATTCTCACCTCCAAGACCTAGAAGAGACCTTTGGGACCTTGCAGAAGTACAAGATGAAACTCAATCCCCTGAAGTGTGTCTTCGGGGCTAGCTGATGCGCAAATCTCGAACACCGCCATAGGCTGTAGTGAGTTTGCGGCACGAAACGGCAGTGTGCCGATCGTTCAAGTAATATAAAACGAGGAGTGAATCCCCGAGTATCGAATCTCGAAGGAACACAGTAAGGTGGAGTTAACTATTGTGGAAGGACTTGAGAGATTGAAGTCCTTTAGGTCGGATGGGTGCGAAAGGGGGGTGATTTGGTTTGTGGAAAATAAAGTAAAAGAGCTAAATCAACTACTCTTATGCAGGCCTTGAGCGCACTGCTTCGCTAGGCGGGATGGAAACTATGTAGGCCTTGAACGCACTACTTCGCAAGGGTGGATGGACGTGAAGGCAAGCGGATGGAGAGGTTCGCACTGGCGGAAAGGTTTGAGGCCCGTTAGCACCTCTTAGCTTGGCGGATGGATTACACGGGTCATTACCACCGCTTCGCAACGTGGATGGACGAGTAGTCAAGCGGATGGAGTGAAAACACTTTGCGGAAAGGAGAGTTGCATTCACATCTAACAAAGCTCAACCAAGATCATAGGCGTATCATTCTATAGTGATTCCACACACCAAGCATAAACAAAAAGAACTTTCATAAAAGCATAATGAAAGCTAATAACAATTAAAATAGGTTTAAGCAAGGACCATCATCAAAGTATAGGTGATTTCATACCATACAACCTTAAAAGAGGAAAATAAGGGTAGAAATACAAACAACGATCGAGACTATGCCGTAGAAATGGGAGGATGCACTGGGTTGTCATTCCATGTCCTACAGTCCATTCATCGGTTGCGTCCGGGATCTCTGAAGCTCTCACCACCTCTAGCCCATCTTCTGGAGTGTCTACGTTGTCCACGTCAATGCCCTTGTTCTTCCTTGCAATCCGGCTAATATGGAGTGGAGATCACCTTCTTTAGAGCTTAGGATGATGGGGAAATACTATGGAGTGATACCCTCTCTTGGAAGAAGAAAAACGGAGCAATCGGCCCCTTCCGGCGGATGAAATCGCGGAGCTGTTTGGATCCTAAAAACCTAAAAAATCACAGTTTAAATAGAAAAGTTGCAAAATTTTGTTCATGCACGACCAAACGCACGACCGTGCGTAAGAACACACGACCAAATTTAGAATGCTATTTTGGGTCATAGATGAACGTGCACGGTCAGATCGATCGTGCGTCAAGGAAACGCACGACCGTGCATTTCTTGTAGACGTGAAATCTGGGCATAATGGATGTTCTACTGATGAGTCTCATTTATATACACATTTTTGGACTCATCTGGGCCGTTTTTCTAGTCGATGCAATACACTTTAGGCATGTTTTTGATTAAATTTGTTATTCCTTGCTAGGTGCACTCTTAGGCCCATTTCGGTGTGCATTTGCGCTCCTTGTTATTTGGGGTAAGCACATGGTGCTACCCATCCCTTTCTCTATGTTTATCTAGTGTTGAAGGTGTTTTCCCAGCTGTTTTATCTTGTGTACAAGTGGTCGGATCATTCAGTTTCCCCCAGAAATCATGATTGTGTGCAATGCACGATCATGCGTTTGCTTGACGCACGGACGGTTGTGGTCGTGCGTTCTCATCTGGGAAGAAAATGGGAGTTCTGAGTTTGGTCGTGTGTTTTGACGCACGAGCGGAATTGCCCGTGCGTGAGTCAAACGCACGGACGCCTGTTTCTTCCTATTTTTAGCTTTTCTGAATTTACCCGTGCGTTTTGACGCACGGGTGGATTTGCTCATGCGTGAGTAAATCGCACGGGTGGCGCAGCTTCGTCTTCACGCCAGTTTTTATCTTTAATTATCGCACGGGCAGCGCACGATCTTGTGTTCGACCGTGCGTGCCCAAAATTCTGCCAGTTTATTATAAAAGCGCAGGAAATGCCGCTACGGAAAAGACGGATTCCCCTCGCGGGAAAAATGCAGGAACCCCGCCATTTTCGCCCCTTCCACCAGAGGAGACAAGAGGAGGCCATTTCCAGCAATCTCCTTCGCCATTCCTCCATCCGGGAGCATTTGCAAGCATTCTCCGCCACTAGTTCAAGCATTCTTCGCCGAGGAGACCATAGAAGTGCTAAAGATCATTGGAGTGGTGACAGCCTCCTTCGAGTCTGCACACCATCTGAGGGCTAAGCCCAGAGAGAGACCGACAACCTCTCACTCCGGCCGAGAACCCAAGACGCGGTGACATCTTCTATGTGGTCTTTTCTAAACTTTGATGCTTGTGCTTTCTCTTTGTGTTGTTGTACGAACGCTTGTTAGGTTAATGTTATGGATCCTTGCTTGTGTTCATGTGCAATGATGATGTGGTGGTGAGAATAGCTTTCATTGTTGTTATGATAGCCTAGGTTGTTTGTGTGTGAAGCCACCTAGCAATTGCTAGTGGTGATGTTGGCGAAGAGGTGAATACGAGCCTCACAAAACTTCGCACTGTGGCCATTCCATCCGCTTACCCAAGCGCGGCATTGCGGACACTGCATTCACCCACACTTTGCGAAGCGGTGCTTTTCGACCCGCATTTCTCTTATTTCCGCAATAGCTTATGAATCCAATCACAACGCCCCTGTTTTACTTTAATCGCTCGTGTAACAATCTAATCACCACATGTTTCGTTCACCAGAACCTGCATTCCTTTGAGATCGACATTCGGGGAGTTCCTCCCTATTTTATTACTTGAGCGACCGGTGCACTACAGTCATATCGCATTTCGTGCTTGCTAATTAGCATTGCTGAAATCGCGCATCAAGTTTTTGGCCCCGTTGCCGGGGAGTGCAGGCGTGATGAGATGGTGGTTGTGAATCGATTGTTTTCGATTGAGTCTTTTATTTTCTCTAATTTATTCTTTAGTATGCTATTTTCTTCTTCTGTGTCAAGTGGGCGCAATTGAATATCCGATGTCGTTGGTGTGGGTACACATCCCACGCTAGTGATAGGTGTCCCAAAGAGTATGGTGTTGTTCAGAAACCGTATGGGTCCCATAAATCTTTTGGCTCCTCTACTGCGCCTCCGTTGTCGCACTATTTCACGGCTACCGCACCTTGGGTGCCGGCAAAGCCGGTAAACTAGTGTTTATTATGCAAAAGTAGAGAGCACGCCTTCAAGGACTGTGTGGATTATCTTCGCCAATTGGCGGATGACGATGAGCCGGATATCCGGATCGTCCCATCCTCGAATTCTGCAAACATAGCTCCTTCCTATGGTTACGTGTCCATTCCACCTTCACTTCTTGAAGTCTCTAGAATCGACACGTGCATCAGTGTCCCTCATGACTCTGTTTCTGAAGCGACCCCCCATAACTCTTCAGTTCATGTACCACTTTGCATGGATTTGTGCCCTTGTGTGGAGAGTGAGCCCAACCTCTTAAGAATCACGTCTTCTCCCACTACACATGAATCTACATCTATTTCTGATATTGTCATTGAGGTCAATTTGCAGGATGTTGCAGACCTGCGCAGTGTCGTGCCCACTCTCATGGAGGAGGATAGTCTCGATTGTGCTTAATCAACCATTTCGGTCCAGTGAGAGGAAGTCCAAGTTATAGAGGAGGTCATTGCGTGCGCTGTTGAGTCTAGTGAAATCTTCGATGATATCATCAGTTTGTCTTTGCAGCACCCTATGGGGGATGAAGCCGGGATTATCCCCTCAGATGAGATTTCTTTTAGTTTTTCATCCAATTTATTTCCTGACCCCCTTTCTTTATGTACAAGGATGCAAGATGCCCCTCCTCCGATTGATCAGCCCCTATGCATGGAAGAGCCGAAAGCCTGGCGGGATGAGGAAGGTATAGTGAATAAATGTAACATCCCCCAAACAACTAGACCCCTAGAGTGGTTTTGTCATGACTAGGTCATGACAAAACCCTAGGAAGCTTGAAGAGACCACTTGGCCTTAGCCAAGAAGAAGGAAACCACGGTGGTCTGCAAATAGCAATTTCCAGTTAACAAGCATAGGTTTGGACTTAAGGGCCTCACCTTGAACCATTGACCCCACCATAGCATACCTAACCACTTAGGGGTCCCCTTAGAGAACCAAGGACCCAATGGGGTCAACCAAAGAGGCCAAATTGACCAAAGTCAACAATAACCCCAAATTGGTCAAAGTAGCCTAATTAGGGTCAATTGACCTCCACCTTGCCAAATTGGCCCTACCTAGACCTTCCTAACCCTTAAGAGAGACCAATAGGTAACTACCCACTCATTGGGGTCAACCAAAATGGTCAAATTGACAAAAGTCAACTATATCCCTGTTTTGGTCAAACTAACACCTTTTGGATTAATTAGCCCAATTGGGGGCACCACCATGACTCAACCAACTTTGAGTGGTGTCAAGGGACTCAAGACACACCACTTGGACCAGTCAACCCATTAGTTGACCAAGTCAACACCTCAAGTCAACACTCGGTCAACCTTTTCCAAAAAGAGGGGAAAAGGCTAACCCAAGCCCAATCCACTTGGGCTAGGCCTAATTGGAGTAGCCCATTAGTTTAGGAGGCTGATAATTACCAGGAGTTACCACTCAATTTCTGGAAATGATGAGTAGGAGAGAGAAAGTGCAATTTCCCCCTTAATGAAGAGAGAGAAAGAGGAAAAAAGAAGGAAAGTTAATGGTGAGAGGCCATGGGTCACTCCATTCATCTCCTCAAGCCCCTCCATTCATCTTCCATGATGCTTGGGAGGAGTTTCCCCATAAATTCCAGCCAGCCACCATCAATGGAGGAGCCCAACCATCATGGCCGAAATATATTCTCCTCAAATTCCCCCTATACAACCCTCCCCACTCAAATCTAACTTCACCATTAGCTTCAAAAGGTGGATGGCAGTCGAAATCATATATTGGATCGAAGGTTTTGGTGGAGAATGGAGAGATCGGGCAAGCTCGCCGGAGAAGGGAAAAGTCATGGCCGAACACCGCCGCCATCGTCTTCGGGCTCCAAGAAGGTCTGGTTCTTCTCCTCTTCTCTAGTGGATAGATCTACATCTATTGCTTGCAAGATTTAAGGCCAATTGGCCCTAGATCGTGTGAGCCGAAAACTCCATTTTTGGAGCTTTTTCCTCTTGTCTAAACCCCCATTTCCGGCCACCACCGGCCGGCCAAGACCTCCCATCGTCGGCCACCACCTCAAGGGAGGTGGTGGTGGCATTGGTCGGCCGGGGAGGGGCGTGGGTGGCCGGGAAAACCACTTCCAAAACCGCCCAGGTCGGAGAAATCTCAGTCGTCCGCTGGAGGAGGAAGACAACCCGATGCCCTCCATTTCTGCTTTAAGATTCGTGCAGCAGTTTTTATATTAATGCATTACTATTCCTATATTTCTGTCCTTTTACTGACAGCAGTTAGAATTAATTATTAAAAATACTTAGGCCCCTCTACAGAAAAAGTGGTCAACACCAAAGTTGTAGCCCTTGGAGTATACTTTATTTTAAAATTGATTTCACCCCAAAAGAATTTCTGTAGCTCCCTGTAGGTCCATTTTGATGGGGCTGGTCCTAAGTGTAGGACAACTACCATTTCTTGAATAACTTTTGATTGGGAAATAATATGGACTTGAGATTTGAAACATAGTCTACTTGTACCTACACACACATCATATCCAATGATGGGAATTTTAGGAGAACGGTTTTCTAAGGTTTTTGTAATAATTGTATAAATCATATATTAATTAATTATTGGGTCAAATGACCTCCAATGCCCTCCAAATTTTGGTGGGTACTTCTTAGGGTCATCACATGACCCTGGTAAAAATTTCAGCCCAATTGGGACTGATTTAGGTTTGAAATTGGTTAACCTAAGTTGGGTCTAATTAGGTCAAAATTAGGGCATGGTGTTTATCTTGGGGTATTGTGGTCAAATCTCCTCACCTTGAGATGAAACCTTGGACAATGGATTAGGATCACCTAAAACACCCCCATGAGTGAGTTGGGGTGGTGTGGAGGTGGATATGCCCTAGGATCCTAGATTTACCCCTTGGGGTGCATGTAGATCTTTGTGAAGGACATGTGGTCAAACGTCCCTTGGTGGTTATGAAACTTGGTGGATAGATTCATAGGATGTAAATAGGCACTGAGTAATTTTATAAGAATTTTAGGAGTCAATATTCCATTTGAATTAGGTCATAACCCATTTAGGGAAACTTCTTATAAGAAAATTTTACATGCTTAAAATGTCTTGGATGATGAGGAGACTTTGTTGGTGCCCTTATAGTCATGGTTTAGACCTCTGGTAATTTTTGTGAATTTTATTAAATGATTTAATTAGTACTTCTTTCACAAGGCACCTGTTTTGATTTAGACTTAAGAAAAATATTTGAGGGTTCAAAACTCATTGTTAAATTGTGCAAATTTGTGATAGGACATTTCAGAACATTAGGCATCTCTGTGAATTTTTATAGAAATTTTGAAGACGTAAATCAGTAGGCTACTTCACAATTCATTTAATTTGAGGTTTTCTTAGGGTCCGTTCGTTTGGACGGAATTGGTTTTCTGGAATTGGCATTGGAGATTAGAAATCCAATTATAGTGTTCGGCGCAACGAAATTTAAGCGGATATTGGCTTTCATGTGAAAACCCATGACTTTTACTATGAACTAAAAAAACAAATAGCAATTCTTACCTCCGCCCATAGGTTTTCCGCATAATCAAATGTTTACACTAGAGTTTTTTAACCTACGCGCGAGTTTTTCGCCCAAGCGTGCATTTTCCTGCATGGTGTTTTTCGTCCGGGCGCGTTTATTTCACTCGGGCGCATATTTTCGCCCGGGCATGATTTTTCGCCTGGGCGCAATTTTTTCGTCCGGGCGCGTTTATTTCGGCCCGGCGTGATTTTTTTTCCCAGGCGCGATTTTTTCGCCCGGTCGCGATTATTTCGCCTAGAGCGCGATTTTTTCGCCCGGGGGCGATTTTTTCGCCCGGGCACGATTTTTTTCGTCGGGGGCGCGATTTTTTCGCCCGGGCGTGATTTTTTCGTCCATGCGCGCTTGTTTATTTTCGCCCGGGCGTGATTTTTTTCGCCCCGGCGCGTTTATTTCGCCCGCGTTCGTTTATTTCGCCCGGGCGCGTTTTATTTCTCCCGGGCGCAATTTTTTCGCCCGGGCGCGATTTTTTCGCCCGGGCTCGATTTTTTCGCCCGGGCGGGATTTTTTCGCCCGGGCGCGATTTTTTCGACCGGGCGCGATTTTTTCGCCCTAGGCCCGTTTATTTTGCCCGGGCGCATATTTTCACCCGGGCGCGATTTTTTCGCCCGAGCGCGTTTATTTCGCCCGGGCGCGTTTTATTTCTCCCGTGCGCGATTTTTTCGCCCGGGCGCAATTTTTTCACCCGGGCGCGTTTATTTCGCCCTTGCGCGATATTTTAGCCCGGGGGCGCATTTTTTGCCCGGGCGCGCGCTTTTCGCCCGGGCGCACGCTTTTTGCCCGGGTGCGCTCTTTTCGCCCGGGCACGCGCTTTTAAAAATTTGAATTTTAAAAATTTCAATTCCAGAAAGCCAATTCCATCGTGCAGCCGAACAACTTACAAATGTCAATTCCAATTCTGTTCACTGAATTCCATCCTGCAACCGAACAGCAGAATTGGTTTTATGCACAAAACCAATTCCTGCAGATATTGGTTTTCTAGCCAAAGCCAATTCCAGAAAGCCATTACCTGCGCGCCGAACGGACCCTTAAAGTATTTATTTTAGTGATAAAATTATTTCCTTATATCCTGAAACGTAGTCAGTAACCTTTTCTGGTAAATACACGAGTTTGGTAATTTTCCCATAATTTTATTGTGGATCTTTTTGGTGGTTCCTTCATAAAACTACTATTTTGGATAGGTGATAAATAATTAAATTAGAGGAAAATTTCTTACTGTAAAAATATGATATGATGTTTCTGATGTTATTTGATCACCATAGATTTATCATAATTTTTGGAGAGCCATATCATAAGATTTACTTACACTTCATGTTCATTTTCATACTTGGCAGATGTTTGGAGAAATTAAAATAAATATTAATAAATTAGGGAAAAATATGATTCTCTTGAATTAATATTATAACATCATGATAGACCTCCAGTAAATAGCTTGGGTCAGTTGGATTAATATTTGGAGTACCTGTAGTTGTGAGCTTCATATATTTAGTTAGGTCTGCGTATAGTAAAACTGTGAAATTTGAGAATCAAGTGGATCCTTAGGAGGGATGGGAGGTAAGTGGTTTACCTAGTTTAGTTGAGAAGGTATGATGGTCAACAAGAAGGATTATAGATGGTAAAAGTGTGCTTGGTGAGTTAAGGGTAAAGTGGTGCTCGGGATTGACGAAAGATCGTCTTTCCCTTAGCCTGTCATAAAATGCTTAGGGGTAATTCAATTGTAATAACAAGGAGGGTGTTCTTATGGGTAGATACCAACAACACTAAGTGTCTTGAGAAAGGGAACTTTGGGTTGTCACCCCATTACAGTTCCTAGTACCATAGCGAGCCCCTTACAGTGTAATCCTCGGGAAGTCCAAGATTAACCAAAAGTCATAGGAGTAAGAAGTTGTTATACAAGATTAACTCAATAACGCACACACGCACACCCCGTAGTTACGGGAGGTTAGTTGTTTTGGTTGTACGAGCGGTAGGCTCAGTGGTTGAAGCAGCGGATTAGATAGTCCATTGAGCTTGTGACTCAGTAGTGTTTGTTGGTACGGACGGGTCCGTCTGGCGAGCCGGTGGCTCGGATGGTTATGGTAACGGGCGGGTTAGCCCGGGGAGCCTATGGCTCAGAGATAGGTAGTAGAACATGTTGCATGTGCATGAAGGTGGTGGGTCTCCGGTATTGGACGGTCGTTCACACCGACGTCAATACGTTGACTCGGCGAGTGTGGAATTTGCACTTAGCCTTGAAAGTCTGGTGGTCCAGCCAGTAAGAGTACGCAGATGCTCCGCTGTTTTGCATTGAGGCGTACGATAGGTCTAGGTAGGGTAGTGTGAATACAAACCTAGAGGTGGGCGAGGCCCAACCCACCGCTTCCGTTTACCACTACGGGAGTATCCTGGGAGTCTAGCTCGCTCCAAATGGGGGGAACTAAAGGTCTATGCGCATAGAGTCGAAGTGGATGAGTTGCACTTGTATGAACATAGCATAACTGCATACCTTGCCTATCATAGCATAAACTTTGCATTTCAACCCCTACCCCTATCGTATAAATTGGTTATAGGACTTTTTATACGATAGGCCTTGCTAAACGACCCCTTGGTCTACAGGTTTGTATGGGCATTCCTATAAATCGGTAGTTACTTTTCTATTACTATTGTCTTTACTTACTGCACTTTACTTATTCTTTACCTGCTCTTACTATGCCCCTTTACTGCTTCAGTTATATATATACACATGTGTAGTGTAGAAACATTTCCTGTACCATTGTCACCTGCTCTTTAGTATACCCCTTGCTGTCCACCGCTTCATCCTCCCGCACGGTGCCTAGGAGCCATTGGGGGTGGGGTGGGGAACATAAGGCTTAGTCTTTTGACTAACGGTCGGTGGACCAAATCATTTTAGGAGATCGAGGAGATGCGGCAGCACCAGAGGCCGGTGCAGACGGAGGCGGGCCAGCCTATTATAGGAGCACCAGATTTAGGATCAGTGAGTGATTAGTAGTTAGCTTCTGCGAGTGATCTTGTAGTGAGGACATGATGTACAGGGCATGTGCCCTTTATTATTGTAACCCTTGTTATCTTTTATTCAGTTATATCATGTGGACATTTATATTTCATGTTGATTCTGTGGACTTGTCTTCTTTAGTATACTTTTCCTTGTGATTGATTTGGCCGGCAGGATCGGCGTTTTGTAGTGGCGACCTTTCCGAGTGAATGTGTCACGGCAAAGCGACGGTTCTGGGCCTTAGACCCGGTTGTTTGAAAAGAAAAAAAAAGGGTCTTACAAGTGGTATCAGAGCAAACCTCGATCCAAAGAAAAGAAGTCCACAAACCCTGGGCCACCCCGCGCGAGTTTAGTTTGAGGACAAACTAAGCAGCGGAAGCAATGGTGTGCCCATATGGGGAAATCACATGAAAAAGTCCACTTTTAACTGAATCTTTTTAGCCAAAATCTCCTTACGAGTGTCAAGTTTTCTTTTGTAGACTGTGGTGAACCCTGCCCCAAGCAGGGAATACCTCCAGCTACAAAAATCTCTTTAGATAGACCTTTAGGCAATGAGTTAGACTCAACCCCACTAGGACACGTGACTCACCATGATAATTTATACCATGCCCTAGTCAGAAATAAACCATAGATATAATTCTGGTGAAGTTACGAGGATACCCCAAAGAGGCTAGAGAAAGAGAGATTGATACATAACCAGAAGCTAGGTGACTCGTAGACTCAACCCTCGTATCGGTGACATGATTACATTGAGACAACCACCATGACAAACATCGAGGGTCAGATAAGAGTCCATGTTCAGAAGAGACCCGTTTGGGATTGTCACATGTTGACCATGATAAGGTTGTCGTAGAAGGTACCTTGAAGAGTTTAAAGTATGGAGTATACCAACAAGTTTCATATAGAACCCCAAGTCTAAGATTGTGTGCCCAGCTAGGACGAATATAACATAATGATATCGAAGATACTTATCCCAAAATAGATAGAGGCTTATCTTTTGTTTATTGGGGCTTGCCTTTTGTGTATTGGGCAAATTATTGACTGACTTGGGTTTCCCTTAGACATAATTTAGAAAGTGTTGCGTCGTGAGAATAATGATTTTGAAGTTGATCATATTCGATGTTATTCGGGAGAAGATGAGATTGTGTAAAATTATGTTCGGAATAATGATCAGTAGTAATACCAGGGCAATGAAAGGACATCGTAGATCGAGCAACGTCTTTACATTAGTTGAATCATTGGAAATGTAAAGTCGTCAGGATTAATCACTTAAGGATGTCGATGTCCTAGTCTAGAAGTTGAGGACGGAAATTAGATCTTACAAGTTATATCCGACAGTTCTTGAGGTTTGGGGCATTCGGAAGTGATCAACTTATGGTTTGTTAAAAATCACACCTTATCATGGTAGAGAATCTTAATTACAATAATAGCCTTATACCTTGGGTGCTTTGACGATGAATAACCAAAGATATTAGACAATGACTATTTGGAATTAGAATATAGTGTTTGAGTTTACTATGATAAGAAAAATCTAAGTTTATCTTACTTTGGACCATTCGAAAGTGATCAAGACTAGCATATGTGGAGGTGATAGGAATTTCGTGAAATAAACATGAAGATATTTTCTTGATGAAATTGACTTGTGAAAAATCTTAGGGTTTCAAAAGATTTTACCCGTATACCTTATGAATCAAACTCCACATAGAAAGTGATTGGGAGTCATCTTCAAACATTGATACTAGTGTTGGTTAGTTAACATATGTTCATAAGATCCATGTGTACACCCCCTTAAATTCTGAGGATAATTGGGACGCTTGATGATGCGATCAGTCCCATTAATTGATAAGAATTGAATAAAATCATAAAGTTGATTTGGTTGATGACTCTGGCGTACTCGTAGGAATAAGAAGATGATTGTGTAGAGAAGTTTTTATAGAGTCTATGCCTACCCACATAAATGAGAAATATAGTCACCGAAAAAATGGTGTATTGCGGAATGTATATTTCCCCGGAATGAGGAAAGACAACATAAGTTTTGTGACGCACCGTGAGGCTTGTCAGTTAGTGAAGGCCAAGTGCAAGAATCTTTGGGGAACATCTATAGTCACTGCCCATGTTAGGGAGTGGAAGCTCGAGGATAGATTGATCAGGATAGCTAGGGTCGCCCTGGGATGGAAGGACGCTCTCGTTAGTGTTGGATGGGATTTGATGAGATGTTTGTCCATTATCGTGGTATGAAAAGGATGATCGTGTCGGATCGGGATGAATGGTTTACGTCTAAAGAGTGAAGATCAGTCCAGGCTTATCTGGGCTCTTGGTTGACGTTCAGCACAGCTTTCCATCCTTAGAGGGACAGAGGCGCAGAATTCCACAATCTTGGACCCAGGATGAGGATTTAAGGAGACTCGGCTCTGAATTTGTGTAGGACACAGATACCCAGGTGCGACTGATTTGGCTGAGGATGCTGGAGGCCCAGAGCAGCCAGGTCAGGTATTACTATGTGTGGTATCGTCAAGTAGAGTTCCAGGTTGGAGACCAGGTGTTCCGGAAGATACGTTCGATGCAGGGAGTCATGCGGGTCTTGCGACACAAGAAGGTCCCGCTGATCAAGGTCCTATGGAGAAATTATGGACAAGAGAAGCTTATCATGGAGCCTCTAGAACTAATGTAGCAGAGATAGTCGGTGCTCTTCGAGTCAGGAATAAATTCAATTCTTAGGGGATGTTACGTTCAGTCACTCTCGGTGAAAACCCCGCGAGCCAAGCCTGAATTTCGAGGACGAAATTATTATTTTTGTTTATTGGGATTTGTAACATCCCCCAAACAACTAGACCCCTAGAGTGGTTTTGTCATGACTAGGTCATGACAAAACCCTAGGAAGCTTGAAGAGACCACTTGGCCTTAGCCAAGAAGAAGGAAACCACTGTGGTCTGCAAATAGCAATTTCCAGTTAACAAGCATAGGTTTGGACTTAAGGGCCTCACCTTGACCCATTGACCCCACCATAGCATACCTAACCCTTTAGGGGTCCCCTTAGAGCACCAAGGACCCAATGGGGTCAACCAAAGAGGCCAAATTAACCAAAGTCAACCATAACCCCAAATTGGTAAAAGTAGCCTAATTAGGGTCAATTGACCTCCACCTTGCAAAATTGACACTACCTAAACCTTCCTAACCCTTAAGAGAGACCAATAGGTCACTACCCACTCATTGGGGTCAACCCAAATGGTAAAATTGACCAAAGTCAACTCTAGCCCTGTTTTGGTCAAACTAACACCTTTTGGATTAATTGGCCCAATTGGGGCACCACCATGACTCAACCAACTTTGAGTGGTGTCAAGGGACTCAAGAAACACCACTTGGACCATTCAACCCATTGGTTGACCAAGTCAACACCTCAAGTCAACACTCGGTCAACCTTGCCCAAAAAGAGGGGAAAATGCTAACCCAAGCCCAATCCACTTGGGCTAGGCCTAATTGGAGTAGCCCATTAGCTTAGGAGTCTGATAATTACCAGGTGTTACCACTCAATTTTTGGAAATGATGAGTAGGAGAGAGAAAGTGCAATTTCCCCCTTAATGAAGAGAGAGAAAGAGGAAAAAAGAAGGAAAGCTAATGGTGAGAGGCCATGGGTCACTCCATTCATCTCTCCAAGCCCCTCCATTCATCTTCCATGATGCTTGGGAGGAGTTTCCCCATAAATTCCAGCCAGCCACCATCAATGGAGGAGCCCAACCATCATGGCCGAAATATATTCTCCTCAAATTCCCCCTATACAGCCCTCCCCACTCAAATCTAACTTCACCATTAGCTTCAAAAGGTGGATGGCAGTAGAAATCAAATATTGGATCGAAGGTTTTGGTGGAGAATGGAGAGATCGGGCAAGCTCGTCGGAGAAGGGAAAATTCATGGTCGAACACCGCCGCCATCGTCGTCGGGCTCCAAGAAGGTCTGGTTCTTCTCCTCTTCTCTAGTGGATAGATCTACATCTATTGCTTGCAATATTTAAGGCCAATTGGCCCTAGATCATGTGAGCCAAAAACTCCATTTTTTGGAGCTTTTTCCTCTTGTCTAAACCCCCATTTCCGGCCACCACCGGTCGGCCAAGACCTCCCATCGCCGGCCACCACCACAAGGGAGGTGGTGGTGGCATTGGTCGGCCGGGGAGGGGCGTGGGTGGCCGGGAAAACCACTTCCAAAATCGCCCAGGTCGGAGAAATCTCAGCCGTCGGCTGGAGGAGGAAGACAACCCGATGCCCTCCATTTCTGCTTTAAGATTCGTGCAGCAGTTTTTATATTAATGCATTACTATTCCTATATTTCTGTCCCTTTACTGACAGCAGTTAGAATTAATTAATAAAAATACTTAGGCCCCTCTACAGAAACAGTGGTCAACACAAAAGTTGTAGCCTTTGGAGTATACTTTATTTTAAAATTGATTTCACCCCAAAAGAAGTTATGTAGCTCCCTGTAGGTCCATTTTGGTGGGGCTGGTCCCTAGTGTAGGACAACCACCATTTCTTGAATAACTTTTGATTGAGAAATGATATGGACTTGAGATTTGACACATAGTCTACTTGTACCTACACACACATCATATCCAAAGATGTGAAATTTAGGAGAACATTTTTCTAAGGTTTTTGTAATAATTTCATAAATCATATATTAATTAATTATTGGGTCAAATGACCTCCAATGCCCTCCAAATTTTGGTGGGTACTTCTTAGAGTCATCACATGACCCTGGTAAAAATTTCAGCCCAATTGGGACTGATTTAGTTCGGAAATTGGTTAAGCTAAGTTGGGTTTAATTAGGTCAAAATTAGGGCATGTGTTTATCTTGGGGTATTGTGGTCAAATACCCTCACCATGAGATGAAACCTTGGACAATGGATTAGGATCACCTAAAACACCCCCATGAGTGAGTTGGTGTGGTGTGGAGGTGGATATGACCTAGGATCCTAGATTTACCCCTTGGGGTGCATGTAGATCATTGTGAAGGACATGTGGTCAAACGTCCCTTGGTGGTTATGAAACTTAGTGGATAGAGTCATAGGGTGTAAATTGGCACTGAGTAATTTTATTAGAATTTTATGAGTCAATATTCCCTTTGAATTAGGTCACAACCCATTTAGGGAAACTTCTTATAAGAAACGTTTACATGCTTAAAATGTCTTGGATGATGAGGAGACTTTGTTGGTGCCCTTATAATCATGGTTTAGACCTCTGGTAATTTTTGTGAATTTTATTAAATGATTTAATCAGTACTTCTTTCACAAGGCACCTTCCACGACCAAGGTACCCGCCTGGATGAGCCGGCCGCCCCCCGCCCAGTCGCCAAAAGTCAAGAAGGCGAAAGCGGTTCGCCTCTCTGGGGACGACTCCGTGGTGCTGGACTCCTCTCCGGACGATCGCCGCCCCGAGAAGCTATGAGTTATTCGAATTCACGCCGATAAGTTGCTCTTCATTCTTTTCCCCTCGCAGGATACTTTGCCGAGCGAGATCGTTGAGGAACGTGCTGAGGGGTCTCGGAAAAGCTAGCAGGTGGACACGAACCTCGCTGGGAAAGACACCACCGGTACGATCTGGATCTCGCATGCCGTAATATTTATGTCGACCCTATATGATCTCCGTTACCCTTTTCTTACAGTCTCGCCCCTGAAATCCCCGATCCACCCGTCGTCGCGGCCTCCATCTCCGCCCCCTCCAGGTAGGATCGCTGACAAGCCCGGGTTCCAGCTCCTGACGAGCGAGGAGACCGGTGGCTCCGCCCCTCCGAAGATTCTCCCGACCAATAGCACGGCCTATCCTGCCGGCCTGGGCAAGTCTCTTTACCCCCATTATGGAAACGTGTTACAGGGCCGTCCTTCGGGTTCTCGCCCCCCTCTCGGTAAGCGTTATGACCTCGCCTACATCCTGCGTGACCTCGTGTTCATTATCTGACGTGAGATCTTGCAGATAATGCCGAGAATCCGCACACCGATTCTGAACTAGGCGATGACGAGATGTCCCCCCTTCCTGATCAGGTGGAGGAATTTTTAGGTGATCCGCGAGATACCGAGATGATGAAACAGCGAGCCGCGGAACTCTTGAGGAAGCATAGGCGAATGCTGATGGACCTCAATATGCAAGCGAGGCGGGATAGGGAAGCCGCGGAGGATAGGCACGCGGTCCTGATGGAGGAGTGTGCGAGGCTCCGGCAAGCGAGACACCGCGATCAGGATGAGGTCGCCACGACGCCGGAGGTACACATAGCGAGGATGAGGGACTACGCCTACCTCACGGATCGGGAAGGTCGCCTGGCGGAGGAATATTATAATTCTAGGGCACCGCCGAGGTCAGGGTCGCGGGGTGGTGGCCGGTGGAAATGGCTCCCCCACGATTCTCGCTAACTGCTTTGTTGTGCTCTTATCATCATTAAGGGGTATTGTTGTTTTAGACAATCTCGCCATGGCTCGCAACTCGCATCTTTGCCGCTTATATGTTGGCTTTATTTCTTCTGACAATTAATACAGCTTTTTATTGTTTCTTGCTTGGTGCTAGCGAGTCTTTCGTTTTCACATTATATTGTGCTTGCGCGGACCCTCTGTTCTCGCCAAATTTATCTCTCGAAAGTGTCGTTCGTACTAACCTCGCAGGTTTTTTTTTCTCACCCGCGAACATGACGTGATGTTTTTGTTGATACTCGTGCTCGCTGACGCTTGGACTTCTTCCCGCCTTTTTGTTTTGGCTATAAATAGGCGGTCTTTATTGAGCCAACCACCGCATTTATTCTCGATCTTCTTCTCCTTCTGCTGCAGAGCTCTCGCTCTTTCTCGTTCTCGCATTCTTCCCCTTCTCGCAGATCTTCCAGATGGGCGGCGACGTGGAGTCAGAGGGTCGGCGGAGGGTCGCAAAGGCCTTTGCCGAACACAGCTTCTTCTCTTGCAATCTGACCGACGAAGAATACTTTAGCGCGATCGCTGATTTCGTTCTCCCCCCGTTCGAGGCACGCCGCCCTAGCGAGGACGACGTGATCAATGACCCGTTGGTCGACGAGTTGGCCATCCCTATCGCCCACTTCGCGGTCGGTCTGCGCCTTCCTTTGTGGCCAGAAGTTCGCCAGGTAACAATCGTTCTTGCTTGTTGTTTATTTTGCCACTCGAGCCTCGCTCGCCGTGTGGATTGATCTTGTTCTCGCTACCTGTTAGGTGCTTAAGCATTATGGCGTGGTTCCCGGCCAGCTCACACCCAATGCCATGGCGGTGGTCATCGCCTTCGCCTGCTACCTCCGCGAGGAGCGGATAGAGTTCAGCCTTCCTGTCTTCCGGAAGCTGTTCTCCTTCCGCACCTACAAAGATGGGACAGCTTATTTCGTGGGCACAGGCCCGAAAGTGGTTGAGACCGTCAACAAGGCCCACTTCTGGGCCCAAAAGTTTGTCGTCGTCAAGGGGAACTTCGGCAACATTCCCTTCTCGCCGATTCAACATAGCGAGACCACCTATCGGCCCACCGCCCTCGGCGGCCATGACGCCCTCCTCCATCAATTCTTCTGTAAGAAGAACTTCGAGGTCGTTTACCTCCGCCGCAACTTAGACTCGCTGCTTCCGGTCCTCGCCGGAGAAGGTAAAGATCTCTGTCTAACCTATTCGTCTCAATTCGCAAGCCTATCGTACTCATCCCTATGATTCTGTTTTTAGGCGAGCGAGATCTCCCCCTCCATCCACCTTACGCGAGCAACCGGAAGACCGATGCCACAATGGCTCTTGCTACCATGGGGGCGAAAGCCTGCCGAGGAGATGTCACCCCGGCCGAGCCTTCCTCCGGCAAGAGATCGGGGGCCTCCGGCAGTCATGGTGCCGTCCCGAAGTCTCCGCCAAAAAAGAAAAGCAAAAAAAGCGCGGCCTCGCTCGCTTCGTCGAAAGGTAAGGAAACTCGCGAGGCTGCCTTCGACGAGTTTGACCTTACCGGCCTTTCGGCGGGCAAGGACGAAGATCATGGCCAGGAGGCAGTCAGGGCCTCGGTCCTCCCCATCCCGGTGAACCATTATAACTTCGGGCTCGGCCAGAGGCGTCGGGACGGGACTGGCGAGCCCCTTGTCACCTGGAAGCCAGAGACAAACAGGGTGGACATCTCTTCTATCCTCCCCTCCTGGGTGGAGAAGGAGACCGTCAGTGGTCACGCCTTCGACTTTTCGTTCGCGCTTTATGGCCGCGAAGATGCAGGGTCTTACAAGGATGAGACCGCGAGGACCCTTGCTTACGAGAGCGCGAGGTCCCAGCTGCGTTCTGCCGAGCTCGCCCATATGACTGGGAGGCGTTGCTTACAGCTGGAGCTTCAGAATGTGGAGCTCGCGAGGGCCTACCAGGGAGTTCTCGCCGAGAGCACGCAGCTGAAAGAGAAGCTGCTCGCCGTGGAGGCAAGGGTGGTGAGTCATCTAGACTTCTAACTTCGTATTTTCCCCCAACCCCTTCATCTCTCTAACCTGACTTGCTCGCAGGATGTCGAGGTCGCCGGGAGGGCCAACGCTCGTATCAAGGACTTGGAGAGCGAGGTGGCCGGGCTGAAGGCCCTAAATAGCGACCTCACTCGCGCCGTGGTTCCCCCTTCGCCTCGCCGTTTAAAAGAAGACCGGCGGGCGCGAGACGAAGAAATTCGTGTGGGGTCGATAGAGTCGGCTCGCTACATTTTCTCGGTGGCGAAGGCGATCGGCCTTTTGGCGGATAATGCGGCTGACATGACTCTGGAATATATTGTTCCAGAGCTCTTCCTCCCTCTCCCGCCGGTGAAGGACAGTGATGATGAAGAAGGATCTGCGGGCGATTCTTGAAGCTCGCCGCCCTTCTCCCTTTTGTGTTGTAACGTGTTATAATTTTTGATCGGCGAGATCGCCAAAGATTGTAACTGAATTATTAAACAGAATGCAGATTTTGTTTTCACTGTGCTCTCCTTTTCTCGTTGTTATTTTCATTTTTCGACCGTCTCGCCCTTGCTCATCTCGTGATTCGTTTTCGCGGAGGTCATTCTTGCGCCGCTCGTTATTGGATAGGTGCGCGCGGGACGCTCCGGCTGCTCGGGTCTCTCGCCGTCTGCCTTGGGCCCGTTACGCCTTTAGCTACGCGTATTTTCTTTAGGTTTCGTAGGGTATTTTTCCTCTTGGCGAGAGCTAGCTTCTTACTCAGTGCAGGCAACCTTTCTGCCGAGGACTGAATATTTGGGATCGTATGAGATTGATCCTTGTCACTTGCGTATTGTCGCACGCGACCTCTCTTAGACGAGCGAGCACGCCCGACGAGCGAGAAGGAGTTTGCCAGCATAAGACTTATCACCCTATCATTTTCTCCAGAGACCGTCCTGAACCACCCGTCTAGTGAGAGCCCGGGAGCGGAATCGATCCGGGGCATTCCGGCACCAATACTTATCACCTTGCCAGCCTCTCCAGAGATCAACCTGAACCCCCCGTCTAGTGAGAGCCCGGGAGCGGAATCGATCTGGGGCATTCCAGCACCAATACTTATCCAACCCTGCCAGCCTCTCCAGAGATCAACCTGAACCCCCCGTCTAGTGAGAGCCCGGGAGCGGAATCGATCTGGGGCATTCCAGCATCAATACTTATCACCTTTCCAGCCTCTCCAGAGATCAACCTGAACCCCCCGTCTAGTGAGAGCCCGGGAGCAGAATCGATCTGGGGCATTCCAGCACCAATACTTATCCAACCCTGCCAGCCTCTCCAGAGATCAACCTGAACCCCCCATCTAGTGAGAGCCCGGGAGCGGAATCGATCTGGGGCATTCCAGCATCAAAACTTATCACCTTGCCAGCCTCTCCAGAGATCAACCTGAACCCCCCATCTAGTGAGAGCCCGGGAGCGGAATCGATCTGGGGCATTCCAGCACCAATACTTATCCAACCCTGCCAGCCTCTCCAGAGATCAACCTGAACCCCCCGTCTAGTGAGAGCCCGGGAGCGGAATCGATCTGGGGCATTCCAGCATCAATACTTATCACCTTGCCAGCCTCTCCAGAGATCAACCTGAACCCCCCGTCTAGTGAGAGCCCGGGAGCGGAATCGATCTGGGGCATTCCAGCATCAATATTTATCACCTTGCCAGCCTCTCCAGAGATCAACCTGAACCCCCCGTCTAGTGAGAGCCCGGGAGCGGAATCGATCTGGGGCATTCCAGCACCAATACTTATCCAACCCTGCCAGCCTCTCCAGAGATCAACCTGAACCCCCCGTCTAGTGAGAGCCCGGGAGCGGAATCGATCTGGGGCATTCCAGCATCAATACTTATCACCTTACCAGCCTCTCCAGAGATCAACCTGAACCCCCCGTCTAGTGAGAGCCCGGGAGCGGAATCGATCTGGGGCATTCCAGCACCAATGCTTGTTACCTCGACACAGCAGCAGTTAAGAGCATAACAAATGAAAGTAAGACATTGATTTAAACAACATAATAAAACTTTCAAGGGTAGAATCGTTTCAAATCATCCCCACTCCGAGCTCGGTCGAGAGGTACCCCTTCCACATCCTGGAGGTGATACCCCCCCCGACTTGAGCACCTCGCTTACGATATATGGGCCCTCCCAGTTGGGGTTAAGCTTACCCACCGCGGCCCCTCTGCCAGCCGCATCGACCTTCTTTAGGACTAGGTCCCCTTTCTGGAAGTGCTTGATCCGGATGTGTTTGTCAAAATATCGAGCCATCCGCCGTTTGACCTCTTCCTGTCTGATGGTAGCCAAGTCTCGGAGTTCTTCCACCAAGTCCAAGGACAGCTTCTGCTCTGCATTGTTACCTTCTAACCACTCTTCATCCCCCTCGCTTGCGGCGATCTCCCGGGGGGTCTTCACCTCAAACTCTATGGGGAGAACGGCCTCGGACCCGTGAGAGAGCTTGAATGGAGTCTCCCCGGTGGCGGTATTCGGAGTAGTCCGCATGGCCCAGAGGACGGAGGGTAGTTGTTCCACCCAACTTCCTCATAGGTTCTCCACTTTCTTTTTTAGCAGGTTGACGATTATCTTGTTCGCCGCTTCCACTTGCCCATTGCTCCTCGGATGGTGGACTGAAGCGAACCTGAGGTCGATGCCGAGCTGAGTGCAAAAGCCGACAAACTCTTCACTCGCAAACTGTGGCCCATTGTCCGTCACTATAGCTAGAGGGAGTCCATGCCTGCAAATTATTTCTCCCCACACAAAATTCCTCACAACCTGAGAGGTTACCTTAGCAAGTGCTTTCACCTCTACCCACTTGGAGAAGTAGTCGATCATGACCAGCAGGAACTTCCTCTGGCCGCTGGCTTGGGGAAAGGGGCCGAACAGGTCCAACCCCCATATGGCGAAGGGCCAGGGGGCCGTGATGGTACGGAGCCTTTGAGCGGGGAGGAGTTGGAGTGGAGCGTAGAGTTGGTACTTCTGACACTTTCTTGTGAACTCTGTCGCGTCCTTGCTGAGAGTGGGCCAGAAGTAGCCTTGCCTCAACACCCTCCCTTCCAGGGTCCGACTCCCGGAGTGACTGCCGCACTCCCCGGAGTGGATTTCTTCCAGCACTCTCGGGACCTCCTCCTCGGAGACGCAACGGGCCAAGAGTCCCGAGAGAGTCTTTCTATATAGCCCCCCTGCATGCAAAGAGTAATAGGCGGACTTATACCTGAAGTGTCTCTTGTCCACATCCTCTCCAGGGAACTGCCCGGAGGATAGGAAGGTGATGAACGGGTCCATCCACGAGGCCTGTTGATCCACTTCCATCAATTCTCCTTCCTCGATGGAGGGTCGGAAGAGTTCCGAAGTCGTTCCCCCCGCTCGGGGACCGAACTTGGCTAGGAGGTCCGCCTGGGTGTTCTCTTCCCTCGGCACGTGTCTGATGAAGAAGGTGCGGAACTGCCCGATGACTCCTTTAACTTTTTCTAGGTATAGTAGGAGGGTTGGGTCCTTTGCTTCAAACTCTCCCTTGATCTGGCATGCTACCACCATGGAGTCCGTGGAGACCTCCACGTCCTGCACACCTAGTTCTCGGGCTAGCCGAAGGCCCGCTATCACTGCTTCGTACTCGGCCTGGGAATTGGATGTTTAAGGCTTGCTCAATCCGAGTCCCCTGAGGACTCACCAGGACTATTCCCCCTCCATAGGAGTGTTTTCCAAAAGCTCCGTCCACTAACATTTTCCATGCTTCTGGGGGAGGTGGCTCGCGCTCCCCCACTTCGGCCGCGTAGTCAGCCATGAAGTCTGCCACTGCTTGAGCCCTGATGGATGTCCTGGGTACGAATGTGATATTGAATTCGCTTAATTCCACGGACCACTTCGCCAACCTTCCTGAGTGCTCCACCCCTTCCATGATTTTGCGGAGCGGATGGTCCGTTACTACTTTAATTGAATGGGCTTGAAAGTAAGGCCGGAGCCTCCGGGCCGACACCACCAATGCGAAGGCTAACTTCTCTAGGATCGGGTACCGGAGTTCCGCCTTCCTCAGCACCCGGCTGACATAGTAGATTGGGAACTGCTTCTTTCCCTCTTCCTGGATCAGCACGGAACTTACTGCTTCGGATCCTACACCTAGGTATAGAGATAGGTCTTCCCCTGGCCTCGGTCCCTGGAGCAGAGGGGTTTGGGTGAGCTGTTCTTTCAGAGCCTGGAAGGCCTTCTCGCACTCCGGGGTCCATTCAAACTTCTTGTTGCCCCGTAGTACTTTGAAGAAAGGTGCACACTTTTCCCCCGCCTTGGAGAGGAATCTGCTGAGCCCCGCCAATTTCCCTGTGAGGCTCTTAACCTCTTTCGGATTTCTTGGCGACCCCAGCTCCATCACCGCTTTAACTTTGTCGGGGTTGGGTTCCACTCCTGCGGGGGTGAGCAAATGGCCCAGGAACTTCCCTCGGCTCGCCCCGAAGACACATTTCAGGGGGTTGAGCTTCATCTTGTACCGCCGCAGGGTCCCAAATGTCTCTTCGAGGTCTCGGAGGTGGGTCTCGAGGTCTCGGCTCTTAACCATGAGGTCGTCGACATAGACTTCTAAATTTCTTCCTTTCTGCTCGCGGAAGACCCTATCCATCATCCTTTGGTACGTAGCCCCTGCGTTCTTGAGCCCGAAGGGCATCATCTTATAGCAATAACATCCATCCCCCGTGATGAAGGAAACATCCTTGATGTCCGGGGGATGCATGCGGATTTGATGGTAACCTGAAAAAGCATCTAAGAAAGACATTACAGAAAAACCAACAGCTGAATCAACCAGCGCGTCGATTCTGGGCAGGGGGTAGCAATCTTTCGGGCATGATTTATTAAGAAGTGAGAAGTCGATACACATACGCCACTTACCTCCTCCCTTCTTTACCATAACGACGTTGGAGACCCAGCCTGGATACTGGATCTCCGATACAAATCCGGCCTGCAGGAGTTTGCCCACCTCCTCGCGGATGGGCCCTTCTAGCTTGTCCGCGACGGCCCTCCTCTTCTGACGGATGGGGCGGGCACCGGGGTCGAGGTTGAGGCGATGGCACGCCACATCCGCGTCGATCTCGGGCATTTCTGCGGCGCTCCAAGCGAAGACGTCCACGTTCTTCTGTACGCAAGCCAGAATCTCCGCTTGATCTCGTGGGCTGAGTTCTCCGCTGACCCGGACTTTTTCTACCACCCCCAGCCGAGTGGTGACCTCGAGCTCCACGACCTCGTCCACAGCCTCCAACCGGGACTGCTCTCCCCAAGCCCTTTCCTCTTCGGCACAAGCGGGAGCTTGAGTCTCTTCCTTGATTTCCTTCCCTACCACCATCAGCTCTTCCGTCCTTCCCTCTTGGGCCTTCTCCTCTTCTCCCTTTCTCTCCGCCCGGGGTACCTCAGCTACCCCTTCCTGGGCATGAATTTCATCTCCCTCCTTCTCTTCGGCTAACTCCAAACCTCCGGCTTCGGCCACCTCCTCCATCACCTTATCCCACTCCTCAGCTTCTCCCATCCAGGAGATGGTGTTGACAGCCGTCACGTAGCACTATCTTGCCACCTTGGGATCCCCCCTGATCCGCACCTGGACCCCTCCGTCGTTGAACTTGAGGCACTGATGAAAAGTGGAAGGGACGCAGCGGAACACGCTGATGAGGGGCCGTCCGAAGATAGCGCTGTAACTGCTCGGGGCGTCCACTATGACAAAATGACAGTTCCAGGACTGCCCCCCAGGGTCACATGGAGTCCTACTCCTCCTTCTACTTCCTTCCTCTCCCCCGAAAATCCGAACAGAGGGCCATCTGAGGCCAACACCCTTCTGGGTTCCACCTCCATCTTGTCGAATGCCTTCTTGAAGATGACATTGACCGAACTCCCGTTGTCCACTAGGATTCGGGAGACGGTGAAGTTCTCGATCGCCGTCTGGATGACTAGTGCGTCGCAGAACGGGTCCTCGTAGCTCGGCATGTCCTTCTGGGTGAAAATAATTTTTTCGGCCGGGGGTGGAGCGGTGGATGTTGACGCTACGCTCTGGCGGTAGATGGTATGGAGACTAGCCTTGCGGGTTGCCTCCACCCCTACCCCCCCATGGATCACTCCGATCCCTCCTCTATTCCCCAGATCTGCTCTATCCTCACATCTTTGCTCCTCTTCCTCTCGAGGTTCCACCTCCACGATCCTTAATGGTTGCTGCTGTGGTGGCGCGGGCGCTCTGCCCCTCTTCACCTCCAGGAACTCCGGACAGGTGTCCGTTGAGTGGCCTTCTACATCGTGGAAGATGCAGTATGGCACCGCCACTTCCCTTGCCTCGGTCTCTGCTACCCTGTTCCTTCTTCTCCTAGCGGCCGCCGTCTCCGCTTCTCCTCCCCTTCCCCTTCCTCTTCCCCGGCCAATTGCCATGGCCTGTTGAGGTGGGGGAGGTAACTGCATCGGGCCCTGCCTCCACCCCAACTGGGGGGGTCTCCATTGTCCTTCGAAACGGTTACCCCTTCCCGGGCCGTAACCCCTTCCCTGCCCCTGCACTCCTCCACCTTGCGGCCTCCATCCCCCCTCCGGGGCCCGGGGCTCTTCCCTTCTTCTGACCTCTTGCTGCCTCATCTCCGGCTCACTGAGCTTTGCTAGCCTCTTGGTGAGCTCTGGGTTGGCTTCTTCGCTTGCTACTTCCTCCGCCACCCTCTCCATCAGCTCCTCATAGGAGACGGGGGCGTTCCTTTTCAACGCCATCTTGAAGAAACTTTCCTTCAACCCGACCGTGAAGGCGAGTTGAAGTGCAAACCCAGGCACCTCCTGAGTGAGCTGCACCTCCTCCTGGAACCGATCCGCATACTGAGCCAACGTCTCCCTGGACTCCTGCTTCACCGCGAAGAGGGAATCAGCGTCCTTCTTCCTCCTTTTTGAAGTTGAAAATCTCAACAAAAAACTTCGGCGCAGGTCCTCGAACGCATAGATAGAGCCTGCCGGAAGTGAATGAAACCAGTCCCTGGCTTTCTCCTTGAGAGTGACGGCGAAGAGCCGACACTTGAAGGCATCGGACATCGGCCTGATGGAGACCGAGTCCTCGAAAGACTGCAGATGCTGAACTGGGTCGTCTCTGCCATTGTAGTACACTCTATCCCATTCTCCGAATCCCGCTGGAACGGGTGCAGACAACACCAACTCGCAGAAGGGACTTCCCCCTCCTGCCATCTTTTCTCGCTCGGCTCGCGGACCTAGCTCGCTCGCCAAGCTTGGGATCGCCCTCGCGAGGGCGACGCTCGCCTGAACCACCCCGACTGTCGCCGCATCTTCCTGGCGCGCGCTCGCCTGCGCCGCGCTCGCTGGGGCAGAGCTTGTCGGCACCGAACTCGCCGGCGCGGAGCTCGCTAACACCGGGCTCGCCGGACTGGCGAACAGCACTCGCCCTTCCCTGTCATGTCCTGGTTCAACTGCAACATCTTTTCCGGCCCTTCCTCCTGGTGCCCTCTCGCCGACTGTTGTTGGGGGAGTGGTCGTCTGAGGTGCCGGGGTCGCAAACTCACTTCGCAGAGCCGTGACCGTGAACCCCAAGGTGTCGAGCACCTCCTTCCTGAAATCCGCGAACATCCTAGCCATCGCTTCCTGAGGGGTCTCGCCGAAATCCTCGCCCTGCTCTTCATCTCCAGCCATAACTCTTCTCTGGGACTTTCTTGAACCAGCCGCGCTCCACGCTCACCGCACCAAAATGTTGAAACCGATTTCTCGGTCTCTTGTGGAGCTCGGGGCCCTCACCGAAATGAGGGGCAGCTAGCCCTTACCGGTCCCTCGGGAGAGGTGAGGCCGACGATTTGAGCAAGGAACAAAGACCCTAGTCTCAGCGAGGAGGTCCCTCCACTAACCCGGAAGATCGTTGAGCGCTTTCCCTCCCAAGCCAAAGCTAAGACTCGGGCACCTTGGAGAGCTAGAGAGCCCAAACCAAAGCGACCTAGGGAGAGAAGAGCTCAAAGATAATGAACCGTCCTCTTCCAAGGTGCCCTTTGAGGTCTATTTATATATTTTAGTTTTGTGGTCTGTCAATAACCAAATCCCGCTGTCCATTCTCACTATCCGCACACCGGATTGGTCTGCTAACAGCCAAACTCCGCTGTTCGGAGAGGCTAAATGCAGGCCACCGGGGGCCCCTTGGTAAAAATCCCTTCCTGGACTTTTACGGGGCGAGCCAGCCCGCTTCGCGACCCCCCTCGCGAGTGGAGCTCGCAGGCCTCTGGGTCGGCGAACCCCAGGGGTATTATCGGCGCATTACGCGGCTCGCTCGCCTGCACTACCTCGGCGAGTCCCCGGATGACTATCTGCTCTCCCTCTAGGCGGGCTCGCCTAGCGAACCCCTTCCTCGACTGGTTGGGCTCGCCAATAGCGACCCGGCCAAGCCGACCACCCTCGCGAGTGGAGCTCGCGAGCCTCTGGGTCGGCGAACCCCAGGATGGCTATCCGCACCCCAAAATGGCTAACTGTACCCCCAAAATGGCTAACTGTACCCCAAAATGGCTAACTATACCCCAAGGTTTCGGGCTCGCCTAGCGAACTCCTTCCTCAACTGGTCGGGCTCGCATGCACCACACTTGCCGAGTCTCAACAGAGTCGGTTACCTTCCCTCCGCTGGGCTCGCTCGCCTGCGCAGTCTCTTGCTCTTCCTTGGCCGGCCTCGCCGGAGAGCGGGCGAATATCGGGGTTGTACAATTAAATTAGAGGACAATTTCTTACTGTAAAAATATGATATGCTGTTTCTGATGTTATTTGATCATCATAGATTTATCATAATTTTTGGAGAGCCATATCATAAAATTTACTTACACTTCATGTTCATTTTCATACTTGGCAGATGTTTGGAGAAATTAAAATAAATATTAATTAATTAGGAAAAAATATGATTCTCTGGAATTAATCTTATAACATCATGATAGACCTCCAGTAAATAGCTTGGGTCAGTTGGATGAATATTTGGAGTACCTATAGTTGTGAGCTTCATACATTTAGTTTGGTCTGCGTATAGTAAAATTGTGAAATTTGAGAATCAAGTGGATCCTTAGGAGGGATGGGAGGTAAGTGGTTTACCTAGTTTAGTTGAGAAGGTATGATGGTCAACAAGAAGGATTATAGATGTTAAAAGTGTGCTTGGTGAGTTAAGGGTAAAGTGGTGCTCGGGATTGACGAAAGATCGTCTTTCCCTTAGCCTGTCATAAAATGCTTAGGGGTAATTCAATTGTAATAACAAGGAGGGTGTTCTTATGGGTAGATACCAACAAAACTAAGTGTCTTGAGAAAGGGAACTTTGGGGTGTCACCCCATTACAGTTCCTAGTACCGTAGCGAGCCCCTTTCAGGGTAATCCTCTAGAAGTCCAAGATTAAACAAAAGTCGTAGGAGTAAGAAGTTGTTATACAAGATTAACTCAATAACGCACACACGCACACCCCGTAGTTACGGGAGGTTAGTTGTTTTGGTTGTACGAGCGGTAGGCTCGGTGGTTGAAGCAGCGGATTAGTTAGTCCGGTGAACTTGTGACTCAGTAGTGTTTGTTGGTACGGACGGGTCGGTCCGGCGAGCCGGTGGCTCGGAAGGTTATGGTAACGGGCGGGTTAGCCCGGGGAGCTTATGGCTCAGAGATAGGTAGTAGAACATGTTGCATGTGCATGAAAATAGTGGGTCTTCGGTATTGGACGGTCGTTCGCACCGACGTCAATACGTTGACTCGGCGAGTGTGGAATTTGCCCTTAGCCTTGAAAGTCTGGTGGTCCAGCCAGTAAGAGTACGCAGATGCTCCGCGGTTTTGCATTGAGACGTAAGATAGGTCTAGGTAGGGTAGTATGAATACCAACCTAGAGGTGGGCGAGGCCCAACCCACCACTTCCGTTTGCCACTACGGGAGTATCCTGGGAGTCTAGCTCGCTCCAAATAGGGGGAACTAAAGGTCTATGCGCATAGAGTCGAAGTGGGTGAGTTGCACTTGTATGAACATAGCATAACGGCATACCTTGCCTGTCATAGAATAAACATTGCATTTCAACCCCTACCCCTATCAGATAAATTGGTTATGGGACTTTTTATACGATAGGCCTTGCTAAACGACCCCTTGGTCTATAGGTTTGTATGAGCATTCCTATAAATCAATGGTTACTTTTCTATTACTATTGTCTTTACTTACTGCACTTTACTTATTCTTTACCTGCTCTTACTATGCCCCTTTACTGCTTCAGTTATATATATACACATGTGTAGTGTAGAAACATTTCCTGTACCACTGTCACCTGCTCTTTGTTATACCCCTTGTTGTCCTCCGCTTTATCCTCCCGCGCGGTGCCTAGGAGCCATTGGGAGTGGGGTGGGGAACATAAGGCTTAGTTTTTTTGACTAACGGTCGGTGGACCAAATCATTTTAGGAGATCGAGGAGACGCAGCAGCACCAGAGGCCGGTGCAGACGGAGGCGGGCCAGCCTATTACAGGAGCACCAGATTCACGATCAGTGAGTGATTAGTAGTTAGCTTCCGCTAGCTAGTGATCTTGTAGTGAGGACATGATGTACAGGGCATGTGCCCTTTATTATTGTAACCCTTGTTATCTTTTATTCAGTTATATCATGTGGACATTTATATTTCATGTTGATTCTGTGGACTTGTCTTCTTTAGTATACTTTTCTTTGTGATCAATTTGGCCGGCAGGATCGGCGTTTTGTAGTGGCGACTTTTCCGAGTGAAGGTGTCTCCGCAAAGCGGCGGTTCTGGGCCTAAGACCCGGTTGTTTGAAAAGAAAAAAAAAGGGTCTTACAATAAACATCTTGTTTCGTTGGTGCTTCCCTTTGAGGATTGGTTACAAGGGGGCAAGCGGTTCTTCTTTGAAGACATAATACTGGAGGAGAAGAAGAGAGCAAAAAAGGAGGAGATTTGGGGTTGGAGGCTGAGCATCCTACTTAATTTCCACCCCTACTACCAGGTCCCCGGACCTTTTTCTTTCATCAGTTGTTACTACTTCAAATCAGCTTATAGCTGATTTGTTTTGAGCTTGTATTAATAATTATGATTAATTGACTTTTGCTTATTCCTAGACGTTATAAACGACTTTAATACAGGTATTTGGTCCACCTTTAAGGACGTTAAACAAAAGGGCTTCTTGGGAGACAACCCATGGGAACCACCCGGTTCCGCTTGCTTGCTTTAATTTCTATTATGATTTGTTTGTTTTTGCTTTGGCGCTAACATTGCAGGTGTGAATGTGATTGGATGAAGAGGAGGAGATCTTTAATGAAGGATTATACCACACTTCTGGCATGTTCTTTTATGAGCATAGGTTCTCTCTACCCCTATTTTTCCCTATTCCTGAATTATCTATTTTATTTCGTTTTGATAGAGTATGGGGGAGAGAGCGAGCTGTGCATGTACACACACTTTGCATGGCATGTTAGAATGTGCTGAGTTAGGATTAATCATTTTGGTGCATACAGTGCATACACTTGCACCTAGTTCACGCGCACTTGATCACGCGCGCTTATTGGATATTGCTGCGAGGTTCCCTGCTCGTAAGAATTGGATTGTTAGTGCAGGAGTGAGGAGTAGAGAAAAATGTTGACTCGAGTAGTGCTCTAGTTAATTGCTCCCGTCACGCCTAGAAATTCAATTAGAGTAGAAGAAAATTCAAAGTTATAATTTAATTATTTTTATTATAGTAGCTGCAATTCATTTTACTTTACTGGTGAATCCGGTGAATACAACGGTAGCATAAGGTCGAGTGTAGCTGGACTAGTAGTAGCTTATTACTAGGGTCGGAAGGAAGGACAACCTTTCTCGGTGGCTAGAACTTGCACTAGGCTACTTTGAAACGATTGCGTTGAAGTACTCATTAAAAAATGTGATATAGGCCATTTCTTGATCCGTTTGTGCTTTTGAAATCCTCACCAACGTAATCACCTTTGCAAGCCCACTTGAGCCTACCATTCCTCCTTGTTTAGCTCCACTAAAATTTCACCAAAGCCATACGGCCAAACCTATTTTCCCACCAACTTTTGAGCTGAAAGAAATTTATCTATCGATCGCATTTGGTGTTGTCTCTGTGGTGTATGGTATCTTTGAATTAGCTAAAGGAACTGTTTTTATTTTGCCTACAAAAGTATTCTGTCGAGAAGAGAAAAGTAAAAAAAAAGAAAAAAAAAGTTGTTCAAAATGAATACTCTCTCGACAAATTCAAATTATATTTGGCTTAGCACGCACCTCATGTTCAGTTGAAGTCTGGGGGTGTTGTGTAATTCTTGAAAATGTTGTATTGGTGATTGTAATTCTCTTGAGTGCTCAGTTATGTTGAATGCGATTCCCATCGTCCTTCTACTTATCTAACCTAAACTCAACCTAAGCCCAATCCTAACCCATAAGTCCTATTGATTTTAGATACGAGTCGTCTCATGCAGTAGAGAGAGTGAGAACGTGCATGCCTATAGACACTAACTTTGATGGATTTCTTAGGAGTTTGTCCTGAGCTTTGATTCTGTAATGATCCAGGCCCGCCAACACGGGACCCAGCTGGACCGCCAGCACCCTCCCAGCCCAGGCCCGCCAACACGGGACCCAGCTGGCACCGGAAGGGTTCAGCCTAACCAGATGGTCTGCAGACCATGCACCCCAACCCCTCTCTGTCCCACCATAGGGCATAGTGGGTTGTTGGAGACCGCAGTCCCCCTTTGATGAGAATTGAGCCAGTTAAGCGGCAGCGCATGGAATACCCAGGAGGTCACCCATCCCAGAATTGCTCCAGCCCGAGCACGCTTAACTATGGAGTACTTTCACTTCTCATCAAAGGGGGACTGCGGTCTCCAACAACCCACTGTGCCCTGTGGTGGGACAGAGAGGGGTTGGGGTGCATGGTCTGCAGACCATCTGGTTAGGCTGAACCCTTCCGGTGCCAGCTGGGTCCCATGTTGGCGGGCCTGGGCCGGGAGGGTACTGGCGGTCCAGCTGGGTTCTGTGTTGGCGGGCCTGGACCATTACAGATTCGAGTAAAACTCTACTCATTAGTCACGCTATTTTCCCTTTTGCGCGTCCGAAAGATTCACCGGGATTCACCATCCAAGTAAAGTAAATTTTAAATTACTGTTCTAGAAATAGTTAGATATAATCTTGAGTTTAATTCTGTTCTAATGTATTTCTATGCACGTGTGCATACGACTTCGCATAGGTCTCTACAGCTCAAACTCACTCTAACATCTAATTGTTCCGACAGAAGAGCTGAGTAGTTTGCCCGAGACGTGCAAATGGTTACGTCTGGGGGTGTGATGAGTTCCATTTATATACACATTTTTGGACTCATCTGGGTCGTATTTCTAGTCGATGCACTACACTTTAGGCATGTTTTGGATTATATTTGTTATTCCTTGCAAGGTGCACTCTTAGGCCCGTTTCGGTGTGCATTTGCGCTCCTTGTTATTGGGGGTAAGCACATGGTGCTCCCCATCCCTTTCTCTATGTTTATCTAGTGCTGGAGTTGTTTTCCCAGCTGTTTTATCTTGTGTACAGGTGGTCGGATCATTCAGTTTCCCCTAGAATTCATGATTGCGTGCAACGCACGGTCGTGCGTTTCCTTGACGCACGGATGGTTGTGGTCGTGCGTTCTCATCTGGGCAGATAACGGGAGTTCTGAGTTTGGTCGTGCATTTTGACGCACGAGCGGAATTGCCCGTGCGTGAGTCAAACGCACGGACGCCTGTTTCTTCCTATTTTTAGCTTTTCTGAATTTACCCGTGCGTTTTGACGCACTGGCGGATTTGCCCGTGCGTGAGTAAATTGCACGGGCGGTGTAGCTTCGTCTTCACGCCAGTTTTTATCTCTAATTATCGCACAGGCAGCGCACGATCATGCGTTCGACCGTGCGTGCCCAAAATTCTGCCAGTTTATTATAAAAGCGTAGAAAATGTCGCTACGGAAAAGACGGATTCCCCTCGCGGGAAAAACGCAGGAAACCCGCCATCTTCGCCCCTTCCACCAGAGGAGACAAGAGGAGGCCATTTCCAGCGATCTCCTTCGCCATTCCACCATCCGGGAGCATTTGCAAGCATTCTCCGCCACTAGTTCAAGCATTCTTCGCCGAGGAGACCATAGAAGCGCTGAAGATCGTTGGAGCGTGACAGCCTCCTTCGAGTCCGCACACCATCTGAGGGCCGAGCCCGGAGAGAGCCTGACAACCTCTCACTCCGGCCGAGAACCCAAGACGCAGTGACATCTTCTATGTGGTCCTTTCTAAACTTTGATGCTTGTGCTTTCTCTTTTTGTTGTTGTCCGAACGCTTGTTAGGTTAATGTTATGGATCCTTGCTTGTGTTCATGTGCAATGATGATGTGGTGGTGAGAATAGCTTTCATTGTTGTTGTGATAGCCTAGGTTGTTTGTGTGTGAAGCGACCTAGCAATTGCTAGTGGTGATGTTGGCGAAGAGGTGAATACGACCCTCACAAAACCTCGCACTGTGGCCATTCCATCCGCTTACCGAAGCGCGGCATCGCGGCCGCTGCATTCACCCACACTTTGTGAAGCGGTGCTTTTCGACCCGCATTTCTCTTATTTCCGCAGTAGCTTAGGAACCCAATCACAACGCCCCTATTTTACTTTATTCGCTCGAGTAACAATCGAATCACCACACGTTTCGTTCACCAGAACCTGCATTCCTTTGAGATCGACATTCAGGGAGTTCCTCCCTATTTTATTACTTGAGCGACCGGTGCACTGCCGTCGTATCGCATTTCGTGCTTGCTAATTAGCGTTGCTGAAATCGCGCATCATCTACCCACCTGCACAACACCAAACAGTAATAACACAACTGGGAATACCCTTCCAGCTCAATCCAAATACATAAAAAGGGTTGGGGAGCACCGTGTGCTTACCCCCAACAAACATAGCGCGCAGTTGCACACCAAAACGGGCCCAAAGAATGCACATTGTGAAGAAATGTGTTCAAGTGATATATAAGTAATAATGAACTAAAAGTGAAGTGCATAAGCAAGAAAACTATCCCGGATGAGTCCATAAAAGTGTATATAAATGGGACTCATCACACCCCCAGACTTACCTGTTTGCGCATCCCGAGCAAACAAATCCGGCGGGATAAGAAAATGGAAGTTAACGTAGAGAATTGCAAAGAAAGTGTAGGATGCGAAGTATCATACTCATGCAAATAGAAATTCAGTAAAAGAAGATTCTAACTATACTAACTAATTTATAATAGTATAAATGCATAAATAAAGATTTAAGTTTACTCAGATGGTGAATCATGAAGAATTTTGCAATCATGCTCCGGTGTGAAAGTAGACAAGCCACTCAGGAGGGTGTTGCTAAAGACCGGAATTCAGGGGTAACTCCGCTAAAATCCATCAACGTCATGAGCCATAAGCTTGCCCGGCCACACTCTCTCCATGGTGCTAGCAAACTCAAAAGGTGAATCAGTAGGGCTTTTGGGTTTTTACGAGGCTTAGGTTACGGAATAATATACAATGATAAACATGACGGCTACGCAACCCAAATGAGCTAAAAGACAATGCTGCACCTGAACAAGCCCAAGAACAATTCTAGTGTGACACACCCCAAGACTTATCTTGAAAACTGGGTGTGCACACATCTCACTCCAGACAAATACCAACTGAATTTTTCTATTACGCCCAAGGGGATTTCTTTTCATTTCATTTTTTTCAGATATTGCTTCTAACTTCATTTTTTTAATTATATTATCCCCGAATTGGGTTTCAAGAATGCATCCAGCACACAATATAATTTTTTTCACATCACAATAATTTCATACATCACACCCAAACAAGAAATATAATTTCTGTTAACTCACTACTTGGTTGCGATAATAGGATAAGCTTCAGGTTTTGGTGATTGAAAGAAGAACTGAAACAAAGGAGGGGTAGGCACAAATTGGCTTGCAAAGGTAAGCGTGTAGGTCATGGAAATCAAAGCTCAAACTAGCCAACTAGATGGCCTAAATCACGCTCAAATTTGTGAGTCGCTCTCACCCATGCTTCAAGAGTCGCTTGGGGCAAGTTCTTAGCCCACGAGAAAGATAAACCTTCCTTCCGACTCGAGCAACGCACAACTAGCGCTCGCTTACTCACAACACCAAGCTACCGCAAATTTCAGTCACATTCACCAAATGAGTAAAATAAATCAAAAACTACGCAAAAACACTAATTGTAAATTAAAAGCATAGAGATAATCTAATTTTACTCAAATTTCTATGCAAGCACGAATATGCGACTAGAACACTACTAGAGTCAACATCACACTCCGACTTGCAATACCTAAACTAACATTCTATTTCAAAATCCCAACCAAAATAAGCGTGAACGGAAGCACACAAACAAGTGAGTGCGCGCTTGTGTGGGTGTAGTGGTGTGCAATGGAGATGAACAATACTTATAAAATTGAACTAAAATGTACTTCTAGTATGCAGTGTCATGTGCACGTGCAATGAGTAACACATTGCGGCTCTCCCCCAGACTTAATCCAAGCAATAAAAGCAAATCATGTAACCATGAAAATTAAATAAAAGACTAGGGGAAGAAAAGTTACCCATGCTCAGAAATGAGCATACCAGAAGATTTGGCGTTAAATTCTGTAAATTTAGCTCCAAGAGTCTGCCATCAAAGAAATTGTCGCACACCTGCAGGCAAAGACTCCACGCACAAAGTATATATGTAAAACTAAACTATTAGCATGTTAGAGAAAAATAAAAGCAACAAAAACTTGGGTTGTCTCCCAACAGCGCTTTTGTTTACCGTCCTTAAGCTGGACTTAATACTTGTATTATGCAGTTTTAATAACATTGTCTAAACATAAAAGAGAAAACTAAAATATCCTAATTATTACAAGCATGCCAAAAAGATCAACTGTAAGTTGATTTAAAATAGTAACTAGAAATAAAAGAAATGGGTCTGAAGACCCAACAGCAGCAGTCCAGAAGATCAGGAGCCTTCCATCTCCATATTTCATCTTTCTTCATCCTATTCCTCTCCTCCAATCGGCGGTCATGGATGAAGTAGCGTTTACCACCCTGCACCCAGTCTTTCAAGGAAAAAGCAGGCAATGATGATAAGATGGAATAGATGATTGATTTCATCATTGCCATTTGCTTTTCCTTCAAAGACTGCCACTCAGAATTACCCAAAAAATGCGTCTAGATATTCAAGCACCTGCAGAGGGATAAATGAAATATCAGACATTAAAGAAGGCGGGGAAGCAGGAAGGATGAACTTATCAATATCCTTATTAAAAGAAAGAGGATTAGGAAATAAACTGGATGAAGAACTAAAAAATGAAACAAAGGAGGAGTGGTCCCAGTTTCACTCCTGGCAGGTTCCCAAGCTTGATCACAGCCAGTGTCATATGAGTCATAGCGAGGCGCATCTGAAAACTCGAAGGCATCAGTGGTGCGACAAATCTCCTTCACCAATGAGGAGGTGCACAACTCATCATCAGAAAGGTCTTCCTTGTCATCCCACTTAGGCTCAGCTTGGAGGTCCAGAACATCACCCTGCAAACAATCTTCGACAGGATCATCAAAAATATGTGTAGAAAAATTTTGCAAAGAAGCTGGAGGAACATAATCAATGTCAAAATCAGAAAGTATGAGATCTGGTTCCACCGCAAAAGGATCCGCAGACACCTCTCCGCTGGAGAGAACACTCTCCTCACCCCACTCCAGTGCATCTAGGAGCTCCCAATCCTCTCCATGTTTGTAATAAAATGAGTGATCATCATTACTAGGAGTAAAGCCATATACAGGGAGTGAAGAGTCCATGCAAGAAATAAGCTCGGGGGTTGAGGGCTCGATTCCCCCCACGGTTAAGGACTGAGCGATAGGGACTTTGTCATCAGGATGTGAAGGACTGCAGTTGGGAATTGGAGTAGGTAAAATACTTGGGCAATCCTTCAAAACATGATTTTCACTTTTACAAATTAAACATGCAAAGCCCCTACGATACGTAGCATTTAATTCCCTCATTTGATCGATATAATAGCTCATCATGTCATTAATGCTAGGTTCAGTCCAGGAGTACATTTTTTTAGAAGGATGCAGGTATAACAAAAATTGAAATTCTTTGCAAGAAAATCTACACAATCAATTAAAACTACTTCGAAAAACTTGCATTATAAGTCTACAACAGAATGGGATAAAAACAATGCTAACAATATATACTTAAGAAGCAAAATGAAAATAACAAAGAGGCTATACACACTAGAAGGAACTACTATCTCTTATCTCCCTCTACAACAAACTCACACGTCTGTGTTCCCCGGCAACAGCGCCAAAAACTTGATGCGCAAATCTCGCACACCGCTATAGGCGGTAGCGAGACTGCGGCACGAAACGGCAGTGTACCGATCGTTCAAGTAATATAAAACGAGGAGTGAATCCCCGAGTATCGAATCTCGAAGGAACACAGTAAGGTGGAGTTAACTATTGAGGAAGGACTTGAGATTGAAGTCCTTTAGGTCAGATGGATGCGAAAGAGGGGTGATTTGGCTTGTAGAAAATAAAGTAAAAGAGCTAAATCAACTACTCCTATACAGGCCTTGAGCGCACTACTTCGCTAGGCGGTATGGAAACTACGTAGGCCTTGAACGCACCACTTCACAAGGGCAGATGGACGAGAAGGCAAGCGGATGGAGTGGTTCGCACCGGCAGAAAGGTTTGAGGGCCATTAGCACCTCTTAGCTTGGCGGATGGATTACACGGGCCGTTAGCACTGCTTCGCAATGTGGATGGACGAGTAGTAAAGCTGATGGAGTGAAAACACTTTGCGGAAAGGAGAGTTGCATTCACATCTAACAAAGCTCAACCAAGATCATAGGCGTATCATTCTATAGTGATTCCACACACCAAGCATAAACAAAAAGAACATTCATAAATCCATAATGAAAGTTAATAATAATTAAAATAGGTTTAAGCAAGGTTCATCATCAAAGTATAGGTGATTTCATACCATACAACCTTAAAAGAGGAAAATAAGGGTAGAAATACAAACAACGATCGAGACTATGCCGTAGAAATGGGAGGATGCACTGGGTTGTCATTCCATGTCCTACAATCCATTCATCAGTTGCGTCTGGGATCTCTAAAGCTCTCACCACCTCTAGCCCGTCTTCTCGAGTGTCTACGTTGTCCACGTCATTGCCCTAGTTCTTCCTTGTAATCCGGCTAATATGGAGTGGAGATCACCTTCTTTAGAGCTTAGGATGATGGGGAAACACTATGGAGTGATACCCTCCCTTGGAAGAAGAAAAACGGAGCAATCGGCCCCTTCCGGCGGAAGAAATCGCGGAGCTGTTTGGATCCTGAAAACCTAAAAAATTGCTGTTTAAATAGAAAAGTTGCAGAACTTTGTTCATGCACGACCAAACGCATGACCGTGCGTAAAAATGCATGACCAAATTCAGAATGCTATTTTGGGTCATAGATGAATGTGCACGGTCAGATCGATCGTGCGTCAAGGAAACGCACGACCGTGCATTTCATGCAGACGTGAAATCTGGGCATAATGGATGTTCTACCCACCTGCACAGCACAAAACAGTAATCACACAGCTGGGAATACCCTTCCAGCTCAATCCAAATACATAAAAAGGGTTGGGGAGCACCGTGTGCTTACCCCCAACAAACATAGCGCGCAGTTGCACACCAAAACGGGCCCAAAGAGTGCACATTGTGAAGAAATGTGTTCAAGTGAAATATAAGTAATAATGAACTAAAAGTGAAGTGCATAAGCAAGAAAACTATCCCGGATGAGTCCATAAAAGTGTATATAAATGGGACTCACCACAAGCAGGGGGAAGTTCCTCGGTCACTTGCTCACCCCGGCAGTGGTGGAGCCTAATCCAGATAAGGTTAAGGCCATCTTAGAGTTGGGGGCGCCAAGGAGCACGGAGGAGGTTCAGCGCCTCATGGGGAAGTTGGCCGGACTCAGCAGGTTCCTCTCCAAGGCGGGTGAAAAGTGTGTGCCTTTCTTCAAGGTGTTACGGGGAAACAAGAAGTTCGAGTGGACCTCAGAATGCGTGGAATCTTTCCAAGCTTTGAAAGGGCAGCTCACCCGGGCTCCCCTACTCCCGGGACCAAGGCAAGGGGAGGATTTGTCCCTATACTTGGGGGTAGGATCTGAAGAAGTAAGTTCGGTGTTGGTCCGGGAAGAAGGGAGGAGGTAGTTCCCTATATACTACGTTAGCAGGGTGCTGAGGAAGGCGGAGCTCCGATACCAAATCTTGGAGAAGTTGGCTTTCTCTTTAGTGGTATCGGCTCGAAAGCTCAGGCCATACTTCCAAGCACACTCCACTAAAGTGGTGACCGACCACCCGCTTTGCAAAGTCATGGAAGGGGTGGAGCATTCGGGGAGGCTAGCCAAATGGTCCGTAGAGCTAAGTGAGTTCGACATCACATTTGTGCCCAGGATGTCAATCAAGGCACAAGCGGTGGCGGACTTCATGGAGGACTACGCGACTGAAGTGGAGGAGCATGAATCACCTCCCCCGGTGGCTGGAGGATGTTATTGGATGGCGCGTCAGGGAAGCACTCCTATGGAGGGGGAATCATCCTAATAAGCCCCCAAGGGACAAAGATCTAGCAGGCCTTGAGCATCCATTTCCCGATTACCAACAACCACGCCGAGTATGAGGCAGTGATAGCGGGCTTGCGGCTAACCGGGGAGCTGGGAGTGCAGGACGTGGAGGTCTCGACGGACTCCATGGTGGTAGCATGCCAAATCAGGGGGGAATTTGAAGCAAGGGAGCCGACCCTCCAATGATACCTGGAGAAGGTTAAGGGGGTCATCATCCAATTTCGCACTTTCTCCATCACACATGTGCCGAGAGAGGAGAGCACCCCGGCAGACCTCCTAGCCAAGTTTGGTCCTCAGGCTGGAGGGACAATAGCAAATCTCTTCCGACCTTCCATCGAAGAGGGGGAGCTGATGGAGGTGGATAAGCGAGCATCGTGGATGGATCCCTTCATCACCTTCCTGGCAGCAGGAAAGTTCCCTGAAGGAGACATAGATAAACGACGTGTTGGAACTGCGGTTCAGAATCGTCCCGGTGCTGCGGTGCTATTCGAAGCGGAAGGGTGTCCCCCGTGGGCCAAACTGGCTGCCCCGTGGATCCGCCCGAGGACCAAGTTGATATAAAGAACAGTTGCACCTTCACCAAACAGACCAATCTTTTGGTCGAGTTGGTAGCGCTGGGTCCTCTCAATTGGTATCAGAGGGGTTCGCAGGTTCGAAACCCCGGGGTCATTTCTGGGGGGGAGGGGGGGATTGTTGAAAGTGCCGTTCAGAATCGCCCCGGTGCTGCGGTGCTATTTGAAGCGGAAGGGTGTGTCCCTCATGGGCCTAACTGGCTGCCCGTGGATCCACCCGAGGACCAAGTTGATATAAAGAACAGTTGTGCCTTCACCAAACTGACCGGTCTTTTGGTCGATTTGGTGGCGCTGGGTCCTCTCACGGTGCTTCAGGTACAAGTCAGCCTATTATTCCTTACAGGTAGGAGGACTATTTAGAAAGACACTCTTGGGGCTCATGGCCCGCTGCGTATCGGAGGAGTAGGTCCCGAGAGTCCTCGAAGAAATCCACTTGGGGGAATGTGGGAGTCACTCCGGGAACCGAACTCTGGAGGGAAGAGTGTTGAGGCAAGGCTATTTTTGGCCTACCCTCATCAAGGATGCGACAGAATTTGTGAAAAATTTTCGTAGACCTTTATGGAGTGAGAAGGAAACGTGCAACTTAAAGATTCAAGCCAAACAACCAGAAGCAAATGGAGGAAAACAAGTAATCTTTATTGATAGCATAAACTTCATTACAAGATGAGGTATGCTTGGCGAGACATGATTTCTCCAGCACACAAAACCAAAGAGGAAAATTACACAACTTGAAGAAAGGTAACTGAGACCACTCCAGACCGCGCGGTCTCCTTGCCGATCTCTGCAAGCTGCCTAACCGCACAACACTGCCGGTTACAGAACACCACCTCATACCGCTGAGCAGACTGCACCCTCCTTGCGAACTCCACTGATTCTCCCGAACTCCAGCAACCCACACTGAAAGCTGCAGACCGCCCGAACACTTTTAGAGGAAGAGGTGATCGCTGCAGACCGCACTATCTGTAGAAGCTGCACAAGAAAATTCAATCAGCAGACCGCCCGGTCAATAATACAGACCCAGGAATTAGGATAAACTCAGCTTATACTTGGTGTGACAAATTTGCTGCTACAGTGGCTCCTATTTATAGGCATGGGACCTGATCCATTCACCACCCTAGAGATAGGATCACCACCCCCAGACCGCGCGACCAGACCGGTCAACCCGCGCGATCAGCAACAATTCTTTCTGCTTCATTTGATGATCTCGCTGGCTTCACTCCAGACCGCGGGAGATCGCCACTCCCTCAGTCAGATCACGACTCCATAAGGAGATCGCCAGACCGCCAAGAAGCCGCCCACCACCAGTGTTTGCCCGAGACCACAAACACTGTCTGTTATCCACAAGACCACGAACACCTGTTCGCATGCCGGCCTCCTTCTGAGACCAAGAACAGAGACATGTTCGTATACCAGCCTCCTCCTGAGACCGCGAATAGAGACCGCACGACTAAGAGCCTTATTCCGCGAATACCACCAGAAAACCCGGACAACCACCAGACCGGAATTCTGGAAACCTGGACCAACCTGTGCGGTCACGCCAGACCGGCACAGTCCTGAAGAAGCCAGTCCGCCACGCAGACACAGACAAACCGCGCGGCCTGAAGACGCCAACCCGCCATGCGGTCATAGACAGATTGCACGGCCTCACCTTCAGCCGCCTTGGACAGATACCAGCGGTCATGCCAGGAGACTTCGGCTAGGCTAAGACAAACCAGACTGCAGAATAGATCGCCAGGACGTGCGGTCTCACCAGACCGCCCGACCTCCTCCCAGACCGCCCAGATCCAAAGATGTCCACAAACTTCCACTTCAACATTTTCAACACTCCCCCTTGAAGTGGGAAGTTGAAAACAGCCCTTGTAAGCTCCTTAGCTGTGTGAACGACCCCTTTGCCAGCTCCTTTGTGAAGATGTCAGCAATGTTGTCCTGACTCCAAACATGCTCGACCGAAAGAGACCCCTCCAGCACCTTCTCACGAATAAAATGATGTTCGATCTCGATATGCTTGGTCCGCGCGTGACAAACTGGATTGGTCACCAGTTTGAGAGCACTCTCATTGTCACCGCAGAGCAGAGTCGGCTCCCGAACCTTCTTATGGACGTCTCCAACCAACCTCCTAAGCCAGATGGCTTCTTGAGCTGCCAAGGCCGAAGCCTTGTATTCCGCTTTCGTGGTTAAGACCGACGCGGAATCCTGCTTCTTGCTGCACCATGATATAGCCGTGGGGCCTGCCATGAAGATGTATCCAGACGTCGACTTCCGATCATCCGAATCTCCCCCTTAATCAGCATCCATGTATCTATGCACCTAGAAGCCCGCATCCCTCCTATTAAGAAGACCCATATCTGAGGTTGCCTTGACATACTTCAGAATGTTCTTGGCTTCTAGCAGATGAGGCATCCATGGCTCCGCCATATACCGACTCACTCTGCCAACTGCATATGCAATATCCGGCCTTGTGATCGCCAGATAGATCAAGCTCCCGACCAGAGCTCGGAACACCAACGGATCTTGCAGAATCCTTCCCTCATCCTTCTGAAGCTTCATAGCCTTCTCCAGAGGTGTGGAGATGCACTTCCCTTCCTTCATGCCGAACCGCTCCTCGATTCGCTCCGCATATCCAGCCTTGGACACCAGCACTCCACTCTCCTTCCTCTGCACCTCGAGTCCAAGGAAATGGTGAAGCTCACCCAGTTCCTTCATCTCAAATCTGATGGACAGCTCAGCCCGAAGCTACGCTACCTCCTCCTTCAAATTCCCCGTCACGATCATATCGTCGACGTATAGCAGCACGATAACTTGAAGCTCCCCACTCTTCTTGACGAACAAGCTTGAGTCTGAGTCTGAAGCACCAAACCCACAGAATAAGAGATACTCTGCAATCTTTCCATACCACACCCTCGGCGCTTGCATCAACCCATACAGGGCGTTCTTCAACTTGCAGACATGCTCCGGAAAATCTTCAGATACGAAGCCTGGCGGCTGGACCATGAAGATGTCCTTGTCAATCTCGCCGTACAAGAACGCATTCTTTACGTCAAGCTGCCAAATCTTCCACCCCCAACACGCTGCCAAAGCAATCACAACCCGAACTGAAGTCATTTTTGCCACCGGACTGAATGTCTCTTCATAGTCTTCACCGTATTGATGCAAGAACCCCCGAGCCACAAGACGAGCCTTGTACCGCTCGATATTGCCGTCAGCCTTCTTCTTAAGCTTGTAGACCCACTTGCATGTGACAGGAGTGGTGCCTTTGGGCCTGGGCACCAGAGACCAGGTCTTATTCTTCTCGAGAGCTGCCATCTCTTATTGCATCGCAATGTCCCACTCTTTCACGCCTTTGGCCTTTTCAAAGCTCGACGGCTCCCTCTCATCCAAGGGACAAGCAAAGAAACACGAGACAAAGCTCACCATGTTTCCTCCTGTATAACGATCATGGGCAATGATAGATCGCTTCGATCTCCGCAATGCCTTCCCCTAACTCGTAGTACCTTCGGCTGCTTCTTCCTTAGCTCCTCTTCCATACGTACTTTGAGCATCGCTCCCCCTGCTTCCTGATCTAGATGCCTCCGTCTCAGAACTAGATATTGATGGACAACCTGGTGACACAGGTAGCTCCACCTAAAGATTCTCCACAGCCCTCTCCGGCTCCTTCACCCTGCTCTCTGGTAGCTCCACACCAGAACTTCCCTTGTACGACGTCACCTCATCGAACACGACGTCGCGATATACAACAAATCTCCGCGTCTCCGGGTCCATGCTCTTCTAGCCCTTCTTCCAATCATCATACCCAACGAAGACTAGCTTCCTTGCTTTCGCATCTAGCTTCGTCCGAAGCGCGTATGGAACGTGCACATAGCAGGTTGAACCAAACACCCGAAGGTGTGCCACGCTTGGCTTTTCTTTGAACATCAATTCATGTGGGGTCTTCATATTGATGGGACTAAGAGCCATCCTGTTGAAGACATTCCCTCCGCCCAGAAGGACTTTGGGATACTCTTGGCATGCAGCCAACACTTGCATGTCTCCGTCAGATGACGGATCTTCCGCTCTACAACTCCATTTTGCTGTGGAGTATGTGCACAAGTAAGCTCCCTCTGGATGCCTGCTTTCCTGCAAAAAGTAGAGAACTCACCAGAGGTGAACTCCCCTCCGTTGTCAATTCTCAGCTTCTTAACTCGCAGTCCAAGCCGACCCTCCACAAGCTCCTTTAACTCCACGAACTTGGCAAACGCCTCCGCCTTATCCTTCAAGAAATATACCCAGACATATCTGGTGTAATCATCGATCAGCACCAACATATCTCTGCTGCCTCCGAGGCTTGGGGTAGCAGTCAGTCCCATCAAGTCACCGTGGATGCACTCCAATGGCACACTACTCCTTGTCTGCGACTTGTCAAATGGTATTCGATGAGACTTGCCGAACTGACATCCCGCACACACATGACCGTCTCCGTAGGAAGATAGACTAGGTAGGCCCTTGACCAGACCTTTCACCGCCATAGCTTTCAGCTTATCCATCCCTACATGCCCCAACCTCTCGTGCCAATCACAACACTGTCGTTTGTCCTCATCCTGTCAACATAAGAACTTGTCGATAAAACGAACAAGTCTTTAGCTCTCCTCCCCACATGAACTACCTCAGCCTTCACCGCCTCCACATTCCGAAGAAACCTCACTTCTGTTGAGCCAAACAGAACGTGATAGCCAGCGTCTACAGCGTTGGTCACGGAGAAGAGGTTTTTCCTCATTCCGGGCATATGATATACACTCTTCAAAGTTAGTGGCCCTCTATCACTGCCCAAGGAAACAACCCCCACCTTCTCTACAACATGCACGGTATTATCAGCAGTAATAATGACATCATTACCTGAATAAGGCTGCGCTGAAGAAAGCTTCGACTCGTCCCCGGTGAGGTAATGACCACACCCCGAGTCCACGATCCAGTCCTCCTGATAGTTGATAGGAGCCTCAGCTCCAACAGAAGCCGAGAAGGCTCCTCCCCATCCTCCATCAACCTATCTGGTTTCAGCTTCCCCCTTTCCTGCAGTAGCATGCCCCGGCTGAAGGTTCACCCGGCACTCCTTCCTGATGTGACCAACCTTTCCGCACCTGAAGCACTTGGGATCTTCCCCCTTCTTCTTCCCTTCAGCCTTAGAGGCATAGCCCCTCTCCTATTATCCAGAAGTTGAAGGAACATAGCCTCCTCCAGCGGTCTTCTTCTTATCCCACTTCTTCTTTCCGGTGAAGAGAACTTCGCCATCTCCCCCAGACACTGACACCCCCGCCATCTGCCTTGCCAGACTCTCATGCGAAGCAAGCAAATTTTCCAGCTCCAGCAGAGATGGCTGATTTGCCCAACCCTGCACCGACGTCAAAAAGGCAACATATTTCTTCTGCAAGCCACGAATAATGTTCCTCTTCAGCTTCGCCTTAGAAATTGGTTCGTCAGGATCCAGCGCTGAAATCTCGGCGCACAAGTTCTTCATCTTCAAGAAGAACGTAGAGATAGAAAGGTCACCTTGAGCCGATCTGGCCAGCTCATTCTCCAGGAATTGAAGTCTTGCCACATTCTTCTTGTTAAACAGCCCATCCAGGGCTCTCCAGATCTCCGCAGCTGATGTACACCCCAAGATGTGATCAAACAAATCAGGTGATATTGATCTCTTCAGAGCAAACTCTGCTTTGGCATTGAGCCTCCTCCAGTTCCTCACCTCATGATGGTTATCTCCAACCAAAAAAACTTCCTCCGTGCTCACTCCTCCAACCACCTCCCAGAGGTCCTCACCCAGAAGATAGCTTTGCATACACGACTTCCACTTCTTGAAGTTAGTCGATGTAAGCATCTCAATTTCAAGACCTCTTGCAAAACCACCTTCCATTGCTCTACCACTGGTTCCTTCTTCACAAAGGCGATGGCTACTCTAAGTTGCTCACTGCTCTACCCACTCCAACCTGGCTCTGATACCAGGTGAAATTTTTTCGTAGACCTTTATGGAGTGAGCAGGAAACGTGCAACTTAAAGATTTAAGCCAAACAACCAGAAGCAAATTGAGGAAAACAAGTAATCTTTATTGATAGCATAAACTTCATTACAAGATGAGGTATGCTTGGCGAGACATGATTTCTCCAGCACACAAAACCAAAGAGGAAAATTACACAACTTGAAGGAAGATAACTGAGACCACTCCAGACCACGCGGTCTCCTTGCCGATCTCTGCAAGCTGCCTAACCGCACAACACTGCCGTTTATAGAACACCACCTCAGACCGCTGAGTAGACCACACCCTCCTTACGAACTCCACGGATTCTCCTGAACTCCAGCAAACCACACTGCAAGCCGCAGACCGCCCGAACACTTTCAGAGGAAGAGGTGATCACTATAGACCTTACTATCCGCAGAAGCTGCACAAGAAAATTCAATCAGCAGACCGCCCGGTCAATAATACAGACCGCAGGAATTAGGATAAACTCAGCTTACACTTGGTGTGACTAATTTGCTGCTACAGTGGCTCCTATTTATTGGCGTGGGACCTGATCCAGTCACCACCCTAGAGATAGGATCACCACCCCCAGATCGCGTGACCAGACCGGTCAATCCACGCGATCAGCAAAAATTCTTTCTGCTTCATTTGATGAGCTCGCCGGCTTCACTCCAGACCGCGGGAGATCGCCACTCCCTCAGTCAGATCGCGACTCCACAAGGAGATCGCCAGACCGCCAAGATGCCGCCCACCACCAGTGTTTGCCCAAGACCGCAAACACTGTCTGTTCGCCACAAGACCACGAACACCTGTTCGCATGCAGCCTCCTTCTGAGACCGAGAACAGAGACATGTTCGCATACCAGCCTCCTCCTGAGACCGCGAACAGAGACCGCGCGACTAAGTGCATTAGTCTGCGAATACCACCAGAAAACCCGGACAACCACCATACCAGAATTCTGGAAACCTGGACCAACCTGTGCGGTCACGCCAGACCGGCACAGTCCTGAAGAAGCCAGCCTACCATTCAAGTCACAGACATACCGCGTGGCCTAAAGACGCCAACCCGCCACGCGGTCACAAACAGACTGCGCGGCCTCACCTTCAGCCGCCTTTGACAGATACCAGCGGTCATGCCAGGAGACTACGACTAGGCTAAAACAAACCAGACCGCAGAACAGATCGCTAGGTCGTGCGGTCTCACCAGACCGCCCGACCTCCTCCCAGACCGCCCAGATCCAAAGATGTCCACAAACTTCCACTTAAACATTTTCAACAGAATTCGCAAGGAAGTGTTCAAAGTGTCAGCTCTATGCTCCACTCCAACTCCTCCCGGCTCAAAGGATCCGGACCATTACAGCTCCGTGGCCCTTCGCTATATGGGGCTTGGACCTGGTAGGTCCCTTCGAGCAAGCTAGTGGCCAAAGGAGGTTCCTATTGGTAATGATTGACTATTTCTCCAAGTGGGTAGAAGTGAAAGCGCTGGCCAAGGTAACCTCCCAGATGGTGAGAAATTTGGTATGGGGCGAGATTATTTGCAGGCATGGGTTGCCGTTGGCCATAGTGACGGACAACGGACCCCAATTTGCCAGCGAAGAGTTTGTTAGTTTTTGCACCCAAATCAGCATAGACCTCAGGTTCGCGTCGGTCCACCACCCAAGGAGCAACGGTCAGGTGGAGGCGGCAAACAAGATAATTGTCAACCTGTTGAAGAAGAGGGTGGAGAATCTCAGAGGCAATTGGGTGGAGCAGCTACCCTCGGTCCTATGGGCCTTGAGGACTACTCCAAACACGGCCACAGGAGAGACCCCCTTCAAACTGTCTCATGGGTCCGAGGCCGTCCTCCCGATAGAATTCGAAGTCAAAACCCCTAGGGTGATCACCGCGGGCGAAGAGATGAATAATGGCTAATAGAAAATGATGCAGAGCAAAGGTTGTCCCTGGAAATGGTAGAAGAGCTCTGGGACCTCGCTACTGTCTGACAGGAGGATTTCAAGAGGAGGATGGTGATGTGCAAATCTCGCACACCGCTATAGGCGGTAGCTAGACTGCGGCACGAAATGACAGTGTATCGATCGTTCAAGTAATATAAAATGTGGGAGTGAATCCCCAAGTATCGATCTCAAAGGAACACAGTAAGGTGGAGCTATCTATCGAGGAAGGACTTGAAATTGAAGTCCTTTAGTCGGATGGGTGCGAAAGTGGGTGATTTGGTTTGTGGAAAATAAAGAAAAATATCTATCCTATGCAATGCCGCTATGCAATGCTTCGCTTGGCGGGACGGAGACCAGTCAGGCCTTGAGCGCACTGGGTCGCAAGGGCGGATGTACGAGTAGGCAACCAGAATCGAACTGTGCAGGCCTTGAGTGCGCTGCTACGTTGGGCGAATGGATTACACGGGCCGCTTTGCCACGCTTCGTTGCGCGGATGGACGAGAAGGCTTGCGGATGGAGTGGGTCACATCGGCGGAATGAGGGTCGCAAGCACCTCGTCAACAAGCACGCCACTAGCAATTGCTAGTGCGGCACACGGAACACTCACACCACAATCACCACGAAAGCACACCTCAAGCACTCATAATCATGAAAACATTTCATAATATATAACATGAAGTTCAACAAATATAGAGTGCAACATCATCAACATAAGAGAAACTAACTACAATCATAAGGAGGAAAAGCTTGAAATACAACCACATCCAGAGACTTGTTGGGATTCACGTTAGGAATCGTCGGGTTGTCAATCCGCGTCCTAGCTCGGTCCACAACTGCGTCCGGGGTCCAGAGGAGCTGTCACCATCCCTCCAATATACCCGTCTTCTCCGTGTCACGATCCGGCCGCCACAAAAGCTGTATACTCCTTCCTTGGTTGATGAGAGTAGGGCTAGGATCTCTCCCTTGAAGTGCTTGGATGATGAGAGGTGGCCTCGGGTGAAAGGGGGAGGAAGAATGGACGAAAATGGAGCAGTCGCCCCTTACGGCGGAAGAAATCGCGGAACTGTTCGGGGCTGTCAAAACCTAAAAAATCACAGTTTAAATATAAAAGTTGTAGAATTTTGTTCATGCACGACCAAACGCATGACCGCGCGTAAAAACACACGACCAAATTCAGAATGCTATTTTGGGCCGCAAATGAATGCGCACGATCAACCAGATCGTGCGTGAAGGATAAACGCACGACCGTGCGATCTGGAAAATTGCAAAATGACATAAATTCTTAGATAGAAGAGGGAAACTCGTCCGATTTTGCTCACGCGCGATCAAAACTGACCGAGCGCGAACAAAACGCACGAGCCTGGGTAGATCACCATTTATAATTACTGCAGGAATCACACGGTCGCTGAAATCGTGTGTCAAGGAATCGCACGACCGTGCGATTTCTCCAGGTTATAATTCCCATAGAATGTAGAACTGCCCACCTGTAATATAAACCAACAAGCTGGGGAACATACCACCAGCACACATAAATATATAATAACAACAAAAAAAAGACATGGGGAGCATCATGTGCTTACCCCCAGCAGAATAGTGCGCAATTGCACACCACAATGGGCCAAAATGAGCACTTCGTGAAGAAATGTGTTCAAGTGAAATATAAGCAATAATCTGCAGAAAGTGAAGTGCATGTGCGTGAAAATAAGCCCAGATGAGTCCAAATATGTGTATATAAATGGGACTCATCACACCCCCAGACTTACTTATTTGCGCGTCCCGAGCAAACAAATCCTAAGCAAGCGGGGAAAGAAAAGTAGATGGCTTAGAATTACAATACAGAGTACCAAGTGAAGTCGCATGCTCACGTGCATAAGAAATATAATAGAGAAGATTTCTCATTATACACAAACAGTTTGTAGATTTCTAGAAGAGTAAAAGCTTATTACAACCACTCAAAATGGTGAACTACGGTGAATCATCCGGTCACGCGTACAGAGAAAGTAAACTAAGCGCTGTGTTGAGCATTGCTCAAGATTGGGGTGCCGGACAAACTCCACCGAAATTGATCGGTGTCGGTGACCATAGGCTCGCCCGGTCACATTCTCTCCACGACACTAGGTTGGTTCATAGCGTGAGTCGGTAGGACTTTAGGTTAGAGATGGGGCTTGGGTTACGGTGAGGTAAACAAAGATAAACACGAAGGCTGAGCACACCTAAACCCAAATGAGCAAGTGCAAAGCACTATCCAAGCAGCCACAATACGCGCTGGTGCACCACACCCCCAGACTTGAACTTGAAAACATGTGTGTGTGCACCACTACTCCCAAAATATATCTCACAAAGATTTTCAATTAGACTCTTTCATTTTTCTTTTTCTTTTTTCAAATCTTTTTATTATATATTTTTTTTCTTTTTCATTCTTCAGTGATTCCAGCAAATTTTCAAAGATGCACATCCATACTTTCACATTTTATTTCCACAATCAACACCACCAATTTAAAATTTTGACAACGTGCTTGCATCTGGGTGTGCGACTAGGATTGGAGTTTAGGCTTTGGTGAACAATAGTTGAGCTGAACCAAAAGAATAGGGTAGGCACAAAGGGGCTAGCAAGGGTAGACAATATCAGGAATGGCACAAAGGCTCGACCGGGCCAAAATACGGCCTACGTCACTCTCACGCACTAGAACTATCCTATGCCAATCTTTCAAGAATCGCCTGGGGCAAGTTCTAGCCACCGAGAAAGTTTCTCCTTTCTCCCGACTCAAGCAATACGAGTGTAACGATCGTTTACACACATCCCTATGCTACAGTTTGATTTGCACCGCATTCACCATTTGAGTAGAGTAAACAACATTTACATTAATAGAAAAATGTAAAACCATAAGTATAAAAAGAAGTCTAATCTACACAAATTTCTATGCAACCGAGCACTCGACTAAGAGCACTACTGGAGTCAACATTTTACTCCGCTACATAGTCCTAAGCCATCACCTAGCCTTTCCCAAATATGCAGAAGAATTAAATTCAACTTAGAGCATGCATACAGATGAGTACGCGTTCAAGTGGGTGATCTGGTGTGCGGAAATGATGAACAATACTAAATAAATGCGATAAAGTTACTTCTAGTATGCAATGCAACATGTGCGTGCACAATGGGTAACAAAAAGCAGCTCTCCCCCAGACTTAATCTAAGCAATCAAACATAAGATAAAACCATGAAATTCAAAATGAAGTCTAGGGAAAGAGAGTACCCAATGCTCATAAGTGAGCATACCAGAAGATTGGCATGTAAACCAAGAAAAAGCTACAACATTCGCCAGCTAGAAGAAGGACCTGCAGGGGTGAGCTCTGCAAAAACAAAAGAAAAAATACAAAGCAAAATGAAATACAACTAACTAAACTAAACTAGATGAAAATAAAAATGCAGGAAAAGGTAAGATAACTACTGGGGTTAATGTCATCACAGCACGACTTATTCAAATTTAAAAGAGTTCTAGCTAATGGGCGTATGAAAAAGGAAATGAACAGGTAACTGTTCTAATATGCCTGTCGGTAGCGGGTACCGATACACCGACAGAACAGTTACGCCTCTACCCGAATATAAATAATACCTGCTCGTCACAGGTAGAGGGAATAAAAAGTAAGAAGTGGAGGAATCCTCACTCAACTCACCAAAATTATCCTTGCCCAGCAAGGTGTCGTCTTCATGGAGGTGGCATGAGGAAAAGGTAATGAGTGGGGTTTCCACTATGGTGGAGGGGTCAACCTCCTCACATATGAGGTTACGCTCCTCATTGACTTGAGCAAAATGCTCCAAGTCCTCCTGAAGTACCTGTGAAGACTCAGCCTGCACAAGCTCAGATGATGAAGGGGGGTTAGGAAATAAAAGGGGAGAAAAACTTAAATAAACATCAATCGGGGGAGTGGTCCCGGTCTCACTCCCAGCAGGATCCAAGCATAGATCACTGTCGGTATCATATGAATCATAGCGAGGGGAATCCGGGAGTTCAAGGTCCTCAATGGTGAGGTGGACCTCCTCGTCCAATAAGGAAGTGCAAACCTCCTCATCTGGAAAGGAATCCTCCTCATCCCACCTTGGCGCATCATCGTGTTCCAAGAAGTCACACTCCCCATTGGAGAGAATAACATCCTCGTCCCATTTTGACGCAACCTCATGTTCCGAATGAACCTCCTTCACAACATCATCAACCAACTCACAAAGAATAGGAGTAGAAAATTCTTGCAAAGAAGGCGGAGGAACAACAGTAATAACATCATCTGAGAAAATATAAATAGGTTCCTCCGGGGGTGAATCCAAAAGAGGAGATGGAAGCAAAGGGAGAGGAAACTCCACCACGTCATCACACTGAGCAGTCAAAAGTCTGATGGCAATATCTGCAGAAGTCTCCCATAGACAAGGTGGTACTGCGAACTCATCATCAGAATCAGAAGGGGCAACCAAATGAGAGGTGGATAGAATGACACGGATATCCAGTTCGTCATCCATCTCCATCTGGCGCTGGAATTCTGCACAGTATTTCAACGCATGCTCGGTGCTATGACAACACAAACATAATTTTCTATTCCACGTCAGTCCTTGCTTGGCCGGTGAGGAATACAAAAATGATGGAAGTGGCAAAGAAGAGTGGCCATAAGACTTGGGTACAATGTATGAAGTGTTGTAGGAAGACGATGCTTCATGCACTGAACCGTGAGAGTTATGCCCAACATCTTCAGTGGGCACTCATCACTATAATGCCTAGCATCCCCACACCATTTGCAACGTATATTCAGATAAGAAAACATGGTGCAAAGGAAGATTTCACCAAACAGAAATATTCTAAGCAAGAATTGACTATACACACACAATAAAATTGAAAGCCTGCTTTTGAAAAAATTGCAAATAAAGATTAGAAACAAAGAAATTAAAAGATGGTACTTATATATAAAAATACATAAAATGGTATAAACAAGGGGAAAAGGGTTACTATCTCTTGTCTCCCTCTCCAGAAAACTCACACGACTGTGTTCCCTGGCAACGACGCCAAAAACTTGATACGCAAATCTCCACACCGCTATAGGCGGTAGCTAGACAGCGACACGAAATGGCAGTGTACCGATCGTTCAAGTAATATAAAATGTGGGAGTGAATCCCCAAGTATCGATCTCGAAGGAACACAGTAAGGTGGAGCTATCTATCGAGGAAGAACTTGAAATTGAAGTCCTTTAGTCGGATGGGTGCGAAAGTGGGTGATTTGGTTTGTGGAAAATAAAGAAAAACAACTATAACTACTCCTATGCAATGCCGCTATTCAATGCTTCGCTTGGCGGGATGGACGCTAGGCAGGCCTTGAGTGCACTGCGTCACAAGGGCGGATGGACGAGTAGGCAAGCGGAATAGAACTGTGCAGGCCTTGAGCGCGCTGCTACGTTGGGCGAATGGATTACACGGGCCGCTATGCCACGCTTCGCTGCGCAGATGGACGAGAAGGCTTGCGGATGGAGTGGGTCACACCCCGGAATGAGGGTCGCAAGCACCTCGTCAACAAGCACGCCACTAGCAATTGCTAGTGCGACACACGGAACACTCACACCACAATCACCACGAAAGCACACCTCAAGCACTCATAAGCATGAAAACATTTCATAATATATAACATGAAGTTCAACAAATATAGAGTGCAACATCATCAACATAAGAGAAACTAACTACAATCATAAGTAGAAAAGGAGGAAAAGCTAGAAATACAACCAGATCCAGAGACTTGTTGGGATTCATGGTAGGAATCGTCGGGTTGTCAATCTGCGTCCTAGCTCGGTCAACAACTGCGTCTGGGGTCCAGAGGAGCTGTCACCTTCCCTCCAATATACCCGTCTTCTCCGTGTCACGATCCGGACGCCACAAAAGCTGTATACTCCTCCCTCGGTTGATGAGAGTAGGGCTAGGATCTCTCCCTTGAAGTGCTTGGATGATGAGAGGTGGCCTCGGGTGAAAGGGGGAGGAAGAATGGAAGAAAATGGAGCAGTCGCCCCTTACGGCGGAAGAAATCGCGGAACTGTTCGGGGCTGTCAAAACCTAAAAAATCACAGTTTAAATAGAAAAGTTGCAGAATTTTGTTCATGCACGACCAAACGCACAACTGTGCGTAAAAACGCACGACCAAATTCAGAATACTATTTTGGGACGCAAATGAACGCGCACGATCGACCAGATCGTGTGTGAAGGATAAACGTACGACCGTGCGATCTGGAAAATTGCAAAATGACATAATTTCTTAGATAAAAGAGGCAAAATCGTGGGATTTTGCTCACGCACGATCAAAACTAACCGTGCGCGAACAAAACGCAAGAGCCGGGGCAGATCACCATTTATAAGTACTGCAGGAATCGCACGGTCGCTGAAATCGTGCGTCAAGGAATCGCACGACCGTGCAATTTCTCCAGGTTACAATTCCCATAGAATGAAGATCTGCCCACCTGCAATATAAACCAACAAGCTGGGGAACATACCACCAACACACAGAAATATATAATAACAACAAAATAAAGACATGGGGAGCATCATGTGCTTACCCCCAGCAGAATAATGCGCAATTGCACAACACAATGGGCCAAAATGAGCACTTCGTGAAGAAATGTGTTCAAGTGAAATATAAGCAATAATGTGCAGAATGTGAAGTGCATGTGCGTGAAAATAAGCCTAGATGAGTCCAAATATGTGTATATAAATGGGACTCATCAGATGGCCAGGTACTTTGATACACATATCAGAATAAAGCAATTCGAGAAGGGAGATTTGGTCCTGAAGAAGGTACATGCTGCCGGGAGAGGAGCCGTTGTAGGTATGTTAGAGCCCAATTTGGAAGGGCCTTACATTGTAAGCGAAGTGCTCAAGTCGTGGGGTAACACCTCCAGGATGTGGAAGGGGTATCTCTCAGCCGAGCCAAGATTGGGGATGGTTTGAAGAGATTTTACCCTTAGCAAATTTTTGTAACTAACTTATGGATGTTTCCTCCTCAATACATATATTTTGAAGTAGTTCTTGAGCAGTTTACAAGTCCTTTGGTGCTGGAATGCCCCAGATCAATTCCGCTGCCGGGCTCTCATAGACGGTGGGTCAGGTTGATCTCTAGAGAGGCTGGCAAGGTAACAAGCCCTTTAGTGCTGGAATGCCCCAGATCGATTCCGCTGCCAGGCTCTCATAGACGATGGGTCAGGTTGATCTCTGGAGAGGCTGGCAAGGTTACAAGTCCTTTGGTGCTGGAATGCCACAGATCGATTCCGCTACCGGGCTCTCATAGACGGTGGGTCAGGTTGATCTCTGGAGAGGCTGGCAAGGTTATAAGTCCTTTGGTGCTGGAATGCCCCAGATCAATTCCGATGTCGGGATCTCATAGATGGTGGGTCAGGTTGATCTCTGGAGAGGCTGGCAAGATTACAGGTCCTTTAGTGCTGGAATGCACCATATCGATTCTGCTGTCGGGCTCTCATAGACGGTGGGTCAAGTTGATCTCTGGAGAGGCTGGCAAGGTTACAAGTCCTTTGGTGCTGGAATGCCCAAGATCAATTCCGCTGTCGGGATCTCATAGACGGTGGGTCAGGTTGATCTATGGAGAGGCTGGCAAGGTTACAAGTCCTTTGGTGCTGGAATGCCCTAGATCGATTCCGCTGCCAGGCTCTCATAGTTGGTGGGTTAGGTTGATCTCTGGAGAAGCTGGAAAGGTTACAAGTCCTTTGGTGCTGGAATGCCCCAGATCGATTCCGCTGCCAGGCTCTCATAGACGGTGGGTCAGGTTGATCTCTGGAGAGGCTGGCAAGGTTACAAGTCCTTTGGTGATGGAATGCCCCAGATCGATTCCGCTGCCGGGCACTCATAGACGGTGGGTCAAGTTGATCTCTAGAGAGGCTGGCAAGGTTACAAGTCCTTTGGTACTGGAATGCCCCAGATCGATTCCTCTGTCGTGCTCTCATAGACGGTGGATCAGGTTGATCTTTGGAGGGGATGGGAAGTAAGTTGCTCCTAGTAGGGGACCTGGTTCGCAAACAACCTCAAGGCCCAGGCGAGGCGAGACCAGGAGTATGTTCGCGTAAGAGAATAGGCCGCGACAGAGCGACTGAGCCTGTTGTTCGCAAGGCGCGCTAAGCCCAGCCCGAGTTCGCAAATTTACTAGTAAATTTTGGTGATGTGAGTAAAAACGGCAAATCAGGGAGGGCTTGTCGACGCGACAACCCATGAGAAACACGGGAAGCTCGCGAGAAGAGAGAGCGAGCGAGGCGAGGTAATATTAACACCGCTTGCAACGTTTCCTTGCGAGGTATAGTCTAAGTATGGATGTTGTCCTAAAGTGTGATAGACTTATCATCACCGCGGAAGAGAAAAGCGCGAGAACGACCCGGATACAACACCGATATGGGGGAATTATTAAGCAAGGAGATGCGAACACGAGTGCCAAATGAAAATGATAAGACACGAGCGCAAGGAAAGCAGTACCACAAAACGTTGGAATCACGTGAGCATAAAAATGTGCGGGCGTGAGTAAAAGATAAAAAAGAAATTAAATTTAAAAGATAGACAAAATATTTTCTTCATTGCTCAAAGATGTTTACAGTTAACGGCGAACTCGCCGGTCAAAAACAAAAGTTTTTACATTTGGCAAAAAATAGAAACATTAAAGCAGCCCGTCGGAGAATTCTTTAATCACTCCCGCAATCTTCCACCTCAGAGACCTGCGCGAACAGATCAGGGGCAACATCCTCGGTGGTGAACTCCATTGCGTCAGGGATGATCAGACCCTCTCCTTTGAGGGTGTCGAAGACGAGTTCGGTTATCCCTATCGAGTTCTTGCGGGCTGCCTCTTTTTCACAGAGCGACTGGCCTCGAGTCTCGGCTCGCGGGGGGGTGGGGGGAACACCGCCAGGGTCAGGTCGCGTACTTGGTCCTTGGGGTAAGTGTTATACATATCCAGGTCAGAGATCCTCGCAGTTAGTTTGCTCACGGTCTCGGCATCCTGCAGAAAGGAAGTTAGCAAAGGAAAAGCGAAGCGAGACTGAAAAAGAGTTTTGCAAGCATTACTTACCAAGCCGCCCTGAAGGCTGGCGAGCAATCCCTCAGACAAGACCTCCTCTCTCTTAAGCTCTGTGACCTCATCCGCGGACTTCTGGAGCTCGACGTTGAGCTCTCCGATTTCCCTGTTTTCGGTGAAGTTCCGGCGGCCCACCATGTGGGTAAGCTCTGTTGCCCGGAACTGGGCTCGCATGGCCTCATATACGAGCCCTTTCGGCGTGAAGGTCCTGAAGAGGGAAGCGACCTCGCGGACGTAGAGCCCGAAGGCGAGGGCAAACACTTCGCCTCCGATTTTGTCACTCTCCACCCAGGACGGGAGGAGGGAGGAGCAGACAATCTTATTCTGCTCGGGATCCCACGCGAGCAACGACTCGCCAACTGCATCCGGGAGCTTCGTGCCGAGCCCGAAATTCTTGTGGATCGTTGGCTTAGGCTTGCTGGCCGCTTCTTCTGGCTCCCCGCCCTCATAGGCGGGCTCCTGATTCGCCAGCGGGGAAAGAGGGGGCTCTGATATGGACAGATGAACGATGTTCTTCCCCTTAGTAGCAAAGGGGGACTTCTTGGCCTTCTTCGCCTGTCCCTGCGAGGCGGGCCGGCTCAGAGAATGAGGATGCTTCTTTCCCAACGAAGAGCCCGGGAGGTCGCGAAATGCCTCGGCGGCCACGCTCATGAGCGGGCCAATGGAGAGGGAGGAAGATGGCACGTGCGGGGGGGGGGGGGGGGGGGGGGGGGGGGGTTGAGCGGAAGATCGCGCTCTCCTGCAAAGGTGACTAAGAGAGTTAGCTAACAAAAAGGAGGGGGGAGAGTAGGGAAATTTGCGAGTACGAGTCAGACCTTCCCCCTGGAGGATAGGCATCAGCGAGTCCACCAGCTGCCGGAGGAAGACGACCTCGAAGTTCTTTCAATGAAGGTATTGGTACATCATCGCGTCATCGCCCCCTAGCGTTGCAGGATGGCAGAAAGTGGCCTCGTCTAGCTGGAGTGGAGTGTAGGAGATGTTGCTGATCGAAAGGACCCTTCACCAGGACGTACTTCTGCATCCAGTAATGGGACATGTTGACGGTTTTGTAGAGGGTCACGTGTTGGCTCGCGAAGTGAGCTGTCCCATCCCTGTATGCGCGGAACGAAAACACCTTGCGGAAGACGAGTAGACTAAACTCAAACTTCTTGGCTCGCAAGCAGCTTGCGAACGCGACCAAGACGGTGATCGCATTCAGCTTCAGCTGGCTAAGCAGTACACCAAAATACTTGAGTACCTGGAAGAGTCCTTGAGGGTTAGAACGCTGCTCGTGAAGCGAGTCAGGAAATACTGAGAATATTCTTCGCTAGGCGAGCTAGAAAGGTATACCTGGCGCACTTCAGGCCAAATCGGGAGTCGCAACCCACTCTCAAAGTGAGCAATGGGGATGGCGAGCTCATCGGCGGGGGGATCATTGATAGTATCTCTGTTTGTGGGGCAGCGGGCCACGAATCCAGAGTGCTGGTATCAGTCCACTGTGGCTAAGTATTCCTCTCTAGTGAGGATGGCGCAGAAGAAGGGGCCCTCGCGAAAGGCTCTAGCACACTTGGCTCGCCCCTCTGTCTCCAAGTCTGCGACCATGGCGTTGAAGGGATGCGAGTCAGAGAATTTGCTAGAGCGAACTAGGGTTTGCGAGAGAGTTAGAAGAAGAGAAACACGAAGGAAGGATAGTAAATGCGGTGGTTAGAAAGCAAAAAGGCAGGCTATTTATAGAAATGAAAATAGCGGGAAGAATTCGAAGCGCCGGTAGCTGCGGATAGCGGATGCGCGCGGTATTTTTCCGCCTCCAGGGGCCTTGTCCGCTCCTAGAGAGTTAGCGTCTCGCCAAAGTCCCTCTCGCTAGTCATCGGCAAGCTAGGGCCAGATAAAGAAATAATGTGAAACGCGAGAGCAGGTCACGACAACGAGCGATAAAAGTATAATAATCTGCAGAAGTAATCAATGAGCAAGCGAGCCAGACATAGCAAAGAAAAAGATAAATAAAAGCGGAAAGTACGGGCTCGCAGGCGAGTCAAAGTATCATTATTACAGACCATTGAATTGTTTGCGACCCCTCCCTACGATGGGAAGGGTAAAGAAAAATAGATAAATAGAAAGCAAACTGCGAAGAGAGGTTCCTTAATAGCGTAACCACTTCCAGTGACCGCGACCTCGCACACCTGAGTGAGGGGGAACTCACGGTTAGTGGTACTCCCTAACTAACTTGGCCACGTGAGTCATCAGTCGCGCGTAATCCTCAATCCGAGCAATGTACACCCCAAGGGAAGTCAGCTCGTCATGATCGACCGGCCGCACCTCGGCGAGGACGCGCGCGTTTGCGTCCTCCATCGCAGCAAATCTTTCCTCAAACGTGAGCCGATCCAGCCGATTTTGTTTATGTAGATCCCGCAGCAGGGAAGTATGCTTCTGGAATATCTCGGTGACCCGCCTCTTCATTTGCTCTAGATTACCGGGGTCCGCCAGAAAATCCGCGACCTGACTCGGCCAGGGAGGTGGAGACATCTCCAACGCTCCACACTCCGACGCTGTGGGCGGGGTCAGGGGATCACCTGCGAGGTAGAAATCAGCAAAGAGGTGGAAAAGGACACTCTGCAGGGATGGACTAACCTAATGGAGAAATTTGGGTACTGGGCCACTGGCGAGAGGTGCTAGGCTGGCCCTGAAACGCTTCGACGAAGGCAGGAGTGACGACCTTCACCAGTCCGGGAGGGAACACGGTTTTGGCAGGGAGTCCGGGCTCAGGAAGTAATGTCCCTTAGAGGCTCCTTGGTCCCAGAGTGCAGAATCCGGGAATGATTATAGTATGATTCGGCAGGGCCGGCGGGTCCGAGGGAGGAGGTATCCGGTCCTCCAAATTAGCGACATCAGACACTGCATAAAAAGGGAAGCTTAGCGAGTGAGAAAATATGTTACACAGGAAGGCGAGGAGAGCTACTCACCCCATGCAGAAGGAGGGCCCCGCAGGTCGGCGACCCCCATATCTGCGAGAAGGGTACAGGCGCCACCAAGGGTGGGAATGTGGGTCTCCATAATTGTTTTCCCCAGGGTATTCTCCCCAGGGGAAGCGTTATGCGAGTGAAGAAGTAATGTCAGAAGGGAAAGGCATTAATCAGTGAACTGGGCAATAGTACCTGCGAGGCGAGCTCATCAGAAGGGGATGGAGACGAAAAAGTGGACCTATCCTCACTGGGTGAGCATCGGATGGTCTTCGCCGTTTTGAAGGAGGTCAGAGGCGGCGCATGCAGCGGAGAGGCCCAGGAAGCGAGTGCGGTGGCTTTCCCTTTTTGTGCCGCCTGCGAAGCCTTCAGGCGAGCCAACAACTCCTTTTTGGACATCTCATTGGGGCTCGCGGAGAGTAAGAAAAGGGAGAGAGGAAGAAAAAGTTTGAACATCAACCGGGAGGGGTGGTATTTATAGTGGTGGGCATGGGCCCCACCAAAAGATTCGTGCCTCATCGTCGAAAGGCCGGCGAATATCCGAGGTTGGATGATTCTTCGCGAGCCCAGGTAGCCTCGCGAAGAGCGTAGATTTTGTAAAACTCCGATATTCGCCAGGAGTTGGGCGTGGATATTAGAAGTCAACAGGCGGAGGAGGTGACAAAGAAGGCGAGCCAGAGTCTCAGAGTTCGCTCGCAAGAAGGCAGGCGAGCCGGGCACTCGCCGACCGCTCGCAAGAAGGCAGGCGAACCAGGCACTCGCCGACCGCTCGAAGGAAGGAGGGCGATCCAGATCTTTGCGGTCCGTCGCAGCGGTCTTCTGGACGAGTCATATTGTTTCCAAATTTTTGTGTTCAGCGAAATCCAATCTGCGTTCGCGAACACCCGACTTCAGTTGAGATCGATGAACTCAGCTCAGCGTTCGATGAAATCCTTTCTTAGTTCGATGAACGAAAACTGAATTTGCCTCAGCGGTGGGGCTTAGAGGGTCAGCCGTCTCAGCGGCTATTTCCATCCCATCTCGGAGGATCCGCTGGGACTAAGTTGACTCAATGGTTTTCCTCCATCTGCAGCTCAGCTCGACAAGCTCAATCTTCCTTCCAGTTCAGCACTCTCACAAGGCCGAGGGGAGCTCGCAGGAAGGTGTGCGAGACCTGGCCTCGGAGGATATCGCCAGAAGAAGTGCGGGCGGGGTCTTCATCGAATGCTCGCCAAAGAGGGTGAAAGTGAGTTTATTTCTTATTATATTTGTTAAAACTCTGGTTTATTTTTACTTCAAAATAAGTGATATATATATTTATATATATGAGTGATGATTTAGTAATAAACACAAACAGTGAGTAGGCAAAGTAAACACAACACATAGGAATTAAAACATAAACAAAGAAGCACACCAAAGGCACACAACCAGATGACACAAGAAATATAGTAGTTCCCCTCAACTGGGTACATCTACTCTTCTACCCACTTGTAGGAATCCACTGGAGGTTGTTGATAAGGTGCCCTCACACAAGGTGTTTTTGATAAGGTGTCCACACACCAATGGATGTTTGATCAGGTGCCCAATTCACCTATAAGCTTTTGATCAGGTGCTTATAAAACAAGATGCAGGTTTTTGCTAAGGTGGCCTATCACTGGGAGTAAACTTTTGAAGGAAGTTTTAACCCTTCACAAGATGGGAAGGAGAAATAAAGAAAATAGAAAGTTTATAGTGTTCTTATCTTTTGCTGAGAAGACTCTTGAAAATCCTGAAGGGTAGTTGAGTTGGATCTTTGATGATGATGTTGAAGAAAGCTCCCCCTGTCTGATTGAGTTTAGATGACAGCTTGTGGATAGAGCTCCTTCTCTAGATTGTGATACTCCTCTTTTCTTCTTGCAGTTTAGATCCCTGAGCAAATGATATTGATTTGGTGTCTCAGGTTTGTATAGAAGATCTGCAAGAAAAATGTTTAGCAAAAAGAAGATAATATAATTTGATCGGCTTCTTTTTGCTCCTCTGTTTCTCTTCTTCTTCCTTTTCCTGTACAGCAAGTGTTAATGTATTATGTCTATATTATGTATGCAGCAATAGTAATATATTGTGTATATATATATTCTGTCGAGCAAGACAGATATATATGTTCTGCTGTATAAATAATCTGCTGCATATTAATCTGCTGTATAATAAGTTGTTTTCTGCTATCGTGTAAAGTTGTTGTCTTCTTTCGGTTGATTTGAATTATTGCCGACCAAAGATGAAGGATTTATTATCTCTTTCATTTCCCAGATCCTCGAGAAGATAACTTACCGTGTTTAGCTTGCTACCATGGCTACAATATTTAATGCTTTGTTGTCAATGTCTATATCATTTAATGTTTGCACGCTGTAATATCAGATCAGTAATATATAGCAATATATAAATAGAATAAATAATAAATATTACTATAATATAGTCTGACAGCATATAAGTAATATTTAATGATATAAAAATAATGTTGCAGAAATTCATCAAGCTGAGGTTCAAGTTCGTCGAGCTCATCATTTGATTCGTCGACCTGAACATTTGATTTACTGTTTCTGAACATCTGCTGAATATTCGTCGAACGCAGACTTGGGTTCGTCGAACGGAAGGATTCATCGACCGCTGAACTTGAAAGATTTCATCGACCGCTGAAGTGTTGAGCTATTCGTCGAACACAGATGGTCGTTCGTCGAACGCAGGATTTCATCGACCGCTGAGCTGGGGTCTGTTCGTCGACCGCTGAGATAATCTGTTCGTCGACCGCTGAACCGCTGAGACGGGATCGTCGAGCGCTGAACCGGTGAGACGGGATCATCGAGCGCTGAACCGCTGGATTTTGTCGAGCGTAGAATGCACGCCATTCGTCGATCGCAGGGCGTCGTTTGTCGAACGCAGAACGCTGTTCGTTGAACGCAGAGAATATATGTAAATTTAATTTCTCTCTTATTTTCTGCCTATTAAATATATATATTTATATTTCTTAGTATATTATATATATATATATATTTCTTAGTATATTATATATATTATTGTATATTTCTTATTATATATATTATTTATATTATTGTATATTTCTTTTCAGCTTTCTACCTTAATAGGATTTAATCTAAGTTATAATATATGTTATGATATAACTTAGATACTAAAGGTGGATCCTAACTCAAATCAAAACTAAGGTTCCAACAATCTCCCCCTATTTGAGTTGGGATCCTAATCCAAATTAAGACTAGGTTCTAACAATCTCCCCCTATTTGGTTTAGGATTCCTAAGCATAAAAAGTCTTTAAAGCTTAAGGGTTAAAGATTATTTATTTCTTTTGAAAGACATTTAAGCAAATTCAGATTTCCTAAATCTTGATTTAAATAGGAATTTAATATGAATGAATTGCTAGCTGTTATTAGATTCTAAAAATTTTAAAATCAAAAAGACAAAGTTTGATAGCTTCTTTCTATAGAATCCCCTTAATCAGATGAGACTCACACTTAGAGCTTTGATCATTTCTGATCAATGCAATCTGAGTAGAATGCTCAACATGATTTTGGAGAAAAATCTATAAGAATGTGAAGTCTATCTGACTTTGTTTTTTGAGATATAAAAATTCAAAAGAATCATTATAATTGCTGTTTAATTTAATTATAATTTAAGTAATAACATTAAACAGTTAAAAAAAAATTGCCTTATAGATAAGTATGTTGGCCTACACCAATGGAGGTTTGATCAGGTGCCCAATTCACCTATAAGCTTTTTATCAGGTGCTTATAAACCAAGATGCAGGTTTTTGCAAATGTGTCCTGTCACCGGGACTAAACTTTTGAAGGGAGTTTTAACCCTTTACAAGATGGAAAGGAGAAATAAAGAAAATAGAAAGTTTATAGTGTTCTTCTCTTTTGCTGAGAAGACTCTTGAAGATCCTGAAGGGTAGTTGAGTTGGATCTTTGATGATGATGTTGAAGAAAGCTCCCCCCGTCTGATTGAGTTTAGATGACAGCTTGTGGATGGAGCTCCTTCTCTAGATTGTGATACTCCTCTTTTCTTCTCGCAGTTTAGATCCCTGAGCAAATGATATTGATTTGGTGTCTCAGGTTTATATAGAAGATCTGCAAGAAAGATGTTTAGCCAAAAGAAGATAATATAATTTGATCTGCTTCTTTTTGCTCCTCTGTTTCTCTTCTTCTTCATTTTCCTGTAAAGCAAGTGTTAATGTATTCTGTCTATATTATGTAAGCAGCAATAGTAATATATTATGTATATATATATATTCTGTCGAGCAAGACATCTATATATGTTCTGCTGTATAAATAATCTGCTGTATAATAAGTTGTTTTCTGCTGTCGTGTAATGTTGTTGTCTTCTTTCAGCTGATTTGAATTCTTGCCGACCAAATAGGAAGGATATATTATCTCTTTCATTTCCCAGATCCTCGAGAAGATAACTTGCCATGTTTAGCTTGCTGCAACGGCTACAGTATTTAATGCTTTGCTGTCAACGGCTAAATCATTTAATGCTTGCACGCTGTAATGTCAGATCAGTAATATATAATTATATATAAATAGAATAAATAATAAATATTACTATAATAAAGTCTGACATCATATAAGTAACATTTAATGATATAAAAATAATGCTGCAGAAATTCGTCGAGCTGAGGTTCAAGTTCGTCGAGCTCATCATTTGATTCATCGACCTGAACATTTGATTTACGGTTTCTGAACATCTGCTGAATATTCGTCGAACGCAGACTTGGGTTCGTCGAATGGAAGGAATCGTTGTAACGGCCCAGCCCCGACCACCACACCAGAGGCCTACGGCACCGCCCCATCCCTGGTGGGCCGGCTAACCGACCGTTAGACAAGGACTGCAGTCCGGTGCACCCCACCCATGGCTGAGCCTGTTTCTCAGCTACAGTGGGATGTTGATGGCGGGTCTCGATCCCCCGCCACCCTTGATAAGGCACCTTCAACAGTCCTCATCACCAACTGAGCTGCAGCTCAGTTGGTGATGAGGACTGTTGAAGGTGCCTTATCAAGGGTGGCGGGGGATCGAGACCCGCCATCAACATCCCACTGTAGCTGAGAAACAGGCTCAGCCATGGGTGGGGTGCACCGGACTGCAGTCCTTGTCTAACGGTCGGTTAGCCGGCCCACCAGGGATGGGGCGGTGCCGTAGGCCTCTGGTGTGGTGGTCGGGGCTGGGCCGTTACAAAAAAGTGCACTTTTTTTGTAACGGCCCAGCCCCGACCACCACACCAGAGGCCTACGGCACCGCCCCATCCCTGGTGGGCCGGCTAACCGACCGTTAGACAAGGACTGCAGTCCGGTGCACCCCACCCATGGCTGAGCCTGTTTCTCAGCTATAGTGGGATGTTGATGGCGGGTCTCGATCCCCCGCCACCCTTGATAAGGCACCTTCAACAGTCCTCATCACCAACTGAGCTGCAGGTTTTCTTACTATTATTTTAAATGAACATATGAAATTAATAATAATTATTTTAAAACGAAATATTAATTCGAGCCGTCGAGGCGAGAGGGCGTTACCGCTCGGGAGCGTCGTCGTCAATCCGACGTTTTTGATTCTAGGTAGAGGCGTATATGCAGGTATATATATGGACATACATATATACATGTATATAGGTTCTTATGTAGGTAAATTTATGTGTGCAGAAATTTATATAAATACATGTATATATATAAATATATAAATTTGTCATATATAGAATTCTGATTTTTTATAAATAAAAGTTATTTAATATATATATATATATATATTATTTTATATCATATAAAAGTTAAGAGAAAGGAAATGAAGATACCTGCGGCTGCCTTTCTACCCCCTCCCCGATAAAACCCTTCTTGCCGAGTGAGTGGAGCGCGAGAGCTAGGGTTTCCTCAACTTCGCCGGCGTCAGAGGTGTAGACCGTCGGAGGAGCCAATTTGGAGATCGTCGGAGCTGGTCTTCTTCGTCGGAGGGTCGGATCGGAGAGTTTTCCTCGAAGTCGGGGTGTTTGCGGGCCGAGGTGGGCTTTCCGGCAAGCTCTTCGTGTAAATCCGAGGCAAGAAAACTCTTCCTCCTCCTTCCCCCTCCATCTCATTCCTGGTTATATAGATAATTTAGCCCTTCGCGGGTATTGTTCTACTGTGTGTGCCTCTTCTTTATTTGCTTAATCCTGCTAGTTTTTTTTCTATATCAAACGGCTAGTGATGACGAGCAGTAGAAATCCCCATTCCCAACCTCTCACTTATAGTTGGACAATAGAAAACAATGGTTATTAGCAACACAGATGGTGGGTTTGGAAAAAAAATGGAAATAATACAAGCTGACAAGAGGAAAGGAAGCTCAATCTTAGCATTAAGGAAAGTGAAGTGGTGTAAAGATGCGATGATGTTGTTTGTCATCTTCCACCTGATCGATTATGATGAACATATATTTCTTTTTATATATTTGTTATAGCTTGGGGTTATTATGTAATAAGCTCTTAGTGTAGTTCAGGCTTTCAATTGTCAAGCAATTTCCATAAATAGATCTTTAAGCAATTTCCACTTCAATTGTCAAGAAATTTTTATATGCGGCAGATTCCTCTAAATTCGTTAACAAATTTCTGGTTTTGTGTGTGTGGCCGATCCCCTCTAGTCTTGGTTTGCAAAATTTCTGGATTTTAGACCTATGACAGAATCTATATAAAATTTCCTGGATCTATACCTATGGCTGCTAGTATTCCTCCGGGAAATCTGTTTTGTTATAACTATTCTGGGCTGTGGCTGCTAGTATCCTTTCAGGAAAGCTGTTTATATATATATATACTTTCCCTGCTAGCACATGTTGAGATTTCACTAGCAGATTTCTTGTAATTCCTGTTAACATCAATTGGGGTTATGCTAGCTATTTTGTTACAATTTCTGTTAACATCTTGTTGGGTTTATGCTAGCTGCTTTTATGATTCCTGTTAACATGTATGATTGGGATGTGCTAGTAGTTCCTCCAAGCTCCTATTGTCACCTATTTCGGGTTTATCTTGATTTTACGCGGGGTTCATATTGGTTAAGTTCCAAATCGTGGTTGCTTGTTAAATTATGCATATTCCTCATATAATTAGCTAAAAGTATGGAGGGTTTGCTAGCTTGGGGTGCGGTTATGGCATTTAGTTTGGCTTGTTTTCTCACTATTTTAATTGGGGGGCTGTGGTTATGAAATCCGTTTGGAGCTAATCTCTTTCTCTCCCTCCTCTTCTCTTATCTCTATGTTCATTTCTGGATTTAGGATGTTTTCTCTATGGTGTCGGCAATTGTGTTAAATTCCGAAAAAATTAGGACTTGTACTTCTTTCTCTTCATCCTTTTTCTCACTCACCATTTCATTCTCAAGTTAAATAATACACTCTAAAGTTTGTTTTGAGGCTAGTTGTTACTCTGCTCATAGCTTGGGGTAAATTCGGATTTGGGGTTTGAGTTAAAGGGTATTTTTTTCTGTGGTTTATCTCGCTATGGGTTTGCGGTTGAGCTTCATGTAGAATTCATATTATATTCTGTTAGGGGTTCTTGCCAAGCATGGCTGGCTATTGTGTGTGCAATCTTTATTGGGTATTTAAATGGAAGGTGAATGTATGATCATGTATAGTGGCCGACTAAAACATTTAATGTGGGGAGTGTTGCATTGCATGTGCATCCTTTCGGGAGCAATTTCAGATCTTTGTATGGTTTTCGTTAAGGGTTGTTTGTGTTTAGAGGCTCGTACCTAAGATTTTCCTCCTTAGACAACTCCTATCGAGTCGTTGTAGTAGACATAAGAGTTAGGTCGTAGCTAATCAATGGCGCAACCCTAAAGTAAATGATCTCAAGTGATACTGCAGTGGACGGCGACCAGAGATAAGCTCGGTAGTAGTCCCCTTGGTTGGTGGTTGCTGGGTGATCGGACGTTCTTCTTTTCCGTCATTTTCTTCCTCTTTCTCTGCCAACTTTTGTTAAGTTTTTCGTCAACTTTTGATGAGAGTTTCGGTCGACTTCGTCGTTGTTCTGGATCGTTCCTCTTATATTTATATGTTCCTTTGTCGCGTGTTCCCGGGTATCTTAAGCGGTGTTATCAAGTATGTTAAGTCCCTTGGGTCGAGACTTTCGAGGATCTATGGTTTATTCTTGAGTTGCCCTGTAATTGGTATGTGTTCATTTGTGGTGTCTTGTCATACCTTATTCATCGTACTGTTACGAGAAAGTTCGTTGGGAGTCAAGTTTAGACTCACCAAGTATTTTCTTTTGGCCTTGTGTGTTGTTCTGGTGTTGGCCTTTGTGTTAAGTTACCTCCGTCTCGTTCCGACACGAAGCCCTGCATGGTGTCGGGTTGCTGAAATCTTCGGCTCTGTTGAAAGTTAAATATTAATCTATTGATTTATTGTTGAATCCGGTGTTTTCCTGATTCTCTCGACTTGAATTATGGTTAGAACCATTTGCTATCGTGTTTTCCCGGTCTGGCGCTCCTCCTTGTGTTCTGTTGGATTTATGAGCTAAGTATGCTTTGTTGCCTAATTCCCCGGGATAGTTTCGTTGAATGGTTCTTGATCTCCATGACCTCCGTGGTCTAATGTTCTGAGTGTTCTCAGGTGTCCTGCACTGAGGTTTGTTTATATACTTATATATATACATATACCTATATATATGATTGTGCACCCCTGCTACAGGTGCTAAGTTTGAGTCTGTTGAGCGTGTGAGCTTAAAGTCACCGCCACAGTGCCTCTTTTGGACTGTTGGTTTGGGTGGATTGGAGTCACCGCCGCAGCACTCCTGAATTGGATTCTGGGTGGCAGTGGATATGGGACCACACCCGGTTTTGGGCTGCGGGCGTTAGTGGAAGATACTACCGTCGAAGTGCCTTCTTTTGGGGGACGCTTTTCCCTCGAGCTGATCAGTCTCAAGTTTTATTAAGCTTATATGCTTATGTATGGTATTATGATATATTATATGTATAATCATCACCTCTGAGCCACAGGGACGGACACGTGGTTGGCCATGATTGCTTTGGCTATTACCTTTCAGTGCAGGCTTTTCTTTTCCTCCTACCGAGTGCACTCGTTTGTGCTGGCTCGTGTTGTGGTTAGATTATTGATGTTTACCTGCTTAGTTCTTCTTTCTGTACTCCTTTATTACTAATTGCTGCTAATCTTGGTTTTCTTGCACCCTTTTGGGCTGAGGCATTCTTTTCTTATGAATGTCTCAGGTTCAGGTTTTTAGCTGCCGCAGGAGTTAGAGCGGCGTCGTTTAGCTGTCCTGTAGAAGCCCTTCCTCTCTAGTAGGTAAGGGGCAGTTTTTTTGGTTGTTTTTCCTTCTTTCCTGCGGGTTCGTGTCAGTTGTTGACGCCCGTATGAATCTCTTCTTGTGCTAGTTTACTTGCTAGTTATTTTGCTGTTACTTTCAAATTGTTTACCTACTTGCTCTCTGGGAAGCTTTATGCTAGAATGCATTAGTTACTTTTGGGTATAAAAATGTCATTTTTGCATATCATGGTTTTAAATAAATGTCACGTACTTTGAAGATCGTAGAAAATCTTTTCTTGCTATATTAAACATAGATATATGCATATTATTTCTGGGATGTTCATCTTCATGCTCATGTAGGCTAAAAACAAACCTATTTTTCCGCTGCGTATATATAGTTTTCTACTTGTGGACTAGATGATCCACCGGACCGAGGGACGCGGTCTTAAGTTAATAATGAAAATTTCTCTTTTTAATATAAACACATATATGTCTTTTATAAATTATCGTAAGGAGTGTTTGCCTGAGTGTCTGTAGTCGTCTCCTGCAGGCGTGGCATCACGACGCGTATTTTCCCCTTGCTCTGATAATATGTATTATATTCTTGGGAAAATGCGGGTTGTGACAGTTGGTATCAGAGGGAGGTTAGCCGGGTTGCTGTGATTGTTTGGTTGCCCGGTTAACCGCCTGGTGAGAATTGTCAATCATTGCATACACACACCGAAGGGTCATCAGTATGTCTTGGCTGAAGCATGAACACTACACTCATAGCATGATAAGAAGTATACGGGGCATATTATGTAGTATGGGATGCATAATATGTGTTTGTATATGGATCCTCATAGGTGACAACATACGACTGTTATGTAGTATGGGATGCATAACGTAGGTCGCATGCGTGTCCATTAGCTCGTTTTTCTTTTTCGTTACATGCGATAATATGTAGTATGGGATGCATAAGATCGCATGTGTACGCCGCTCATAACATGCATTAAGGCCTTTTTAGATTGCATAGCACTGCATAAACATCATAACATAGCATTGCACACGTGCCAAGCTAAAGACATACATGATGACGCTCGTACACACATGATTTGAAATAGAAATTTTTGCATTCATGCATTTATATTATATGCACATAAGTTGATAGGATGATGGTATGTCATCCTGAGTTAAGCATAACATCATTTCATGAAATCCCAGAGCAAGGTAACAGCAAGAGCAAGTATCTATACTTTTCTGATCTGTATTGAGTTAGAAAATTCTAGTTGCTAGCTGCTGTGTCTTAAGCGGGGTGTAGTGAGGTGTTTGTTCGTTGTTGCAGTCGATGACTCCGGAGCGTAGTGCGTCGGAGTCGGCTCCCCAGTCAGAGGGTGAGTCTTCGGGTGCGCGCAAGGTAAAGTGTTGGGTCCTTTAGCTGGACATCGGTCTTTCCTTGAGTGCGTTGGCTTTTCCTGCTAGCTTTTTCCCCAGATTCTTTCCACGGTGTGTGCTTGTAACGTTTTAGTTCCCGGTGGGTTTGTTTACCTCATTTCTATGCTAGAAACCGTTATCTGTTTGTCGTGTATCGATATTTTTCCTGTGGCGCGGGAGTTCCCTGATGTCTTTCCAGTTAATCCCCCTAGTCTTTCTTCCTGTGAGAGTTGGGGAGTTTGTTTGTGACCTTGAGCCGGGTACTTGTCCTTTTGCTAAGGCACTGTACCCTTTGGCCCCGCTTTTGTTGCGAGAGTTGCGCACTCCGTTAGGTGAGTTGTTGCAGTGTGGCTTTTGCTGGCCTAGTTCCTTGCCCTGGAGTGCTCTCGCCTTGTCCTAGTTTCTGTGCTAGAGTTGTAGCCAAGTCTATCCCTTTGGTGAAGGAGTCCTACCCTCACCTTTTCGGCTGGTTTTCCCTGGTAGGTTTTCGTCAGCTGTGTTTTTCGTCGTTTGAATCATTGTTGCAAAGTTTCGGGACGAAACTTTTTGTTAGGTTGGGTGACTGTAACGCCCCAGGTTTTCTTACTATTATTTTAAATGAACATATGAAATTAATAATAATTATTTTAAAACGAAATATTAATTCGAGCCGTCGAGGCGAGAGGGCGTTACCGCTCGGGAGCGTCGTCGTCAATCCGACGTTTTTGATTCTAGGTAGAGGCGTATATGCAGGTATATATATGGACATACATATATACATGTATATAGGTTCTTATGTAGGTAAATTTATGTGTGCAGAAATTTATATAAATACATGTATATATATAAATATATAAATTTGTCATATATAGAATTCTGATTTTTTATAAATAAAAGTTATTTAATATATATATATATATTATTTTATATCATATAAAAGTTAAGAGAAAGGAAATGAAGATACCTGCGGCTGCCTTTCTACCCCCTCCCCGATAAAACCCTTCTTGCCGAGTGAGTGGAGCGCGAGAGCTAGGGTTTCCTCAACTTCGCCGGCGTCAGAGGTGTAGACCGTCGGAGGAGCCAATTTGGAGATCGCCGGAGCTGGTCTTCTTCGTCGGAGGGTCGGATCGGAGAGTTTTCCTCGAAGTCGGGGTGTTTGCGGGCCGAGGTGGGCTTTCCGGCAAGCTCTTCGTGTAAATCCGAGGCAAGAAAACTCTTCCTCCTCCTTCCCCCTCCATCTCATTCCTGGTTATATAGATAATTTAGCCCTTCGCGGGTATTGTTCTACTGTGTGTGCCTCTTCTTTATTTGCTTAATCCTGCTAGTTTTTTTTCTATATCAAACGGCTAGTGATGACGAGCAGTAGAAATCCCCATTCCCAACCTCTCACTTATAGTTGGACAATAGAAAACAATGGTTATTAGCAACACAGATGGTGGGTTTGGAAAAAAAATGGAAATAATACAAGCTGACAAGAGGAAAGGAAGCTCAATCTTAGCATTAAGGAAAGTGAAGTGGTGTAAAGATGCGATGATGTTGTTTGTCATCTTCCACCTGATCGATTATGATGAACATATATTTCTTTTTATATATTTGTTATAGCTTGGGGTTATTATGTAATAAGCTCTTAGTGTAGTTCAGGCTTTCAATTGTCAAGCAATTTCCATAAATAGATCTTTAAGCAATTTCCACTTCAATTGTCAAGAAATTTTTATATGCGGCAGATTCCTCTAAATTCGTTAACAAATTTCTGGTTTTGTGTGTGTGGCCGATCCCCTCTAGTCTTGGTTTGCAAAATTTCTGGATTTTAGACCTATGACAGAATCTATATAAAATTTCCTGGATCTATACCTATGGCTGCTAGTATTCCTCCGGGAAATCTGTTTTGTTATAACTATTCTGGGCTGTGGCTGCTAGTATCCTTTCAGGAAAGCTGTTTATATATATATATACTTTCCCTGCTAGCACATGTTGAGATTTCACTAGCAGATTTCTTGTAATTCCTGTTAACATCAATTGGGGTTATGCTAGCTATTTTGTTACAATTTCTGTTAACATCTTGTTGGGTTTATGCTAGCTGCTTTATGATTCCTGTTAACATGTATGATTGGGATGTGCTAGTAGTTCCTCCAAGCTCCTATTGTCACCTATTTCGGGTTTATCTTGATTTTACGCGGGGTTCATATTGGTTAAGTTCCAAATCGTGGTTGCTTGTTAAATTATGCATATTCCTCATATAATTAGCTAAAAGTATGGAGGGTTTGCTAGCTTGGGGTGCGGTTATGGCATTTAGTTTGGCTTGTTTTCTCACTATTTTAATTGGGGGGCTGCGGTTATGAAATCCGTTTGGAGCTAATCTCTTTCTCTCCCTCCTCTTCTCTTATCTCTATGTTCATTTCTGGATTTAGGATGTTTTCTCTATGGTGTCGGCAATTGTGTTAAATTCCGAAAAAATTAGGACTTGTACTTCTTTCTCTTCATCCTTTTTCCCACTCACCATTTCATTCTCAAGTTAAATAATACACTCTAAAGTTTGTTTTGAGGCTAGTTGTTACTCTGCTCATAGCTTGGGGTAAATTCGGATTTGGGGTTTGAGTTAAAGGGTATTTTTTTCTGTGGTTTATCTCGCTATGGGTTTGTGGTTGAGCTTCATGTAGAATTCATATTATATTCTGTTAGGGGTTCTTGCCAAGCATGGCTGGCTATTGTGTGTGCAATCTTTATTGGGTATTTAAATGGAAGGTGAATGTATGATCATGTATAGTGGCCGACTAAAACATTTAATGTGGGGAGTGTTGAATTGCATGTGCATCCTTTCGGGAGCAATTTCAGATCTTTGTATGGTTTTCGTTAAGGGTTGTTTGTGTTTAGAGGCTCGTACCTAAGATTTTCCTCCTTAGACAACTCCTATCGAGTCGTTGTAGTAGACATAAGAGTTAGGTCGTAGCTAATCAATGGCGCAACCCTAAAGTAAATGATCTCAAGTGATACTGCAGTGGACGGCGACCAGAGATAAGCTCGGTAGTAGTCCCCTTGGTTGGTGGTTGCTGGGTGATCGGACGTTCTTCTTTTCCGTCATTTTCTTCCTCTTTCTCTGCCAACTTTTGTTAAGTTTTTCGTCAACTTTTGATGAGAGTTTCGGTCGACTTCGTCGTTGTTCTGGATCGTTCCTCTTATATTTATATGTTCCTTTGTCGCGTGTTCCCGGGTATCTTAAGCGGTGTTATCAAGTATGTTAAGTCCCTTGGGTCGAGACTTTCGAGGATCTATGGTTTATTCTTGAGTTGCCCTGTAATTGGTATGTGTTCATTTGTGGTGTCTTGTCATACCTTATTCATCGTACTGTTACGAGAAAGTTCGTTGGGAGTCAAGTTTAGACTCACCAAGTATTTTCTTTTGGCCTTGTGTGTTGTTCTGGTGTTGGCCTTTGTGTTAAGTTACCTCCGTCTCGTTCCGACACGAAGCCCTGCATGGTGTCGGGTTGCTGAAATCTTCGGCTCTGTTGAAAGTTAAATATTAATCTATTGATTTATTGTTGAATCCGGTGTTTTCCTGATTCTCTCGACTTGAATTATGGTTAGAACCATTTGCTATCGTGTTTTCCCGGTCTGGCGCTCCTCCTTGTGTTCTGTTGGATTTATGAGCTAAGTATGCTTTGTTGCCTAATTCCCCGGGATAGTTTCGTTGAATGGTTCTTGATCTCCATGACCTCCGTGGTCTAATGTTCTGAGTGTTCTCAGGTGTCCTGCACTGAGGTTTGTTTATATACTTATATATATACATATACCTATATATATGATTGTGCACCCCTGCTACAGGTGCTAAGTGTGAGTCTGTTGAGCGTGTGAGCTTAAAGTCACCGCCACAGTGCCTCTTTTGGACTGTTGGTTTGGGTGGATTGGAGTCACCGCCGCAGCACTCCTGAATTGGATTCTGGGTGGCAGTGGATATGGGACCACACCCGGTTTTGGGCTGCGGGCGTTAGTGGAAGATACTACCGTCGAAGTGCCTTCTTTTGGGGGACGCTTTTCCCTCGAGCTGATCAGTCTCAAGTTTTATTAAGCTTATATGCTTATGTATGGTATTATGATATATTATATGTATAATCATCACCTCTGAGCCACAGGGACGGACACGTGGTTGGCCATGATTGCTTTGGCTATTACCTTTCAGTGCAGGCTTTTCTTTTCCTCCTACCGAGTGCACTCGTTTGTGCTGGCTCGTGTTGTGGTTAGATTATTGATGTTTACCTGCTTAGTTCTTCTTTCTGTACTCCTTTATTACTAATTGCTGCTAATCTTGGTTTTCTTGCACCCTTTTGGGCTGAGGCATTCTTTTCTTATGAATGTCTCAGGTTCAGGTTTTTAGCTGCCGCAGGAGTTAGAGCGGCGTCGTTTAGCTGTCCTGTAGAGGCCCTTCCTCTCTAGTAGGTAAGGGTCAGTTTTTTTGGTTGTTTTTCCTTCTTTCCTGCGGGTTCGTGTCAGTTGTTGACGCCCGTATGAATCTCTTCTTGTGCTAGTTTACTTGCTAGTTATTTTGCTGTTACTTTCAAATTGTTTACCTACTTGCTCTCTGGGAAGCTTTATGCTAGAATGCATTAGTTACTTTTGGGTATAAAAATGTCATTTTTGCATATCATGGTTTTAAATAAATGTCACGTACTTTGAAGATCGTAGAAAATCTTTTCTTGCTATATTAAACATAGATATATGCATATTATTTCTGGGATGTTCATCTTCATGCTCATGTAGGCTAAAAACAAACCTATTTTTCCGCTGCGTATATATAGTTTTCTACTTGTGGACTAGATGATCCACCGGACCGAGGGACGCGGTCTTAAGTTAATAATGAAAATTTCTCTTTTTAATATAAACACATATATGTCTTTTATAAATTATCGTAAGGAGTGTTTGCCTGAGTGTCTGTAGTCGTCTCCTGCAGGCGTGGCATCACGACGCGTATTTTCCCCTTGCTCTGATAATATGTATTATATTCTTGGGAAAATGCGGGTTGTGACAATCGTCGACCGCTGAGCTTGAATGATTTCGTCGACCGCTGAAGTGTTGAGCTGTTCGTCGAACGCAGATGGTCATTCGTCGAAAGCAGGATTTTGTAGACCGCTGAGCTGGGGTCTGTTCTTCGACCGCTGAACCGCTGAGACAGGATCATCGAGGGCTGAACCGCTGAGACGGGATCGTTGAGCGCTGAACCGCTGGATTTCGTCCAGTGCAGAATGCACGCCATTCGTCGATCGCAGGGCGCCGTTCGTCGAACGCAGAACGCAGTTCGTCGAACGCAGAGAATATATGTAAATTTAATTTCTCTCTTATTTTTTGCCTATTAAATATATATGTTTATATTTCTTAGTATATTATATATATATATATTTCTTAGTATATTATATATATTATTGTATATTTCTTATTATATATATATTATTTATATTATTGTATATTTCTTTTCAGCCTTTTACCTTAATAGGATTTAATCTAAGTTATAATATATGTTATGATATAAACTTAGATACTAAAGGGGATCCTAACTCAAATCAAAACTAAGGTTCCAACAATCTCCCCTTATTTGAGTTGAGATCCTAATCCAAATTAAGACTAGGTTCTAATAGAGGGGTTTCAGATCCAACATGTGGGAGAAGTAGCAAAGAAGGCGAGCCGGAGCTCCAAGGGTTGCTCGCAGGAAGGCGGGCGAGCCGGGTGCTCACCGACCGCACGCGAGAAGGCGAACGGGCCAGATTTCTTTCAAGTACCCGTGTTCGACGAAATCCATTTTGCGTTCGACGAACTCGCTTAACGTTCCTAGTTCGACGAACTGGCTTCTCCGCTCGACAAACTCGCGTCTCACTCATAGTTTGTTGAATGGGCTTCTCGGCTCGTCAAACTCAATCGTCCAGCCAGTTCAGCAGATCTCCGCAGGGCCAAGGGAAGCTCGCGGGAAGGCACGCGAGTAATGTCCCTGCGAGCCAGAATCTCAGAGTTCGCTCACAAGAAGGCGGGCGAGCCGGGCACTCGCCGACCGCTCGGAGGAAGGCGGGCGAGCTAGATCTCCACGATCAATGAATTCCAGCTTGATGTCGATGATCCCATCTCTGCGTTCGATGCATGAGTAACAAGATGTTTAATTCGACGGAATTACTTCCCAAGCTCGACGAGCTCTGTCGTCAAGCCAGTTTAGTATATTTTTGTAGGGCCGAGTGGAGCTCGCAAGGATGAATGTGGGACCCGGCCTCAGCGAACGTCGCTAGAGGGAGGGCGAGTGGGGCCTTCCCAGAGCGTCCGCTCAAGAAGGGTTTTGCGAGCCATACTCGCGAGGGGACTTGCGGGAGCTCTCGCGAGTAGCTCTCTCGCAGATCACTTACCCATGGACAAAGGGGGTGAAATTACCGCTCTGCCCCTGATGGTCTGCAGTTAGCCTTTCCAAACAGCGGAGTTTAGCTGTTAGCAGGCCAAATTGGGGTGCGTTTAGTTAAACCAAAAGGCGGAATTCCGCTATTGACAGACCACGAGCAAAAAACTATAAATGGACCTTAATGGGCACATTAGGAAGGGATTCTGATGCACAAAACTATGCTTGCAAATGATAACGGCAAGTGTACCGTATCGAATGTAGTATAGGTTATTGAAACCAAGGTCGTATTAGACTCGGGGCGGTTGAGTACTCTTACTTCAAGAAAATCTCTATTATCTTATCAATTAGAAATTGAGAGTGATTTTGCAAAAGGGAAATAAAAGAACGACTAGCACACGATCCTTGAATCACCGCGGAATAAGAATAGAAGAAACAAAATCGCATTCTCTAAATAAAATAACTTTGACCTTTGGAGGTTCCCGAATTATAAACGTACCTCTCTCGAGGATACATCCAACTAAGATTAGGTTGATCAGCCGAACTCTCGTTCTATAATTGATACCCCTAAACTTGCTTTAACGAAGTGAACCCCTCTATTGGATTTGACTCTAATCCGGGAGATTTATGTCGCCCTCTCTCGAGGGGTGCATGCAACTCTCTTTATCCTTGAAGGTTCGGTTCGTCTTACGAGCTGGTTTGGCTAACTAAAGAACGAAAACAGGAACGAGAAAATAATCTCATTTCATTAAAATCAAGGATAAATCTTAAGTGGTTTAGAAAAGAGAAAGAGCGATTCTAAATTGCTTCAAAACCAATATTATTCCTTGGATCATCTCGACCGAGTGCTAATAAAATTTAAGTACTCATAGAGATGGAGGAATTAAAGACATAAAAGAATACATGAAGAAGGGAGAAGAAAAAGAGAGACATAACACTAATTTATTAATTGAGATCAAGGGAAGTACAAACTATGAATTGAAAATTACAACTATTGAAATAAAAGAACAACTATAAGACTACTAAAACATGAAAATAAACAAGAAAAGGGGAATTGAACTCCCAAAATTCGTCCTTTATCATCTGTTGGAGCCGGCTTTATATAGCTGAAAAAATGAGGTTACACGCCCTTGGTCACGCCCGTGACCAAGGGCGTGTAAGGAGCGTGATCGAAGCAGCAGCGGAGAGGGCGCCTTCTGGAGTAATTGCGAGCATTTCGGCCGCGTCACGCCCTAGGTCACGCCCGTGACCTGGGGCGTGTAATCTTGAAATAGTGCTGCTGGCGGGAAGCTCTGGCGGGAAGAAGCTCAGAATGAGTCACGCCCGTGACTGGAGGTCACGCCCTCGGTCACGCCCGTGACCGAGGGCGTGTAACTTTAAATGACGTGGCAGGCGTGCTCTGGATGCTGTGGCGAGTCGCGGCCGTGACACTAGGTCACGCCCTTGGTTACGCCCGTGACTTGGGGCGTGTACTTGGCGAATTCTTCACGGAACGCTCCCTGGTGGAGGAATTGGGTCTGGAACACATCTTTGACTGTCACGCCCTTGGTCACGCCCGTGACCTTGGGCGTGTACTTGATATTTTTGCTCAAAGTGCCCAGAAAACCTGCAAACATAAACTAAACTTATATTAGTGGCAGAAATAAAAAGGAATGATTATTATAAGATAAAACATACAATTTATATAAATTCATATTAAAATTACATTAGAATTATATTAAAAGATGAGTATAAAAAGTACTCATCAAACACCCCCATACTTGAGCTTTTGCTATTCCAGAGCAAAAGAGTGAGGAAAGAATTACAAGACATCGATATTATTTCTAATTAACTAAAATTTTATTAAACCATGAATTAGTCAAAAGCAAATTTTAGGAATTCAAGAATTAAGTCATAAGTTATGTTGATAATTTAAGAAGAGAAATTTGTTTAGCTAACTACTTCTCAAGATAATTATTTAGCAATCGAAATTATAGAAATTTTCAAACAAAATTAGATTGAAATTATAGACACTCTAACATAAAAGAAGCTTAAGGAAAAGACACCTACTAAAATACTGCTCTCTTAATAATTTAGTTTAGGACTAGAAACAATGAAATTGGCTAGGGATGGGTTTAAACAGAATGGCCAAACGGGGACAAAGGATATGAAGAGGTTTTTGATTGGGGTGATGAATTTTATCCTCTCAACCCCCTTTTTTTAGTATATGTAATACCAGAGAATGATAGACTATTATCCTATCATTTCCACGACATATACACATTTTTTTTCTCTCTTCATTTTTATTTTTGGGCTGCATATGTTTACCAGAGAATAAAGAACTAACATCTCCTTATTCCCATGACATATGATCTAACAAAAGGGGAAAAGAAAAAATACAAATGTTTACCAAGGGTAAAGAAAAAACTTCTAGTTTATAAATTAAACTATTTTGAGAGCAAATTTTTAGTGGAATGAAATTTCCTAAGATCTTAAAGTTAAAAGCGAATATAATGAAAAAAATCTAGAGATGTTTAGCCAATTTACCACAAAGTGAAGCTATTTAAAATTAAACGGAGAATTAGTGCTAAATTAACTCTCTGATCGAATTAAAAACATAAAATGTTTCTTAAAACCAAATTACTTCAAATTTAAATTTAACAAATTTTGATAAAATAAAATATTAGCTAAATTAAAAATGTAGGAATACTTATAATCGTACCTCAAACTAAATTTCTAGAATATTAAAAACAACAAGGCTAGGCGTATTTATTATTATTATTACTATTTTTTTTCAAAATAAAAAACAATGAAAGCGAAGCTACACCCCCATACTTAAAATTAAACATTGTCCCAATGTTTAAAACTAAGTATGAAGAAAATTTTGAAAAATAAACTTTTTTTTTTAAAAGAAAAATACATAAAATTAAAGATAAGCAAGGGGTGCCTCCCAAGAGCGCTTTCTTTTTCCCGTCTTTAAGCTAGACGGTTATTGTTAAGAAAACGGAAATTTGAAAGAGAAGTGAACAGGCAACTCCCCTAATTCACGCGTGAGTGAATGGGCCGGCGTCAGTCGCACGGCAACTCCTCTGCTTAACATGTGATTCTTCGTTTGTCTTTGAAGTTGAAAATGTAAATCCAAATCACCTATACATACCTGAGGTGATTTGAATTTATAGAGATGGGCGGCATATGGATCATCAATTAATTGGGGTAGCAACGACTCATCTTCAACCTGGAAATTATTAGTATAAAGAGAATCACAATTAAACTTGTCAGATAATATTTCGCAAGGAGGAGGCGCTTGCGAAAATAAATGATTAAGCTCCGGTTGTTCCTTTTCTATAGTAATTATTTCTTTAGAAAAATCTAGTGTATTATCAAGCGGAATTAAATTTTCGGACACTAAATTTTCATGAATTTTTGGTTGGATAGAAGAAATTCGCGAGTATTCATGACAAAGAAAATAAAATCCGGGTGAAGTAGGGGAAGAAACTTGTTCTTCTTCTATTTCATCCGAGGTGCCCATAACTTTAAGAAATTCTTGGTAAAGTAATTTTTCTTCATCTTTGGTAAAAGAAGTTATGGGACTATATGAAACCACATGTTCCTCCATAACGAAATCATCCGAAGGTGGAGAAAAAATACTAGTAAAAATAAAATTTTCCTCTAAAATTTGGGGGGTAGTATCTATTTGAATCGGCGGACATTCCCCAAAATTAGAGTACGAAGGTTGCGGCGTTAAAGAAGAAGAACAAGAATTCGGTTCTAAAGATTTATCTTCATCGCCCCGTAAACTATCCGGGTGACCTTGCCACCAAGAATAATCTACTTCGGGGATAGAAGAAAAATTATTAGAAGCTGAAAAATTATTCTTGTGAGAATTAGAGAAAACGCTAGACGAAATGACATTTTCCTCTAAATTTTGGGGGGAAGTATCTATATGAATTTGCAAAATTTCCCCCAAATTAGAGAACGAAGACAGCGGTGTATAAGAAGAAAAACAAAAATTCGGAACTAAAGATTTATCTTCATTGCTCCGTAAACTATCCGGGTGAGCTTGCCACGAGGAATAATCTACTTCGGAGCTAGAAGAACATTTATTAAATGCCGAAAGATTATTTTCATTAAAATTTGAAAATTTATTTTCATCAAAGTTTGAAAAATTATTAAAAGATGAAAAATTATGATTGTAGTTATTATCAAAATTATTTTCATAATATTGAGGATAATTATTTTCATAATAATTATTTTGAGAATAAGAATGCAAATAACATTCCTCACTTTGATGAGGCGCACCACAATAATGACAACTAAATTGGCATTCTGGTGCGGCTTGAAAGAGATAAAGTTGGTTTCAAAGCTCGACAACCTTAACAGCAAATTCAGATTCTTTCATATTAAAATAAATAAAAAGGAAACAACCTTCACCTAAATGAATGGAATTTTATAAATATTTTTATTATAAATTTTCTTTTTCAAAAAAAGTGGGTTAAATTAGTCCCGGACTTCCCAAGATCTACCCGGTGAAGGGTTTGCAAGGTACTAAAGGCTATGATGGGAATTCAAACCCAAAGCGTCCTTTCCGAGAATTTAGATTGCGCTTTTTAAGATTTTTTTTTATATAAAAATAAAATTAAAGAAAAGGGGGAGAAGAAAGAGAACGATAAAATTAATAAATATTTCTTTTTTCGGAATATCAATCGTTTTCCCCGGCAACGGCGCCAAAAACTTGATGCGCAAAACTATGCTTGCAAACGATAACCGCAAGTGTACCGTTTCGAATGTAGTATAGGTTATTGAAACCAAGGTCGTATTAGACTCGGGGCGGTTGAGTACTCTTACTTCAAGAAAATCTCTATTATCTTATCAATTAGAAATTGAGAGTGATTTTGCAAAAGGGAAATAAAAGAACGACTAGCACTCGATCCTTGAATCACCGCGGAATAAGAATAGAAGAAACAAAATCGCATTCTCTAAATAAAATAACTTTGACCGTGGAGGTTCCCGAATTATAAACGTACCTCTCTCGAGGATACATCCAACTAAGATTAGGTTGATCAGCCGAACTCTCGTTCTATAATTGAAACCCCTAAACTTGCTTTAACGAAGTGAACCCCTCTATTGGATTTGACTCCAATCCGAGAGATTTATGTCGCCCTCTCTCGAGGGGTGCATGCAACTCTCTTTATCCTTGAAGGTTCGGTTCGTCTTACGAGCTGGTTTGGCTAACTAAAGAACGAAAACAGGAACGAGAAAATAATCTCATTTCATTAAAATCAAGGATAAATCTTAAGTGGTTTAGAAAAGAGAAAGAGCGATTCTAAATTGCTTCAAAACCAATATTATTCCTTGGATCATCTCGACCGAGTGCTAATAAAATTTAAGTACTCATAGAGATGGAGGAATTAAAGACATAAAAGAATACATGAAGAAGGGAGAAGAAAAAGAGAGACATAACACTAATTTATTAATTGAGATCAAGGGAAGTACAAACTATGAATTGAAAATTACAACTATTGAAATAAAAGAACAACTATAAGACTACTAAAACATGAAAATAAACAAGAAAAGGGGAATTGAACTCCCAAAATTCGTCCTTTATCATCTGCTGGAGCCGGCTTTATATAGCTGAAAAAATAAGGTTACACGCCCTTGGTCACGCCCGTGACCAAGGGCGTGTAAGGAGCGTGATCGAAGCAGCAGCGGAGAGGGCGCCTTCTGGAGTAATTGCGAGCGTTTCGGCCGCATCACGCCCTAGGTCACGCCCGTGACCTGGGGCGTGTAATCTTGAAATAGTGCTGCTGGCGGGAAGCTTTGGCGGGAAGAAGCGCGGAACGAGTCACGCCCGTGACTGGAGGTCACGCCCTCGGTCACGCCCGTGACCGAGGTCGTGTAACTTTAAATGACGTGGAAGGCGTGCTCTGGATGCTGTGGCGAGTCGCGGCCGTGACACTGGGTCACGCCCTTGGTCACGCCCGTGACTTGGGGCGTGTACTTGGCGAATTCTTCACGGAACGCTCCCTGGTGGAGGAATTGGGTCTGGAACACATCTTTGACTGTCACGCCCTTGGTCACGCCCGTGACCTTGGGCGTGTACTTGATATTTTTGCTCAAAGTGCCCAGAAAACCTGCAAACATAAACTAAACTTATATTAGTGGCAGAAATAAAAAGGAATGATTATTATAAGATAAAACATACAATTTATATAAATTCATATTAAAATTACATTAGAATTATATTAAAAGATGAGTATAAAAAGTACTCATCAGATTCCAATCTCAGTTCTCTGAGCTCTCCCCCTTTTGGTTACTTTGGTTTAGATCTCTAGCTCTCCAAGGTGCCCAAGTCTCAGCTTTGGCTTGGGAGGGGAAGCGCTCAATGATCCTCCGGGTTTGTGGTGGGACCTCCTTGCTGCGGCTAAGGTCTCAGTCTGTTTCCGAATCCCCAGTCTGCTCCTTCCAAGGGAATAGTAAGGGCTAGCTGCCCCTCAACTTTTTGAGGGCCTGAGCTTTACAAGAGGCCAAGAAATCGGTTTCAACAGTACGAGTAATTGTAAGAAAAATATTAAAGTACCTGTGATGACCCTTGCCAGTTCCGGGGCTGAGCCAGGTCCAAGGCATACATCAGGTCCCTGTCCTGCCTATGATCACATTTCTGGAATCCACGACCTCATCCCCGCCCTCAGCCCCCAAAATACTGGGCCTATTGGGTAGCCTGTAGTGTCGGTGGCCATTCCTCTGTAGGCAGCTCCTCCAGATGTGGCCCATCTGGTAGCACAAGTAGCACTCTGGTGGGGGAGGCGGCCCACCTCCTAGCCTCAGCACCTCCCGTGTCTATAGAGGCTGAGGAGCCAATACTACCTGTTCCTTCCTCTCCTCCTAGTGGGGTTGACCCTCTGTTCTCATTTCTCCAACATCACGACCCCTCTGTTGGTCTCTCCTGCCGCCCGACCCTGGTCCTCTGTCGGTCACTTCCTTCCATGGATGGTGTGCTGGTTTGCCTCCAGCTTCTTGGCCATCTCCAAGATCCTGGCCATGCTACCGTCAGAAACAAAAAGGAGGCCCTGCCCTAGTTCATCACGGAGGCCCTTGCAAAACCTCTTCGCATACCCTTCATCGTCCAGCTGATAGGAGTCCGCAAACCGGTCCAGGTGAGTAAACTCTTGGTGATAATCCAGAAACGTCCTGCTCCCATGCCTCAACTATAGAAATCTGTCCTCCAACTCATCTCTGGCAGACTGAAGCACGAAGTGCTCCAGCAGTGCTGCCTTGAAATCATCCCAAGAGACATCCGCAGCCTCCAATCCTACATAGGTGGTGTCTAGCAATGACATCCACCATCTCTTCGCAAGGGACTCCAAGAATTAGACCACCAGCGGTACTTCCATCTCTAATGAGCATTGTATCCCTGCCAGCATATCATACATGATATCCACCCACTCCTCAATCGGAACTGCTGACTCTGTCCCGAGGTAGGATGGGGGTGAAAGCCTGCGGAAGATGCTCATCCAGTTGTCCCCAGGGTTTGGCTGAGGAGCCGCAGCCTGTTGAGCCCTGAATGCGTCCAGTATGGTGGTCAGCATCTATCCCATCTCCATCTCCTGGAACAGAGTAGGAGCCGGAGGTGGTGGGATGACGTTTGGAGTCGGAGGTGCTCCATGCTACAGCGTAGGGTTCGTCGCAGGCTACAAAGGAAAATTGACACTCATAAGGGGTTTGTCTACAAAGATTTAGTTAAAGTGGATTTTTTCATGTGATTCCCCATATGGGCAAACCATTACTTCCGCTGCTAGTTTGTCCTCAAAATAAGCTGGCGCGGGGTGGCCCAGAGTTTGTGGACATCTTTTCTTCTGATCGAGTTTCCCTCTAATACCAGTTTGTAAGACCCCATTTTTTCGCTACAAAACTGGGTCTTATGCCCAGAACCACCGCTTTGCGGTGACACCAACACTCAGAAAGGTTGCCACTACAAAATGCTGATCTTGCCGGCCATATCATTCATAGAAGAAGAAAAGTACAAATGAAGGAAAAGTAAGCTCAAGTCCACATCACATGAAATATAGATCATAACGAAAAGGAGATGTCCACAGATAATAACTGAAATATAAGGTAGCAATATAAAGGGCTCATGCCCAGTTCATCATGTCCTCACTATAAATCACTCGCGGAAGCAAAATCTACTCAAAGACACTCACGGATCTTGAAACTGGTGCTCCCATGCTAGACTGGCCCGCATCCATCGGCACATGCCTATGGTGGTGTTGCGTCTCCTCGGTCCCCTAAAATGATATGGTCCACTGACCGTTAGTAAAAAGACTAAGCCTCATTTCCGCCATCCATCCCCCTGTGTCCCTAGGCACTGAGCTGGAGGATGAAGCAGAGGACAGCAGGGTGTATAACACAAAGCAGGTCACATGTCTTAGCTACAGGAGTATTTATCACTACACATGTGTATATATATATGAAACAGTAAATAAAGTAATGTAAAGAACAAGTAAAGTAAGCAGGTAAAGACAGGTATATAATAGAAAAGTAACCATTGATATATAGGAATTCCCATACAAACCTATAGACCTAGGGGTCATTTAGCAAGGCCTATCGTATAAAGAGTCCCATAACCATTTTATACGATAGGGGTAGGGGTTGAAATGCAATGCTTATGCCATAACATGCAGAGTTATATTGCGTAATGTTATGATCACACAAGTGCAACTCACACACTTCGACTCTATGCACACAGACCTTTAGTTCCCCCTTTTTGGAGCTAGCAAGACTCCTAGGATACCCCCGTAGTGGCAAACAGAAGCTGTGGGTTGGGCCTCACCCACCTCTAGGTTGGTATTCACACTACCTAACCTAGACCTATCATACGCCTCAACGCAAAACCGCGGAGCGCCTGCGTACTCTTACTGGCTGTACCACCAGACTTTCTTGGCTAAGTGCAAATCCACACTTACCGAGTCAGCGTATCGACGCCGGTGTGAATGACCATCAATACCGAAGACCCACCACCTTTATGCACATGCAATATGATTACTGTGTATCTCTGAGCCATAAACTCCCCGGTCTAACCCGCTCACTACAACAACCTTTAAAGCTACCTGCTCGCCGGACAAACCCATCTGCAACAACATCCACCGAGCCTACTGCTCGTCCAACCAAAAAAGGTAACACCCACAACAACGAGGTGTGGGTGAGTGTATTATTGAGTTAATCTTGCATAATAATTTACTCCTACAATTTAGGGTTAACCATGTAATTCCCGAGGACTACCCTATGAGGGGCTCGAGCAGTACTAGGAGCTATGATGGGATGACACCCCAATGCTCCCTTTCCAAGGTAGTTTCTATTATTGATAACTACCCATAAAACTACCCCTATCACAATTTCACTTGAGTTAACCCTAAGTGTTTTATATTCCACTCCAAGGAAAACACGATCTTTCATCAATCCCGAGCACAACCAGCTCAATTGGTGATGAGAAGTGAAATAACTCCATAGTTAGGCGTGCTCGGGCTGGAGTAGTACTGGGATGGGTGACCTCCTTGGAAGTCCCCATGGTGTATGCTTAATTATCGAGTTTGACTCATCAAGGGGCGCCGGATCGAATCTCGGCCCCAACAACCCGCCTGTTTAGTGGAGAAGGGTGGGTGGTGCGGTCTACATACCAAGTTGTTATACAATAAGCAAAATTTTTGTAATGGTCTCCCAAGCACACAACTTGCAAGGTCAGCCACCGGCACCACCAGCATCTAGCTCAAAAGGGTTTAGGCTCAACCAGTCTACAGACCGGGCACCCCAACCCCTCTCCATCCCACCACAGGGCACAGTGGGTTGTTGGAGGCCGCAACCCCCCTTTTCATGAGGAATGATTCAGTTAAGCGGCAGTGCAGGTACTTCCTAGGAAGTCACCCATCCCTAAATTTCTCCAGCCTGAGCATGCATAACTGTAGAGTTCTTTCATTCCTCATCACTGATGGGAAATGTGCCCTGCAATGTTCCTGATTTAAAGAAGCACCCAGCTCAATGATAAAAGCATTATGTATTTAATGTTATATCTAGTTCATGCTTGCAGAGATCAAGTAATATGTCCAGTAATTTAATTACTTCACTAAGTACAAAATCATCTAAAAGGACTGGACATATCGTCGAAAAGAGTATGCATGTCGTTGAAATGATGTGCAGAGAAAATCAGAAGGATCATGTCAGTTATCGTCAATATAAAATGTGTATGTTGATATCGTTGTGAGATCAACACGATAAAACCTCACAACGATATCAGAAAGCCGAGATGAAGAAGAATACTTAAGTTCAAGTACAAGACAGAATGTCGATGATATCGTCGTGAAGAAGCCGCGTCGTCGATAAGGCTAAGCAAGATAGATATCGTTGTAGAGAAGCCATGTCGTTGATAAGGCTAAGCAAGACAGATATTGTGGTAAAGAAGTCTCGTCATTGATAAGGCTAAGTAAGACTGATATCGATGATATCGTTGTTAAGAAGACTTGACTTCTAGAAGACTATGGAAGGTCATATGAAGACTGGCAGTTGCTGAAGATTATGTCATCGACAAGATAAGGTGGTTACAATGATATCAAGCAGTCAAGAAGATTATGTCGACATCACATAGTTGACTTCATATCGTCTTAAGTGCAAGTGAAGAAGGGATGTCCCATATCGTTGAGATATCCATGTATGAAGAAGAAGGAAGATGACTTGAAGATCTGTCCAAGTCCAAGACAACAATAAGATCTGTCGTCGAGATATTATCCATATCGCCGTAACGATATAAATATCATCGAGATGGTTTTAAAAGTTACCAGACGCGCTGTCAGCATTTAATGCCACCGCCTGATTATCCAATCAGTGCGTGCTCTTAAGGTATGTGCATCTGTCAGTGAAGGACACATAGGAGACCATTGAGCGGCTCCTCCATCCTATAAAAGGGAACACTGGATGCCCTAAAGAAAGTGTGTCAACAGGAGATACGAGAACGAAGAAACGAAAAAGAATCCCGCCGAGCAATACAACAGAAAAAGTTGCGGAGAAGAATCAACATCAAGGAGAGGAGAACAAAAAAAATGCACATCCAGTGTTCTCCAAGTTGCAGTCAAGCCACATTGACTATTAAGAATCGTTCAAGTCAAGAAGCCGATCTCCACCAGGCAGAAGAACAATCATTGCATATCTTTCTTTGTAAGGCTTGCGGTCCAAAACTGTAAGATCTATTTTCAAATCTGAGAGGACTTGAGGGTCCAACCATGTCGAGATTGAGGTCTTGAGATCTGTGAGGCTTGAGGGTAGGGTCATAGGACTTGAGGGTCCAACCGTGTTGAGCTTGCGGGCTTGGGTGCAGTAGGGGCCTGCGGGTCTAGGCTACAGGACTTGCGGGTCCAAGGGGAAAGACTTGTGGGTCTATGCTGTGTAGGGCTTGAGGGCCTGAGTGTAGAGCTTGTGGGCTTGAGTGTAGTAGGGGCTTGCGGGCCTAGGATGTAGGACATATAGGTCTGAGTTGTAAGGCTTGCGAGCCGGAGACATTTGCGGAGTTTGCCGAGCCTAGCACACTACTAGGTAGGTGCAGAGGGACAGAGTACTACTCAAGACACCATGTCTTGAGGAACCTCTATAAATTCTTGTATGTTTTCTGTGTAGTGCTATTAATCTCTAGATCTGTTAACCAGAAATTCAGAACACCAAAAAGGGGAAAAAACGATTTGAAATACCTATTCACCCCCCTCTAGGTGAGATGTCGACACCCAATAACTTACAAGTGGTATAAGAGGTAGGTTGTTCAATGAAAAGCTTAACATCTTGAACAGATCTGCTCTTGGGTGTGTCAAATAAACTGATCATCATATCCTAACTCCATGGAGAAAGTCAGAAGTTCTGACATCAGGAAGTTAAGATCCTTAAGTGAAAGCAGCTGGAGCTCCTCCTATATTAATGAAGAAAGATTCACAGGGATCAGAGCACCCCTAACCTCCTCAGACAGTGAATTTGATTATGAAGAATGCTCGGTAGTAGGAAGAAGGATAAGAGAATCCTTGGCTCTCTCAGACTGTGAATCTGAGTATGAGGGTCTATGGGTTGATGGCTCTATCAGATGAAGAAAATCATGATGAATCACATTATGATCAGGTATGCATCACTCACACATCTTTACTACCTGCTTCAATTAAGAAGACCAAGAGTGCATCAGATGATTGCTCATCTTCTGAAAATGATGCAAGAGACTGCTCATCATGCAACAATAAGAATCATACTGATTTAATAGAACAGTTTGGTGATCTCTTGGCTGCTCTGAAAAGGAGCAAGAAGCTTGTTAGAAAGCAAGCTAAGGAGCTCGAAACACTCAAACCTAATAAGGCTGAATTAGATGAGAAAATGGGTATGTTCCACAATATGGAGGCCAATTCCATTAAGATCAAGAAGCTCATCGACAAGCTTAATGATGAGAGAAACCAAAGGGAAGAACTCATTAAGAAACTTGAGAATGATCTTCTTAAGGAAAGAAACTTAGTGGCTCAATTCTCTAAGCCCAAAATCATACTGCCCATCATTGATACCTTCTCCTCTTATAGAAATAGGAGGGGATTGGGTTTCAATGAAGGGGCAGTTGATGATGGGAATGGAAAAAGGGGCAAAACTAAAGTTGAGCCTCACACCACCTTTTAGAAGGTAGTACTTCCCTCTAACAAGTATGACCAGGACAGTGTCCATGGTCACTGGATGAATGGAAACTCCAATAGCTTGGGAGATGCTTTTGACTATGGGAGGAGAAAGGAAATGGGGGTGAGTGCATGAAGGCTCCCTATGAGGAAATCCAAATGGCCCATCATAGACCATTTGTGTTTGGTGCTTCAGCCTCCACATTCAAGGGTAAAGAAGAAACACCTTCCCAATCTCTTCCAGATAAGAAGCAGGCTGGTAGCACCAGTATAATCAACTCTCACTTGATCATATCTGATGACATCAACACCATGTCAGTGACCAAGCTGACATCTCTTGCTGACAAACAGATAAAGTCAAGAAGACATAATTATACTAGAGCAGCTAGTCAGCCCTTAGTCAAGAATGTCGTTGCCTTCTCTACCGGACATAAGCATTGTGATTCTCCACCCACCTCAAAAATTGTTCAAAAAAGATGGTACAACATCCATGAATGTTGGTGATGTGGTAAAGTGGGACACTTTGCCATTGAATGTTGGCACAACCCTAGTGTGCCTAGTGGAAAGGAGAGCCCTCCTGGAAAGGCTGAGGTGAGTAGAAGAATTCCTTACTATTCTAACAAGAACCTAGGACCCAAATCAATTTGGGATCCTAAGGGATATTAAATCTGTCTTGCAGGGTAGTCCATGTATCCAATCAAAAGCAAACAAGGCTAATGGACAATAAGTGATTCAGACATAACTTTGGATGAACAAAAATCTCATTACAAGCCAAGATGCACTGGTCAAGGGGGAGCAAAAAGGAAAAATAAAAGAGACATCACATCAAGGTGGAGCTACAAGCTCAAGAAGAAGCCAAAGCTAAGGTGAAGGCAACTATGCTAAATATTCACCACATAACCTTATCTTTATAGATATGTAAAAGTAATTTTAGCTTGAGTAAGCAAATGTTGTCACTCAAGGAGCACCTATGTATGGCACTGCTAAAGCACAACATTGATCATACAAAAGAGTGAACAATGATAATATCATTTTGAATACAAAATGATATCGTCGAAATAATGATTGGTATCGTCGAAATGATTTCTCGACACCTAAGTAGGATCACGATGATACCTAAGTGTCGATCTAACACATAAGGGATCTGAAATTAACCGATTGCAACCACTCAACCTAAGTTAATCAGGCTTTTCTCAAATGACACTTCGCATTCCAATCCCGAAACTATTAATAAGACCAGATGTCTTAAGGTTAAAACACGTTCTATGATTGCCCAAAAAAGTCATCGTGCTCTCTACGTCTTCGAAAAGTGAATGAGTCTACAACGTTAGAGTCCTCTCAGATCAAGTAAGAGATGGCGCCAAAGAAGGAAGGATTTTTTTATGAATGAAGCGAAGTAATGAGGAATGGTTTCTTAGAAGGGCCATAAGAGATTAAAAACACTATTCAGCTGCTGGACATCGTCGGTCTAGAGTTTGCACTCTATGAGCCAACAGTAATATTGAAGAGAGAAGTGTTGGAGTTCTTCTCAAATGCCAAGGGCGGCTCAAAAGGAACATCTGTGAAAAGCTTGATCAATGGGATGAAAGTCAAGGTTAATCCCAAAAGATTGGCCAGGGCTCTTCAGCTGTCGACCTGCGCCAATGGGGATGAAAATGACAAGGTCACCCAGGAGGTCCTTAACAAATCTATGGCATGGTGCGTGCACTCCAGTAAGACATGTGGGTCTCTGTAAAGAAAGAGTATTAATCAATGAGGAAAGCTTATGGCTGATATCGTAGGAAAATACCTCCTCTGCAAGGTAGGCTCGCATGATAAGATATCCAAACCCATGTTCGAGATAATTGCAAGGATAATCCAAAGTAAGAAAACCAACTGGGGTCAGATTATCTTCAAAAGGATTCATGAAAGTTTCCAAGTACCCAATCTGGGAAGAATTATGTCTCTCTTTTTCCTATTATCTTATCCTGAGACTTTCAACAAGAAGTATGGTGTTAAAATCCATCACATAAGAAGGATGGATATCAAAATACTTGAGAGATGGGAGAAAGTTCTGACTAAGTCTCCCAAGAAGCTGAAGACTGCAGCGGATATGATGGGAAGGGAGAAAGCTCATCTGAAGGAAGTGAGTCAGGCAACATCTCAGACCCGTCTGACTCTGAAGCACATATAGAGAAAATGATTGTCTTCCACCAGACCTCTGCTCTAAGTATGGGATCCTGGACAATTGTAACAGCAGGAACAGAACAAGAGGATGCTGAAACTGAGGGGGAGAAGAATAGTGAGATCCCTGCTCAATTGGTAGATGTGATCAATAAGATCATAGGGCTGAGGATGTTGTAGTCCAAGAGGACCCAAGTGAAGATCCCCAAGAAGACAACCAAGAGAATCCCGCCAATGAGACTAACAGAGATCTGCCAAATCTTGAAGAGGAAAATGAGTCAAACCAGTCGCCCATCAGAAGACCTCCATCTCCCATGGTTGATGGGAATAAAGAGAAGGAACCATAACAAGCTATTTCACCTCTAGAGAACAGGCTTGTGGAGTTCTCGCTACTGCCTAGGATAAAAATTCTCCTGGAAGAGCAAAGGCTAAAAATTGAAATTCATGTTAACTCTGTTGTCAATGAGCTAAGAAGGAAACAATCTGCTGAAATTGCAAGTCTGATTAATGTTGTGAAGAATCTGAAAGAATGCACTGCCAAAGAGACAACACTTACTCACTAGGGTCTATCTGATGCAGGGGATAATCAGATAATGATCGCCAACAACATAGAGAAGGCCTACATAGCAACCAACAGATGAATGGTTGAACACAAAACTAATCTCCAAGAAAGTCTAGATCACCACAATAAGGATCTAGATAGTCATCTGCTTGAGACCAAGAACAATTTGGAAGCAGGAATTCACATGCTTAAAAGCAAGATACTGGTCCTCCAGGAGAACCTCCAAAGGGGGATATATGATGAAGTCATAAAGGGGGAGAGATCAATGATGATGGCCAATGGTGAGCATGCCATCTGGACCACAAATACCATCAGGGAAGCAATGAATCTCCCTCCTCTCCATTTTGATGAGCCTGCTGAAGAGTACCCTGCTGAAGATTAACATGTTGATATTCGTGATGCTGCTGCTGATCAAAACAAAGGGAAGGAAATAGTGGAAGAAGATGAATCAAAGATAAGAAAGAGAAAATACAGGGAGGAAATGGAGAAAAGGATAACAATGAAAGGTGGAGCCCCAAGTTCAGATCCATCATACTAAAAGCATGGGAGCTGGTGAAAGTGAATAAAGGTGACAAATACAAATTGTACAGTCCTCAAGAATGGTCTAAGTACGAAGATCAAGAAGAAGTAAGGAGAGATTACATAAGGGACAAACAAGGAGGAAGAATCTCTGCAGACACTCCTGAGCCCCTCAAGTATCACCCCAAACCATTTGAATACTTCACCAGAAAAACTGAGAAGGAGCAGGAAGCTTGTGTCAAGAAAGCAAATAGTGAAGCAGTTTTGAAAGAAACAGGGAAATAGAGGGCTGGATCATTAGGGGCAAATGTTGAAAAACCTTAATACATCTGTCACCATTTATAAGTCTTTAATGAAGTGATATTTGTCAATGTATGTGTTCACTTAAACTTAACTGCAATGTCATTATTATATGCTAATTTGCTTAAGATGTTTTTTTATCATTGAGTGGGTTATGACTTCTTCAAATAGGGGGAAATTGTTGGGAAATGTGCTCTGCAATGTTCCTGATTTAACGAAGCACTCAGCTCAATGATAAAAGCATTGTATATTTAATGTTATATCTAGTTCATGCTTCAGAGATCAAGCAATATGTCCATTACTTTAATTACTTCACTAAGTACGAAATCGTCAAAAAGGACTGGACATATCGTTGAAAAGAGTATGCAAGTTGTTGAAATGATGTGCAGAGCAAATCAGAAGGATCATGTCAGTTATCGTCGAGATAACATGCGTATGTTGATATCGTTGTGAGATCAACACTCTAACACCTCACAATGATATCAAAAAGCTGAGATGAAGAAGAATACTTAAGTTCAAGTACAAGACAGCATGTCGATGATATCGTCGTAAAAAAGTCATGTCATCGATAAGGCTAAGCAAGACAGATATCGTCGTAGAGAATCTGTGTCGTCGATAATGCTAAGCAAGAAAGATATCGTCGTAAACCAGTCTTGTCGTCGATAAGGCTAAGTAAGAATGATATCGATGATATCGTCGTAAAGAAGGCTTGACGTCGAGAAGACTAAGGAAGGTCATATGAAGACACACAGTTGCTGAAGATTATGTCATCGACAAGATAAGGTGGTTACAATGATATCAAGTAGTCAAGAAGATTACGCCGACATCATTTAGATGACTTCATGTCGTCTTAAGTGCATGTGAAGAAGGGATGTCATATATAGTCGAGATATCCTTGCCTGAAGAAGAAGGAAGAAGACTTGAAGATCTGTCCAAGTCCAAGAAACCAACAACCTCTGTCATCAAGATATTGCCTATGTCGTCGTAATGATGGAAATATCATCGAGACAAATTCAAAAGTTGCTAGACACGCTATCAGCATTTAATGCCACTGCCTGATTGTCCAATCAGCGCGTGCTCTTAATGTATGGATGTCTGTCAGTGAAGGACATCATTGGAGAACGTTGAGCGGATCCTCCATCTTATAAAATGGAACAGTGGATGCCCTAAAGAAAGTGTGTGAACAGGAGAGACGAGAACGAAGAAACGAAAAAGAATCCCGCTGACCAATACAACAGGAAAAGCTGCGGAGAAGAATCGACATCAAGGAGATGAGAACAAAAAAATGCACATCCAGTGTTCTCCAAGTTGCAGTCAAGCCACATCGATTGATAAGAATCGTTCAAGTCATGAAGCCGATCTCCAACAGGCAGAAGAACAATCATTGCCTATCTTTCTTTGTAAGGCTTGCTGGCCAAAACTGTAAGATCTATTTTAAGATCTGAGAGGACTTGAGGGTCCAACCATGTAGATCTTGAGATCTGTGAGGCTTGAGGGCCTGGGCAGAGGACTTGAAGGTCCAACCGTGTCGAGCTTGCGGGCTTGGGTGCAAAAGGGGTTTGCGGGCCTATGCTGCAGGACTTGCGAGTCCAATGGGAAAGACTTGCGGGTCTGTGCTATGTAGGGTTTGTGGGCCTGAGTGTCAAGCTTGCGGGCTTGAGTGCAGTAGGGGCTTGTGGGCCTTGGCTGTAGGACTTGCGGGTTCGAGTTGTAAGGCTTGCGGGCTGGAAACTTTTGTAGAGTTTGCCGAGCCTAGCACATTGCTTGGTAGGCGCAGAGGGATAGGGGACTAATCAAGACACCATATATTGAAACTAGAGAACTGGTCTCGACGTTCGAAAGGGGGATACAGCTAACCCTTACTAGACCCGAGCTAGAACCCTTGGCCAGTTGCTAAGAACCGATAGACTTTGCCCGTGAAGAACACCTGAGTCTAGAAACTGACCCCTTAAGCTGCAGCGTGGAGGTCCCACCACACACCCGGAAGTTCAAAGAGATCTTCCCCTCCCAAGCCAATGCTGAGCCTGGGAACCTTGGAGGGCACTAAGGACCACCTCACTGTCAACCTTCACTGACAGGGGGCGGAGGGGGGGGGGGGGGGGGGGGGGGGGGGTGGGGGGTGGGTAGTGCTTGCTCACAATACATATGCGAGGGAGGGGGGGGGGGGGGGGGTAGAGACCAACCCTTCCCAAGGTTCCCATGGGGGTCTATTTATAGACTTACCAAAATTGGGCTGCGGATAGCCAAAATTCTACTAACCGCAACACAACCTTAAACCTGAATGATCAACGCAAGAGGAGGGGGGGGGGGTGAGTGGGACACGAGGTGTCCACTCCCCCCTAGCTGGGGGTCGGGAGAGTGGACCGAACGTCCACCACCCGGACAGGGCGAGTGGATCTTACGGTCCACTCAACCCATCAGACGAGTGGACCCTTGGTCCACTCGCCCAGCTATATGGGGCGAGTGAACTACGGGTCCACTCGCCCATATCCTTGGGCGAGTGGACCCAAGGTCCACTCGCCCCCCCCCCCCCCCCTCCCCACTCAGGCGAGTGGACCAATGGTCCACTCGCCTGGGTCCTTGGGCGAGTGGACCCAAGGTCCACTCGTCCAAGGAAGTTTGCCCCCCCGGCCTTTTCTTCTTGGTCTTGACGACCTCTGACGGGTTGATCTTCTGTGTCACGGTCACCCTCTCTATCATGATCTCATCCGCATCGGGTCACACCGACTCAGAAAAATATGAGGGTTGTAAACAATTCTCGCTCTTTTTGAGCTTGTCTCAAGCTCGGAAAGAAAGTCCAACCCACCTTTTTGACGAGTAGGTGGGGATTTAGGGGATTCTCTGGGGGCCCCGCCAACGGGTTACTCTTGCCGAGCATTCCAGTGGAACTTAACTTGAGGCGGAAGGTGAACCTTTCTCCACTTAACGACCCTCCTGTGAGCCGAGCTCAACTGGAGGTGGAGAAAGCTCAACACCGTAGGTCTAGTTAAACTTGACCTTAGGTGGAGGAAAACTCAACAATTATGGATGTTTAGCTAACTAGAGTTCGAGGGCTTCGGCACTTCCAAGGAGCTCAGCTCGACCGGGGGTGGATGATCGCTCGACACTCCCCAAAAACATTGCTACCTAGAGGCAGAGGAACTCAACCATCTTACCAAACTTACTGGGGGTGGAGAACCAGTCCACGTCCTAGATGCTTACCTCACCTAGAGGTGGAGCAACTCAACCATCTTACCAAACCAACTGGGGGTGGAGAACCAGTCCACGTCCTAAATGCTTACCTCACCTGGAGGCAGATGAACTCAACCATCTTACCAAACTAACTGGGGTGGAGAACCAATCCATGTCCTAGGTGCTTACCTCACCTGCAGGCGGAGGAACTCAATCATCTTACTAAACTGACTGTGGGTGGATAACCAGTCCATGTCTTAGGTGCTTACCTCACCTGGAGGAGGAGGAACTTAACCATTTTACCAAACCGATTGGGGGTGGAGAACCAGTCCACGTCCTAGGTGCTTACCTCACCTGGTAGTGGAGGACCTCACCCATCTTACCAAACCAATTATCAAGTAGCGAGTTGACTTGACGAGCCTCCCATCTGCCGGCATCATGGAGCCCGGTGAATGGACTCTAGTCGGGGATCATACCGATTGGAGGCGGAAGTACTCGTCCGCGTCCTAGGTGCTTGGCTTAACTGGAGGAAGAGGAACTCAACACCTTCCCAAACCAACTGGGGGCGGAGTACCCATCCACATCCTAGGGGCTTAGCTTACATGGAGGCAGAGGAACTCAACATCCTCCCAATCCAGTTACCAAGTAGCGAGTCGACCCGATGAGCCTCCCATCTGCCGGCATTACGGAGCCCGGTGAATGGTCTCTAGTCGGGGATCTTACCGATTGGAGGCTGAAGTACCCGTATGCATCCTAGGTGCCTTGCTTACCTGGAGGCAAAGGAACTCAACACCCTCTCAATCCAGTTAATAAATAGCTAGTCGAACCGATGAGCCTCCAATCTACGGGCATGTCTGAGCCCGCTGAATGGTCTCTAGTCAGGTATCTTACCGATTGGAGGCAGAAGTACCCTTCCACATCCTAGGTTCCTTGCTTACCTGGAGGCAGAGGAACTCAACACCTGCCAAATCCAATTGGAGGCAGAAGTACCCATCCACATCCTAGGGGCTTACTTTACCTGGAGGCAGAGGAACTCATCACCCTCCCAATCCAGTTACCAAATAGTGAGTCGACCCGATGAGCCTCCCATCTGCCAGCATGACTGAGTCTGGTGAAAGGTCTCTAGTCGGGGATCTTATCGATTGGAGGCGGAAGTACCCGTCCGCATCCTAGGTGCCTTGCTTACCTAGGGGCAGAGGAACTCAACACCTTCCCAATCCAATTGGAGACAGAAGTACACATCCATGTCCTAGGGGCTTGTCTTACCTTGAGGCAGAGGAACTCAACACACTCCCAATGAACTAACCTCACCTGGAGATGGAGGAGCTTGAAGATTCCGCGATGCCGTCTCTCTTCTTGAAACCTTACCGACCTTTGCCCTCATTGGCTAGAGTAACTATTATAAGCTGGAGTAAGAGGTCTTTCCAAAGAGAAAAACAACACACATTAAGGATAAAAACGTTTGAGCTCGTCGCCACTCAAAGTATTGCCAAGGGGAATTCCCTCAACATTTTGAAGGTGATACCCCCCTGACTTCAGGGCTTCCAGGATTACATAGGGTCCCTCCCAATTTGGCTGGAGCTTTCCTACGTTCACCGATCTTCCCGCGGCGTCGACCTTTTTGAGGACTAGATCTCCCAGGGCGAATTGCTTGATCCTAATATTTTTATCAAATACCTGGCCATCTGATGCTTCACTTCCTCCTACTGAATCGCTGCGAGGTCTAGGAGCACCTCAACCATATCCAGCGAGAGCCGTTGTTCCTCTTCATTGTCCATCATCCAGTCTTCGCCACCTTCCTGAGCGTCCATGACCCAGGTGGACCTGACCTCAAATTCTACTAGGAGTACGGCTTTAGATCCATGTGAAAGCTTGAAGGGCGTTTGCCCGTTGCCGTGTTGGGTGTCATTCCCAGGGCCCATAAGACCGAGGGAAGCTGCTCCACCCAGTTCCCCTTCAGGTTCTCCACATTCTTCTTAAGCAGGTTGACTATGACTTTGTTCGCAGCCTCCACTTGCCCGTTGCTCCGAGGATGATGAATGGAGGCGAAGCAGAGATCGATCCTTAGTTGACCACAGAAGCTAATGAGTTCCTCACGAGCAAACTACGGTCCATTGTCTATCACTATAGCATGGGGGAGCCCGTACCTGCAGATTATTTCTCCCTAAATAAAATTCCTTATTACTTGCGATGTCATTTTTGCCAAAGCTTTAACCTCCACCCACTTAGAGAAGTAATCTATCATGACCAACAAGAACCTTCTTTGACCGCTGGACTGAGGGAAGAGGCCGACCAGGTCGATTCCCCAGATGGCGAAGGGCCAGGGTGCTGTGATTGTCCTGAGCCTTTGCCCGGGCTGGAGTTGGAGTGGTGCGAAGAGCTGGCATTTCTGACACTTCATTGCAAGCTCCATGGCATCCTTTCGAAGGGTCGGCCAGAATTATCCCTTCCTCAGCACTCTCTTCTCTAAAGTTTGGCTTTCGGAGTGGCTTCCGCATTCCCCGGAGTGGATTTCTTCCACAAACCCTACCTCTAGCAGATTCCCTACCTCCTCTCTGATTGGCCCAGCGAGGGTAGACAACACATTTCTCTACTTCTGGCGAATGGGGCGGATGTTTGAGTCGAGGTTGAGGTGATGACATGCCATATTCGAATAGATACCTGGCATCTCTGCAGCGCTCCATGCGAAGATGTCCACATTCTGCTGGACGCATCTTCGGATCCTCTCTTGATCCTACTTGCACAGCCTCCCGCTGATTCGTATCTTCTCTGGCCTTCCACTGTCGCTAATGAACTCTTTCTCTTTCACTTCCTCTGCCACCTCCAACTCGGTCAGATCGTCCAACACATGATCTGCCTTCTCTGCCTTCTCTACCTCCTCTTCCCTTGCCAATGGCCACGCCTTGCTGGGAGGAGGTGAGTTCCTTAGCTCTTCACTTCCATCAATGAGACTTGCGCAGGGCTTTCTGACTAGCTGCTTGCATGCTCACCGCACCAGGATGTTGAAACCAGAGAACTGGTCTCGATGTTCGAAAGGGGGATGCAGCTAACCCTTACTTGACCCAAGCTAGAACCCTTGGCCAGTTGCTAAGAACCAAAAGACTTTGCCCGTGAAGTACACCTGAGTCTAGAAACTGACCCCTTAAGCTACAGTGTGGAGGTCCCACCACACAGCCAGAAGTTCAAAGAGATCATCCTCTCCCAAGCCAATGCTGAGCCTGGGCACCTTGGAGGGCACTAAGGACCACCTCACCATCAACCTTCACTGACAGTGGGAGGGGGGTAGTGCTTGCTTACAATACACACATGAGGGAGTGGGGGGTAGAGACCAACTCTTCCGAAGGTGCCCAAGGGGGTCTATTTATAGACTTCCCAAAATTGGGCTGCGGATAGCCAAAATTCTACTATCCGCAGCTCAACCTTGAACCCGAATGAACAACGCAAGAGGGGGGGGGGGGCGAGTTGGACACGAGGTGTACACTCCCCCCCCCCCCTGCTGGGGGTCGGGATAGTGGACCGAAGGTTCACCACCCAGACTGGTCGAGTGGATCTTACGGTCCACTCAACCCTTTGGGCGAGTGGACCCTTGGTCCACTCGCCCAGCTGTATGGGGCGAGTGGACCATGGGTCCACTCACCCACACACTTGGGCGAGTGGACCCAAGTTCCACTCGCCACACCACTCGGGGGAGTGGACCAATGGTCCACTCGCCTGGGGCCTTGGGCGAGTTGACCCAAGGTCCACTCGTCCAAGGAAGTTTGCCCCCCCCCGGGCCTTTTCTTCTTGCTCTTGATGACCTCCGACGGGTCGATCTTCTGCGTCACGGTCACCCTCTCTATCACGATCTCATCCGCATCGGGTCACACCGACTTGGAAAATATAAGGGTTGTACACACCCTGTCTTGAGGAACCTAAATAAATTCTTATGTGTTTTCTGTGTAGTTCTATTAATCTCTAGATCTGTTAACCAAAAATTCCGAACACCAAAAAGGGGAACAAAATGAAAATACCTATTCACCCCCCCCCCCCCCCCCTCTAGGTGATAAGTCGACACCCAATAACTAACAATCACTAATTGAGTTGCAGCTCAATTGGTGATGAAGAATGAAAGAATTCTATAGTTAAGCGTGCTCAAGCAAGAGCAATTTAGGGATGTGTGACCTCCTGGGAAGTCCCTACGCTGCCGCTTAACTGAATCATTCCTCATGAAAAAGGGGGTTGCGGCCTCCAACAACCCACTGTGCCAAGGGGTGGGATGGAGAGGGGTTTGGGTGCACGGTCTGCAGACCGTGTGAGGCTGAACCCTTTCGAGTTGGATGCTGGGGGTGCCGATGGCCGTCCTTGCAAGTTGTGTGCTTAGGAGACCGTTACAACTTAGAGGTTAGGTCTTTTAATACACACAATCCTACGCCCTCTCTAATGTGAGACACGTAATATGGGTGAATGATCATGGACATACTTAATTATTTTAATCCTATGGAAACAATTTATAACTATGGCTTTTTTGAGAGATTGATTTCAAATTGTATTTGATTTTAAAGTCACATAGTTATTATGAATTTTTGCTTTCAATTGTTCTACACTTTTTTTATTCATTGTGGCAATAAGAGATAACTATCAAGGGTGATAATATTTATAAGTTGATAACGCTAGAGTGATGAATTAGAATGCAATGATATGCCATAAGATTAATTGAGACAATGTTGCATGTATTCAAAAATAGTTATCTAATTTTTTGACATAGAATGAAGTGATGATTCTATTTGATTTATTCTTATTGATATAAAATTGATTCTATGGTCTACATATAAATGAGATACATGCAAGTCATACAACATTCATATAATGATAATGGTCATAAACCATATGTTGGAAGCAATAATATCTTTTGTAGTTATGTTTAATGTTTGAATTTAAAAGATCTTTTGATTTTTCATAATGATTATAAATGATCATTAATTTTATCACCTATAAATTTCGGCATTAATTATTCATAATAATGTAAGTGAAGTATATTAACAAACCATGAATATATATATATATATATATATATATATATATAATTTTCTTGATTTTTATAAATTTACTCCATTTTTGCTTTAACATAATATTTCATGATATAACTAGCATAGATATTGATTTCTAATTAGAGTTGATTATTAAGAAACATAGTTATTATGAATTTTAACTTTCAAATTTTCTACTTTTATGTCATGGCAGTATAGGATAACTAGAGTAAGAATTTCTAAGTCATTAGAAGGGTACCCAGGAGCCTGTGACGTAAAAACATAGACACAAAAATTGTCGAAAAAGAAAAAACTGAGATAACTTCTAAATATAGTTGAATTTTGGAAATCTGAGGGGTCAAAATAAACTCAAATGAGCAAAGCTCATTTTCCATTGCATAGAGCTTCTCGACCTCATTCTGAATAGCTATTGTGAGCAAAATTCTGACAAGTGAATCAAAAGTTACGATCGTTTGATGTTTATGTCGAAATCTCGCATATTTTTTTATTTTTAGAAAAAGTTACCAAAGGTCTATAAATTTTTTCTAAAAGTGGAGTAGAATGATAATAGTAGTAAAACACTTTTTAGAAGTTAATAATTAGAGAAAATGGAATTTTTCAGAAAATCATGCTACCGCAGCGTTAGAAACTGACGCAGGAGCTAGCAACAGAGTTAAGATTTTCATTTTAAAACACATGATTATTGAAAAAAATTTCCCTATACCATTTTTTCATGATTATTACTAGACATGATTGAGGCCATCAAATGATACAAGGATAATAAATACATAAGCAAAAACTTGCAAATTTTATATATTTTGCCTAGACACAGTATTCCTTTTAAATCCATTCTTGACAATTATTTCATTGATCTTGATAATATATAACAAATTTTGTTTTCAATTTATGATGGTAGTATAAGATACTTATAGGATTTAGAAGGATAAAAATGATAGATAGGTCACTTTCGAAATGATATGACTTATATTCAATTTCATTCATTTATGAGTTTATGGATTAATGTGTGAAAGTTATATCACATGTTATACAAAGTGATAATAACATGATGGTTAAAAAAACAAAAAGGAAGACGATAAATGTTGTGATTGTTCCATACCTATATGAGTAAGACGATAAATCTCTTCAAGAAATGTCCATATTTTGTGCGCATTAGTAAAACAATAAACAAATTTGAAAATATCTCGTGATATTTCGCAAAATAAACTATTCATAGCCTTCACATTTAAAACCATTTAATTTTTATTTAGAACACTTGGGGGTTATTTAATAGTAATATTCCAAACATCTATGCCTAAGGTCTTGAGAAAATTTTCCATTAGATTTTTCCACCCTTTATAAATTTTCCCTTCAAATAATAGCGGTGCTAGTGATTTTTAATTTATATAAAATTTCTCCCCACTCCTAGAAGCGAGATCTTGATCAAGAAGCGCTATTATTCCCAGTGGTGAAACTGTTTTGTAATAACCTCCCTCTGATACCACTTGTTGGATCTTGAGGTGCCCTTAGAGGGGGGATAAGGGATTTAGAAAACTTGAGGATTTTAAGGAAAACTTTTGATATTTAATATGAAGTAAATTGAAACAAAAGTGAAGAGCTAGAAATAATAAATGAAATCAATTTTATTGAACATGAAAAGACATGATTATCATTTATAAAATTGATTACAAAATCCGATTTCTATGACGCTAGAAATCAAGGCGAATATGAAAGACCCATTTTCGTTTTCTATATCGACTCTTCTCACTAAGAACCGGTTGGCTTTAACAGATCTCTCCCCAGATACGGCGTCAAGCCGCTCTAGCCTTTCTATCTCCAAAAAGGCCTCGAGCACCCCCTAGATCTACTCCCTAGACGTATTCACCACAACCGCGACAATTTCCCCCTAAGCCATGCACGGACCTTGTTGCCAACAACCGCGGTGAATTCACTAAACAATCACAATGAAAGTGGTACAACAAAATATTATAGACAAGTAAAAACTCCCTAAGAAAAATTCTAGAGATGGCGAAGACCCGTTGAATATCATCAAAGTCGAAGCGTGCATTCTCCGCATTGGGTGAGCGTTGATCTGATCCTCCTTTGAATTCTTCTCTTCAATTGGTGTGGGAGATGGTTGTCTAGAAAATACGGCCCTCACAAGGTTTCTGAAGTGCTGGAATAGGGATCCACGGAATCCGTAGTTGAAGAGAATGCATGCCACCTATTTATAAGACTGGAAGCTAATGCCAGCATTAAGTCTAACGTCAGGAGTTGACTCAGTATAGAAACAATTTGATGGATCAGATCTTCAAAACAGGAACGAGATTCTGCATCTGAGTACGTAAACATTCATTTTAGGCAACCTTAACGCTGGTGTTGAGGCTAATGCCTAGCATTATGTCAAATCATTCCTAAAATGCTCTTGCAATAATGACAGCTTCCCTCCATGCCATTTTCATCTTGGTGGGAACGAAAGTCAACGCCGACATTAAGTCCTAACACCTGGCGTTAGACCACATTCATCATTTCAGCTTGTGAGCAAATCCAGAACAACAATGCAGCATCCTAGTGTCAATTTTGTTCAAACCTGCATGCTAAAAACATAATGGCAAACAAGATCAAATACAAGTAGGATTTGTTATTCTAAAATCAAAGGGATGTGGAAAAGCGTGTTCCAACATAAACCTCGATTGAATGTTCAATGACTGAAGACTCAATCGAGAATCAACGATCAACGGATGCTGATGATAGTTGAATAATAGAGCCATTGGGGATTCCAAAATAATAAGTTCCAATGTGGTAATCCTCTTGGAACATGTTTAGAAAGGAGTAATGGCAGGGAAGAAATATGTCGTATGTATATATCCAAAGACAACGATGAAGGCAACGAGCACATCCTCTCCTCTCTCTCTCTCTCTATAATAACAAATCCACTCTTCTTCCGGGATACATGAATCACCATTCTATATGTTATAAATCTTCTAGATCTATAACACGCACAATTTTAAAGGGTTTCTGATCTATCCATTCAAAACATATTATTGTAGTTTGATCACCCAAACCAAAATCCATCGTGGTGTAGTTGTTGGATCACCCAAACTAAGATCCAATGGGTCCGCTCGTATCTTGATGAAAAGACTAACATTAGGTTGGAGTCTCCAGGTGGAAAAACTCATTATCTAGTTCGGGAGACAATGTGAACTATTACATAAAATTTAAGAGAATATTTGTCTTTGATTCTACGAATTATAGGGAAGTGTACTTATCATTCATAACATAATATATTTAAAATAAATATCAAGTGTCGTATTCCATGGGTCTGTCGAGTACTTCTACTCATTGAATCCTATTATTTTATCAGCAAAATAAGGTTGATTTTTTCAATGGCAAAATGATACAATTAAACCAAAAGCATTTGATTAAGAATCCTTCTAAAGCAAAATAATTAGTAATTAACTCAAACAATTCATAAGAATTTGATGAAAATAACTCGACTGTGGAGGTTCCCAAATTATGATAGCATAACACAAGAGGAATACTACCAACCAACCTTAGGTTGATCGATTAAGATCTCTCGACCAGTCAAAACCTCTAAGTTAGCTTTATGATGTGAACCCCACTATTGGATTTGACTCAAATCCAGAAGATTAATGTCATCCTCTCTGGAGGGTTGCATGCAACTTCTTTCACACTTGATCGATCTCCTCATATGCACGGACCTCTCAGCCAACTAGAATATGGATCATGGATTGAAAGACATATATCGTCGATATGTAATCAGTACAATTAAAATCGAAGGTAAATCGAAATTTTCATTCAAATCTTATGGAAGACGAAATTAAATAATTAAATTACTGAAGAGATCATATAATCAAATGCTAAAATAAATTATCTAAACATGTTTAAATGAAGAGATGATTCAATAAATAAAAATGACATGAATATTGTTGGATCTGGAGGCGCCCTTAGAGGGGGGGGGGTGAATAGGGGTTTAAAAAACTTTTATAGCTTAAGTGAATTTATGCATATAAGTTTAATTTTTTTTTGAATTATTTCACTCAAGGTAATGCTTTATGCTTTTATGAGACAGTAGTGCTCAAAGCAAGAGAGATGGAGACTCTATTGCTACCGCCCGACGTTTGTGGCAAAGAACTCCCTTTTCGTTTAGATTTCAAGGATCAAAGAGAACGAATCAATACTGGAGAAAACGTTAATATTATTTCTTTAAGAATGATTACAACATTTAATCCCAACGACGCTTGGAATTAAGGCGAACATAAAAACCCTTTTGGTTTTCTATACCGACCCTTCTCCTAAGGACCGGTTGGATCTAGCATATCTCTCCCCAGATGAGGCCTCAATCCGCCCCCTAGATCTAACCCTAGACATAGTTGCCACACCCATGCGGAGAGTTCTCCCTAGTCCTCGCAAGGCCCTAGTCGCTAACAAAAACAAATTTCTCTATCGATAAAAATACGAGTTATAATCAATAATAATAAAAACTAAAACATCAAAAACTCCCTCAAAGATTGAACTTGAAGATTATGTAGGCGTGATCGATCTGTGTTCAAGTTCTTAGCATTAATGAGCGTTGATAGAGTTCTCTTGGTTGCAAGGAGGAGGCTCACACAAAAGTTCAAGATTTGTAGCTTTTGATTCTTCATGTCTCGGCACCACCTAAAGGAGGAGGACCGCTCTTTAAATAAATTTGGATCCTAGCGCCAGTAATTGTGCTACGGTCGGGCGGTAGACACATTAGACAATAGGCTGGCACATGGATTGAGTCATCTTATGCAATATTCTTGCTCCAAAATAGGCAGCCCCTCCTACCGCACCACGGTAATACTAACATACTACATTAGCGTTATATCATTCCTGGCCATCGGATATCCTTCCTCTTTTGCTCCTCAATCAGCAGCGAGATGGAGGGATTTCCATAAGTTACCAACTAGCATTAGCCTTAACGCGCTCTGGTAATACGTGCTATATCCGAGACCCGTCGACCTTCTTTTCTTGACGATATTTCCATCTCGATGTTGTTTCTAATTATGCCGAAGCTATTACCAGCGGTATTGTTAAAGCGTTGCGGTAGAATTTGTTATATATGAGTCACGTCTATATTCCATTCTTAATGATATAACCCTCTCGAGGATATTTTCAAATAAGCCGCAATTACCGCCAGCGGTAGTTTTATCTCGTCGCATTAGTAGCAGAGCATCATAGTGATAGAGAATCGTCATCTTTCTTTTTCGTACTCATGGGGGCTTAAGAGATGAAGTTCCTGCAGACTATAAACACATGACAAGTATTATCAAATACAATGGGATTTGATTTTCTCAAACCAAGAGATGTGGAAAGCTTGTTCCATCAAACTCCCCCTTTTAATAATAATAAATTCTCTTAGAAAGAAATCATTCAAAGATTATAATTGTGTTTATAAAAAAAGATAAGCGTGATAGAATGCATATGCTCCCCCTAAGAATTGTGTTTATAAAAACGATAAGCGTTATATAATACATATTCTCCCCTACATAGGTATGCATTAGAGTCCAATACTCATGAGTAGAAGTTTTATAAGAGATAATGATGTGTATAAATGATTTTTTTGAAAATAGTATACAAATGATTCAATCAAAACACATGACATGTATAATGGAATAAAAAAAACATTATCGAAAATGCATTTTTAGAATTACTTCCACCCATAAAGCTAAATTTGTTTTCAATGCACATGATTAATAGTACAACTACCAAGGTGCTCCGCACACACGATGCTTATTAAGACTTATCAGGGTGCAAAGTAGTGTTTGGGGGTTCATATATATTATGTTTTTTGATTTATTTGTGATCCGGTGTACCAGAAGAAGTCGTGTATAAAAGGGTTTGCACAAGACACTTTATAATTCTCTCCAAGGTGCTCAACCTCACAAATGTTCGTTAAAACTTATAAGGAGGGTGAGTAGTGCTTGGTGGAGTTATATTTGTCAATTATTCACTTGAATTTTAGCTTAATGACAAAGGTCTCTGAATTCACTTATTTTTGCAAACATAGAGTTTGGAATGTACACACTTCATCAAATATGGGTGCATGAAAGAGATTTTAATTGTGGTGTAGGTAAACAAATCACACATCCAACAATGTTAAGTTGTTACTCTACACAATCATGCGAGAGTAAGATTAAAAACACATATAAGTTATCAAAGATGTGAGTGTGTATATCATTATCAAACATAAAGCATTTCTCATACTTAGAGGCATGCTAAGCAATCCTACACATAATTTCTATAATCAATTTCATTACACATAACAAGATAATTTTCAAGGCATGATAAATACAAAATAATGCTTTAAGATACTTGAAATTTGAATTTAACATTAGATTTTAATCTTGAAAGGATAAACCTAATCATCCTTGAAACATTTCAATGAATAGCACTCAGTTTTTATAATTTAGTAATTTTTATTAAAAAAATACAAAATAATGAACACACATAAAGAAATAATAAGAAAAACATATTTTTGTTCTTTGAAATTATTTTGTAATTTTGTATTGGATTTTTTAAATATTTTAAAATAAATAGTTTTCTGGAAAAAACATAGAAGTATATTAAGAATATATCAGTATAATGATCTTCTATGCCAGAGAAAAAAATGCAAATAGAGAAAAAATATATTTTATGCTACCGCCAGCGCTAATACTATGACATGGCTGTAGCAATAGTGATTTGGTATTTTTCTTAGAAAACATGATTTTTGATAATTTTTCATTATGATTTTTTTATTCTTGTTTTCTAAGATAAGAGACACTAAGTACCACAAAGAGTTTTGAAAAATAGTGTGAAAGATGCGGATAAAAGATTTTTGGCTTAAGGTGTCCAAACACTTTTTCAAAATACTTATGTTTTTAAAAAAATCATGAATGTCCAAAGAGTATATAGTGTGAAAACCATAAGATAGCATGTTAAAACAAAATACACATGAGTGAAACGATCATAAAGATTGAAATAATATTCATGCAATATATGTATATAATATGAGTAAGTATAAGATCAGGATTCCCTAAATACATGTCTACACTCTAGCCCCGTACTAAGTGACAGATAGTAATGAGGAGCTACACACATGCTATAGGTTGGGGGTATTAATCCCACATGCATACAAAAAATAACATGCAACCTAACACTCTTTCCCCTAGTGCCTCACAAGGCCCTGCTAGAACCCTCTCCGGTTAAGGACAAGTCATGACTTAGAGGTTAACTCTTTAATGCACACAATCCTATTCCCTTGCTATTGTGAGACACATGTCATGGGTTAATGATCATGGACATACTAGAGGTTTAGTCCTAAATTCCAATTTATAGACTATGGCTTTAGTTTTTGAAAATTTTGAAATGATGATACTTGTTAAGCCAAAATAATTTTCATGACTTTCAAATTTCATTATTCTATTTGAATATAGCATGGCATGATATAATTAGCATAGACATTGATTACTACTTATAGTAAGAGATGATGATAGAATGATGAGTTATGGTAACAAGGTGCAATGTTATGTAAAGATTACAAATATATAATTGATTTGCATGTATTCATCATGGAGTTTCAATGTAAATGTTCATAGACCTAAAGTGACGCGATTAAGCTTTAGGAGTTATTTTTAATAAGTATAAGGTTGATTCTAAGGTCTACACAAGAGTGAGATACATGCAAACCAGAGTGAAGCACATCGCATTGACACAATACACCAAATAAAGTAAGGAGCTATAAAACTAATAACCATCATACCATTCATAATTCCTAAGTGTGATAGAAATAGTCAATTTAGAATTAATTATTGATGAATTATGATGTATGACTAATGTCAATTTTAGCACAATAGATCATGGTGGTGTATGAGCAGCTCATATTCATCCATTTTAATTTCTTATAATGCTTTAAATATGAATATGTTTTGGTGATTTTTGAATTGTTTTGAAAAATTATTTTTTTAATTTTGATTTTTAGGAAAAAGCCAAAAAACATTAACATAAATATCTGAAAGTAGAAAATAATGATGCTTAACATAGTAAAATAATTTTTAGAAATTTCAATTTTAGAATAACTCAGAATTCTCAAGAAAATAGGTTATCACCTGTAGAAAGTATTATGGTCGTGCGCTAGCAACAGAGATTGGTTCATTCAGGAATTAAACATGGTTTTTGTTATTTTTGTAATTACGATTTTCTTGATTATGATTTTTCATTATAGGGGCTATCACATGCAACAAAGAAATTAGGAAAATAATCAAAAAGGTGTGCATTTTTGAATTGTAGCCGAAGACCCCTACATAACATATTTAAATCCATTTATTGAAAATTTTAGTTTTGATACAATAATATAACAAATTTAGAATCCATTTTATAAGTCATTTATAAGTAATGGATTTAAAAGGATGAGAGCAAAAAAGTATTGATAGGTCACTTGGAAAAAGTATTTATAACTTTTTATTCAATTTCATTCAACTTAATTCATTAATGTATTTAACCTTAATGTGAGAAAGTCATATCGCAAAATATATAAAATAACCATGGTACGGGTTGGCTCAAATAAGAGAGAAAAAATGGTTTTTTGGTTTTTATGATTTTAACATAATGTGAAGTAGAAATTTTATTTTCATTTAGATTTGTTCTACTTCACACATTTTAATTGATACTAATAAATAACAGATTTAGGTATCCAAAGGTGACCGAGTGTGAAGGTTCCTTTGGGTACCCAAATGTATCATGTTGGTTGGTGGGGAGATTGAGATGAAAGGGCCCTTTCGAGTGGAATTAGTGTTTCATCTTTAACTTTGGGCCTCCATTCATAATTTTGTTTAATCTTATTTTTATGCATCAAATTTCCATTGTGATTATTTTTATCTTGAGGCTTATAATTTTGATGATTATTGAAAATATTTTTCATCGGAAATTTGTGAACATTTAATTGTATATTGAGAGAAGATTTATTTAGTAAATCGTGGTGATCTTGACTAGAGTTTTGATTTACAAACATTTGGTTTTTCACTCCTATTATTAGAACTCAACATGTTTCTATAATTAAGTATTCTACTATGTGTATATTTTATGAAGTTTGAAACATTAGTTGATGCCTTATACAATTTTGAAGAGAAACCAGAAATAAGAGATTTTCTATTATTTGAAATTTTTTGAATGAACAATTTTACAAAGTATAGTTTATCCTTTATAGCATTATTCTTATTTATTAGGGTCTTACAATACTCTTTCGAAATTAGAAGCTCCTTTTCAAAATCCTTGAATTTCTCTTTAAGAATATTGCAATCAAAACAAGGTGTATCATTTTTAAGTGAAGAGCATGATGAAGAACTAGACACTTCAAAATTAGAATCTACATTTGAAATTGCTCTTAAAATATTATTTTGTAAACATAGTTTGGAATTAGCATTTTTTATTTCTTAATTTTACATTTGGCAATTGCTAGGACATGCATTGTAAAAATTGAATTTGAAATAAGAAGGGAGTTTGATTTTCTTACAAAGTTCTCGGAAGAGGCAAGATTTGAACATAAAGTTCCTTTGACACTTTTTTTTCATTCATCTTCCATAGTTGAGTTTCCATCCTCCCTTCCCATTGATGTGTTTTCTTCTTCCATTCCCTTTGACGTGCACTCCATACCTAGAGAAGGGGAATCATAAGTTTTTCAAGAAAATTCCATAAAGTGGAAGGAAATATATAAATTAGTTTAAAAATATTTTGATCTAGTGCACAAAATAAGCTATTTATTGATTTAGCATTTAAAACCATCTCGTGTCTATTTAGAATACTTGAGGGCTTTTTAGAAGTAATATTCCAATCTTCAATGTCCAAAGATTTCAGAAATTTCTCAATTAATATTTTCCACCCTTTGTAATTTTCCCCCTCAAATAAAGGTGGTGCTAATGATTTTTTATTATATAACATTTCACCCCCCTAGTAGATGCGAGATCATGAAGTGCCATTATTCCCGGTCGTTAGACCGTTTTGGAATGACCTGGATCTGATACCACTTGTTAGATCTGTATGCGCCCTTAGAGGGGGGGGGGGTGAATAAGGGTTTTAACAACGTTTTTAGCTTAAGTGAAATTATATATATGTTGAATATATTTTATGAATTATTTCACTCAAGACAATTCTTTATGCTTTTATGAGACAGTAGTGCTCAAAGCAAGAGAGAAGGAGACTCTGGTTCTACCGCCAGCGGTAGAAGTTACTGCCTGATGTTAGTGGCAGAGAACTCCCTTTTTATTAGATTTCAAGGATCAAAGAGAATGAATCAATGCTGGAGAAAACGATAATATTATTGATTTACGAATGCATAAAAAACTTGATCCCAATGATGCTTGGAATTAAGGCGTACGTTAAAACCCTTTTGGTTTTCTATACCGACCCTTCTCCCAAAGACCGGTTGGCTCTAACCTATCTCTCCCCAGATGAGGCCTCGAGATGCCCCCTAGATCTAACTCTAGACCTACTCGCCATACCCACGCGTCGACATTCCTTTCTTGATGATATTTCCATCTCGATTATTCCATTCTCAATGATATAACCCTCTTAAAGATAATTCTAATTAAGCCGCAGCTACCGCCAATGGTAGTGTTATCACACCATGTTAGCATCAAAGCTTCCTAATGATAGAGAATCATCTCCATTATTTTCCGTACTCATTGGGGGCTTGAGAGAAGAAATTCCTGCACACTATTAACACATGGCAAGTATGATCAAATACAAAAGGATTTATATTCTCAAACCAAGAGATGTGGAAAACATGTTCCAACAAATATTAGAGTAGAGATCACACAAGAAATTGAATGTTCAAGATGAAACAAATAAAGTTACACTATAAATTAAAAGTGCAAGAACAAAAGTAAATTGCAAGAAATGAAAATACAATAAAAGTGCAGAAAACTAAGCTAAAATTGATCAAATCTAAGCAAGGACTGGATGCTGAACTTCTGGAATCAGCTAACTTTATAGGTGAAATTTTTTGGAAGTCACGCTCCCGAGTCTCGCCCTGACCATGGGGTGTGTACCTGGGTAAAACCAGCAAAATTACACTGGGAAACGTTCTAGAGAAAAAACACCAATTTTCATCATAAAAGTGGGTTACACGCCCTACGGTCACGCCCGTGACATTGGGGCGTGACACTGCTAGAGCAATGACCGAATCAGGGCGTGTCTGGTGGGGTTTTTGCAATTTCGAGAGTGTACACGCCCTAGGGTCACGCCCATGACCTAGGGCATGTAATTATCAAAATTTCCCAAATTGTAGATAACAACGCTCTCATTCCGAAATGGGGTGGCATGTTCTGCAACTCTTTATGGATTTAAAGTTATGGCCATTTGTATTTTTGCTATCCATAGACCAAATGTTGAAATTACTCCAGTACTTCTCCTAAGCCCTGAAAACACAAAACAAAGTAAATTAGACTTAAAATTGAATAAAAATACTAATAAACTAATATAAAGAAAACCTAATTTTAATAAATAGATATGTAATATGTGTATTATCAAATACCCCCATACTTATGCTTTTGCTATTCAAGAGCAAAACTAATTCATATAAAAAGTGTGAGAAATATCTATCGAATATAAAAAGAATTAATTCTTGTTGGGAACAGTGCCCAGCAATGTTTGTCATCTGAAGAAGTGCTAAGGTCAATGATAAAAGCAGTATGTATTTGATCTCATATCTTATGAATGATTGCAGAGAATAGACAGGATGTCAAGTACTTCTCATGTATCTCTAAGTCCAAAATCGTTGAAAAGGATTGGACATATCATAGAGAAAGTATAAACATATCGTTGAAATAGCATAGACTTATCGTGGAATAAGTTCAAATATCGTCGTGAAGGAGCTATTTGTTGGGTTTTCTAATACCATTTCAAAAATGATAATACATCATATCACATATGCGCAGCGGAATAATTAACTAGAACAACCCAAAGAGTTAAAAGGAATTTGCGATTTTATTGATTCAAGAAATAAAACAATATCCACATCACAATGCAGAAAATATACCTGAAGGGGATTTGATTCGATACTCAAACCAAGGTGCTCCTCACTGAGTCTGGCAGAACCAATCTTGAGTTGCGAGAACCAAAATGGATCGGCCCCTCTACAGAGATTCACACAAGTGCTGGAGAACCTCGATGCCTTGTCAAACAAGGGACAAGTCGGAGAAGATAAGCCCTTAGCGTCCCCAAGGATTGCTAGATCCGAGACAGGGGAGGAGGAAACTGTCGGAAGAACAGAAAAGCCCTAGGGGAACGCTTCCGCCGCTACTCTCTGATCACACGAAAGGGTCAGGGATGAAAACTGTTTTTACGCGTCCAGAACCCTAAGATCATGAACTAATATATAATGCCTGCGTTCGACGAACTCAAGAGGCCTGCGTTCGATGAATTCGAAGCAGCCTGCGTTTGATGAAATCAATAGGCCTGCGTTCTACGAACTCGAAGTAGCCTGCGTTCGATGAACTCAAGAGGCATGCGTTCGACGAACTTAAGAGGTCTGCGTTCCACGAACTCGAAGTAGTCTGCGTTCGACGAATTCAAAGCAGCATGCATTCGACGAACTAAAGAGGCCTGCGTTCAACGAACTCGAAGCAGCCCGCGTTCGACGAACGCCTTCAGTTCAACTAAGCAGCGCAGGATTGACCTGATTTCATGTGAAATCTCTAGATTTAATTTCTCGAGAAATCCCTGGAAATGAATATCTCGAGAAATCTCAAGTAATTAATTTCTCGAGAAATCCCAATACAGGAATGTGATTTCTCGAGAAATACCAATCCTTAAAATAATGACTTCTCGAGAAAATCCAAGCCAACTCAATTCTCCCTCCAATTTCTCCAAGCACTTTTACGTGCGATCCTATAGGCTCAAATTGCGTTGGCAGTAAGACTAACTGTTGATTGCTTTGAGATCACCTTAGAAACTCCAACAGTCTCCCACTTGATCACAAAGTATCAACAAAAGTCTCACAAATAATAAGCGGCATCTAGCAATACATCATTGCTACCCAAGCAATAAGAGTTCATAACTCAACAAGCCTGTCATGACCAATGTATCAGTGTTGTCATGTCCCTTTGTTCCTTACATCCGAATAGAACTAGAGGCATGGACCATGTCATCCTCATAACTATTCAATCCTAGTTTCCTGATCTAGAATAGACTGACAAAAATGGTGTGCTCAATATCATATATTGACTCAACCAAGCATGGCCATGCATTTCTCAGTCTCACTCCATTAGGGGGCCCATGGATGTAACTCCTATCATAAAGGAGGACAAATCCTATTTCTGCTCACACACAAACATCCAAATGATTTATAACATACTCAATAACCACCCTTATTGTCAACCTTTCTCAAGAGAAGACTTTAGATGACATCAAAGTACGCTCTTGCTCACCTGATGAATGTTGTCACTTCAGGTCAAAGGACCACAAACACCATTGTCACTTGAGACCTACTTGTGACACGTTCATATAACAATCCACAAAGTAGTATCACAGTGGGTCTGTCCAGTACAACTTGTTCCTAACAAGTACCCATGTGATGACTTGATATCACAATATCATGACCTATGAGAACCAGTCATTAGTCAACGCACATGCTAGTCTTATGGTCTCATCCTTGCCCTAATTTCTAGGATGATACCTCGACCAGGGACCAATTAAGAATGAAGCTTCATATAAACACAGGTCCTCACATTCAAGTCACATAATTGAATTCCTATAGAAGCAAACATTCTAAGGGCATTCATTATGTTAATTAGTATATCATATAGAAACAGTTGACATAATAAAAGAACTTGCCATAAATGTAAAATGAAACATATAGTACATATCACAATTCATCAAATGAATAAACAACCAACAAACATGCAATTCACCAGGCTCCAACTAAAGATGATCATTCAGGTATATCTTATACCCATTGATCTAACATGACCATCATGCTTCTTTTGTGCAAGAGTCTTTGTCAGTAGATCCACTATGTTTTCTTCAGTCGGTACTCTACAAATGCTCACATCTCCTCGATCGACAATCTCTCGAATAAGATGGAACCTCTGAAGTATGTGCTTGGAGCGCTGATGAAATCTAATTTCCTTAGCTTGGGAAATTGCACCATTATTGTAACAGTAAAGAACTACGGGATCAACAATACTAGGAAATACATCTAGCTCGCCAATGAATTTCCTAATCCATACAACCTCCTTCGTCACATTTGCTGCAGCGATATACTCGGCCTGAGTTGTAGAATCAGCAACTGTCTCTTGCTTAGAACTCTTCCAGCTTACAACTCCTCCATTAACGCAAAATACAAAACCTGATTGGGACTTTGAATCGTCCTTATCAGTTTGGAAACTAGCATCTGTGTAACCACTTACAACGAGCTCTTCCTCTCCACCATACACCAAGAACGTATCCTTAGTCCTTCTCAAGTACTTTAGGATATTCTTGACAGCTGTCCAGTGACCATCACCAGGATCAGACTAATACCTGCTTGTCATGCTCAAATCATAAGAGACATCGGGTCAAGTACACAACATTGCATACATGATTGATCAAATTTCCGAGGCATATGGAACAAACTTCATGCGGTCCTTATCTTCCAAAGATTTAGGACACTGGTCCTTAGAGAGACTCACACCATGTGACATGGGTAAGAATCCTTTCTTGGACTCAAGCATGTTGAACAGTTTCAACACCTTGTCAATGTATGTACTCTGGGTCAAACCCAGCAACTTCTTCGATCTATCTCTATAGATCTTAATACCAAATATCAATGTCGCTTCACCCAAGTCCATCATAGAAAAACAGTCCCCTAGCCTTTTCTTAACAGCTTGCAGGGTCAAAATGTCATTCCCGATCAACAGTATGTCATCTACATACAATATCAGGAAGACAACAATGCTCCCACTAATCTTCTTGTAAACACATGGCTCATCTTCGTTCTTGATGAAACCAAACTCTTTGATTTTCTCATCAAAACACAGATTCCAACTTCGAGAAGCTTGTTTCAATCGATAAATAGATCGACTCAACTTGCATATTTTAGTGGCTTCACTTGGAGATACAAAACCCTCGGGTTGTGTCATATACACTTCCTCAAGGAGGTTTCCATTAAGGAAATCCATTTTGACATCCATTTGCCAGATCTCGTAGTCATAATACGCAGCAATAGCAAGTAGAATTCTGACGGACTTAACCATGGCTACAGGGGAAAAAGTCTCATCATAGTCATCCTCATGAAATTGCCTGAAACCTTTACCCACCAGCCGGCCTTTGAATGTCTGTACATTCCTATCCATGTCAGTCTTCTTCTTGAAGACCCACTTGCACCCTATGGGTCGTACCCCTTCAGGTGGTTCCACCAAGGTCCAAACTTGGTTTGTATATATGGAGTCCATTTCAGATTTCATGGCCTCAAGCCACTTCTCGGAGTCAGGTCCACACATAGCCTCTTGATAGGTTGCAGGTTCATCATCATGATCCATAAGCAACACATTAACCTATTTGAGACACGAGAAATCCATATCTCTCAGGCTCAAATCTTGGTCTATCAGATCTACGTAGGACTTGTGTTTCTTGAGCAGGTTCTCCAGCTTCAACTGATTGTAGTCCTTGCTCTGGTTCCAATACACGTTCATTCATTGTTTGTGGTTCTTGAACCTCTTCAAGTTCCACCTTTGTAGTCTTTCTGGATAAGAACTCTTTCTCCAAAAAGAAGCCAGTCCTTGCGACAAACACTTTGCCCTCGGACGATAGGTAGAAGTAATACCCTTTGGTTTCCCTAGGATATCCCACAAGATAACACTTATCTGATTTGGGTTCCAGCTTATCAGACATTTGATGTCGTACGTATGTCTCACAGCCCCAAATGTTAATGAAAGACATACTGGGACGCTTCCCAGTCCATAGCTCATATGGTGTCTTTTGAACCATCTTCGTCGGAACTCAATTTAGTGTAAAAGCAGCAGTCTCTAGAGCAAAACCCCAAAAAGAAATGGGCAAATCTGCATGACTCATCATCGATCGCACCATGTCTAACAGGGTACGATTCCTCCTCTCAGAAACACCATTATGTTGCGGTGTTCTGGGTGGGGTGAGCTGTGATACAATATCACACTCTTTCAGATGATCACGGAACTCCTGACTCAAATATTTGCCACCTCGATCAGATCAGAGTGCTTTTATCCTTTTTCCCAGTTGGTTTTCTACTTCATTCTTAAACACTTTGAACTTTTCAAAGGTCTCGGATTTGTTCTTCAAAAGAAACACGTATTCGTATCTACTGAAATCATCAGTAAATGTAACGAAGTAGTGGAACCCACCTCTGGCCATAGAACTCATGGGTCCGCACACATCACTATGTATGACACCCAAGAGATCATCTGCCCTCTCAGTATGACCAGTTTAAGGGGCTTTAGTCATTTTACCTAATAAGCAAGACTCGCATCTCTCAAATGATTCATAATCAAATGAGTCCAGTAGTCCATCTCTATGGAGCTTGGATATGCGTTTCTCATTTGTATGACCCAAATGATAATGCCAAAGGTATGTAGGATTCGAGTCATTTGTTCTTAGTCTTTTATTATTTTCAACATTATAGATTGGAAGGTCTAAGTTCAAAACATATAAACCATTAACCAATTGGGCTACACCATAACAAATATCATTCATAAAAATCGAACAACAATTGTTCTTAATTATAAACGAAAAACCCTTCATGTCAAGACATGAAATGGATATAATGTTTCTAGTTATGGCTGGAACAAAATAACAGTTATCTAATTCTATTACAAGCCCAGTGGGCAACGAAAGATGATAGACACCAACGGCAACGGCAGCAACTCTTTCTCCATTCCCAACAAGCAGGTCTACCTCGCCTTTACCCAGCATTCTTCTCCTTCTCAGTTCCTGCACATTTGTACAAATGTGAGAACCACATCTGGTATCCAATACCCAAGATGAAGGAGCAGAAAGGTTTATCTCTATAACATAAATACCAGAAGTGGAAGTCACACTTCCCTTCTTTTTCTGTAGATCCTCAATATAGAGGGGACAGTTCTGCCTCCAACGCCCTGCCTTACCGCAGTGGTAGCACTTTCCTTCCTTCGTCAGACCTTTCCTTTTCAGTGTAGAAGACTTGCGATCACGAGGAGACTTAGATCCAATCTTCGTCTTGTTAATCCCTTGGCCTTGGCCTTGCCCTTATGCACCATCAGTATGGGGCTGTCATGATTGGCCTTCTTCATGTTGTTCTCGGCAGTTCTCAACATGCCAAGGAGCTTGGGCAGTGTCTTTTCTATTTCATTCATGTTATAGTTCAAGACGAACTGCTCATAACTGTCTGGCAACAATTGCAGGATCAGATCTGTGGCCAACTCTTGACCCAAGGGAAAACACAGTCTTTCAAGGTTCTTGATATACCCAATCATCTTGAGTACGTGAGTCCCTACTGAGTCTCGAGCTCCCATTTTGCACTGAAATAATGCCTTGGCTATGTCAAACCTCTCTTGCCGGGCTTGCCCCTCGAACATTTTCATTAGGTGCCCGATTATCTCGTAACCACACATGCTCTCGTGTTGCTTCTGAAGCTCAGAGGGCATGGTAGCAAGCATGAGGCATTCCAGATCCAAGGTATCATCCTGATACTTCTTGTAAGCATCTTTGTCTACTCTCGGAGCATTCCCGGTCGACTTTGCAGGGGCATCCCCTTCCAAGACATAGAGCTTGCGCTCTTGCCTAAGAACAATTCTCTGGTTCCTATACCAGTCGAGGAAGTTCGTCCCATTGAGCTTGTCCTTCTCAAGGATGGCTCTCAGGGACAACGTGGTGTGAGATGTATTTGCCATGGAAATTCTACAATAAATTTGCAAAAGATGTTCAGTACTATATTTCAAAATACATTTTACTTTAATAAGGACTTCTATTAAAAGGGCTCCCACTATTTTTATCAAATCGATAACCCTTAATATCGATTCGGACAGTTTATGTGAGCTACTCTCTTAGTGGACAAGATCCATATTTCACCAACACAATGAGTTCTCTTTGGCGTTCCTCTCATAATGTGGTTATTTAGGTAGGCAACACTTGCCAATTGCATCACTATACAAATCTTGTATGGTTGGTGAATAGCTCTTTATTTGCATCCAACATATGGTGCATGCCAACCGTATGCCTCTAGGCACTCAACCTTTGAGGTCACCTAGTTAAGATAGACCCGATGTCGACAGTGGGATATCACAATTATCCGCTCGCACCCTTACCAAGATAGATTAATGCACCTTGCTTTGGCAAGCCCACACTTCATCGATCGAGGAAGGAAGAGTGTCATCAATCGGAAGGCATCCGAATAATTAATATTGGATAAGGGATTTTATCTTTCAATTGATGAACATTTCATCGTGATTAATATTTAATCACCGTGTACATTCACAAAATAGAAATACACAATTTCAAACCAAATGCATCCCCAATGCGCACAAAATAAAATTATCAACACTTTGATAAGAAGGGCTAAATCTGAACATTTAGGACACTTCTAAATCTCCAGATTTACATGCATTTGACACAGGCAAAACAACTCCACTTATGCAGTAGACAAGCTCGTCTCTCATCGTCAGATTCAAAATCTAAAATGCTTGGTTTCACAAACCAATTAGAGGGACGGTTACTCCATATGAGACACAATTTCTGAAATAATGAAATCGCAACGCAATCACATGCGTTCCTGGCATGGTACCAAGGGGCAGAGCCCTGACCACTTATATTACATCAAAATAATTTTCCAGGAAGAAATTTATACATTTAGAATGCTTCTAAATTTCTAGATTTGCATGCAATGGATTGCTACCCTAGCTCTGATACCACTGTTGGGTTTTCTAATACCATTTCCAAAATGATAATACAGCTTATCATGTAAGCGCAGTGGAATAATTAACTAGAACAACCCAAAGAGTTAAAAGGAATTTGCGATTTTATTGATTCAAGAAATAAAACAATATCCACATCATAATGCAAAAAATATACCTGAAGGGGATTTGAGTCGATACTCAAACCAAGGTGCTCCTCACTGAGTCTGGTAGAACCAATCTTGAGTTGCGAAAGCCGAAATAGATCGGCCCCTCTACAGAGATCCACACAAGCGCTGGAGAACCTCGATGCCTTGTCGAACAAGGGATAAGTCGGAGAAGATAAGCCCTCAGCGTCCCCATGGATTGCTAGATCCGTGACAGGGGAGGCGGCAACTGTCGGAAGAACAGAAAAGCCCTAGCGGAATGCTTCCGCCGCTACTCTCTTATTACACGAAAGGGTCAGGGCCGAAAACAATTTTTACGCATCCACAACCCTAAGATCGTGAACTAATATATAATGCATGCGTTTGACAAACTCAAGAGGCCTGCGTTCGATGAACTCAAAGCAGCCTGCGTTCGACAAACTCAAGAGGCCTGCGTTCCATTAACTCGAAGCAGCCTGCGTTCGACGAACTCAAGAGGCCTGCGTTCGATGAACTTAAGAGGCCTGCATTCGACGAACTCGAAGCAGCCTGCGTTTAACGAACTCGAAGCAGCCTGAGTTCGACGAACTCAAGAGGCCTGTGTTCGATGAACTCGAAGCAGCCTGTGTTGGACAAACGCCTTCAGTTCAACTAAGCAGCGCAGGATTGGCCTGATTTCACCAGAAATCTCAAGATTTAATTTCTCGAGAAATCCCTGGAAATTAATATCTCGAGAAATCCCAAGGAATTAATTTCTCGAGAAATCCCAATACAGGAATGTGATTTCTCGAGACATACCAAACCATAAAATAATGACTTCTCAAGAAAATCCAAGCCAACTAAATTCTCCCTAAAATTTCTCCAAGCACTTTTATGTGCGACCCTATAGGCTCATATTGCGTTGGCAGTAAGACTAACTGTTGATTGCTTTGATATCACCTCAGAAACTCCAACACTATTTCATCCTGAAGGCTGATAGATATCGTGGAGATATAGAATGCAGTTGAGAAGTTCCATATCGTCGAAAGGATCACAACAACATTGACGAGAAGACGTTATTTTGTCATAACTGAACATGTCATTGAGACAGGAAGTTCTGTCATTGAGGTAGTTTTCATATTGTCGAGATATCTATTCGAGATGAAGATCTCAGAAGACTTGAAGAGATGTCTAAGTTGGATCGCTGAGACGGCAAGTTCCATCCTCGAGATGGTGTTCGTATCATCGAGACAGATCGAGATTTTTCAAAATGTGATTTCTACATTTAATGCCACGGTTTAAGGGTCCAATTAGTGGATGTTGTTTAGGAATGAGATTCTGACATTTAAGAGACCTCGGAATAGACCGTTAGACTTTCTTGTCATATACAAGGATAATTTATTTTCCCTAAATTTAGACATAATACAAAAAGAGAAAGAAAAAGACGATCAATTGAATCTACGTAATGGATTTCAGAAGAAGGAACATTTTCAAGAACACTACTCTCACTTCTCCAAGGTTCAATCAGACAACATCGACTGATAAGCTTATTCCAGATTGAAGAAGAGGATCAAAGAGAACCTTCTGTGCATTAGTGAATAGATTTTCAAGGATTTCTCTTTAGATCCAGAGGCTGTCTGATTCAGGCCTAGGAAGACTCTTAAGGACATTTATATTCCCTATTCTATTAAGTGTTGTTCATTATTTTAAATATAATACTTTCTCTGTAGGACTCCTTTGAGTCTGAGCTGTAGGGTTCTGTGAGAACCCGAGGTTGGATCTTTTGTAGATCTGAGTTGTAAGGCCTGTTGTGCCTGAGCTGTAGGGTTCCAAGAACCTGAGGTAGGATCCTAGAAGGATCTGAGTTATAAGGCCTGCTATGCATGAGCTGTAAGATCTGTGGAGGAGATCAAAGTTCTAGGTGGAGTTTGCTGACTCAAGAGCACTGTTAGATAGGCGTAGATGGACAGTGGAGTACTCAAGACATATTGTCTTGGGGAACCAATATAAATCTGGTGTCATTGTGTGTTGTATTCTGTGGCTGTGATCTGTGCTGTGATTTACTTTATTTTCTTGTGCGTTTAAATTTCAAAATAGTCACATCACCTATTCTCCCCCCTATAGGTGATAAACAACAAGTGGTATTAGAGGAAAGTTGATCAAAAGAGACTTAACAGTTAGATCTAGATCTATGGAACTATTCCTAATGGCTGGAGGTGATCATCATAAAGAAATGAGGTCCACAAAACTTCCAGTGTGATCTAAAGAAACTTTCCCAATCTGGAAAGAAAGATTCAGATTATTTATGGATGCTGCAGTTCCCAGAGTATTTGTTGTTGTTCAAGAGGTACCCCAAATACCTATGACATCCTCTACCATATATCCTACCAAGAAAGTACCAAAGAAGTACTTTGACATGAGTAAGGATGAACTGGCCTTGGTGGCTCTTGATAAAAGGGAACAAAACATTATAGTAAGTGCAATTGACGACTCCACCCTCCAAAGTATCATTCACTGCAAATCTGCCAAAGTGATGTGGGACTCCTTGATTGTCTGCATGGAGGGGACAGAAGAGGTAAGGGATGACAGGAAGTCCCTTCTAAACCAGGAGTATGAGGCATTCAAACAAGGAAAAATTGAAACCATCTCTAACTGCTATGAGAGGTTTTTTAAAATTATGAATGGTCTGTGAAATTATGGAAGGGAGTTCACAAACTCTGATCTTAATGAAAAATTCCTTAGATCCCTTACTAAGGAATTGAACATCAAGATATGTGCCATATATAAGATGGGACATCTGGCATCATGGTGTAAGACCCCTTTTTTGCTTATATTTTTTGGTCTTATCACCTAGAACAGCCGCCTTGCGGTGACACCAACAAACGAGAAGGTCGCCACTACAAGACGCCAATCCTGCCAGCTATTCATACATACAGGCCAACCATTCACCACAAAATAATGTAAAACCAGTCCATAACAGTCACATTACAATAAAAGAGAAATGTCCAATTGTGATACATAAATAAAATGATGTACTGATATAAGAATACTTAAATAAAAAGGGCTTAAGCCCGGTACACAAAGATCCTCACTACATATCTCTCAAGAAAGACAAATTACACACTGCTGTGGGAAAGCATGGAAGGTAGCATTCGGGAGGTGGTATCCCACTGGAGCTCTTCTGGATGTAGTTGAGAGTCCAACTTCGTGCTGGGACACCGTATTAAGTTCCTCCCTTTGGATGTGGGTCGGCTCCTCCTGGTGCTCCTATTTGTTATGCCACATCCGACCATTAGTCTATAAGACGAAGGGATTTCCTCGTCCCCTCCACCTGCTACTCATAGGCACCAGGTGGGGAGGATGAAGAGAATGGTAACAAAGGGTAATATAAACAAGTAGGTGGAAATGACCCTATCTAGTATAAGTATAGATAGAAAAAGGGTCTATTCTAGTAGTTCTACTATACTATCTATGTATAAGAGTGAAATAGACAAAGAATAAGCACTAGTAAGTGTAATAGTGATCAAAGAACAAACAATAACATTCGCAGCAGTATAAGTAAGAAAAGCAGTGTACGTAAAAGAAGCAGCTACGAAATTAACCATATCTTATAAGAGTGCCCATAAAACTTATAAGTTAGAGGATCTGGCACAAAGGTAAACTCATCGTATAAAAGTGCTCATACTATTTTATATGATTAGGTCTTGTTTGATAATGATGTTATGCTATGTTGTGCAATGAAATGATGCAACACACCCACTCGACTATGTACATACAGGACTTTTATGTTCCCTCTGTTTGAGTATGTCAACTCAGGTACCCATATTAAGGAAAACATGGGCAGTGGATCGGGCATGTCCACTTCTAGGCTCCTATCAACACCTCCCGGCCTAGACCTTATGCATGCGCCTAAGAACACATAGTGTATCTGCATACTATTTGGTATGTAACACCTCTTAATTTGTATTTCCCCGAGCCACCAGCTCGTCGAACTATCTAGTCCTCCTTAGATAACACTGAGTCTATTTCTCGCAGGACTAACCTATCCTGATATCATAATTTCTCGAGCCTCCAGCCCACGGGACTAATAAGTCCTTGTACCAATCCGTCAAATATTTTGGGACGAGGATTACCTTATCTAGTTCTCCTACTTAAACTACTCTTGACTATCGTTTAATTTAACTTAGAAGTTTAGGGTGAACTATGGACTTCCCGAGGGCTACCCGTTGAAGGGATCACAATGGTACTAGGAGGTTTGATGGGGTGACATCCCAAACCTCCCTTTCTCAAGATATTTAATCTTATTGGTGGCTACCCATTCTTACATACCCACATCTTCTCTAGTTACTCTAGCTTCATGAGGTGGTTTACATTTACCGGGACAGGGAAGCGACGATGTTCAATTGAACATCAATCCTTGCCCTTTCTTAGTGACTAACTACACCTTTACGTCATCACTAGATCTCTATCTAATGGATCCATATTCTGATATTAATCATAACCTCTAGTTGCTGGAGGATCACCACTCATATCCCTTAACATATCGTTATCGAAATCCCATATTGATAATTCCAAACCCAACCATTAAATGATGACACTAATTAGTTGATCTACCAATACATTTATGACATACATAATGTTCGAGGAATTAATAATTTTGTGTGTGAAGATCAAATGGGGTCTAATTCAAATAATTTACTTTTGCTACCCGCGGACCAAATTGTCCTCAAGCGTGATACATGACCTAAAAGAGAGCTACATGATCCCCCTATATAATATACATTCAAATATGATTCTAGAAGTTGTACAAATGATAAGCTACTAATTCCCATCCTCTTTACTTGAATGTGATTATGTTAGGGCCTATTATTCAACTTCTTAAAATATAGGGGATCCATCAATTTGTACATGAAATGTCAACTAGCATGGCCCAAAGGGTCTAATAAAATTTACTGAGTTTTGTTATGAACCAAAACATTGATCAGCAAAGATTCATAATTTTCTTCCTAATTAAATTCCAGAAAATTACTTAAATATCCAAGGGTACCGATAATACATATTTTATATATTTATTTATCATAATTTAATTTTTCTTTTTAATAATTTTTTAATATTTTTATTTAATTCTAAGTCTAATTTAGTTTGTTTTGTGTTTTTAGGGTTTTGGAGAGGTCCTGGAAAAGTTTTTGAGTTTTGGTCTGCGAATAGTAAAAATTGAGAATTTTGGTCTGCGAATAGTAAATTTAAGAATTTTAAAATTACACGCCCTAGGTCACAGGCGTGACCAAGGGTGTGTAATAAAGTCATGGGCGTGTACACTCCAAAAAAATTAGCAAAAAGACGGTGTTGATTGCTGAATTTTCAAATGACCATAACTTTCAATCCACGAAGTTACGGGACGTGCCACCCCATTTCGGGACGAGCACGGGGTCATCTACAATTCTGGAAAATTTTATCAAGTACACACCCTGGGATACGGGTGTGACCATTGGGTCACGACCGTGATCATAGGGAGTGTAACACACTTTTATAATAATATTTTCCAGTTTTGAGTGCATAATTTCATATGACCAGTACTTTCAATCCAGGAAGAGTTACAGGACGTCCCACCCCATTTCGGAATGAGGTTGGCATCATCTACAATCTGGGAATATTTTCGCTAGTCATGAACTAGGAAACGGCCGTGACCTAGGGCGTGACCTATCCAGAAACCGTAGAAAATACCCAGTTTTGCCCATTTCAGGCCCGTTTCATCTCGCGCTAGACACGCCCTCGGCTACGGGCGCGACCTAGGGCGTGACCAATAAATTATGACAGATTTCGGCAGTTTTTCTCTCAATGTTCCTGGGCTTTATTTTGGCGGTTTTTCAACCAACGTTCTTGGGCTTTATTTTGGCAGTTTTTCTTAAGTACACGCCCTTGGTCATGGGCGTGACCAAGGGCGTGACCCCTAAAATTTTCAACTATAAAAATCTAGCTGCTGCCAAGAGTTCTACATCAAGTCCCTGCTTTAGATTGGATCATTTTCTTTTACTTTTCTGCACTTCTATTATTGTATTTTTCCTTTATGCAATTTCCTTTAAGTTTTGTATTTTCAATTCCTAGTATAGAATTTCATTTCCTGCAATTGTAATTTCTATCTCTATTTATAAAATTGTTCTTTCTCTTTAATCATGTTCAACTAATTTTACTGCATTCGATTGGAAGAATTCATAAGTTTCTTATTTTGTAATCTCTCACTTTCGTAGCTTTAGTTTTAGAAATATTATGATTCAGTTTTGATTATATTTGATTGATTTCATATTACCGATATATGAATATCAATTTTTGATCCATTTTCTAGTTGTTCCAGAGATCCGTGAATTTGTGTAGATAATTCATTAGTGGAAGGAGTTGCATGCACTCCTCGAGAGAGGATGACACAAATCTTCTGGATTGGAGTCAAATCCAATAGCGGGGTTCACCGGCTAAAGCAAGCTTAGGGGTTTCGACTGGCCGAGGGGCCTTAATCGATCAGCCTAAGGTTAGTTGGTAGCATATTCTCGAGAGAGGCGCTTTCATAATTTGGGAACCTCCACGGATGAATTATTCTATTGCATTTGTTATGAATTTAGTTTTTCCAATTTATTTAACTTAAGAAGGATTTCCGATCGAATGCTCTCTTCTTCCTTTTCTATATTATTATCCTAATTATCATCTTATGTTTAGATAAAATAATACTAATTTGCGTGAGCAGAATTAATAAACAGACCCGTGGAATACGACAATTGATATTTATTTTTAAATATCCTATACTATGAATGATAGGTGCACTTGCCTATAGTTCATAGAATTGGAGAAAATTATATATCCTAAATTTTACCTATCAGGTACCATTTATAACATTGTGAAGGATCTACTACATATATTCATCCAATGTTGTAAGTAAATCTTCTAGGTATTTGTATAATTCTAAAATGAACATCCACATGGTTTGAAATTTTTCTAACAGTATTTTATCATCATTATTAAATTAAACATATAAGCCCATTATTTCCACTTTATGAACAATACAAGAAAACTAACTTTTAGTGACGAAAAATTTGTGGCAAAATACTCATTTAGTGACCAAATTAAATTAAGGAAGACATTAAAAGGAGGTTTAGTGACCAAATTAATTTGGTCACAAAAAATTTTGTGGCTGAATAAATTTGGTTACTAAATATACGGATTTAGTGTCAAAAAGTTCGTGGTCACTAAAGAGATTTAGTGGCGGGGCAACCGTGACCACTTTGTGATGGACAAACTTTGGTCACTAAATGTCTTTAGTGAACACAAAATCAAAATTTAGTGACGAAAAATTTCGCCACTAAAAGTCAATTTTCTAGTAGTGGAAGGTGCTACTGTAAATCATCATGAAATAATTACAACAAAATTATTAGGTCATTATGGTGATAAAAAAAGTCCTTTGACTATGTCCCATAACATTCCAGTTTCATTTGACCATCAATACTAATTACTAAAGGAAAATGGTAAAACTCCACTTTATGAATTTACTATTATGAATCATCAGAGAATAAAATGTGACAAAATTATCAGGACATTACTATAATCTAAGAAGTCTATTGACCAAGTTTCAAAATTTTCTAACTTCATTTGACCAGCAATATTAATTATTCTAAGAGACAAAGAAAGTCCACCTTGTGAAGGAACCAGTGTAAACACTCATCAAATAAATACAATAAACTCTAGAGGCTAATAATGAGCTCAAAACTCTAACTACCCAGTTTCATAATTTTCTTGATCAATTTTACCATCATTTATAATTAATTAAGGAAGACATTAAAAATCCACTTGGTGAAGAATCCATAGTAAATACTTATTAATTAAATTTAAATAAATTCCTAGAGGCTAACAATGATCTCAAAAGACTAAATATCCAGTTTCATACAATTTTGAATTCATTTGTTCATACAAAAGTGTGATAAAATAAATGAGGGTAACTCAATTAATTACTAATCAGTGGTCTATCATATCTCTAAAGATTCCCATAAAATCTACAGAGTGTAATTACACCATCCAAAGGTAAATCCCAGAGTTTTGTAGCATTTCAGATAGTTTTGACCTTAAATTACTCAAATAAGCTTAATGTGACAAAATCACATAAACCCTAATTTCCAAGGGAATTCGACCCCAATAATCATGATTTTTCCTCAGATGTAAGATCTCATGAAATCAAGTGTATGCTTTGAATTTCGTAAGAATTGACCAAGGGAATACCCATCTAATCACAAAACACCATGTGTATGTAACACCTTATTGAATTTCCTTGGCACCTTGGTCTTGCATGTGTATTTCCCTCGCATGCATGAGCCCAAGTGAGCTAAAAATTTAACCATGATCATGATATAACAAATCAAATCCCCCACCAAAATATTGGTGTGTTTTGAAGGCATTTAATTACTCAATTAACACATTCATGGATATTTGAATGTTTCCTAAAACTTTAGGAAAATGTTCTCTAAAAATTACCAATTTTGGGCAGGGGGTGTATTAGGGCATGAATCATGCATGCCCTAAATTTCAAATCATTTGGATTTGTAGGATTCCATGAAATAATTTTCTAGTGACTAGGACACATGGTGTACATCCCCCACAAGAAATTGATTTCTGGGAGCTAAAGTGCTTCAAAATGAGTGAACTTAATTTCTAAAAATAGTAGAGACCCGAGGCAATCGTTTTCACTTATAACAATTCCTCTGATTATACACCCATATGTTTCTAAATTTATTTTAAGGTTCAGGGAGATATAGTTATTTTAACACTAAATTAAAATCTGGTCTGTGACTATCCTCAACACTAGATCTGACGGCTATCCTTCATCATCCCAAGCTAGCCATAGACCGAGATTGAACTTTCTTGGGCCAACTTTGGCTCCATTTTCTGGTGAGCTCTGCCATCTCTGACAAAATCCCCAAGCCACCACCTCCGGCCGAGGTTTGACTATCCGTGGGCGGTGAGAACTCGGCCAGAGGTGGCCAGAGTTGGTCTCTCGTCGTTTTCAGTTTTCGAGTTTGAAGATTAAAAAACTGAAATGGTGAACCACCATTTCTGCATCGATTTGAAAATGGAACAAAAGGGAAGCTAGCACAAATGGAGGGGAAGAGGAATCCGTCCTAGTTGCGGGTGTTGGACCTTGCGTTCCTCTAGGGGGCCATTTCCATTTTTCCGGCGAGCTCCTTGCAATGTCCCTCCAGTAGAGCTCGATTCCTTTAGTAAAGATATGGCTTCTTCTTCTCGGTGGGTTCTGAGAGTGTTGGTGAGGCCAATTTGGGTAGGGGATGGCTAAATTCCCATCTGCCATCATTTGGCAATTTCGATAATATTGATGTTGGATCTGTAGGTGCCCTTAGAGGCGGGTGAATAAGGGCTTTAAGAACTTTTGAACTTAATTAATTTTATTCAAATGGGTTGACAGTATTTTCAAGAATATTTCAGTTTAAATATTGCAAAAGGCTTTTTATGAAAGTGGGTTGTATTTGGTACGACAGAAGAGAACTCTGTTACTACCGTATGTGGTAGCATTATCGCTCGACGTTAGTGACAAAGAACCCCTTTTTCGTTTAGATTTCAACGACCAGAAATTGCAAGACAATATTAGAGAAATATAGATAATATTATTGGTTGCAGATCATTACAAAAACTTATCCCAATGATGCTTGAGATAGAGGTGACTGCGTAAAAACATTTTTGGTTTTCTATACCGACCCTTCTCCTAAGGGCCGGTTGGCTCTAGCCTATATCTACCCAAATAAGGCCACGAGTCGCCCCCTGTGGTAGCCGCCCCCTGTACTGCAGTAGGCTTTTTTATGAAAATGGGATGTATTTGGTACAACAGAAGAGAACTCTGTTAGTACCGCCTGTGGTAGCATTATCGCTCGACTATAGTGATAGAGAACCCCTTTTTCGTTTAGATTTCAACGATAAAAAATTGCAAGACAATATTAGAGAAATATAGATAATATTATTGGTTGCAGATCATTACAAAAACTTATACCGAGCCTTCTCCCAAGGACCGGTTGGCTCTAGCCTATATCTCCCCAAATAAGGCCTCAAGCCGCCCCTAGATCTAACCCTAGACCTAGTCGCCACACCCACGAGGCAAATTCTCCCTAGTCCTCGCAAGGCCCTAGTCGCCAACCATGCGACGAATTTCTCTACCAATAAAAATATAAAGGTTATAAATTATAAAAACAAATACCACAAAGAAACTCCCTAAAAGGATGAACTTGAAGATGAAGTCAGCGTGGTTGATCTTTCTTCAAGTTCTTAGCGTTCACGAACATTGATAGAGTTCTTTCAACTGCAAAGAGGAGGCTCTCACAAATATAGGAGTGGTGGCTTTGATATCATCTCAAATTAGTTAATTGGCTCATCAAAATGGAGGCGGTCTGCTCTTTAAATAGGCTCAGATCCAGAATTGGCATCCCTTCTTACCGCTCTGTGATAATGCTAACGTGTCGTATTAGTATATATTATTCCCAGCAATCAGATCTCCTTCCTTTTCTGCTCCTCAATCAGCATCATGATCGCGGGAATTCCTTAAGTTACTGCCGGGCATTAGCCTTAATGCTCTGTGGTAAGAGTTTCCATATTCAGTCTTGACGAGCTTCCATTCTCAACGAATGTTTCTTTTTCGACAAGGTTTCCAAATATGCACAGCTATCGTCAGTGGTAGCATAAGCATGTTGTGCTAGCACCAGAGCATTGACCTGGTAGGGAATTCTTTATCTTTCTTTCTCATAGTCATAGAGGCTTGATAGTAGAAGTTCCTGCACACTATAAACACATGGCAAATATAATCAAATACAATGGGATTTGTTATTCTCAAACCAAGAGATGTGGAAAGCATGTTCCAACAAACTCCCCCTTTTGATAATATGAAATCCTCTTTAGAAAGAAAGCATTTAACAATAAGATATATGTTTATAACAAACGATAGGCTTGATAGTACGAATATGCTCACCCTATATTGATGCTCCCCCTATATGAGTGCTCCCCCTAAATTAAAGCATCCTAAGTATTTTTCTCCCCTTAAGTGTGAATTTCTTTCAAAGTTATTCTCCCCTTTTGGTATTATCAAAAGAGGGTGGAGAGAAGGGATAGAGCATGACAATGATTTATTACTTAGTGATCTACATGGTGAATGAGAGAAAGGATGGAGTTCAAATTACTTAGATATTCTCCTCCTTTTGTAAGAAGTTTGGAGTAAGAATGAGTATCAATAGATAGGGAGGCAATATTACTTGTTGGGTAATAAAAAATATTCATGATCGAGCGTACAAGAGAAAGGATAGTGGAAAGCACGATTTAAGATAAATAAACCATCTTTATGGGAGTTTGAAGCATAGTAAAAGAGAGTTTTAGTGTTTGAAAGAAGATGTTTTGAGTTTGAAATCCAAGATATGCTTTTGGTATACAAAAATAATTCAAGCAAGATTTTAATTTATCAAGACAAGATAGGAAACTACAATATTCTAAATTCACAATTCAAGTATACTTGTACATTGTAGAAATCATGCAAAGTTATCTAGTGCATTTACTAAAAATTGTAGAAAGACATGAAAATATGCTTTAAGGTCTAATACTCATGAGTAGAAGTTTTATAAGAGAAAATGATGTGTACAAGTAGTGTTTTTGATAAGAGTATACAAATGATTTAATCAAAACATATGACATGTATAATGGAATAAACACAACATTATTGAAATGCATTTTTAGAATTACTTCCACCTATATAACTATATTTAATTTTAATGCACATAAAAGTAGTACAACTCCCAAGGTGCTCTGCACACACAATTCTCATTAAGACATATCAGAGTGAAATGTATTGCTTGGGGGATCACATATATTTTATCTTTTCTTTGTGATCTGGTGTACAAGAAGTAGTGTATAAAAATAGTTAGCACAAGACACTTTACAATTCTCACCAAGGTGCTCAACCTCACAATGCTCATTAGAACTTATTAGGAGGGTGAGTAGTGCTTGGTGGAGTTATCTTTGTCATTTATTCATTTGAATATTAGTTTGTGACAAAGTTCTCCGAATTCACTTTTTTTTTTGCAAACATAAGCGTTTTTTTTTATTAAAAACATACTTCTTCAAAAAATATGAACATGAAAATAGATTTTTATGAGGTGTAGGTAAACTATTCACACATCTAATAATGTTAAGTTGTTACACTACACAATCATGTAAGAGTAAGATACATTTCATATGTATATGATCAAAGAGGTGAGTGAGTAAATCATTATCAAATATAAAACATTACTCATACATAGAACCTAGTTTAAGCAATTCTACACATGATTCCTATAATCAATTTCATTGCACATTACAAGATAATGTTCAAGGCATGACACAAAACAATGTATTAAGATACTTGAAATTAGAATTTAACATTGAATTTTAATTTTGAAAAGATAAACCTAATCATCCTCGAGACATTTCAATGAATAGTAATCAGTTTTTATAATTTTTTATTTTTTTTAATAAAAAATACAAAATAGTAAACACTCATAAAGAAACAATAAGAAAACATATTTTTGTTCTTTGAAAATTGTTTTGAAATTTTGTTTTTGATTTTTAAATTGTCTAATTAAAAACTTGTTTTGATTGATTTTGATTAGTTTTTCACATTTTATTATTATTTAAAGAGCAAACAAGAATTAAACAAAAATAATTAACTGTAAAAATATGTTGAAGAAGCTGGATATTAGACTACCGCCAGCGGTAAGACACTACCATCGCGTGTTAGTAACAGAACTCATGTTTTCTAGAAAATGTATATTTTTTGGAATTTTTCGCCTGATTATGTTTATTTAGAGTAAAGGCTATGTAGTGGAGCCATAAAATTGGACAGGCATACCCATAAAATAGGCGATTATACTTTTTATGTTAGAATGTCCAAGACCCCTAGTTTTATTCTAAGTAGAGCAAATCGTGCATCGGGTAGAGGCTTGGTGAAAATGTCCGCAAGTTGAGATTCAGTTCCAATAAAGTTTACATGAACATGTTCCATTTTTATGTTATCCCTAATGAAATGATGTCTTATGTCTATATGTTTGGATCTTGAGTGATGCATGGGGATGTTTGTTAGGTCAATAACACTCTTGTTGTCAAATTATAATTCAATATTGGTTAGATGAATTCCAAAGTCTTCTAGGGTTTGAGTCATCCATAGTGCTTGGGCACAAAAACTTCCTAGTGCAATATATTTGGCCTCTATGGTGGAAAGAGCATCCGAATTTTGTTTTCTACTTGGCCATGTAACTAGTGAAGGTCCTAAGAAATGACATGTGGCACTTGTGCTTTTCCTATCTAGTGAACATCCCGCATAATCAGAATAAAAAAAACCATGTAAAATAAAAGAATCAACGTTTGGATACCATAGTCCTAATCTAGATGTTCCGATTAAATATCTAAAAAATTCATTTTACCGCTTTTAAATGTGAATCTTTTGGATTAGCTTGAAATCTAGCGCATAAACAAATGACAAAAGTAATGTCGGGTCTAGAAGCACTTAAGTATAATATAGATCCAATTATTCCTCTATACAAGGTTTGATCAATTGATATTTCGGCATCATATTTTCCTAATTTTAGTGATGGGCTCATTGGTGTGCTAGCTAGTTTTAAATTTTCAAATCTAATATGGTTTAGCATATCATATACATACTTGGTTTTGACAAATAAAGATTCAATCATTTCTTTGTGTGATTTGAAAACCTAAGAAATATGTGAGTTCTCCAACTAAGCTCATCTCAAATTCATTTTGCATTACTTGTACTACTTCTTTACACAACTCTTCATTAGTGGCTCCAAACATAATGCCATCAACATAAATTTGTGAAATGATTAAATCATTATGTATATGCTTAATAAAGAGTGTGTTATTGGCACTACCCATTTTATAATCGTGCTATAATAAAAAAGGTGTTAAGCGTTCATACCAAGCACGAGGCACTTGCTTTAAACCATAAAGCGCTTTTTCTAACCTATAGACATGATTAGGAAATTTTCCATCTATAAAATCGGGGGTTGTTCAACATTGACTTCTTCTTTAATTATCTCATTTAAGAAGGCACTTTTTACATCCATTTGAAATACTTTAAACTTTTATTATTGGAATATGGTCTTCCGCATCTCCTAGGTTTGAGAATAATAAATCCTATGTGTATTTGATCTTTTGTGTTTATGTGTGCAGAAAACAATGTCATATGACTCAAGGATAACATAAGAAGGTTGCCCCCAAGTTTGAAGCCAAAATTCCAGCATGGTCACTAGCGTTGGCGGTAGCCATTAGCGCAGGCGCTAAACTTGATTAAGCAACTTTGGGAAGCAGTTATAAAAGGAGATAGCGGCTAGCGCAGGCTATAACACACTGTATAAGAGGAATTTCGCCATGGTTTCCTTGGAATGAAAGATACGCACACGCAGAATATTGCCTAAACAGGGATAGCATCGGCGGTAGCGATAGCGTGGGCACTAGCTCCAAGGATATAGAAAGGAGCCCTCTTCTCTCATTTTCAGCACACATCCGTAAGAGAGTTCTTGCGCCAAATTCCCAGAGCCTTATTCTGCCGAGAAGTGATCTCCCACCCAAAGTTTCGTTAGTTTCTGAAGGAGGATTTCTTCACGCCGTATCCGACTGACGATTGCTTCAACCACGCTTATTCTACAGCGGTCTTTTGTCTCCAACTTCAGAAGTTCTTCAAGAGGGAGTTTTAATATTGTTGTTGTTATTTTCATCTCTTTTTCTTATAATCATGTTGTAAATTTGCCTCGTGTTGGCGACTAGGTCTGGGTAGGACTTAGGGAGGAATTTGCCTCCTGTTGGAAACTTGATCTAGGTTTGTTCTAGGGGGTGCTCGAGGCCATATCCAGGGAAGGATTGGCTAGAGCAGCTTTAGGCCGTATCCGGGGAAGGTCAGGCTAAAGCCACTAGTTCGTGGGGATACGAGTCGGGATAGAAAATAAAAAAGTCTTTTTACTATTCGCCTTCAATTTCTAGCGTTATAAGAAGTCAAGTATTGTAAACTTATATTTCATATTAATAAAATCATGTCTCTATTTTATTTCACTTGATTTGTTTTGGTTTTGCACTATTTCGATCTCTTACTATTTCAAGTATTTCAAAATATTACATATGTTTTTAAGAACCTTATTCAACCCCCCCCCCCCCCCCCCTCTAAGGGAACATACAGATCCAACAAGTGGTATTAGAGGTATGTTTATTCCAAACGGTCTAACAACCAAGAATAAATGACGTCTTATGATCTCGCTTTTCCGGAGGGTAAGGGAGTTAGTAGACCACCTCTTTTAACTAGGTCAGATTTCAACTAATGGAAATTTAGGATGATGTGTTTTTTTATGAACATGGATATAGAAGTATGGAACATGGTAGAAGTTTGGTACTCTCCTCCTACAGCGGTAGTAGGAGAGGTTACGGTAGAAAAACATAAGGATAAATGGGACAATAACGGTAAACTTAAATGCAAAAATAATGCTAAGGCAATGAATGCTTTATATTGTGCTTTAAATAAAACTAAATTTAATAGAATTTATGCATATATAACTTCTTATGATGTTTAGAACCAATTGGAAGTTACTCATGAAGGTACATCGCAGGTGAAGGATGCAAAGCTATTCCAACTGGAATCAGAATATGAAAAGTTCAGGATGGATGCTGAAGAAGACATCAACTCGATTTACACACACTTCACCAAGATAGTCAATGCTTCAAAATCCCTTGGAAAGATCTACTCTGATGGTGACTTGGTCAGAAAGATTCTTCGCCTTCTACCTTCGAGGTTCAATCCAAATGTGACGGCCATCTCAGAGTCACATAACCTAAGAACGCTCTAGATCGAGAATCCCATTGGGAATCTCAAAACCCATGAGGTAGAACTCCAGATTCACCACGATGAATTCAACAAGGAGCCAAAGAAAAAGGTGTTGGCACTAAAGTCAAAGAAGGTGAGCAACGTAGATGATGATGAAGATGAAGAAGGTCTCCTGGTTAAGAACTTCAGAAAATTCATTAGAAATCCGGAAAGAAGGAACACCTTCCGAAAATACTTCCAGAAGGATGCTCGACGAAAAGGGTCTTCCTCTTCTTCATAGAAACAAAAGGAAAGTGACGACGAAGAAGAAAGACCACCACTGGAGTGCTTTCACTGCAGAAAGACCAGGCACATTCGGAGCCAGTGCCCGAAAAATCTAAAGGAGCAAAAGAAAAAAATACAAAGGGAAGGAGAAAAAGAAGGTGTTAAAAGCCACAACATGGGATGATTCTTCCTCTGAAGAATCAAGCAGATCTGAGTCAAGCAACGAGGAGGAAGAAAACGTATGCTTCATGAAAAAAGGAAACGATGAGGACACCAGTGTTCTTAGTGACACTGAGGTAACTCCTCCCGACTTCAAAGAAATTTATGATGATTTTGTTCAAAACTGTAAAGCCTATGATAAAAGTATAGAAGATAATTTTATTTTAAATCATGAAAATGAATCTCTCATCAAAGAAAATCATAAGCTTACAAAAAATTAACTTCTTTGGAAAAGAAAAAAGTTTCGTGCCAAGAGTGTGAACACTCCTTATGCAAGGCAAAAGATATTGATGTTTCTCTTTATAAGGCCCTCTCTCAAATCAAAACTCTTACAAAAGAAAAGGGGGACATAGAGAGAAAACTAAAAACCACTTTCTTACAAATTGAAAATAACAAAAAAAGTTTTTGAAAATAAATGTGTCATGCTTGTAAAAGAAAACTCATCTCTTAAAAAACAAACTCATGACCTCAATATAGCCATAAAAAAATTTGCAATCGGTCAAAAATCTATGGACATGATTTTGGGGAACCAATGTTATGGTTCTGGAAAATTTGGGCTCAGATATCAAAGTGATAGCTACCGCCCGGCGCTAGCCACTAACGCCGGTGGTGGCCCCTCATATAAAAAATCTTTTGTTTATTCCAAAAATCAAACCTCATCCAGTAAGAGCAATGTAGAATTTCAGAAAAGGGTCTCAACCCCCCTTTTATTTCGTGTGCAAACTGTCACTGGTTTGGACACACGTATAGCTCTTGCGGGAAAATAAAACAGGGATCTTTAAAGTAATTCTGGGTACCTAAGGCATCCACTTATTCTATGGGTGGTACCTCTTGGGTATCCAGATCTTCTACAATGTTGCAATTCATCTTTTCAAACTACCTTGAACATTAATTTTATCATGCTTTGATATATCTAATCACATGTGCATCAATTGTATTGTAAAAGTTGTGTATAACCAAGCTTACATGCCTTTAAGTATGAGTAAATGTTTTATGGTTGATAATGATATTTAATCACTCACTTATTTTGGCAAAGTCTACATGTGTTTTTAATCTAAGAATGCTTGCTTGTGTATTGTAATTATGCAATGAATTATATTTGCAAAAGTATCTTACCTACACTACTTTTATTTGCACTCTTAATATTAAGAAAAGTTGTTGTGCTTTCAAAATTTCATTGGTTTGCAAAACAAGTGTATTAGGAGATCTTTGTACAAAACAAAAAATCATGAAATAAATTAACTAAGATAACTCGACAAAGCACTACTTGAACCTCCTGATAAGCCTTAATAAGCATTGTGAGGTTGAGCACCTTGGAAAGAATAGTAAAGTGTCTGGTGCATACCATAAGTTGTTTTCTTACAGCACTTATTCTTAAGTACACCGGATAACACAAAAAATCAATATTGAAAAATAAAGTGTGTGATCCTGCCAAGCACTACTTTGCACCCTGATAAGTCTTAATGAGCATTGTGTGCAAAGCACCTTAGTTGTTGTACATTTTTTTGTATGTGCATTGAAGTGTGTGGAAGTAAAATCATTTGTGTTTATTGTGCACTTTACTCTAAATATGCCTTATATTTTTGATTAAATCATTTGTTTGCTCTATTCAAAATACACTTATGTGCACATCATTATCTTCCATAACACTTCTTCTATTGAGTATTGGATCCTAATGCTAATTTTATATTCTCTTTATATAGAAAATGCATTAGATAACCTAGCATGCTCTATACAATGTTTGGTATGTCTTGAATTTGTAAATTTAAATAACACTGTATTAGTCACTTTTTGATATCTTTTTTCATGCTTGGTTACTTTATGGTAATTTTTAAAGATTTTAATAGAAAAATGATTTACAAAAACATCTTTTCTTTTTGGAATTTAACTCATATTTCTTCTTATGAATAGTCATGATTACAAATAGAAGTTTCTTGAATTTCTATAAGTCTTCCGCATCATTACCTAATAACTTTTACCTTGCACATTCATGCTTACTTCAAGTATTACCATCACTTGAATATCAAAAATCCTTTTTCTTCAACATGTGGTAGACTTGCTTGGTAAAGTTTATATTAAGTTGTTCTAACATGCTTATTATCTTTATGCTAAAAACTCTGATTTATTTCTGTAAAAAATTTTATGCTAAAAACTCATTATCATTTCATTTCCTCTAGAAAGCTCGATCATGCCATATCTTTTTTTTTCAAAACAAAACCTCTTTCTATGTCTTTTGCTACCTTAACCCACTTTTGCTAATAACAAAAGGGGGAGAACTAACATGATAAATAATAAATGCTATCAAATTGGAAAACTAACATGATTACTGATTAAGAAGATAACCTACATATAAGGGGAGCATTCACATAGGGGGAGCATGCATTTAGGGGGAACAATTCTAAATACCAAAATTGACAATTATCCTAAGTCGTCACTCACACACACACACAAGAAGGTTTCATCATGCTTTATGTATTAATGCTCTGATTTATCATTAATGGATTTGTTATTATCAAAAGGGGGAGTTTGTTGGAACATGGTCTTCCGCATCTCCTAGGTTTGAGAATAACAAATCCTATGTGTATTTGAACTTGTGTGTTTAAGTGTGCAATAAACAATGCCATGTGATTCAAGGATAACATAAGAAGGTTGCCCCCAAGTTTGAAGCCAAAATTCCAGCATGGTCACTAGAGCCGACGGTAGCCACTAGAGCAGGCGCTAGACTTGATTAGTCAACTTTAGGAAGGAGTTATAGAAGGAGCTAGATAGCGTCGGGTGATAGCGGCTAGCACAGGCGGTAGCACGGTGCACAAGAGGAATTTTGGCAAGGTTTCCATGGAATGAAAGATACGCACACGCAAAATATTGCCTAAATAGGGATACTGCCGGCGGTAGCGATAGCTCAAGAGCTAGCTCCAAGGATATGAAAAGGAGCCCTATTCTCTAGTTTTCAACACACATCCTTGAGAGAGTTCTAGTGCCAAATTCCTAGAGCCTTATTCTGCCGAGAAGTGATCTCCCACCAAAAGTTTCGTGAGTTTCTGAAGGAGGATTTCTACACGCCATATCTAAACGACAATCGCTTCAACCACGCTTATTCTACAGTGGCCTTTCTTCTCCAAATTCAAAAGTTCTTCAGGAGGGAGTTTTAATGTTGTTGTTGTTGTTATTTTCATCTCTTTTTGTTGTAATCATGTAGTAAATTCGCCTCGTGTTAGTGACTAGGTCTATGTAGGACTTATGGAGTAATTTGCCTCGTGTTGGCGAACAGATCTTGGTTTGGTCTAGGGGGTGCTCGAGGCCATATCCGGGGAAAGATTGGCTAGAGTGGCTTGAGGCCGTATCCGGGGAAGGATAGGCTAAAGCCCCCTGTTCGTGTTGATATGAGTTGGGATAGAAAAAGAAAAAGACTTTTGACTATTCTCCTTCGATTTCTAGCGTTATAAGAAGCCAAGTTTTGTAATATTATATTTCATATTAATAAAATCATGTCTTCATTTTATTTCACTTGATTTGTTTTGGGTTTGCACTATTTCGATCTCTGATTATTTCAAGTATTTCAAAATATAACAAAATTTTTAAAACCCTTATTCACCCCCCCACTAAGGGCGCCTAGTGATTCAACACTTATTACTCGCAAAAGAAAGAAGGATTCTAATGGATTCTAGGCGAGCAACGGGTGCAAATATTTCATCAAAATCTACACCCTCGATTTATGAGTATCCTTGTGCTACAAGTCTTGCCTTGTTCCTAGTAATTCTAGAATCGCCATCTAATTTATTTTTAAATATCCATTTTACACCAATAACCAGGTGATTAGATGGTCTTTATACTAACTTCAAAACCCTATTTCATTCAAATTGATTTAATTCTTCATTCCTAGCAATAAACCAAAACACATTATTTTAAGCGGTAGAAATTATTTTGGGTTCAATTTCACAACAAAGCATAAGTTTGAAAAGGATTCATGAATTGATGAGCGTGTCGTTACCCCTCTTGACGGTTCTCCAATGATAAGCTCCCTAGGATGATCCTTTGAAAATCTGATCACTCTTGGAGGTACGAAATTTTCTTGCGCCGCTTCTATTTCTGTATCAACTCCAAGTGGTTCATTTTCCTCATCCTCCAAGGGTGAAAGAGGTTCCTCTTCTTTTCCTGCAATATTATAATCTACACATGGAACAAGTTCATCAAATCTAACATGAATAGACTCTTCCACCTTTTTAGACTTTTTATTATATATCCTATATGCTTTACTAGTTGAAGAGTATCCAAGAAAAATTCCTTCATCACATTTTCCATCAAATTTTGCTAATGCATCTTTGGTGTTTAAGATATAACATTTACACCCAAAAACATGAAAGTAAGACACAGTTGGTTTCTTTCGATAATATGGTTCATAATGTGTTAATTTTAGAATCGTGTAAAGCATGACTCGATTTATTACATAACATGAAGTATTTACCGCTTCGGCCCAAAAAGATCTAGGCAACCTGTACTCGGATAGCATTGTGCGTGCAAGTTCTTGTAGGGTTCTATTTTTCCTCTCTGCCACACCATTTTGTTGGGGGGTGCGTGGAGCGGAAAATTCATGTTTGATGCCTATATGATTACAAAAAGTAGTGAAGTTTTCATTTTCAAATTCCCCTCCATGATCCGAGCGGATGAATTTTATTTTTAAATCTAACTCATTTTGAATGCGATTACATGATTTTGCAAATTCAGAAAATGCATCGGAATTGTAGGTAAGAAATAAAGTCTATTTAAATATTGAATAGTCGTCAATCAACACAAAAGTATACTTTCTATCTTTTAGACTACACCTGCTAATTGGTCCAAATAGGTCCATGTGAATTAGTTGAAGAGTTCTAGTGGTAGACATTTTAGTTTTATTTTTGAATGAAGTTTTAGAAAATTTTCCTTTTTGGCATGTGGGCATAATGAGGATAAGTTTCCATTAAGCATTGGTAAACCTCTTATTAATTTATTTTTTGACAATTTTAAAATCAACTTCGAGCTAGATTGACCAAGACGCCTATGCTATAATTCAAGTTCATCATTTTTTGAGATTAGACATTTTAATGATGCGCGTGAAAGATCATGAAAGATAATCAAATAGATATTGTGAGTTCTTTGTGCAATGAGTACAATATCATTTGTTTTAGGATCTATAATTTTACACATGATTGTGGAAATCTCAAATAAACTATTAAGACCTTTATCACGCAGTTGACTAATAGAGATTAAGTTATGTTTTAAGCCTTCTACATATAAGACATTTGTAATAGAGAAAGAATAATTACCCACTGTACCGATGCCTAAGATTCTTCCCTTTCCATTGTCACCAAATGTCACCATTCCCCCTTTCTTCTTTGTGAGGCTTATGAACTTTACTTTATCTCCCGTCATATATTTGGAGCATCCCAATTCCAAGTACCACATGTCCTCCTTTTCATTAACCTACCAACATACCTAAAAAGAATATGAGAGTAATCATCTGAATACCTAAGAGGTTCCTCCCATAGAGTAGGTGGAAACCTCAGGAACCCAGATTTGCTTGAATGCACATCGTCCCTTCATCCTACAAGATTCCATTGTATGTGCAAAGTGAAAGCACTTAGAATAAGACACAAAAGGGGTTGAGACCTTTTTCATTTTTTTCTGTAGACTCTTGCTAGAAGATGGGGAACCAGAAGAAAACAGTATGTGTTTTTTATTATGCAATTTATTTAGTCTGTCACTACCACCATCGGTAATAGGTACCACCGGGCGGTAGCTTCCAGATCCATACCAAAGTCCATATTTAGCACTTCCATGCCTTTAGTTTTCCAAAATTATATCAAGAGTCTTTTGGCCAACCCCAAATTTTCTTATGGCTATGTTTAAATCAAGGATCCAGGCTTTTAAGAGGTTGTTTTCTTTTATTTGGTTTTCACGCCTATTTGCAAAAAATTTCTTCCCTTCTTTAATTTGAGACAGAAAGGTTCTTAAACTTCTTTCTATGTCTCCCTTTTGTTTTGTAAGAGATTCATTATTTGAGAGAGCCTTAGAAAGATCGTTTTCTAGTTCTTTTACCCTTGCCAAGTAATGATCATTTTCTTGGCAAGGTCCAATCTATTTTCCCAATGATTTCACTTCCCTATTTAACTTTTGATATTGTTTTAAAAGAATTAATTTTCAGTTTTTAAAAGCTCACGATCTTTTAGACTCTTATTAAAATATTTGCATGTTTTTTTATATAATGTTCATCATATGTAGTAGAAAGTACCTTCGTGTCGCTTTGGATATAACAATCATCGTCTGAGGATTCATGGCTTCTACACATGAGGCACAAATTTTCCTCAACACAGTCGCTTGAAGTAGACCCGCTTGAGCTTTCAGATGAAGTGTCATCCCATGTTGCATCCTTCAAAACCTTCTTCTTTTCTTTACCATTGCACCGCTTTTCTTTTTGCTCTATTAGGAATTTTGGGCGCTGGCTTCGTATATGCTCGGTATTCCTGCAGTGGAAGCACTCGGGGGGAGGTCGTCATCATCGTCGCTTGATTTCTCCTTATTCTCCATTTTAGATGATGAACCTTTTCAGAAAAACTTACGGAAAGCATTCCTTCTTTCCGATTTCTTCTTGAACTTTGTGAAATTTTTCACAAAATGGCTCTCCTTGTCCTCCTCGCCATTGTCATCCTCATTCATTGACTTCAGTGCGAAGGCTTTCTTCTTTGGCTCTTTGTTGTATTCTTCTTCTTCGATTTTGATTTCAACCTCATGGGTTTTGAGGTTCCCAAAGAGGATCTCAATTTGGAGACTTCATAGATCATATGATTCAGAAATAGCAGTCACCTTTGGATTGAGATTTGGAGGGAGAGACCGGAAGGATTTTCCTCACCAAGTCACCGTTTGGGAAGGTTTTTCCAAGTATCTTTGAGGCGTTGATAATCTTGGTGAAGCGAGGTACATCGATTCTACGCCCTCATTTGTATCCATTCTGAAACTTTCAAACTCTGATTCCAGTTGAAATAGCTTTGAGTCTTTAACCTGTGAAGTACCCTCATGTGTTATTTCCAATTGATTCCAAATATCATAGGAGGTTTCGTAAGCACTAACTCGATTAAATTCAGTTCTATCTAAAGCATAGAATAAGGCATTCATTACTTTAGCATTGTTTTTGCACTTATGTTTATCTCCATCATCCCACCTATCTCTATGCTTTTCCATGGTTACTTCTCCAACAACATATGTAGGAGTAGTATACGGTTGTTCAATACAAGCCCAAACATCTAGATCTAAATTAATTAGAAAACAACGCATTCGCATTCTCCAGTAGTTAAGTCAGTTCCTGTGAAAAGTGGAGGTCTAGATATTCCTTTCCCCTCGTGAAAAGCGAGATCACGTAGCGACATTATTCCCAACTTTTAGACCATTTAGGAATAACCTAGCTCTGATACCACTTGTTGGATCTGTAGGCGCCCTTAGAGGAGGGGGGGGTGTGAATAAGGGTTTTAAGTACTTTTGAACATTATTGATTTTATTCAAATGGGTTGACAGTATTTTCATGGATATCTTAATTTAAATACTGCAGTAGGCTTTTTATGAAAGTGGGCTGTATTTGGTATGACAGAACAGAACTCTATTACTACTGCCTATGGTAGCATTACTGCTCGACGTTAGTGACATAGAACCCCCTTTTCGTTTAGATTTCAAAGATCAAAAATTGCAAGACAATATTAGAGAAATATTGATAATCTTATTGCTTGAATAAAATTACAAAAAGTTATCCCAATGACGTTTGAGATAGAGGCGAATGCGTAAAAACCATTTGTATTTTCTATACCGACCCTTCTCCCAAGGACCAGTTGGCTCTAGCCTATCTCTCCCCAGATGAAGCCTCGAGCCACCCCCTAGATCAAACACTAGACCTAGTTGCCACACCCGCGAGGCAAATTCTCCCTAGTCCTCGCAAAGCCCTAGTCACCAACCACGCGGAGAATTTCTCTACCAATAAAAATATAAAGGTTACAAATAATAAAAACTAAAACATCAAAGAAACTTCCTCAAAGGATGAACTTGAAGATGAAGTTGGCGTTGTTGATCTTTCTTCAAGTTCTTAACGTTCACGAACATTGACGGAATTCTTTCTGCTTCAAAGAGGAGGCTTTCACGAATATAGGAGTGGTGGCTTTGATATCTTCTCAAATCGGCTAATCTGCTCATCAAAATGGAGGTAGACAACTCTTTAAATAGGCTCAGATCCTAGCACCATCGGTATTGCAACCGCCGGGCGGTATCCTCTTTAGGCAACATTTTGGCATGCAGACCGATCCATTTGTGGCATCCTTCTAACTCCAGAATTGGTATCCCATCCTACCGCATTGCGGTAATACTAACGCGCAGCATTAGTATATATTATTCCCAGCCGTCAGATCTCCTTCCCTTACTGCTCCTCAATCAGCATCGTGATCGCTGGACTTCCATAATTTACAACCAGGCGTTAGCCTTAATTCTCCATTATAAGAGTTTCCATATTCAATCTCGACGACCTTCCTTTCTCGACGAATGTTTCCTTTTCAACAAAGTATCCAGTTCTGCACAGCTACCGCCAGCGGTAGCATTAGCCAAGTGGCACTCATCCCCAATCTTCTATGCTTGGTACATTCTTGGTGGTGGGCGACCACCCCTCAATTTGGACCTCACAAATTCCCCTCTAAACCAGGGTGAGTGGGCCTCCCTTGGGCTTAATTAAGTGGGCTTGAGCTCACTTGGGTTGAGGCTTGGGTTCACTTGATCCAAGGTAGCCTAACTTGGGCATTTAGGTCAAGGTTGACCCTTGGTCAATCATGGTGATGAGGTTGAGTCCCAATGGTGACATTGGGTCCATGGTCACCTATTGGAGTGACTTTATGTTTGTGTCTTCCTCCAAGCACTCATCTTCATTTGGTTCTTGTCTTAGATCCGTAAGAACTTGCTCGAGTTCATTATCTATAGAAGTAAGACTGTAAGTAATCTGAAGAAATTTCAAGATATCGTAAGCAGTTGGCAAAGTATATAAAAGTTTGAAAATCTCTTAGGCAAGCGTGCAAAACAAACTATTCATTACTTTAGCATTTAAATGACACACATCCCTATTTAATTTACTTGGTGCTTTTATAATGTTTATATTCCAATCTTCTCTACCTAGAGAAATAATACATAGTTTCATGAAGGTTTTCCACCTGTTGTGATTCACACATGTAAATAGAGGTAGTGCTAATGAATTTTTGATATTTAACATTTCATCCCCACTAGTAGATGTGAGATCGAGATTGACCATTTTACTTTAGGGATTTATTCCTTTTATGTAACCTCTCAATGACACCACTTGTTGGATCTAGTGGCCAACCTTAGAGGGGGGGGGGGGGGGGGGGTAAATAATGTTTTCAGCGATTAATATAGGTCTTAAAACTTTCTGCACAAAAAATACGCTTTCTGGATGCTAGTGCGGGGTGGTAGGGTTACCACAAGCAAATCTCACAGAAACCATATTCTTGTGAGTAAACTTCAATTAATTTGTGTAGATTATCGTTTCAGCATTTGTACAATTTAGATTGCACTTTCAGACAAGTAAGATGAAGCAATAGCTAGTGATTGGAATCAACACTAAAAACATGAAAGTAACAATTCATTAGAATATTTAAAATGATATTACAATTACAAAATTGTTATCTCCTTGACATCGGAGATCGAAGGCGATGAATAGAAAAACTCATTTGGTTTAAATACCCCCCTGTGGACCAGTTGGCTCTCCCCCTTCCCCCCGAAGGTCTTTGAGTCGGCTCTCTCCCTTCTACACGAAGGTATTCGAGCCCAATAGATCTCCCCGATCTAGACGCCCTTCATGGACAATTTTTCACGGAATCCTCCCTGGAATCCAATGGCCTACCCGGTTGATTTCTCATGAACTCCTCCACGGAATTTGACGACCTCCCAGGTTGATTTCTCCACACGATACAAAACGGTTAAAGAAAAGAAATACAAAAATTGAAGATAAATAATTGCTCCCTCAAATATTGTTCCCCGGAGGTGGTGAGTGATCGGCGCTTGTGATTATCATTTCTTGTGCACATGATCGTCCTTTGATTCTCGTTCTTTATTTGCTCTCTCTGAAGATCTTCTTCATTCTTGCTTGAGGGTGAAAGTCCTTCTCTTTGAGTGGCAGCACCTTATTGTAGAGATGGCGTGATAAACTTATATTGTTCTATGGTTTAGTAGTCATGACCACAAAATAGAAAAGAAACTCTTTTATACGAGTTTAAATAAGATATCGCCGATGATATCGCCAGCGCCTGGTGGTAGGTTCCATTTATGCATTTTTTGTTCAAGCTATCTTGCTCCATGTAAGGAACGCGGCAGATATTTCCTTCTAATCATCAGTTAGCATTGAACGGTAACACTAGAGCGACATGGTAGGCGTTCTTAATTATGTGCATGCATAATTGGTCTTCAGCAGATAAGGAATGTGGTGGCTCTTTCCTTGTAAACCATGGTCACTACGGAGCGGTATGTGCTACCGTGGAGTAGTCGTAATTTTTCCATCTTTAATTGCCACAAATTTCCTGCATTTGAGCACACAGATAGCTGACGTGGACTCCCAGGTAGCACTGCACGTTTGCAGTAATGCGTGGTGGTAGTTAATACACCTGATCTTGTCGATACATCTATCCAGTCAATATGCAGTCCTTCTAGTAGATCCTTTTCCTTATGGTCGACATGGACAACACTCAACGTTAGGGCTAGCGCCAACGGTAGCTCAAAAATCCAGTCGACATGTGTTGTCTCATCAATCTTCTCTTCCAATCGATATCAACCTTCTAGTAGATCCATCTTTATAGTCGACGTGGCTAGCAGTTAGTGTTAGGGCTAGCACAAGCGGTATCTCAAGCATCTAGTCGACAATATTATCTCTCCAATTGACAAAGGATTTCTGGTCGACGTGCTCCTTCAAGTTGATATACCCATCTGGCCGACAAAGCTAGCACCATCGGTAAAGTTAGCGCATAGCGGTAGGATGCATATCCCATCGATATGAACCTTCTAGTTGACATGCACCATCTAGTTGATATACCCGTCTGGTCAACTAAGCTAGTGCCAGCGGTATAAGTAGCGCCCAATAGTAACTCACAAAGATTGGAGTTCTTGTATGACTTCACACCTGTAAACCTGCACACTATACCCAAAGCATGTATGATCAAATACAACTTGTGATTTGTTATTATTAAACTTTAGGGATGTAGAATGCATGTTCCACCAAAGTACATAACATTTCATAAATGATTGATCCAATTGGAGAAGTATATGGAATCAACTTCATGTGGTCCTCATTTCTAAAGATTTAGGATACTGGTTCTTAGAGAGACTCGCACCATGCAAGCATGGGTAAGAATACTTTCTTAGAATCAAGCATGTTGAACTGCTTCAACATATTTTTAATGTATATACTTTGGGTCAAACCCCTCCACTTCCTTGATCTATCTCTATAGATCTTTGTACCATATATATAATTTGCTTCTCCCATGTCTTCTATAGAAAAGCAGAGCCCTAGCTTGTTCTTAATAGCTTGTAGGTTTGGAATGTCATTTCCAATTAATAGAATGTCATCTATATACAATATCAGGAATACAACAGTACTCTCATTAATCCACTTGTAAACACAAGGCTTATCTTCATTTTTGATGAAACCAAAATCTTTGATTTTCTCATCAAAACAAAGATTCCAACTTAAAGAAGCTTGTTTCAATTCATGAATGGATCCCTACAACTTGTATATTTTAGTGGCTTCACTTGGAAATACAAAACCCTCTAGTTGTGTCATTTACACATCCTCGAGGAGATTTCCATTAAGAAAAGTAATTTTGACATCCATATGCCAGATCTCATTTTCAGATTACGCAGCAATAACAAGCAGAATTATGATGGACTATACCATGACAACATGGGAAAAGGTCTCATCGTAGCCAACACCATGAATTTGCTTGAAACCTTTAGCCATTAATCACCCTTTGAATGTCTGAACATTCCCATCCATGTCAGTCTTCTTAAAAACCCACTTGCACCTTATGGGTCGTACCCCTTCAGGTGGTTCCACAAAAGTCCAAACTTGGTGTTGGGAATATTTCCCTTCAATGTTCCTTGATTTTGAAGATGCATCGCATACAATGCCAAGTGCATAATGTATTTGATAAGCCATGTTTATTTCATGTTAAGTGCATGCTTAAGTCATTCCAAACCTTGAAATATTATTAAGAATATTACCATGAAGATCAGCTGAAACAACAGGCTGGTCTCAGTTAAACCACTGAGACTAAGCGGTATAGCCGCTGAGAAGAAATCTGTCTCAGCTAGTAAACCGCTGAGAAGACTATATGTCTCAGCAGATCCATCGAGACGCAGATTATTACAGTCGCTGAGACTGAAGCCTGTCCCATACCATCTGCTAAGACAGACTCAAACTTGAACTTTACTCTGACGAGATCTACTTTTGCAAGAGGTATAAGAAAGCAAGTTAAGCTTTTCTATTCTTGTACATGTTGTGACTAGGCACTCCTAATTGCCATTAAAGATTGTTAGAGGTATGAAAAGGATCAGCTAGGGCAAATAGAAGGAACTGAACACACAAGAGTAGATTGATTTGATGACAAGAACATTACTGAGCCTACTGAAGATCTCCATCTTCTATCAGTGTAGTTATCTCTCTCAAGATGCAATCAGATCATTACAAGAGAGCTAGTTAGCTCTTGCTGATTCATTTCAGAAGAGCTAGTTGTTCTTCTTCCATCTACAAAGGAAGAAGAGCAGGTGGAGCAAGAACAAGAACTATTGTTATGTAGTCCTGCTCCCAGGCACAGTCTGATGTGCTCTACAATAGGAGAATCAATCTGAAGGTGTATTTATATATTCTTCTGTTGTAATAGTAGAATCACACATTTCTGTAAGAACATATTTGTTCTAAGTTTTTAGGTCTGTGAGCCTGAGATTGTAGGGTTATAAGCATGAGGTTTGTAGGGCTACATGCCTGAGCTGTAGGGCTGTACTCCTAGCCTAAGTTGTAGGGCTTCTTGATAGGCTTGAGGTAGGTGACTAGGAGAGTCACCGAGGTATAGGAGTTGGAGAACTCTGACGTAGGACTTATTGATAAGTCTTAAGGTTGGGCTGATTGCCTGAGGTATAGGGTTTTGGAGGAAACCTGAGAAGTCCTCAGGGATCTGTGGTGTATGCTATTGAGCTGAGTTATTGGAGGAGGTTGCCTTATCTAGCAAACTGTTAGAAAGGTGTAGAGGGAAAGTGGAGTACCCAGACCTTAAGGAACCACTATAAATATCTGTGTGTTTTTCTCTATTTTCTTCTGCATAGCTTAGGCAACTAAAATAGTCAACTATTTTTAGAAAAAGCAAAGAAAACTATTCAACCCCCCTCCTCTCTAGGTGAGTTAGACTACCACCAGGTTAACTATCAAGTGGTATCATAGGTAGGTCAAAAAGGACTTCACAGTCTGACCAGATCTTACAAGGAGTAGACTACTACTGCATCCAATTGCTTCCCATAGAGTTCATAAGTAGATGAGCTCCATGAAGCTGCCCATATGTAGGAAGGAGTCCTTTGGCATTTCGAAACAAAGGGTTGGGATATTCATGGAAGCCTCAGACCTTAGGATTTACATCACTGTGATGGATAGTCCTTTTTTCTTCCTAAAGGCCTCCACCATAGATCCAACTCAGTAAGTGCCCAAGACCTATGCTGAAATGACTAAGGATGAGATTGTCCTTGCCACAATGGATAAAAGAGCTCAAAATATAATAGTAAGTGCAATTGATGATTCCACCTTTCAAAACTTGGTGCACTGTGAGACAGCCAAGGAAATGCGGGATACACTTATAATGTACATGGAAGGTACTGCAAAAGTGAGGGATGATAGGAAATCCTTCCTCAACCAGGAGTATGAAGCCTTCATGTAGCACAACCTAGAATGCATAACTCTTTGCTATGAAAGGTTCTTTAGGGTGGTTAATGAGTTGAAGACTTATGGGAGTGTCTTCACCAATTATGAGATCAATGACAAGTTCCTAAGATCTCTAACTAGATGTTGAGACACAAAGATCTGTGTAATCAGGGAAGGGGCCATGCTTACTGATACTCCTCCCCATACTCTATTTGGAAAGCTGCTCTCATATGAGATGCAGCTATCGACAAGGAAGGAGGAGGAGACCACCAAGAGGACTCAAGCTAAGGAGAAATTCATGGCTCACAAAAGCTGAGGGCTCCATGAAGAGCAAGGAGAGTGTTCCCTCTCCTCCAAGAAGGCAAGCTGACTCAGAAAGTTCTGAGTCCAGCACATCTGACAGCACCCGGTCTGATGGGGAGTTTGCTGCCTTCTCAAGACATTTCAAGAAGCTGATGAAGAGGAAGCAGTGGATGAACAAACCTTCCTTCTCTTCAAATCCCAATAGGGATTACAGCAAGGCTGGGAAGATCCAGTCCAAGGGAGAAAGGTATGAATCTAAACCTAGCAAACAAATTTCAAATAATATTATTTTCTATTGTTGCAGCAAACCTGGACATGCCATAACTGACTGTCCAGTCAAGAGAAAGGAGAAATGTGAGAAGAAGCATCCTTACCAAAAGATCAGGAAAGGTGAGAAGTCCATCTTGGCTAAGAAATGAAAGAGCTGCAGTCAATCAAACTCATCATCTTCGTACTGATGAAGATGAAGAACCCTACATAAGGTTGTTTGCTATTGCTGATGATGAAGATTGCCCAGCTGCAAGGATAGGCATTAGGGCCCCTCTGTCACATTCAGATAGTGACAATTAGGAGGATGAAGATGTCAGGGGATGTTGTGGCTTGATGGCCATATCTGAAGGTGATGACACTCAGGATGACTCAGATTTTGAAAAGGTCTTAATACACTCCATCTCTTCTACTGATTATGAGACAAGTCCAGAATCTAAAACATCTTCATCTAGTGATGATGGTGGTTTAGACTCTGAGGATGATGTCAATCAATTGATTGACAGGTATGGTGCCCTCTTGGAAGCTCTGAAAAAGAGCAAGAAGCTAGCCAAGAGGCAAGCTTTAGAGATTGCTTCCCTCAAGCAGGCAAAGCATGAGAGCCCTGAGAATGCTACCCAAATAACTCAGAAGAGTAGATAAATCAGCCAGCTGAAGGGAATAACAATCATCCAACTGAGCACCATAAGCCAGAAAAACAAGATCATCAAGGATCTTGAAGTGAAGCTTCTCAAGGAGAAAAGCTTTGTGGCTCAATTCTCCAAGCCTAAATCTGTTCTGCCCATCATTGATACTTTCACCTCCCAAAGAAATAGGAGGGAATTGGGTTTCAATGGAGGGGCAGCAGGTGCTGAAAATGGAGGAAAGAGCAAGGCTAAATCCAAGCCTCAAACCAGATTTTAAAAGGTTTTGCTTCCTTCAAACAGGTATGACTAAGATAGTATTTATGGTCTCTAAAAGAATGGAAGCTCCTATAGTAAGGGGATTGCTCCTAACCATGGTGGGAGAAGGGCATGGGAATGAGTGCTTTGAATGCTCCCCATGAGTATATTCAAATGGCCCATCATGGACCATTTGTGTTTGGTGCACCAGCCCCCCACTCAAGGATAAGGAAGCAACATCTTCCCAATCCCTTCCAGCAAAGAAGCTGGCTGGTAGCAAATCTATAATCAACTCTCACTTGATCATATCAGATGCCATCAACACCATGTCAGCTACAAATCTAAAATTTGTTGATGTCAAACAGATAAAATCAAGAAGGATTGATTATCATAGATCATCCAATCAGCTCTCAGATGAAGGAGATATGAACAATGTTGTTACCTTCCTTTCTGAACACAAGCATTCTGATGCTCCTTCCACTTCAAGAAATGTTCAGAAAAGAAGGTACAACATCCATGAATGTTGGTGTTGTGGTAAAGTGGGACACTTTGCCATTGATTGTTGGCACAACCCTAATGTGCCTAATGCAAAGAAAAGCTTTCCTGCCAAGGCTGTTGTAGGTAGAAGTGTTCCTTATACTGCTAACAATGACTTAGGACCCAAACCAAATTGGGTACCTAAGGCTATGTAAATTCTACATTGTAGGTTAGTTCATGTACCCATCTAAATCAAATATGGTACTTGGATAGTGGATGTTCCAGACACATGATTGGAACATAGAGCTTTTTTAAAGAATACACTCCATGCAAAGAATGGTTCAAAGGTGATCTTTGGATCCGACAGAGGTGTCATAAGAGGCTATGGTATGATTACCAATGACTAGCTATGTTGCAAGGGTTGCAACAAGGGTAGCTTATGTTGAAGGGTTGCAAGCACAAACTTGTAAGCATAAGTCAATTATGTGACTTAGGCTATGTCATTGAATTCCACAATGATAAGTGCTTGATCAAAAAGTCAAATAACTTAGAGGCCATTCCCTCAGGCACAAGGAGTGGGAATGTTTATTGCTTAGATTTTATTTGCTATAGTTCTTCAACTCCGGTTTGTCTTGTAGCTAATGAGAGTGAGTCTGTTTGTGTTCAATGACACAAGAGACTTGCCCACATTAACTATAAGCAATGCATAAATTATTTTCTAAAAACCTTGTAATAAAGATTCCCAATTTAAAATGTGTTAAAAGTGGTCCTTGTCATGCAAGCCAAATGGGTAAGAAAAGAAGGGACGCCTTTAAAAGCATTAGCTCCAAAGACAATGAAAGATGTCTATTTTTGTTGCATATGGAATTGTTTGGTCCTTTACCAATTCAGAGCCTAGGTGGGAAGTTGTATACTCTTATGATTGTTGATAATCACTCTAAGTATACATGGGTGTTCTTCCTTAAGAAGAAATATGATACTTTAGATGTTTTTATAAACTATGTCAAAGCAATTCAGATTGAATTACAATGTACTATGGTTAAAACTAGAACTGACCATGGTACAGAGTTTCAATTTGGTGCCATGACATAGTTTTGTCAAGAATTGGGTATCACCAAGAGTTCTCCTCTCCGAGAACTCCACAACAAAATGGAGTGGCTGAGAGAAGGAATAGGACCTTGATTGAGGCTGACAGAACATTGCTTAGTGACTCATCTTTCCTAGAATATTTCTGGGCTGAGGCAGTCAATACTGCTTGTTATATTCTGAAAGGCAAATAACCAACTATTTCATCTTGTAGAATCTTTGGTTGCAAATGTTACATTTTAAATAATGGAAAAACTTAACTTACAAAGTTTGCTTAAAATGCAATGTTAGTGTTCTTGTTGGATATAGCTCACATAGTAGAGCCTATAGAGTATTCAATAAGAAGACTCGGGTAGTTGAAGAATCAATACATGTTGTTTTTGATGAGACTAACCAGCTTTAGAAAGGCTGGTCTAGCACTCTTACTCTTGCTGGAGATGATCAACAATTGTAGGAGTTATCTATGCAATACAGAGCCAGCTCTAGCAGGATTACTTCAAAGATTGAAATAGTTCAATCTGAAGATGTTCAGATTGATGATGAACAAGCTGCTGTAGAAGAAGACTTGCAAGGTGTTGACAGATTGCATTCATCAAAAAGTCATCTGAGGGATCATACAAGTTATCTGATTACTGGATATGAACACCACGGTGTGACAACATGGAGCAGTGCTCATAATGAATCCTTATTGCTGAGCTTCTTATATCAAGTTGAGCCAATGAAGCTTGAGGAAGCTAACTAGGACACCTTCTGGATCCATGCTATGCAAGAGGAATTACATAAATTCAAGAGATGCAAGGTATGGAAGTTGGTGTCAAAACCACAGGGACATAACATCATTGGCACCAAGTGGATTTACAAAAATAAGCTAGATGAGCATGGTTCAACATTAAGAACAAGGCAAGACTGGTAGACAAGGGGTATATGCAATAGGAGGGAATAGACTTTGATCAAACCATTACCCCAATTATAAGGTTGGAGGAAATAAGACTATTTATACCCTATGCTCCCACAAGGGATTCAAAGTCTACCAAATGGATGTCAAGTCTCCTTTCCTAATTCGAAATCTGAAGGAAGAGGTATATGTAGAGCAGCCCTCAGGTTTTGTTCATCTAACTCTAACCTATCATGTTTATTTACTTATGAAAGCCTTACATGGTTTAAAGCAAGCCCCTAGGGCCTGGTATGAGACATTGTCTAGCTTTCTCATCAAGAAAAAGTTCATGAGGGGAAAGATATACAACATATTGTTTCTTAGGGAAACAAATGTCTAGTGTCTCCTAGTCCAAATTTATGTTGATTACATAATATTTGGGTCTACTGACGACAACCTTTGGAAAAGGTTTTCCAACCTTATGTAGGGGGAGTTTGAAATGAGCAGCATAGGAGTGCTCAAGTACTTTTTAGGCCTCCAAGTGAAATAGTCTGAAGAAGGAATATTTATCTCTTGGACCAAGTACACTAAGGAGCTTATTAAGAAATTTGAGATGGAATCAGACTCCACGATGAAAACTCCCATGGGTTCCAACATTTCATTGGCAAGGATGAGAATGAAAACCCTTTGATGAATCCATGTACAAATGCATCATTGGATCCTTGTTATATCTGACTGCTAGTAGGCCAGATATTATGTATGCAATATGTGTATGTGCTAGGTATCAAGCATGCCCTAAAGAATCTCATTACTCAACTGTAAAGAGGATTTTCTGATATCTTAAGGGCAGCCAACATTTTGGCCTTTGGTACCCAAGAAATAATAATTTTGAACTGATAGGCTTTTCAGATGCTGAGTTTGTAGGTTGCAAAGAAGATAGGAAGTGTACAAGTGGAACTTCTCAATTCCTAGGCAGGAGATTGATTTTTTGGAGCAACAAGAACAGACCAGTGTGAGTCTGAATATATAACTGTTGGGAGCTGTTGGGCACAACTACTTTGGATTCAGCACCAGCTAGAGGATTACAACCTCAAGGTAAGTTACTCTCCTTTGAATTGTGACTCATCCAGTGCAATTTTTATTGCTAAGAATACTATCTCTCATAGTTGGACTAAGCATATAGAAATTTGATATCATTTCATTAGGGAACATATAGAGAGTGAAGATGTCTGCCTTGAATATGTCCCCCACTGACAATCAAGTTGCTGGTATCTTTACAGAGCCATTGGATGAGGCTAAATTTAATACTTTTAAAATTGAGTTAGGAATGGTGAATAGCAATTTACATTCCATTTTCTTCATATGCATTACTTTACACCTCTATCTTGCTGAAAAATAGTGGTTACTTAAACACATAATGACATGATAAGTCTACAAATCACACTTAACTAGTTCACTACTAGGCAGTGAATTCAGCTGAAACAACTAAGAATGTTTCAGCTGAACAGCTAAGATAGCTGATATGGTCTCAACGGATGATAATACCCTGTCCCAACGATTTATTATCCAGTCCCTGCGGTTTGCCTTTTCGTCTCAGCAGATCCACTAAGACGGGCCAAGTTAATTAAGTCAAATAAAATCAATAAGTCAAATCAACATCAATCATTTGGGAGATCTTAAAACTAAATCTCTATGAATAAGGGAAATGTTAATTAACCTATTATAACCCTAAACCTAATCCAGCAGGCGAGACAAACTCCCTTTTCACCCAGTCTCAGCGACTCTTTCTTCTGAATCAATGGCGCCAAAGAATGTTAAGGATCTGTTGGAATGGTAGGAGATAATGAGAAATGGATTTCAACATGCCCAGAGGAGATTAAGGAGGTGATTCATCTACTTGATACCTAAGGATTGGAATACATGCTGTCAGAACCTTCTCCAATTATCAGAATTGAATTTCTGGAATTCTACAGCAATGTAAAGCTATCTTCTTCCAAGTCTTCACTAAAGTCTAAGATTGTAAGTGTTAAGATTAATATAACCCCAAGGAAACTGGAGAAAGCAATGAACTTTCCCTCAGCCAAAATGGATGAAGACAAAATCTCTGAACAAGACAAAGAGAAGGCACTGAAATGGTGTGAGTACAGTGATTCTAGGACAAGCTCACTGAAAAGGAAAAACAACAACAAAATAGAAAATCTATTGGCAGACATTGTTGGGAAAGCAATTCCGTGCAAGCCAGGGTCACATGACACCATTTGCCAGCACATGTTTAAATTAATATCAAGGATTGTTTTGCAGAAAAGGACCTCCTGGGATAGTGTAATCTTTCATAGAATAAAGGAATGTCTTCTAGCATCAAATCTGGGAAGAATAATATCTCTCTAACTCCTGAACACCTACCCTGCACTGTTTGATAGTTCAAAAGGCACAAAGATTCAGTATCTGAAAAGAATGGACATTAAGACATTGGATAGGTTCACAAGGGTGCTTCCCATGAGCCACCCAACTCAGTCAAAAGAAAAGAAGAAAAGGTTAATCAAAAGACCTAGGAAAGCAAGGATAGTGAGGTCAGAATCTGAATTTGAACATAGAGGAGAAGATTTTTCTTCCCAAGCTGATCTTGAATAAAAAAGAAGTCAAGATAATGAGGATCTTGATGGAGAAGATCAAGCCCAAAACAAGACTGATCTTCCAGTTGATGATACTGCACATGATGTGCCTACTGCCTCCAAAAGAGATGATGAGCAGTTGGATTCTTCTCTAAGAGGTAAAATTGATCAGATTATTTCCAACCTTGAAAGAAGGATTAGTCTTATTCCTGATGAACCATCAGATTTCTTGGATAATAGTCTAAGAAGATGTGAATGCTCCAACTGAGGGGGAGCAAGAGATGCCAACTGAAGATGAAGGACAGAAGACTGATGAAGATGTTGATAATGATAATCATAGGGAAAATGCTGCTCAGCTAAACAGTGTTGCAGTTGAGGGGGAGCACACAAGTGTCACTTCTCAGAAAAAGATGGTCCCATCCACCCCAGCAGATGAGACATCCACTCAACTAGAGTGTGATGATCAAGAGAATCAAAACCTGCAATTCAGCCAGACTTCTTCAAGCAACCTACTATGGTTGAAGAGCACTCCTCCACTTACAAATCCTTAAATGAAGATCTTCTAAATTCAATCAAGTCACTTATTGATGGTCACATGTCCTCCATCAAAGAGTATATAGATAAATCCATTTTAGATGTGAAAGATGAGGTGATGGCTGAAATCAAGTTCATTAAGGAAGACACATCCCACCTAAACAGGCAAATGACCAAGTGGTTTAATCTCGCAGAGAATTCAGTGGTTGCTCAAAGAACAATCCTGAGATCTATGGACAGGAATCTCAAGCTTTCAGAACAAGACATGGGATATGTCAAGAATTATGTCAGTAAAATAGATGAGGTGATAGAGAAAGCCTCTAATCATATTGAAGAATATGTGTGGTCAACATCAACCACAATGATTCGAGAAGATGAGAACATGAAGGAAGAAATCAAGTCTGATTTGGAAAATGCCTTTCAAACCCTTTCTGGCTCAATAACAACCACCTCTCAAGATCTTGAGAAGAAGATATTTGAAGAAGCCAGAAAGGGGGAGAAGAACAATGCTGAGCAAGCTTAGAAGGTTCTGCAAGGGCCAAAGATTGCACTCAATCTTCCTCTTCTGGACACATCAAGACTAGAAGACTTTAACTTCCAAGCTCATGCAAGGGTTGCACAGGATGCACAGGTTGCAGCCAAAATTAAAAGGGAAGGAGTCAAGCTGATTGAATAATTCATGGAAAAGACTAGAGCTTATCAGGCCAGAGATCCAGATTTTGAGTACTGGAGTGATGATTCAAAGAAGATAATCATCAATGTCATGTTAAATTATGGTCAGTTGTGCAAGAACATAGACATCGTCTATTTAGCAGAAGAGTGGATAAAGCATTTGAAAAGGAAATCCTTAAGGGAAAGAATAATTAAAGAAAATCTTGTGAACAACAATAATCCCAGAAGGATGCCCTCCAAATATTTACCAAAGCCTTTCCTGTATTTCAAGAGGCAAGAAAACAAAAGGAAGGCTACTGAGATATCTGTTGCTGCTAAAGATCAAACTGAGAGTTTCAGTGCATCCAAGAAAAGAAAAACATGAACAATGTTTAATTTTCATAAGATAAAATGTTGTACTGAAAAGTGTAATATCAAATGTAAACATTTTATTATCAATACAAATGATCTTCCATCTAATATCTTAAATCTTTTTGTGATAGGCAATTTTATTCTGATAAACTTTGCTTATGATGTGTGCTACCTATAATTGTCAACATTGTAATCGTTATGAACTAATGACTGCATACTGTGCTCTCTCAATATATCAATGATATAATTTATTGTGTTAATGTACTTTAGCATTGTTAGTTGTTCTGCCTTCTTCAAATAGGGGGACATTATTGAGAATATTTCCCTTCAATGTTCCTTGAATTTGAAGATGCATCACATACAATGCAAAGTGCATAATGTATTTGATAAGCCATGTTTATTTAAAGCTAAGTGTAGGCTTAAGTCATTCCAAACCTTCGAATAATATTAAGAATATTATTATGAAGATCAACTAAGACAATAGACTGGTCTCAGCTGAACCAATGAAACTAAGCAGTATAGCCGCTGAGAAGAAATCTGTCTCAGCTAGTAAACTGCTGAATAAGACTACCTGTCTCAGCGGATCTGTCGAGATATAGATTATTACAGCCGCTGAGACCGAAGCCTGTCTCAGCCCATTTGCTGAGACAGACTCAAACCTGAACTTTACTCTAACGGGATCTACATTTGTAGGAGGAACAAGAAAGTAAGATTAGCTTTTCTATTTTTGTCCATGGTGTGACTAGGAACTCCTAATTGTTGTTGAAGATTGTTGGAGGTATAAAAAATGATAACCTAGGCCAAATAGAAGGAACGGAACACACAAGAGAAGATTGATTTGACGGCAAGAACATTCCTGAACCTATTAAAGATCTACATCTTCTATCAGTGAAGTTATCTCTCTCAAGGTGCAAGCAGATCAATACATGAGAGGTATTTACCTCTTGTTGTTTCATTTTAGAAGACCAGGTGGAGCAAGGACAAGAGTTGCTGTTATCCAGTCCTGCTCCAAGGCACAATCTGTTGTGCTCTATAATAGGAGAATCAATCTAAAGGTGTATTTATATATTCTTCTATTGTAATAATAGAATCACACATTTCTGTAAGAACATATTTGTTCTGAGTTTGTAGGGTTGTGAGCCTAAGATTGTAGGGCTGTAAGCTTGAGTTGTAGGGCTTCTTAATATGCCTGAGGTAGGTGACTAGGAGAGTCACTAAGATGTAGGAGTTGGAGAACTCTGAGGTAGAACTTATTGATAAGTCTGAGGCTAGGGCGATTGCTTGAGGTTGAGTTTTGGAGGAAACCTGAGAGGTCCCGAGGGATCAGTGGTGTAAGTTGTTCAGCTGAGTTATTGGAGGAGGTTGCCTTATCTAACACACTGTTAGAAAGGTGTAAAGGGAAAGTGGAGTACCCAGACATTGGGGAAGCACTATAAATATCTGCGTGCTTTTTTGTGTTTTCTTCTACATAGCTTAAACAACTAAAACAATCAACTATAATTAGAAAAAAGCAAAGAAACCTATTCCATTGTCGCCTAGTCTATGTGAGTTAGACTACTACTAGGTTAACTATCACTTAGTTTACATACATGGAGTATATTTCAGATTTCATGGCCTTAAGCCACTTCTCGGAGTTTGGTCCATTCATAGATTCTTGGTAAGTTGCAGTCTCATCATCATTATCCATAAGCAACACATTACCTACTTGAGACATGATAAATCCATATCTCTCAACCTCACAATGTGGTATACCTGTTCTATATAGGACTTATGTCTCCTGAGCAGGCTTTCTAGATACAATAACTTCTAGTCCTTGCTCAGGTTCCAATTTTGGTTCATTCATAGTTTTTAGTTCTTGAACTTCTTTAAGTTCTATCTTGGTAGTCTTTCTATATATGAACTCCTTCTCTGGAAAGATACTAGTCTTCGCAACAAACACTTTGCCCTCAGAGTGATTATAGAAATAGTACAATTTAGTTTCCTTAGGATACCCCACTAGATAATACTTATCTGATTTGACCTCAAATTTTTCTGGCATTTGATGTCTCATGTATGTTGGATCGATAGGCACCCTTAGAGGGGGGGGGGGGGGTGAATAAGGGAATAAAAATCCTTTCTATAATTTTGAAGAAGTTACTAAATTGTTTAGGAATAAAAGAGATCAAAATAACAATTTAGCAAAAAATAATTTGCAATAATAAAAATTTATGCCAAATAAAAGAAATCAAGTAAACACAAATAGAGACATGATTGTATTATTGAAATAAGTGTTTACATAAATTTGATTTCAATGTCGCTTGAAATCGGAGGGATACAAATGAAAATATCTTTTCCATTTGTATACCGACTTGTATCCCCATAAACTGGTTGACTTTAGCCAATCCTTCGCCGGATATAACCTCAAACCGCTCTAGCCAATCCTTCCCCGGATATGGCCTCGAGCACCCCCTAGATGTAATCTCCTAGACCTAGTCACCAACTCACGTGGCGAATTCCCCCTAAGCCACGCAAGGACCTAGTCGCCAACGCAAGGCGAATTCTCTAAACAATTACAAAAATATATGGAATGAAAATAATGATAACAATAATAAAAAGTCCATATATGAGATCTTCTGAAGTCGGAGATGAAGGATCGATGTAGAATGATCGAGGTCGAAGCGATCATCTTTCGGATGTAGCGTGATGTAATCCTCCTCCAGAATTCTCCTTAAGCTTTTTGTGGGAGATCCATCTTCAGCAGCATAACAGTAATAGAATTATGGCACAAACAATCTCTCTAAAAGCTCTCACCAAAATGAGATAAAGGCCATCAATTTATAGACCTTCTCACTAGCGCCTGCGGTAGCTCCTAGCTCCTGCGGTATCGATCGAGTAGATGCTGTTACGAAACCATCGCGGCGTGGCGCTGTGCACGAACTCTAGCTAGCGTCAGGCGGTAGCGTTAGCGCTGACAGTAGCTGCTAGCGCATGCGGTAACATCTAGCGCTGACGGTAGTGCTTTAGTTCAGTTTGATTTCATGTTGCCTTCTACCTGTGGAGTATTGCACCTATAGTTCTTGCACACTATAAACACACGACAAGCAAGATCAAATAGAATTTGGGATTTGTTATTCTCAAATAAAGGGATGTGACACACATGTCCAACAATCTCCCCCTTTTGATAATAACAAATCCTCTTAGCAAGAAATCAACATTAGTGTTTATAGTATCTGATAAGCATGATAAATATTGCAACTATAGTATATGATAAGCATGAGAAATGTGCATACTCCCCCTATCTTAATGCTCCCCCTACATAAATGCAATTTATGTTTTACTCCCCCTAAATGATAGATTACATGAATATTCTCCCCTTAATCTTCTATATTTCTCCTATAGATTTCTTCAATTAATCTCCCCCTTTTGGTATTATCAAAAGAAGGTGGGGTGAGGGTAGTAAGGAGGCATTGCTTAGGAATTTTAAAGCATGATCGAGCTTTTGTAATATATTAAGTGGTAAACAGTTTAAGCATAGTATATAAGAGATTTCAGAGAAATAAATAAGAGTATAGGCAAGAGGAAGATTATAAGAAACATCTTTTTGTAAGCATGAAAATCATAAGTATAAATATGAGTTTAAGTTCAAAATGTAATGATGTTTTAACCTTTTAGAATTCTCAAAGTTTTTCATAAAGATACCAAGCATGAAATGAACATATCAAAAAAATTATACTACAATGTTACTTAATTTCAAGCTTAAGAGATACCAAAAACATTGTAGAGATCATGCTAGGTTATCTAGTGCATTTCTTATATAAATAGTAGTATAGATAAGGCATTAGAATCCAATGCTCATGAGAAGAAGTGCTATGAAAGATAATGAAGTGCACATGTGTATTTTGAGCAATATTAACAAATGATTTAAATCACAAAATACAAGACATATATAGAGTAAAGTGCACAATAAAAACACAAGTATATTACTTTCACACACTTTTAATGCACATAATGTTTAACAAAGTGGTGTAATTACCAAGGTTTACACAAGACACTTTACTATTCTTTCCAATGTGCTCAACCTCACAATGCTTATGACGACTTATCAAGAGGTTCAAGTAGTGCTTGGTGGAGTTATATTTGTCTATTTTTGTTCACTTTTGTGAGACAACATTCTCAGAATACACTTGTTTTGCAAACCAACATAATAAAAAAAATTAAACCACTTTTCTTCATTTTAAGTGCAATTCAAATGTAGTGTAGATAATAAACTTATGCAAATTTTAATGCATTATACAATTACAATACACAAGCAAGCGTTTATAGATTTAAACACACATGTACATTACCAAACATAAGTGAGTGTAAAAGTATCATTATCAATCACAATACATTTACTCATACATAGAGGCATGCTAAGCTTGGTTCTACAAATATTTTTAAATACAATTGATGCACTTTAAATAGATATATCAAAGCATGATAAACAAAATAATGTTCATAGTAATATGAAGAAATAATTTTTAACATTGTAAATAATTCTAAATTTTAGAATTCATATATGCTTGATATTAGCAATAAAGATCATACAATTTTTTTGTTTTGAACATTTTTGAAAACCACAAAAACATATTTTTGTATTTTTGAATTTTGAAGTTTTGTGGTTGATTTTTCAAAATATAGATAAAACAAAAATAACAAAGTCAGAAATATAAAAACTAAGTAGTACATATAAACTAACATATTTTTAAAGATTTTTAGAAATTTAAAAAAAATTGAAAATTTGAACATCCACGCTAGCGCCGGCGCTAGTGCTAGTGCGGCAAATAGTACTTGATTTTGTGAGAATTTTAAATTTTTACTTTTTGATCGTGATTAAGTTTCCTTAGAGTAGTGTCATGCAGAAATTTCAGAATTTTTGGAGATCTTTAGGTTGATCAAATTTGCATGAAACTTTGGCTTTTTCAAACACTTGAGTTTTACAAAATCATTTAAGCACAAAAATAAATAAATTATTCAAAACACAAGAGGACATAATTTGAACAACACAAAATATGCATGTTTAAAGTGATAAGTAAATAAAATGTTCATGTAGTGAGTAATATAAGTATGTTCTAAGATTAAAAACTACCCGGACTAAATGTCTACACCTTAGCCCCATACTAAGTCATGGATGGGCATGAGGAGATGCACACATGCCGTAGGTTGGGGTGTTAATCCCATATGAACACACTAGAGAATGCTCAACCTAGCACTCTTTCCCCCCAGTGCCTTGCAAGGCCCTACTGGAACCCTCCCCAGTTAAGTACAAGACATGACTTAGAGGTTAGGTCTCTAATGCATACAACCCTACGCCCCCGCTATTGTGAGATATGAAGTCATAGGTAAATAATCTTTGGAAAACCTATGCTTTTAAACTATGGGTTGATTTATAAACTATGATTTTTGTTTGAAGTGAAGAACAATAGTTTCTCTATTTTTATGAGATGATGATTTGAGATAACTAGCACAATTACTAGTATTCAATAAGTGATAATGCTAGATGATGAGTTTTGGGTTTACTGACACATCATAAAATTAACATTAATATTGTATGTATTCCAAAATAGAGTTTCAAATTATAGATCTAGAATAAAGTGATGATTTAGTTTGATTTATTCTTATTATTACAAAGTTGATTCTAGAGTCTATATATTTGTGAGATACATGCAATCAATAGCAAAGTATATCATGTTTGCCCAGAAAGCCCGCGACGTCCTCATGCTTTTCAAATTTTTCGGTCTCAGCGGTCTCAGTTTTGGTGACCGCCCAGATCGCCAGCTGCCTCTTAAACCGGAATTTTCTAAGTGCCAAGCGATCAGGACAGTGCGAGACCGCCAGCTTAAGCGGCCTGATCAATTTCCATATTTTCGCTATTTGCATACCTTCTCCCTGCCCTGGCTCTCCTGTATCCCGGGCAGCCCGCAGTTTTCAGTTCTGCCCATTTGGGCAGCCCCTCGTCTATAAATAGAGGGGTAGGGGTACCAGGAAAAGGACTTTTGCTTGGAGGCTCCAGCTTACAACCTGTGTAAGCGGTCTCATTTCTTCATGATCGCCATTTTCATGATCGTTCCTCTTTGTTCTGGCATCTTCTGTCTTAGTAACCTGCACCTCGCAGTTTCCTCCCATCCCCTTTAGTGTGAATTTTGGAGGTACCATTTTTGGTACCAACAGAACGAACACGCGACCTTCAGATTCAAAGTGTCAGGTGAAACTCAGACTTTCAAGATGGCTGATCGCTGTAGAGGTCGTCCCTTGCGATCTCCCAGTGTTCCCCCTTCCGATCACAATCCTTTAGAAGTGCTTGAGCGCCGCATCGAGCTTTGAGTTGAGCAGGCTCTCCCCGAGGCCGCCCGAGCTAGGCAGGACGCCACCGCTGTTCAGCAAGAGATCGCGCGGTCTCAGCAAGAGGCCGCTCGAGATCGGCAAGAAGTCGTCCGGACTCAGCAGGAGTTCGCGAAGCAGATTGAGGCCATGAACCAGGTTCTGGCCGCGATCTCCCAGAAGATCCTTCCTCAAACCTCTCAGGTCGCTACTCCTGACTGCATGGCAAGCGGTCACCCGAGCGATCATCCCGTTTTCCAGCCCGCAGCTCCTCAGCAATCTCAGCATGAGGAGTTTGCCGCCCGTCGTAATTCTTTCCGAGCCGCAGCCCAGGGGCCTCCGGCTCAGACCCTGAATTTTGAAGAAGGGTTTGCTTACCCTCAAAGCCCTCCTGCTCCTTTTCTTCCTCCTCCAGGACCTTCTATTTTTGGGGAGCCTTCCCCCTTTACTGATGAGATTCGTCGGGATCCAATTCCTCATGGATTCAGAGAGCCCCGTCTCCCTGTGTATACAGGAGAGACCGACCCGATGTGTCATCTTCAAGCCTTCGAATCTGCTGTTGCCCTCAGGACCATTTCAGATGGAGTGAGGTGCAAGCTGATGGTCACCTCCTTTGATGGGTCGGCCATGGAATGGTTCTATAAGATGCCCTGTCAATTGATCTTGAGCTTTGCTGCCCTGAGGCAAGAGCTCCTTCTAAGGTTTGCCACCGCAAAGAAAAGGAAGAGTGGTCCTGCGACCCTCTTCAAGATTAAGCAAGGGGACAACGAGACTACAGCGCATTTCGTTGACCGCTTTCAAAAGGAGATCTTGGGAGTCAGAGACATGGATCCCGAGCTCTATATGGTAGCTTTGATCAGTGGCCTGCAGGAGGGCCCTCTGAAGTTCAAAGTCACAACCAAGGAGCCTGGCTCCTATCAGGAGCTGATCAGCATTGCCAATCGCTACATAGAAGGGGAGATCAACAACCCCACCTATGTGAGCAATTTGACCAATAGGGCCACTCAGAAAGGCTCTGCGGGATTTTATCCGGCTCCATCTTCCTCGAAGCCTCGACAGGAGCTCCCGCCTCCAGCTCCGAGAGGTAAGAATTATCGCAACAATCGCTTTAATCGAGGTAACCAATCTTTCCCACCTCAAGGTTCATTTCTTCAAACCCCCGCTACTCCTGCTCCGCAAGTCACCCCAGTCCACCAGATCCAGTACGCCCAGCCTCCTCTTCTGACCATTCCTTCACTCTACAATGAATCCCAAGAGTCTTTTACAGACTTTGGTGTTTCTATGAGTGAAGTGCTCCAAATCCTTCAGAAGCAGCCCTTTTTCAAGAGGCCAGCTCCGCTAAACTCTGATCCAAAGACCAGAAATCCTACTCTCTATTGTGAGTACCACAGAGATATGGGACATTTGACAGAGGATTGCAGAGCTCTCCGCCTGTTCTTAGAGAAGCTTCTGAAAGAGGGTAAGCTCCGAGACCTCATTCAGAAGAATGATTCTGCAAAAGCCTCAACCTCCAAGGCTAAAGAGGTAGTGGAGGTTCACTAGGGCATGCGAGGAAGTAGATGATATTGGCCATCTGGGTAATATTGGCTTTCCCAATGAATGCGTGGATGCTGGTGACGAAGGCGCCTTGGGCAATCTTTTCTGCATCCACGAGGGTGCAGGTCCAGAGTCTTCAAGAAAGGCAAGTCTGAAGAGGGTTTACCAATCAGAGGTTGCTGCCACCTCTTCATCCCCGGTCCGGGGAATGGTCACTTTCGGTGATGAAGACCTTCCTCAGACCGCGAATCCCTTTGACGACGCGGTCGTCATTAAAGCTGTAATTGAAAATTACACAGTGGAGAAGATTCTGATAGACACGGGAAGCTCAGTCAACGTGCTCTTCAAACCTGCCTTCGAGGCGTTGAAGACAGGTAAACCCCTCCTGTCAACTGAAGGCCCCCTTTATGGTTTTTCAGAAGAGAAGAAAGAAGTAGAAGGGCTCGTCACTCTTTCCGTGATTCTGGGATGGATAGTGAAGCTGGTCAAATTTATAGTCATTGATGCTCCCAGTAGCTACAACGCAATCTTTGGAAGACCCTTCTTGAATGGATATCAAGCCATTGTCTCCACCTATCATCAAGCGGTGAAGTTCGCCTTTAATGGCAAACAACACCGAATCAGGAGCGACCCAAGGAAAGCTAGGGAATGCTACGTAAAGACGGTCAACATGATCGTGTCTTCTCCTCCCCAAGAAGTCATGATGGCTGAATCGATTGAAGTTCCTGAACAAGTACAAGTTGCAGAAGAAGTCGAGGAGGATGCAAGAGACGGAGTTCGCTTGGAACCTGCCCAAGCAACCCAAGATGTTCAGATCAGCGAGGAAGATGAGAGCAAGAGCCTCTCCATCAACACTGAATTATCTGAAGCTGACAAGAGTCAGCTCATCTCTTGCCTTCTGCAAAACTTGGATATCTTCACTTGGTCGGCTGATGACATGCCTGGAGTGGACCAGGATGTCACTTGCCACCATCTCAATATTGACCCAAACTTCTGTTGGATCTGTAGGCGCCCTTAGAGGGGGGGGGGGGGGGTGAATAAGGGTTTTCAAAAACTTAAGATTATATTTAGAAAACTTTGATATATTGCAAGATTAATACAATGAGAAATCAAGTAAAACAATAATGAAGAGACATGCTTTATTAATATCAAATAATGTTTTACAAAACTTGATTTCTATGACGCTAGAAATCGAAAGGCGAATAATAAAGCTCTTTTTGTTTTCTATACCGACTCGTATCCCCACGAACCGGTTGGCTTTAGCCGATCTCTCCCCAAGATCCAGCCTCAAGCCGCTCTAGCCAATCTATCCCCAGAAAGGCCTCGAGCACCCCCTAGATCTACTCCCTAGACCTAGTTGCCAACACGAGGCGATTTTCAGCCCTAAGTCCTACCCCGGACCTAGTCGCCAACACGAGGCGATTTCACTACCGTTTATAGAAAAGATATGAAATGAAAAAACAATAATATAAAAACTCCCTCTATGTGGATCTCTTGGAGAAGTGGATGAAGGCCCGCAGAGTATGATCGCAGTCGATGCGGCCTTTCGTCACGATGATAACGCGTGTTGAAATCTTCTCCACGGATCTCCTTAAGGCTTTATGGAATTGTGGGAGTATCGCTCTGAATCTTCCTCTCTCTACTGTGATACGAAGCTCTGGAGTTTGGGGATTGGAGCAGGATGAAGAATTCGAAGCCAAAACATCCAATTTATAGCCTTCACGCTACCGCCGGTGCTAGCCCGGATTAAGTAACAAATTGCGTGCCAGAATCTCCCATCCGCGGCAACATCTTGCTCTATTCCTTCTGTGCGTCACGCTACCGCCAGCGCTAGTAGCTACCGCCGGCGCTATCCCTGGTTAAGAAACTTTTTGCGCGGTAAGATCTTCAATCCGCAGCAACCTCTTGCTCTATGCCTTAAGTGCGTCTCGCTACCGCCGGCGCTATCTGCTACCGCCTGGCGTTATCTCTTTCTAAAAACACAGCTGTAATCGAGCTAATCAACGCTAGCGCCGGGCGCTACCGATACCGCCGGCGCTAGTGAGCCTTTTTGAATTTTGAACCCAATTTTGGGGGCAGTCATCATGAGTACTCCTTGAGTCGTATGGACTATGTTAACCTGCACACTTAAACACACAAGATCAAATACACATAGGATTTGTTATTCTCAAACCTAGGAGATGCGGAAGACCATGTTCCAACAAACTCCCCCTTTTGATAATAACAAATCCATTAATGATGAATCAAAGCATTAATAGATAAGCATGATGAAACTATACTTGTGTGTGTGTGAGAGTGATGACTAAGGATAATAATCGATTCTAGCATGTTAGAATTGCTCCCCCTAAATACATGCTCCCCCTAAGTGAGTGCTCCCCTAATATGTAAGCTATCATCTGAATTTGTCATGTAGGGTTTATGATAGCGGGTTATATTTATCAGTTCATGTTAGTTCTTTCCCTTTTGCATTTTATCATGTTAGTTCTCCCCCTTTGTTATTAGCAAAAGCGGGTAGGGAAACAAAGCACCAAAGAATTTGTAAATGGAAAATAAGGCATGATCGAGCTTTTGAAGTAAATGATAAGGAGTTTTAGAATTGTTTTTCATTTAAATAGATCAGAGTTATAAGCATTACACAATTTTTCATCAGAGTTTTTAGTATATAAAAAAGTAATGATTTTCCCTTTATATAAAAAGTTTAAGCATAAAAATAGTGATTTCCAAGTAACCATTCTACCCAGACAATATGTCTACACCCTAGCCCCGTACTAAGTGACGGATGGGCATGAGGAGCTGCAAACATGCCATAGGTTGGGGTGTTAGTCCCATATGCACACACTAGACAAAGCTTAACCTAGCACTCTTTCCCCCAGTGCCTCGCAAGGCCCCACTGGAACCCTCCCCATTTAAGGACAAGACATGACTAAAGATAAGTTTATCTAATGTCTACAACCCTACGCCCCCTCTATGGTGAGATATGAAGTCATGGATAATGATTATTGGAAGCATTAAGCATTTAAATCTAATGGGAAATATCATAGCATATGAAATTTTTATTTGAAAATAAAACACACTTAGTTATAATGAATCAAAGTTTGAGCATTGCGGAAGATTTCGAAAAAGAAACAGTATAACACTAAATAAGAGTTTAAGTTTAAAAGGAAGATGTTTTTGAATTTCAAAACTAACTTTATAAAGATAAGAGTTAAAGCATTTGGGAAGAAGGAAACATCATCCTTTTAGCAAATAGAAACACAGAAGTAAAATTTGATTTGAGATTTAGTAATAAGAGGAATATTTCACTCGTTGGAGGAGTGTTTAACATAAAAGTTTACCTAGAAATAAATCAGAGTTTTAAGCATAAAAATGATATGCGTGTTAGAATAACCAATATAAATTTTACCAAGCAAGTCTACCATTTGTTTTTAGAAAAAAATTGAGATTTAAGACTTGATATGAGCATGAAAGCGCAAGGTAAAAATTTATATGGTGATGATGCGGAAGACTGATAGAAATACAAGAAACATCTTAATGTAAGCAATGATGATCCATAAAAAGATATGAGTTAAAGTTCAAAAAGAAGATATTTTTGTAAATCATTTTTCAATTAAAATCTTTAATAATGTAACCAAGCATGAAATAATGTTATTAAAAAAGGATTACTACAATGTTACTTTAATTCACAATTTCAAAACATACCAAACATTGTAGAAAGCATGCTAGGTTATCTAGTGCATTTCATAAATAAAGAGTAGCATAGAATTAGCGTTAGGATCCAATACTCATGAGAAGAAGTGTTATGGAAGATAATGATGTGCACATAAGTGTATTTTTGAGTAGAGTATACGATTGTTTTAATCAAAAATACAAGAGATATGTAAAGTAGAAGCACAACAAAACACAAATAATTTTACTTCCACACACTTTAATGCACAAATAAAAAGTACAACTACCAAGGTGCTTTGCACACACAATGCTCATTAAGACTTATCAGGGTGCAAAGTAGTGCTTGGGGGATCACATATTTTATTTTGAATTTTGAGACTAGTGATCCGGTGTACTTAAGAGTAAGTGGTTTTTCTTATTTTTGAAGGAAAGATTTGATTTGCACAAGACACTTTACTATTCTTTCCAAGGTGCTCAACCTCACAATGCTTATTAAGGCTTATCAGGAGGTTCAAGTAGTGCTTGGTGGAGTTATCTTTGTCATTTATTTTATAATTTTGTTTTGTACAAAGTTCTCCGAATACACTTATTTTGCAAACCAATAGATTTATGAAAAACATAACCACTTTTCTTAACTTTTACAAGTGCAAATAAAGGAGTGTAGGTAAGATACTTGTGCAATTTTAGTTCATTGTACTAATACATAAACATACACAAGCATTCTTAAATTAAACCATATGTAGACAATGCCAAAAAGTGAGTGAATATCTATCATTATCAAACATAAAACATTTCTCATACTTAGAGGCATGCTAAGCTTGATCCTATACAACCTTTAACATATAATTGATGCACATATTCATAGATATATCAAAGCATGATGAAAACAATATTCAAAGTATTTTAAAAAGATAAATTGCAGCATTGTAGAGTTTCTAGATTAAATCATGCTTGATTTTTCACAAGAAAGTCATACAGTTTTTTGATAGTTTTAAAGTTTTATATTTTTGTATTTGATTTTAGCAAAGAAAAGCATATTTTTGTAATTTTTACTTTTATAATTTTTATATTTGATTTTTGCATAAAGATGTACTTTAAACAAAGGAAAAACATATTTGATTTTTTTTTGTAATTAAACAAAAGGAAAAATATTTAAACAACACAAGCGAAAAAGAAAAACATATATTTTTTTTGTAATTTAGTTTTTGTAGTTTTGTATTTGTTTTTTGAAAGATAGACTTTAACCACAAAACAAAAATAAAAGGAAAAACATAATATTTTTTTTTTTGTAATTTGGATTTTATATTTTTGTATTTTTCAAAAATAAAATAGAATCAGACGTGCAAAACTAAATAGTACATATAGATCAAAATATTTTTAGAAATTTTTCAAAATTTTAAAAGCACAAAAATTTGAATCTCGACGCTAGCGCCGACGCTAGCGCTAGCGCGGGAAACAGTAAGTGATTTTTTAGGGTTTTGAAAATTTTGATGTTGGAAGTTGATTAGGTGTCCCAATAGTAGTTCCATGGTGAATTTGCTGAATTTTTGGAAATGTTTTGAATGGTTAAAAATGAAGATAAAACACTTTTGAATTTGTTTTAATTTTAGGAATCTAGGACACCCAATACAAGTCACAATAGACGAAATCTTGCCTCACCAACTAGTACATATTGTAGAGAATAAATAGGGGTATTTAATGGAATTTTGATTTATTGAAAAATCAGAACGGCCCGATTCCGCCGGCGCTAGCTCTAGCGCTGGCGCTATCGAGGCTTTTGTTAAATCCCCCTAATCTTTTCAGATCCGCCATTTCCTCCATTTTCTCCCGAAAAACCTCGAAGAACACTCATTCCAATCGCCCAGATCTGAGGTAATATCTCATCTTTTCTTATAAGTTTTGTTTTAAAGCTTGATTGTGATGTTAGAGATGAAGATATTTGAGGTTATTAGATGGATTTAGAGATTAGATCTATAGTGGTTGATTTTCATCAATATTAGGGTTTTTATGAGGATTTTGATCTTGATTTTTATGTGGATTTCTTGGATTTAGTAATTTTTTTCTTAGTTTAAATTTTGGAAATGTTTGAAAAATATTACTTAGATATTTTTAGATCTAACTTGATCTTGATGTTGATTTCCTAGATCTATGAAAATATTTTATTTTAGGAGATATATAATTATTTTTGTTAAAAAAAATATTTCATTTTGGTTTAATAATAAATTTTTTTGATAATGTGGCAGATGGCCCCTAAAGGAAAGAAGAGTACAGAGTTAGCAGTAGAGGTAGCAGTAGTGGGTGTTCTATACGTCGTGGAGTTTGACTTGCCATGACACTATCACATTATGTAGTTGTTCGCTACCTCCGAGGTGCTAAATTTATTTATTTCTGACGGATTTTCTTCCGAGTTAGTGCGGGAGTTCTATACGCATTTGGAAGACCCATCACAGACCAGGCTGGATGGAGGAGTGCGGTCACAGGTGCAAGGGCAGGAGGTGACTATTACTCATGAGCAACTGATGCGCATTTTTGGATTATCCCAGCAATCACATCGGTTGGAGATTGTGGAGAGTTTCAGGGTTGGCAGAGATTGGACTCAGGTGAACATGGTGCTACATAATAAGGAATGCAGAAGTCTGATCTCGTCGGTGTGGACACTCACCTTGGATGCCCTAGTTGTTCAGGATGTATTACGCCACACAATTATGCTGAAGTTGGGTGACACAGCAAAGGTCACAGCCAGCTCAGTTATGCCACTTATTTTATTTTGGGGGAGGAGAAGTTCGACGTGGCGGACTTACTACTTTCCCTGATTCGCTACTCCTACAAGTTGAGGCAACCCACCCAACAGAGATACAATAACTTTCCCCTGGGCGGCATCATCCAGCGGGTGATTCAGATGTTGCATCCTCCTATTGAGTTTGGTTTCTACTTGATAGATTGCTACCCTCCTATTTATAGTACCTCGCATTTGCGGGCATCCTTTGCCTCGGATGAGCCATCATCATCAACTCAACCACCACTCCGGCGAGGGGCGTCTTCTCGAGGGGCTCGAGATGATCCATATGGGTCCTTTCGAGAGGAGATGGGTGAGCGGATGACGCGGGTGGAGGAGGATGTTTCTGTGATAAGGAAGGATGTCTCAGGAATTAAGAAAATGATGAAGTTTATGATGAAAGCTTTAAAGTTAAACCCATCTACACCAGAGCGGAGGGAATGGGAGAGTCCAGTTTCAGATCTGCCCCGCCACTCGATCCGGAGGGTTCGCAGGAGACGCTCCCCTAGTCCTAGTATGGAGGACATAGATGAAGTGGAGTAGTTATGAGAGGAACAATTTTTATGTAATAATTCAGGAATTTGAACCTATGTCTTGGATGTTGTTGTTCTTTGAAATATGGTTATTTTGTTATCTTTAGGATGTTTGACTTGAATGTTACATTTATAATTTGATGTTATGAAGTGGTGATATTTAGAAAGAAATTTTATGGTATACCTTTTTTTTTTAAATCTTATTATTAAATATTTTATCACCACATAGAAGATTTTGAATTTAATTGTTGATAAATATATATATAATGAGTATATGAATAATAAGTTGGTCATCTTAATAAGATTTTGAGTTTTGATTAAAGTTATAGGCTCATTAAAATTTTTGATCATGTTTTCTATACAAGATGACCATAACATGATAATTTTAAAGAAATAAGAAAACAAAGAAAATTGAAATACATTGAAGCACATCATGAAGTAGAAAAAAATGTATATTTCCCTTTTGAAAATATTCTACTTCATGCATTTGGTGGTACCTAATGAAAGAGAGATTTAGGTATCCAAAGAGGACCGGGTGTGATGGTTCCTTTGGGTACCCAAATACAACGTATTTGCTTTTGGGGAGATAAGATTGGATGAGCCCTTTTGATTTGAGTTTGTGTCTCATCTTTAACTTTGGGTCTCCATTCAAACTGTGGTTTAATATTTTTATTATGAGTCAAATTTCCATTGTGATAATTTTTATCTTTAGGATTATAATTATAGAAAGCATTTTTCATCGGAAATTTGTGAAGTGTTATGTTTGGAGAAGTTTGATGTTGTACATGATAATAATGATTGTATTTTGAACCTTTATTTTCAATCCTCATATTTTGTGAAATCAAATTCAACTTGCTCTTAGAGTTTGTTTGTTCTTGAGAATTTTTCTTTATGATTTCCTTAAGCAAGTTAATTTTAGTTTCTAATTCATTGTTCTTAAGTTTCAAATTATGTCTAGCTTTATTATTGTTGATTGTGTTATTTTTAAGAGTGGTGACAATTGATTCAATATGATCTTGATAGTTATTTCTATATTCATCAAATGTTTCATCCATCTCTTTAATTTCAATTTTATATTCTTTACACTTAGCACAATCATTTATCAAAGATGAATTTTCTAAACATAATTTTTCATTTTGTTCTCTTATAAAAATAATTTCTTTTTCAAGTTCCTTGTATTTTTCTTTTAAATTATTAAATTCTAAACAAGGTGTAATAGTTTCATTTAAGGAGACTTGGGTAAGACTAGATGAATTAGCATTTTATTCTATTTTAACTTTTGCTTTTAAACTTTTATTTTCTAAGCGCAATTTGCAATTTGCATGTTTTAATTTCTTAATTTTGCATTTTGTATTCTGTAGCAATTGTAATGAAGAGATAGAAGTACAAGCGATGAAGTTTTATTTCCTTACATTGCTTTTGGATGAGGGAGGATTTGAACATATTGTTCCTTTATCTTCTTCTTGGCACTTATCTTCCAAAAGTAAGATTTCTTCTTCTCTTTCCTTTGATGTGTGCTCCATTGATTCGTCATGAGGAGGTTATTCTTGATGATTTGTGCACGCTTGCATATTCTCCGGTTCTTGCGATTGTTCCATACCTGTAGATGGAGAATCATATATTTCTTCAAGAAATTGTCATACTTTATATGCACTTGAAAAGCAATATATTAATTTGAAAATTTCATTAGATAGACCGCAAAACAAATAGTGTTTAGCTTTTGCATTTAATTGAAGTTCTTTTTTATTTGATTCATTTGCAGGCCATGCTATTGCTAAATTCCAAACTTCGATGTCTAAAGTTTTAATAAATTTTTCAATTAAGATTTTCCATCCTTTATAATTTGTCCCTTCAAATAAAGGTGGTGCAAGTGATTTTTCCTCTTCACAAAAATCTCCCCCACTAGTAAAAGCGAGATCATGAGACGCCATTATTCCCGGTTGTTAAGCCGATTTGGAATAACCTACCTCTGATACCACTTGTTGGATCTGTAGGCGCCCTTAGAGGGGGGGGGGTGAATAAGGGTTTTCAAAAAATTAAGATTATATTTAGAAAACTTTCATATATTGCAAGATTAATACAATGAGAAATCAAGTAAAACAATAATGAAGAGACATGCTTTATTAATATCAAATAATGTTTTACAAAACTTGATTTCTATGACGCTAGAAATCGAAAGGCGAATAATAATGCTCTTTTTGTTTTCTATACCGACTCGTATCCCCACGAATCGGTTGGCTTTAGCCGATCTCTCCCCAAGATCCTGCCTCAAGCCGCTCTAGCCAATCTATCCCCAGAAAGGCCTCGAGCACCCCCTAGATCTACTCCCTAGACCTAGTCACCAACACGAGGCGATTTTCAGCCCTAAGTCCTACCCCAGACCTAGTCGCCAACACGAGGCGATTTCACTACCGTTTACAGAAAAGATATGAAATGAAAAAACAATAATATAAAAACTCCCTCTATATGGATCTCTTGGAGAAGTGGATGAAGGCCCGCAGAGTATGATCGTAGTCGATGCGGCCTTTCGTCACGATGATGACGTGTGTTGAAATCTTCTCCACGGATCTCCTTAAGGCTTTATGGAATTGTGGGAGTATCGCTCTGAATATTCCTCTCTCTGCTGTGATACGAAGCTCTGGAGTTTTGGGATTGGAGCAGGATGAAGAATTCGGAGCCAAAACATCCAATTTATAGCCTTCACGCTACCTCCGGCGCTAGCGCTACCGCCGGTGCTAGCCCGGATTAAGTAACAAATTGCGCGCCAGAATCTCCCATCCGCAGCAACATCTTGCTCTATTCCTTCTATGCGTCACGCTACCGCCAGCACTAGTAGCTACCGCCGGCGCTATCCCTGGTTAAGAAACTTTTTGCACGGCAAGATCTTCAATCCGCAGCAACCTCTTGCTCTATGCCTTAAGTGCGTCTCGCTACCGCCGGCGCTATCTGCTACCGCCTGGCGTTATCTCTTTCTAAAAACACAGCTGTAATCGAGCTAATCAACGATAGCGCCGGGCGCTACCGATACCGCCGGCGCGAGTGAGCCTTTTCGAATTTTGGTCCCAATTTTGGGGGCAGTCATCATGAGTACTCCTTGAGTCGTATGGACTATGTTAACCTGTACACTTAAACACACAAGATCAAATACACATAGGATTTGTTATTCTCAAACCTAGGAGATGCGGAAGACCACGTTCCAACAACTTCATCCCGATCCAACAGAAGAAGAGGTCTATTGCAACTACTCTAGCACAGCCTATCCGTGAAGAGGTAGAGAAGCTCTTGAAGGCAAAGTTCATCCGGCCAATCCAATACCCAGAATGGTTGTCAAACATTGTAATGGTAAAGAAATCAGGAGGAAAATGGAGGATGTGTGTCGACTTTACCAAACTCAATAAAGCTTGCCCCAAGGATTGCTACCCCTTGCCTCGGATAGATTCTTTAGTAGATTCTGCGGTAGGTTATTCTTTTATGAGTTTTTAGATGCTTTTTCAGGTTACCATCAAATCAGAATGCATAAACCAGATATACCTCATACTTCATTTATCACAAATGACGGTTGCTTCTATTATCTCGTAATGCCTTTTGGGCTAAACAAATGCTGGGGCAACCTATCAAAAAATGATGGATACAGTTTTCAGGAGTCAAAAAGGAAGAAACCTTGAGGTATATGTTGATGACCTCTTGGTAAAAAGCAAATTATTCTCTTCTCATCTTAGAGACCTCTCGGAAACTTTTGCAACCCTCCGAACTTTTAATATGAGGTTGAATCCGTTGAAGTGTGTTTTTGGGGCAAGTAAAGGAAAATTTCTGGGTCATCTCCTTACTCCAAAAGGGCTGGAACCCAATCCTGACAAAGTAAAAGCTATTCTGGAGATGCCACCTCCCAAGTCCCCCAAAGAAATCCAGCAGCTAGGAGGGAGGATGGCAGGCTTAAGTCGCTTCATCTCCCGATCAGGAGATAAGAGTGCACCTTTCTTTAAGACCCTCCGGGGAGGGAGTAGGTTCGTGTGGACGAAGGAGTGTGATGATGCTTTCACTAAGCTTAAAAAGCAATTGACATCAACCCCTTTGCTCCAAAGCCCGCGAGAAGGAGAAAATCTATTTCTGTATATGGGAGTCGGAGCCGATGCCATAAGCTCTATTTTGGTCTGAGAGGAGAAAAAGAAGCAATTCCCAGTCTATTACGTGAGTCGAATCCTGAAGAATGCAGAGACTCGATATCCTATTCTTGAAAAGTTGGCCTTAATGCTCGTAACTTCAGCAAGAAGATTAAGACCATATTTTCAAGCTCATTAGATTCTAGTCGTTACTGATCTTCCATTAAAGAATGTCTTGGAGAAACCAGAACATTCAGGAAGGCTGGCAAAGTAGGCAATAGAGCTCAATGAATTTGACATATCTTATGTTCCAAGGATGGCGATCAAAGCTCAAGTATTAGCAGACTTCCTGGTGGATGCCAAAGAAGTTGAGTCTCAGAAGGGGGTCGGAGTACCCCTTGCCTGGAAAATCTTCGTGGATGGAGCCTCAGGGAAAAATTCTTCCGGAGCTGGAGTTGTCTTAATCAACCCAAATGGAGTAAGGCTGGATCAGGCGCTGAAGTTCTATTTTCAAGTAACAAATAATCAGGCGGAATATGAGGCTTTGCTAGCCGGTCTAAAGTTTGCTAGAGAGCTGGGGATTGATGATGTCAAAGTCTTCACAGATTCTTTGGTGATGGCTTCTCAAGTGAATGGAACTTTCGAAACTAGAGATGGAATTTTGAAGCGATATCTAACTCTAGTAAAAATCGAGGTAGGGAAGTTCAAAAGCTTTACCATCGACCATATTCCAAGGGGTGAGAACGTGGAAGCAGATGAGTTGGCAAAGTTTGGACTTCTCTCGGGAGGAACACTTCGGAATTGTTTCGCCCGGCAATTGAAGAAGGAGAGGTCATGGAGATTGATCAGCATCCGTCTTGGATGGATCCGTTTGTTCTATATTTTTCAACTAGAGAGCTCCATTCAGCAATAAAGGATAAGAAAAGGTTTAAACAGAAAGCGGCTAACTATTATCTTGTTGCAGGGGTGCTTTATAGAAGAACTTTCCTTTCACCATTAGCACGGTGTGTTTCAGAAGAGGAGATTCTAGCGGTCCTTCAGGAGGTCCATTCTAGAGAATGTGGAAGTCACTCTGGGGCTAGAACTTTGGAGAAAAGAATTCTGAGGCAAGGCTATTTCTGGCCTCAAATGAGGAAAGATGCGGAAAAATTTGCTAAGAAATGTGTAAAGTGCCAGAAGTTTGCTCCTCTCCAAAATCAGCCGGCTCAACAACTCAGGTCGATAGCACCTCCATGGCCGTTTGCAGTTTGGGGAATGGATTTGATTGGGCCTTTCCCTATGGCAAGTGGGCAGCGACGATATATTATAGTCATGATTGACTATTTTAGCAAATGGATAGAGGCAAAAGCATTGGCCAAAATTACTACTCAAGCTGTGAAAAATTTTATTTGGGGGGAGATAGTGTGTCGGCACGGAATTCCAATGGCAATCATCACGGATAATGGTTCTCAGTTCAATAATTCAACTCTTATTAATTTCTACCAGCAAATTGGTATTGAGCTACGTTTCGCTTCTGTGCATCATCCCTAGAAGCAATGTGCAGGTAGAGGCCGCCAACAAACTCATCATAAATCTCTTGAAAAAGAAGGTAGAAAATTTCAGGGGCAACTGGGCAGAACAACTACCTTCTGTCTTATGGGCCTTGAGGACAACTCCAAGTTCTGCTACTGGAGAGACTCCATTCAAATTGTCACACGGTTCCGAAGCCCTTATTCCGGTGGAATTTGAAGTAAAAAGCCCAAGAGTATTATTGGCACAACAGAATCAAATTGATTGGATGGAAGGAAATGATGAGGAGATAAAATGTAGCCTTGATTTAATTGAGGAGTTGAGAGATACGGCGACCATCAGACAAGAAGAGGTGAAAAGAAGAATGGCGAGGCTATTCAATAAAAATGTAAGAACCAAAGAATTTGCTGTTGGGGATCTAGTCATGAAGAAAATAGATATAACAGCAAGAGCCGGTTCAGTTGGAAAGCTCAACCCAAACTGGGCGGGGCCGTTCGTGGTGAAGAGTGTGCTTAAAAATGGTGCTTACCATCTCCAAACTTATGAAGGGGAAGAATTTCCTCATTCATGGAGCGGAGATGATCTCAAGCTTTTCTTTTCTTAAATGTTCGTATCTGATTCACTCATCCCTTTTTCTCACTTTTCTTCTCTCAAACATCACGCAGGTATTATCAAAGCATTCGCAATGCAAGTGATGGATGACAAGTCTTAAAAATAAGTTGTTTTTTGAAAAGCCAAAAACCTGTCAAGTGAGACATCGACGGATCCTACTATCTTCCCCCTCGGCTTTTTAGCTCGACGTGTAATTCTGCCAGGACCACAGATGTCGGGGAGATTTCGAATCTGTGTAACAGTAGCTCGCCAAGCTCAAGCGGTGGAAGTTTAGGATACTGGGTCCTTGCTGACATCTGGCACACCTCAGCATTTCAGGGAGGTCTAGGTGTCTGGCTCAGCTCTGTCATGCATTAGGAAGGACATTGTTACGATCTTAATGATCTTTCAGGGAAAGCAATGTCGGTGTAGCCTCCGCGGCATGACCACACCTGCCCTACCGATCATTTTGGTCTGTAACTCTCGAATACTCGTTGAAGCGTGGTTAGGTAAGGGGCGGCCAGAAACATTTATGACCGTCGCCTGAACCTTAGATTGGCAAGTTTGCAGCAAACTCGGTAATCCTTTAAGAAAAGCAATGCCGGTATGGCCTCCGCGGCATGACCACACCATCCCTTTGGATCATTTTTGAGATTCTTTTTTCCCATCTTCTTATTATAAAAATCCTATTCATCCCTTTGTACTGGGATTGGGCGGTCAACAATTTATGATACCGCATGTTATTCTTTCCCTACTCTTTCTCCAAAGAGTGATCTGAGTCATTTATGATCGCCGGGCATAATTTTTTTAGGATAATTGAGGTCGCTATTCAGGAATCTCTTATGCCAGCTTGATAGAGGTCGGCCCGGTCTTAGTAAGATCGAGATCCCGGTGTTCCCTGTTATTCAAAGCTATATGGAATGATCATGATTTTCTATTCCTCACCAAGTGAAAGTTGGGTTTACTTCAAGATGGCGGTCTGAATATAATATGATCGCTGAACTGGAATTCATGAGGAGTTCTTATTTTCCTTTTCAAGTAATGATCTTGGCTATCAAGGGGTCGTTAAACGGGTTTCCTGAAAGTCATTTGGGCGCCGATCATCCAGAGTTCGATGAGTTCGAATCATCTTCAAGTTATAGTTTCCTTATATTGCCACCTGTGTAATCTGAGACCGCATAACCATTATTGATAAGTTGGTTATTTTCTGATCAAACAGTTGAGTTGCTGAATTTCTTTTTATTAGCGATCTGATTATCTTGAGATCGCAAAGTAGTCTTGTTTATATAAAGTTTCGATTTTCCTTCAAGATCTTTAGTGTCTTTTCCAGAAGATCGCCACCTGAAGTTCTTTGAGTTTGAAAGAAAATCATGTGACAAACCTAAGGCATTGAGATCGAATGCCGATTCTAACTCAGAACAAATAAATATATGCATCAAAAACAAATTCACCCAGACAGAATCTAACAGAAATTCAATTTTTATATATATTCTGAAACGTCTACTACAATTAGACCGCTCGGTCTCCAAAAAAAGAAAATTATTACAATTTATTCTTTCTTTGATCTCTTAGAAGACCGCTCGCTCGAGGGGGAAGAACCAGTTTCTGCGGAAGACTCTTCTAAACTATTCCCTGGAATTCTAGATCCAGAGCTTGAGCTCGAACTGAAATCTAGGCCCAGGGTATAGCGGCTTCCGCTTTCTTCGTCTTCGATCACCACATCTTCATCTTGACCTGCGGTCTCATCAGCAGCATCTGCGATCTCATCAGCAGCATCTGCGGTCTCATCAGCAACATCCGCTGTCTCTTCAGCAGTCACAGATTGATCTTCAATTCTCTGTGCCGCATCAGGGAAGAGATCTGCAAACGAGATATCTTTGAATTCTTCAGTAAATCCACCGCGGTTACAAACCTCATTCAGCACCTGGTCGGCGGTCTCTTTTATGTGGTGCATCAAAGCCCTCTAGAAAGCTGGATTTTCAGGATCGTAGGCTGCCTTTTCAAATTGCTGTCGAAAGGAAACAAATTAGACCGCGTGATCACAAGTAATGCATTTATAAAATATAGGTAAAATTCTCACCTTTCTTTCCTCTTGCAAAATAGTTATTTCGTCCAGAGCGCTGCGGAGAGACCGCCCCATATGGTTGTTCAGGATAGTGCTTCTGGCGGTCACTTGAGCGCAGAGATCGGGGAGCTCTTCGGTCTCAATTCTCAATATTTCGTTTGTATTCTTTCTCCCGTACAAAGCTGAAGTGACCGCATATGCGTGACGGGTCACCTTCCCTCTCCACAAGGGCAGATCAATGGACACCTTCACAGATTTTCCTTTAGCCGCCCATTTGAGGAGGGGTTTTCCTTTGATGTCCTTCATTCTTCTTTTGAAACCAACCAAGGGAAAATCTCGCTCGGCGGTCTCAAAGGTGATGCCGAACACGTCGGCCTCGAGCTTCAGTCTCCTCTCCCTTTGAGTAAGAACTTCCACCACTAGGGAGATTGGATCAACTTCGGGGACCGCGAAGGTCGCTGAAATTGAAAAGAAACGTTAGTTATAAGAAATATATAAAAGAAGATTGAAAGAGACCGCAGGAAAAACATACTTTCGGCTGGGGTGATCTCAGCGATCTCGGGCCAGATCGCTAGATAATGAATGAGGTCGATCCTCTTGCCCGCCAAGAAGGCCAAAATCTTCAGCTCCTCAGTTGAGACCGCTTTTATCTTCTGGAAGACGCTGTCAGGTCGCGGAGATGGTGAGCTCTTGAGACCGCCAAGGTCACCTTCGAAGATGAGGAATCTCTCCGTCCAGAAGGAGATTTTTTTGGGAAGATTCAGGATTTTAATACATTCTGCTGAAAAATACATCAACCCTTTGAATTCTTCCTTCTTTTTTCCTTCCTTCAGAACTTTCGCAGTAAAGGTCGCACGAAAGAGATTCATCGTGAATTTTATCCTCGCCGACCTCAAGTAATTAATGAAGACGTTGACCAGACCGATCGAGTTCGGGGGCAGCTGGGCGAGCACCAGACCATAATATTCGAAGATCTCCAACCATTCCCAAAGAAGAGGAATCCTTAGCCCATGATCGAAGTGATCGATGGGAATGACAAATTTCTTCTCTTCTCCAAAGTTTAACCTTTCTTGTTCAGCTGGCGGTCTCACAACTACCTGAGTCTGGATCATATATTTCTTTATAAACTCAATATACTCATCCTTTGATAAGCGACCTTGCTTGTGATCGGCATTCAGGAAGATGTTGGCAGAAGAAGCACGAGCGGACACCATTTTAAGCGATCGCTGAGATCGGTACTTAGAGCGCATTCAAGAAAGCATAAAATGAAGGTTATGAAGGTAGCTATTTATAGAAGACGAAGGGTCATTTCGTAATCATTACCTCTTGCAGATCGCCCAGTAAAAAATGTTCAGACCGCTCGACCTGTGCAAGGTTATGTAAAAGCATACTGTGGTTGGCGATCTCAATCAATAAAACACATACACGTAAATCAGCAACACAGGCAGCCCAGGCATAAAGAGATCGAAATTATACAAATCAAGACCGCACAAAACATTAAAATTAAACAGAGCCACACAAACATATGGAACAATAATAGTAAAAATTTTACAAAATGTATTGTTTAAATCCAGAGACCGCTCGGTCTCAAATTAAATGTTCATCTCCTAGAAGGCCTGTTTCTCCCTACATGAGCTGCAACATCCTACATGTCGTTCACTGCGGCCATAACCGACACCAAGCTATGATTGGCTAGCATTGCAGATCGGTGAATCTTTGACATTTCCTTGTCCACCTGCTCCATAGGGATCAGCACAATTTCAGGCTACGGTCTCTCCGCTGGATGATCACTGGAGGTACCCGGTCTCATCAGCATCTTAGCATGACTGCCCCTCAGCCTCTCATTCTCTGCATACAGCGCCGCAGCCTTCCCCTTGTAGTACTCAGCATCCTTTTCGGGCTTCTTAATAGCTCGCGTGATCTCTGCAACCCTCAGATCACATTCTTCTCAAATCCTCTTATCATTAGTGCGCAATTTCTCTTCGAGATCGTGGATCTGATCGTTCTGTGTTCGCTCCCTCATTAGCATAGAGCGAACATCCTCGAACATTGGATTGAGAATGTTGGCTAGCTGAGGGGAGACCTCGATGTGCTGAGGAGGTTCTCCCTCCTCGATCTCTGCATTATCATCATCTACGATCACAAGAGATGGGTTATTTCAATCATTAACATACGATCAGATAAGTTCTTCTTTAAATAAACAAAAAGAGTACTTGGAAAGAAGTTGAGACCGCAGTCACGTAAAGCTCTTCTGACATCTTTAGTGACCGCGGGATCTGCGGTTAGTGAAAGGCGATCTGATCCCCTTAAACCCTCCAGATCCATTCTTTCCAAATCTCTTTTCTGCGACTTTTCTCCCTCTTTTCTTCTTCTTTTTAATTCTTCATTACTCAAGAGGATATTGTCGGTCTCAATAAAGATGATCTCGCGTTTTCATTCAGGAGAGACAGGTCGAACCATAGGCAATGGAAGGAACTCAACTGACTGGGGAATCGTTTTACCCTTACCAGCTCGCAAAATCGAGACCGCCGCCGCACGATCTGCTGCAACCTTGTTCAGACGGGCCTCCTGGGAAGAGTCGCCAGGGAGATCGCTAGAAAGCGCAGCTTTCTCCTTTGCTATCTGCAATTTCTTCGCGGTCTCCTCTTCAGTTTTTCTCTTCTCAGCGGTCTACAAGACCGTCTCTTTCTTCTTTTCTTCCTCAGCGATCAGAGTCGCCTTTTCCTTAGCGACCCTGACCGCCTCCTTCTCCTCCTCCTCAACGGTCTTAGCCGCCTCCCTCTTCTTTTCCTCTTCCTCTCTTTCCTTTTTCTCTTTTTTCTCCTTTTCCTTCTTCTTCTCCTCGTCCTCCCTCTTTTTCTTCTCCTTCTTCTCCCTCTTTTTTTTCTTATCCTTTTCTTCTTTCTCCTTCTTCTCTCTCTCTCTTCTTTTTTCCTCTCTTCCTTTGCCTCTTTCTCTTTCTTCTTCTTCATCACCTCTTCCATTTCCTTCTTATTTTCTTCCTCCTCCTTTGCCTTGATCGCTGCGTCAGCGATCTCCTTCTCCCTGTCCGCGATCTCCTTCTCAACAACGGCATTTCTGAGAGCTGAAGCCTCAAGGGGATCCAACACCTGCAACGACGAAAAAGATGAATTATTAGAAGAAACCTTATCAAGATAGGCGATTAATTCAGAATCATCCTCTCTTGATAAAGTTGAGATCGCAGGGGGGAAGAAGGGATCGCCCTTAACACTCACCTTTGAAGTTTCCGCATTCTCCAGATCGGTAGATTCAGGAAGTGTGGTCGCCCCCGAGGCGATCACGTCTTTTTCTTCCTCATTTCTTTTGCTTCTCTTATAAGTCAAGCTAGAGGGGCTTGAATCTTTTCTCTTCTTGCTCTTGGCAGCTCCCACTTGATCCGCAATCTTTTGCCTTAAGGATTCTGCCTCGGCTTGTTTCTGGCGCAGACCGGCCAAAATGGTTTCGGTAGAGGCGATCTCAGAGGGCTTGGAAATTGTTTGATCTAGCACTTCCAGGGACTTCTGACAATCAAAGGATATGGAAAAGTCAGATAATTTCCATACAGGGTCTGAGGAAGCATTAGATGGTTCAGGAACAACAGAGACCGGCGCAACTGAACCCTCAGGAAGTTTAGATTTTAACGGAGATCGGGCGGTCCCCTTTGAAATGCTCGCTTTCGTTAGAACCTTCGAGACCTTTTTTCCTTTTTTCGAACTGACGCTTTCCTTTTTCCCAGGAGAGTTCGCCTTCGATGGGAGAGCTTTTAAAAGATCGAGCATAGTCATCTTTGCAAGAGATCGTGCCTACCTAATTTTCAGAGACCGCTCGAGGATTGGAATTTCTCAATATCTTGGATTGTGAAGATTTCAGCTGGTATTTATAGGCCAAGCCGCATTTATGATGGTCGCGGTCTCAGTGGTCAAAGCTTACATTTTCGAAGTTCTAGGTGTAACTTAAAAATGTGCGGGGATTATGTTTGCCTAGAAAGCCCGCGACCTCCTCTTGCTGTTCAAATTTTTCGGTCTCAGCGGTCTCAGTTTTGGTGACCGCCCAGATCGCCAGCTGCCTCTTCAACCGAAATTTTCTAAGTGCCAAGCGATCAGGACAGTGCGAGACCACCAGCTTAAGCGGTCTGATCGATTTCCTTATTTTCGCTATTTGCACCCCTTCTCCCTGCCCTGGCTCTCCTGTATCCCGGGCAGCCCGTAGTTTTCAGTTCTGCCCATTTGGGCAACCCCCTCGTCTATAAATAGAGGGGTAGGGGTACCAGGAAAAGGACTTTTGCTTGGAGGCTCCAGCTTACAACCTGTGTAAGCGGTCTCATTTCTTCATGATCGCCATTTTCGTGATCATTCCTCTTTGTTCCGGCATCTTCTGTCTTAGTAACCTGCACCTCGCAGTTTCCTCCCATCCCCTTTAGTGTGAATTTTGGAGGTACCATTTTTGGTACCAACATATCAATACACCAAATATTGTAAAGAAAACATTATTCATATTTTTATCATAAGATTCATAATTCCTAAGTGATAGATATTATTGATTTCAGATATTTCTTGATATAACATGAATTAGGATTTACGATTTTAGAGAATTTTGCATAAAATATGTGTTAGATCATCATGATGTATGTGAATTCTATTCCTTCTAGACTTATGACAATATGATTTGGTGATTTTCTTTTAAATGAGCAAGTGATTTGTAATTCTAGAAAATGATGATCGTGCAATCGTATTAAAGACAAAGATCACATATATAATGTTTTGAAATTTATAATAAAATTGCATTCAATAATAGAATTTATTGAGCTTTGGTTTTGCATGATAATATATGATTCATGATACAATATTCACATATATTCGAATGATTAAACCATAAACTATATGTTTTGATGGAATTTTAGTATTCAATTATAATTTCAAATCACATAGTTATCATGATATTTTAATTACATTGTAAATGTTATACCTAGCATATAAATTTATGCAAAAACTAAGAAGTGATGCTAGGATGATGAGTTTGAATGCAATGTTATTTTACATGATTTAATGGAGATAACGTTGCATGTAATATGAGAAGATTTGAAATTAATTTTCTTTAGACCTAAAAATTAATGATTCAACTTTTGATTTGAACTTAATGATACAAGATGATTCAAAGGTCTAAATGCATGCAAACAATAGAGATGCATATCACACAAAAAAACAAGATATGAAACTATAATACCAATAGCCATCACATATTTCATAATTCCTAAGGTTGATAGAATTAGTTGATTTAAGATAATTATTGTTAGATCATGAATTATGTTATATGATTATAGTGAATTTTAGCATATGATATTAATAGATCATGGTGGTGATTGTATAGTTCATATTCATCTTTTTTTAATATGTAATGACTGCTTGTACTGTGAATATTATAATAAATATATATAAAAGGACAAAAAAATTTGTTTTGGTTATTTTGAATTGTTTTGTAAATTTTCTTTTTTATTTTAATTTGTAGAAATTTGACAAAAATAAGGTATCTAAAACTAGAAGATAACGATACTTAACATAGCAAAATATTTTTTTTTTCAGAGAATAAGACTTAGAGAAATCAGATTTTTTTAGGAAAATAGGCTACCGCCGGCATTAGTGATAACGCCTGGCGTTAGCAACTCATGGTTTTTTATTTACAATTTCGAGTTATAATTTTTGATTAAAAAACATATGGTTTCTTTTATATCATTTGATTCCGATTTTTCTCGATTATGATTTTTCAATATAGGAGCTATCATATGAAACAAAGAAATTAGACAAATATGCAATAAGATGTGCATGTAATATTTTTTGCCTAAGGCCCCTAAATAAGCTATTTAAATCCATTCTGTAAAATAATTTCATTAGTCTTGATAATAATTTCCATATTCAATTTATGATGATAATTCAAGACATTTAAGGGTAAAGGATTTAAAAAGATAAAGAACTAAGAAGTTTATAGATATGTCACTTTGAAAAACATATGACATAATGTTCAATTTTAATTCAATTTGATTTGTTAAATATTGGTCTTAAAATGTGTAAGTCATATCCCATGAAATATAAAGTGACCAAAAACATTTTGGATCAAAAATATAAAATAAGCAAAAGAAAAGGAAATAAAGCACATCATGAAGTAGAGTATTGATATTTCATTTTTAATTGTTTCTACTTCATGCAAATGACTACAAGAAAACTGGTCTTTAGTGACGAAAATTTAGTGACGAAATATATTTCGTCACAAAAAACACCTCTTTAATGATGAAATGTATTTCGTCACTAAAGACACGTCTTTTGTAACGAAATATAAATTTGGTCACTAAAGACATCTTTAGTGACGAAATATAAGTTTGATCACTAAAGTAAATTTTCTAAAATATTAGTGACTAAATTTAATTTAGTCACTGAATTATTTAATTAATGAACAAAAAAATTAGTAAATAGTCATCAAAATTTTAGAGTTTCCTTCGTTAACGAATTCAGATTATAACACAAAACTTCTCCAAAAAAGGATGTTTGCTTCATAAAAAAAATAATCATCGGTCATCAAATTTTGATAAAAAATTTCAAATTAAAATAATATAACAATCTATGATTTCATAAAAAAATTTCATTCCATTCTTTAAATTTAAACCCTCCTATTTCAACCCACATTCAGTCATTTCATTCCATTTTTATAACCGAAATAAACCCCTGCAAATTCTGCACAAAGTCCCTCGGCCATTCACACGATCTCACCCTCGCCCTTTCTCCATCGTGCTCAAGATCTACGCCATCACCTTCACTCACGGGAAGCTCTACACCTCTGGCTGCGCTGGATCGCACGATAAAAACCCTGCCATTATCGACCACCTATTCGATTTCATGACATCCCTGGAGTTTCCCATCCCGAGCAGAAAAAGGAGGCGGCTCGCGACATCCGACTCATATTCCCACAGATCTATTACCTTCAGAGAAACGTGGATGCGGATCTATCAACCTATGATGAGTTTGCGAGGGAAGATCCGAAGGACTATGCCCTATTTCTTCAAGGAGGTAATCTATACCCTTCTCGGTCGTGACAAGGAGACCGGAGAGAAGTTTGCCAAGTGCAACGATCTCTCAGAGAAGAAGCCTGGGGTGAATGCCTATTTGCAGATGCTATTATCGAGATTGAAGCTCTTCGGAACTGGGGATTGAGAAATTTGCGCCAAGGAATTCCAGTCTAAGTAATATTCTGGTAAGAGAATTCTTCCGAGAGGGTTTAGGGAATAACGTCCACATATAAATATCATTTGCAGACTTCACTAATGTCATACATCTTTGCGGAAGATAAATATAGTTTCATGTCTATTCCTTATTTACATGTAATGCTTGTTTACTTTGATTCAATTACATTATGCAGCCAGTGATCCCAAACAATACCATGAATTTAATCAAGTAAGAATCTGGAAGTTCTGAAGAAGTAAAATAAATTGTAAACCATTTTTAAACCTTTAACAAAATAATTGGTTATTTTACAGATTACAAGTAATCTTGAGTAATTCAAAATCCAAGCTAAACCTTAAATTGCAAAATATACACCATAAGTCATCTCCTCCAAAATGATTCAGTGGAATCAACTATCCTACTTTATGTACTGAAGTAGAAATGCCTAGATATTCTGTTAGCGTAGGATCAATCATGAAATGTACAATATAAATAAGATTATGAGTTTCAATACTCAAATCAATAACAACGTGCCCTAGGTAGGCCCTTTCTAACGGTGAAAATCTAGAATCAGGCAATTTTAAAGTTGCCTAGTTCGATTGTCATATAAAGCAGATTTCTTTCATTTTATTAATTTCTCTTCAATCCTCATTTTTTTCAAGTTAGATTATAATTAAATGTTCATTATTAAATTATTTCAGCAAAAATGCACTTGGTTCTATTGTCATATTAAAATAGATTAAAAACATCAATATATGAAGATAAAATCATGAGACATAATAACTATGGTTATTATACCTTAGTCTGATAGTGCCTCCTGACAGAATATTATCATGGTTACTATTAACATTTGAATTCCTCTAATCTATTAAAATGTTAATATTCTAATACAAGCTGACTATATTTGAGCCTCTCCATTGCATAATTTAACTATGTACAATGTTTCTGGCACTACCAGGCACTATACGAAGAATTCATGAGGCTAGGATAATGCCTCAGTCTGATTGCGCCTCATGATTATATGGTTATGTTTCATGGTTATATTCTAATATTTTAGATGCCAGTTGAATTCTGCAGATTTGCCCCTTGTTACTATGTTTCATGCACCATAGGTCAATGTTTTTGGTATTTTAATCCAATCATGTGTATATTCGTCATTAAAAGTCATTTTTCTTGTAGTAAGGAAGCTTTATTGATGCAGCAAGAAACTTAATTTTTTGGAAATTAGTTAAATAATTTATTGATGGCTGATAAAGCCTTGTTTAGAGAAACCTATTCTCAGGCTACTACAGGTGTATTGGGTCTTGAGATATCGTGAATGACTTGGGTCTGATTACAAGTATCAGGGCATCAATATCTTCAGGAGCATAATTCTAAAGCTGGGTACTTGCACACATGAGGCAATACACAATCACAAGCACTAGTTTTATTTATTGATTAAATATGACAGAGGTTGGAAAAAACATCTCAACAACCTCTATCTCTCCACCTCTTGATCTATAGTCCTATTTCTATAGTTCCACTACAAATCAAGGGATATTCCACTGACGTCATTGCTCTTAAAACTCTGTATTATGGGTACCTCATCTATGAATTGCAATGCCCATTAAGTGTAGTAGTAAACCAAAGCTCTTGAGACACGAAGCTTATATTGGATGAATGTGCTCTTTCAATTTAAGTGGATGTGTCATTTTTCTTTATGGGTCTCCATTCATACCTTGGTTGTTTATCACTCAAATCCATATAATGATTATATGACATCTTTATATGATTGTAGTTATTCAAAAAATAATTCATTTGGGATTTATGTTTATTTAAATTATTTTTCAAAATAGATTCATTTTGATAATCATAATGAATTTTATAATATGGATTCTTTGAAAGTTTATAAGTGTGATTGTCTTTCTTTAAAAGTGATTGTTGATAGAGTGGGTTATAATATGTTTTAAATGATTGGTTCTTATTTTGATGATTTTCATTTCCACTCTTTCTTATAGACATACTCTTATAATGTGAAGGAAAATATTTTATAGTTTGATTTTCATGAAAAGGAGTTTTTAAATATGAGTCATGATTGAAAATATATTGAGACCTATAACAGTGACTCTTAAGAATTTTGTGAGGATCAAAATTCCTTTTGAAATTAAACTCCTTTTGAGTTGATGTGTGAAAATGATCCTTTTTAGAAATGATTTTGTAAGTTAATTTATCTTTGTTATTCAAAATCTTATGATGAATGACATTACTAGAAATTAGAACTTTTTCAACAAAAGATTTTAATTGTCGTAACTTACAAGTTAAAACATCATTTTCAATTATCAAATTTTCATTATGCTTTTTAGAAAATAAGAGCCCTTTTTCAATATCATTGAATTTTTCATTTAATAGATTGCAATCTAAACAAGGAGTAAGAATTTTAACTAAAGAGCATGAAAGAGAATTTAACACATCAATATTTGATTCTAATTTATCATTTGCTTTTAAAGATTTATTTTCTAAACGTAATTTAGAATTAGCAATTTTCAACTTTAAAATTTTACGTTTAGCAATTTTAAGCATACGAGATGTAGAAATAGATTTTTTTATAAAAAGACAAGTTTTTGATTTTCTTACATTGCTACGAGATGAGGCAAGATTTGAACCAAGGGTTCCTTTGACATCTTCACATTCCTCTTCCATAGTTTAATTTTTGTCTTATATTTTGCTTGATGTGTTGCCATCATTTGAGTCCAATATTGTGACGTTGCATTCTTCTTTCTTAGATAGATCTTCCTACAAGCATAAGTCCTCATCGGTTTCTTCTCTTGGATCCATAAGGAATTGCTCTTGTTCATCATCTGTGGAAGAAAGACTATAAGAATTCTCAAGAAATTTCCAAACTTCATAAGCAGTAGGAAGTGTATAAATAAGTTTGAAAATCTTTTGATCAAGTGCACAATATATACTATTCATTGATTTGGCATTTAAAAACATTTTATTTTTTTTAAAACAATTGGGGCATTTTAATTGTAATATTCCAAACTTCAATATCCAAAGATTTAAGAAATTTTTTCATAAGAGTTTTCCACCCATTATAATTTTTGCCTTCAAATAAAGGTGGTGCCAAAGATTTTTCATTTATAAGAAAGTTTCCCCCACTAGTAGAAGTGAGATCATGAGACGCCATTATTCCCGGTTTTTAAAATGATTTTGAATAACCTTCCTCTGATACCACTTGTTGGATCGATAGGCGCCCTTAGAGGCTGGGGGAGGGGGGTGGGGGGGGGGTGGGGGGGGGGGGGGATAAGGGAATAAAAATCCTTTTTATAATTTTAAAGAAGTTACTAAATTGTTTAGGAATAAATGAGATCAAAATAACAATTTAGCAAAAAGTAATTTGCAATAATAAAAATTTATGCCAAATGAAATACATCAAGTAAACACAAATAGAAACATGATTGTATTATTGAAATAAGTGTTTACATAAATTTGATTTCAATGTCGCTTGAAATCGGAGGCGTACAAATGAACATATCTTTTCCTTTTCTATACTGACTTGTATCCCCATAAACCAGTTGGCTTTAGCCATTCCTTCCCCGGATATGGCCTCAATCCGCTCTAGCCAATCCTTCATCGGATATGACCTCAAGCACCCCCTAGATCTAATCTCCTAGACCTAGTCTCCAACTCACGCGGTGAATTCCCCCTAAGCCGCGCAAGGACCTAGTCTCCAACACAAGGCGAATTCTCTAAATAGTTACAAATATATATGGAATGAAAATAATGATAACAATAATAAAAACTCACTATATGAGATCTTCTGAAGTCGGAGATGAAGGATCGCTATAGTATGAGCGAGGTCTAAGCGGCTGTCCTTTGGATGTAGCGTGACATAATCCTCCTCCAGAATTCTCCTTAAGCTGTTTGTGGGAGATCCATCTTCAGCAGCATAACAACAATAGAACTGTGGCACAAGAAATCTCTCTAAAAGCTCTCACCAAAATGAGAGAGAAGCCATTAATTTATAGACCTTCTCGCTAGCGCCTGTGGTAGCTCCTAGTGCCCGTGGTATCGATCATGTAGAAGTGATTACGAAACCATCACGGTAAGGCACTGTGCACAAACTCGAGCTAGCGCCTGCGCTAACATCTAGCGCTGGTGGTAGTGCTTTAGTTCAGTTTGATTTACGCTGCCTTCTACCTGTGGAGTATTGCACCTATAGTTCCTGCACACTATAAACACACGACAAGCAAGATCAAATACAAATTGGGATTTGTTATTCTCAAATAAAGGGATGTGACACACATGTCCAACAATGTATGCCTTACAACCCCAAATATTTATAAAAGGCATACTAGGAAGCTTCCCAGTCCATATCTCATACAGTGTCTTTTGAATTGTTTTTGTAGGAACATGATTTAGTGTTAAAAATAGCCGTCTCCAGAGCATATCCCCAAAAGGAAACATGCAGATCTGCATGACTCATCATTGATCGCACTATGTCCAATATGGTACGATTTCTCCTCTTAGAAACACCACTATGTTGTAGTGTTCTAGGTGGAGTGAGCTGTGATATAATACCACACTCTCTTAGATGATCACAAAACTCTTGACTTAAATATTCACGACCTCGAACAGATTAGAGTGCTTTAATTATTTTTCCTAGTTGGTTTTGTACTTCATTCTAGAACTCTGTTAACTTTTCAAAGGATTCAGATTTGTACTTCATAAGATACACAAATCTATATCTACTAAAATCATCAGTAAATGTAATGAATTAGTAAAACCCACCTCTAGCCATAAAACTCATGGGTCCGCATATATCACTATATATTATCCCTAAAAAATCATCAACCCTCTCAAAATGACTAATGAAAGGGGCTTTAGTTATCTTGTCTAATAAACAAGACTGACATCTCTCGAATGATTCATAATTATATGAGTCCAATAGTCCATCTATATGGAGTTTGGATATGCATTTCTTATTTACATGGCCTAAACGACAATGCCAATGGTAAGTAGGATTCAAGTATTTTGTTTTTAATCTTTTAGTATTATTAACTTTATAGATGAGCTTGTCTAAGTTCAAAAATAAAGACCATTAAATAATTGAGCATTACAAAAACAAATATCATTTAAAAAAATAGAACAACTATTGTTCATAATAAAAAAATGAAAATCCCTTCATGTCCAAACATGAAATTGAAATAATGTTTATAGTAATAGTAGGAACGTAATAGCCATTCTCTAACTCTATTACAAGCCCGCTAGGCAAAGATATGTGGTATACTCCTACAACAATGATAACAACTCTTGCTCCATTTCCAATTAGTAAGTCTACCTCCCCTTAGCCAACATTCTTCTCCTTCTCAGTTCCTGCATACTTATACAAATATGAGAACCATATACGGTATCCAATACCCACGATGAAGGATATGTACGGTTGTCTTCTACTACACATATACATGAAGTGGAAGCCACACTCCCCTTCTTATTTTGAAGATCCTCAATATAAAGAGGACAATTCCTCCTCCAATTCCCTTCCTTCCCATAATGGTGGCAATTCCCTTCCTTGTCCATTCCTGTCCTCTTCAGTGCTAAAGACATGGGATCAAGATGTGACTTAGATCATATCTTAGTCTTCTTGAATCCCTTGGCCTTGCCCTTACCCTTATGCACCATCAATATAGGGTGAGTAGGCTTGTCCTTCTTCATATTATTTTTGGTATTTCACAACATGCCTAGGAGCTAGGGAAGTGTCTTGTCAATTTCATTCATATTGTAATTTAAGACAAACTGCTCATAACTATCTGGCAATGATTGTAGGATCAAGTTAGTGGCCAACTCTTGGCCTAAGGAAAAACCCAATCTTTTAAGGTTCTCAATGTACCCAATCATCTTGAGTACATAAGTTCCTACTGTGTCACGAATTCCTTTCTTGCACTACAACAACACCTTAGAAACATCGAATCTCTCTTACCGAGCCTACCCCTAACACAATTTCTTGAGGTGCTCGATTATCTCATAACCACACATGGTCTCATGTTACTTCTGAAGCTCAGAGGTCATGGTGGAAAGCATGATTCATTCGACATCTAAAGAGTCATCTTGATACTTCTATAAGAATCTTTATTTGCTAGAGAGGCAGATCTATGTGGCTCTTTGGGGGGATCTTACTATAAGACATAGAGCTTACACTCTAGTTTGAGGACAATCCTCAAGTTCTTATGCTCTTATTTGAGGACAATCCTCAAGTTTCTATATTAGTCTAGGAAGTTCGCCTCATTAAGCTTATCCTTCTCAAGGGTAGCTTCCAGAGACAAGCTGTGATGTGAATTAATAGCCATAGAAATTATACAAGATTTATGCAAAGATAATTAGTACTATTATTCAAAATACATTATATTTAATAATGCCGTTATTTATGTAGGCAAATTTTGCTAATTGCATTATAAAGCAACAGTTGTATGGCTGGTGAATAACCATTATTCACATCCATCTTGTTGGTATAAAAATTGTACCATCAAATTCACACTACAAAGAGACGAGGGGAGACTGTGGAGTGATGGTTACTTTTGTTAAAGAATGCTAAAAAAGGCGTCGCTAAGCGACGAGACCTGATTGCCTGCAATGATAAATCTTGTCGCGGGTGATCTGATTGATGAAAAGAGGGTTACAAAGAAGGCTAAAACATGTCAGAAGGTGAGAATGAAAAGTGATTGAATTCAAGACCGCTTATCCTGGTGATAAGCTTGGAGACCCAAATCAAACGTCCTTTTTGGGTACCCCCTCCCCTCTATTTATAGACATGGGGGCATGACCAAATGGGCCAGTTTAAAAATAATGGGTTGTCCAGGGTACAGGAGAACCAGGGTAGGGGAAAGAGGATACATGGGGTGCAAATAACAAAAAAAAGAAAAAAAAACCTATACTGCATGGTCACGCAGTCTCACAAGCACAAGATCATCGGTTCCTTAGAATTTCTAATGGAAGCGGAATGAGCGGTCTGAGTGGTCTCCAAAAATTATGACCGCTTAGACTGGTAATCTTGATCGAGAACTGAGGTCACAAACTTTTGGGTAAATATGATCCGCGCAAATTTTCAATTTTTGCTGGAACTTCAAAAAATTTCGCTTTGACTGTGGAGATCGTGACAACTTTAAATGTAAGGATGTCTATAAATACACCTGGAGACATTAGAATTCAGAAATTTTCGGACAGACTTGTGATTTAGTCCAATTTGCGATCAAAACTATTAGCAAAGCATCAACTATCTCCATGAAATCTATTGCGAGCAAAACCCTCCAAGGTGGTAGTTAAGGGAGATACTTCGGCAAATGAGATTGATGTTTCTACAAAGGAGACCCAGCTGAACAAGCTTGAAGAACCTGCAAAGAAGAGCAGAATGACCTCGGTGGTCTCGAACATCATTGATGTAGTGACCATTTCTTTAGGACCGGTCGAGTTAAAGCATCCTGAGGGCACGATCACCTTCCACTTGGAGAAATCAGTTGAACCTCTTGGTCAGGCCAATATTCAGTCCAGTCAGGCCACTTCTACTGAAGTTATCAAGGCTAGGCTTCAACAACTTAAGTCCTCTGTTGAGAAGCTCAGGAAACAAATCGGAGAACATTAGGAGGCTGCAAATACAAAGAAAAGAAAGGAGACGGGCTCTTCTACCAAAGTCATCAAGCGCAGGAAAAATGAAGATAAGAAGAAAGGGTTGACCGCTAAGACCAATGCGGTCAATCCAACTACCATTCTACATGGAGAAGGTAAAATTCACCATTATCCTGATAAGGATGCATCTGCAAAGGTAGGTGACCTGGTCGACTCTATTCCCTTCCTCGCAACCTCGACATCTTCAAAGGAGGAGGATTCTGAGTTAGCAGCTTACCTTGATGATCTTTCCTCTAATAGACTTTCTTGTTTGATCTAGCAGATGATCGATCCCTTTGAAGCCGAATGACTTCAAGCTGCGGAGGAGGGGAAGAATAAAGAGCAGGAGTAGGAGAGCAAGAAAGAGCATGAGGAGGAGAAGAAGAAAAAGCTCGAGGAGCAGAATAAGAAAAAAGCTCGAGGAGAAGAAGAAGATCGAGAAGAAGAAGCAGATCGAGTGGGAGAAGAATAAGAAGAGCGAATAGGAGGAGAAGAAGAGGCAGTTTGAGAAGGAGATGTTGGGTATTGTAGACACAATAACCTTAATTTGAATAAGTGTCCCTTGAACTAAGATGAATTGATATTGTATTTGATACTGTTTTCCAGTTATATGTATGCAGGATGCTCATTGCTAAGTACAAACCAAGGTCAGGTTTCAGTGAGTCATAAACATAGGCCTACGCAATGTAATCCCTTATTGTGTAGACCAAGGTGTTAACTCATATGAAATCTCTCTCTTGGAATGTACTTTACACTCAAGTACTAAGGAAAAGCTTAAAGTTAAAGGTTGCTGAAATCAGAAGTAGAAGAACTCTGTCTAAGTATTTTTGTCGAATAAGCCTAAGATTATTCGACAAATTTGTCGAGACATTAGCAGGTCTCGATGATATCACTCAAATAGATATTCGATTAGATTGTTTATTTTCATCGACGAATGCCTAAGATTAGTCGACAAAGTCATCGAGGAAAATCTTTCATTCGACGAAATCGTCGAGAACAAGCGCGCCTATCGACGAAATGTATAATCTCCTCATCTCTCAATCTCCAAGATATCTCTAAGTATTGTCGTCAAATAATTTCTCCCTTTCGATGAATTCGTTGAATTAATGGGTTCTCTCGACGAATGCCGATAGAGGCGATTTCCGTCCGTCTGTCTCTTTAGGGCTTTCTTCCACATGGTCATCTATCTGTAAGCCTCGCTTATAACAGGTTGAGGGAGAAGTCTATAAATACATAAGAGATGATTTCTTCTAACCCTAATCATGCAAATCATTCATTCCAAAAAGAATCCCGTCGGCTCGTGCGCTCGTTCTCGTAAAAGATGATCTACAGTCGCCGACCAGTTTTGTGCTCGATTCCCTTGCCAGTTCTCACTTAACAAGATATATGTGCTTGTATTGATTCGATAATCCTCTAGATCTTGTTGGGTGATTAAGAGTTCAGATCAAAGCTTTCAAGAAACAAGGTTTTCCTCTTCCTTTCTATAGTTCTGAAATTCATTTCTCAAGGAAGAAGAAGATCCACTGATTCAGATCTAAAGAAGTAGAATCTATAGAAGATTCTCAAAGATTGGATTCTATAATCCAAGTTGTTTATATTATCTTTTACAAACACTTGTAGGAAGTTTATCTTCCGAGTTTGTGTAGATCCTAGGTTAAAAGGATCGAGTGTGTAGGAGACCTTTTTCTCCAAAATTGTAGGAGTAGTTTGCTCCGAGCTTGTAGGAGTTGTGAACTCCGAGTTGTAAGATTTGTATAATCTGAGATTGGTGAAGTAGCCAAATCTAGCCTTGGAGTGCTAGATAGGCGAGGCAGGAAAGTGGACTACCCATATCGGTGAACCACTATAAAACTCTTGTGTTGTGCTGCGTTTGCTTTTCTGTGCGCTTTTATTTAAAATTTCAATTCCGCCTATAAGCCATAGAATTCACCTATTCACCCCCTCTAGGTGATTTAGGTAGCAACTAGATACTTTCAATTGGTATCAGAGCTAGGTTGTTTGATAAAGGTTAACACCTTGAACAACATCTCATCATCTAGTTGCAAGAGCAAGTATGTCTGGAATGGAAAGATCCATGGATTCCTCCGTCAAGTTTCCCGTGTGCACCAAGGAAAACTTCCCCATGTGGAAGGTGAGAGCAGAGATGTTCATGGAAGCTATAGATACCAGATTGTTTTTAGTTATTCAAGAAGGACCATATGTTCCCATGACAGCCTTCATTGGATGCCCTTCCAAGATTGTGCCCAAGAAAATTTCTGAAATGACTGAAGATGAGATTATCTTAGTCAACCTGGACAAGGAAGCTAAGAGCATTCTAGTTAATGCAATTGATGGTTCTACATTCAAGCAACTTGTTCACTATACAACGACCAGGGAAATATGGGACTCTCTAATAGCTCTTATCGAAGAATCAAAGGAAGAACGAGACACTGTAGCTGAGCAAAAGATTTGGACCTTGAGTGACAGTGATTCAAGCTGTTCAGATCTAGAAGAGGAAACACTTCTTGGACTGACTGCCCTATCTGAGTCAGAAGGGGAAACACAGGATGAAACCCATCCTGAATAGGTATGCATAAGGGCACCTATGTCTGTCACAGACTCTGAAGCTGAGACAAGATCATCAAAAAATGATGACATGTCTAATCTTGTGAATCAGTATGATGCTCTCTTAGTAGCTCTTGAAAAGAGCAAGAAGTTGATTAAATCTCAGGCTGAGGAAATCAGAATCCTTAAGCCATTCGAATAACAAGTAAATGAGAAAACCAAGAAGGTGATTAGTTTATTCAATGAGCTCATTCTACTTCGGATGAAGTCTGAGGCTCAGGAAAGAACACTCAATTCTCTAGATAAGAAGCTTTATATGGAAAGAAAGCCAGTGGATCAATTCCCTAAACCTAAATCAATTGATTCTGGGAATAAAGGGAAAAGCACAGCTATAGCTCGTCCTCATACCACCTCTCAAAAGGTGTTGACTCCCTCTAACAGGTCTGATCAGGATAGTATTCATGATCACTGAAAGACTGGAAGTTGCTATAGTAGGGAGAATATTCCTAACAATGCTAGAAGAAAGGGAATGGTAATATGCACCCCGAAATCTCCCCATGAAGAAATCAATATGGCCCATCCTGGACCATTTGTGCTTTGTGCTCCAGCTCCTACACTCAAAGATAAGGAAGCATCATCTTCCAAATCTTTTTCAATAAGGAAGCAAGCTGGGTGCAACATCGTAACCAACCCTCAGTTGAACATATCTGATGACATCAACACCATAAGAGCTTCAAAGCTATCATCTATTGCTGTTAAATAGATAAAGTCAAGTAGGAATGATTATGATAGAGTACCCAATCTGTCCTTTGCTGTGAAAGATGGGAATAATGTTGCTTCCTTCTCAACTGAAATTAAGCATAATGATGCTACTTGCAAATCAAGAAATGCTCGGAAGAGAAGGTACACCATCCATGAATGTTGGTGTTGTGGTAAAGTGGGACACTTTGCTATCGACTATTGGCATAACCCTTGTGTGCCTAATGCAAAGAAGAGCCTTTCTGCTAGAGCTGTAGTAGGTAGAAATACTTATTATTATGCTAACAGGAACCTAGGACCCAAATCGGTTTGGGTTCCTAAGGGAAATTGATTGTTGATTGCAGGTATGTCCAAAGGCCAATACAAATTCTATATGGTACTTGGACAGTGGATGTTCCTGGCACATGACCAGAACAATAAGCCTATTACAAGATTATACCCCAGTGAAAGATGGTCCAAAAGTCATCTTTGGCGGATCTGATCGGGGAGTTATTAAAGGCTACGGTATGATTACGAATGGTATAGTTTCTTTCACATATATGGCTTATGTTAAAGGATTATAACATAATCTCATTAGCATAAGTCAACTATGTGACAAAGGCTATATGGTAGAATTCTACAAGGACAAGTGCATGATAAAGTCGTCTGACACATCAGAAACGATTTTAACAGGCACTCGGAGTAGAAATATTTTCTGCTTAAATTTTCTTTGTTTAGATTCATCTACACCAGTATGCTTTTTAGCAAAAGATAGTGCATCTCTCTGTGATCAATGGCATAATAGATTAGCATATATAAATTTCAAAACTATAAACCTGTTATTTTCTCACAACTTGGTTCGTAATGCCCCTGATGTTAAGTGCATTAAAGAGAGACCTTGTCATGCATGCCAGATGGGCAAGCAGACTCGGGCTAACTTTAAGAGCATTATTGGCAATGATTCTTCCTGATGTTTATATCTACTCCATATGGATCTATTTGGTCCCATGCAAGTTAGAAGCTTAGGAGGTAAAGCTTATACATTGGTTATTGTTGATGACTACTCACATTTTGCTTGGGTATTCTTTCTAAAACATAAGTCAGATACCTTTGACTCTTTCACCAATTTTGTCAGGCAAAATTCAAAATGAATTAAACTGCTCCGTAGTCAAAATCAAAATTGATAATGGGACTAAATTCAAATCTGGGGCTATGACTGAATTTTGTGAAAGCCTAGGTATCTATCATAAGTTTTCCTCTCCTTGTACTCCACAACAAAATGGAGTTGTTGAGAGAAAGAATAGAACACTCATAGAGGCAAGCAGAACAATGCTGAATGATTCCTCTCTTCCAGAATACTTCTGGGAAGAAGCAGTCAACACAGCCTATCACGTGCAAAATTGAGCATTAATCAACAAGAATCATCATAACACCCCTTATGAACTTTTAAAAGACAGGCAACCAAATATATCATATTTTAGAATCTTTGGCAGTAAATGCTACGTTCTGAACAACGGGAAGTATTACAAAACTAAGTTTAGTGAAAAATGTTTTGAAGGTACTTTCGTAGGCTATAGTAGCCATAGTAAGGCATATGTGATTTTCAACAAGAAAACACTGGTTGTAGAAGAATCAATTAATGTTGTTTTTGATGAGACGAGTATGCTTCACAACAACTCCTCTAGTGTTTATGTTGAATATGCAGATGCTAGTATGAAACTAAAAGAACTTTATTTAGAAAAAAACATTGAGGAAGATGTCCCAGGAACAATTTCTGTTGGCGATACTATCACTCCTGAAGAAGAAGAGCTCCAAGAAGTGGAAGATGTACCACAAGCAGATGTACCTGTTGTCAATGGACATGGAAGAAACCTGATGACTAGACATCAAAGGGATCATCCCATTGATCAAATCATCGGAGAAACACATGTTGGGGTTAGAACCAGAAAAGGTACTGCTAATCAAGTTTTGCACATGAGTTTTCTCTCTCAGGTTGAACCAAAGAAATTTGATGAAGCCAAAGAGGATGCGTCATGGATCATTGCAATGCAAGAGGAGCTCAATTAGTTCAAACGATGCAAAGTCTGGAAGTTGGTGCCAGGAAACAAAGGTCAGAACGTGATCAGAACTAAATGGGTTTACAGAAACAAGCTGGATGAAGATGGAGTAATCATTAAAAACAAAGACAGACGTGTAGCCCAAGGTTACCGACCAGAAGAAGGGATCGACTACGATCAAACCTATGCCCAGTAGCAAGGCTCGAGGAAATCATGTTGTTTCTAGCGTATGCGTCTCACAAAGGATTTAAAGTCTATCAAATGTACGTAGAGTCAGCCTTTCTTAATGGTAACCTAAAGGAAGAAGTATACGTAGAACAACCCCCAGGTTTTGTTGACTCCACTCTACCTGATTATGTTTACTTCCTTCATAAAGCATTATATGGTCTCAAACAAGCTCCCCGAGCTTGGTATGAGACGCTCTCTACCTTTCTTCTTGAGAACAAGTTCACAAGAGGAAAGAGAGATAAGACATTATTTCTTAGGGAAGTAAAACGCAAGATTTTGCTAGTGCAAATTTATGTCGATGACATTATTTTTGGTTCTACGGATGATAACCTTTGCAAAAAGTTTTCTAACTTAATGCAAGGGAAATTTGAAATGAGTTGTATGGGTGAGCTGAAATATTTCTTAGGACTTCAGGTGAAGCAATCTGAAGATGGAATTTTCATCTCTTAGATGAAGTTCACCAAAGAGTTAATTATGAAATTCGGAATGGAGAATGCAACCTCGATGAGGACTCCAATGGGCTCAAGTATGAATCTGGACAAGGATGAGAAACGAAAACCTTTTGATGAAACCAAATACAGAAGCATAATTGGGTCCTTGCTCTACCTCACTGTTAGTAGACCAGATATAATGTTTTCCACATGCGTTTGTGCTAGATTTCAAGTGAACTCTAAGGAATCTCATTACTCCGCTGCAAAGAGGATTTTGAGATATCTTAAAGGCACAACAAATTTTGGTTATGGTACTCAAGAAGTAATGACTTCGAGCTAACAGGTTTTTCAGATACTGACTATGCAGGTAGCAGGGATGACAGGAAGAGCACTTCTAGGACATGCCAATTCCTTGGAAAGAGGCTTGTCTCGTGGAGTAGTAAGAAACAGAATTGTGTAGCAATCTCAATGGTTGAATCAGAGTACACCTTCGCAGGCGGTTGTTGTGCACAACTTCTATGGATCAGGAATCAGCTCAAGGCTACAACTTGAAGTTGAAGGAGATTCCTATGTTTTGTGACTCATCAAGTGCAATTCTAATAGCCAATAATCCAGTATCTCACAGCCAGAGAAAGCACATAGAAATCCGTTATCATTTCATCCGGGAGCATGTGGAGAACATGGACATCAACCTCTGTTATGTCCCAACAGACAAACAAATTGCAGACATCTTCACAAAGCCGCTCGATGAATCCAAGTTCAACTACTTCAAGCTAGAACTTGGCATGCTGAACAAAGAATATTGATCAAGGTAGCTTAATCAAAGACAACATGACATCTACCAAATTCACTTAAGAAGTCAAGAAGTCACTCGACGAATTCGTCGAATACAGACTCAGCTTCTGACAAAAATGACTTTTCGTCGACTCATCTCGACGAATCGGAGCTTCATCACAAACTGTTTCATCGAGTGTCTATTCGCAGACCACTTTATAAATGTTCTTATTGGATCTGAAGAATCGTCTCTATGCAAAAGGTACATTTATATTCTTTTAATTCAAATCAAACCATTAATATAGATATATAAATATATATATATATATATATATGTGAATAAATGATTTCAAAGGTCACACTTTCTCTCCCTCATTGAACATCCCGATGGTTCATCTCCTCCCTTCGACTCGCTTTCTCCCAACGATTCACCTCCACCTTCCAACTCCATCTCCTCCGTCAACTCCTCCTTTTGACTTGCATTAACAAACCTCCCTCCATCGTCGAATTCAATCACTAACCTCAATCGCCAATTTGTTCCATTCGACAACTGCAATGTCTCGCAAGAGTTCAGGGCTGCTGCAGGTAGGGGGAGAGTTACTGCGCACTGGATTTGCTGACGCACCAGATGAGTTTCGAAACATCATTCTATGTCCATAGGAATCTAGCCTATCCTTTGTGCTTGAACATCCATGTAGTGTTCTTGAGAGGGATGTGTTAGAATTTTTCAAACATGCTAGTCTCCGACGAAGTGGAGAGGTGATCATGTCCAAAGTCAGAAATCAAATGATCAAATTAAACCCATCAAGACTGACAAGATTCCTTCAACTGCCAGTCATTGAAGAAGAGGACCCCCTTCATGATGAAGATTATACAAGAACTTTATTATTCTGTGGTTTGCCTAAGGGAACAACTTCAATTAGGCGCAAGAATATGAATGTAGAAGGAGAGCACCTCTCTGACATCCTGGGTAAGGTATTTCTCAACAATACAGGCTCACATGACTACATGTCTAGTGAAATGTTCCAATTAGCAGTAGCTATAATCTACAGAAAAAGTGTTGATTGGGGTCAAGTTCTGTTTGACAAAATAAAATCAAGCTTGGTGGCCCCAAATTTTGGTAGAATTATCAGTATGTACTTGAATCAGATGGATGGTGATCAGTTTGATATGAGGTCTGGTTATCCCATTCACCACCTCAAGAAGATAGATTCTTCTGTCATGGACAGATGGGAAAGGGTGATTATAAGGCCCGGTCTCAAGCAACATGTTGCTCCCGAACCCCCTCAAGGTGATCCAGTCAATACTCCACCTCCAGCAAATACTCCACCTCCAGTAAATACTCCACCACCAGTCAATACTCCACCACCAGTCAACACTCCACCACCAGTCAGTACTCCACCTCCTGTCAGTACTCCACCTCCTGTCAGTACTCCACATCCAGTCATCACTCCTCATCCCCAGCTAGGGATCACCACAGTGCCAGCCCCTTTAGTCCCATCTGCTGAGAAGGAAATCTCCCAGTCACCTACAATACCCATTCAACAAGGACCACATTCATCTGTATCAGTTCAATCAATCATACAAATCCAATTTGTTGCTTGTGTCTCAGGTATCGAGAAGAGTCTCAACCTGATCCCTGGCCATTACTCATAAAAGATTCTTCCCAGAGATCAAGAACAGTTGCTTAAGGTTGATGACAATGATGATGTTGATGACAATTATGATGATGAGGACAATGATGATGCTTCAGATCCAGATGGGGCTAAACTTAAATCTACGACAGAAAGGTTCTCCCCAGAAGGTTCTGAGGGGGAGATATTCAGAGAAAACATAAAAGCTCTAGCAGAGAAAGCTGAAGGACTGCCTTCTTCCCAAGCAAAAGAAGGTGTGCAGGCAAGAGATGAGTTACCTGACCAAGGGGGAGCTCAATCAAACGAGTTTATTTTCAATGATTAAAACTCTGGAACTCCTTCTCCTCAAAGTGTGCATGTGCATGTGCCATCTACTTCCAACAGTGACCTGCTCAAGACCATGGAGGCACTGCTCAAGTCTCAAGCGGAACACTTTGAATTTTCTTTAATACAGTTTCTCAAGGAATGGTTGGAGTTTTCCTACGACCTGGTTCCCGTTCTTCTGCTTATTAAGAAATTTTCAACATCACGTACATGGAACTCACCCACACGACTCTATACGTACAGACCTTTAGTTCCAACTTTTCGGAGGTTGCTAACCTCTCGGGCACATCCCATCGTGGTCAAACAGTGGCAAAGGAGCGGGCGTCTCCTCACCTAGGTACTCATATGGCACATGTCCTCGGTACTCATGAGCTCTTGCGTAATCTTGCTGGATCAGAAGGAACCATACCTTTAATTGGCTAGGTAGGGTTTACAGAATCCATCCCATCGAGCGCGTAGTAAGACATTCTGGCCCTTAAACCTCTAGCACTGCCGAGTCAACGAACTGCTGCCGGTGTGATGACTAAGCCAGAACCCAAAGACCCCTCACATTCAATGCACATGCATTTATATATCATCTCTATCATCCGAGCCTCCAGCTCGCAGGACTAACCAGTCCTCTGTTACATGTTCACTGAGTTTATTTCTTGCAGAACCAACCCATCCTTCATCAATACCGAGTCTACCGCTCGTAGGACAAACTCGTCCTTTATAACTACCGAGCCTATGGATCCATGGACAAGCTTGTCTGTTCCACTCTATATAGTACTAGTCACCTAAGATGTATGTGTATGATTCAATCATATTCCTAAACCATCTAGTCTTTTTTACCTTTTTATTGATCTTAGATGTTTAGGGTGCATCTTGGAATTCCCGAGGTCTACCCGATGAAGGGATCATAGCGGTACTAGGAGGTATGATGGGGTGACATCCAAACCTCCCTTTCTCAAGATATTTAGTATTATTGATGGCTACCCATACCTCCCACAATCGCTCTGCTTACTTTAGGTCCCTAAGATGGGTGTTAGTTATTTAGGGGAGGGAAAACGCTGATCTTCAATTGAATCTCAACGCTGCCCATTATTTGTTGATCAGATTTTTCCTCAGTTTACATTCACTTGATCACGATCTAAGACTACTCCCAGAAGCTTAACATATACTGTAGCTTCTGGTGTCTCGTACCATATCATTCTCTTTTCTGATCTAGTAATCCAGTCTTAAACATTTGTCTAACCGCACACCAACTTGATTGGGACCGGTACTAAAATAAATTGGTCTACCCTCCCTCTTAAGTAGTACTTAGCCAATCTAAGGTGGTTGGGACTGTGTGTCATGTTCAAGAATGTCTCAACCACTAAATGCAGATTTACTTTTTCAGACTACCTTTACCAAGGGTATAAACTAGGGTCTTATAAGATGTAAATAAAAATCATGTTCAAAATACTTTCCAATTTTACTTTTGAATCCCTACATAAAATGTTGATGTGCTCCAAGTTTCATTCAGATCCTCAATGATCTAGGTGGCTTAATCAATAATTTAGTTTTTTACTAAATGCACAGTGTGCCTACATGAACTAAATGTACTCTTTGAAATAAATATTTCAAACACTTGGGTCTATGGCTATGAAATTATTATGAAAACTCAATAAGGGCATGAGTGAGATGCTATCAAAATTTCATAATTTTCCTGACCAATTTGCTCCTAAGATAAAATTGCCACTTCTTTTTCCATGCCATTTAACATCTAAGGATTCATATCCAAATGCCTAAAAAATCTAAGTAAATTAACACAAACAACTTTTAGCAAGATATTATGATCGGCAAGGTTTCTAAATTTTTCCAACATATTTAAATCAGCAATATCTATTTATGAATAATATACTCTAAATGTGACTTTTCACATGAAGTACTAGAAATACACATCTATAAATTCCATAAACATTTCCTCTGATACATGTTCATGAAATAAGGTCAAACCCAGAGAATCATAATTTTTTAGGTACTTTTCATGATATTCATTTCATTAATACAAAAGTATGACAAATGATATTATTGAAATTTTGCAAGACAAATGATCACCAAAATTTCTAATAAATTTCCAGTGGTTCAAAACTGGATTTTAAATGTCCTTACAGAGTTTCAAGATTTCCAACTCTTTTAAATCAATAATATCTATTTGTGAATAATAATCTCTATATATTACTTTGCAAATGAAGTACCAGATATATACATCTAAAAATTCCATAAATATTTCCTCTGATACATGTTGATGAAATAAGGTCAAACCTAGAGAATCATAAATTTTCAGGCACTTTTCATGATATGCATTTCATTAATACAAAAGTGTGACAAATGATATTATTGAATTTTTGCAAGGCAAATGATCACCAAATATTCCTAATAAATTTCCAGAAGTTCAAAACTGGATTTTAAATGTCCTTCCAGAATTTCAAGATTTTTCAACTCTTTTCCCTTAATAAAAATTCAATAGTTCAGAATATGACAAGTCAGGATTTAATTAGAAATCTAGAAAATACTTCTCTAAAAATTTCTACAAAATTCCCCGAAGTTCCAAGTGATTTATCAGAGTCTTATAATTTCCTAAAAGCTTTTAGCCATAAACCTTTCAAAATTACATAAAGGGGCATATTTTGGTTTAATCAATTAATTAGTGTTTGAGATCCCAAAACTCCTAATTTTCTTTGAGGTGATGTATTATGCAATAACCAAGATATGGCTAAAATTTCAGATGCTAAGACCAAGCCAAATGTGCTAGGTTCACAAAATACCCTTTTGGGATATATACACACTACACTCCATACCATATAAAGACATGCAAGTGGAACAACCCAACATGAAGTGGTCCAATTATGTTCAATTTTTTTCCATGGCTAATTGATGACTTAATAAGAATGCCACCCAAATTTGGGGTCATTTTGAAGTGTCCAACTCCTTAAATCACATTAAAAAGATAAATCAAATAATGGATAAAACTATAGAAAAATTTCTTCTAAAAATCTGATTTTTGGGACCAAGATAGTTCTAGGGCACATCCATGCATGGCCCAAATTTCAGCCCCATAGAGTTATCATCTAAGAGACATGTAATATCTAAAATCAGGCCTAGCCTAGGACCAATCATACCAAAATGGGTGCTGAGGGAGCAAAAATTACCCAAATCACATGAAACAAATTTCTAATTTTAGTTGAGACCTAGATCTACAACTTTCATATAGAATATGTTTTCTAATTCAGCATCTAAGGGGCCTGAAAAATTAATTGAAGTTACAAGCCAGATTTCATTATATAAAGAATTTAACATATCTAAAATATTATAATCCATTTAATGGATGACTAAGATTATCTCTACATCCTCCATCCTACATACGAGATTGCCAATTCCTGGAACTATTTCAACTCCAAAATCCAGCCACCTGGGAGCATCTCCGACCAATCCATCAAGCCACCACCTTCGACTGAGGTTTGGCTATCCACCGACAGCGAGATCTCGGCCGGAGGTGACCGGAGTTGCTCCCCTGCCATTTTATTTTTTGAGCTCAAGAACAGAAAATCCTAAAATGGAGATTTGCTATTTCTTCATGGATTTTGAAAATGGAAGAAGTGAGAAGCTAGCATAAGAGGACAAAAGAAGGAAACCTGCCTTGATTGGGCTTGAGGTTGAGGGAAGATCGGGTTTGCCATGGCCGACCTCCATGTTGAGCTCCCATGCCATTTCTCCATTCCTCCATCAAATTCTTCACTTCAAAGATCTATTCCAACACCTTTCCATGTTCTGAAGCTGATGATGAAGTTAGTTTGGAGTGGGGAAGGCTCTAAATGGAGTTCCCATTAAGTGGATTTCGGACAAGCTTGGGGATCCTCACCCAATTGTCATGTGACCTAAAATTGGTTGGGTTTAGGCTAAGGATTGCATGGGGAGTTAAAGGGAATACTTTGGGACAGGAATTAGGTGCCAAGTGGAGCTAATTACATGAATTCCTCTTTGTCTCATATTCAAATTTAGGGATTTCTCCAAATTGCCCTTGCATGTCTCTTCTTTTCTGAAATTGGAGGGTAAGTGGGGTAATTAGGGCGGTGGACTGCTGAGTGGGCTGAAATTGAAGGTCTTAGGCTATAAGACCCACTTTTTCTTTGCTTTCATTCCCGGGTTTTACCGCCCAGAACCGCAGCCTTGCGGTGATACCTCCACTCGGGGGGACTCCACCACAAGACGTCGATCCTACCGGCTAATGACTCATCCAGGCCAACCACACATCATAGTATAATAAATAATACAAGTCCACATGAATCACATAATCATTGAAATATTTAAATGTTTGTCCAAATTAGATAATAGTAAAATAAAGTACTAAATTGGTGTACTAGAAATAAATAGTGCTTAAGCCCAATACATCATATTTTCTTGGCCTCTCTCTTGGCAAAGATAAAACATTGCAAACAAGTACTAGTGCCTTCACGGATGTATAACTCTCTTCTCTGCCTAGGGTAGACGTGAAGAGTGGGTATCGAAAGAGGGTCGCTCATCAGTGCTCTCCCCACAGCTGCTGAGAGTCCAAGTCCGGGCCTCACTACTGTGTCATGTGCCTCCCTCCGGTTGTTTGTCTGCTCCTTCTAGTGCTCCTGATTTTTATGCGACAACCGGACGTCAGTCTATAAGACTCATCAGGTTCCTAATCCCCTCCACCCGCGACTCCTAGACATCGTACGGGAGGAGGAAACATAGGAAAACAAGGGGGTAAAAACAAGCATATGACATGGAACTGGCTAACAAGTAAATTTATAAATATAGTATTTTAACTCTAGCAATTTCCATAAGTAAGCCATATGTAAAATTCAACAATTCAAAAGGTTCTAAACAGCAGTATAATGAAACATCAAGCCATAGTAATCATAACTAAAGTATCTAAAAGAGCAATTCTATATAAGGAGAGCGGTTATAAAGGTAAACTTAACTTAAATGGATGCCAATACAAACATATAAGTTAAGGGATATGACACTAAGGTAAACTCATCGTATAAAAGAGCCCATACTAATTTATATGATGAGGTCTATGATGCTATGCTATGTTGTGCAATGATGCTATGCTATGCTAATTTATTCTATGTTATGATATGCTATGTTATGTTATGTTATGATGTGCAATGATGATGTGCAATGATTCCATACTAAATTATTCTATACTAATTTATGCAATGAAGTTATGCTATGTTGTGTAGTGCAATTATGCAACTCACCCACTTGACTCTGTACATATAGACCTTGGAAGTTCCCTCTATTCGAGTATGTCAACTCAGGTACCCCATTGAGGCAAATAGGGGCAGTGGATCAGGCATGTCCACTTCTAGGCTTCTATCCACTCCTCTAGGCCTATACCTTACATACGACCCTAAGAAGACATAGGGTATCCGCGTACTATGTAAAAAGTAGCCACCTCTTAATTTTAAATTTCACTGAGCCTCTGCTCATCGGATTGTCCAGTCTGGAAAACACCGAGCCAACCACCCGCAGGGCCGACTGGCCCGTATACTACTCATATCATACTTGAGATGAAGGTCATCTACTATAATTCCCTTAGTTATCTATTCTTATATATCGTTTAGTTGTACTTAAGGTTTAGGGTGAACCTTGGTCTTCCTGAGGTATACCCGGTGAAGGGCTCGCAATGGTACTAGGAAGTATGTGGGGTGGCATCCCAAACTTTTCTTCTTAAGGTATTTAATCTTATCGGTGACTACCCATTTCATTTTTTGTAATATATCTCATGTTAAACTGACTTATAAGGATGTTTTCAACTTCATGGACAGGGAAGCGAGGGAGCTCAATTGAACACCAGTCCTTGCCTTGCTTTAGTAGTGTACTGTCTCTCCCGACCTTTCTTAAACATGATCTATAAATTCCATAACCTAATAATAACTAGGATTCTAGTTACTGTAGACCTCCCCCCCCCCCCCCATAAAAACATAGCTTGAATTATCAAAATCCCGATTTGATAATTTTACTAATTGCGCCCCAACCTCCACTCCTTGCGTATTCCACTACTGGTTAACTCATCGATCAACTATACACATGATAATACCAAATGGTTAGCACCTCCAGGGGGCGGTGACCATAAGGGAGGGGTCTAAATCTAACCTTTCAGTTTTTATTATTCGCAGTCTGACGGCCTTCAATAAAATGCACATGTCCTAAATGGGTGACTATGTGAATCCTACATAATTATGAGTCCATTCTAGTTCCTGGAGTTGTAGGATTACCCACATTCAGATTACTAATTTTTTTCACCAATTAAACGTATTTGGGCCTATTTAATTTATTCACAAAAGCCTGGTGAGACTAAGTTTGAAAATGAGGTAGCTTTTGTCACATGTAAATAATTCCAAGGAAATTTTCAGGTGTTCATATTAAAATCAAAAGTCTATATACAAGCTTCTATAGCATTCCAGTGTTAATAATTCAAGATATAAATTTCTCAAGTTATAACTCCAAGTTCTACATTGCGAAGGAAGTATAATGTCTTCTCAATAAATAAATCTAACAAAATTTCCAGAGGTTCATATTATTATCAAAAGTCTATGTACAAATTTCTATAATATTCCAGTGTCAATAATTCAAGATATAAATTTCTCAAGTTATAACTCCAAGTTCTACATTGTGAAGGAAATATGATGTTTTCTCAATAAATAAATCTTACAAAATTTCCAGAGGTTTATTCTGCTATCAAAAGTTTATGTACAAATTTCTACAACATTCTAGTGTCAATAATTCAAGATATAGATTTCTCAAGTTATAACTATAAGGTTCTACATTATGAAGGAAGTACTAATGTTTCTCAGCAATAAATTATACAAAAATTCACACATCATGCTAGTAGTTATTCCATGTTATTTTCCAGGTTTCATAATTTTCTAGGTTGAATAAATAGGCAGTTCATATATTTCAAGATTTTTAGCCTAACATCACATTTTGAAGGAAGTACAAAAATTAACCATCCATAAATGCCAAATAATATCTCCAAGACTAATTTTGAGCTCAAAAGTCTATGCACAATTTTTCATGCAGTTCTATAAATGTTTTATCAAGTAATTTAGAGATAAGGTAAAAAGAGGAAAATCTACTTGTTAATGATTGAAGGGTTTAAATCATTGCAAAAATTATAATATAATTCTCCACGGTGTATTTTCATCGCACATGATCATATACCTAAATTCCAGATTTTTCCCTAAGGCTTTACTCTAACAGATTTCATTAATTAATCTTTGTGACATTTATACCTTAAGTAAAAACTTAGGTAATTTTTGTTCCAAAAATTCTCAATTTCCCAAAGGAATTGCATTTCCTCATATCCTATGCATATACAAATTATCTCTTGCATGCAATAACCGCTTTGAGTTAAATACTTAAGAAAAAGGTTGTGTGCTATTAGCACACCTTCCCATTCTACATGAACTTGCATGTCAATTTGCCCCACATGCACTAAGTCAATTGACATCAAATCTCAACCAGAGATGTATATTGACACTTAGTATCATCTAACACATTTTGGGTCACTATTTGTTAATAAGCTATGAATATTACATATTAATACATTATTAAATAATAAATAAGACTATGGTAAAAGGATTTCCAAAAATAACCAAATTTGGTTAGAGTGTGGAATTAGGTATAACCTACCAATGCATAAAATCTCAGACATATTGCCCAAGGGGTTTGGGAGAATTTCACAAAATTCTCCCTAGGTCACATATTAAAGTTTAATAATACTAGATTTGATATGCATGTGGATAACTCCACATGCAAGCCAAATTTTATCCAATGACCTAACATGACCTAATGGACCTTTCACAGAATATTTGGGTAGATTTGGGTTCATATAACCCAATAATCATAACATGCATGATTATTTAAATTATTTCTAAAACCTTAGAAAAATGTTCTCCAAAAATTCCCATTTTTGGACAGACCATGCAACTGGTCCTATCTCAACTATGGTTAAAATTTCAAGACCATCTATGGAGTAGTTTTAATTAAATTCAAAAAATACACTCCATGTCACATCCTCAAAATTTCCGTACTAAGGTTCATTTGAAACTTAGATTTATTCACATGCAAGGGTCCAAATGACCCAAGATGTTTATCAGACACTATTATACACACAACCAATCTTCCAGAGATGATTTGACAGTATTTGAGTTAATTTAGCCCAAATTTTACACCATAGATGGTTTATTAAATAATTACTAAAACTTTAGAAAAATATGCTACAAAAATTCTTATTTTTGGGCACACAGTAGGTATAAGGTACACACATATGTGGTCCAAATTTTAGCTTCACGCAATCTACTATATGTATGTTATTCATCTTCAAAATTATGTTCTTCCCAAAGATGAGTCCTACCATAACTGCCCTACAAGGAGCTGTAGGACCCTAAATGACTTGATTTTAGTTCCTATAGAAAGTAGATTCAAAGATCTACACGAGTTAACTCTGTCCATTTTTCATTTTAAGGCCTCTAAGGGCCTCAAATTTTGAGAACAAAAGAGCAAATTTTCTGTGACATACTACACATTTAATTAAAATTGGGTTGCATTTAACTGATCTCTAAGATCGGACGGCGCTGGGTCATCATTCCCAGGTAGCCAACGACCCAGGTTGCTTGCGCCTAAGACATATTTGGCCTTGATTTCCCAGCCACCCACCCACCACCATGGTCGACCACCACTGCCACCACCTTCATCGAGGTGGGGGCTACCGAGATCGGGCTTTAGGCCGGCCAGCGGCGACCGAAATAGTGATATAGAGCAGGGACATTTTGAATGAAATTCAGTCGAATGAAAAGCTTAATCCCAGCACAATTGAGATGGGATCTTCATCCTAATCAGATAAGGACCTAGCACAGATGGAGAGGAAGAGGATCTTGCCTCATTTTGAGATGTATTACTAGTGGTTGCACAGGTTGTCATTGCCAACCTTAAGTTCCTTGGTGTCATTGCTATTCTGGGCGTGCAGAGCTCAAATTCACTCTCTGGAAGGGGGTACGTCTTCTCTGGAGGTCCTGAGGGTGATGGAGGGAAGAAATGAGTAGGATATGGTGTATATGGCCTCATGCCATTAATTTGGTTCTCGGCCAACTCCTTGCTGCCCATTTTAGCCAATTTAGGCCTCTCCCCCACTGTCCAAAACTGATGGGAATTTACTCCCCATCTCAGAGAAGAGATTGGGCAAGAGAAGTGGGGTGCCATTTGACACTTATTCCAAATTCCCCTTCTCCATGATTCTGTGTCATTTTCCCAAGCTTTGAATTCAAAAATCTTTGGAATTAACCACTTAAATTCGAATTTTAGAGGGTCCAAGGCTCAGATCTCATGAGGGCTTGCTAATAGGCTCTTGGGTTGGGCTATGTACAATAGGTTTGTAGCTTGAGCTAACTTGACCCAAATAGACCAAATTGAGATTTTTGAGTTTGCGCTTGACCCAATCTCACCCCAACCAATGTGGCTGACCTACATTGGTGAATTAGACCCTAATGGACCTATTCCAAGGAGAATTAGGTCATGGTGGGGTCATATGGGGTTTAATTAACATTTTGGGCTATAGGGGCAATTTGGAGATTTTGCCCTAATCTTCAAAAATTGAATGTGCACCTTGGTTCATTTAGGTCTCATATACTCCTCTTCGGGTGTAGGAGAGATTTTGCTAGGTCAATTTGGCCAATTGAGGGGCAATTGAACCAATTACGGCAAAGTTGTAATTTGGGGCAATTTGATAATTTTGCCTAATTTCCCAAAATTGATTTACCCCAAGGGTCCAATGTGGACCCTTTAGACTCCCTTAGTGAACTTGGACTGTTAGGGGTGATCAATGTGATCACTTATGACCAATTAAAGGTCAATTGAGGGAATTAGTTCAATTAGGTCAAATTGGGGTTTTTTTGTAATTGGCCTAATTTCCCAAAATTGGTCCACCCCAAATGGGCCAATGTTGCCCCACTAGTATCTCCTAATGGTCATATAGGGTTGGGTGTGATCAATTTGATCACATTGAGCCAATTGAACGGATTAAGGAAAATTAGGCAAATTGGGGCTTTGGGGGAATTTGTCCTAATTTACCAAAATTGAACAATTCCATTGGGTCCATTTTGTCTCATTAGTCTACCCTAGTTTTTAGGAAGGGTGTGGTGTTGTCAATTTCATGATACTCAGGCTAATTGACCCATATTTGGGTGAAATATGTCAAATTGGGCCTTTATCGGACTTGAACCCAGGCACCCCATTTGGTTTACCCATGGTTATGTTTATAATCTACAAAGGACACCATGTTGGATCTGTAGGCGGCCATAGAGGGGGTGAATAAGGGTTTTAAAAACTTATGTTATATTTTGACATACTTGAAATAATAAGAGATTAAAATTGTGCAAATCCAAGAAATCAAGTGAAATAAAATAGAGACAAGATTTTATTATTATGAAAGATAAGATTACAAAACTTGACTTCTTATAATGCTAGAAATTGAAGGCAAATAGTAAAAAGACTTTTACGTTTTCTATCTTGACTCGTATCCCTACGAACCAGTGGCTTTATCCTATCTTTCCCCGGAGACAGCCTCAAGCCGCTCTAGCCAATCTTTTCCTGGATATGGCCTCGAGCACCCCCTTGATCTACACCCTAGACCTAGTCGCCAACACGAGGCGAATTTCTGCCCTAAGTCCTACCCAGACCTAGTCGCCAACACGAGGCAACTTTCTAAGCAATTACAATAATGAAGAGATAACAATATGAAAAACTCCTTCTATGTGGATCACTTGAAGAAGTAGATGAAGACCCGCAGAGTATGATCATAGTCGATGCGGTCTTTCACCATGATGATGAAGCGTGTTGAAATGTTCTCCATAGATGTCCTTAAGCCATCATTGATTTATGGGAGTATCTCTCTAAACCTTCCTCTATATTATGTGGCACGAAGCTCTGGAATTTTGGGGTGTGAGGTGATGAAGAATACGGAGCCAAGGGGTCCTTTTTATAGCCTTGGAGCTAGCGCTCGTGCTATCGCTACCGCTGGCGCTATACCTGTTTGGGAAACCTTTCCAAAATTCCTCTTGTGTGCCGCGCTACCACCTACGCTATCTACTACTGCCCAGCACTATCGCCTTCTATACTTGCCGCCCGAACTTTCCTAAACAGCTAGTGACCATGCTGGAATTTTGGTTTTAAACTTGGGGGCAACCTTCTTATGTTATCCTTGACACTTAAACACACAAGATCAAATACACGTAGGATTTGTTATTCTCAAACATAGGAGATGCGTAATACCATGTTCCAACAAACTCCCCCTTTTGAAAATAACAAATCCATTAATGATAAATCAGAGAATTAATACATATAGTATGATGAAATCAACTTGTGTGTCTGTGAGAGATGACTTAGGATAATTATCAATTTTAGTATTTAGAAATGCTCCCCCTAAATACATGCTCCCCCTATGTGAATGCTCCCCTTATATGTAAGCTATCATCTTAATCATTAATCATGTTAGTTTTTCCAATTTGATAACGTTTATTATTTATCATGTTAGTTCTCCACCTTTTGTTATTAGCAAAAGTGGGTTAAGGTAGCAAGAGACATATAAAGAGGTTTTTTTGATAAAAAAAAGGTAAGGCATGATTGAGCTTTTTAGAGGAAATGAAATGATAAGGAGAAAGGAATTTTGAAATTAAAGTGATGATACACTCCAAAAGAAAAGAGTTTAAATAAGCATGAAAACGCAAGGTAAAAATTTATATGGAAATGATGCGGAAGACTTACAGAAATACAAGAAACATCTATTTGTAATCATGAAAATCTTAAGAGTAAATATGAGTTTAAGTCCAAACATAAGAAGATGTTTTGAAGTTCAAAATTTTAGGAGTTATAGAGTAACATCCCATTTCCTTCTAGACCCCTTCGGTTAGGGTTAGGGTTGGAGTTGTGAGAAGAGTTCATGCTATGACCGTAGGTCAACCAGAACTTAGGAAAACTGCTATAAGCACCCCAAAAGTGCACAAGTCAACCTAGGTCAATCTACTTCAAATTGGATTCACCAACTCAAATTGAGCTTGCAAATTGGCTCCAAACCCTAAGAAAACTCAAGTGACCCAAACACCTCATCATAGGGTCACCAATTTTGGCTAAATTGACCAAATCAACTTTAGGTCAAAATAGGTTAACATAGGCCAATTCAACACAATTGGGTCAATTAGACTTGATAGGATCAAATTGACCCTACCACTAGATGGTAAACCTCTAAAGGAGCGATATGGACCCAAAAGCCCCATCATGGGGTCACCAATTGGTCCAATTTGACCAAAGTCAAACTTAGGTCAACACAAGCCAATCCTTCATCACTGGGTTCAATTGACCCCCAAAACATGAAATTGACTTCACCTCTAGTCCTAGAACATCATGGGTAACCCAATAAACCCAAAAGCCCCATTATGAGATCAACAAATTGACCAAATTGACCAAAGTCAACTTTTCCCCAATTTTGTTCAAAATCACACATATTGGCTAAACTGGCCCAAATAGGGCACCACCATGACCCAATCAACATTGGGTGGTGTCAAGGGACTCAAGACAGACACATTGGTTCAGTTAACTCACCAATTGACTAAGTCAACCCCAAAAGTCAATATAGGTCAAAATTGGGCTAAAATGGCGATTTGAATCAATTAAGCCAAGCCATATGGGTTAAGGCCTCAATAGGAGGCCCAAACTGCATCCCATGACCTAATTAGCATGCATTCCATCAGAAAAGGAGTTGACATGCAAGAGGCTAATTTGGACTTTCCCCCAAATTCAAGAGAGGACAAAGGAGGAAATCATGGATTGAAAGCCTCTTGTCCCTCCTATCCTCTTCCCAAGCCTCCCACTGAGCTCTAGCAGCGATTCCCAGCCTAATTCCAGCAGTGGGGGTGACAAATGGCCGCAAGGAGGAGCATCCTATGCTTGGCCAAAATCACCATAATGGCTGCCATGAATTAAGCCACCCTCATCCCAAATTGACTTCACCATTAGCTTCAAAAGGTGGAGAGCATATGAAATCGAGCCTTGGATCATTGCAAATGGTGGAGGATTGAGATTTTGAGCAAGCTCCACGGAGAGGAGAAGATTTATGGCCATCCACCGCCGCCGCCGTCGCCGTCAAGCTCCATTAAGGTCCTGTTTCTCCTCCCCTCCCTTTGTGTTAGCTTCCCATTCCTTCCTTTTTCAAAACCAACGAAGAAATGGAGATCCACCATTTCGGATTTTCCATGTTCAAGCTTGAAAAATGAAAACGGCGGAAGAGCTACTCCGGCCACCTCCATCCGAGTTCTCACCGACGGTCGGTAGCCCTACCTCCGACGGAGGTGGTGGCTTAGGGGATTGGCCGTAAACCATTTGTGGTGGCCGGAATCCATGGCAAAAAATGCTCCAGAAAATTGTGTTTTTGCTATTTTTCGGGTGCAGGGATGATGAATAGTAACATTAATAAATGTTGTATAGTTATTAAAATCTATTACAAATGAACTATGAACTTCAGTTAAATATTTAGGCCCCTTAGGCCTAGAACAAAAGAAATGATAAACATGAAAATTGTAGGCCTTGGACTTAACTTTAAATTGCCACTGATTTCATATCAATCGGAGCACTGTAGCTCTCTCAGTACCATTTTTGGTGGGACTGGTCATAGAGTAGATCAGAAATTAGAATAGTAATATCTCTCCAATGGTAACTCCTATGAAGTTGAAATTTGAACCATGCATGTATATCCCCTAAGACTATCTTGTGTCAAAAATTCAGATTTTTAGGGGAATATTTTTTATAGTTTTATCCATTATTTGATTTATCAAATTAATGTGATTTAGGGAGATAGACACCTCAAGTTGACCCCAAATTTTGGTGGCACACTTGTCATGTCATCGATTATCCCTTGTAAAAATATGGGAGCAAATAGACCACTGCATGCTTGGTAATTACACGTGCATGTCTCTACTCAAAAGGCACTATGGTGTGTCAATAGCCAAAAGAGTTGTATTGTGTATTCAACTCATATGGCCAAGTGTTGGCTCCTGAAATTTTGACCACACTCTCTTGATGGTACAACACATTAACTCAGAAAAATTTAGGATTTTGGGATCAAAATACTTAGGTATATGACTAATATGAATTATGTCACACTTCTTAATTTATGAAATATTTATGGTGAAAAATGTTTGGAAAATTATGAAACTCTGGGTAGGATGCTTTTGGGTCATTGTTGTTCTATAGAAATTTTCTCAGAATTTTTGGAGGTTATGAACAAGTAGTTGATGTGTAAAGTCCTATTTGCACACCTTTTATATTAAATGGAGATTAGAGTTATAACTTCACTGGAAAATTATGAAATTCAGGATTTGATGTTTTTATGTCATTATTGTGTCATGGTAATTTTCTCAGAATTTGTGGAGGTTATGAACCAAGTACTTGATGTGTAAAGTCCTATTTGCACAACTTTTAAATTAAATAAAAATTTGGGTTTTAGAATCCCTGGAAAATTATGAAATTCTGGAATTGATGTTTTTATGCCATTATAGTGCCACTGTAATCTTCTCAGAATTTTTGGAAGCCTTAAGCAAGTACTTGATGTGTAAAGACCTACTTTCACATTCATTATATTAAATGAAAATTTGGGTTTTAGAATCCCTAGAAAATTATGAAATTCTGGAATTGATGTATTTATGCCATTATAGTTCCACTGTAATTTTCTCAGAATTTTTGGAAGTCTTGAATTAGTACTTGATGTGTAAAACCCTAATTGTACACCTTTTATATTAAATGGAAATTATGATCATAAATCTTCTGAGAAATTATGAATTTTTGTAATCCATGTTTTTATGTCATTTGTCACCTCTGGAAATTTATTTGGCAAGATTGAAACTACAGACATGGTACTTCCTTCACATTTTGGAAGATGTCAATTGATTAATGAATGTTCAACATGGGTCAAACTTATAGGAAATATATCAAAATTTTGGTCAACCCTTAAATTATCCATTATGAACCTCTGGTAAAAATTAAAACTCATATGGACATGATATGGATAAGATTGCATCATAGGAATCAAATCTAGTTCAATCTCATTTTGGTCTGCGATTAGTAAAAACCTCATGTGATGATTTAACCAACAAGATCACATAGAAATCAGTAAGATTGGATTATTACAATAACATATCATTTATATCAGCCCCTCAAAGTTATGAAATCTGTGTAGTACATTCGTACTATGGTTTAGGGAATAATTATGAATCATGTCGCACTATACCTAAAAGGGGCAATTATCACCTTAGGAGATCATGATGATTATTCAGCACGGTGAAGTATTCAAGAAATATCTTTAGGGTGTGATTAGAGACATTTGAGATTCATACAAGGCCTACACCATTTAGAGGACGGGAGATCTTAAGTGTTGAGCATCGTTCAAGAGAACGTTTGTTTAGAAATAGGGTGAAGATTAAGACATAAACATCTAAGTCATAAAGAGTAATAAGGAGAGTGGAACGTTAGAAACGGTAGCCACCAATAAAAGTAAAAGTCTTGGAAAGGGGGATTTGGGTTTCAGCCCATCACATTCCCTAGTACCGCTGCGAGCTCTTCACTGGGAAAACCTCAGGAATTCCATGATTCACCCTAAACTTCTAAGTATAACAATAATTAGACATGAGTAGTCTAACTAAATGAATAAGAGATATGATAAACTCCATCCCGAGTTAAGGGATGGGAAGTGGTTTATCAGGACGGATGGTCCTGCGAGCTGGAGGCTCGGGAGGTTGTATATCAGGACGGGATGGTCCTACGAGCTGGAGGCTCGGGAGGTTGTATATAAAGATGGGATGGTCCTGCGAGTTGGAGGCTCGGGTGGTGATAACTTGCCTGTGCATAAGAACAAATTAGTGGTGGGTCTTTGTTACTAGACCGGTCGTCACACCAACGGAAGTATGTTGACTTAGGGGGGTGTGAGGGTTTGAGGGGCCAGTAGGTTGTTTATACTGCGGTCCGAAGGACGATCCCCAAAAATGCACACCTGACCTCAAAGACTGGTGGTTACTAGCAATGAGTATGCAAGACTCTAGAGTGCACCTAGGATGTGTATAGAGGCGTACGAAGGGTCTAGGCCTGATAGTGTGTATACCCGCCTAGGAAGTGGAGTTGCCCTCTCCACTGCTGTCGTAGCCAAAATGGTGGTACCAGAGAGTGAAGCTACCTCCAAAAATCGTGAAATAAAGGTCTGTGATTACAGAGTCATGTGGGTGATTTGCACTTGTATGAATCATATCATGGCATGCATATCATATCATACGTAAACCATAGAACATAATTTGTAGAATCATATCATATAAATTAGTATTTGCTCTTTTATATAATAAGTTATAATTCCAGAAATCTTAACCTATAAGCTTGTATGGGCATTAATATAAGTTAAGATACTCATGTGATGGTAGTATACTTTACTTGTTTACTTTACTTGCACTGTACTACCTTATATACTGCTTTACTTACAACTTTACTTGCTGCCTTACTTCCTGCTCATATATACTGCTCGTTAGGTATTTTACGTGTTTTACTTTATATACCTGCTAGCGTAGAATTCATGTCACCTGATTATTTCTATTACCCCTTGTTGTCCTCTGCTTCCTTCCTCCCGCACGGTACCTAGGAGTCACAGGGGGAGGCGGGGAGAAAATCAGCTTAGTCTTTATGACTAACGGTCGGTTGTGACCGTAGGAGCTCGAGGAGCTGGAGCACCAGCACAACCAGATAGGACGTGATGGAAAGATTTGAGGAGCAGATGTCACACATTACTTCTACCACGAGACAAGTGCCAGATGATGAGAGTGTTTAGCTTCCGCATAAATATGTAGTGAGAGAGAGAGAGATTATTTTGTTTTCTTTTCATTCTGACATGTACTGGGCATAAGTCCTTACTCATTCTTTTGTACTCATAGATGGACTTGTATACATTCTTTGTGAAATACGAGTAGTCATGCACGGGGGACCCCGTGCGGGGCGGCGACATTTTTTGTGGGGGGACATTTATCGTGAGGGAACATTTGTCATGAGGGCGACATTGGCCATGGGGGCTACATTGGTCGTGTGGGGCGACATTGGTCGTGGGGGCGACATTGTTCGTGGGGGAAACATTGGTCTGGGAGGTGACATTCATCGGGGAGGAAACATTGGTCGGGGAGGCGGCCTTCGGCGGGGGAGGCGACATTCGGTGGGGGCGACAACATTCGGTGGGAGTGGCGTCATTCAGTAGGGGAGGCGATATTGGTCGAGGGCGGTGACATTGGTCGGGGGCGGTGACATTCAACGGCGTTTGCGACACTCAGTGAGGGCGACGATATTCGACAGGGGTGGGGCAGTCGGCGTGGGCGGGAGAAGTCGGCGGGGCAGGGGGCAGTAGGGCACAGGGTCCCCGTGCGGGCAACACATCGTGCGGGCAAAACATCGTGCATGCAAAACATCATGCATGGGGGACCCCGTGCGGGTGCGATGACATTAATCGTGGGCGGTGACTTGGTTATCGGCAGCGACATTAGTCAGGGCTGCGACATTAGTCGTGGCAGCAATATTTGTCGTCGTGGCGATATTTATTGTGGGGAGCAACAGTCGGCAAGAGCGATAAAAATTGTAGTGAGCTGTGACATTAGTCGTGGCCGGCGACAATGGTCGTGGGCAGCGACAATGGTTATGGGCTACGACAATTGACGCTGGTGAGGACAATCATCGTGAGTGGCGACATGGTCGTGGGCAGCAACATTAGTCGTGGGCGGCGACATTTATCGTAGGTGGAAATATTTGTCGTGGGGTCATGGGCGGCGACAATCGGCGGAGGGGAGAGGAGGCGGAGGGTCGTGACATTCGATGTGGGTGGCAACATTCGGCGGGGGCGGAGCCATTCGGCGAGGCAGCGACATGCGGTGGGGCGGCGACATTCATCGAGGGGGCATCATTCAGCGAGGCAGCGACATGTAGTGCGGCGGCGACATTCATCGAGGTGGCATCATTCAGCAGTGTGGCGAAATTTGGCAGTGCATCAACATTGAGCAGTGTTATTCCGTGGTTGCTTGTTACATTTTTTTGGGATGAGGATATGCTTAGAATGCTTATTAAACATGCTAGTAAGATGATTATACCATGCAGTTCAATGAATTTTGCATTGGAGAAATCAAGCCAGTGGTTCCACTCACCCCCATTAAGGGGATTCTGCTGAAAACTGGCCTGAGAACCAACTTCTTTTTCAAGCAAGACAACGCACTGCTCCCAAAGCCCAAACAATAGATTCAATGAGTTCTTACAAACAACCATGACAACTAAATATAAAGATGAAATTGGAAGCCCAAACTCGTGTTTGATTTTATCCCAATCTTAATCCTTCAAATGAAATAAAAGAATTGAGTTTCTAAAATTGATTAACATTTAATATACACTACATTAAATATACACGTTTACATTAAATTAACAATGAAATATTCACTACAAAGATAATTATCTTCTATTCAAGTGTCTCGACATATACATTATTTTAAGCATGAAATAAAAATTCATTTGGAATAACCTCAAACCCAGTGTACATGTACTTAAACAAAATCGAACTTAGTGACATATACATGAAATAGGGCCTCTCTTTATTGAACCATCAAGATATATTCTCCACTATCCTTTGCAGATGTTCTCTCCCATTGGGTGACAAACAAAAATCATTCTCCTTTATCTCATCCCACATGAAGTCAGGCATCTTTGTGAACATTTGAGAAATACCTAAATTTATTAAAAACAGCAATAAATTTCACAAAATTTGTTCAATACAGAGCTCAAAGCTCACCATCTTCACCACACCAAAGTTGTAGATTCAGCCAAATCACATCAGAATGTGATAAAACAAACAATTATTTCCTCCCATTGCTTTAATAATAAACAAAAGGAGGATAAGAGAGAGTGTGAGACAGAAGAGAGAGAGAGAGAGAGAGAGAGAGAGAGAGAGAGAGAGAGAGAGAGAGAGAGAGAAGAGAGAGAGAGAGAGAGAGAGAGAGACTATACTTTTAAAGTACTTCTTACCAGCCTTAATTAATTAATTAATGACAACATTAAATATTACAAAACGGTAATTAACTACAGAAAGGGAGGGCGAGAATTCCACCAAGCCTCTCACAGCAGCCCTTTCCACATCAAAACACCCCACGCTAATTAATTAATTAACACTAATTATCAGTGCCCAATCATTAAACCTCTGCACGTCTCCGGCAGGTATCCGCCGAAGAACAGATCTCCTTCCTCCATTATCCTTCAGGTTTGAGCAACAGAGCTCCTTCCTCCATCATCCAAGTGATTTTTTCGAAGTGATTTTCAATTGTTCAGGCCCTGCTAGCAAGCAATTAGGCAGCAATATATCAGAGCAGGAAGTGGAAGAAGTGATGGGTTGAAGTGGAAAAAATATATATATGAAGAAGAGTCAGAGAAAGAATGAACAGATAAGAATCCTAGAGAAATAACTTAAATACAAACAAATTAACATAAAAATGGAATTGTGTTATTCCTAATTAAAGAAGAAATGACCATCATCTAGAATCCTAGAGAAGACATACTAATATAGAATTTAAAATTGCATTTTTATAACAGTTGAGATTCATGGCAATACCAAGTGATGAGGAAAATGCACATATACAATCATGAGCTGATTTCTAAGGATTTGGTGATTGGATCTAAGAATCACCACCATCAATGAACTTGTGGAGAGTATTCATAGAATTCCTAAAAAAAATCTTCAGAGCGATCAAACATATATTATTCGTGAAGAAATGGCCTCATTATTTTCTATTTGAGTTATCTAATGTCTCATACTCTCATCATCCATCTCTTCCAAAAAATAACAAAAATATTAACACCCAGGGAAATATTGAAAAAAGGGTGCAAGTATGAACTATCCCGTGGAGTTCATCAACTATTGTAGTTGAAATAAAACAGCAGCATCTGCAGTCCAATAAAACTGCAGCAGCTGCAATCCAATAGAATTGCAATTACTACAGTTCAGATTGAACTACAGCTATTGCAGTTTCGATCAGCTACAATTTAGATCATCTCTTTTTTGTTCCCTATTTTCACCTTGTAATTTCACGTGCAAGTGAAGCTACTAAACAATTTCAGGTGCATGTCCTCATAATATTTTCTTGGAGAAATCCCCAATTGAATATTTATTGATTAGCAACGCATTGCATAACGACGCCCTTTATTATTAATTTAACCATGTAAGCTCAGAGAGAAACAATGATTGAGAAATTATGTTGTAACACAATTCTGACTTATCACCTCTTACTGAAGAAAATATAAACAATAATCTAAAGCTAAATCGTGGAGTCCATGTTGCATGATCTTTACTGCACCAAAGATTGAAGTGAGGGAGTTGGGCATACCTATGCAGTGTAGTGGCTTGGAGAAGGGGAGATGATCCGCATCGTTGGAAGGAGGCGATGAAGGTGTAGAGTAAGACATCTGCAATACAAAGAAATACATGCAGAGGAGCTTCTATACAAATTCTAATGGTGTGCCGATCCAAAAGATGTGTTAAGAAAATCTAAAGCTAAATGGTCTGCAAATCCAAAAGATGCTAAATATAAAGCTAAACTTGATAACACAATCAAGCAACTGACATGCATACAGATCTTTCAACAATTTAAACTAATTTGTAGAGAGGAGGCGAGTTGCATGGATTCCGAAACAAATATACAGTAATCATGAAAATCCTTTGATATAAAATATTTGTTGAATGCAAGCTTGTACATGTGAAATGCCGAAACAACTATAATGCAAATTGCACTGCACTTCTTATAGTTGCAGTCCAATTTTCACTGCGTTGAAGTTCGCTGCAATACAAACTATAGTTTGCAGTACACTGCACTGTTGCAGGGTAAGTGTAATGCATTGCAACAACTTCATAATTGGAATAAAAAAAACAACTATCAGTGCAAAAGTAAAATAGCTATTTACCATTGCCATGAAAAAAACAACACGACAAAAGGCTTAGCGTGAAGTAAAAATATCAATTGAAGATAGTTTACACACTGCAATCTATTCATCTTATAAGTTCTCACAGAAATAGTAAGAAAATTTGCTAAATTCAAATATAATGATAAGAGCTTCCCACTCCAATTCAATCATTTTATGTCACCATTCTTCATTGAGAAATGACATGCCTACAGGCATCAAACTGATTAGCAGGAAATCATCAAACAAAGCATATGCAAACCATCGAAACAGGAATGTTAGGAACAAATATAGAGCTCTTATAAATATGTAAATATCTCAAACAATAAATAAACCCATATTCATTAATTATTGAGGCGTGGTCATGCTCCTACGGGACAAATGAAGAGAAGCAAATTGAAGCATATGCTCCCAGCGGCTTCCATATGACAATGGAGTTCAATCTGGAGGCTTCACCGGCACTACACATAAAATAAAAATGCAAAAAGTAAACAAAAGTTTAGCCCAAACATAACAACTCTACGGATATAATAAAAATGAAGCTTTCCACTACGGAAGTTGTATGATACTAGTCTACTATACCATTAAAATCTTCTAACTTCTTGGCATGCAATACCAAGAAAAATACTGACTAATAATTCTATTAATTTGACGGTGAATTTGAGACTTGGGGAGAGAAAGCCAAACAATTTGATTTTGGTTTTAAAATTACAAAAACATCAAACACTCTACAACAATTTGATTTTGCCTCTCCCTGAACAATGAATCAAATGCCTGGATTAGCAAATAGAGGTTTGAGAAGAAATGCTAGAGAAAAAAAACGCAGAAATAGAGGTTTGGGAGGAAGGCACCTAAAGGAAGATCACAACAATGGTGGAGGAGGAAGGCACTTGAAGGAAGCTGAGCTGATAACAAACATAAAAAATATCAAAACTTCAACAACAAAATGATTTCTAAACCATTGCAAACATAAAACATTGCAAACTAAACAATACTGAAATATTGGAATAGATTTGATTAAAATCATAAATAACAAACTTGTAAAGCAAATTATTCCAAGAAACGTTAAATGGGAATGTATCAAATTCTCTGTTTGTATTAATGCCAAAAAAATCCATTTCTCTTGCTCGTGGACTCAAGAGCCACATTCTCATTTGCTACCAAGGAAAAATAACTGAAATCGATACTATTTTTTAGAAAAGATACAAATGAAAATAGATCAAAGAATCATAAAAAAATAAACGAAGGACTTGTGAATTGAGTTCAATGGAGTTACTTCTTCTTTGAAGAACATAAATAAGATATTAAACGTAGTACTAAACAATTTGGTCCAAAAAGAAATGCATACCTTCGAGTAATTGTACAGGTGGAATGATTACACAAAGCAAACAATTCAGCATGGCTGAAGCATGTCCTTAGGAGCATGAAACAAACTAATTTAACCCATCCAAACTTATCATAGAATCATCTTCAACGTCTAATAAATGGTATAGAAGTAATGAAGTCTCTCTCAAGCATTTATTCAAACATTTACCTTGCATCTTTCTTGCATACTTTTTGGACCAAATTGAGGTCAAGCCCTATTTTGAAGTAATGAAGTCTCTCTCAAGCATTTAATCAAACATTTACCATGCATCTTTCTTGCATACGTATGCATTTCTTTTTGGACGAAATTGAGATCAAGCCCTGTTTCCAGCAAGTGAAGTAAGTGTGTACATGATTATAATCTAGAATCAGAATATGAAAATGGGAAAGAGAGAAGACCGAAGTCATTTCTTTTTTCATATTCCTCCTCAATAAAACCCTCCACATTGATAATTAGGAGAAACCCAAAAAGGCAAGGTTAAGGTTCAGAAGGGTAGAAAGGTGAGGTTTCCTCGATTTGAAGAGAATCTGAAGCCAAGCACGGGCAATGGAAAAAATAAAAGATAAGGCAGTCTGCCAAGGGGGTCGAATAAATTTGTATGACCTGTTGTGAATGTAATATGAAGAGTGTGAGTTGGAGAGAGTGAGACAACAGGATTGAGAGAAAGAAGGCGATTACCTATGCCCCTGGCAGTAGATATTCGAAGGAGCTATGCGAAGAAGCCATGTGAAGCAGTTGTTTGAAGCAGAAGCTGGAGCGGAAGTTGGTGATGCCCTAGGCGAGAAAATATGAAACATCCATGTGATGAAATGTGGGAAAGGAGGTGGCGATGCCATGGGCGAGAATGTCGCTGACGGCGGAGTAGGAGAGATTACCTGATGTCGAAGTGGCGCCATTTTAGGATTTGGATGTTGAGACTACAGGGTTTCATCTGAAGATTGAGAAGGAGGCGCTTGTGCAGAAGCGGCATCGGGAGTTTATCAGAGAGCATCGTGAGGGGGAAGAGAAAATAAGAGCAAGCGCATGTCTTAGAGGAGGCTCTGTCGAGGGCGCTCTGTCGAGGGCTCTGGCAGGTCCTGGGGGCTCGATGGGAGGTAGCCGCTGCTTTCGGCGGGTGGCAGTCGAGGAGGAGAGGTGTCGTGCGGGAGGAGATGTGGGGTTTTTGCCTTGTTGTGCAGGAGAGGTGGCGCGCGTGGTTTTGCCAAATGGATGAAAGCAGGGGGTTAAATGATGAGCGGTTAAATTCCCAAAAAACCACGATTTTACTATGCTGGGTGTCAAATGATTAGGGTATTTCGGTCCAACAAATGTTTCACCATCCTTGCTTTTGCCCTCCCTTATATAATAAAGATATATGTGTGTGTGATTGTGGACTTGGATTATTTACCTAGTTTTTTTCTTATTTCTTGTTGTCCTAGTTGATCGTTCTTGCCGGCAGGATCGGCGTCTTGCGGAGGTGTCTAACTCATGTGTTAGCGTCACCGTAAGGCGGCAGTTCTGGGCATAAGATCCGGGAACTCTCCTGGTGCAGGAGATGGATCTTATAACTAGTATCACTTGAACAAAAGATCCAACGAGAAAGAAGTCCACAAAACCCTGAGACACCACCGCTTGAGTTAGTTTGAGGACAAACTAGCAGCGGAAGTAGTGGTGTGCGCATTGTGTAAAAATCACACAAAATAGTCCATTAATCAATGAGTTAGGCCAATCCAACTAGGTCATCATTCTAGTTTGACGCACCAAGACAATTTCATAGCATATACTATTCCAAAACTGACCTCGGGTATAGATTGATTAAAGGAATGAGAACACCCATGTGACTAAGAGAAGAACCTTACAGGGAAGTAGTTGCTTAAGGCTTAAACTTCGATGTCCCTACTTCTCTTACCAAGTGAGATTATAACTTCTTACCCAATGGATAGGATCGCCTCAAGTGATCAGTGCATGAAATCCATTAGTAAAATAACAAGAGACTCGAAAACTTAAATCTCCAAACCAACAACTACATTGCTTTGAACCAATCATCGTGACAAATACCAGAAATCGAATAAGGATTTGTGTTCAGTCAGATAAAGATTGGTGTTTGGAAAATGCCCATTTAGGGACTGCATATATACTAACCTTGAGAAGGGTGTGATAATTGGTAACCCCGAGGATCTTAAAGTACGTGGAATACCAATAGGTCTCAGGATGAGACTTTGATTCTAGGATCGGATACACTAAGGATTGAGTGCATATCTAGGACGAATATATCCTAATGATACCAAAGAAACTTAGCCCAAAATTCATGGGGGCTAATCCTTTTGGTTATTGGATTAGTTTAATTCCAACATGGATTTCCTAGACCTTTCATATGGAAAATGGTGTACATATAGCACCCAAATTGAACTTAGTGAATCCTGGAGTTCTACCAGTCCAAGTAGAATGAAATTTTGGTCATGCAAGAGTCATGCACAAATACATACACTGCCCAAAAATGGGAATTTTTGGAAAGACCTATGTTTAAATGATCGATAGAAAAACCTTTACTTAGGCCACACCAAGGTTGTTTCTACCCTAGTAAATAGACCATTTGCTCTCCAATTTTGATGCCCTTAGAGGCCTTAAAATGAAAAGTAGGCTGATATAGATTTTGTAGGGATTTGTGTCTACTACCTTTAGAAAGTGAGATCACCCCATTTGGAGCCCTACAACTCTCAGTAGGTCAGATTTAGTAAGGTTGGTTCTAGTGAAGGACATACCTTAAAATGTGAATAACTTTTACATAGTAAATGATATGAGGCTGATAATGTAACCATGCGTGTATGCACCCTACCCTAGATCTACTATATGCCCAAAGATCAGAATTGTTAGGGCACATTTCTCTATGGTTTTAGGTGGAATTTAATAAATCATACATGGTGCATAATATGAGTGATTTGGACTAAAATCACACCAAATCTCCTTGGGAGGGTGGTCATGCATATAATAGACCATGGTTAAAACTTTAGGTCAATTGTGTTGGAGCATGCGTTTCGCACTCCTCCGGTTTGATAATAACAAAGTCCCTTTTGTATTTGATTCTATTTTCATTAATGGTGTGCAGATAACAGGTATGTGATATTCACATTGCTGCTGGAGCTAAAATTGCATGTGGGAAAAATTCACTGTCGGAAAATTCCGACAGCCACTATCGCCCAGGCGACAGCAGAGAAGTTACAACTACTTCCCTCCAGCGGCAGTTTTGCGCTGTCGGAATTCCGACATCGATGTCGCCCAGGCGACAGCTCCACGATTCCACCAACTGCCCACGACTTCACCCACGACAGCGGCAGTTTTGCGCTGTCGGAATTCCGACATCGATGTCGCCCCAGCGACAGCTCCACGATTCCAGCAACTGCCCACACGACGGCTCGACGGCACGACCGAGGCAGTTTGGCGCTGTCGGAAATTTCCGACAGTGACTGTCGCCCAGGCGACAGTGAAAGTCTATAAAATGGTGCCTTTGGTTCGTGCATTCTAAGATTTTGAGATTTCCAGTCCCTACCTGAGTGCATACGAACCAGAGAGCTCCAGAACCTCCTCAACTCCTAATTGTGCAAAGAAGGATTGAAGATTGAAGACGAGATCGGGCGCGCTACTCCATCAACGATCATCTCAAGGCTTCAACAATCCATTCAGAGATCTGAATTTCTAGGGAGTTGACTTTTTCATATTGTATTTCATTTACTCATATTTCTTTTTGTATTGGGGAAGAAATCGTCGTCTTGCGAGCGGCGTCTAAGTCCTTGCGCGGCTTAAGGGAAAATCGCTTCCTTGTGCGGAGCGTCCAAGTCCTTGCGTGGCTTGGTGGGAAATCGTGGCCTTGTGCGCTACGTCTAGATCTTGGGAAGATCTAGAGGTTAGGCTTGGGCTTGGTCTTGGGAAAGACAAGCGATAGCCTTCCGATCCTTGGGAGAAGGATTGGTAAATCAAAATATTGTATTTCCATTTTATCATTGTGCCTTGATCTTAAGCATTGTTAAGATCATTTTTATTTGTATGCAAATTTCATGATAAATAAAATTATGATCTTTTCACTAATCGCAAATTTGTTTGCTTAAATTTTTATCTTAAAAATTTGTGCTTGGTGTTATACAAAAATTGCATTGTTGTAAAATTAATTTTTAAGAAACTTTTATTAAAGTGAAATTGTCTTAAAATTATTAAGTAAAAATTACAAATTTAAACACACCCTTATTCACCCCCCCCCCCCCCTCTAAGGGCGTCATACGATCCAACAAGTGGTATCAGAGCCAGGATACTCCAAAACGGTTTTACCACCGGGAGTAATGGCGCACAACGATCACGCGTTCGTTGAGGGGCAAGGAATTAGTAGGCCACCACTTTTCACGGGCACAGACTACAATTATTGGAAAACACGTATGCGTTGTTTTCTAATTGCTTTAGATATAGAAGTCTGGAATATGGTAGAAACTAGTTACACTTCTCCAACATTTGTTGTAGGAGATGTAACTATGGAAAAACCCAAAGACAAGTGGGATGAAAATGATAAATTAAAATGCAAAAACAATGCAAAGGCCATGAATGCCTTATTTTGCGCACTAGATCGCACCGAGTTTAATAGAGTCTGTGCTTGCGATACTGCTTTTGATATTTGGAATCTTTTGGAAATTACTCATGAAGGTACTTCGCAGGTAAAGGATTCAAAGCTATTTCAATTGGAGTCAGAGTTCGAAAGATTCAAAATGGAAGTGGATGAAGAAATTGACACAATGTACACTCGATTCACTAAAATCGTGAACGATTCAAAAGTGTTGGGTAAGGTCTTTTCAAATGGAGATTTAGTTAGAAAAATCTTAAGATCACTTCCCCCGAAGTTCAATCCAAAAGTGACTGCAATTTCTGAGTCACATGATCTTAAGACATTAAAATTGGAGAGTCTCATTGGGAATCTAAAAACCCATGAAGTGGAGTTGAAGATTCAAAGCCAAGAATATAATTTGCAGCCCAAAAAGAAGAGCTTGGCGTTGAAATCTAAAAAGGAATTTGAGAGTGAGACTGAAGAAAGTGATGAAGATGAAGAAGGATTGTTTGTGAGAAATTTTAAGAAGTTTATGAGAAATCTGGAGAGGAGAAACTCATTTAAAAAGTTTTTCAAAAAGAAGGATTTTGCCTACCAAAAGGGCAAAGGAAAAATGGAGAATGAAGAGGAGCGTCCGCCACCGGAGTGCTACCATTGCAAGAAGATTGGTCATATCAGAAGCAAGTGCCCAAAGTATCTGAAAGAGCAAAAAGCAAAGAGGCACGATAAAAAGAAGAAAGTGTTAAAGGCAGAGACTTGGGATGATTCTTCGTCTGGTGAAGAAAGTGATCCCTCAACACAGGAGGAAGAGGAGGCTAATCTATGCTTGATGGCAAAAGACAGCATTACATCTGAAGACGACTGCAGTGTCCAAAGCGACACTGAGGTAACGCCTCCATCTTATGATGAGTTATATTCTGAATTTATGAAAACATGCAGAGTTTTAAATAAAAGCTTAAAGAAAATTGATTTTCTAAAATCTGAAAATAAAGGTCTTTCAAAAGCAAATAAAAAACTATCAAATGAGTTGGAATCTATTGGGAAAGAGAAAATATTTTGTCAAGAGTGTGATCATTCTTCGACAAGGATAAAAGAACTTGAAACTACTATTTCTAAGTCCGATCAAAAATTTGATCTACTTGTAAAAGAGAAAAAGGACTTAGAAAAAGTTGTTAAAACTTCTCATTCTCAATTAGATAATTATAAGAAAATTTTTGCAAATAGATGTGGCATGATAGTAAAAGAAAATTCAATTCTAAAATCCAAAGTAAATGAGTTGATCATGGCAATTGGAAAATTTGGTATTGGAAAAAAATCACTGGATATGCTATTAGCCAACCAATGCCATGGTACAGCAAAATTTGGACTAGGATACATTTCTGGAAGCTCTGGGGGCTGTCGGAAATTTCCGACAGCTACTGTCGAAACCGGCGACAGCTCCAGGTTCAGAAATCTTATTTCTAAAAATACAAATTTTTCTAAGTCCACACATAAAGATGCTTCCACCAGCAAGAGTCCAGAGAAACCATTGAAAAATGGTTCCTCACCATTCATTGTGTGTGACAAATGTCATCGATTTGGTCACATCTCGGGCTCATGTTGGAAGAAAGGAAAAGCTACTGTTAAACAAATCTGGGTACCTAAGGCGTCCACCTATACAATGGGATCGACCACTTGGGTAACCAGATCTTTACTCTCATCATCTTTTTAGGTATGCGTACAGGCTAGGAACAAGAAAGACGTGTGGTATTTGGACTCTGGATGTTCAAAACACATGACGGGCGATAAATCAAAGTTCCTTAGCCTGGAGATGAAGAAAAGTGGAACAGTGACATTTGGAGATAATGGAAAGGGTAAAGTCAAAGGCATTGGAGTAGTAGGTAACGAAGAATTTAAAATTTCAAATGTTTTATATGTTAAAGGTTTGAAACATAATTTAATTTCTATTAGTCAACTATGTGATAAAAATCTAAATGTTTTATTTGACTCTAGCTCAAACCTTTGCAAAATTATTGATTCTAAAACAAACGAAATCGTACTTACTACACCAAGAATAAACAATGTCTATACGATCACTTTTCATGATTTATCTCATTCTACACTTAAATGTTTCATTTCAAAGAATGATGAACTTGAATTATGGCATAGGAGACTAGGACATTCTAGTGCTAAACGCATAGTAAAGCTTTCTAAAAATAAAATAATAAAAGGATTACCAAATTTGAATGGAAAGCTATCCTCATTATGTTCACCATGCCAAAAGGGAAAATTTACAAAATCATCTTTTAAAAGCAAAAATGTCATTTCTACCACTAGACCTTTGAATTTATTACATATGGACTTGTTTGGTCCAATTTCTACACAAAGTCTAGGAGGTAGAAAATATACGTTTGTTATTATTGATGATTATTCTAGATTTTGTTGGAGTTTGTTTTTATATTCAAAATCTGATGCCTTTGATGAATTTGTAAAACTAATTTCACGTATTCAAAATGAAGTTGATCTGAAGGTAAAATGCATTAGATCAGATCATGGAGGAGAGTTCGATAATGAAAAATTTATTTCATATTGTAATGATTTTGGCATAAAACATGAATTTTCCGCTCCACGCACACCACAGCAAAATGGTGTAGTGGAGAGGAAAAATAGAACACTCCAAGAATTAGGACGTACTATGCTTTGTGAATTTAAATTGCCAAAATATTTTTGGGCCGAAGCAGTTAGTACGGCATGTTATATCATTAATCGTGTCATGATTCGTCCCACATTACAATTAACTCCTTATGAAATTTATTTTCAAAGAAAACCAAATGTATCTTACTTTAAAGTTTTTGGTTGTAAATGCTTTATTTTGAATACAAAAGATAACTTAGGAAAATTTGATGAAAAATGTGATGAAGGAATTTTCATTGGTTATTCTTCAACTAGCAAGGCCTATAGAGTATATAATAAGAGAACAAAAATAGTTGAAGAATCTATTCATGTTAGGTTTGATGAGTTTGCTTCATGTGTAGAAAGGAAAATTACAGGAAAAGAAGATGAACTCCTTCCCACGGTGGAGAATGATGAAGAAGAACTTGGAGAAAATGAAGAAGAAAAAGGAGAAGAAAGAGAAGAAGAAGAAGATAGAGAAGAAGAAGAAAGAGAAGGGTATGTACCTCCAACCGAGCTACAATTCTCAAAAGATCATCCGCAAGAACTTGTTATTGGAGAACCATTATGTGGGGGTACGCACGCGTTCTAGTTTACATGAAACCTTTTCAAATTTATGTTTTGTCTCAAATATCGAACCAAAAGATGTTGCCACCGCTTTAAATGATGAATCTTGGTTTCTAGCTATGAATGAAGAACTTAATCAATTTGAAAGAAATAAAGTTTGGATTCTTGTTGATAGACCTAGTGATCATCCAGTGGTAGGAGTCAAATGGATTTTCAAAAACAAATTAGATAGTGACTCTAGGGTCACTAGAAACAAAGCTAGGCTTGTAGCGAAAGGATATAATCAAATTGAAGGGGTAGATTTTGATGAAACTTTTGCACCCGTAGCACGATTGGAAGCAGTTAGAATTTTTGTTGCATTTGCTAGCCATAAAAGATTTAAATTATTGCAAATGGATATTAAAACTGCATTTTTAAACGGGTTGATTAAAGAAGAAGTTTATGTTGAACAACCCCCAGGATTTATAAATGAAAAATTTCCTAATCGCGTATATAGATTGCTAAAAGCTTTGTATGGTTTAAAACAAGCACCACGAGCATGGTATGATAGATTGACTATATATTTATTACAAAATGGTTTTAAAATGGGTGGTGTTGATTGTACACTCTTCATTAAGCAAGTAAATGATGATTTAATTGTTTTACAAATTTATGTTGATGATATTATTTTTGGAGCCACTAATGAAGAGTTGTGTAACTATGTTGTAAAAATGATGGAAAGTGAATTTGAGATGAGTATGGTAGGGGAATTAAAATATTTCTTAGGATTTCAAATTGTTCAAAAACATGATGGAGTTTTTATTAACCAATCAAAATATATTCATGATGTCTTAAAACGATTTGGATTTGAAAATCTCAAACAAGCAAATACTCCTATGAGTGTATCTTTAAAATTAGGAAAAGATGAAACTGGAATATCAATAGATCAAACTTTATATAGAGGCATGATAGGTTCACTTTTATATTTGACTGCTTCTAGACTGGATATTATGTTTTCAGTTTGTTTATGTGCTAGATTTCAAACCGATCCCAAAGAATCACATTTAAAAGCGGTAAAAAGAATTTTTAGATATTTAATTGGCACATCTAAACTTGGTTTGTGGTATCCTCATAGCGATGATTTTACACTTTTTGGTTATTCTGATTCTGATTACGCCGGTTGTTCACTAGATAGGAAAAGCACTAGTGGCACTTGTCACTTTTTAGGCCCTTCACTCATTTCATGGTCGAGTCGGAAACAGAATTCTGTTGCCCTCTCAACCACCGAAGCCGAATACATCGCACTGGGTAGTTGTTGTGCACAAGCCCTTTGGATGAAACAAACCTTAGAAGACTTTAATATTAAACAACAAACTATTGAATTATGGTGTGATAATAAAAGTGCAATTGATTTAACACACAACCCGGTCCATCATACAAGGTCTAAGCATATTGATGTGAGACATCATTTTATTAGAGATCATATTAAAAATAACCACATAAAAATTTCATTTATAGGCACGGATAATCAACTAGCGGATATATTCACTAAACCTTTACCGGATTCCCGTTTTTCTATGCTTAGGCTAGAATTGGGAATTCTAGACATTTCACAATGAATATATCACATTTTAAAGCCTATAACAAAAAAAAAAATTTATTATCACAAAACATAAACAATGTAAATACAAAAATGCCAAAATTATAAAAACCAAAACATCAAATTTCAAAAAAAAAAAAAAAAACCTTAACAAAATTCAACATCACTAACATTAAATCAATAGTGTTCACATCAAAACAGTAGCACAAACTTAAGGATCAAGTTCTTTAAACAAAAAAAAAACAGAAATTTAAAGAAGTTCACTGTCGCCCAGGCGACAGTGGATGTCGGAATTTTCTGACAGCTCCCAGCAGCAGCAGCAACATAAAACTACTCTGAATCTTCATAACCAGCCCCGCTGCTCTCTGGACAATCTTCTGGAGGTCCTCATCTCACGGCTTTGCCTCGGCGAGTCCGCCTCACCGATTGGCGCAGGCGGTTCTTCGTCCGGTACTTGCCATTCTGCCTCCTCCTCCGGCGTTGGCTTCAACTTCAGACCTTTGACGAGAAACTTCATAAATTTCTGCATTCGACTACGATCCTTTTTCACTTCCTTTTTGTGATCCTCTAACGAATCACACAAATCATCAATGGACTCCCTTAGTGATCCATGCCCTAGAAATGCTCGGCTCTCTAATCTCAATTCCCGGTTGAGCTTTTCTAAGCGGCTTCTTCCCTTTCATTGAACCCGTAAAATAAATTTCCGGATAACAATCATCAAGATACGAATCTTGCACAATCCATCCATACTTCTTATAAAGTACACGCTGAATTACCAACCCCATTGGCAGCGTATGCACCTTCACCCATCTTGGATGTTTCAATCTGTACGTATACCTAATCTGGGAGAGTATGAAGTCTGCCATATCAAAAGGCTCATCCTCCATAATATAGTACGTAAAGAGGGTCAACTGCGCAGTAATGCTTCTTGTGTCTCCACTCTTCAACATCACCGAATTCCTTAATATATCTTGGACTAAGTAAGCATCCGGTGTAAGTGAGGTAACTTCAGTGGTAAGAGTTTTCTTTTGATTCCCATGTAAACTCATGTTTACTAGGGTCCAATCTCTATCCTTCCGATAATTCTCCACTATATCAGGCATATTCTCACTCATTACTAGTCCAAATTCCTCTCGTAGATCAACATGTGTTATTTCCACATGTTGACCTTGGATCCTTGATCTCACACCTCCATCCAATTCCGTAACATTTGGGTCTTCCAAATGGTTATAAAATTCACGAATTAAAAAGGATGAAAACCCCTCTGGTGAGATTATTGAGAGAATACCTGCCTTCGCAAGACGATCATAAATATGATCATGTTTTGGCAAATCAAATTCGATGTATTTGGACACCCCAACAATAGCCTTCTCCACTCCGGAATAAACTTGATATGAAGTATGTGCATCTTCCGAAGTACTCTTTCGAGCTTTGGAGCTGGAAGCCATTCTGCAATAAAATACAAAAATTTTGCTTAAAACAGATTTTTTATTGTGCACTGGAACACTGTCGCCCAGGCGACAGTGGCTGTCGGAAATTTCCGACAGCCCTCCAAGTGATTTTATCTCAGAATTTTTCCTAAAACTTCCAGATCTACTCATACTAAATGTTATTTCAACATCAAGTTTTAAAAAAAAAAATTAATCTATTTTTTTTAAATTATCAAATTCTACAAATCTTTCACTATTCAACATCTTCCATCTTCTTCTCTAACCTAGATCTACAAAATTTTTTTTTGCAAATACACAAATGAAAACCTTTATCACAAAATCAAGAGAAATTTCACAAAGCTAGACATTTAAGCAAAGATCCACCAAGATCCTATAGTTTTAAAACTAGATCTACATTTTATTCAAATCAAAAATTTCCAAACCTCCACCATTAATCAAAAATCAACATGAAAACTATTTTTTCCTTCTTCTCTACTATCAAAATTAAAAAGCCCTAAAAATTTGGAGTTAAAAACACAAAATCAAAAAAAAAACCCATACCTTGGATCTAGGGTTGTCGCCGACTTCCGACAGCCTTCCTCTCGTTTTTCACTCCAGGAAATGATGCACAATGTGTTTTGACTCGGTCCCCAGCCTTATTTATACTTTTGGCTGTCGCCCAGGCGACAGTGAGTGTCGGAAATTTCCGACAGCTCCAATTTTTGTAAAAACTTCAATTCTGGGTCCCTTTGATGATTTACAATAGTTATATGTCATTATTAATGCTTCACCTTATGAATTGATGACAAACCATGTGTTATTTATTCAAAAAAAAATGACTTACATGTTTATATGATTTCATTTCCAAGCTATCATCGTATTGACACTTCTACTTAGTTGTATAGACCATTGGAAATTGTTTTCGCATGCCTCTAAGTATGAGAAATTGTTTATCTATCATAATGAACTATCATGTTCACTTCTTTTGATCAATACGTATGTCGTTTTATTTAAAATATACATGGATCATATTTGTTTTCACATAATACAATAGCATTTCTTAAATACAACTTTCAACATTGATTTGTTAGCACAACAAAATATACACCATCTTTTGCGATTCAAGTGAATTCGGAGATCCTTGGTCAATTTAAAAAAAAAAAAATTTCAATATATCAAAATTACGATATCACAACATCTGTGATAAAACAAAAAAAATTAAAATAACGACAAGGATACTCCACCAAGCACTACTTACCCTCCTGATAAGTCTTAATGAGCATTGTGAGGTTAAGCACCTTGGAAAGAATTGTAAAGTGTCTTGTGCAAAAGAAACATGGTTTTCTATTCATCTTGTGCTATATCTTCAACGTCAAAGTTGCCTTTATATGCTTTTATTATGTTATACATTTTAATGATCATATAAATTAAATAACTTCATATGTTTGATCTAAGTATCACATTTACACATCATTATGTTATATAAACATTCATCTCATGAGAATTGGACCGAAAATATTCCATATATCTATACACTATTGTGTCTTTCTATGATACTTTCAAATGACCTTACTCATATTGAAGTTACTTTTCTTTCATATACTTCATATGGCTATACCGTCACTTCATAGGCTTATTCATACTATGGCATATTCCTATTATTTCATGGACTTCAATTATTACCATCAAATTGCTTCCGCTTACTCTACAATTCTATATCCTATCCCTTAAAAGCTACTCTTTTATTTAATATTCACTTTTGCTAATACCAAAAGGGGGAGAATTTAAAGTATAAAAAGAAAAATCACAAATATATCACTCCTAAATATTCCACCTACACATTACATCATATATTTAAGGGGGAGCATATATTAAGGGGGAGCATATATTTAGGGGGAGCATTCATTTAGGGGGAGCCTTCACCTAAAAGGAGAGTATTTATTTTAAAAGAAATATATCAAGGGAGATTATTTATTTTAAGAGAAATATATCATGTTATATTTGTGCACACACCAAATGTCTAAAATCAACAATCTAAATAGACATGTTTTCTTTTTATACGGATTTGTTATTATCAAAAGGGGGAGATTGTTGGAGCATGCGTTTCGCACTCCTCCGGTTTGATAATAACAAAGTCCCTTTTGTATTTGATTCTATTTTCATTAATGGTGTGCAGATAACAGGTATGTGATATTCACATTGCTGCTGGAGCTAAAATTGCATGTGGGAAAAATTCACTGTCGGAAAATTCCGACAGCCACTGTCGCCCAGGCGACAGCAGAGAAGTTACAACTACTTCCCTCCAGCGGCAGTTTTGCGCTGTCGGAATTCCGACATCGATGTCGCCCAGGCGACAGCTCCACGATTCCACCAACTGCCCACGACTTCACCCACGACAGCGGCAGTTTTGCGCTGTCGGAATTCCGACATCGATGTCGCCCCAGCGACAGCTCCACGATTCCAGCAACTGCCCACACGACGGCTCGACGGCACGACCGAGGCAGTTTGGCGCTGTCGGAAATTTCCGACAGTGACTGTCGCCCAGGCGACAGTGAAAGTCTATAAAATGGTGCCTTTGGTTCGTGCATTCTAAGATTTTGAGATTTCCAGTCCCTACCTGAGTGCATACGAACCAGAGAGCTCCAGAACCTCCTCAACTCCTAATTGTGCAAAGAAGGATTGAATATTGAAGACGAGATCGGGCGCGCTACTCCATCAACGATCATCTCAAGGCTTCAACAATCCATTCAGAGATCTGAATTTCTAGGGAGTTGACTTTTTCATATTGTATTTCATTTACTCATATTTCTTTTTGTATTGGGGAAGAAATCGTCGTCTTGCGAGCGGCGTCTAAGTCCTTGCGCGGCTTAAGGGAAAATCGCTTCCTTGTGCGGAGCGTCCAAGTCCTTGCGTGGCTTGGTGGGAAATCGTGGCCTTGTGCGCTACGTCTAGATCTTGGGAAGATCTAGAGGTTAGGCTTGGGCTTGGTCTTGGGAAAGACAAGCGATAGCCTTCCGATCCTTGGGAGAAGGATTGGTAAATCAAAATATTGTATTTCCATTTTATCATTGTGCCTTGATCTTAAGCATTGTTAAGATCATTTTTATTTGTATGCAAATTTCATGATAAATAAAATTATGATCTTTTCACTAATCGCAAATTTGTTTGCTTAAATTTTTATCTTAAAAATTTGTGCTTGGTGTTATACAAAAATTGCATTGTTGTAAAATTAATTTTTAAGAAACTTTTATTAAAGTGAAATTGTCTTAAAATTATTAAGTAAAAATTACAAATTTAAACACACCCTTATTCACCCCCCCCCCCCCTCTAAGGGCGTCATACGATCCAACAAATTGGACCTTAGAAAGTTAGTTTACTTCACAAGCAAGTGTAAGGATATTGGTGTGCTTATAACACGACCATGTAACACTAGGTCTACATGAGAGTTTAAGGGTTATGAGACAATATCCCTTGGAGAAAATCATAAGCTTTTGGGTTGATTTCCCTTAGAAATTGGAATTTATGTGAATTTTCATATAGACCTTAAAGGAGAATTTTAGAGTCAAAACTTTCTAAAAAGACATACAGTTATGAGATTCACTTAAAAGAGCGAGATCACACTATGTAGATTTTTGGTGGGATTTTTTATGATAATATAGTTCATTAATCATTAATTCTTCAATTATCCCAATTTACTTCATCCCATAATTAAGTAAGCTAATGAACTTAAAGCTGCATGAAACTGGGTAATTGGAGTTATGAGACCACCTAAGACCTCTGGAAATTTTGTTAGAATTAATCCTCGAGTAAATAACAAGCTTCCTTCACAAAGTAGTATATGGACCTATAGTTTGATAAATTAATTCCTTGAATTATTGATATTAAAATGCTAGGAAATTTTGTACAAGGTCCTTTTATATCAATATGAAGCTATGGAAATTTTATTTGATTCAATCTCTGAGTAAACTTCATACTTCATTCACAATGTGCAATTTGAGTTATAATTTAGAATATTCATATCTGGAATAATTGACACTTGAATATTTTAAAGATCTGGACATAATCTTGTGATAATATTATACACCTCTGGTAATTTCCTGGAATTTATGTCCATATATATATGGTACTCCCTTCACAATGTAGTGTTTGAGGTTATAACCTAGGAAACTCAGATCTCGAATTATTGATACAAAATAGCTATAGAAACTTGTGCATGAACTTTTGATAACAATATGAACTTATGAAGATTTTGATGGAATTTATGGTTACACATTTTTGATACTTCCTTCGCAAAGTAGAATGTGAGCTTATAATTTGAGAAATTCATACAATGAATTACTGTTGATGGCTTGTTATAGAATTTTGTATATAGACTTTTTATATAAGTAGAAAGATCTGGAAATTTGTTGGAATGAATTACTGAGAAGACGTCGTATTTACTTCACAAAGTGGAACCTCAAAATATAATTTAAAGGATGGATATGTTGAAACACTGACGATGATATAATATAACAATTACCAGATAGTCATGTGATATCATTATAGATAATCTTGAGACTTTTCATCTTTAAGAGCATGGAACCTTGTGGACCCGAACTTGAATTTCGGGGACAAAATTATTTTTTAGTTTATTGGGATTTGTAACATCCCATTCCCTTCTAGACCCTTTGGGTTATGGTTAGGGTTGGAGTTGTGAGTAGAGTTCATGGTATGACCTTAGGTCAACCAAAACTTAGGAAAACTATTATAAGCACCCCCAAAAGTGCACACGTCAACCTAGGCCAATCTACTTCAAATTGGATTCAACAACTCAAATTGAGCTTGCAAATTGGCTCCTAACCCTAAGAGAACTCAAGTGACCCAAAAGCCCCATCATTGGGCCACCAAGTTTGGCCAAATTGACCAAATCAACTTTAGGTCAAAATAGGTTAACATAGGCCAATACAACATAATTGGGTCAATTAGACTTGATAGGATCAAATTGACCCCACCACTGGATGGTAAACCTCTAAAGGAGTGCGATGGACCCAAAATCCCCATCATGGGGTCACCAATTGGTCCAATTTGACCAAAGTCAAACTTTGGTCAACATAAGCCAATCCTTCATCAATGGGTTCAATAGACACCCAAAACATGAAATTAACTTCACCCCTAGTCCTAGAACATCATGGGGGACCCAATAGACCCAAAAGCTCCGTCATAAGATCATCAAATTGACCAAATTGACCAAAGTCAACTTTTCCCCAATTTTGGTCAAAATCACACATATTGGCTAAATTGGCCCAAATAGGGCACCACCATGACCCAATCAACATTGGGTGGTGTCAAGGGACTCAAGAACAACACATTGGAACAGACAACTCACTAATTGACTAAGTCAACCCCAAAGTCAACGTAGGTCAAAATTGGGCTAAAAAGGCCATTTGAATCAATTAAACCAAGCCATATGGGCTAAGGCCTCAATAGGAGGCCCAAACTGCAGCCCATGACCTAATTACCTTGCATTCCACTAGAAATTAGGAGGAGATAACATGCAAGAGGCTAATTTGAACTTTCCCCCAAATTCAAGAGAGGACAAAGGAGGAAATCATGGATTGAAAGCCACTTGTCCCTACTCTCCTCTTCCCAAGCCTCCCACTGAGCTCCAGCAGTGATTCCCAGCCTAATTCCAGCAGTGGGGGTGACAAATGGCAGCAAGGAGCAACATCCTATGCTTGGCCGAAATCACCCTAATGGCTGCCATGAATTAAGCCACCCTCAGCCCAAATTGACTTCACCATTAGCTTCAGAAGGTGGAGAGCATATGAAATCAAGCCTTGGATAATTTCAAATGGTGGAGGATTGAGATTTTGAGCAATCTCGCCGGAGAGGAGAAGATTCATGGCCAACCGCCGCTGCCACCGCCGTCAAGCTCCATTAATGTCCGGTTTCTCCTCCCCTCCCTTTGTGCTAGCTTCCCCTTCCTTTTTCAAAACCAACGAAGAAATGGTGATCCACCATTTTGGATTTTCCATGTTCAAGCTTGAAAAATGAAAACGGCGGGAGAGCTACACTGGCCACAGCCGACCGAGTTTTCACCGTCGGTCGGTAGCCCTACCTTGGACGGAGGGGGTGGATTAGGGGATTCGCCGTAAACTATTTGTGGCGGCCGAAATCCATGGCCAAATATGCTCCAGAAATTTGCATTTTTTCTGTTTTTTGGGTGCAGGGATGATGAATAGTAACATTAATAAATGTTGTATAGTTATTAAAATATATTACAAATGAACCCTGAACTTCAGTTAAATATTTAGTCCCCTTAGGCCCAGAACAAAAGAAATGATAAACATGAAAATTGTAGGCCTCGGACATAACTTTAATTTGCCACTGATTTCATGTCAATCGGAGCACGGTAGATCTCTTAGTACCATTTTTGGTGGGACTGGTCATAGAGTAGATCAGAAATTAGAATTGTAATATCTCTCCAATGGTAACTCCTATGAAGTTGAAATTTCGACCATGCATGTATATCCCCCAAGACTATCTTGTGTCAAAAATTTAGATTTTTAAGGGAAGACTTTTCTATAGTTTTATTCATTATTAGATTTATCAAATTAATGTGATTTAGGGAGCTAGACACCTCAAGTTGACCCCAAGTATTGGTGGCACACTTGTCATTTCATCAATTAGCCCTGGTAAATATTTGGGAGCAAAAAGACCACTGCATGTTTGGTAATTACACATGCATGTCTCTACTCAAAAGGCACTATGATGTGCCAATATCCAAAAGAGTTGTATTGTGTATTCATCTCGTATGGCTAAGTGTTGGCTCCTGAAATTTTGACCACACTCTCTTTATGGTAGAACACATTACCTCAGATAAATTTAGAATTTTGGTATCAAAATACTTAGGTATATAACTAATATGAATTATGTCACACTTCTTCATATATGAAATATTTATGGTAAAAAATGTTTGGAAAATTATAAAACTCTAGGTAAGATGTTTTTGGGTTATTGTTGTTGTATAGAAATTTTCTCAGAATTTTTGGAGGTTATGAAGAAGTACTTGATGAGTAAAGTCCTATTTGCACACCTTTTATATTAAATGGTTTTTATGCCATTATTGTGCCACTGTAATTTTCTCAGAATTTTTGAAGTCTTGAACTTGTACTTGATGTGTAAAACCCTAATTATACACCTTTTATATAAAATGGAAATTATGATCATAAATATTCTGAAAAATTACGAATTTTTGGAATCCATACTTTTATCATTTGTCACCTCTAGAAATTTATTTGGCAAGATTGAAACTACTGACATGGTACTTCCTTCACATTTTGGAAGATGTCAATTGATTAATGAATTTTCAACAGGGGTCAAACTTATAGGAAATATATGAAAATTCTGGTCAACCTTTAAATTATCCATTATGAACCTCTAGTAAAAATTAGAACTCATATGGACATGATATGGATAAGATTGCATCATAGGAATCAAATCTTGTTCAATCTCATTTTGGTCTGCGGTTAGTAAAAACCTCATGTGAGGATTTAACCAACAAGATCACATAGAAAATTAGCAAGATTGGATTATAACAGTAACATATAATTTATATCAGCCCCTAGAAGTTATTGAATCTTTGTAGTACATTCATACTATGGTTTATGGAATAATTAAGAATCATATCGCACTATACCTAAAAGGGGCAATTATCACCTTAGGAGGTCATGATGATTATTCAGCACGGTGAAGTATTCAAGAAATATCTTTAGGGTATGATTAGAGACATTTGAGATTCATAGAAGGCCTACACCATTTAGAGGATGGGAGATCTTAAGTGTTGAGCATCGTTCAAGAGAACATTTGTTTAGAAATAGGGTGAAGGTTAAGACATAAAACATCTAAGTCATAAAGAGTAATAAGGAGAGTGGGACTTTAGAAAAGGTAGCCACCAATAAAAGTAAATGTCTTGGAAAGGGGGATTTGGATTTCAGCCCATCACATTCCCTAGTACCGTTGCGAGCTCTTCACCGGGTAAACCTCAGGAAGTCCAAGATTCACCCTATACTTCTAAGTATAATAATAATTAGACATGAGTATTCTATCTAAATGAATAAGAGATATGATAAACTCCATCCTGAGTTAAGGGATGGGAAGTGGTTTATCAGGACGAATGGTTCTGCCAGCTGGAGGCTCAGGAGGTTGTATATCAGGATGGGATGGTCCTACGAGATGGAGGCTCGGGAGGTTGTATATCAAGATGGGATGGTCATGCATAAGAACAAATTAGTGGCGGGTCTTCGGTACTGGACTGGTCAGTCACACTGATGGCAATACGTTGAGTTAGGCGGGTGTGAGGGTTTAAGGGGCAAGTAGGATGTTTATACTACGGTCCAGAGGATGATCCACGAAAATGCACACCTGACCTCAAAGACTGGTGGTTACCAGCAAAGAGTACGCAAGACTCTAGAGAGCTCCTAGGATGTGTACAGAGTCATACAAAGGTTCTAGGCCAGGTAGTGTGTATACCCGCCTAGGAAGTGGAGTTTCCCGCTCCACTACTGTCGTAGCCACAATGGTGGTACCAGAGAGTGAAGCTAGCTCCAAAAATCAGGAACTAATGTTCTGTGATCACAGAGTCATGTGGGTGAGTTGCACTTGTTTGAATCATATCATGGCATTCATATCATATCATACGTAAACCTTAGAACATAATTTTTAGACTCTTATCATATAAATTAGTATTGGCTCTTTTATATGATAAGTTATAATTCTGGAAATCTTAACCTATAAGTTTGTATGGGCATTCATATAAGTTAAGATACTCATATGATGGTAGTATACTTTACTTGTTTACTTTACATGCATTGTACTACCTTACTTACTGCTTTACTTACTACCTTTCTTCCTGCTCATATATACTGCTAGTTAGGTATTTTACATGTTTTACTTTATATACCTGCTAGCGTAGAATTCATGTCACCTGCTTGTTTCTATTACCCATTGTTGTCCTCCACTTCCTTCCTCCCGCACGGTGCCTAGGAGTTGTCGGGGGAGGCGGGGACAAAATAGGCTTAGTCTTTATGACTAACGGTCGGTTGTCACCGTAGGAGTTCGAGGAGCTGGAGCACCAGCATGACCAGACAGGACGTGATGGCAAGATTTGAGGAGCAGATGTCGTGCATTACTTCTACCACGAGACATCTGCCAGATGATGAGAGTGTTTAGCTTCCGCATAAATATGTAGTGAGAGAGAGAGTTTATTTTGTTGTCTTTTCATTCGGACATGTACTGGGCATAAGCCCTTATTATTTATTTTGTACTCATTGATGGACTTGTATACTTTCTTTATGAAATATATATATGTGTGTGATTGTGGACTTGGATTATTTACCTAGTTTCTTCTTATTTCTTATTGGCCTAGTTGGTCGTTCTTACCGGCAGGATTGGTGTCTTGCGGAGGCTGCTAACTCATGTGTTAGCGTCACCGTAAGACGGCGATTCTGGGCATAAGATCTGGGAACTCTCCGAGTGTGGGAGAGGGATCTTAAATATAGCATAAGCGGAAAGGCTATAAAATTGTGTATCCAAAGAAAACATCTTTTTGGAAGTTCAAAGATCATAATAGAAATAAGATATGTTATGCAGTAAAAGTGATGTTATTTGGATAAAGCCAATATTTGTAAGAAATAATTTTTCGTAAGCAAATAATTTTTTTATTAAAGTTTTCTCGAAAATAGGCAAGGAGTTCTATATTTTTAAAAACTACTAAGGCAAGCATGATTGCACATATTCTAGAAGATAGTAACTAAAATGTTATTAATTTGCATTTTAAGTTGTGAAAACATTGTAGAGATCATGCATTGCAATCAAGTGCTTTTACTAAAGCTTTCTAGAGAATTTATGTAAGGAAGCATTAGAGTCCAATTCTCATGAGTAGAAGCTTTATGAAAGATAATGATGTGTAAAAAGTCTTTTGATAAAAGTATACAAGTGATATACTCCAAAACACATGACTTATATAGTGAAGTAGAAAAATTATTAAGCATGCAATCTTTTTAACTACTTCTACACATCAATTCTAGATTTGATACAAAGAACATAAAAAGTTCAATTACCGATGTTCTTCACCCACACAATGATCATTAAGACTTATTAGGGAGCAAAGTAGTGCTTGGGGGATCAAATATTTTATTCTCAATAAGAGTTTTTTGTGATTCGGTATACAAAATAGAAGTGCATTAAAGTAGTTTGCACAAGACACTTTATAACTCTTTCCATGGTACTCAACCTCACAAAGCTTATGAAGACTTATCAGGAGGTTCAAGTAGTGCTTGGTGGAGTAATCTTTGTCATTTTATTATTGATTTTTTTAGCAAGACAAAGTTCTCCGAATTCACTTGTTTTTGCAAACACTTATATTTTTTAAATTTCACTTCTATATGTCCAACAGAAAATTATGAATAATGTGTTGGTAATAGAGATAAACATCTTAATATTGTAAGCTACTACACTACATAATCATGTAGGGTTAAGAATTATTGGCACATGTAGTCTACCAAAAATTGTGAGTGTAAAGAGATCATTATCTAACATAACACATTACTCATACTTAGAGGCATACAAAAGCAATCCTACATAATTCACCATAGACTTTTTCATTACACATAACAAGATTAAAATCTAAGCATGACAAGCCAAAATAATGTTTAGAAAACTTGAGATTTTAAATTAAACATTTTTAGCCAAATCTAAAAGAACATGCTTTGTCATTTTTGCCAAAGCAATGAAACATATAAATCTTTGTTATTTTGATAAAACCTTGCAGAAGCAAATAAAAATAAGCAAAAACATATTTTTGCATTTTTGCATTTTGGAATTTTGTATTTGATTTTTCAAACATCACACAATGGCATAAAGATAAAAATAGGTAGCACATATAAAAGAACATATATTTAGTGATTTTTCAAAATTTTAAAACCATAGAAAATTGGACACTTGAGCTAGCAATAGCACGGCAAACAGTACACTAATTTTTAAGATTTTGGAAATTCTGATTATTGATCATAATTAAGTGTCCCAAGAGTAGTTTCATGCAGAAATTTCAGAATTTTTTGGATATGTCTAGATAGTGCGAATTGCATGAAACATTAATGATTTCTTATATGACTAAACATTGCATGAGATATATTTTCTTATATCTTCAATTTGATTTTTCTAAGGCTTGTGTTTATAAAAATAATGTAACCTGGAAAAGATAGAAATGAAACACAAGATATCATGTTTGAATAAGATAAATAAGCGTGACTTAAATGATTATAGTATGAAATGATGTTCATGCAAAGAATTATAATTAGTATGCCTTAGATAAAGATACCCAGACTATATGTCTACACTCTAGCCCCGTACTAAGTGACGGATGATAATGAGGAGTTGCACACATGTCGTTGGTTGGGATGTTACTCCCATATGCATGCACTAGAGAACGTTCAACCTAGCACTCTTTCCCCCAGTGTCTCGCAAGGCCCCACTGGAACCCTCCCCAGTTTAGGACAAGACATGACTTAGAGGTTAGGTCTCTAATGCATCCAATCCTACGCCCCCGTTATTGTGAGACATATAGTATTTGTATATGGTCATACAAAATGATTAGGTTTAAATTATGAGCTTATTAGAATTTTTTGAATGATAATATGTTCGATCAATATGACTTTTGTGATTTTATTTTCAATCAAAAATTATGAATATATATACTTTTCTAAAATGCAAGATAATGATAGTTTTTCCTTTTTCAATTATCGCAAGAGTGCGCAAGAGTCTATAATTAATTTGGTCTTTGTTATAGTTTAGTTGGACTTAGCAATTTAAAGTGGATCTTGGACTTCCCGAGGTCTACCCTATGAAGGGTTTGCACCGGTACTAGGCGATGTGATGGGGTGACATCCCAAATCTCCCTTTCTCAAGATATTTATGTATTATTGGTTGCTACCCATACTTAATATTTTAAATTTAGAGACTCAAAATTTTTGAAAGAGACAAAAATGAATTTCATAATTTTATTAATTTAGATAAATATCTCATAACAATTTTAGAATTTGATTTATATGGATAATATAAGATATTTATAGGCAATGAATATAAATAGGTCACCAAAATAAAATATGACTTTGAATTTTGATCAATTTGATTTTATAAACTTATTAAGCTTTTAAGAGATACAATCATATTTCCAATAATATAAAAGGTGACCATGACATGATAGCTTAAAAAAATAAGAAAACAAAAAGAAAAAATAAATAGACATTTAGGCATATCATGAAGTAGAAATTTGAATATTTCATTTTGAAAAGATTCTACTTCATGCATATGATGATACCTAATGAATAAGAGTTTTAGGTATCTAAAGGTTACCAAGTGTGGAAGTTCCTTTGGGTAACCAAATACAACGAGATGACTTTTGGAGAGATGAGAATGATTGAGCCCTTTCTAGTGGAGTTAATATTTCATCTTTAATTTTGAGTCTCCACTCACACATAGGTTTAGAGTTATAATTATTCATCAAATTTCCATATTCATTAAACTTAGGTATAAAATAATAATGACTTTTGAAATTATTTTTCATTGGAAATTTTTGCACATTTGAATTTAATTTTGGAGATACATAGTAATTTTGATTTTGATTTATAAATACTTTGTGTTTCTTACTCCCATTATTAGGCTTAGTCAAGATATTCATATCCATATTCAACATGCTTTTAGATATTGTTAGATATTGAGAATTTGTTTGTTGTGAAATTTTATTCATAATTTTCATAAGCAAGTTGATTTTTGATTTTAATTCATCATTCTTGATCATGAGATTATGTTTAGCTTTTTTATAAGCAATTGTGTTATTTTTAAGAGTGGAGACAATAAAGTCAATATGAGTTTGATGGATATTTCTAAATTCCTCAAATGTTTCATTCATCTCCTTGATTTCAGTTTTATAACTTTGGCATGTAGCACAATCACTTTTCAAAGATGGATTTTCTAAAGACAAATTTTCATTATGTTCTTTTACAATTAAAAGTTCTTTTTCAAAATCCTTGAAATTTTCTTTAATATCATTACAATCAAAACAAGGCTTTGAGATTTCAATTAGAGAGCAAGATGAAGAAGCCACATCAAAATTAGATTTTAAATTATAATTGGCGTGTAACCTTTTATTTTCTAAACGTAATTTTTTATTAGCAATTTTCAATTTCTTAATATTACGTTTAGTAACTTATAGCATATGTAATGTGGAAATTGAATTTATCACAAAAAGAGAAGACTTTATTTCCTTACATTGCAATTGGAAGAGACAAGATTTAAACATACATATCTCTTTGTCATCTTTTTGGCACTCCTTTTCCAAAGAAAAGATTTCTTCTCCACTTGATGTGCACTTTATTGATCCATCATGAGAGGAGACTTCTTGACCATTTGTGCAAGCTTGTATGTTCTCCAATTCTTGCGTTTGTTCCATACCTGTGAGAGGAATGTACAACCCCGACATTCGCCAGGCGAGGAGACGCGGTTTAAAGAAGGCAGTGGGATGGAGGAGGTAATACGGGAATCCTCCCTCTCGGGGGGCTCGCTGAAGAGCGAGCGAGAAGGGTCGGCGAGACAAGCGCTCGTGGGTGTGTTCGACGAACTCCCCAGTGTTCGTCGAGCTCCCCCGGCTTCGTCGACCATACCCCTGTTCGGCGAAATCATCTGAAGTCGACGAAATGTTCCAAGCTCACTAAAACCAAAGGGATGATCTCGCAAGACGAGTCGCGAGATCCAGACCTCGGTAGATACCCCCAAAATGGGCCAGCGAGGTCCTCGCAAGGCGATCGCCTAGAAGAGGCGCCGCGAGAAGGGTTCGCGAGAAGGCTCGCGAGAGCTTCGGCAGTAAGGTTCTCGCAATTCCTTGTCCATAGGGTGATAGTAGCAATTTACCCTTTTACCCTTGGTGGTCTGCCTTTAGCATCTCCAAACAGCGGAGTTTGGCTGTTTGCAGACCCATTTGGGGTGCGGATAGCAAAATCAAAAGGCGGAATCCTGCTATTTGCAGGCCAGACCAGAAAATCTATAAATAGGACCTTAAGGGCTCCTTTGGAGAGGACTTCACTTCAGCTTCTCTCTCCTTAGGCTTTCTTTGGTTAGCATTCCAGAGCTCTCCAAGGTGCCCGAGTCTCAGCTTTGGCTTGGGAGGGGAAGCGCTTAATGATCTTCCGGGTTAGTGGAGGGACCTCCTTGCTGTGACTAAGGTCTTAGTCAATATTCTAGTCTTCGGTTTACCTTCTCCGAGGGATCAGTAAGGGCTAGCTGCCCCTCATTTCGTTGAGGGCCCCGAGCTCTACAAGAGACTGAGAAATCGGTTTCAACATTTTGGTGCGGTGAGCGTGGAGCGTGGCTGGTCCATGAAAGTTCCAAGGAGCAGATATGACAGGAGGCGAGGATCAGGGCGAGGGGTTCAGCGAGTCACCGCAGGTGGTGACACCGAGGATGTTCGCGGACTTCAGGAGGGAGGTGCTTGACACCTTCAGGCTCACGGTCACGGCGCTGCAGAGCGAGTTCGCGAGCCCAGCACCTCAGGCTACCCTTCCCCCAGCAGCTGCTGGCGAGAATGCCCCTGGGGGGGGGGGGGGGGGGAGGACCAGAAAAGAAGTCGCAGGAAGTTCAGTTCAAGACATGGAAGGGCGAGTACTGTTCGCCAGCCCGGTGAGCTCCGTGCCAGCGAACTCTGCGCCGGCGAGCTCCGTGCCAGCGAGCTCTGTGCCGGCGAGCGCGGCGCAGGAGAGCGCACGCCAGGAGTACATGGAGACTGTGGGAGTGGTTCAGGCGAATACCGTTCTCGCGAGCGCAGTCCCCGCGAACCCTGAGTCTTGCGAGAGAGCTTGGGGGTCGTGTGGAGCGAGAAAGGGTAGCGGAAGGGGGAAGTCCCTTCTGCGAGTTGGTACTTTCTTCACCTGTCCCGGCAGGGTTCGGAGAGTGGGATAGGGTGTACTACAATGGTAGGGATGACCCTGTCCAGCATCTCCAGTCTTTTGAGGACTCGGTCTCCATCAGGCCGATGTCGGATGCTTTCAAGTGTCGGCTCTTCGCCGTCACTCTTAAAGAAAGGGCCAGGGACTGGTTCCACCAACTCCCTATAGGGTCAATCTACGCCTTCCAGGATTTGCGTCGGGCTTCTTATTGCGTTTCTCAACTTCAAAGAAAAGGAAGAAGGACGCCGAGTCTCTCTTCAAAGTGAAGCAGGAGCCGAAGGAGTCGTTGGATTGCTACGCGGATAGGTTCCAGGAAGAGGTGCTGCTCACTCAGGAGATGAATGGGTTTGCACTTTAGCTTGCCTTCACGGTCGGGCTGAGGGAAAGTTTCTTTAAGATGGATTTGAAGAGGAAAGCCCCCGTCTCCTATGAGGAGTTGATGGAGAGGGTGGCGGAAGAGATTGAGAGTGAGGAGGACATCCAGGAGCTCACCAAGAGGCTAGCAAAGCTCAGTGAGCTGGAGGTCAGGCAGCAAGAGGTAAGAAGAAGGGAAGAGCCCAGGGCCCCGGAGGGGGAGTGGAGGTAGCGTGTCGAAGGAATGCAGGGTCGGGGAAGGGGATACGACCTGGGAAGGGGTAACTTCTATGGAGGACAAGGAAGACCTCACCAGTTGGGGTGGAGGCAGGGTCCGAGGCAATTGCCTCCCCCACCTCAACAAGCCATGGCTATCAGGAGGGGAAGAGGAGGAAGAGGATAGAGAGAAGAGGCGAGAGAAGAAGCAAGAGCAAGAAGGAGGAGGAATAGGGTGGCGGAAGGCGAAGCAGGGGAGGTGACGTTGCTGTATTGTGACTTCCACGATGAGGAAGATCACGTGACGGCCACCTGCCCAGAGTTCCTGGAAACAAAAAGGGGCCGAGTGCCCGCGCCGAGGCAACAACAAGTGAGAATTGAGGAGGTCGATCCTCGAAGGGAGGAGGAAGAAAGGTGTAAAGACAGAGTTGATGTGGGGAGTAGAGGAGGGATCATAGTGATCCATGGGGGGGGTGGGGGTGGAGGAAACCCGCAAGGCTAGCCTCCATACCATGTATCGGCGGAGCGTGGCCTCAACATCCACTGCTCCACCCCCGGCGGAGAGAATTACTTTCTCCCAGAAGGACATGCCAAGCTATGAAGACCAGTTCTGCGATGCGCTGGTCATCCAGACCGCCATCGAGAACTTCACCATCTCACAGGATTCTAGTCGATAATGGGAGCTCAGTCAACGTCGTCTTCAAGAAGGCGTTTGACGAGATGAAGGTGGAGGCCAAGAGGGTATTGGCCTCGGATGGCCCCCTATTTGGCTTTTCGGGTGAAAGGAAGGAGGTAGAGGGTGGAGTGGGGCTCCATGCGAACCTTGGGGGGCAGTCCCGGAACTGCCGCTTCGTGATAGTGGATGCCCCAAGCAGCTATAGCGCCATCTTTGGACGGCCTCTCATCAGCTCATTCAGATGCGTCCCTTCCACCTTCCACCAGTGTCTCAAGTTCAATGCGGGTGGAGTCCAGGTCCGGATCCGAGGAGACCCCAAGACGGCGAGACAGTGCTATGTGACGGCTGTCAACACCGTCAACTGGATGGGAGAAGCGGAAGAGTTCGATAAAGTGATGGAGGAGGTGGCAGAAGACGGAGGAGAGAATGGAGTTGAGGAGGGGATAGAGGAAGAGGAAGTTCGTGCCCATGAAGGGGTCGTTGAAGGACCCAGGGCAGAGAAAGGAGGAGAGGAAGAGAAAGGAGAAGGTGCCCGGGAAGGAAGGGCAGAAGAGTTGATGATGGTAGAAGAGGCAGAGGCGGAGGAAGAAGCCCAAGCGCTCGCTTGCGGTGGAGAGAAGGAAAATGCTTGGGGAGAGCAATCTAGGCTGGAGGCTATGGAAGAGTTCGTGGAGCTTGAAGTCACCACTCGGCTTGGGGTGGTGGAAAAGGTCTGAGTCAGCGGAGAGCTCAGTTCGGAGGAGCAGGCCGAGATTCTGGCCTACGTGCAGAAGAATGTGGATGTCTTTGCTTGGAGAGCCGCGGAGATGCCCGGGATCGATGCGGATGTGGCTTGCCACAGCCTCAACCTCAACCCCGGCACCTACCCCATCCGTTAAAAGAGGAGGGCCGTAGTGGACAAGCTGGAAGAACCCATCCGAGAGGAGGTGTGTAAACTCCTATAGGCAGGTTTTGTATCGGAGATCCAGTATCCGGGCTGGGTCTCCAACGTGGTCATGGTGAAGAAAGGAGGAGGTAAGTGGAGAATGTGTATCGATTTTTCACTACTTAATAAATCATGCCCGAAAGATTGCTACCCCTTCCTAGAATCGACGCGCTGGTTGAATCAGCCGTCGGTTTTCCTGTAATGTCTTTCTTAGATGCTTTTTCAGGTTACCACCAAATTCGCATGCACCCCCCGGACATCAAAGATGTTTCTTTCATCACGGGGGATGGATGTTACTGTTATAAGATGATGCCCTTTGGGCTCAAGAACGCAGGTGCCACATACCAAAGGATGATGGATAGGGTCTTCCACGAACATAAAGGAAGAAATTTAGAGGTCTATGTTGATGATCTCATGGTGAAAATTCGGAACCTGGGGTCCCACCTCCGAGACCTCGAGGAAACATTCGGAACTCTACGGAAGTATAAGATGAAACTCAACCTGTTGGAGCCTTAGCTTTTGATTTGAGTTAGGATCCATCCCTTTTGTTAATAATTCATCAAGAAAACTAAAAAATCATAAATAAAATATGATGCGATCGAATCGGAGAATATTCATAAGAAAATAATACAAGTTCTCTGCGTTCGACGAATGTCGAACGGCGCTCGACAAATTCCAGCTAGCCAGCGCTCGACAAATCTTCATCAGAACAACGTTCGATAAATGGCGAACAGCGCTCGACGAATTCAGTCAGAATAACCTCAGCGGCCAGGAATTCTCTGAACGACGCTCGTCAAACTCAAACCAGCGGTCGACAAATCTATTTCAGAACATCGCTCGACGAAAATGTTATCAGCAACATTATTAAATCATTATACTGCTCGACTAACATTATTATATTATTATATATGCTTTTCTGATGTAGCCGTTGCAGGCAATAAAGATTATAGCCGTTTGCTGAAGAGTCAAAGATGGCAACACCTTTTCCCAAGGAATAAAATTAAAGAGACTTTATCTCTTTCCTTCTTCCCAAGAGAAGCATTCAAATTAAGAGAAAAGGTTCTCAGATTATAAATAGACAGTTACAGAGAATGCAAAAAAAAAGGAGAACATACGACAGAAATAAAGAGAAAATCAATTGTTCTTCATTAGCTAACATCTTCCTGCAGATTACAAACATCCTGAGACACAAATCACAACTACTTGCTCAGGATCATCACTGCAATAGAAGGAAGAAGTCGTTAAAAGAAGAGGCCTCCAGAACTATCATCAAACCTTATCAGACAGGGGGAGCTCTTCAACATCAGATCCATTCAACACCACATTTGGATCTCCAAGAATCTTCTTATATAGAGAAGAACAATATAATTTCTATTTTCATTTTACTTCTTTACCCCATCCTGTACATGTTTATCACTCCCTTCAAAAGTTAATCCCGGTGACAGGGCACCTTAGCAAAAAGCTGCATCTTGGTTAGAGCACCTTATCAACAGCTCACCTGGTGTGTGGACACCTTACCAAAAACACCTTGGTTTTAGGGCACCTTATCAACAACCTCCTGGTGGATTCCTACCAGTGGGTAGAAGAGTAGATGTACCCAGTTGAGGGAAACTACTATATATTTTGTGTCATCTGTGGATTGCTTATTTTTTTCTTTTTGTTTTATTTCATGTGCTGTATTCATTTAGATGCACTTTTACTGTTTGATTTTATTACTCATTAAGAAATCTGCAAACTCACTCATATAAATAGATATATCACTTACTTTACAAAAAAAATTAACCAAGATCTTTTAATAAGATAAATAAGAACTAAAACTCCACTTTCAATCGGTATCAGAGGAGTTGATTTTTCACACAGGCTAACACCTGAAATCACAAAGATGACTTTTAGTCCTTAGGGTTTTCAAAAATGGCACAAGAAACCTTTCTGTTTTCATATCCACCTATATTTAATTTAGATAATATCTCATTATGGCAAGCCTCCGCCCCCGTGGTCACGAGAGCCAGGGTAGCGTTGGTCTTCTGATTACTCGCATAGGAGGGATGGATGGGAAGATCCCGCTCACCTAAATAAGCATTGAAATTCCAATAAGTACAGTATGGCGGGGAATAAAATTGTAGTCGCTGAGCGAGATCTTTACCTTCCCCAGCGAGAACTAGAGGCAGCGAATCGTAGGTTGCGGCGGAGGTAAACGACCTCAAAGTTCTTCTTACAGAAGAACTGATAGAGGAGGGCGTCGTCGCCGCCGAGGGCGGTAGGCCGGTAGGTGGTCTCGCTATGTTGAACTGGCGAGAGGGGGATATTGCCGAAGTTCCCCTTGACGACGAGGAACTTATGGGCCCAAAAGTGGGCCTTGTTGACGGTCTCATCAACCTTAGGACCCGAGCCCACGAAGTAGGCCATCCCATCCTTGTAGGCACGGAATGAGAACAGCTTCTGAAAGGCCGGGAGGCTGAACTCGATGCGCTCCTTGCGAAGGTAGCAGGCGAAGGCTGTGACCACCGCCATGGCGTTGGGGTTAAGCTGGCCCGGAACAATGCCATAGTGCTTGAGCACCTGGCGAGCAGCAAGAATAGGATTAATTCACATGATGAGCGAGACTTGAACTGCAGAGAATAAGAAGCGAGCGGGAGCGATTATTACCTGGCGAACTTCTGGCCACAGGGGGAGACGCAGGCCGACCGCAAAATGAGCGGTAGGGATGTGAAAGTGAGGGGTTTTAGATCTAGTTTACTCTAGAGGGGGGGGGGGGGGGTGAATAGAGTATTTTAAAACTTTAATAATTTGTTTAGGGGTTTTGTAGCTAAATCAAAATAAGTGATATATATATAATAAGTTGATTAGTTATTTGTTACAACGAAATCACAATCAACACAGCACAAAAATAGAGACAGTGAAGCAGTCACAGAATACACCAGAAACATATAGTAGTTCCCCTCTCAATAGGGTACATCTACTCTTCTACCTCACTTGGTAGGAATCCACTACAGGTTTTTGGATAAGGTGCCATGCCACTAATGGGATTTTGATAAGGTGCCCAAATCACCAATGAACTTTTGATAAGGTGTTCAAAAACCAAACTAGATTTTTTTATAAGGTGTCTTGCCACCAAGATTAAACTTTTGAAGGGAGTTTAGAACCCTTTACAAGATAGGTTGAGAAAGGGTTAGATGTTCTTCTCTATTTAATTTAGAGAGAAGACTAGTGATTTTGATCCTGATCAAAGCTCCCCCTGAGAAGATGAGATATTGCTGTCAGGTGAGCCTTGCTTAAGTGTACAGTTCCTCTTCAGCTTCTTTTAAATTCCTGCTAGTGATTCTGAGTAGGTGATGATCTTTCTCAGATTTTTGATAGTTGTCTGGAATTTGAAGCTTGAGCTAGTTGGTGCTGTTGCTCATAGATGAGGAAGAAGAGTTCTGCAAAACAGAATTAGTGCAAGATGTATATATGTATATCACTAATGCCTTTCTAAAACATCTATCTCTGTGCTCTTTTCTGATACTTCACTATCTAGTTTTCTCTGTCTGTCTGTATATCTCTTCTTCTTCTATGTAGATATATATATATATGTATATCTCTGTAAAGAGCTCTGTAGCCGTTATAAGAAAAGACAAAATTATTTAAGGTATGGCAGGACTTGTCTTTATTGATTTTCTCCTCGGAAATGAACAGATGATTTTTCAAGAAGGAGAGCATTAAATGCGCATGCCAAAAGAAAATCTTTCTTTACAGATAAAATCTCTTGAGAGAAATATTTGACTTGATTGAGAAGATGAGATGAAATAATCGTTGATCTGATAAAGAATTTAGTCGAACTAAGCTCCAAGTTTGTCGACCTCAGTCTTAATAAATTTCGTCGATCTAAGTTTTATGAAAGTACGTCGATCTCAAAACGAGGTTCGTCGAACTCAGAACGAGGTTCGTCGATTTCAGCTGAGATTTCGTCGAACGAAATTTTGCTTAGATAACATGTGATCTTTTACAGCTTGATTTGATAGGTCATCCATCTGTCTAGCTATCTGAACGCATTTTAGTCCTATCATAAGTAAACAAAATATGTGATCCTAACCCAAATCAAAACCTATGGTTCCAACAATCTCCCCCTATTTGGGTTGGAGATCAACAATAATGATAATTAGATTTGAGATCAGGCAATAAGATCTAGAATTGTTTGTCAACAAATAATTATAATAAGAGTTCATAGGTTAAGGATTCTTCTTGTCTTCAGATGGCTTTTGAAATGCAATAATCCTATTTGGGTCTAAGGCTTCAGCTTTGCTCATCTTGCAATCTTGAATACCCAAAATCTTTAGTTCTACAATAGTTGGTACAATGGCTTCAGGGTGAATCTTCATGTACTCATCTGCTGCAAATATGCCTTTTGGATCTATTCTTTTGAATTCCTGTTCTCTGTAAGAGGACATAGTGGTGAGCTGAGAAATGTCTCTTCACTTTAGCTTTAGCTTTGTTGATTTGAGCTAATCCAACTGTTTCTCTGAATCTAGCCATGTGAGAGATTTCATCAGCTTCAGCATTGATATGAGATATTGGCTGTTCATCATAAGAAAATTCTGGATTGGATGAAACAAGCTGAGGATTCTTTTCCCTATGCTCAAGTCCTTTTGATATAGGATAGTTTGTCTGCTTGCTTTCTCCTTTGTAGGAATCTGAGTTTGTAGATTTATTTTGGTTGCTTGAGCTTCTTTCTTAATTTTGCTGATGTTGGTGTGATTTGGAAGGTTGAGAGCTTAATCCAGCTGAGCCTGCAGCTGGAGGAGGAGGAGGAGGTCCTCTGAAAGTTTTCTTAGGAGTAGAAGAGCTATACTTTCTCTTTTTCTTCCTTTCTTTCATTTGATTCTTAGAAAATTTTTGCTAATAAGGCATTTCTGGAGAAGGTTCGATGTTGTGGAGGATGTAGTAGGGAATGTCATGAGAAGGATTTGGTTTAGAAGGGATTTTAGAAGCAGCTTTCCTTTTCTTTGATATCTTTTTCTTATCATTTTCAGAATCATCATCATCTTCATCTGAATCTTCAGAAGATTGAATTGGGTTATCATAAAGATCATCAATTAATTTAACCAATTCAAGAGCTTTTATTCTTTGCTTTTTAGCTTCATCAAAGACTGCATCTTGCTCTCTCCATATTTCCTCAAAGCTTGGAATTGGTTCTTCATTCCATAGAAGAGGAGGAGAGAGAGCTGATCCTGAAGTTGTTTCATCAGGAGATTCTACTAGGAGCATTCTCATGTTCTGCAGGAGCATCCTTCATCTGAATGGAGATTCTACAGGAGCATTCTCATGTTCTGCAGGAGCATCCTTCATCTGAATATCTTGATCAGAAGTGAAAGAGATGGTTGATATGAAACTTTCTATGATGGATGAATGAGCTGGCTGAGGAAGGCATATCAAGGCCTTGGATGAGTCTTCTATGTACACTGGTACTTTTGCTGTTGTTGGACTATTCACAATATCATACATAGATAATAACTTGTATAAATCAACTGAGGGATGGATAATATAATCACCATCAGAGTTGAATTAAGAATGAGGTGGAGTTATTCAATGTTGAATGTGGATGTGGGTGGAGTGATGATAGGAGAAGTGTAATCAGTCATGATTTCATCATGAGGGGATGAATGCCCTGGTGATGATGTATGATCTAGATGAGGTGAAGAGGGTGAGGATGTAGGTTGTTGAGTTGGAATGATAGAAGATAATGGAATGTCATCTGGAGTTTGAGAAGGAGGAATTGAGAGTGGAAGAGAAGGAGTGATGGAGGGAACTTCTTCCAATGGAGTTTAGGGAGTGGCTGATACAACCCTTGAAACCTCAGATGTCTCTGCTCTGGGTGTCTTGATGATGACTCTCTTCCATTTGCCAAAGAGGGCACTTGTGATCCTCTTGGAGGCATTTATATGTATCTTGGGAGATACACATAGCTCAGGACACTTACTCATTAGAAGTAGTCCCAGTGCTCTTCCATGTCCTATGCTCATCTTGGAAATCTTCTTTTTGATGCAGTCAAACAATACTGCTCCCCAGTTCAACTTTTTCAAATCCAAAACTGCACCCATCAACAGCAACTGGTGCCTTGTAATGTGATCATGAGCTGAGTGATTTCCAAGCAGCACTTTTCCTACTATGTCAGCCAAAATTCTGTATTCCATAGACATATTTTTCTTTAGGAGGTGCTTTGGGTTGGTTCTATTATAACCCATCCTATCTAGCAAGGAGTCAGTCTCTTCACTGGAGATTTCCATGTCTTCTTCTCCATTTACTAATCCAAACACCTCAGTCACAACTGTGGGGGACAGAGTGATTTGAGTTCCTGTTACAGATAAAAATGTTTTGTTTAGGATTGAGACTACTAGAATGAGTCTAATTTCTCATTGGAGTTGTCCAGAATGTCTACTTTATTTTCTAATTCATGTATATCAGATTAGAATGAATTGAAAAAAGCTAGAAAGGTTTAGTTACCTGATACTAATCCTACTAAGGTTTCATCATCCTGACTCAGGGAGGTGTGTGCCCACTCCTTGATTTCGTTAACTGGAAGTTTTATCCTTGAAGTCATGAACTTCTTTAGTTGCTGGGCTTCAAATTTCTGAAGGATGTCTTGGAAGACCTGGTCTGAGTTACAGAATGTGTCCATGTCGATGTTGAAGCCGGTGTCGAATTTCATTGAGGAGAGGACAGCATGAGAGATCGCCATTTGAAGATGAAGAAGGTAGGAGTCGAAAGAGTAAAAGAGGAGGAGACACAAGTTACTGAAAGCGCGAATGAATCCTAACCCAAATTTAGAATATATACTAGGGTTCGACGAAGTCGAGGAAAAGCGCGGAAAAGGAGGGCGACGAAATAGGGCTAAAACTAAAAACGAAGGGTCACGAGACTTTCGTCGATCTTCGTTCGACTGATGACTCGCATTCGTCGATCTCTGATCGACAAACCACGGGTTGAATTTTATCGAAGGAGAAAGTAATTAGTCACACTTCATTCGACTAAACACTTCAGTTCGTCGATCTCCGATCGATGAATTTTAACCAAAAATATTTCGTCGATCTCCCTTTAGCTAAAAGTAATTTAGTTCACTTATTGTTAATTATTTATTAAGTGATAATTATTTGGGTGTTATTAACTGATTACTGTTTCATATTCTAATATTACTCTATTTGTGTCTTCTCATCTTGCTTTATGTTTTCATTATAAATTTTCCTGATTGATTCATGTATTTCCTTAGGTGAAGATAAATTTTCTAAAATAAGATTTTTGACCTTAATCTTATGAAAACATTTCCTGTTTGATAGAAAATCTCATTTGCTCAATTTAATGAATCTTTATTTATCATTCCTAGTTGAAGTAAAATGAATCTTTCTTCAGATTATAGTTTATAAGATATTCATTGATGTGAACATAATTTTTATAACCACATGTTCTTAATTAGTTGGTTCAGGGTTCTTCTTCTTTACTTTTAAGTTTGAGAATTATACAGGTAATGTTGTTATAGACTTAATTTAGGGTTCTATTTCTTCTTTCAGCTTCCCCATATATTCAAGGAGCTGAGAGTCAAAGCCTAGCACCTTCTTTCTCATAGAATTCTTGCATGAGAAGAGATTCAAACTCAGTGCCATGACCATTTCTAATCAATGCAACTGTGGCAGAGTACTCAATCTTTATGCACTTAAGAAAGTCTATGAGAACCTGAAGTTATTTGACTTTGATAGAAGAAATCAACAGAATTTTTTAATGTTGTAGCAGTAAAAGCTTCTTTGGCCTTTTTATCTTATTAAAGTATGAGTTTAAGAATGATTCTTGATTTTGATGTTCATAACTAATTTTATTATTCTTACCCTTAATTAGTTTAATTTTTAAAGATAGAATTTGTTCTTTGGAGTTTTTCAAATTTATTTTGATTTTATTATTTTCAAAAGTTAGATTGTTTATCTTTGTTAACTCTGTTTTGTATGAAGTAATTTCTTTCTTAAATTCTCTAGAATCTAAACAGAGAATTTTAAAATCATTTCTAAACTTAGTGGAGCTAAGATTTAGGTTAGATACAATCTGATCAGCAATATTGTCTGATCCTTCTGAAATGTTTGCTGAGGCATTAATAGCCATCATGCAGAAATTTCTCTCATCTTTCTCATTACTGGAATTGGATGAGGAAGAATGATCATTGTATGAGTCATATATAACCCTCAAGTATTGATCATTGTCATTTGCATCATTGTCATCTTCAGATGATCTTGATGATGACTCTGGCTCTTCAGCAGAACTTTCATTAAATTCATATTCTGTATCTAAGTTATGGTTTGGCCCATATATGGCCAGCAAGCAAAAGGCTCTGGCTTTTTGTTCTTTCTTTTCTTCTTCTATACTTAGACTAATTTGAGGTTCTGTATCATAAATACAGATTGTAGAGGTGGAAGAAAATTCATTTACCATACTTGTAATGGAGTTCCAGATGTCCATTGTTGATTTGCAGTCTTCAACCTTTTGAAGAATGTCATTTGACATACTTTGAGCTAGTATCTTCATAGCCTCTGCATTAGCACTTTGCAGCTTCCTTTGATCATTTGTTGATGGAGGTCTTGTTGAAATAAAATTATAAATATCTTCATCAATTGAATTCATATATAACCTTATTCTTGCTTTCCATAGTGCAAGCTTGCTTAAGTTGCGCATAGGAGGTCTGGAGCTAGCATAATCTGTATTCTGTGCCATGAGGTTTTTATAAAACAAGATAAAGTAATAACACACTAAAGTAAATAGATCTAAGGAAGATATTTGTTGGTTCAGGTGTTAGCCTGTAGCAACCAAAGCAGCCCTCTGATACCAATTGAAAGTGAGGGGTTTTAGATCTAGTTTACTCTAGAGGGGGGGGGGGGGGGTGAATAGAGTATTTTAAAACTTTAATAATTTGTTTAGGGGTTTTGTAGCTAAATCAAAATAAGTGATATATATAATAAGTTGATTAGTTATTTGTTACAACGAAATTACAATCAACACAGCACAAAAATAGAGACAATGAAGCAGTCACAGAATACACAAGAAACATATAGTAGTTCCCCTCTCAATAGGGTACATCTACTCTTCTACCTCACTTGGTAGGACTCCACTACAGGTTTTTGATAAGGTGCCCTGCCACCAATGGGATTTTGATAAGGTGCCCAAATCACCAATGAACTTTTGATAAGGTGTTCAAAAACCAAACTAGATTTTTTGATAAGGTGTCTTGCCACCAAGATTAAACTTTTGAAGGGAGTTTAGAACCCTTTACAAGATAGGTTGAGAAAGGGTTAGATGTTCATCTCTGTTTAATTTAGAGAGAAGACTAGTAATTTTGATCTTGATCAAAGCTCCCCCTTAGAAGATGAGATATTGTTGTCAGGTGAGCCTTGCTTAAGTGTACAGTTCCTCTTCAGCTTCTTTTAAATTCCAGCTAGTGATTCTGAGTAGGTGATGATCTTTCTCAGATTTTTGATAGTTGTCTGGAATTTGAAGCTTGAGCTAGTTGGTGGACTGTTGCTCATAGATGCGGAAGAAGAGTTCTGCAAAATAGAATTAGTGCAAGATGTATATATGTATATCACTAATGCCTTTCTAAAACATCTATCTCTAGTGCGCTTTTCTGATACTTCACTATCTAGTTTTCTCTGTCTGTCTGTATATCTCTTCTTCTTCTATGTAGATATATATATATATATATATGTATGTCTCTGTAAAGAGCTCTGTAGCCGTTATAAGAAAAGACAAAATTATTTAAGGTATGGCAGGACTTGTCTTTATTGATTTTCTCCTCAGAAATGAACAGATGATTTTTCAAGAAGGAGAGCATTAAATGCGCATGCCAAAAGAAAATCTTTCTTTACAGATAAAATCTCTTGTAGAGAAATATTTGACTTGATTGAGAAGATGAGATGAAATAATCGTTGATCTGATAAAGAATTTAGTTGAACTAAGCTCGAAGTTTGTCGACCTCAGTCTTAATAAATTTCGTCGATCTAAGTTTTATGAAAGTACGTCGATCTCAGAACGAGGTTCGTCGAACTCAGAACGAGGTTCGTCGATCTCAGCTGAGATTTCGTCGAACGAAATTTTGCTTAGATAACATGTGATCTTTAATCCCTCATTCTCGCTATATGCGCCTCCGGCGTCGTGATGTTCTCATCATGATCGCGTTGTCTCGCGGCCCGGAGCCTCGCACATTCTTCCATCAAAACTGCGTGCCTGTCCTCGGTGGCTTCCCTGTCCCGTCTCGCATGCATGTTGAGGTCCAACAGCATCCGCCCATGTTTCCTCAACAACTCCGCGGCTCGTTGTTTCATCATCTCGGGATCTCGCGGATCCCATAAGAAGTCCTCCACCTGGTCGGGAAGGGGGTACATCTCGTTGTCGCCCAACTCGGAATCGGTAGGCGGATTTTTGGGATTTTCTGCAAGATATTACGAAGGGGTTAGATGGCGAGCTTGAGTTCGCGCAGGGCAAGGGGTCGTCAGAATGCTTACCAAGCGGGGGGAGAGAAGTCGAGGGACGGCCCTGGAACACATTGCAGTAGTGAGGGTAGATAGATTTACCTAGGCCGGCAGGGTAGGCTGCGCTGTTAGTCGGAGGGATCGTTGGCGGCACAGAGCCACCGGTCTCCTCGCTCGTCAGGAGTCGGAATCCGGGCTTATCTATGATTTTGTCAGGATGCGGAGGCGGAGACGGGGGCCGCGATGCCTATCGGGTCAGGGACTTCAGGGGCGAGACTGTAAGAGGTAAGGAACGAAGGTCAGATAGATGACAAGAAACATTTCAGCATGCGAGATCAAGATCATACTGGTGACGTTTTTCCCAGCTAGGTTCGTATCCGCTGGCGGACTTTTGCGAGACCCATCAGCGGGTTCTCCAGCGTTCTCATTCGGCAGAGCATCCTGCGAGTAGGTATGAATCAAAAACAAATTTATTGACGTAAACTAGAGGAGTAGCTCGTACCTTCTCGTGGTGGCGATCGTCCGGGGAGGAGTCCAACAGCACGGAGTCATCCCCGGTTCGACGAGCCGCCTTCGCCTTCTTAATTTTCGGCGACTGAGCAGGGGGCGGCCGATTCATCCAGGCGGGAACCCTGGTCGTGGAGGGTAGCCCGCCGGCTCTCACCTCCCTTAGGCGAGCCTCGGCTTCTTTGGAAAGAGGCATCTCTAGGCAGCTACAGTATCATGCAAAGGGAAAGGAACAAAAGTGGCGGCGCACGCCACTAGGGACTTGGGACAATATTTATAGCCCACAAGGTGGGTCCCACCAAATATTCCTGACAGATCACCAAGGAGTTGGCGAATACCAGGGGTTGGATGTTACTTCGTGAGCATAAATATCCTCGCGAAGGAGGGGATTGTGTACAACCCCAACATTCGCCAGGCGAGGAGACGTGGTTTACAGATGGCACTGGGATGGAGGAGGTAATACGGGAATCCTCCCTCTCGGGGGGATCGCTGAAGAGTGAGCTGAGAAGGGTCGGCGAGACCAGCGCTCATGGGTGTGTTCAACGAACTCCCCAGTGTTCGTCGAGCTCCCCCGACTTCGTCGACCATACCCCTGTTCGGCGAAATCATCTGAAGTAGACGAAATGTTCCAAGCTCACTAAAACCAAAGGGATGATATCGCAAGAGGAGTCGCTAGATCCAGACCTCGGCAGATACCGCCAAAATGGGCCAGCGAGGTCCTCGCAAGGCGATCGACTAGAAGAGGCGCCGCGAGCAGGGTTCGCGAGAAGGCCCGCGAGAGCTTCGGCAGTAAGGTTCTCGCAATTCCTTGTCCATAGGGTGATAGGACCAATTTACCCTTTTACCCTTGGTGGTCTGCCTTTAGCCTCTCCAAACAGCGGAGTTTGGCTATTCGCAGACCCATTTGGGTTGCGGATAGCAAAATCAAAAGGCGGAATCCTGCTATTTGCAGGCCAGTCCAGAAAATCTATAAATAAGACCTTAAGGGCACCTTTGGAGAGGACTTCACTTCAGCTTCTCTCTCCTTAGGCTTTCTTTGGTTAGCATTCCCAGATCTCTCCAAGGTGCCCGAGTCTCAGCTTTGGCTTGGGAGGGGAAGCGCTCAACGATCTTTCGGCTTAGGGGAGGGACCTCCTCGCTCTGACTAAGGTCTTAGTCAATTTTCTAGTCTTCGGTTTACCTTCTCCAAGGGATCAGTAAGGACTAGCTGCCCCTCATTTCAGTGAGGGCCCCGAGCTCCACAAGAGACCGAGAAATTGGTTTCAACAAGGAAGATCATACATTTCTTCAAGAAATTTTCATACTTTGTACGCACTAGAAAAACAATATATCAATTTGAAAATATCTTGAGATAAAGCACAAAAAATACTATTCAAAGCTTGTATGTTCTCCACTTCTTGCGTTTGTTCCATGCTTCAACATCTAAAGTTTTAATAAAATTTTCCATTAAAGATTTCCACCCTTTATAATTTCTCCCTTCGAATAAAGGTGGTGCAAGAGATTTTCCTTCTTCATAAACATTTCCCCCACTAATAGAAGCGAGATCATGAGACGTCATTATTTTCGGTTGTTAAGTCGATTTGGAATAACCTCCCTCTGATAGCACTTGTTGGATCTGTAGGCACCCTTAGACGGGGGGGGGGGGGGGGGGGGGGGGGGGAGGGGGTGAATAAGGGTTTTAAAAACTTATGTTATATTTTGAAATACTAGAAATAATAAGAGATCAACATAATGCAAATCGAAGAAATCAAGTGAAATAAAATAGAGACATGATTTTATTAAAATGAAAAATAAGATTAGTAAAAAGACTTCGTATAACGCTAGAAATCGAAAGCGAATAGTAAAAAGACTTTTTTGTTTTCTATCCCGACTCATATCCCCACGAACCTGTGGCTTTAGCCTGTCCTTCCCCGGATACGGCCTCAAGCCGCTCTAGCCAATCCTTCCCGGATATGTCCTCGAGCACCCCCTAGATTCTACACCCTAGACCTAGTCGCCAACAAGAGGCGAACTTCTGCCTTATGTCCTACCCAAACCTAGTCGCCAACATGAGGCAAATTTCTACACGATTACAATACTAAAGAGACAACAATATGAAAAACTCCCTATATGTGGATCTCTTGAAAAAGTAGACGAAGACCCGCAGAGTATGATCGTAGTCGATGTGGTCTTTTCATGACGATGATGAAGCATGTTGAAACCTTCTCCATGGGTCTCCTTAAACTTTCATGGATTTGTGGGAGTATCTCTCTAAACCTTCCTCTATATGATGTGGCCTGAAGCTCTGGAATTTAGGGGTGTGATGTGATGAAGAATACGGAGCCAAGGGGTCCTTTTTATAGCCTTTGATCTAGCGCCTGCGCTATCGCTACCACCGACGCTATCCCTGTTTAGGAAACATTATGCTGTGTGTGTATCTTTCATTCTAAGGAAACCTTTCCAAAATTCCTCTTGCGCACCGCACTACCTCCTGCGGTATCCGCTACCGCCCTGCGTTATCGCCTTCTATACTTGCCGCCCGAACATGCCTAATCTGGTCTACGCCTACATTAGTGGCTACCGCCGGCACTAGTGACCATGCTGGAATTTTGAATTCAAACTTGGGGGCATCCTTCTTATGTTATCCTTGAGTCATATGGCATTATTTCCTGTACAATTAAACACACAAGATCAAATACACATATGATTTGTTATTCTCAAACCTAGGAGATGCGGAAGACCATGTTCCAACACACCCTAGTTTTTTGATGTAAGGTTGAGGCCAATTTGACTTGGTGAGTTAGTATTGGTCCCTAAATATGTAACTTGACCTAGCCAGGTCAAAGGCTCAATAATGATCAAGGGACACCATCTTGGTTTTAGGAACCATCTATGCCACCTAGCATGCTCTAATTCAGGCTAGGGGTTTTCCTCATGGTTATAGGTGATGCATAGAGTGCTTTATCCCTCTTGAGTTACCCTTGCATTCTCCATAAATTGGGATGACCCGTGGTGGCTAAGTGCACACCATGGTGTTCTCCACTCTTCAACTTGTCACCAAGGTACCTTAGGTCACTTATCCAATTTTTGTCATGACTTGGTCATGAAAAAAATTTCCTAGGGGTCTAGTAGTTTGGGGGATGTTACAAATCCCAATACAAAAGAAAACAATTTCGTCCCCGAAATTATGATCGGGTGAACGGGGTCTTAGATCAAGTTGAAAACCTGGCCAACTCTGATGGAAGCTCTAGTCTATAAGCCATGGGGCCGATCCATTCCAGGATCCTATAGTGCCCCATGTATCTCGGATTGAGCTTCTTTAACATTTGCACTCGGGTGATACTAAGAACGGGACGTATCTTCAGAAAAACTCGGTCTCCCACCTAGAACTCTACCTTGTGATAACGCGCATCATAGTACTTGGCATGTCAATTCTGGGCCTCTAGCATTCATTCACATATCAGTCGCACCTGAGCATCCTTGTCCTCTACGTACTCCGACCCCAGCACTTTCGGATCTTCATCCTGGACCCATGATAGTGGTGTGTTATGCATTTTCGACCGTATAATGCTTCGTAAGGATCCATGTCGATACTGGACTGATGGTTATTGTTGTAAGAAAATTTGACAAGCGACAATAATCTCTGCCATGGCTCCCTACGGTCCAGGACGCAGAGACATAGTAGATCCTCCATCGTCTGGATGGTATGTTCCGTTTGGTAGTCCGCTTGAGGGTGAAAGGTGGTATTGAAGGTCAACCGGGATCCCAGATAAGCTTGGAAAGCTCTCCACTCCCGAGATGTGAACCGGCCATCCCGATCTGACACGGTCGATCTAGAAACTCTGTGATTTCGAACAAACTGTTCCATAAATAACCACACTAATGTCCCAATTGGAGCATCCTTCTTGACAGGAATAAACTATGCAACCTTCATAAGTCGGTCTATGATCATCCATACAGAGTCATGCCCGGATTTGGAGTGGGTCAGACCGTGTACAAAGTCCATAGATATGTCTGCAAACTTCCACTCTGGCACTGGTAGTGGTCAAAGTAATCCCCCCGACCTTTTACACTCGGTTTTCACTAGTTGTCAGGATTCGCAGTGCATCATAAAGTGTGTGATGTCCTTCTTCATACCTGGCCAGTACATCAACTTCCTCATGTCTGTCGTCATCTTAGAGATCCCCGGGTGTACAGGAATATTTATTGTTAGGTGCTTCAGTCATGATATCCTCTCAGATCCTATCTCCTGCTGGTATAGGCATTCGGCCACGGAAGTGAATGAGGCCATCGCGTAAGGCAAAACCTCCTGAAGGGCCTGACTCCAGGGCCGTAAACACCGATTCTAATGTTGTCTCTTGCCTTTGCCCAACCTTGATGTGGTCATGGATATCAAAGATCATGCTCATTGAGGTCAAGTACTCTTCATAAGTTTCAGGGTTGGCCATGGATACCAGAGTGATCTGCATATCCTGTAGCACCTTCATCAGCTATATGGCCATCAACTGAGGTTCTGCATCCAACGAGCTTGCCCTTCTATTGAGTGCATCTGTTATTGTGTTTGCCCTTTCGGGGTGGTAATACATTGTGTGCTGATAATCACATAGAAATTCCACCCATCTCCTCTGTCGGATGTTTAAGTCCTTCTGAGTGTCTATGTACTTCAGGTTTTTATGATCCGAAAAGATGTCACAGTGAACCCCATACAAATAGTGTCTCAAGATTTTTAGTGCAAAAATCATGGCTCCTATATCTAAGTCATGCACCAGATAGTTCTGCTCATGCTTCTTTAACTGTCGTGAAGTGTAAGTGATCACATGTTTGTATTGTATTAAAAGTGCACCCATCCTCGGGTACGATACATCTATGTACACTTAAAATCCTTCCTTACCAGATGGAAGTGCAAGGATTGGAGCGGAGATGAGTATATGCTTTAGCTCTTGGAAAGCTGCTTCACACCGCGGAGTCCAAACGAATGGTGTGTCCTTCTTTATCAATGACATAAGAGGGAGGGCAATCCGGGAGAATCCATCCACGAACTTTCGATAGTATTCGGCAAGTCCTAGGAAACTACATACGTCTAACGCTGTTTTCATTTGAGGCCAGTCTCGCACAACCTGAACCTTCATCGGATGCACCGCCAATCCTGCCCCACTGATGATATGCCCTAGGAAGGATACTTCCTTAATCCAGAATTGGCACTTACTAAACTTTGCATATAACTTATGCATTCTAATCCTTTCCAACACGAGCACCAGGTGTTGTGTATGTTCCTCCTCCGTCCCTGAGTGAATAAGTATATCATCAATGAATATTATAACGAAGACATCCGGTAGGTTTTCGAATACACAGTTCATTAGACTCATGAATGCGGAGGGGGCATTTCTTAGTCCAAAGGGCATTACCGTGAACTCGTAGAGACCATACCGATGGCTGTGGGCTGTCTTAGGAATATCTTCTTCTTGAATCCGTAGTTGATAGTATCCTGATCTCAAGTCCAGTTTGGAAAACCAGTGCGCTCCTTCTAACTGGTCAAACAACTCATCAATCTGGGGCAAAGGGTAAGTGTTCTGCACTGTTAGTCTGTTGAGCTCCCGGTAGTCGATGAACAACCGAAGAGTCTCGTCCTTCTTCATTACAAACAACACTGGGGCTCCCCATGGTGATGAACTCGGTCGGACAAACCCTGAGTCTACTAACTCTTGCAGCTGGGTGCAGAACTTCGCCAACTCCCTTGGGTCCATCATGTAGGGTGCTCTGGATACTGGTATGTCTCCTGGTACTAATTGAATATGAAAGTTCTTTTCCCTGTACGGTGGTAACCTAGGTAGTTTTTCTCGAAATGCGTCGGGAAAGTCACAAACTACGGGGATATCGGTTAGGAGAGTCTATGTTTCCTTCATCTCGAAATAAACCATATTAACTTCATCTCCCTGTAGATGGGCCATGATGACCTGGGTAGATGAAAGTAAATGATGGGAGGTCGTGATAGTACCTTTGAAGGTCACGTAGGTGGTGTCGTATCTCAGCATGACTCATCTTGTTGGTCAATCATTCTGGGCATGGTTCCAGGTGAGCCATGTCATACCCATGACGAGATTGATGTTCAGCATCTTCAGGATTGTTGTCGGAGCATCGAAGGTTAGGCCTTCGATGGTCACCTTTAGGAGGCACTTTGCTGTCACTTCGTGTTGGAACATGGTCTTCCGCATCTCCTAGGTTTGAGAATAACAAATCCTATATGTATTTGATCTTGTGTTTTTAAGTGTGCAGGAAAACAAGTCAAAATGACTCAAGGATAACATAAGAATGTTGCGCCAAAATTTGAAGCCAAAAGTCCAATATGCCTGCTAGCACCAGCGCTAGCTCTACCGCAGTCGCTAGCATTGATTTGAGAAAATCTCAGAAACAGTTATGGAAGGTGCTAGTGCTTGGCGATAGCAGCTAACGCAAGCGGTAGCATCTAGCGCCGGCGATATCTACTAGCGTCGGCGATAGCGCAAAGCACAAGAGGAAGGCGGCCGGCTTGCTTAAAATGAAGGATTCTCATGCGGAGAATATTGCCTAATCTGGGATAGCGCCGGCGGTAGCGATAGTGCAGGCGCTAGCTCCAAGGCTATAAAAAGGACCCCTTGGATCCGTCTTCTTTATCCTCTTGAGATCCTAAATTCCAGAGCTTTGTGCCACAGCATAGAGAGGAAGGTTCAGAGAGATACTCTCATAAATCCATGAAGGCTTAAGGAGATCCGTGGAGAAGATTTCAACACGCATCATCGTCGTGATGAAAGACCACATCGACTACGATCATACTCTGCGGGTCTTTGTCTACTTCTCCAAGAGATCCACATAGAGGGAGTTTTTATATTATTGTCTTTTTATTTCACATCTTTTCTTGTAATCATTTAGTAAACTCGCGTCATGTTGGCGACTAGGTCTAGGGTGTAGGTCTAGGGGGTGCTCGAGGCCATATCCGGGGAAGGGTTAGCTAGAGCGGCTTGAGGCCGTATCCGGGGAAGGATCGGCTAAAGCCAACTGGTTCGTGGGGATACGAGTCGGTATAGAAAACAAAAAGAGTTTTTCATATTTCGCTTTGATTTCTAGCGTCATTGAAATCAAAATTTTGTAATCACTTTTATTAATAATAATCATGTCTCTCTTTGTGTAATAAAATTGATTTGTTCTTCATTTCTCTAAATTGTTTATTATTTACTCCTTTATTATAAACAATTTATATCTTTATTCAAAATCACTATTTTGATATCTTAGCATAAGCAAGTATTTCAAAATATAATATAAGTTTTTAAAACCCTTATTCACCCCCCCCCCCCCCCCCTCTATGGGCACCTACCGATCCAACAAGTGGTATCAGAGCTAGGTTATTCCAAATGGCTTAACAACCTGGAATAATAGCATCTCATGATCTCGCTTCTACTAGTGGGGCAAATTTTTATGAAGAAGAAAAATCACTAGCACCACCTTTATTTAAAGGGACAAATTATAAAGGGTGGAAAATTTTAATGGAAAGGTTTATTAAAACTTTAGATATCGAAGCATGGAATCTAGCAATAGTAAGACCAGCAGATGAATCAAATAAAAAGGAACGTCATCTAAATGCAAAAGTCAAACACTATTTATTTTGTGGTCTATCAAATGAAGTTTTCAAATTAATATAATGTTTTTCTAGTGCATACAAAGTATAGAAATTTCTTGAAGAAATGTATGATCTTCCTCTCGCAGGTATGGAACAAACACAGGAGGAGAAGGACATACAAGCATCCACCATTATTCAAGAAGAGAGCAAAACCATAGAGATCATGGAAATCAACTTAGAAAAAGAGAGCAATACATCAAGAGAAAAAGAAGATGAAAATTCATCTATGATGGAGGAAGGCCTAAAAGATGACAAAGGAACTTCATGCTCAAATTCTGCCTCTTCCAATAGCGCTGTAAGAAAGTCTAATTCATCCTCTTGTGTGATAACTTTTATCTCTAGTTTCAATATACTAAAAATGGCTAAACGTAAGATCAAGAAATTGAAAATTACTAATAAAAATTTGCGCTTAGAAAATAAAAGTTTAAAAGCAAAAGTTAAAGTAGAATCAAATGCTAATTCATCTAGTCTTACCCATGTCTCTTTGAATGAAACAATTACACCTTGTTTAGAATTTAATAATTTAAAATAAAAATACAAGGCACTTGAAAAGGAACTTCTTATTGTAAAAGAACACAATGAAAAATTATCTTTAGAAAATTCAACTTTGAAAAGTGATTGTGCTACATGCAAAAGTTATAAAATTGAAATCAAAGAGATGGACGAAACATTTGAGGAATTTAGAAATGACTATCAAAATCATATTGACTCTATTATTTCTACTCTTAAAAATAGCACAATAGCTTATAATAAAGCTAGACATAATCTAAAGATCAAGAATGATGAATTAAAATCAAAAATCAACTTGCTTATGAAAATAATAAATACAAATTCACAATATCAAGAAATATCTAAAAGCAAGTTGAATATGAATATGAACATCTTAACTAAGTCTAATAATGGGAGCAAGAAACACAAAGTGTGTGTAAATCAAAATCAAAATCATCATTACTTCCAAAATCATGTTTAAAATTGAACAAATTTCCTATGAACAATACTTTTAATAATCATTACAATCATAATCATCAATATAAAGATTCTCATAATGGAAATTTGACATATAAGAATAACATTAAACCAAAGTATGAATGGAGGCCCAAAATTAAAAATGAGACATTAACTTCACATGAAAGGACCCATTCATCACTAACTACCCACAAACATACACGATATATTTGGGTACCCAAAGGAACCACCACACTTGGTCCCCTTTAGATACCTAAATCTCTTATTAATTAAGTATCACAAATGCATGAAGTAGAATTTTTTCAAAATGAAATATACAAATTTTCTACTTCATGATATGCTTTAATGTCTCTTTATTTTTCTTTTTGTTTTCCTATTTTTAAGCTATCATGTTATGGTCATCTTATATATTACAGGAAATATTATCTTATCTCTTAAAACTTATTGAGTTTATAAATTAAATTAATCAAAATTCAAAATCATATTTTATTTTGATGACCTATCTATTATTCTTATATTCATTACCTATATTTATATCATATACTATTCACATGAAATTGAACTATAAATTTCCTATAAGATATGTTAATCAAGATTAGGATATTAAGCTCTATAGCCCACATCAACCAAACTAGAGAAATAACATGATCTAAAAGAAAACTCAATTATCAATTTTTTTATTATATGATTACATATCATGGTTGGTATATTATGTACGTATTGTGATTTATGTCAAGTTTAGACCTTAGAATCATCTTAATATCAACAAGATCAAATCAAATAGAATCTTCACTTCTTTCTAGGTCTGTAAGTTGAAACACTATCAAACTTTGGCATAACATTAATCATATCTTCTTTGTTTGCATATTCTATAATAATTAAGCTTAAATGGTTGTGCAAAACTCAAGAATTAAGGTTTAATGAATGTGAAACCCATGTACTAAAATTTTAACTTCCGCAACTTTTTGCAATTTCTTCTCGTCTCTTTACTTCATTAGACAGGACTTACATTGCACAAATATAATCAAGAAAAATCGGAAGCAAAATCGAAGAAAATCTAGGCTATATGATCAAAATAAGCACTCTGTGTGAGCTAACGTAGGCACTAGTACCTAACGACGGCGCTAGCTCAAGTGTCCAATTTTCTGTAATTTTAAAATTCTGAAAAATCACTAAAAATATATTATTTTATATGTACTACTCATTTTTGCATCTATGCCTATAATTGATTTTTGAAAAATTAAAATACAAAATTACAAAAACCAAATTACAAAAAATTTTTTTCCTTTCTTTGGTTATTTGTTTGATTTCTATATGCAAAAAGCAAATACAAAAATACAAAACAAAAACAAATATGAACAAGTATTTTTTTGAACTTACATTTTCTACTTACATGTATCTTGCGAAAGGGAGATTTGGGCTACCATCCCATCACATCTCCTAGTGTCTGGCGAACCCATCACAAGGTAGTCCTCAGGAAGACCAAGATCAATCTTATGAGTTCAAACTTTAAATCAATAATATTCTTCAAAATATCAAAAATACTGTATGGACTTTATTAAGAAAATCAAGCATGATTTCTTCTATCATTTAAGACTTTCTACAATGTTGTGATTCATATTTTCAAACTACTTTGAACATTGTCTTTATCATGCCTTGGTACTTCTAAACTCATATGCATAAATTATATTGTAAAAGTTGTGTAGAACCAAGCTTAGCATGCCTATAAGTATGAGTAAATGTGTTATGTTTAATAATGGTATTTATTCACTCACTTATTTTGGCATTGTCTGCATATGTTTTTAATCTAAGAATGCTTGTGTATGGTTTATAATAGTACAATGAATTAAAACTACACAAGTATCTTACCTACACAACCTTTGTTTGCACTTTTAAAAGTTAAGAAAAGTGGTTATGTTTTCATAAATTATATTGGTTTGCAAAACAAGCGTATTCGGAGAACTTTGTACAAAACAAAAATCATAAAATAAAGTGACAAAGATAACTCCACCAAGCACTACTTGAACCTCCTGATAAGTCTTAATAAGTGTTGTGAGGTTGAGCATCTTGGAAAGAATAGTAAAGTATCTTGTGCAAACCATATCTTTCTTTCAAAATAAAAACCACTTACTCTTAAGTACACCAGATCACTAGTCTCAACATTAAAATAAAATAAAATATGTGATCCCCTAAGCACTACTTTGCACCCTGATAAGTCTTAATGAGCATTGTGTGTGCAAAGTACCTTGGTAGTTGTACATTTTTTGTGCATTGAAGTTTGTGGAAGTAAAACTATTTGTGTTTTATTGTGCTCTTTACTTTACATATTTCTTGTATTTTTGATATAAACATTTGCTTACTCTATTCAAAATACACTTATGTGCACATCATTATCTTCCATAACACTTCTTCTCATGAGTATTTGATCCTAATGCTAATTCTATACTACTCTTAATTTATGAAATGCACTAGATAACCTAGTATGCTCTCTACAATGTTTTGTATGTGTTGAATTTGTGAATTAATATAAAGTTGCGGTAATTTCTTTTTTTGAAAACATAAATTCATGCTTGGTTACTTTATTGTCAAAATTAAAGATTTTAAATGCAAAATGATTTACAAAAAACATCTTCATCTTTGGAATTTAACTCATATATCTTCTTATGAATCGTCATGTTTATAAAAAGATGTTTTCTTGTGTTTCTATAAGTCTTCCGCATCATCACCATATATTTCTACCTTTCGCTTTCATGCTTATATCAAAGTCTTAAATACCAAAATTCCTTTTTCAACAAATGGTAGACTTGCTTGGTAGAATTTATATTGGTTATTCTAACACAAATATTGTAATGCAAAAACTCTGATTCATTAATGGATTTCAAAATAGCTACGTGAGTTGTTTGTTTAAAAAAAATTCAAATAAAATATAAATCCATAGGCTATGTCATTAGATTTAAAACACTTAAATGTTTCTAATAATTATTTTCCATGACTTCATATCTCACCATAGCTGGGGTGTAGGGTTGTAGACATTAGATTACCTTTTCTCTAGTCATGTCTTGTCCTTAACCGGGAAGGGTTCCAGTGGGGCCTTGCAAGGCACTGGGGGGAAAGAGTGTTGGGTTGAGTTTTTTTCTAATGTTTGCATATGGGACTAACACCCCAACCTACGACATGTATGCAACTCCTCATGCCCATCTGTCACTTAATACGGGTCTAGGGTGTAGTCATATTGTCTGGGTAGATTGGTTACTTGGAAATCATTACCTTTTTTTTCTTAAAACTCTTATATAAAGGGGGAAAACTAACATGATAATATTGATTACTTGGCAAATATTATATTGTTCATCTTTATGCTAAGAACTCTGATCAATTTCCTTGAAAATATTTATGCTAAAAACTCTGATTTATTAAAAATTATTTTTATGCTTAAAACTCCTTATCATTTCATTTTCTCTAAAAAGCTCGATCATGCCTTATCTTATTATCAAAAATCCTTTCTATGTCCATTGCTTCCTTGCCCGCTTTTGCTAATAACAAATGGGGGAGATCTAACTTGATAAATATTAATCGCTATCAAATGGGAAAACTAACATAACTAATGATTAAGATAATAGCTTACATATTAGGGGAGCATTCACATAGGGGGAGCATGTATTTAGGGGGAGCAATTCTAAATACCAAAATCGACAATTATCCTAAGTCATCACTTTCAGACACACAAAAGTAGGTTCCATATCATGCTTATATATTAATGCTCTGATTTATCATTAATGGATTTGTTATTATCAAAAGGGGGAGTTTGTTGGAACATGGTCTTCCGCATCTCCTAGGTTTGAGAATAACAAATCGTATGTGTATTTGATCTTGTGTGTTTAAGTGTGTAGGAAAACAAGTCCACATGACTCAAGGATAATATAAGAATGTTGCGCCAAAATTTGAAGTCAAAAGTCCAACATGCCCGCTAGCACCAGTGCTAGCGCAGGCGCTAGCACTGATTTGAGAAAATCTCAGAAACAGTTATGGAAGGTGATAGCGCCTGGCGATAGCAGCTAACGCAGGCGGTAGTAGCTAGCGCAGGCGATATCTACTAGCGCCGGTGGTAGTGCAAAGCACAAGAGGAAGGCGGACGACTTGCTTAAAATGAAGGATTCTCACGCGGAGAATATTGCCTAATCTGGGATAGCGTCGGCGGTAATGATAGCGCAGGCGCTAGCTCCAAGGCTATAAAAAGGACCCCTTGGATCTATCTTCTTTATCCTCTTGAGATCCTAAATACCAGAGCTTCGTGCCACAGCATAGAGAGGAAGGTTCAGAGAGATACTCTCATAAATCCATGAAGGCTTAAGGATATCCGTGGAGAAGATTTTGACACGCGTCATCATCGTGACAAAAGACCGCATCGACTACGATCATACTCTGTGGGTCTTCGCTACTTCTCCAAGAGATCCACATAGAGGGAGTTTTTATATTATTGTCTTTTTTATTTCACATCTTTTCTTGTAATCGTTTAGTAAACTCGCCTCGTGTTGGCTACTAGGTCTGGGTAGGACTTAGGGCAGAAATTCGCCTCGTGTTGGAGACTAGGTCTAGGGGGTGCTCGAGGCCATATCCGGGGAAGGGTTGGCTAGAGCGGCTTGAGGCCGTATCCAGGGAAGGATCGGCTAAAGCCAACCGGTTCGTGGGGATACGAGTCGGTATAGAAAACAAAAGGAGTTTTTCATATTTCGCTTTGATTTCTAGCGTCACTGAAATCAAAATTTCGGAATCAATTTTATTAATAATAATCATGTCTCTCTTCGTGTAAATAAAATTGATTTGTTATTCATTTCTCTAAATTGTTTATTATCCTCTCCTTTATTATAAAACATTTTAGATCATTATTCAAAATCACTATTTTGATCTCTTATCATAAGCAAGTATTTCAAAATATAATATATGTTTTTAAAACCCTTATTCACCCCCCTCTAAGGGCGCCTACCGATCCAACACTTCTATCTCTGTTCCATTTAGAAGATGCACCCTCCTAGTGGATCAGTTATAAAGTCAGGTCCTCGTATGAGTCCTTGATAAAGTCTTCTGAGATGAAATTGTGTGAAGCTCTCGTGTCAACCAAGGTATGGGCAGGCTTGCCGCACACGATTACTATTCCTGAATTATGGTGTAATTTAAAGTGACTAAGTTTTCTATTTCTAGCAATCCTATATCAAATCTACAAATCTAAGAATTTAAAAAGACTTTTAACTACTAGCATGCCTGCTATAACCCTATCGGGTTCGGTGGTTGAGCAAGATCCAAAGCATACATTTGGTCTCTTTCCTGTCTACATTCTGCCCGGTGGAATCCTCAGCCTCGGCCACATCCTCGGCCTCGGCCCGTGGGTTATTGAGCTGGTGGTTCTGGAGGTGGTGGTGGGACTCTTCGGGGGCAGTTGATGCAGGTGTGGCATGGTTGGTGACAATCGTAGCATAGTGGTGGGGGAGGTACTCCTCCATCTTATCTAGGTGGCTCTTGGATCCGTAGCGGCTGAGGGGCCAGCACTGTCAGAGTCCTCTGTTCCTGCCTGTAGTTGGGACGGGGTCGTCCCTCACCCATCTTATGTTGTACAAACCTGCCTCTTTACTATCCCCTGTTGCCCGACCCTGCGTATTCCGCTGGCCTTTTTCCCCTGCTCCTTACCATTAGCAAGTTCGTCTCCAGCTTTCTTGTTGCTTCGATGATTCAGGCTAAACCAGAATTTGCTATGTATAGCAGGGCCTGTCTTAGGTCATCTCGGGGGCCTTTGTAAAACCTCTTGGCATAACCGAAGTCGTCTAACTGGTGGGTTTGTGGTGAAATGTGCTAGGTGCGAGAATTCCCACTAATATTCCAATATTGAAAGGTTTCCCTGCTTCAAGTGTAGGAATCATTCCTCTAGATCGTCTCTGGTTGTCTGCGGCATGGAGTGCTCCAGTAATGCCTCCTTGAATTCTTCCCATATGATGTCAGCATACTCAAGGCCGCCAAATGTGGTGTACAGGGCCCACTTCTACCACCACTTTGCATGAGATTTCAAAGCGGAGATGGTCAATGACACCGCCATATCAACCGGACAATGAATCCCGACCAACATTTCCGGAATGGTGTCTAACCATTCCTCTGTCTATACTGTTGAAACTGATTTCTCGGTCTCTTGTGGAGCTCGGGGCCCTCAACGGATTGAGGGGTAGCTAGCCCTTACCGGACCCTCGGAAGAGGTAGGGCAGATAACTTGGACAAAGAATAAAGACCCTGATCTTAGCGAGGAGGTCCCTCCACTAACCCGGAAGATCGTTGAGCGCTTCCCCTCCCAAGCCAAAGCTAAGACTCGGGCACCTTGGAGAGCTAGAGAGCCCATACCAAAGCGACCTGAAGAGAGAAGAAGGCTCAAAGATTCTGAACCGGTCTCCCTCCAAGGTGCCCTTTAAGGTCTATTTATAGATTTTGGTTTTGTGGTCTGTCAGTAGCCAAATCCCGCTGTCTATTCTTACTATCCGCACACCGGATTGGTCTGCTAACAGCCAAACTCCACTGTTCGGAGGGGCTAACCGCAGACCACTAGGGGTTTTCTGGTAAAAGACCACCCCAGGTACCGGCGAACCAAAGACCCTTGGTCTGTTCAGCGAACACGGGGCTCGCCAAAATGTCTGGCTGGCTCGCATGCCTAGCGAACTCCTTCGACTGACGGGCTCGCCTGTCTCTAGGGCTCGCCTGCCGAACCGTTCCTTAGCGAGTCGGGCTCGCCAAAACGGCTAACTATACCCCAGAAACGGCTATTTGTACCCCAAGGTCCCGGGCCTGCCCAGCGAACTCCCTCGACCGGCTGGCTCGCCTGCCTCTATGGCTCGCCGGCCGAATCCTGGCTCGCTCCCTTGGTTGTGCGAACCAGGGATCCTTCCTGGCGAACATCTGGGTTGTACACAATCCCCGCTCTTCGCGAGGTTGCCTTGAGCTCGCGAAGAAACATCCAACCCCTGGTGTTCGCCGATTCGGCTGACGTGGCGTGAATCTTGTGGTGGGCCCCGCGCCCAAAACTATAAATACCGTCCGCCGTGGCTAGTGATCAAGCTTTTCCTTCCCCTTCTTCCTCGCAGAAAACAACCTTTCAGAATGTCCTCCAAGCCGAGCGCGCGAGATCGACTGAAGGCTTCCAGAGAGATGGCGAAGGCCCTAGGCCGCCGAGCGCAACGCCTGGATGTTCAACCCTGCCACATCCCCCTCCCCCCAGCCTAAGAAGGCCAAGACGGTTCGGAGGTCGCAGTGGGAGGACGTGTCGTCAACTCCTGCCTCGCCCCCACTGCCGGATACCGGGCTCGCGCAACAGGTACTCTTCGTCTAGACTTTTTATACCGGCTACCCATTTACTCCTTATCCTCTCGCAGAACCCTCCACCTGAGGAATGTATGGCGGGCCTCACGCTGACCTCTTCTCATGCCCCGTCCCCCGCGAAGCTGAAATTGCTAGATGCTGGGGCCGGGACCTCGACCCAACTGGCGCCTCTCTCGCAACCCCGTAAGCCATAAATACCTTCCTTTATTTCTGCTTGTCTGTGCGATATCCACGCATTTGTGGCATATGCAGACACCCCACCGCCGAGCCCCAAGAAGAAAGGCTCCACACCGGCGCATTCGCCGATTCCGCCTGAGGTTAACGTGGAGACCCCGGGCTTCGGTATAGTGGGCAGGCGAAGTCCAGGTGGCTCGCTTCTCGACGACGCCCGGGTCGCGGAGAGGGTGGTGTATTCCCCTGGTCTGGGGAAACCCCACGTCCGAGGGTTCCGTGAAAACTTCCACGGTCGACCGGAGTCCTCTCGCAAACAACGCTGCGAGTCCCCCTTCTCCCAAGGTTGGTACCTCTGTGCGGGCTCACTTTCTTGCTCGCCCCCTGATCCCACTAGTTCTTCCTTCGCAGAAATTTCAGAAGCCACGCCCGAATCAGAGCATGGGAGGGTGGAGATGTCACCGCCGCCCTCGTTGAGCCAGATGGAAGACTTCCTGGGCAACCCAGGCGACCCCGAGCGAATGAAGAGACGGGTGTCAGAGGTGCTTCAGATGCATGGCATGATGCTGCGCGAGCTGGAGGTGCAATATGACGCGGACCGAGCTTCCTTCAACGAGAGATTGCCGCGATGGAGGACGGCGAACGCGCGCTTGCTCGTCGAGGCGGGGCCGGTGACTTGCGTAGATGTTACCTCGCCCGGCGTGCACATCTCGCGGGGCGAGGATCAAGCACACCTAATCCTGCGCGAGTTCAAAGCCCTTCGCGAATACCACTATCCGAGAGTGCCGCCGCGCGCGGGGAAGCGAGGTCGCTGGAAATGGCTTCCTTACCCCTGAGACCACCGCGGGCTCATTTCTACTATCCCCTTGCTTTTATTCCTTTCATGATGCTTCGTTTTGAACAATATCTGGTGTGGTAATACTTACGAGTCCATTGTGACTCGCCTTTTTTCATTTGTTGTTTTGCCCTTCGTTTCTGTGGTGCGCCTGTGGTTTATTCAGTTCGTTCGCTGTGTTTGATACGATCGCCATCGTGGAGCGCTCGCGAACTTCCTGGCCGGTCTTGGGCGGGGCTCAATTACCGCGCGGTGGCGAGCCCGGGCTCGCAAGGCTGCAGTCCTATCGAGTAGGAATCTACCTTATTTTCACTATCCGCACTCCCGATGCTTCGATTCCCGTGCCTATCCGAGTTTCCTATAAATAGTTCGGATTCAGTTTTCCATCCGTCGCATTTATTTCTCAAGTCCTCTCGCGTCTACGCTCATCTCCGTTCTCGCAATCTCGTGCTCGCATTCGTTGCTTGTAAGTTGCATCTTCCTGACTCGATGCGAACGAATCAGTTAATGGGAGCGGATGGCGAGAGCGAGGGGCGGTCAAGATGCGCCTCAGCGTTTCAGGCCCACAAATTCTACTGCGCGAACATCACGGCAGAGGAGTACAAATATGCCGTGGATCGTTACCTCCCGGAGGGTTATTCGGCTCGCTGCCCAAGCGAGAGATCTACATTGAACGAGACCGAGGCTGACGAGCTCGCGATCCCCATTGCGCACTTCGAGAATGGGTTGCGACTCCCTTTACGGCCCAAAATCCGTCAGGTACTTTGCTTAGCATTCTCGCCGCCCCCTGTCCGCTATCGTGACCTTCTCACTGTTCTTTGTAGGTGTTGCGGTATTATGGGGTGTTGCCGAGCCAGTTGACCCCGAATGCGATCGCGGATATCGTCGCGTTTGCTAGCTACCTGCGGGAGGAGAGGATTGAGTTCAGTCTCCTCATCTTCCGCAAGGTATTTTCCTTTCGCGCCTTCCGGGACGGGACCACCTACTTCGCGAGCCAGCACGTCACCGTCTGCGAGACGGTGAACAAGAGTCACTACTGGACTCAGAAGTTCATCCTGGTGAAGGGGCCCTTCGGTAATCTCCACTTTACCCCTCTCCAGCGGGATGACGCCACCTACCGCCCTCCGAGCTCGCTGAGCGGCGCCGACGCCAAACTCCTCCAATACCTCTCCGGAAAGAATTTTGAAGTCGCCTATCTGCGGCGCAACGTCGACTCGTTACTCGTAGTTCCTCAAGGGGAAGGTATGGCTCGATCTCGCCCCACTCTCCTTTCCGTTCTCTTCGCTGTGTAACGCTCTTACTCTACAGGCGAGCGCGAGATCCCCGTTAATCCTCCGCACGCACAAGGCATCACTCTCACGGCGGACACTCTCGTGACCGCGGCGGCAGAAGCTTGCCGCGATCTTCCCACCATCGGGTCCGGCAAGAAGCGGCCTCCGTCGACGAGTCAGCCGGGCTCACAACCCTCCTCCAAAAAGTCAAAAGGGAAAACCCTCGCTGTCAAAGACACGAGCGCGGATCGTTGATCTGAGCGAGACCGATGGCTCGCCCCCTTCCCCTGCGAAACAGCCGGACCCCCTGGCGAGCCAGGGCGATGGGAGTTCCTCCGCTACCCCCCAACCCAAGGGCCACAAGAACTTCGGTCTGGGTGAGAAAGTTTCATACATCCTCGGCGAGCCCCTGCTCGCTTGGGATCCTAACGCCAACCGGATTTCTTGCTCCACCCTTCACCCCTCCTGAGTGGAGCTCGGTAAGGCCGGGGAGGAGGCGTTCTCTATCTCCTTCGGCTTATACGGTCGCGAGGACGCCGCCGCCTATAAAGAGATGGGGCCAAGGCAACTGGTCTATGAAGAGATGAGAGCCCAGTTCCGCTCGACGGAGCTCGCACATATGGCGGGGCGCCATTATCTGCAGGAGGATAGGGACATCCGCGCGTACAGGGATGCACTTAAGAGAGCTCGCGAGGAGATCAAAGGCCTCAAGGAGAGAGAGGAGGTGTCGGAAAGCCTTCTCGCCGGGATGCAGGGCAAGATGGTAAGCGGCCCTTGGGCCTCCTTTCTCTGCTGTTCGCGACCTCTGACCTTTATCTAACTTATTTGATGCTAACTCAGGATGCTGATGTGGCGACCAAGCTTCTCGCTCGCAACGGCGAGCTGGAGTTGGAGAATACCATGCTGAAGCCTCGGGTGGACGAGCTAGTTTCGCAGCGTGTTACCTCCTTCTCCTGGGCGAGCCGGGTCTCAACAGCGGATTGCCGAAAGCGAGGAGCAGAGGCGGCGAGATGCACAGGAAGTTGCTAACCTCAGTCTTCGCGACCCTCAAGAATGCGAGTTTACTAGCTGAAGACGCGATGGAATTTAGAGCCGAAGATGTCTTCCCGGACCTCTTCGACTTGGCGCCGTGGTTGGGTGCTCGCAAGAATGGCGAGGGCCCCTCAGAATGAACCCCCCCCCCCCTCTTAACCTCTTTTCTCCCTCTCTTTCGGATGTATATTATTCTTTTTTGGGTTGGCGAGATCGCCGCCGAACGGAGAAAAAATCTTGGGGAATGATAGTTATGATTTTTTGTTAGTATTTATGCGCATGTTCGCGTTTCTTTTTTCTCTCGCATTTGATTTCTTTCTGAACTCATGATTAATGCGGCAGTGTTCCCAGGGGGGCTCGCGAATACGTTTGTCTGGGCTCGCCTCGCCAGGGTTCTCCTCTTAGGGATCTCGCGAACCCGGGGTGTCGCCGTTCGCGGATACTGCCCGGCGAACCCGACCTTGGCGAGCTTGGGCATCGGTATCCCGCGCATCAAAACTCCCCAACTCCTTAGTATCTCCACCCGCCACCTCAGGACTTACCAGCCTCAACCCTTCCAATCTTGCAAACCAAATCCTTCTGGCTCTAACACCTCAACCTGTTCCCTTACGTCTTGATCTCTATTGCCAGCCTCTCCAGAGATCAACCAGAACCCCCCGTCTAGGTGAGAGCCCGAGAGCGGAATCGATCTGGGGCATTCCAGCACCAACATATCCAACCTTGCCAGCCTCTCCAGAGATCAACCAGAACCCCCCGTCTAGGTGAGAGCCCGGGAGCGGAATCGATCTGGGGCATTCTAGCACCAACATATCCAACCTTGCCAGCCTCTCCAGAGATCAACCAGAATCCCCCGTCTAGGTGAGAGCCCGGGAGCGGAATCGATCTGGGGCATTCCAGCACCAACATATCCAACCTTGCCAGCCTCTCCAGAGATCAACTAGAACCCCCCGTCTAGGTGAGAGCCCAGGAGCAGAATCGATCTGGGGCATTCCAGCACCAACATATCCAACCTTGCCAGCCTCTCCAGAGATCAACCAGAACCCCCCGTCTAGGTGAGAGCCCGGGAGCGGAATCGATCTGGGGCATTCCAGCACCAACATATCCAACCTTGCCAGCCTCTCCAGAGATCAACCAGAACCCCCCGTCTAGGTGAGAGCCCGGGAGCGGAATCGATCTGGGGCATTCCAGCACCAACATATCCAACCTTGGCAGCCTCTCCAGAGATCAACCAGAACCCCCCGTTTAGGTGAGAGCCCGGGAGCGGAATCGATCTGGGGCACTCCAGTACCAACATATCCAACCTTGCCATCCTCTCCAGAGATCAACCAGAACCCCCCGTCTAGGTGAGAGCCCGGGAGCGGAATCGATCTGGGGCATTCCAGCACCAACATATCCAACCTTGCCAGCCTCTCCAGAGATCAACCAGAACCCCCCTTCTAGGTGAGAGCCCGGGAGCGGAATTGATCTGGGGCATTCCAGCACCAACATATCCAACCTTGCCAGCCTCTCCGATATGGTAGTTGTTATAAGCATCATAAAAAGAAACGGAGTAAGACATTCATTAAACAATCATAATAAAGCTTTCAAGGGTAGAATCGTTTCAAATCATCCCCACTTCGGGCTCGGTCGAGGGGCACCCCTTCCACATCCTGGAGGTGATACCCCCCCCGACTTGAGCACCTCGCTTACAATATATGGACCCTCCCATTTGGGGTTAAGCTTACCCACCGCGGCCCCTCTGTCGGCCGCATCGACCTTCTTCAGGACCAGATCTCCTTTCTGAAAGTGTTTTATCCGGATATGTTTGTCAAAATATCGAGCCATCCGCCGCTTGACCTCTTCCTGCCTGATGGTGGCCAAGTCCCGGAGTTCTTCCACAAGGTCCAAAGATAGCCTCTGCTCTGCATTGTTACCTTCTAGCCACTCTTCGTCCCCCTCGCTCGCAGCGATCACCCGGGGGGTCTTTACCTCAAACTCTATGGGGAGAACAGCCTCGGACCCGTGAGAGAGCTTGAATGGTGTCTCCCCGGTGGCGGTGTTCGGAGCAGTCCTCATTGCCCAGAGGACGGAGGGTAGCTGTTCCACCCAGTTTCCTCGAAGGTTCTCCACTTTCTTTTTTAGTAGGTTGACGATTATTTTATTCGCTGCCTCCACCTGCCCATTGCTCCTCGGGTGGTGGACCGATGCGAACCTGAGATCAATGTCGAGCTGGGTGAAGAAGCTAACAAACTCTTCACTAGCAAACTGCGGCCCATTGTCCGTCACTATAGCTAGAGGGAGTCCATGCCTGCAAATTATCTCCCCCCACACAAAATTCCTTACAACCTGAGAGGTTACCTTAGCGAGTGCTTTCACTTCTACCCACTTGGAGAAGTAGTCGATCATGACCAACAGGAACTTCCTCTGGCCGCTGGCTTGGGGGAAGGGACCAACCAGGTCCAACCCCCGTATGGCGAAGGGCCAGGGAGCCGTGATGGTCCGGAGCCTTTGGGCTGGGAGGAGCTGGAGTGGAGCATAGAGCTGGCACTTCGGGAACTTCCTCACGAACTCTGCTGCATCCTTGCTGAGAGTGGGCCAGAAGTAGCCTTGCCTCAGCACCCTTCCCTCCAGGGTCCGACTCCCGGAGTGACTGCCGCACTCCCCGGAGTGGATTTCTTCCAAGACTCTCGGGACCTCTTCCTCGGAGACATAGCGAGCCAGGAGTCCCGAGAGAGTTTTCCTATATAGCCCTCCTGCATGCAAGGAGTAATAAGCAGACTTATACCTGAAGCGCCTCTTGTCCATATCCTCTCTAGGGAACTGCCCAGAGGAGAGGAAGGTGATGAACGGGTCCATCCACGAGGCTTGTTGATCTACCTCCATCAATTCTCCTTCCTCGATGGAGGGCCGAAAGAGTTCCGAAGCCGCCCCTCCCGCTTGGGGGCCGAACTTGGGTAAGAGGTCTGCCTGGGTGTTCTCCTCCCTAGGCACGTGCTTGATGGTGAAGGTGCGGAACTGCCCGATGATCCCCTTAACCTTCTCCAGGTATAGCAGGAGGGTCGGGTCCTTTGCTTCAAACTCCCCCTTGATTTGGCACGCTACCACCAAGGAGTCCAGTGGAGACTTCCACATCCTGCACTCCTAGTTCCCGGGCTAGCCGGAGGCCTGCTATCACTGCCTCGTACTCAGCCTGGTTGTTGGTAATTGGAAATGGATGTTCAAGGCTTGCTCAATCCGAGTCCCCTGAGGACTTACCAAGACAATTCCTCCTCCATAGGAGTATTTTCCCGACGCTCCGTCCACCAACATCTTCCATGTCTCTGGGAGAGGTGGCTCGTGCTCCCCCACTTCGGCCAGCATAGTCGGCCATGAAGTCTGCCACCGCCTGAGCTCTGATGGACGTCCTGGGCACGAACGTGATGTTGAATTCACTTAACTCCACGAACCACTTTGTTAACCTTCCCGAGTGCTCCACCCCTTCCATGATTTTACGGAGCGGGTGGTCCATCACTACCTTGATTGAATGGGCTTGAAAGTAGGGTCGGAGCCTCTGGGCCGACACCACCAATGCGAAGGCTAACTTTTCCTGGATCGGATACCGGAGCTCGGCCTTCTTCAGCACTCGGCTAACATAATAGATAGAGAACTGTTTCTTTCCCTCCTCCCGGACCAGCACGGAACTTACTACTTCGGACTCCACCCCCAGGTACAGGGATAGGTCTTCCCCTGGCCTCGGTCCCTGGAGCAGAGGGGTTTGGGTGAGCTGTTCTTTCAGAGCCTGGAAGGCTTCCTCGCACTCCCGGGTCCACTCAAACTTCTTGTTGCCCCGCAAGCACCTTGAAAAAAGGCGCACACTTTTCTCCTGCCTTGGAGAGGAACCTGCTGAGTCCGGCCAACTTCCCTGTGAGGCTCTGAACCTCCCTCGGGTTCCTTGGCGACCCCAACTCCATCACCGCTTTAACTTTGTCCGGGTTAGGTTCCACTCCCGCGGGGGTGAGCAAGTGGCCCAGGAACTTTCCTCGGCTCGCCCCGAAGACACACTTCAAGGGATTGAGTTTCATCTTGTACTGTCGCAGGGTCCCGAATGTCTCTTCAAGGTCTCGAAGGTGAGACCTGAGGTCCCGGCTCTTTACCATGAGGTCATCTACATAAACCTCTAAGTTTCTTCCCTTCTGCTCGCGGAAGACTCTGTCCATCATCCTTTGGTATGTGGCATCTGCATTCTTGAGCCCAAACGGCATCATTTTATAACAGTAGCATCCATCCCCCGTGATGAAGGAGACATCTTTGATGTCTGGGGGATGCATGCGGATTTGATGGTAACCTGAAAAAGCATCTAAGAAAGACATTACAGGAAAACTGACGGCTGAGTCAACCAGCACGTCGATTCTAGGCAGGGGGTAACAATCCTTAGGGCATGATTTATTAAGAAAAGAAAAGAATACACATCCTCCACTTACCTCCTCCTTTTTTCACCATAACGATGTTGGAGACCCAGCCTGGATACTGGATCTCCGATACAAAGCCTGCCTGCAAGAGCTTGCCCACCTCCTCGCGGATGGGCCCTTCTAGCTTGTCTGCGATGGCCCTCCTCTTCTGGTGGATAGGGCGGGTGCCGGGATCGAGGTTGAGGCGATGGCACGCCACATCCGCGTCAGATACCGGGCATTTCCGCGGCGCTCCAGGCGAAGACGTCTATGTTCTTCTGCACGCAAGCCAGGATCTCCGCTTGATCTTCCGGGTCGAGTCCTCCGCTGACCCGGACCTTCTCAACCACCCCCAGCCGGGTGGTGACCTCGAGCTCCACGACCTCGTCCACAGCCTCCAACCGGGACTGCTCTCCCCAAGCCCCCTCCTCAGCATAAGTGAGAGCCTGGGTTCCCTCCTCGATCTCCTTTTCTACCACCATCAGCTCCTCCGCCTCTCCCTCCTGGGCCTTCTCTTCTTCTTCCTCTCCTTCCGCCTGGGGTCTCTCAGCTACCCCTTTCTGGGCATGGACTTCATCTCCCTCCATCTTCTCCTTGACTACCTCCTGCTGCATCTTATCCCACTCCTCAGCTTCTCCCATCCAGGAGATGGTGTTGACAGCCGTTACGTAGCACTGCCTTGCCACCTTTGGATCTCCCCTGTTCCGCACATGGACCCCTCCGTCGTTGAACTTAAGGCATTGGTGAAACGTGGAGGGGACACATCGGAACGCGCTGATGAGCGGCCGTCCGAAGATGGCGCTGTAGCTGCTTGGAGCGTCCACTATGACAAAACGGCAGTTCCTGGACTGCCCACCCAGAGTCACATGAAGTCCCACTCCCCCTTCTACTTCTTTTCTTTCCCCCGAGAATCCAAACAATGGGCCATCCGAGGCCAACACCCTTCTGGGCTCCACCCCCATCTTGTCAAACGCCTTCTTGAAGATGACATTGACCGAACTCCAGTTGTCCACTAGGATTCGAGAAACGGTGAAGTTCTCGATCGCCGTCTGAATGACCAGCGCGTCGCAGAACGGGTCCTCGTAGTTTGGCATGTCCTTCTGGGTGAAAATGATTTTTTTGGCCTGGGGCGGAGCGGTGGATGTTGAAGCTACGCTCCGGCGATAGATGGTATGGAGGCTAGCCTTGCGGGTCGCCTCCACCCCTACCCCCCCCCCCCCCCCCCCATGGATCACCCCGATCCCTCCCCTACTTCCCACATCATTTCTATCCTCACACCTTTCCCCATCCTCCTCTCGAGGCTCGACCTCCACGATCCTCACTGGCTGTTGCTGCTGTGGCGCGGGCGCTCTGCCCCTCTTCACCTCCAGGAACTCCGGGAAGGTGTCCGTCGAGTGACCTTCCTCATCATGGAAGATACAATGTGGCAACGTCACCTCCCCTGCATCGGCCTCCGCTACCCTGTTCCTCCTCCTCCTAGCGGCTGCCGCTTCCACCTCACCTCTCCTTCCCCTTCCTCTTCCCCAGCCAATTGCCATGGCCTGTTGAGGTGGGGGAGGCATCTGCATCGGACCCTGCCTCCACCCCAACTGGGGGGGTCTCCACTGTCCTCCGAAATGGTTACCCCTTCCTGGGCCGTAACCTCTTCCCTGCCCTTGCATTCCTCCACCTTGAGGCCTCCATCCCCCCTCCGGGGCCCGGGGCTCTTCCCTTCTCCTGACCTCCTGCTGTCTCACCTCTGGCTCACTGAGCTTTGCTAGCCTCTTGGTGAGCTCCGGGTTGGCTTCTTCGCTCGCAACTTCCTCCGACACCCTCTACATCAGCTCTTCATATGAGACGGGGGCTTTTCTCTTCAACGCCATCTTGAAGAAACTCTCTCTCAACCCGACCGTGAAGGCGAGTTGGAGTGCAAACCCAGGCATCTCCTGAGTGAGCTGCACTTCCTCTTGGAACCTATCGGCATATTGAGCTAGCGACTCCCTGGGCTCCTGCTTTATTGTGAAGAGGGAATCAGCGTCCTTCTTCCTATTTTTTGAGGTCGAGAACCTCAGCAGAAAACTTCAGCGCAAATCTTCAAATGCGTAGAATGATCCTGCGGGGAGTTGATGGAACCAGTCCCTGGCCTTCTCCTTGAGGGTGACGGCAAAGAGCCGACACTTGAAGGCATCTGACATCGGCCTGATGGAGACCGAGTCTTCGAAGATCTGCAGGTGCTGGACGGGGTCATCCCTACCGTTGTAGTACACTCGATCCCACTCTCTAAACCCCCCAGGGAAGGGCGTGGAGAGCACCAGCTCGCATAAGGGGCTTTACCCTCCTGTCACTTTTCCTGGCTCCACTCGCCCCCCCAACTCGCTCGCCAAACTTGAGCTCGCTGGGACTGCACTCGCGAGGGCGGTGTTCTCCTGGACCACCCCGACTACCGCCGCATCCTCCTGGCGCAGCGCTCGCCTGCACCGCGCTCACTGGGACAGAGCTCGCCAACACTTGAGCTTGCCGGCATGGGGATCGCCGGACTGGCGAACAACACCCGCCCTTCCCTGTCCTGACCAGATCCCACGGCAACTTCCATTCCCTCCCTTCCCCCTGGGGCGTTCGCGCCGACCATCGCTGGGGGAGGGGTCGCCTGAGGTGCTGGGGTCGCGAACTCACTGCGGAGAGCTATGACCGTGAACCCCAAGGTGTCGAGCACCTCCTTTCTGAAATCTGCGAACATCCTGGCCATCGCCTCCTGAGGTGTCTCGACGAACTCCTCGCCTTGCTCCTCGTCTCCCGCCATAACCCTTCTCTGGAACTTTCTTGAACCAGCCACACTCCACGCTCACCGCACCAAAATGTTGAAACCAATTTCTCGGTCTCTTGTGGAGCTCGGGGCCCTTAACGGATTGAGGGGTAGCTAGCCCTTACCGGTCCCTCAGAAGAGGTAGGGAAGATAACTTGGACAAAGAATAAAGACCCTGATCTTAGCGAGGAGGTCCCTCCACTAACCCGGAAGATCATTGAGCGCTTCCCCTCCCAAGCCAAAGCTAAGACTCGGGCACCTTGGAGAGCTAGAGAGCCCAAACCAAAGCGACCTGAAGAGAGAAGAAGGCTCAAAGATTCTGAACAGGTCTCCCTCCAAGGTGCCCTTTAAGGTCTATTTATAGATTTTGGTTTTGTGGTCTGTCAATAGCCAAATCCCGCTGTCTATTCTTACTATCCGCACACCGGATTGGTCTGCTAACAGCCAAACTCCGCTGTTCGGAGGGGCTAACCGCAGACCACCAGGGGTTTTGTGGTAAAAGACCACCCCAGGTACCGGCGAACCAAAGACCCTTGGTCTGTTCAGCGAACACGGGGCTCGCCAAAATGTCTGGCTGGCTCGCATGCCTAGCGAACTCCTTCGACTAACGGGCTCGCTTGTCTCTAGGGCTCGCCTGCCGAACCGTTCCTTAGCGAGTCGGGCTCGCCAAAACGGCTAATTGTACCCCAGAAACGGCTATTTGTACCCCAAGGTCCTCGGGCCTGCCCAGCGAACTCCCTCGACCGGCTGGCTCGCCTGCCTCTATGGCTCGCCGGCCGAATCCTGGCCCGCTCCCTTGGTTGTGCGAACCAGGGATCCTTCCTGGCGAACATCGGGGTTGTACATATACCACTGACTAGGTTCTTTCATAAGATGGTGGGGAGAGGCCTCGTAAGGCACTCAACAAGTTTGTCCCTGGATTGGGGACCTTGTTGGACATGTGTGTCACATCCCTTTGTTTTAGAATAACAAATCCCATATTTTATTTGATCTTGCTTGTCATGTGTTTATAGTGTGCAGGAACTATATGTGCAATACTCAACAGGTAGAAAGCAGCTTGGAACTAAAATCTCTAAACTGGAGCACTACCTCCAGCGCTAATGATACCGCATGCGTTAACGCTACTGCAAGCGCTAGGATCTACCACCAGGCACTAGCTCCAGATCGTACCACAATGGCCCGCCTCCACGAACTCTACACGGCGGTTATCGTAGGCGCTAGGAGGTACCGCAGGTGCTATATCCACATTTTATAAAATGGGGCTTTCTCTCTCATTTTGCACACACATCCCAGAGAGAATACCAGTGCCAAATTTCTAGAGCTGTTACTCTGCCGAAAGTTGATCCCCCACTCAAAGCTAAAGAAGATTTCTACAGGAGGACGTCATCATGCTGCATCTGAAGAACGATTGCATCAACAACTCTTATACTACAACGATCCTTCATCTTCAACATCAGAAATCGCATAGAGGGAGTGTTTGTTTTTGTTATTTCATTATCTTTGTGAATTTGTGTAGTTAATTCTCCTTGTGTTGGCGACTAGGTCCATGCGCGGCTTAGGGGGAATTTGCCGCATGTGATGGAGACTAGGTCTAGGTGATTAGATCTAGGGGTGCTCGAGGCCATATCCATGGAAGGGTTGGTGACACGCTTATGGCAAGTGCACCGGTCGTACAAGTAATACAAGTTGGGAGAGACTCCCCGAATATTGTTCTCATTGGACTGCAAGTTGGGGTGTATGATTTTCTCATTAGGGAAATCAGTTATAAAGATTTCAATGGTTTGAAAATGGGGGGGGGGGGGGTTGATTTGGGTTTCCTAATTTAACAACAATAAAAGGAATATGAGGGCTGAGAGCACTGCTTCTCTTGGCGAGATGAAGTGCAGGATGCAATGCTGTGCTTCGGTAAGCGGATGGACGGAAGGACAGACAGAGAGACTGATCTTTAGCGTGAAAGTGAGGGTCGTAAACACCTCTTCGAAGTCTCACCTCTAGCTTTTGCTAGAGTGGCTCAATTAGTGCGTGTACTGGGGTGGATGTGAAATGGAGGCGGGGCGCGTCACAACATAACATCAAAGTAGAGAAAATAGCTAGGCATGCATTCATTCATAGACAAACAAAGAGATTATAGGTTCATTACAAGCACTTAGAAGTACATCACACAAATAGACAAAGGGTAGAGTGAACCACAAGAAGAAAAGTCTCGTTGTGGGTCGTGGTCGGAATGGTGGGTTGTCAAGCAGCCTCCGAGCTAAGTCCGTGGATGCTTCCGAGATCTAAAGGTTGCCAGTACCTCTGACCTTCTCCCTCTTCTTCTCTAGTGTAGGTTCCTTCTTCTTCACCAAATGGAGTACCCCAAACCTTGATGCTGGTTGTAGATGGATGGGAAGGCTTCTGGATCCTTTGATGTGGCTTAGAATCACCGGAGAACACTTCCCAAGTGGAGGCGATGGATGGAGCGACAGAAATGGCAGAGCTGGTATAGAAGTGTCGGGCTCGGTCTCTCTCCTTGAGGAAGGGCGAATTCTGCAGCTTTTATAGAAAACAGTCAGAAAATTGGTCACGCACGATCAAACGCATGACCGTGCGTAGATCGTGCGTTATTAATGAAGCAGAAAGCTCAAGAAGACGAAGCAGAGCGCCCATGCATTTTACTTATGCACGGTCATAGCCGATCGTGCGTAAAAATGCACGGGAAATTCTGAAAGCCAGAATATCAGCTTACCAGAGGAGCTTGTGCGATTTTACTCACGCACGGGCAAACCAACTGTGCGTGAACAAAATGCATAAGCAAATCCAGATCATCGTTTTGAACCACAGATGACCACGCACGATCAGAGCAATCGTGCGTCAAGGAAATGCACGAACGTGCGATTCATGTAGACATGAAATTTTGGCAAAATTCGATGAACCGTCCGCTTGCACAACAATCAACACAAGAAACACACAGCTGGGAATACCCCTCCAGCTCAATCTAGAGATAGAAAACAGGGGTGGGGAGCACCACCTGCTCACCCCGAACGACATGGAGCGCAATTGCACACCAAAATGGGCCTAAAAAGTGCACATAGTGTGAATGTGAATACAACTGAAATACAAGAGATTATAGCTTGAACATGACGTGCACAAGAGTGAAAACTAGCCCGGATGAGTCCATAAAATAGGGTAAATATTGGACTCATCACACCCCCAGAATTAACCATTTGCTCGTCCCGAGTAAACTATCCCTCAGGCGGACGAGAAAAATTTTAGTTGCCTTAGTGATTGCAAATGCGGAGTGCCATGCGAAGTCTTATACTCACGCGCACAGAAATGCAATAGAAGAAATTTTTAATTATACAAAATAGTTTGTAAAAATCTATGAGCGTAATTATATATTATTTCTACTCAAAAGTTGAATCTCGGTGAATCCTCCGGTTATGCATAGGAAGAAAGTAAACTGATCGCTGAGGCAAGTATTGCTCAAGATCGGTACTCGTAACAACCTCCATTAAAATGCATCAACATCGGTGACCATAAGCTCACCTGGTCACACTCTCTCCACGACACTGGTTCGATTTATTGCGTGAGTCGGTAGGACTTTAGGATAGAGATTAGGCTTAGGTTGCGGGAGGATAAACAATGATAAACTCGAAGGCTTACGCACCTAACCCAAAAGAACTAATGCATCAAAGCTAACCAGGCAGTCGCTACACACGCGAGTGCACCAGAGCCCCAGACTTGAACCGGAAAACATGGGTGTGTGCACCGCCTACTCCAAATACATCCTCTTGCAAATAAGCTGTTTTCTCATCATCTTTTTTCAACTCTTTTTATCTTCTCATTTCATTTTTTTTTCAATTATTTCCAGCACATTTAATCATTGGAGCACTTCCACATATCCACAATTAAATCACAACATCAACATTCCCAAAATAAAAATTATGAAAACAACTAAAGATCAGCTTTGGCTATGCGACTGGGGTCGGCTTTTTGGCTTTGGTGGAGAAGCGGTGGAACTGCAATCAAGAGACAAGGTAGGAACAAAGGGGCTAGCATGGATCATATGATAGGATCGGTATGAAAAACTCAAACGAGCCAAAGTGATGGCCTACGTCACGCTCAAGCACTGAACTAACCTATGTCAATGCTTCAAGAGTCGCTTGGGGCAAGTTCTTAGCCACCGAGAAAGACAATCCTTCCTCCCGACTCGAACAAAACAAGCCTAGCGAACGTCTACTGTAACACCCCAAAATTAACTTCTCGAGAAATCCATAGTAAGAAGTATACTTCTCGAGAAATTAAAAGGCTGGAATTATAGCTCTCGAGAAATTAAAAGGCTGGGATTATAGCTCTCGAGAAATTAAAGTGCAGGAATAATACTTCTCGAAATCTAAATTATTTAAGCAGAAGAATTGATTTCTCGAGAAATCAATTAGGCAGAACATATACTTCTCGAGAAATTAATGGGCAGGAGTTTTCTTCTCGAGAAATCGTAAGGGCAGGCAGTGCCAGTTCTCGGGTTCAAGAAATGCCTTCAAGCAGCCATTCATCGAACGCAGCCCACCGTTCATCGAACGCAGGCCGCCATTCGTCGAACGCAGGCTTAGCAGCCATTCGTCGAACGCAGCCCACCGTTCGTCGAACGTAAGCTGTCGTTCGTCGAACGCAGCCCGCCGTTCGTCGAACGTAAGCTGTCGTTCGTCGAACGCAGGCTTAGAAGCCGTTCGTCGAAGGCAGCCCGTCGTTCGTCGAACGCAGGCAGCCATTCGTCAAATGCAGGCTTAACAGCCATTTGTCGAACGCATCCCGCCGTTTGTCGAATGCAGCGTTTCAGCCGTTCGTCAAACCCAAGTTTGTTAGTCGTTCGTCGAACGCAGGTATATTAGCTGTTCGTCGAACACAGCTTTATAACCTTCATTGAAGTAGAGCTTTGCTGAAATTCGTCAAACGCAGAATCAAACCTGTTCGTCGAGCGCAAGCTTGAAAGGATTCGTCGAAAGCAGTATCTGTTCAGCGATTTGTGAAATAACAGACCCATGACTCTGTTTTTGCGGCCGTCAGATCCAAATCTGTAAATACAAAGGTTGGGATTTACTTCTGGGCTATTCTTAGGGTTCGTACAGAGGAATTTATATATTCTCTTTAACTCATAACCCTTATCTTCTTCAAACGTGAAAAGACTGAAGCCGAGAGAAAAATAGCGACATCGAGGAAGAAGAAGGAGTCGTTTTCTGCCATTTCCAGAGCATCAGAGCTCCGATTCGCGAGTCGTTTTCAGATCTGGAAAGTGTAGGCCATTGCAAAACTTTCTATCCGAGTGAAATCTCAGATCTATGGCGAAGAAGAATGCTCCAAGGGTAACAATCCTTCCTCCCGGTCTTAGGACGTGTTTTGTCCTCTCATTCCTTTTTCTATGCTTGCATGAGGAATCCCTTTCACCAAATGGGTGAAGTGTAGGATTTCCTCCAGTTCTTCGGAACTCCGGGTCGATTGTGTCCGTCCCCGGCATATTTCATTTAGAAATCCGGTAGTCGTGTAGATTTAGGCATTTTGTGTGAAGCCTATTCGTGGCCAAGAGCCCGGATCAGTGATGCTTGGATTGCGACAGTTGCATTTAGGTTAAGCCTAGAATGTGTGCCGGAGAATGTCTCCGTGGGATCTTCTATTATGTTGCGGGACTTGAGTTTTAGGTGCCTTTTGAGATCCTAAAGAAAGCCCCTTGCTTGGGTGGTTGAATGCAAACCTTCGCCACTATATTTGAAGAGATGTGGTCTTTGACCTCCTTCTTGGTTGTTATTTGCGAAGTCTAAGTCCACGTGAAAGGATTAGATGCGCAACTTAATTTTGTGGACACTTGATGTGCTAAACCCTTACGGGCCGAGGTGAAGCCGTACCCGCATCGTGCGATAGATCGCGACGGTTAGAGCACGGGCAAAGCTGAACCGAACCCATTTCCATGCCGATCAGTGAGAGGTCCATACCTCATGTAAGCCGTGTGATCATGGGAGAGGTCGTGGAAGGTGTCTTACCTAGACCGACCAAAAGCTCTTTTTCCCCACCTAAGGTTATGCCCCTAGGGTGGAGTGTTTGTGATGAATTGATGTTATGTTAGCCTCATGCGGTTGCTTAGGCGGTTGTGGTAACCTTTGGGTTAACCCAACCAACATCATGTGCATACCTAGGTTCCCTTTTTCTTGATGCTCAACCTAGAAGATTGATTGTGCTTGAAACCTCACCTTGTGTAGTGTAGTTTGCACTTTCTTTATATTATTACATGTTGCATGTACGGCTTGCTTGCAGGTTAGCGGTGACACGCCCCTGAGCCGGCTAGTGGCCGGGGGGTGGGATCGTTACGCGGTTTGTGGTCAGCTCATAGCTGACCCTCGTTTACCTCTTATTGGATGTTGGTTGCAGGTGCAGGTGAGCCTAGCGGGAAATAGCGGGCGGTGGCCCTATTACTGTGTTGGCCCTTGAAGGCCAGCCTCTTTTCTGCTTTACATGTATTGCCGGCCTGCGTCCCGATGTATGTTTTTGAGTTTCTGTACATTTGATAAATGTAAGGCCTTAAGGCTGTAACTCTATTTGTTTCATTCCTAGGATAGTGGACAATTCTAAAAGATGTTTAATCCAAATGCTTCCGCTTACGCTGTTTATACTCTCGTGTAGTTGTTGTTCTTTTCTGATTATCACATTATAATGCCTAGCTAGTGTGTATAGTATGGCGTGGGGTCCCGGCCGGACCTACTGTTATATTATTTGTACTGGCAGGGTGTTACAATTTGGTATCAGACTTAGGGCGTCGATCCGTAGTTTAGCGAATTCAGGACAAATTCCTTTTAAGGGGTGGTGTGCACGGGATGTGCATTCACCTAAAACGACAAAAAACTAATAAGAATGTCCACTTAGGAATGGAAAAACATACTTGTTTGTGGAACCTGAGCGTTCCATGATTGTTGTTTGCTATGTTTTCGGTCACTAAATTGTGTATTGCACGATTATAGGTGACTAGGAGTGCTGCGGGGCAGTCTCAACCCCGTAACACCGCTGAAAGTAGTGCGTCGGCTGAGGTGTCAGCGACCACTCCTCCTGCTGAGATGATCAGTGATGAACAAAACTATGCTTGCAAACGATAACGGCAAGTGTACCGTATCGAATGTAGTATAGGTTATTAAAACAAGGTCGTATTAGACTCAGGGCGGTTGAATACTCTTACTTCGGAAAATCTCTATTATTTTATCGAATAAAACTTGTGGTTGGGTGGTTGCAAAAAGGAGAAATAGCTTATTTAAATTAATGAGTTAAAGGTTAGTACTCAACCTTGAATCACCTCGGGAAAATAAAATATAAAAAGAACAACTTCTAAATCTCTTATGAAAATACTTGACCGTGGAGGTTCCCGATTTATGAACACACCTCTCTCGAGGATATGCTCAACTGAGTTTAGTTGATCAACGAACTTTCGTTCTAGAATCAAGATTTAAAACTCACCTTATCGTATTTTGACTCCAATCCGAGAGAATTATGTCACCCTCTCTTAAGGAGTGCATTCAACTCTCTTTATTCTTGAAATGATCGATTCGAATCGAAACCTCTCGGTTATAAGATTGCGAAAACAAAGATGAGAATTATATATCGATAATATAATCTCAATCCAAAAAATAGTTCAAGAATAAATCAAGATTATTCTACGGAAGAAAGAGAAGCTAAAATTTAGATCAAGAATTATATTTCCCTTGGATCATCTCGGCCGAGTACTAATAGAATTTAGCTACTCATAGAGATGGAGGAAATGATGAAATGGAAGAAGTGCATAATGAAAATAAGAAGGCAAGTAAAAGGGAAAGAACTATTTTATTACTTAGCAAAAGAAATTACAACTAGAAAATTTATAGCTACAAGCTCTTGAAATGAAAGTGCAAGAAGAAAAGGACATACAAGATTAAAATCAGTGCAAGAAAATAGGCTAGAACTCCAAAACTTTCGTCCACAAAACATCTGGACAAGCTCCCTTTAAATAGCTGAATTTTTGGTGTTACACGCCCTTGGTCACGCCCGTTACCAAGGGCGAGTAAGGGGCGTGATCGAAGCAGCAGCGGAGAGGGCACCTTCTGGAGTAATTGCGAGCGTTTCGGCCATGTCACGCCCTAGGTCACGCCCGTGACCTGGGGCGTGTAATCTTGAAATCTGGCTGCTGGCGGGAAACTCTGGAGGGAAGAAGCGCGAGGCGAGTCACGCCCGTGACCTGATGTCACGCCCTCGGTCACGCCCGTGACCGAGGGCGTGTAATTTTAATTGACGTGGCAGCGCGCTCCGGATGCTTGTGGCGGGTCGTGGCCGTGACATTGGGTCACGCCCTTGGTCACGCCCGTGACCTGGGGCGTGTACTTGGCGAACTTTTCACGGAACGTCCCCGGAGTGGCAGAAGCAGGTTTGGAATACTTCGTAGGTTACACGCCCATGGTCACGCCCGTGACCTGGGGCGTGTAATTTAACTTTTTGCTCGAAACAGCCCAGAAAACCTGAAAACACAAAATAAACTTAAGTTAGCTTATGAATTAAACAATGGAAGGATTTATATGATAAAATTCCTAAAAATAACATAATTTTATATAAAAAAACATAATAAACCTAAACTAAAAGATGAGTAAATAATTTACTCATCAATCAGTTTAATCGCTGAAGCGGTCTTAGCGATGATCAACACTCAACCTCAAAGGCTTGCACAGCCTGCTATGCCTACTCTGGATGTGGACCCGGTGGCAGATGCCGCAGTGGAACCTGCAGTGGAACCGAGGGTGGAGATCCCTGTACCAATGGCTAACGTGGAACCTGCGGTGGAGCCAAGGTTGGAACGTCGAGTTGAGCAAGTAGTTATTGCGTGAGTGTGTGATCAACAACATCAACACTTTCTAAGTTTCCATCCTCCAACCTTTTCGGGGACTGGATCCCCAACGGAGGCGGATGACTGGCTGTCAACAGTTAGAAAAACTCTAAAGGCGACAGCAACGGAAGAAGTTATGATGGTCACCCTAGCCACCTTTCTCCTTAACGAAGAAGCAGAGCATTGGTGGGCTGAACAGGAAGCGCATAAGTTTGAAGGTAAGGATATTACCGAAATCACTTTGGCAGAGTTCTCAAAGTCATTTCTTCAGAGATATATTCCCTCTGCCCAACGCATTGCGTTGCAGAACCAGTTTTTGAAGTTAACTCAAGGCGATAGCTTGGTGGACGAGTACTTGCACGAGTTCACTAGATTGGGCCTCTATGCGGGGTTTTTGGTGGAAGATGAGGAAATGAAGACGAACAAGTTTTACGAAGGTCTTCGGGATGAGTTGAGGCTGCTCCTTGCAGGCCAAATGACGTTTGGCTTCCATGTGATGGTGCAAAGCACCAGATCTCTGGAGTTGGACATGAAGAGAGTGCAAGCAAAGGGCATGGCAAATAAACCTGAATTTCATGCGCCGACCACTCAATCCAAATCTGAGTTCAGGAGGAACAAAGGGAAGTTCAAGTCTGCGGAACCAACTCGCTCAAATGTGTCGGGAGCTATGACTACACGTGGTCCAATTACATGTTTCACTTGTGGAAAGGTGGGACACAAAGCAAGCGTGTGTCGCAGTGGTCCCCCGAGGCCAGAGAAACGAGCGATGGACTATGCTCGTGCTGCGGGTCATGCGGAAAAGTGAAAAGCTGCGGAGTCTGCTGCTTCCCAGCACATTCCGACCCAGCTGAGTGTTTACTCGCTTGGCCAGCAAGAAGCCATACACCAAACTGATGTCGTCATAGGTATGGATTAGAAGTTAGCTTTTACAGCTATTTATGATTGATACATGTTGTGCGACTTTATGTTTGATTTGTGTGCAATTAGGTTTCGTCCTAATTTTCAATTATCCGGCGAGAGCTCTATTTGATACGGGTGCATCGCACTCTTTTCTGTCTGAGGACTTCGTGGTGCGAATCAGAGTGCAATCTACCTTAGTAGAGGATAAATTGGAAGTAGTTCTACCCAATGGATCTCGCATGGGTGCGGATTGGAAGAGTCGTGTGAAGGTGCGGATTGGAAATCAAGACTTCGACTTGGAAGCATCGTTATTACCGCTAGCTGAATTTGACGTGATCTTCGGCATGGACTAGCTCTCAGAGCAGTGAGCATGCATTGATTGCAATTCAAAGGAGATCAATCTGAGAAAGAACACCGGAGACGAAACCATGTTCGCGGGTATGCGAGGAGCGAGCAAGACACTGATGTCTGCTCTCCACGTGGTTAAGGCGGTGAGAAAGGGCGCGGAGTTGTTCTTCACCTTGTTGAAGGCTTCGGAGCTAAAGCACAGTTTAAGTGATGTCCCAGTTGCAGATGTGTTTCCTAACGAACTCCCTGGGGGTCCTCCTCAACGAGAGATTGATTTCTGTATTGAGCTGGTGCCAGGTGCCAAGCCTGTAGCACGCTCACCGTACCGAATAGCGCCAAAGGAATTGGCAGAGTTGAAGGTTCAGTTGCAAGAGCTACTAGAGCAAGGCTATGTACGTCCAAGTTCTTCACCTTGGAGTGCACCGGTCCTCTTTGTGAAAAAGAAGGATGGGAGCTTGCGTCTATGTATTGATTATCGAGAGCTGAATAAGCTGACCTAGAAGAACCGTTATCCGATTCCGAGAATCGACGACTTATTCGACCAACTGGTTGGGTCGACAGTATACTCTAAGCTAGACTTAAGGTCTGGATACTATCAGCTTCGTATTCGGGAGTGTGACATTCCAAAGACAGCGTCCAGTACCCACTTTGGGCACTATGGGTTCACGGTTATGCGGTTCGGTCATGTCTAATGCACCGTCGGTATTCATGGAATTAATGAACAGAGCTTTCCGAGAGTATTTGGATCAATTTGTGATCATCTTCATCGACGACTATTTTGGTATACTCTCAGTCGGAAGAGGAGCATGCAGAGCATCTACGCGCAGGTTTGAGCACCTTGAGGAGGAATCAGCTATATGCAATGTTCTCCAAGTGCGAGTTTTAGCTATCGTCAGTAGCATTCCTTGGTCATGTTGTTAGTGGAGAAGGGATCGCATTCGATCCTTCAAAGATAGAAGCAATCCAAGCATGGCCTGTGTTGAAAAATGTAGCGGAAGTCTGAAGTTTCATTAGGACTTGCCGGCTATTATAGGCGCTTTGTGGAAAAATGGCAGATTGTGCATCCCAAATGTTGGTACATTACGGGCGGAATTGATGTACGAGGCTCACTATACCAAGTACTCAATCCACCGTGGGAGCACAAAGATGTACATGGATATGAAGAAACTCTTTTGGTGGCCAGGAATGAAGAAATACATTGCACTCTACGTGGCCAAGTGTCACACTTGCACGTTGGTGAAGGTTGAATGTCAAAGACCTGGTGGATTTCTAAAGTCTTTACCGATCCCAGAATGGAAGTTCGACAATATTTCGATAGATTTCGTGCACGGATTGCCGAAATCGCAACATGGAAATGACGCCATCTGGGTGATCGTAGATCGATTGACGAAAGTTTTGCACTTTATTTCGAACTGGAAAGACGACTCCGTGGAAAAGCTAGCAAAGTTATACGTTGATAATATCGTACGGTTGCACGGGGTTCCCTGTAGCATCATGAGCGATCGTGATGGGCGGTTCACATCAAATGATTGGAGGCTGATTCATCAATTATTGGGTACCAAGCTAAAATTTAGAACGACCTTCCACCCGCAAATGGATGGACAGACCGAAAGGACCAATAGGACGATGGAAGACATGCTAAGGATGTGCGCCCTGGACTTCGGAAAGAAATGGGAAGATCATCTCTATATGATTGAGTTTGCCTACAGCAACAACAACTACCAAGCTAGTATAAAGATGGCACCGTTCGAGGCTTTTTATGGTAGAAAATGTCGTACACCGTTGGCTTGGGCTGAAACGGGCGACACGAAATATTTGAAACGCAAGGACGTGGATGAAGAAAATACATCAATCCGGGCAATACGAGAGCGGTTGCTCATTGCCCAGGATAGGCAGGCAAAGTACTACAATGCAAATCACCGAAACGTCGAGTTCGTCGTTGGTGATTGGGTTTACCTGAAGATCAAACTCTTCAAAGAATTATCGAGGATCCGATGCTTGAAAACGCTAAGTCCGAGGTACTTAGGATCAGTTTGAGATCTTGGAGCGCATTGGTGAAGCTGCCTACCGGCTTGCTCTATCTTCGGAGCTGAGTGGGCTGCATGATGTATTTCATATCTCTGTGTCGCGGAAGGCTGTCAAAGAGCCTAGTCTTGTTGTTGCGGTCAATGAAGTGTCGGTAGATGGTGGGCTAACGACAGAAGTCAAGCCCATTCGCATCGAAGACACAGAAGTAAAGAAGTTGCGGAACAAATCCATTCGGATGGTCAAGGTCCGTTGGAATAATTGCGGAAGAGAGGAACTCTCTTGGGAAAGAGAGCAAACAATGCTTGCGGAGTACCCCGAGCTTTTTCTCCTAGGTATTTCATTTTAATTCTGTTGCTGCTATTTTCGTAATTTTGGGATGAAATTCCTTAAAGGAGGGGAGATTTGTAACACCCCAAAATTAACTTCTCGAGAAATCCATAGTCAGAAGTATACTTCTCGAGAAATTAAAAGGCTGGAATTATAGCTCTCGAGAAATTAAAAGGCTGGGATTATAGCTCTCGAGAAATTAAAGTGCAGGAATAATACTTCTCGAAATCTAAATTATTTAAGCAGAAAAATTGATTTCTCGAGAAATCAATTAGGCAGAACATATACTTCTCGAGAAATTAATGGGCGGGAGTTTTCTTCTCGAGAAATCGTAAGGGCAGGTAGTGCCCGTTCTCGGGTTCAAGAAATGCCTTCAAGCAGCCGTTCGTCGAACGAAGCCCGCCATTCGTCGAACGCAGGCCGCCTTTCGTCAACGTAGGCTTAGCAGCCGTTCGTCGAACGCAGCCCGCCGTTCATCGAACACAGGCATGCCATTCGTTGAACTCAGGCTTAGCAGCCGTTCGTCGAACGAAACCCGCCGTTCGTCGAACGCAGGCAGCCGTTCGTCGAACGCAGCCCGTCGTTCGTCCAACGCAGGCAGCCATACTTCGACGCAGGTTTAGCAGCCGTTCGTCGAACACAGCGTTTCAGCCATTCGTCGAACGCAAGTTTGTTAGCCGTTCGTCGAACGCATGTATATTAGCTGTTCGTCGAACACAGCTTTAAACCCTTTGTCGAGCACAGCTTTGCTGAAATTCGTCGAACGCAGAATCAAAGCTGTTCATCGAGCGCAGCTTGAAAGGATTCGTCCAACGCCATATCTGTTCAGCGATTTGTGAAATAATAGACCCGTGACTCTGTTTTTGTGGCCGTCAGATCCAGATCTTTAAATCCAAAGGTTGGGATTTACTTCTGGGCTATTCTTAGGGTTCGTATAGAGGAGTTTATATATTCTCTTTAACTCATAACCCTTATCTTCTTCATGCGTGAAAATACGGAAGCCGGGAGAAAAACAGCGACAGTGAGGAAGAAGAAGGGGTCATCTTCTGCCATTCCCAGAGCTTCGGAGCTCCGATTCGCGAGCCATTTTCAGATCTGGAAAGTGTAGGCCATTGCGAAACTTTCTATCCGAGTGAAATCTAAGATCTATGACAAAGAAGAAAGCTCCAAGGGTAACGATCCTGTTGGAGTTGGAGAACACATCTGGACTAGGGTTCGTCGAACGACATTCGACGAACGGAGGAGAGTTCGTCGAATGGCGTTCGACGAATGGAGAAGGGTTCGTCGAACTCCACCTGCATTCGACGAACGAGCCCTTAAGAAGAAGCCGTCTCAGCGGATGTCGCTGGACCGTCTCAGTGGTTATATAAGCCAGTCTCAGCGGATGTGGCTGGACCGTCTCAGCGGTTATACATGCCATCTCAGTGGATGGTGCTGGACCGTCTCAGCGGATTTACATGTCGTCTCAGTGGATGTTGTTGTACCGTCTCAGCGGATGTTGTTGAACCGTCTCAGCGGATATGGTTCTGAGTCCGGTTTGGCGCCCTATTTAAAGGATGCGTAACCCTAGTTTAGGGTTAAGCCCAAAAGCCTAAGAGAGTGCAATAGTGGTTTTTGCGCGGTGTTCCTTGGCGGCGGTTCCTCTGTTCTTGTCGGAAGAGGGTTAAGTGAGGTAGGATCGGTTTTGATCCTTGTAACCTTGTAAGCTGTAATCTGTCTTGGTGAATAGAACAAAGAGAAGAGGAAGGGGAGAGGGGACGTAGCCCGGTTTGGGTGAACCTCTATATATATGTGTGTTTTTGTGTTTTGTTTTTTCAATTTCTTTCAAATTTCTTGCTCGTCACACCATATTTTTCATTACATTTGGTATCAAAGCCAGGTTGTGGATCCTGGAGATGGGTTCTGGCGGCGTGCGGATCGTGTAACACCCTGCTAGTACGAATAGTATAACAGTAGGTCCGGCCGGGACCCCACGCCATACAAACCACACTAGCTAGGAGTTAAAAGGTGATAAACAGAAAGAACTACAACAGAGTACTAAACACTAGCGGAAGCATAATGATTTAACATTTCAATTAGAACTGTCCACTATCATAGGAATGAAACCATAAAATAGAGTTACGGCCTTAAGGCCTTACATTCACCAATGTACAAAACTCAGAACATACTTCGGCACGCAGGCCGGCAATACATGAGAAAGCAGAAAAGGGAGGCTGGCCTTCAAGGGCCAACTCAGCAAAAGGGCCACCGCCCGCTATTTCCCACTAGGCTCACCTGCACCTGCATAAGAACAATCCACTAAGCGGTGCCAAACAAAGTAACGGTCAGCACAGCTGACCAAATTATAACGACCCCACCCCTTTCCCGGGGTGGCGGAGCTTCTACCCTGCAAGCAAGCCATACTAGCATAAGTACTAATATAAAGAAAGTGCAACTACACAAGGTGAGGTTTCAAGCACAATCAATCTTCTAGGTTGAGCATCGAAACGGAGGGAACCTAGGTATGCACATGATATTGGTTGGGTTCACCCGAAGGTTCACCACAACCGCCTAAACAACCGCATGAGGCTAACGACATCAATTCCACAAAACACTCCACCGTAAGGGCCATCGCCTTAGGTGGGAAAAAGAGCTTTTGGTCGGTTTAGGTAAATCACCTTCCACGACCTCTCCCATGATCACACGACTTACATGAGGTAGGGACCTCTTACCGATCTGCATGGAAATGGGTTCAGTTTAGCTTTTCCCGTGCTCTAATCGTCGCGATCTATCGCACGACGCGGGTACGGCTTCATCTCGGCCCATAAGGGTTTAGCACTTTCAAGTGCTACACAATTTATAAGCTACGCACCTAACCCCTTCGCAAGGATCTAGGCTTCACAAATACTCAACAAGGGAGGTACAATACGCTCCGCATCAATTTCGTGGTGAAGGTTTGCCTTCATCCAATCTCAAAGCATGGGGCTTTCGTTAGGATCTTCACAAGACGCCTACACTTAAATCCCGCAATACTAAAGATGATTTCACGGAGTCATTCTCCGGCACGCAATCTAGGCTTAACCTAAATGCAATGTTGCAAATCAAGCATCACCGATTCGGGCTCACGGCCACGAATAGGCTTCACACAAAATGCCTAAATCCGCACGACTACCGGATTTCTAAATGCAATATGCCGGGGACGGACACAATAGACCCGGAGTTCCGAAGAACTTGAGGAAAATCCTACACTTCACCCATTTGGTGAAAGGGATTCCTCATGCAAGCATAGAGAAATGAAAGAGAGGACAAATGAGAAGTCCAAAAATCGGGAGGAAGAATCGTTACCCTAGGAGCGTTCTTCTCGCCATGGATCCGAGATTCTAGACGGAGGGAAACGACCGCACCGGGCTGCACTCTCCAGATCTGGAAACGGCTCGCGAAACGGAGCTCCGGAGCTCCGTCAATGGCGGGATCTCTCCTTCTTCTTCCTTGCCTCCTTTTTCTTTCTCTAGGTTTGGAGAGAGAAAGGCTTAGAAATTATGAGGATTAACCTCCTCTCATCAGCCATAAAGACCTCCAGCATCTAATCCTAGTCGTCGGATCGGATTCCAAAAGATTTGATCGGCCCGATCTTCTTCTCCGCTCAAAATCGCGGAGCAGAATAAATAGGGCGCACGAGCATCGGCGCACGGTCAGTTGTCGTGCGCAAGCACTTCCCCTGATCGTGCGCACTTACCGCAACAGAACTCTGATTTCTGGCGAAATTACCGCACGATCGGTGGCGCACGATCGCTGGTCGTGCGCGAAGAGGAACAGTGGCCGTGCGCGAAGAGCTGCTATGAAATTTCTAGCCTATCCCGAGCGCAGCACTACCACTCCGCCTACTTCGCTGAACTACAATTTTCGGGGTGTTACAGATCGAGATCGAGAAGTTTGACGGAAGTGGATTCGATCTATGGAAGATGAAGATGGAGGATATGTTGATTGAACGAGATCTATGGTCTGTGATCGAAGATGATCCTCCCAGTCCTAAGGTAGTAGAGAAGGATGCGAGCTCATCAAAGGGAAAATCTGCAGACGTGACTGCAGATGGTGCAGCGGAGGCGGCGGCCTGGATGAAAACCGATCGGAAGGCTAAGGGCCTGATCCGGTTATTCCTAGCAGATTCAATCCTTACTAACGTCATGGAGGAGACTTCAGCACGAAGTCTGTGGCGTAAGTTGGAATCCCTCTACCAGAGCAAGTCCCTGGTAAACAAATTGCTATTGAGGAAGAAGTGGTATAAACTTTGGATGCATGAGGGCGATTCATTTTCAGAGCACTTGACTCAATTCAATACCATTGTGAGTCAATTAATCTCTATCGGTGAGAAGATCTTGGATGAGGATAGAGCTATCACCTTATTGTGCTCACTACCAGATTCATGGGGCAATTTGATTGTCGTGATTGGAGGGCGTGGAGACAAGGAACTATCATTTGATACTGTATGTGCAGCTCTTTTATCTGAGGAGACCAGGAGAGGGGGCTCTGAGGCGATGAGCAAAGGTGCTTTGAGTGTATCTAGATCCCGTCCTCAATGAAGGGAGAACAAGCATGGTGGATATCGAGATAAGTCTCGAGGTAGATCCAGGAGCCAGGAGAGGGAGAAGAGTAAGAAGCCCGTTTGGTGCTGGAAGTGCAATGAGACTAGTCATGTTAAGTCTCAATGTCTGAATAAGGCCGTTCAAAAAAAGGAGACACCGATAACTTCTGGTACGAAGAAGGAGGGCGATTGCGGTGACATGTACAAAGCTGCTGCGTGCGTTGCTCAGAGAGATTCTGATTTGTGGTATGTGGACACAGGAGCATCATACCATATGACCCCTCATAGGCACTGGTTCTGTGAGTATGAGAGGTTTGACTAATGGAGATGTCATGCTAGGAGATGATTCTGCTGTGCAGATTATTGGGCGTGGCAAGGTGATGTTGAAGTTGTCTAATGGGACCACAAGGTCTCTTCCAAATGTGATGCACATTCCTCGAATGAGCAGGAATTTAATCTCGGTGGGTTCCATGGCAGATGCAGGAGTGCACTTCAGCTGTGACAAGCAAACTTGCAAGATGTCAAGGGGGCAATGGTGATTGCCAGTGGAGTAAGACATGGAACACTGTATACTCTGCTTGCTAATACAGTGGTTCCAAGTGGGGCTCTTATCTCTGAGAGCCAGGAGGTTGACAAGGAGGAGGTGTATAGGATGTGGCATCATCTTCCTTGGGCATATCAGTGAGAAGGGGATGTCGACCATGGCATCTGGTCAGATGGTGGAAGGGGTGCCAGAGTGCTCCACAAGCCTTGGGTTCTGTGAACATTGCCTTCTTGGCAAACAGACCAGAGTAAGCTTTCGTGGGACGGGCACGAGGGCAACTGAAGTGCTGGAGCTAATACACAATGATGTGTTTGGGCCAACTCCAGCTCCATCTCTAGGGGCGCAAGGTATTATGTGTCCTTTACTGATGAGCTCTCACGGTATTCCTGGATCTATTTTCTCAGGTCCAAGTCAGAAGTTCTGGACAGGTTTTAGGATTTTAAGAACCTGGTGGAGAACCAGTTGGAGAGAAAGGTGAAGGTCCTCCGTTCTGACAATGGAGGTTAGTACTGCTTTTATGCTTTTGAGCAGTACTGTACTGAGCAGGGGATTGCACGACAGAAGACCACACCGTATACTCCAGAGCAGAATGGAGTGTCGGAGAGGCTGAACAGGACCTTGATGGAGAAGGACAGGTGCATGCTCAGTTGGGCAGGTTTGGGGAAGGAGTTCTGGGCTGATGCAGTGGCGACTGCAAATTACCTGAAGAACAGATCCCCTACATCTGCTGTGGAGGGATGTACTCCCTTTGAAGTCATCTTCAAGAAAAAGACAAATTTGGCCTATGCTCGTGTGTTTGGGTGTGATGCATATGTTCACATTCCAAAGGAGAAGAGGGGGAAGCTTGATGTCAAGTCTGAGAAGTGCATCTTTGTGGGTTACAAAGATGGCATAAAAGGCTACAAGCTTTGGAACCCTGTCACCAGGACTGTAACATTCACCAAGGATGTGGTGTTTCATGAATCCAGTCCTCCGGCAGTCACACAAGATGAGAAGGCCAAAGAAGCAGAGAAAGGTACAGTGGTGGTGGAAGGAAGCTTTGAGAAAGGAGCTACTACTGTTGAGGCTGAATCTGATTCATGAATCAGATGATTTGGAGGTAGTGAGAAGTGATGATGAGTCAGAAGATGAAGCTGAAGAAATTCCACTTCTGAGTAGATCGACAAGGGAATGAAAGGCACCAGTGAGTTATCCCCAATGTGTAGTGGCTGCAAAGTGTTGTCTAAGTATGCTTAGTGAAGATCCAATCTCTGTCATAGATGCTAGATCAAGGGCTGATTCAAATCAGTGGGAGCTAGCCATGGTGGATGAAATGGAGTCTCTGAGGAAGAATCAGACTTGGAGTCTGTGTAAGCTTCCAAAGGGGAGGAAGGCCATTGGAAGTAAATGGGTCTTCAAGCAGAAGGTGAAGGGTGATGGCACTATGGAGAAATACCAGGCAAGGTTGGTTGTAAAGGGATTCTCTCAGGTCGAAGGTGTTGATTATGATGAGATCTTCTCATCTGTAGCCAATATGACGTCGATCAGATTGGTTCTCTCTATTGCGGCAGCGCATGATCTAGATATCGAGCAAATGGATGTGAAGATGGCATTTCTTCACGATGATCTAGAGGAGGAGATATACATGAATCATCCGGAGGATTCGAAGCCAAGGGCAAGGAGGATCAGGTCTGCAGGCTGAAGAAGTCCCTGTATGGACAAAAGCAATATTCGAGGATGTGGTACCAGAAATTCGACACCTACATGCTGGAGTTAGGTTTTGAAAGGTCGAATTCGGACCACTGTTTGTATATCCATAGAAAGGGAGAGCAGTTCATCTTCCTGACACTCTATGTAGATGATATGGTACTAGTGGGCAATAGTGTCAGGATGATCCAACAAGTGAAGAAGCTGCTCTCAGCCAAATTTGAGATGAAGGATTTGGGGCCAGCAAGTGTCATCTTGGGAATGCAGATTTCCAGGGATCAAAACAAGAAGAAGCTTTGGTTGGGGCAGCAGAGGTACGTCGGGGAGATGCTGAAGAAGTTCAATATGACGAACTGCAAGCCAGTGGGAGCACCAATGCCAGTTGGGTGCAAGTTATCTGCAGAGTTGAGCCCAAAGACACAAGACGAGGTCGAGGACATGGAAAAGGTCCCTTCTGCTAGTGATGTGGGAAGCTTGATGTACGCCATGGTCTGCACTCACCCTGACATTGCTCAAGCAGTGGGAGTGTTGAGCCGGTATATGGCTACTCCAGGGAAGGAACATTGGAACGCTGTGAAGCATGTGTTCAGGTATCTCCGAGGCACTTCAAATTACTCCCTATGTTTTGAAGGAGCTGGTGAAGGAGGAGTCCTGGATGTGGTTGGGCATGTGGACTCAGATTGGGGATGTGATCTGGATAGCAGGAGATCCACCAGTGGGTACGTGTTCACACTGTTTGGAGGTGCTATCTGCTAGATGAGTCAGAAGCAATGCGTGGTGGCACTCACAGTCGACGGAGGCGGAGTACATGGCTCTTACTCATGCAAGCAAGGGGGACATATGGCTGAGGAGGCTAAGTTTGGAGCTCGGGTTTGAGCAGGGGCCAGTGAAGTTGTGGTGTGACAGCCAAGGGGCGATTCAGCTAGCCAAGAATCCTGCCTTCCACGCACGAACCAAACACATTGACCTCTAGTATCATTTAATCTGGGAGAGGGTGGAGAAGAAGGTAGTTCAACTAGAGAAGGTGGACACGATGGAGAACAGCTCTGATTTTCTTACCAAGGCGGTTCCTGTTGCCAAATTTCAGTGGTGTGCAACGGCCATAGGGTTGAAGAAGAAGGTTGGAGGAGCAGCTCTCGTCGGAAGGAAGATGTTCACCAAGTGGGAGAATGTTGGAGTTGGAGAACACTTCTGGATAGGGTTCATCGAACGGCGTTCGACGAACGGAGTAGAGTTTGTCGAACGGTGTTTGATGAAAGGAGAAGGGTTCGTCGATCTCCGCCTGCGTTCGACGAACAAGCCCTTAAGAAGAAGCCGTCTCAGCGGATGTGGCTGGACCGTCTCAGAGGTTATACAAGCCGTCTCAGCGGATGTGGCTGGACCGTCTCAGCGGTTATACATGTCGTCTCAGCGGATGGTGCTGGACCATCTCAGCGGATATACATGCCATCTCAGCGGATGTTGTTGTGCCGTCTCAGCGGATGTTGTTGAATCGTCTCAGCGGATGTGGTTCTGAGTCCAGTTTGGCGCCCTATTTAAAGGGTGCGTAACCCTGGTTTAGGGTTAAGCTCAAAAGCCTAAGAGAGTGCAACAGTGGTTTTTGCGCGGTGTTCCTTGGCGGCGGTTCCTCTGTTCTTGTCGGAAGAGGGCTAAGTGGGGTAGGATCAGTTTTGATCCTTGTAACCTTGTAAGCTGTAATCCGTCTTGGTGAATAAAACAAAGAGAAAAGGAAGGAAAGAGGGGACGTAGCCCGGCTTGGGTGAACCTCTGTATATTTGTGTGTTTTCTGTGTTTTGTTGTTTCGATTTCTTTCGAATTTCTCGTCTCGGCACACCCTATTTTTCTTTACAGATCCTTCCTCCCGGTCTTAGGACGTGTTTTGTCCTCTTATTCCTTTTTCTATGCTTGCATGAGGAATCCCTTTCACCAAATGGGTGAAGTGTAGGATTTCCTCTAGTTCTTCGGAACTCTGGGTCGATTGTGTCCATCCCCGGCATATTGCATTTAGAAATCCTGGTAGTCGTGCGGATTTAGGCATTTTTTGTGAAGCCAATTCGTGGCCATGAACCCGGATCGGTGATGCTTGGATTGCGATGTTGCATTTAGGTTAAGCCTAGAATATGTGCCGGAGAATGTCTCCGTGGGATCTTCTATTATGTTGCGGGACTTGAGTTTTAGGTGCCTTTTGAGAGCCTAATGAAAGCCCCCTTGCTTGGGTGGTTGAATGCAAACCTTCGCCACTAGATTTGAAGAGGTGTGGTCTTGGACCTCCTTCTTGGTTGTTATTTGCGAAGTCTAAGTCCACGTGAAAGGATTAGATGCGTAGCTTAATTTTGTGGGCACTTGATTTGCTAAACCCTTACGGGCCGAGGTGAAGTCGTACCCGCATCGTGCTGATAGATCGCGACGGTTAGAGCACGGACATGTTGGAGCATGCATTTCGCACTCTTCCGGTTTGATAATAACAAAGTCCCATTTGTATTTGATTCTATTTTTATTAATGGTGTGCAGGTAACAGGTATGAGATGTTCACAATTCTGCTGGAGCTCAATTTGACTGTATGAAAATTTCGATGTCAGAATTTTCCGACAGCTAATGTCGCCCAGGCGACTAGCAGAGAAGTTACAACAACTTCCCGCACGACAAAACTGACGAATGGCAGTTTTGCGCTGTCGGAAATCCGACAGCGATGTCGCCCAGGCGACAACTCGGAAGTTACAGTAACTGCCCGCACGACAGCACTACGAGCAGCAGTTTAGCGTTGTCGGAATTCCGACAGTGATGTCGCCCAGGCGATAGTGAAAATCCATATATTGGCTCGTTTTGTTCGTGCATTCCAAGGATTAAGAATTTTAAGTCCCTTCCTGAGTGCATACGAACCAGAGAGCTCCAGAACCTCATCAACTCCCATTTGTGCTTAGAAGGTTTGAGATTGAAGACGAGATCGGGCGCGCTTCTACATCAACGATCATCTCGAGGCTTCAACCTTCCTTTCAGAGATATGAATTTCTAGGGAGTTGTTCTTTCCATTTTGTATTTTCATTTATATACATTTCACTTTGTATTGGTAGGGAAATCATCTCCTTGTGCATGACGTCTAAGTCCTTGCGTGGCTTAGGGGAAAATCGCTTCCTTGTGTGGAGCGTCCAAGTCCTTGCGTGGCTTGGTGGGAAATCGTGGCCTTGTGTGCTACGTCTAGATCTTGGGAAGATCTAGAGGATAGGCTTGGGCTTGGTCTAGGGAGAGACAAGTGATAGCCTTCCGATCCTTGGGAGAAGGATTGGTAAACACAAATTGTAAAAGGTTTATTATCATATTTGTGCCTTGATCTTAAGCATTGTTAAGATCATATTATTTGTATGTGAATTTCATGATTATAAAATTATGACTTTTTCTTTAATTGCAAATATGGTTGCTTAATCTTTAACTTAGAAATTTGTGTTTGAATTAATTTAAAATTTACATTGGTTTGAAATTTTTATAAGTAATTTTTAGAGAAGTAAAATTTGTTTTAAAATTCTTAAGTAAAAAATCGTATTTTTTAAAAGGCCCCTTATTCACCCCCCTCTAAGGGCGCCACAAGATCCAACACGTGGTATCAGAGGGAGGTTACTCCAAAACGGTTTTACCACCGGGAGTAATGGCGCACAACGATCACGCGTTCGTTGAGGGGCAAGGAATTAGTAGGCCACCACTTTTTACGGGTACAGACTATAACTATTGGAAAACCCGAATGCGGTGTTTTCTAATAGCTCTCGACATGGAAGTTTGGAATATGGTCGAGACGAGGTATACTTCCCCAACATATGATGTAGGAAATGTAACAATGGACAAACCCAAAGAAAAGTGGGATGACAATGATAAATTAAAATGTAAAAACAATGCAAAAGCCATGAATGCTTTATTTTGCACACTAGATCGCACTGAATTTAATAGAGTTTATGCTTTTGATACTGCATATGAAATTTGGAATCTTTTAGAAATCACTCATGAAGGTACTTCACAGGTAAAGGATTCAAAGCTATTTCAACTGGAGTCAGAATTCGAAAGATTCAAAATGGAGGTGGATGAAGAAATTGATACAATGTACACACGATTCACTAAAATCGTGAACGATTCAAAGGTGTTGGGTAAGGTTTTCTCCAATGGAGATTTAGTAAGTAAAATCTTAAGATCACTTCCCCCGAAGTTCAATCCTAAAGTGACTGCAATCTCTGAGTCACATGATCTTAAGACCTTACAATTGGAGAGCCTCATTGGAAATCTGAAAACTCATGAGGTGGAGTTGAAAATAAAAAGCCAAGAGTACAATTTGGAGCCCAAAAAGAGGAGCTTGGCATTTGAAATCAAGAAGGGAAGTTGAGACTGAATCTGAAGAAAGTGAGGAAGATGAAGAAGGACTATTTGTGAGGAACTTTAAAAGGTTTATGAGAAATCCGGAGAGGAGAAATTGATTTAAAAGATTTTTCAAAAAGAACGATTTTGTCTACCAAAAAGGCAAAGGAAAAATGGAGAATGAAGAGGAGCATCCGCTACCAGAGTGCTACCATTACAAGAAGATTGGTCATATCAGAAGCAAGTGCCCAAAGTATCTGAAAGAGCAAAAAGCAAAGAGGCATGATAAAGGTTACAAGAAGAAAGTGTTAAAGGCAGAGACTTGGGATGATTCTTCGTCTGGTGAAGAAAGTGATTCCTCAACACAGGAGGAAGAGGAGGCAAATGTATGCTTGATGTGGAAAGAAAATGCGTCATCTGACGACGATTGCAGTGTCCAAAGCTGGCACTGAGGTAACTCCTCCATCTTATGAAGATTTATATTCTAAATTTATGAAAACTTGCAAATTTCTGGATAAAAGCCTAAAGCAAATTAATTTTTTAAAGTCTGAAAATAAAGGTCTTTTAAAAGTGAACAAAAAATTATCAAATAAGTTGAAATCTATTGGGAACGAGAAGGTAATTTGTCAAGAGTGTGATCACTCTTCGACAGGGATAAAAGAACTTCAAAACACTATTTCTAAGCCCGATAAAAAAATTGATCTACTTGTAAAAGAGAAAAAGGACTTAGAAAAAGTTGTTAAAACCTCTCATTCTCAATTAGAGAATTATAAGAAAAATGTTGCAAATAGATGTGGCATGATAGTAAAAGAAAATTCAATTTTAAAGTCCAAAGTAAATGAGTTGAACATGGCAATTGGAAAATTTTGTGTTGGAAAAAAATCTCTGGATATGATTTTAGCTAACCAATGCCATGGGACAGCAAAAATTGGGCTAGGATACATTTCTGGAAGCTCTGGAAGCTGTCGGAAATTTCCGACAGCTGATGTCGGAACCAGCGACAGCTCTAGGTTCAGAAAATTTTCAAAATGAAAATTTTTCTAAGTCCACTCATAAAGATGTTTCCACCAGCAAGAGTCCAGAGAAACCATTGAAAAATGGTTCCTCACCATTCATTGTATGTGCCAAATGTCATCGATTTGGTCACATCTCGGGCTCATGTTGGAAGAAAGGAAAAGTTAATGTTACACAAATCTGGGTACCTAAGGCGTCCACCTATACAATGGGATCGACCACTTGGGTAACCAGATCTTTACTCTCATCATCATTTTAGGTGTGAGTGCAGGCTAGGAACAAGGAAGACGTGTGGTATTTGGACTCTGGATGTTCAAAACACATGACGGGCGATAAATCAAAGTTCCTCAGCCTGGAGATTAAGAAAGGTGGAACAGTGACATTTGGAAATAATGGCAAGGGTAAAGTCAAAGGCATTGGAGTAGTAGGTAACGAAGAATTTAAAATTTCAAATGTTTTATATGTTAAAGGTTTGAAACATAATTTAATTTCTATTAGTCAACTATGCGATAAAAATCTAAATGTTTTATTTGACTCTAGCTCAAACCTTTGCAAAATTATTGATTCCAAAACAAATGAAATTGTACTTACTGCACCAAGAATAAACAATGTCTATACAATCACTTTTCATGATTTATCTCATTCTACACTTAAATGTTTTATTTCAAAGAATGATGAACTTGAATTATGGCATAGGAGACTAGGACATTCTAGTGCCAAACGCATAGTAAAGCTTTCAAAAAACAAAATTATAAAAGGTTTGCCAAATTTGTATGGAAAGCTTTCTTCATTATGTTCACCATGCCAAAAAGGAAAGTTTACAAAATCATCTTTTAAAAGCAAAAATGTTATTTCTACTACTAGACCTTTACATTTATTACATATAGACTTGTTTGGTCCAATTACTACACAAAGTCTAGGAGGTAGAAAATATACGTTTGTTATTATTGATGATTATTCTAGATTTTGTTGGACATTGTTTTTAAATTCAAGATCTGATGCTTTTGATGAATTTATAAAACTAATTTCACGTATTCAAAATGAACTTGATTTAAAAGTAAAATGCATTAGATCAGATCATGGAGGAGAGTTTGATAATGAAAAATTTATTTCATATTAGTAATGAATTTGGGATAAAACACGAATTTTCCGCTCCTCGCACACCACAGCAAAATGGTGTAGTGGAGAGGAAAAATAGAACACTTCAAGAATTAGGACGTACTATGCTTTGTGAATTTAAATTACCAAAATATTTTTGGGCCAAAGCGGTAGTACTGCATGCTATATTATTAATCGTGTCATGATTCGTCCTACATTACAATTAACTCCTTATGAAATTTATTTTCAAAGAAAACCAAATGTATCTTACTTTAATGTTTTTGGTTGTAAATGCTTTATTTTGAATACAAAAGATAACTTAGGCAAATTTGATGAAAAATGTGATGAAGGAATTTTTATTGGTTATTCTTCAACTAGCAAGGCCTATAGAGTTTATAATAAACGTACTAAAGTGGTTGAAGAATCTATTCGTGTAAAATTTGATGAAAACATTTCTTGTGTAGAAAATACTAAAGATGCAGGTAATGAGAAAAATGAAGAAATTGTTAATGATGATGATGATAATGATGATAATAATGATGATGAAGAACAAAATCTGAGGAAAAATGATGATGATAATGATGATGAAGAAAAAGTAGAGAAAGAAGACGAAAAAGATGGTGAAGAAGAAGAAGAACAAGGATATGTACCTCCATCCGAGCTAAGGTTCTCTAAAGAGCATCCGCAAGAATTTGTTATTGGAGAACCATTAAGTGGGGTACGTACTCGTTCTAGTTTACATGAAAGTTTTTCAAATTTATGTTTTGTCTCAAATATAGAACCAAAAGATGTTCCCACTGCTTTAAATGATGAATCTTGGTTTCTAGCTATGAATGAAGAACTTAACCAATTTGAAAGAAATAAAGTTTGGATTCTTGTAGATAAACCTAGTGATCATCCTGTGGTAGGAGTCAAATGGATTTTCAAAAACAAATTAGATAGTGACTTTAGGGTCACTAGAAAAAAAGTTAAGCTTGTAGCGAAAGGATATAATCAAATTGAAGGGGTAGATTTTGATGAAACATTTACACCCGTAGCACGATTGGAAGCAGTTAGAATTTTTTTTGCATTTGCTAGTCATAAAAGATTTAAATTATTGCAAAAGGATATTAAAACTGCATTTTTAAATGGGTTGATTAAAAAGAAGTTTATGTTGAACAACCCCCGGGATTTATAAATGAAAAATTTCCTAATCGCGTTAATAGATTGTTAAAACTTTGTATGGGTTAAAACAAGCACCACGAGCATGGTATGATAGATTGACTATATATTTATTACAAAATGGTTTTAAAATGGGTGGTGTTGATTGTACACTCTTCATTAAGCAAGTAGATGATGATTTAATTGTTTTACAAATTTATGTTGATGATATTATTTTTGGAGCCACTAATGAAGAGTTGTGTAATTATGTTGTAAAAATGATGGAAAGTGAATTTGAGATGAGTATGGTAGGAGAATTAAAATATTTCTTAGGATTTCAAATTGTTCAAAAACATGATGGAGTTTTTATTAACCAATCAAAATATATTCATGAAGTTTTTAAACGATTTGGATTTGAAAATCTAAAACAAGCAAATACTCCTATGAGTGTATCTTTAAAATTAGGAAAAGATGAAAATGGAATATCAATAGATCAAACTTTATATAGAGGCATGATAGGTTCACTTTTATATTTAACTGCTTCTAGACCGGATATTATGTTTTCAGTTTGTTTATGTGCTAGATTTCAAGCCGATCCCAAAGAATCACATTTAAAAGCGGTAAAAAGAATTTTTAGATATTTAATTGGCACATCTAAACTTGGTTTGTGGTATCCTCATAGCGATGATTTTACTCTTTTTGGCTATTCTGATTTTGATTATGCCGGTTGTTCACTAGATAGGAAAAGCACTAGTGGCACTTGTCACTTTTTAGGCCCTTCACTTATTTCATGGTCGAGTAGGAAACAAAATTCTGTTGCCCTCTCAACCACCGAGGCCGAATACATCGCACTTGGTAGTTGCTGTGCACAAGCTCTTTGGATGAAACAAACTTTAGAAGACTTTAATATTAAACAACAAACTATTGAATTATGGTGTGATAATAAAAGTGCAATTGATTTAACATACAACCCGGTCCATCATTCAAGGTCTAAGCACATTGATGTGAGACATCATTTTATTAGAGATCATATTAAAAATAACCACATTAAAATTTCATTTATTGGCACGGATAATCAACTAGCGGATATATTCACTAAACCGTTACCGGATTCCTGTTTTTCTATGCTTAGGCTAGAATTGGGAATCCTAGACATTTCACAATGATTATATCACTACTTATGACCTATAAAATTAAAAATATCACAAAACCTATACATTTTAAAAAGAAAAACTAAATTTTAAATCAAACCATAGAATTTAAATGACTTAAGAAAAATTCTCACATCATTAATATTACATAAAAATTGTTCCACAAAAACAGTAGAAATCAACATAGGATCAAGTTCAGATAACAGAAAATGAAATCTGGGCAAAGTTCACTGTCGCCCAGGCGACAGTGGATGTCGGAAAATTCCGACATCAGTCAGAAGCAGCACCCTGCTGAAAACTACTAAGAATCCTCATATCCAGCCCCACTGCTTTCTAGACAGTCTTCTGAAGGTCCACGTCTTACGGACCTTTCCACGACGAGTCCTCCTAACCGATTGGCGTGGCGGTTCTTCATCTGGAACTTCCCCTTCGGCCGCTTCTTCAGGAGTCGGCTTTAATTTCAGTCCCTTCACTAGAAATTTCATAAACATCTGCATTCTACTGCGATCTTTCTTCACTTCTTTCTTATGTTCTTCAAAAGAATCACGAAGATCATCTATAGACTCTCGTAGTGATCCTCCTCTAGAAATTGTAGGCTCTCTAATCTCTATTCCAGGATGAGGCTTTTTATGAGCCTTCTTCACTTTCATGGTACCCGTATAGTATATCTCAGGAACACAATCATCTAAGTACGAATCTTGACCTATACATTCATACTTCTTATATAGAATACGTTGAACTATAGCCCCCATTGGCAACGTATGGATCTTCACCCATTTTGGATGTTTTAATCTAAAAGCATAACGAATCTGGGCAAGGATGAGATCCGCTACATCGAAGGGTTCCTCCTCCATAATAAAATATGTAATCAACGTCAACTGTGTTGTGATACTCCTTGTATCACCACTTTTTAGCATGAGCATGTTCCTTAATATGTCTTGGACTATATAGGCATCAGGAGTAAGTGAAGAGAATTCTGTGATTAGCGTCTTCTTTTGACTTCCATGTAAACTCATGTTTACAAGAGTCCAATCTCTATCCTTTCTATAGCTCTCTACTATATCTGGCATATGATCACTCATGAGAAGACCAAATTCATCTCTAAGATTAACATGTGTTTTTCCACTTGTTGACCTTGGATTCTCGATCTCACTCCCCCATCCAATTCAGTGTAACTCGGGTCTTCCAAATGATTATAAAATTCTCGGATCAAGAAAGATGAGAACATACCTACTGAGATTACTGATATTATACCTGCATTAGCAAGACGGGTATAGATATGATCGTGCTTAGGAGAGTCAAATTCTACATATTTTGAAACTCCAATTATCGCTTTCTGAATCCCCGAATATACATGATAAGAACTATGTGCATCTTCAGACATACTCCTACGTGCCTTAGAACTGGAAGCCATTCTGCAAACATAACAAAACAAAAGTAAGTTAAACAAGTTCTGTGCACTGGGACGATATCGCCCAGGCGACATTGACTGTCGGAAATTTCTGACAGTACTCCAGTGAACTTTTTTATAAAAAATTTCAACTAGACTTCCAGATCTACTCAAAATCAAGCTATATTTCAAGATCTACTCAAAATTTTTTATGTTAAATTTTTTTTTTTCAAGAACAAAACTACATCTTCTCACATATCCTTCACTATTCATCTTCTTCAACCTTCTTCAAAAAGAAAATATTCAGTTTTTGAAATTAAACCATGTAAAAAATATACAAAACTTAAACCCCAAAAATCACAAAATACAAATATATTTCACCAAGATCCACTTGATTTACACTAGATCTACACCATTTATACACAAAACTTCAAAGATCTATACCATTCATCAAAAGTAAAATGAAAAACATATTTTTCTTCTTCTCTACTTTCAAAAATCACAAATCTCTAAAAAAATTTTGAGTCAAAAACTTAAAAATCCAAAAACCATACCTTAGATCTAGGGTTGTCGCCGAACTCCGACAGCTTCCTCTCGCCTTTCAGTCCAGAAAATGATGTACAATGGGGTTTGACTCGGTTTTAAGCCGTATTTATATTTTTAGTTGTCGTCCAGGTGACAGTGACTGTCGGAAATCTGACAGCTCCCGATTTGCTTAATCTTCAGTTTTGGTCCCTTTGATGCTTTAAAATAGTTATATGTCATTATTAATGCTACAACTCATGAATTGATGCCAAACCATGTGCTTTTTATTTTTTAAAAATGGCTATTACATGATTATATGATTTCATTTCCACTCTATCATCGTATTGACACTCCTACTAAGTTGGTTAGACTATTGGAAATTGTTTTCTCATGCCTCTAAGTATGAGAAATTGTTTATATATAATAATGAACTATCACGTTCACTTCTTTTGATCCATACATATGTCTTTCTATTTAATATATACATGAATCATATTTGCTTTCACATAATACAATAGCACTTCATAAATACTACTTTCAACCTTGATTTGTTAGCACAACCAAATATACACCATCTTTTGCGATTCAAAAGTTTAATAGCACTTCAAAAAGAAGAATGAAAAGTTTAATTGGAAAAAAATCTGTTTGAGATTTATATTTGGGAGTAGGTGGTGCACACACCCATGCGTCTAAGTCTAAGTCTGGGGGTGTGGTGCATCTGCGTGTTTTATGGCTACTTGGATAGTGTTATGCATTTGCTCATTTGGGTTTTTGTGTTCTATGCCTTCATGTTTATATTTGTTTGCCTCACATAAACCCAAGCCTCATCTAAAACCTTTAGTCCTATTGATTCACGCATTTGAGTCAAACCAGTGCCGTGGAGAGAGTGCGAACAGGCAAGCTTATGGTCACCGACATTGATGGATTTCAATGGAGGTTGTCTCGAGCCCCGATCTTTAGCAATGCTCGCCTTAGCGTTCAGTTTACTTTCTTCCTATGTGCGACCTTATGATTCACCGTGATTCAATTTTTGAGTAAATGTAATATATAAATAAGCTCCTAGGAAATTATAAACTAATATGCATAATTAGGAATTTTATCTATTGTATTTCTACGCGTGTGAGCATGCGACTTCGCATGGTACTCCGCTTGATAATTTCTTTGTCAGCTATGTTTTTCCTGTACGCGAGAGATGGTTTGCTCGGGACGCGCAAATAGTTAAGTCTGGGGGTGTGATGAGTCCCAATTATATACACATATATGGACTCATCTGGGCCGTTTATCTAGTCATTCCATTGCACTTTAGCCTTGTTTTAGCTCATATTTGTCATTCTATGCTAGGTGCACTTTTTGGCCCAATTTGGTGTGTTTTTATGTTTATTCTCTTTTGATAGCCTTATCGTGTTGTTGAGTGCCACTTTCAGTGGCCTGATTGGCATTTCTGTAGGAACAGGAGTCATGCAGGTGTTCCTGGTACAATTCTGTACAGGAACACTGCGCACGATCACTGGTTCTATTGCGCACGACCACTGGTCGTGCGCCGCTGATCGTGCGCACTTAACACCCATTTTATGAGTTCTGTCTCGACCAGTGCGCACGACCACTTACGATAGTGCGCACGACCACTGTTCATGCGCCACTGGTCGTGCTAACATTATATTTTATAAAATTCTTACATTGCAGGCTCCGCCCAGGCAGGCGCACGATCACAGGATTCTAGTGCGCACGACCACTGGTCGTGCTCCACCGATCGTGCGCACTGTTTATTCCAGCGCCTATTTAAAGACCTGCTCGCGAATTAGGTCGGGGAGTTGATTCCAGTCCGCCATTTTCTCGCTCTAGAGCCCCAATTTCGCCCCTCCATCGCCGCCCACCATCTGGAGGTGCTCCGGGCTTGTTCTTCACGCCGATCTTGAGCCGGAGCTTCCTCTCGGCCTCCTCCTTCATCCTAGCGCTTCAAAGGAAGATTTAGCCGCCATCGCCATCAAGCAAGAGAAGTTTGCAACCTCTACCGGATCGTGAGACGAAGAAGACGGGTCCATTGGAGAGTAGTGACAGCTCTCTATACCCCGGACGTAGTTGCGGACCGAGCTTGGACGCGGATTGACAACCCAGTGATTCCAACCATGAATCTACAATGAGCCTTCAGGATTCGGTCAATTTCTTGCCTTGTTCTTCTCTTATTGATGTATATGTAGTTAGAGCTAACATTATGATGAAGTAGCACTTAACTTTATTTGCATTTCTATACATTTCATGTCTAAGTGAAATTCTTTACTGTTTGAGTTGCTTGAGGTGCGCACTATTCCATCCTCCATCCCGCCGTCACGTTCGTGTGCCGCACTAGCAATTGCTAGTGGCGTGCTTGTCGACGAGGTGCTTGCGACCCTTATCCGTATGCCTACTCTTCCATCCGCCTAGCGAAGCGTGGCATAGCGGCCCGTGTAATCCATTCCGACTCCGCCGGTGCGAACCATTCCATCTGCTTTCCTACTCTTCCATCCGCCTAGCGAAGCGTGGCATATCGGCCCGTGAAATCCATTCGCCCTACGAAGCAGTGCGCTCAAGGCCTGCACAGTTCGACTTTGCTTGCCTACTCGTCCATCCGCCCTTGCGATGCAGCGCGCTCAAGGCCTGCCTAGTCTCCATCCCGCCAAGCGAAGCATTGCATAGCAGCATTGCATAGGAGTAGTTGTAGTTGTTTTCTTTTATTTTCCAAAATCCAAACCAACTCTCCCGCATTCCATCCGACCTTTAGGACTTCGATCTCAAGTCTTTCCTTGACAGTTAACTCTACCTTACTGTGTTCCTTCGAGATTCGATACTGGGGGATTACTCCTCATTTTTATTACTTGAACGATCGGTACACTGCCGTTTCATGCCGCAGTCAAGCTACCGCCTATAGCGGTGTATGAGATTTGCGCCATCAGTCCACTAGAGTCTTCTCTCAGCATTTTGACAGAGAAGAACACTATAAACTCTTTCTCACCTCTCCTGTACAGGGTTAATACTCCCTTCAAAAGTGTAACCCCTTGGTGGCAAGACACCTGATCAAAAATTCTAGTTGGTTTTGAGCACCTGAACAAAAGCTCTGTGGTGTGTGGACACCTGATTAAAATCACCTTGGTGTTAGGGCACCTGATCAACCCTCCTAGTGGACTCCTACCAAGGGTGGTAGAAAGAGTGGACTACCCAGATTTATTGGGGAACCACTATAAATTCCTTGTGTCTTCTGTGTGTGATTATTTCTTTGTGCTGTGCTGTGTGCTTTTATTTATTCAGTTTTTCTGCTTATATATTTATCTCACACTGCTTACACATATATATATATAACACTATTTTAATTCCGCTATAAAAACTAAGGAAAAGTTTTTAATACTCTATTCACCCCCCCCCCCCCCCTCCCCTCTAGAGTAACTTAAGATCTAACCTCCACTTTCAAGGTTCATATTGCTATCAAAAGTATATGTACAAATTTCTATAACATTCCAGATTCAATAATTCAAAATATAAATTTCTCAAGTTATAACTCCAAGTTCTACATTGTGAAGGAAATATGGTGTCTTCTCAATAAATAAATCTAACAAAATTTTCAGAGGTTCATATTGATATCAAAACTCTATGTACAAATTTCAATAACATTCCAGTGTCAATAATTCAAGATATAAATTTCTCAAGTTATAACTCCAAGTTCTACATTGTGAAGGAAGTATGATTTCTTCTCAATATAAATAAATCTAACAAATTTTCTAGAGGTTTATACTGCACAACCCCGATATTCGCCTAGAGGTGAACGAAGACTAGGGAGTAACCAACAAGCAAAAGTAATGTGATTTGGCGAGCCAGAATCTCAATGGCCACTCACAGGAAGGCGAGCTAGCCACCTGCCGAACGCTGGCGAGGGAGAGGAGCGAGCCAGGGCGCCGAAGTCCGCTTATAGTGATGTTCTAGGCAAAGCAGATCCTTTCTGAGTTTTGACGTTCGACAAACTTGCTTCTCAGTTCGACGAACGTCGCGCTTCAAATTAGCGAGCCCGCATGAAGGAGGGAGAATTGAGCGCTCGCCGACCGATCGTGAGGAAAGTGGGCGAGCCAAATCCTCGTGATCTGCTCCTGATTTTGGCAAATTCCGTTCTCCGTTCGAAGATAGCCATCCTGAGTTCGACGAATTCCATTCTCCGTTCGACGAAATCCGTTCGACGAATTATCTTCTCAGTTCGACGAATGTCCTGCTTCAGCTCCGATGGCCGTCTCAGCGGCTATCTCTATCCCGTCCCAGCGGACCCGCTGGGACGAGCACTTGTCTCAGCGGGAGAATTCGCAGGAGGATGCGCGAGACCCAGCATCGAGGATGCGCGAGACCCAGCATCGATGGACGTCGCCAGTAAGAGTGCAAGCGGGGTCTTCACAGGCTGCTCGCCCAAAGGGGGTTTTAAATCCAACAGATGGAAAAGGTAACAAAGAAGGAGAACCAGAGCTATCAAAGGTCACTCGCTGGAAGGGGCGCGAGTCGTGTCCCCGCGAGCCCAAGCCTCAAGGTCAACCAGCAAGAAGGAATGCGAGCCAGGTACTCGCCGGCTACTCGCAAGAAGGCGAGCAAGTCTGGTTCTCGCCGGCTGCCCGCAAGAAGGCAAGCGAGTCGGGTACTCGCCGGCTGCTCCCAAGAAGGCGAGCGAGCTGTGTACTCGCCGACTGCCCGTAAGAAGGAAAGCGAGTCGGATTCCTTCCAAGTCTTAGGGTTTGACGAGATCCATCCTGCGTTCGACGAACGTCGAGCATCTGTTGAGATCGACGAACTCAGTTCAGCGTTCGACGAACTAAGTTCAGCGTTCGATGAATTCCGTTCTCCGTTCGATGAATTCACCTCTCTCGCGAGTGATGCTCTCATAAACCACTCGTCCAAAGACTAAAGAGGTGGAGTTACTACTCTTCCCCTGGTGATCTGCGGGTAGCCCCTCCAAACAGCGGAGTTTGGCTGTTAGCAGTCCAAATTGGGGTGTGTTTAGTAGAAACCAAAAGCAGAATTCCGCTATTGACAGACCATTAGCAAAAAACTATTAATAGACCTTCAATGGCACCTTGGGAGAGCATTCCAATCTCAGTTCTCTGATCTTCTTCTTCTTCCTTGGTTACTTTGGTTTAGCTCTCTTGCTCTCCAAGGTGCCCAAGTCTCAGCTTTGGCTTGGGAGGGGAAGCGCTCAATGATCTTCCGGGTTTGTGGTGGGACCTCCTCGATGCGACTAAGGTCTTAGTATGTTTCTAAGTCTCAGGTCTGCTCCATTCAAGGGACTAGTAAGGGCTAGCTGCCCCTCAACTTGTTGAGGGCCCGAGCTTCACAAGAGACCGAGAAATTGGTTTCAACATATATTGTTATCAAAAGTCTATGTACAAATTTCTACAGCATTCTAGTGTCACTAATTCAAGATATATATTTCTCAAGTTATAACTCCAAGGTTCTACATTGTGAAGGAAGTACTAATATTTCTCAACAATAAATTATACAAAAATTCACTGATTATGCTAGTAGCTATTCCTGGTAATTTTCCAGGTTTCATAATTTTCCAGGTTTAATAAGTAGACAGTTTCATATTTTTCAAGATTCATAGACAAACATCACATCTTGAAGGAAGTATAGAAATTATCCATCCATAAATGCCAAATAGAATCTCCAAGACTGATTTTGATCTCAAAAGTCTATGTACATTTTTTCATACAGTCCTATAAATGTTTGATAAAGTAATTTTGAGATAAGGTAAAAAGAGGAAAATCTACTTGTTAATGATTGAATGGTTTAAATCATTGCAAAAATTCTAATATAATTCTCCACTGTGTATTTTCAACACACATGATCTTATACCAAAATTGTAGATTTTTCCATAAGGCTTTACTCCAACAGATTTCATTAATTAATCTTTGTGACATTTATACCTTAAGTAAAAAACTTACGGAATTTTTGTTCCAAAAATTCCCATTTTCCCAGATAAATTGCATTTCCTCATATCCTATGCATATACAAAGTATCTCTTGCATGCAATAACCAGATTGAGTTAAATACTCAAGAAAAAGGTTGTGTTATTAGCAAACCTTCCCATTATACATGAACTTGCATGTGAATTTCTCCCACATGCACTAAATCAATTGACTTCAAATATTTACCAAAGATGTATATTGACCCTTAGTATCATCTAACATATTTTGGGTCACTATTTGTTAATAAGCCATTAATATTACATATTCATACATTATTAAATAATAAATAAAATAATGGTAGAAGGATTTCTAAAAATAACCAAATTTGGTCAGAGTGTGGAATTAGGTATAACCTACCGCTGCCTAAAATCTCAGACCTATTGTAACGCCCTGCCAGTACAAATAATATAATAGTAGGTCCGGACGGGACCCCACGCCATACTATACACACTATCTAAGCAATAAAAGGTGATAAACAGAAAAGAACAACAACTACGCGAGAGTATAAAAGAGAACGTAAGCGGAAGCATTTGATTTAAACATCATTTAGAATTGTCCACCAACCCCGGAATGAAACAAAGAGTTATGGCCTTAAGGCCTTACATTTAACAAATGTACAAAACTCAAAACATACATCGGAACGCAGGCCGACAATACATGAAATCATAAAAGAGGCTGGCCTTCAAGGGCCAACACAGCAAAAGGCCACCACCCCGCTAATTCCCGCTCGGCTCACCTGCTCCTGCATAAGAACATTTCACCAAGAGGTGGCAAACAAAGCAACGGTCAGCATAGCTGACCAAATTATAATGACCCCACCACTTTCTCGGGGTGGCGGTGCTTCTTCCCTGCAAGCAAGCCATACTAGCAACATGTAATATTATAAGGAAAGTGCAAACTACTCAAGGTGAGGTTTCAAGCACAATCAATCTTCTAGGTTGAGCATCAAAGAAAAGGGAACCTAGGCATGCACATGATGTTGGTTGAGTTCACCCGAAGGTTCCCCACAACCGCCTAAGAAACCGCATGAGGCTAACATAACATCATTTCATCACAAACACTCCACCCTAAGGACATAGCCTTAGGTGGGGAAATAGAGCTTTTGGTCGGTCTAGGTAAGACACCTTCCAAGACCTCTCCCATGATCACACGGCTTTCATGAGGTTTGGACCTCTCACCGATCGGCATGGAAACGGGTTCGGTTCAGCTTTGCCCGTGCTCTAACCGTCGGGATCTATCGCACGACGCGGGTACGGCTTCACCTTGGCCCGTAGGGGTTTAGCACATCAAGTGCCCACATAATTAAACTACGCATCTAATCCGTTCGCGTGGACTTAGACTTCGCAAAATAACAACAAAGGAGGAAGTATCTCACGGATACATTCTCTGGCACGCATTCTAGGCTTAACCTAAATGCAACGTCGCAATCCAAGCATCACCGATCCGGGCTCACGGCCACGAATAGGCTTCACACAAAATGCCTAAATCCGCACTACTGCCGGATTTCTAAATGCAATATGCCAGGTACGGACACAATCGACCCGGAGTTCCAAAGAACTAGAGGAAATCCTACAGTTCACCCATTTGGTGAAAGGGATTCCTCATGCAAGCATAGAAAAAGAATGAGAGGACGAAAACTCGTCCAAAGACCGGGAGGAAGAATCGTTACCCTTGGAGCTTTCTTTTTTCGCCATGGATCTGAGATTTCAATCGGATAGAAAGTTTCGCAATGGGCTACACTTTCCAGATCTGAAGACGGCTCGCGATTCGGAGCTCCGAAGCTCCTTCGATGGCGGAAGATACCTCGACCTTCTTCCTCGCGCTCGCAGGTTCCGACGGCTTGGAGAGAGAGTATAAAGTTGCGAATGAACCTATTTTCATCTCCCCAGCCCTTATAAACCGTTTTGAACTAACCCTAGCCGTCCGATTTGATTTTCGTCAAAATCTAATGTTACACGTACTTAGAAATTTCCGTCAAAACTCGCAAAAACTGAAATAGGCGAAAATATAGTTTCCCGCCCGTATTCGACGAATTCAGCTATTACCATTCGACAGATTCGGCTAATACCATTCGACGAATTCGGCTATTTGCACATTGCCGAATTCAGCTACTTGGATTTGACGAATTTGTCTATTGGATTAGGCGAATTCGGCTATACTCAATAGTCGAATTCGGCTATAAGCTTTAGACGAATTCGGTTGAATCCTTGACCAATTCTCTTAGACAGTTTTGGGGTGTTACAACTCCACCTCCCTTAAAAGAATTTTGTCCCGAAATTACGAAAACAAGGGCAGCCAAATTATAGGATAAATTACCTGAGAGAAATAGCTCGGGGTACTCCGCAAGCATTGTTTGCTCTCTTTCTCAAGAGAGTTCCTCACTTCCGCAATTATTCCAACGGACCTTGATCATCCGAATGGATTTGTTCCGTAACTGCTTTAATTTTGTGTCTTCGATGCGAATGGGCTTGACTTCCGTCGTTAGCCCACCATCTACCGACACTTCGTTGACCGCAACTATAGAATTAGGCTCCTTGACAGCCTTCCGCAACACAGAGATATGAAATAAATCATGCAGCCCGCTCAGCTCCGAAGATAGAGCAAGCCAGTAGGCAGCTTCACCAACACGCTCCAAGATCTAGAACGGTCCTAAGAACCTCGGACTTAGCTTTTTCAAGTGTCAGATCCTCGATACTCCTTTGAACGGTTTGATCTTCCGGTAAACCCAATCACCAATGGCGATTTCGACGTTCCGGTGATTTGCATTGTAGTACTTCGCCTGCCTATCCTGAGTAATGAGCAACCACTCTCGTATTGCCCGGATTGATGTATTTGCTTCATCCACGTCCTTAGCGTTTCAATAACTTCGTGTCGCCTGTTTCAGCCCAAGCCAACGGTGTACGACATTTTCTACCATAAAGAGCCTCGAAAGGTGTCATCTTTATGCTAGCTTGGTAGCTGTTGTTGTAAGCAAACTCGATCATACAGAGATGATCTTCCCATCTCTTTCCGAAGTCCTAGGCGCACATCCTTAGCATGTCTTCCATCATCCTATTGGTCCTTTCGGTCTGTCCATCCGTTTGCGGGTGGAAGGCCGTGCTAAACTTTAGCTTGGTACCCAATAATTGATGAATTAGCCTCCAATCGTTTGATGTGAACTGCCCATCACGATCACAAGCGATGCTACGGGGAATCCCGTGCAACCGTACGATATTATCAACGTATAACTTTGCTAGCTTCTCCACGGAGTCGTCTTTCCGGTTCGGAATAAAGTGCGAAACTTTCGTCAAACGATCTACGATCACCCAGATGGCGTCGTTTCCATGTTGTGATTTCGGCAATTCGTGTACGAAATCCATCGAAATATTGTCGAACTTCCATTCCGGGATCGGTAAAGACTTTAGAAACCCACGAGGTCTTTGACATTCGACCTTCACTAACGCGCAAGTGTGACACTTTGCCACGTAGAGTGCAATGTCTTTCTTCATTCCTGGCCACCAAAACAACTTCTTCATATCCATGTACATCTTTGTGCTCCCAAGGTGGATTGAGTACTTGGTATTGTGAGCCTCGTACATCAATTCCGCCCGCAACGTGCCAACATTTGGGACGCACAATCTTCCATTCTTCCACATAAGATCATCTTCGAAGGAGAAATCAGCGCTTGACCCATCCATGGTCTCCGCTTTATAAAGCTTGATGCTCGAATCCAGCTCTAGAGCTTGTCGAACTTGGTCGGCCAGGTCGTATTGAACCTCCATCTAGTTTAGACATGCTGCAGGAGACGCTCTTCTATCGACACAAATGATCTCCATGGCTTCTAGCTCCCGGATTAGACGCTCATCATGCATCAAAATCCAGTTTGCCAGTGCAGGAGCCCGACGACTCAACGCGTCCGCAACCACAGTTCCTTTCCCAGGAGTATATCGAATGTCGAAGGTGTAGTCCCCAAGGAACTCCATCCACCTCCTTTGTCGCACATTCAACTCCTTTTGATCAAGCAGGTACTTAAGGCTTTTGTGGTCCATAAATATATCGATCTTCACGTCATAAAGTAGTGCCTCCAAAGATTATGAGCAAATACCACGGCCGCTAGCTCCAAATCATGGACCGGGTAGTTCCTCTCATGTACCTTCAACTGGCGGGAGCCATATGCAATCACCTTTCCAAATTACACTAAGACGCAACCCAAGCCACTCCTCGAGGCGCGCTATATATTTTGTAACCTTCCGTCCCACATGGCGAGCATAGAATGGGCGCCGTGGTCAGACGGCTCTTTAGCTCCTCAAAAGCTCGTGCGCACTCGGGCGACCAAACGAACTTATGATCTTTCCTAGCCAGTTTAGTGAGAGGAAGTGCAATCCTCGAGAAGTTTTCCACAAAGCGCCTATAATAGCCAGCAAGTCCTAAGAAACTTCAGACTTCCGCTACATTTTTCAACACAGGACACGCTCGTATCGCTTCTATTTTTGACGGATCAACTGCAATTCCATCCCCACTAACAACATGACCCAGGAATGCTACTAACGATAGCCAAAACTCACACTTGGAGAACTTGGCATATAGTTGACTCCTCCTCAGGGTGCTCAAAACTGCGTGCAGATGCTCTGCATGCTCCTCTTCTGACTGAGAGTATACCAAAATGTCGTCGATGAAGACGATCACAAATTGATCCAAATACTCTCAGAACATTCTATTCATTAAGTCCATGAATACCGACGATGCATTAGACAGACCGAACGGCATAACTGTGAACTCATAATGCCCAAACTGGGTACTAAACGCTGTCTTTGGAATATCACATTCCCTAACACGAAGTTGATAGTAGCCGGACCTTAGGTCTAGCTTACAGTATATGATGAGTAATTTATTTACTCATCTTTTAGTATAGTTTTATTATTATTTTAATATGAAATTATGTCTTTTATCTAAATTATATCATATAAATCTTTCATATTTTAATTTCATAAGCTAACTTATGTTTATTTTGTGTTTTCAGGTTTTCTAAACACTTGGAGCAGAAAATTCATTTACACGCCCCAGGTCACGGGCGTGACCATGGGCGTGTAACCTAAAAGTATTCCAGACCTGCTTCTGCCACTCCGGGGACGCTCCGTAAAGATTTCGCCAAGTACACGCCCCAGGTCACGGGCGTGACCAAGGGCGTGACCCTAGTGTCACGGTCGCGACTCACCACAGCATCCAGAGCACACCTGCCACGTCATTTAAAGTTACACACCCTCGGTCACGGGCGTGACCGAGGGCGTGACATCCAGTCACGGGCGTGACTCGCCCCGCGCTTCTTCCCGCCAGAGTTTCCCGCCAGCAGCACTATTTCAAGATTACACGCCCCAGGTCACGGGCGTGACCTAGGGCGTGACACGGCTGAAACGCTCGCAATTACTCCAGAAGGCGCCCTCTCCGCTACTGCTTCGATCACGCCCCTTACACGCCCTTGGTCACGGGCGTGACCAAGGGCGTGTAACCTCATTTTTTCAGCTATATAAAGCCAGCTTTTCCAGATGTTTAAGAACCAGTTTTTAGGATTAGTTACTTCGTTTCATGTTTATTTTTCATGTTTTAGTAGTCTTGTAATCCTTCTTCTTCTTGCAAATTGTATTTTCATTTCAATAGTCGTAATTCTCAATTTCATAGCTTGTACTCTCTTTTGTAATTTAATAAAATAGATCTTTTCTTCTCTCATTTCCTCTCTCTTTTATGATACGCTCTTTTATTTATTTTGATTCCCCAATCTCCATGAGTAACTAAATATTATTAGTACTCGATCGAGATGATCCAAGGAATGATATAAGTCATGAAATAATCTATAGTTGCTATCTCTCTTTTCAAAAATGCTTAAGATTTACCCTTGATTTTAAGATAACGAGATTATATTTTCGATATATAATTCTTGTTCTTGTTTTCGTTCTTTAGTTAACCGAGAGGCTCGTAAGAGGAATCGATCACTCAAGGATAAAAAAGAGTAGAATGCAATCCTCGAGAGAGGACGATGTTACCCTTCCGGATTGGAGTAAAAGCCAATAGCGGGATTCACTTCGATAAGGCGAGTTTTAGGGGTTTCGATTCTAGAACGAGAGTTCGATTGATCAACCTAAACTCAGGTGAGCGCATCCTCGAGAGAGGTGCGTTCATAATTCGGGAATCTCCACGGTCAAAGCTATTTTATTAAGAGAATGCGCTTTTATTTCTTTGTTCTTATTTTTGTCTCCAAGGTGATTCAAAGATCGAGTGCTAATCGTTCTTTTAATTCTTATTTTAATTCTCCATTTGCAAAACCCACCTCAAGTTTTAATTGATAAGATAATAGAGATTTTCTTGAAGTAAGAGTACTCAACCGCCCCGAGTCTAATACGACCTTGGTTTTTATAACCTATACTACATTCGATACGGTACACTTGCCGTTGTCAGTTTGCAAGCATAGTTTTGCGCATCAAGTTTTTGGCGCCGTTGCCGGGGAAACGGTTGATATTCCGAAAAAAGAAATATTTATTAATTTTATCGTTCTCTTTCTTCTCCCCCTTCTCTTAAAAATTAAAAAAAAAAATTAAAAAGTGCAATCTAAATTCTCGGAAAGGACGCTTTGGGCTTGAATTCCCATCATAGCCTCTAGTACCTTGCAAACCCTTCAACGGGTAGATCTTGGGAAGTCTGGGACTAATTTAACCCGCTTTTTGAAAAAAAAAATTATAATAAAAATATTTATAAAATTCCATTCATTTAGGTAAAGGTTGTTTCCTTTTTATTTTTTTTATTATGAAATTATCCGAATTGGCCGTTAAAGTTGCCGAGCTTACAAACCAAGTTTATATCTTACAAGCCGCACGAAAATGCCAAATTAGTTGTTATTATTGTGGTGCGCCTCATCAAAGTGAGGAATGTTATTTACATTCTTATTCCCAAAATAATTATTATGAAAATAATTATCCTCAATATTATGCAAATAATTTTGATCATAATTACGATCATAATTTTTCATCTTTTAATGAAAATAATTTTTCAAACTTTGATGAAAATAAATTTTCTAATTTTAATGAGAATAATTTTTCGGCATTTAATAATTGTTCTTCTAGCTCCGAAGTTGATTATTCCTCGTGGCAAGCTCACCCGGATAGTTCCCGGAGCAATGAAGATAAATCTCTAGATCCGAATTTTTGTTTTTCTTCTTATACACCGCATTCTTCGTTCTCTAATTTGGGGGAAATTTCGCAGATCCAAATAGATAATTCCCCCCCAAAATTTAGAGAAAAATAATTTTTCTAATTTTCACGAGAATAATTTTTCGGCCTCTAAAAATTCATCTTCTAGCCCCGAAGTAGATTATTCTTGGTGGCACGGTCACCCGGATAGTCTTCAGGGCGGTGAAGATAAAACTTTAGATCCGAATTCTTGTTCTTCTTTTGCGCCGCAATTTTCGTACTCTAATTTTGGGGAATATCCGCATTTTCAATTTGATACTCCACCCCAGAATTTAGATGAGAATTTTCTTTCTTCTAGTGTTTTTCCCTCGTCTTTGGAAAATTTAGTTATGGAGGAACATGATTGCTCATGTACTCCCATAGTTTCTTTTCCCAATTACGAAGAAAAATTCTCTTACCAAGAAATTCTCAATGTTTCGGGCACCCTGGATGAACTAGAAGAAGAACAAGTTTCCTCTCCTACTTCACCCGGATCTTCTTTTCTTTATCATAAATTTTCGCAAATCCCTTCTATTTTAATTCAACCAGAAATTCATGAAATTTTTGTGTCCGAAAATCTCATTCCGCTTGGTAATACGCTAGATTTTCATAATGAAAATTTTATTTTGGAAAAGGAATAACCGGAGCTTAATCATTTATTTTCGCAAGCGCCTCCTTCTTGCGAAATATTATCTGACAAGTTTAATTGTGATCCTCTTTATACTAATAATTTCCAGGTTGAAGATGAGTCGTTGCTACCCCAATTAATTGTTGATCCATATGCCGCTCATCTTTATAAATTCAAATCACCTCAGGTATGTATAGGTGATTTGGATTTACATATTCAAGTTCATGGACAAAAGGAGAATCACAAGATAAACGGAGGAGTAGTCGTGCGACTGACGCCGACACATTCACCTACACGTGAATTAGGGGAGTTGTCTGTCCACCTCTCATTTAGATTTCCCTTTTCCTAACACTAACCGTGTAGCTTAAAGACGGGAAAAATAAAGCGCTCTTGGGAGGCACCCCTTGCTTATCTATTAATGTATTTTTCTTTTAAAAAAAAAAAATTATTTTCCAAGTAGTTCTTCATACTTAGTTTTAAACATTGGGGACAATGTTTAATTTTAAGTATGGGGGTGTAGCATTGCTTTCGTTATATTTCTTTTTATTTGAAAAAAATAATAATAACATAAATATTTTCTATCTAACAAAAATAAAATTTCTTGGAAAGGACGCTTTGGGCTTGAATTCCCATCACAACCTCTAGTACCTTGCGAGCCCTTCACCGGGTTGACCTTGGGAAGTCCAAGAAGAAAAAAAGAAAATTAATTAAAATTTATTGTTGAACTTTTATACTTACTTATTTGCAAAATCCTCAGTAGATTTGCTTTTGTATAGTGTCGTAGGGAATTTTTATACTTCATTAGATTTCGAATTTTGGAATAAAATTGTTGACTCGTGCAGTGTTCCTAGTTAAGCGCACGCATTTGTAGAATTCTATGTCAAATTAACTATTCAGCATAAAATTAGATTTATGATTTTCTAACTGCGAGAAAACATTTTTATTTTACTCTTACCTTGAATCCGGTAGAGTTTGAGAATAAATCAAGTGAGTACGTAGAAGCTTACTAGAGAAATATTACACATTTTGAACGGAAGGGTATTCTTTCTCGATGGCTAGAACTTGCCTCTAGCGATTCTCGAAGCATTTGCATAGGTTTGGCATAGTTTTTAGAAGTGATTTAGGCCATCTTTTGATCGTTTGTGCATGTTTGCCCACCTTTAAAAAAATTTCATTGTTTAAACACTTTGGGCCTTTTCTTTTTTCCTTTGCTACCTCCACCTTTCATTTTCACCAAAGCCAAAACATCCACCCATGATCACACTAAATATTTGAGATTAATTAAACTTCTGCAATGGGTTCAATTGTGAAAATAAGCAAATTACAACTTACCCATTCGAAGCTATTATGAAAAGAAAAAAAAAGGATATAAAAAAATATGAAAAATTATTGGCCAACTGTGAAAAAGAAAATTATAAAAAAAGTATTCATGGCCTCATTTTTGAAAAATATGAGAGTTTTACTTCATAACAACTCTTATGCGAGGTTTAAATTTCTGATAATTTTACGAAACTCTCACCTTGGTTTAGTGTGATCCTTAGCCGTAATATTCTATCTTTTTGATTTCCAAATCCAAATCATATACCTAAGCCAAGTTTCACTCCTAATGAAAGCCCTTTTGATCTTTTAAGCTATAACATTATACTTGTGTAGTGGAGAGAGTGCGACCGGGCAAGCCTATGGCCATCGTCATTGATGGATTTCTTTGGAGGCTATCCCGAAACTCAATTTTGGGTAATATTGATCTTAGAAAACACGCTACCCGCACCTTGAATAGCATTCGAGAATTTACCGAGCTTTCAACTTAAAAGTAAAAGCAATATGTTAAATCGCATTTTTGAAAATTATAAGCTAATCGTTATGCTGAATAGGTCTTTCAACTAAGATCTCTACACGTAGGCGTAAGACTTCGCATTTTTATTCCTTGAGATCAAATTTCTTTTTCTAGTATTTAAATTTCTCTACACCTAGGAAAAGTTGTTTGCTCGGGACTAGCAAACGAGTAAGTATGGGGGTGTTTGATGAGTAATTTATTTACTCATGTTTTAGTATAGTTTTATTATTATTTTAATATGAAATTATGTCTTTTATCTAAATTATATCATATAAATCTTTCATATTTTAATTTCATAAGCTAACTTATGTTTATTTTGTGTTTTCAGGTTTTCTAAACACTTGGAGCAGAAAATTCATTTACACGCCCCAGGTCACGGGCGTGACCATGGGCGTGTAACCTAAAAGTATTCCAGACCTGCTTCTGCCACTCCGGGGACGCTCCGTAAAGATTTCGCCAAGTACACGCCCCAGGTCACGGGCGTGACCAAGGGCGTGACCCAGTGTCACGGCCGCGACTCGCCACAGCATCCAGAGCACACCTGCCACGTCATTTAAAGTTACACACCCTCGGTCACGGGCGTGACCGAGGGCGTGACATCCAGTCACGGGCGTGACTCGCCGCGCGCTTCTTCCCGCCAGAGTTTCCCGCCAGCAGCACTATTTCAAGATTACACGCCCCAGGTCACGGGCGTGACCTAGGGCGTGACACGGCCGAAATGCTCGCAATTACTCCAGAAGGCGCCCTCTCCGCTGCTGCTTCGATCACGCCCCTTACACGCCCTTGGTCACGGGCGTGACCAAGGGCGTGTAACCTCATTTTTTCAGCTATATAAAGCCAGCTTTTCCAGATGTTTATGAACCAGTTTTTAGGATTAGATACTTCGTTTCATGTTTATTTTTCATGTTTTAGTAGTCTTGTAATCCTTCTTCTTCTTGCAAATTGTATTTTCTTTTCAATAGTCGTAATTCTCAATTTCATAGCTTGTACTCTCTTTTGTAATTTAATAAAATAGATCTTTTCTTCTCTCATTTCCTCTCTCTTTTATGATACGCTCTTTTATTTATTTTGATTCCCCAATCTCCATGAGTAACTAAATATTATTAGTACTCGATCGAGATGATCCAAGGAATGATATAAGTCATGAAATAATCTAGAGTTGCTATCTCTCTTTTCAAAAATGCTTAAGATTTACCCTTGATTTTAAGATAACGAGATTATATTTTCGATATATAATTCTTGTTCTTGTTTTCATTCTTTAGTTAACCGAGAGGCTCGTAAGAGGAATCGATCACTCAAGGATAAAAAAGAGTAGAATGCAATCCTCGAGAGAGGACGATGTTACCCTTCCGGATTGGAGTAAAAGCCAATAGCGGGATTCACTTCGATAAGGCGAGTTTTAGGGGTTTCGATTCTAGAACGAGAGTTCGATTGATCAACCTAAACTCAGGTGAGCGCATCCTCGAGAGAGGTGCGTTCATAATTCGGGAATCTCCACGGTCAAAGCTATTTTATTAAGAGAATGCGCTTTTATTTCTTTGTTCTTATTTTTGTCTCCAAGGTGATTCAAAGATCGAGTGCTAATCGTTCTTTTAATTCTTATTTTAATTCTCCATTTGCAAAACCCACCTCAAGTTTTAATTGATAAGATAATAGAGATTTTCTTGAAGTAAGAGTACTCAACCACCCCGAGTCTAATACGACCTTGGTTTTTATAACCTATACTACATTCGATACGGTACACTTGCCGTTGTCAGTTTGCAAGCATAGTTTTGCGCATCAGCATACCGTCGACCCAACCTGTTGGTCGAATAAGTCGTCGATTCTAGGAATCGGGTAACGGTTTTTCTCGGTCAGCTTATTTAGCTCTCGATAATCAATACATAGATGCAAGCTCCCGTCCTTCTTTTTCACAAAGAGGACCGGTGCACTCCAAGGTGAAGAACTTGGAAGAACATAGCCTTGCTCTAGTAGCTCTTGCAATTGAACCTTCAGTTCTGCCAATTCCTTTGGCGCTATTCGGTATGGTGAGCATGCTACAGGCTTGGCACCTGGCACCAGCTAATTATAGAAATCAATCTCTCGCTGAGGCGGAGCCCCAGGGAGTTCGTTAGGAGACACATCGACATACTCCGCTACAACTGGAACATCACTCAGACTGCGCTTTGGCTCCGAAGCCTTCAACAAGGTGAAGAACAACTCCGCGCCTTTTCTCACCGCCTTAACCACCTGGAGAGCAGACATCAGCGTCTTGCTCGCTCCTCGCATACCCGCGAACGTGGTTTCATCTCCGGTGTTCTTTCTCAGTGTGATTTCCTTTGAATTGCAATCAATGCATGCTCGCTGCTTCGAGAGCCAGTCCATGTCGAAGATCACATCAAATTCAGCTAGCGGTAATAACGATGCTTCCAAGTCGAAGTCTTGATTTCCCATCCGCACCTTCACACGACTCTTCCTATCCGCACCCATGCGAGATCCATTGGATAGCACTACTTCAAATCTATCCTCTACTAAGGTAGATGGCACCCCGATTCGCACCACGAAGTCCTTAGACAGAAAAGAGTGCGATGCACCCGTATTAAATAGAGCTCTCACCGGATAGTTGAAAATTAGGACGAACCCTAATTGCACCCAAATCAAGCATAAAGTCGCATAACAGTATCAATCATAAATAGTTGTAAAAGCTAACTTCTAATTCATACCTGTGATGACATCAGTTTACCGTATGGCTTCTTGCTAGCCAAGCGAGTAAACTCTCGGCTGGGTCGGAGTGTGCTGGGAAGCAGAAGACTCCACAGCTTTACCTTTTTTGGCATGACCCGCAGCACGAGCATAATCCATCGCTCGGTTTTATGGTCTCGGGGGACCACTACGACACACACATGCTTTGTGTCCCACCTTTCCGCAAGTGAAACATGTAATTGGACCATGTGCGGTCGTAGCTCCCGACACGTTTGAGCGAGTTGGTTCCGCAGACTTGAACTTCCTTTTGTTCCTCATGAACTCAGATTTGGATTGAGAGGTCGGCGCGTGAAATTCTGGTTTCTTTGCCATGCCCTTTGCTTGCACTCTCTTCATGTCCAACTCTAGAGATCTGGCACTTTGCACCATCACATGAAAGCCAAACGTCATTGGGCCTGCAAGGAGCAGCCTCAACTCATCTCGAAGACCTTCATAAAACTTGTTCGTCTTCATTTCCTCGTCTTCTATCAGAAACCCTGCATAGCGGCCCAGTCTAGTGAACTCGTGCAAGTACTCGTCCACCGAGCTATCGCCTTGAGTTAACTTCAAGAGCTGGTTTTGCAACACAATGCGTTGGGCAGAGGGGATATATCTATGAAGAAAAGACTTTGAGAACTCCGCCAAAGTGATCTCTGTAATATCTTTACCTTCAAAATTAAGCGCTTCCTGCTCAGCCCACCAAAGCTCTGCTTCTCCGTTAAGGAGAAAGGTGGCTAGGGTGACCATCATAGCTTCTTCCTGTTGCTGTGGCCTTTAGAGTTTTTCTAACCGTTGACAGCCAGTCCTCCGCCTCCGTTGGGGATCCATTCCCCGAAAAGGTTGGAGGATGGAAACATAGAAAGTGCTGAAGTTGTTGATCACGCGCTCGCGCAACAACTACTCGCTCTACTCGACATTCCACCCTTGGCTCCACTGCATGCTCCACTGCAGCCATTGGTACAGGGATCTCCACCCTTTGTTCCACTACAGCAGCTGCCACCGGGGCCACTTCCGGAGTAGGCATAGCAGGTTGTGCAAGCCTTTCAGGTTGAGTGTTGATCATTGCTAAGTACCGCTTCAGCGATTAACCTGATCATCTCAGCAGGAGGAGTGGTCGCTGGCACCTTTGCCGACGCACTACTTTCAGCGGTGTTACAGGGTTGAGACTGCCCCGCAGCACTCCTAGTCACCTATAATCGTGCAATAGACAATTTAGTGACCGAAAACATAACAAACAACAGTCATGGAACGCTCAGGTTCCACAAACAAGTAAGTTTTTCCATTCCTAGGTGGACATTCTTATTAGTTTTTGTCGTTTTAGGTGAATGCACATCCCGTGCACCCCCCCCCCCCTTAAAAGGAATTCATCCCGAATTCGCGAAACAACGGATCGACGCCCTAAGTCTGATACCAAATTGTAACGCCCTGCCAGTACAAATAATATAATAGTAGGTCTGGCCAGGACCCCACACCATACTATACACACTAGCTAGGCATTAAAAGGTGATAAACAGAAAAGAACAACAACTACGCGAGAGTATAAAAGAGAACGTAAGTGGAAGCATTTGATTTAAACATCATTTAGAATTGTCCACCATCCCCGGAATGAAACAAAGAGTTACGGCCTTAAGGCCTTACATTTAACAAATGTACAAAACTCAAAACATACATCGGCACACAGGCCGGCAATACATGAAAGCATAAAAGAGGCTGGCCTTCAAGGGCCAACACAGCAAAAGGGCCACCACCCGCTAATTCCCGCTCGGCTCACCTGCTCCTGCATAAGAACATTTCACCAAGAGGTGGCAAACAAAGCAACGGTCAGCACAGCTGACCAAATTATAACGACCCCACCCCTTTCTCGGGGTGGCGGTGCTTCTTCCCTGCAAGTAAGCCGTACTAGCAACATGTAATATTATAAGGAAAGTGTAAACTACAAGAGGTGAGGTTTCAAGCACAATCAATATTCTAGGTTGAGCATCAAAGAAAAGGGAACCTAGGCATGCACATGATGTTGGTTGAGTTCACCCGAAGGTTCCTCACAACCGCCTAAGCAACTGCATGAGTCTAACATAACATCATTTCATCACAAACACTCCACCCTAAGGACATAGCCTTAGGTGGGGAAATAGAGCTTTTGGTCGGTCTAGGTAAGACACCTTCCACGACCTCTCCCATGATCACATGGCTTTCATAATGTTTGGACCTCTCACCGATTGGCATAGAAACGGGTTAAGTTCATCTTTGCCCATGCTCTAACCGTCGCGATCTATCGCACGACGCGGGTACGGCTTCACCTCGGCCCGTAGGGGTTTAGCACATCAAGTGCCCACATAATTAAACTACACATCTAATCCGTTCGCGTGGACTTAGACTTTGCAAAATAACAACAAAGGAGGAAGTATCTCACGGAGACATTCTCCGACACGCCTTCTAGGCTTAACCTAAATGCAACGTCGCAATCCAAGCATCACCGATCCGGGCTCACGGCCACGAATAGGCTTCACACAAAATACCTAAATCTGCACGACTGCCAAATTTCTAAATGCAATATGCCGGGGATGGACACAATCGACCCGGAGTTCCGAAGAACTAGAGGAAATCCTACACTTCACTCATTTGGTGAAAGGGATTCCTCATGCAAGCATAGAAAAAGAATGAGAGGACAAAAACTCATCCAAAGACCGGGAGGAAGAATCGTTACCCTTGGAGCTTTCTTTTTCGCCATGGATCTGAGATTTCAATCATATAGAAAGTTTCGCAATGGGATACACTTTCCAGATCTGAAGACGGCTCGCGATTCGGAGCTCTAAAGCTCCTTCGATGGAGGAAGATACCTCGACCTTCTTCCTCGCGCTCGCAGGTTCCGACGGCTTGGAGAGAGAGTATAAAGTTGCGAATGAACCTATTTTCATATCCCCAGCCCTTATAAACCATTTCGAAATAACCCTAGCCGTCTGATTTGATTTTCGTCAAGATCTAATGTCACACGGACTTAGAAATTTCCGTCAAAACTCGCAAAAAATGAAACAGGCGAAAATACAGTTTCCCGCCCATAGGTAACGAATTCGGCTATTACCATTCGACGGATTTGACTAATACCATTCGACGAATTCGACTATTTGCACATTGCCGAATTCGGCTACTTGGATTTGACGAATTCGGCTATTGGATTAGGCGAATTCGGCTATACTCAATAGTCGAATTCGGCTATAAGCTTTAGACGAATTCGGTTAAATCCTTGACCAATTCTCTTAGACAGTTTTGGGGTGTTACACATATTGCCCACGGGGTTTGGGAGAATTTCACAAAATTCTCCCTAGGTCACATATTAAAGTTTAACAATACTATATTTAATTTGCATGTGGACAAATCCACATGCATGGTCCAAATGGCCCCAAATTTTGTCCAGTGACCTAACATGACCTAATGGACCTTCCACATAAGATTTGGGTGGATTTGGGTTCATATAACACAATAATCATAACATGCATGATTAATTAAAATATTTCTAAAACCTTAGAAAAATGTTCTCCAAAAATTCCCATTTTTGGACAAACAATGTAATTAGTCGTATCTCAGCTATGGTTAAAATTTCAAGACCATCTATGGAGTAGTTTTAATTAATTTCACAAAATACACTCCATGTCACATGCTTAAAATTTTCCTACTAAGGTTCATTTGAAACTTAGAATTATTCATATGCAAGGGTGCAAATGACCCAAGATTTTTGCCATACACTATTATGTACAAAACCAATCTTTTAGAGAAGATTTGACAGTATTTGAGTTAATTTATCCCAAATTATACACCATAGATGGTTTATTAAATTATTACTAAAACTGTAGAAAAATGTGCCCAAAAAATTTTGATTTTGGGCACACAATAGGTCTAAGGTACACACACATGTGGTCCAAATTTTAGCTTCATGCAATCTACTATATGTATGTTAATCATCTTCAAAGTTCTATTCTTCTTAAAGACCAATCCCACCATAACTGCCCTACAATGAGTTATAGGACCCTAAAATACTTGATTTTATTTCTTATAGAAAGTATACTCAAATATCTACAAGAGTTGTCTCTGCCCATTTTTCATTTTATGGCATTTAAGGGCCTCAAATTTTGAGAACAAAAGAGCACATATTCTGTGACATAATACACATTTAATTAAAATTGGGTTGCATTTAACTAATATCTAAGATCAGACGGTGCTGGGTCATCTTTCACAGGCAGCCAACGGCCCAGGTTGCTTGCGCATGGGAAACATTTGGCCTCGATTTCCCACCCACCCACCACCACGGCCGACCACCACTATCACCACCTTCATGGAGGTGGGGCTACCGAGATTGGGCTTCAAGGCAACCGGCGGTGGCCGAAATAGTGATCTAGAGCAGGGACATTTCGACTAAAATTTATTCGAAAGAAAAGCTTGATCCCAGCTAAATTGAGTTGGGATCTTCATCCTAATAAGGTAGGGAACTAGTATAGATGGAGAGGAAGAAGATCTTGCCTCATTTTGAGCTAGATTACTAGTGGTTACACGGGTTTAAATTGCCGACCTCAAGTTCCTTGGTGCCATTGAGCTCGTTTTGAGAGAAGAAATGAGGGGGAGATGGTGTATATGACCCCATGTCATTAATGGGGTTTTCAACCAACTCCTTGCCGCCCATTTTATCCAATCAAGGTCTCGCCCCACTACCCAAAACTAATGGCAGTTTAATCCCCAGCTCAGAGAAGAGCTTGGGGAATAGAAGTGGCGTGCCATTTGGCACCTATTCCCCATTTCCAGTCCTCCATGTTTCCTTGTCATTTTCCCAAGCATTGAATTAAAAAATCCTTGGAATTAACAACTTAAATTCGAATTTTAGAGGTTCCAAGGCTCAGATCTCATGAGGGCTTGCTAATATGCTCTTGGGTTGGGCTAAGTCCAATAGGTTTTGAGATTGGGCTCACTTGACACAAATAGACTAAATTGAGATTTTCTAGTTTGGGCTTGACCTAATCTCACCCCAACCAATGTGGCTGGCCCACATTGGTGCTTTAGACCCTAATGGAACTATTCCAAGTAGAATTAGTTCATGGTGGGGTCATATGGGGTTTAATTACACATTTTGGGCTTTAGGGGCAATTTGGGGATTTTTGTGATTTTGCCCTAATCTTCCAAAATTGAATTTTCACCTTGGTTGATTTAGGTCCTCATATACTCCACTTAGGGTGTACGAGAGACTTGTGCTGAGTCAATTTGGCCAATTGAGGGCCAATTGAACCAATTAGGGCAAAGTTGTAATTTGGAACAATTTGATAATTTTGCATAATTTCCCAAATTTAATTTTCCCCAAGGGTCCAAGGTGGACCCTTTAGACTCCCTTAGTGAACTTGGACTGTTAGGGGTGTTCAACTTGATCATTTTTGACCAATTGAAGGTCAATTAAGGGAATTAGTTCAATTAGGTCAAATTGGGGCTTTTTGGTAATTGGCCCAATTTCCCAAAATTGGTCCACCCCAATGGGTCAATGTTATCCCAATAGTCTCTCCTAATGGTCATAGAGGGTTGGGTGTGATAAATTTGATCACATTGAGACAATTGATGGCCAATTGAAAGTATTACGGCAAATTAGGCAAATTGGAGCTTTTTGGGAATTTTGCCTAATTTTCCAAAATTTACCAATTCCATTGGGACCATTTTGTCTCATTAATCTACCCTAATATTTAGTAAGGGTGTGGTGTGGTCAATTTCATCATACTCAGTATTATTGACCCATATTAGGGTGAACTATGTCAAATTGGGCCTTATTGGCCTCGAACCCAGTCACCCCATATGGTTCACCCAAGGTGATGTTTATTGTCTACTAAGAACACCCTAGAGTTTTTGATGTAAGGGTGAGGCCAATTTGACTAGGTGAGTTCGTATTGGGCCCTAAATTTGTAACTTGACCTAGCAGGTCAAAGTCTCTATAGTGATCAAGGGACACCATCTTGGTTCAAGGAACCATCTATGCCACCTAGCATGCTCTAATTCAGCCTAGGGGTTTTCCCCATCGTTATAGGCGATGCATAGGGTGCTTTAGCCCTCTTGAGTTCTCCACTCATTCAACTTGTCACCAAGGTACCCTAGGTCACTTATCCTATTTTTGTCTTGACCTGGTCATGACGAAAATTCCCTAGGGGTCTAGTAGTTTGGGGGATGTTACATAGCCCATTGGAATTCACTTGGGCTCTCATTTTTCTTCTTTAGGACTAATGTACACCAAGGTTGACTTTGGGGTTGACTTGGTCATATTGATAAGTAGGAAGGCTCCACTTGATGGTCATGAGTGCCATGACATCAACTAATGGTGGATTGGACCATGGCGGGGTCCATATATGGTCAGTTTAGCCTAATTAGGCCAATTTGGGGTGATGTTGACCAAGGGTTGACTTTGGTCAATTTGATGAAATTGAATGTCCTAATGAGTCAAAGTTGAATCCTTTGGCCTCCCTTGATGGTTAGGTGGACTTGGGGGAAGTCAATTAGCTCAATTGAGCCTTAATTGACCCAAAATTGAGTGGTTTGGCCTATTTGGGGGTAAAGGTAATATTGGTCAATTTGATCAATTGGTTTGACCCCAATGGGTCCTAAATGACCCAAGGGACTCCCTAAGGGGCTTAGGGAGATTTGGTGGGGTCAACTTGCCATTTTAATGCTTAAATATCAAGCCTTAAGACTTGGACTCAAATTTGGTTATTTGCACACCAAGGTGATTTTTACTTATTCACATTGGTTCTTAGGGCCATTTTGCTCTCTTAGAGCAATGTCATGACCTTGTCATGCCAAAACTCATCTTAGGGGTCTAGTTGTTCTGGGGATGTTGCAAATCCCAATAAACGAAGAAATAATTTCATCCTCGAAATTTAGGTTAGGTCTACGGGAGCTATAGTTTAGAATATACCCGGAAGATTCAATAGTTTTTTGTGCAACATGACTCCCAATTAACATTGGAAATGGTTAGATCTAATTCGCGTCGCCTCATCATCAATTTTCTCTTAAGTGCACTTTCGTTAGACCTCATTATGTTCGTAATCAAGATCTTCTACCTGAGGGTTCTTAAATAATTCCCAATTTGATGATGATATACGTAGTGGATGGAAGACAAAGATTGAAGTGAAGTTACAAATTCACAAGGTGAGTGTACAACTCAATCGAGTCTTATAATCTATGGTATGATGTCTTCATAAGTATACAGTTCTCGATCCGGAGGGTATTTCATCAAGTTCACCGACAATATCTTCAACACCATCCTCAATATCACTTTGGATCTAAACTCTCCTATGGTTCACAAACATTGTAAATGTGATGTTAGTTTTCTTGTTTGTTAGGTTTTCACAATTTGAATCTAGACTCGTCTTCCAAGATCATGATATGTTTATAGCTCGGGCAATATTGGTTCTCCTAATTTTCATAAATCGTCATTCTTTTATAATTTAATGCCAACGATTAATCATGCTTCTAAAATCCGAAATGATATGAGTAATTTTAAATATGTCCATGGTCATTTACTGAACTAAAGGATACTCTAATAATTGTTGAATTTTGAAGTGTAAGTGGGAGTCTAGGCGGTCTACATTTTGGACACCGCAAAGCTCGTGCGGCCTGCGAGAGCTCGGTATTGGCGAACAACTTCAGTTTGCCAGTGTGCTCTAGTACTCACAGAGTCTGGCGGTCTGGTAGTGAGACCGGGCGGTTTGCATGAGTTCGTTCTAGCGGTCAACCTTTGTTGGTCTGTTGTGCTCATGTAGTTTTGTTCTTATATAAGTCGGGCGGTCTGTTAGTATATTGTTCTGGCGAGTTGTCTTGGTTGATCCAGTTTTGCTCAAGTGAAATAAAGGTCTTATAGAGACCGCGCGGTCTGGTTCTGGAGACCGCACATTTCAATAAGGAAGGTGACCATATCCCTCTGTGGAGGTCACGACTGATGAGTCCAATTTATATACTGATTTTCGGACTCATCCGGGCTATTTTTCCTGCATTTGTACTTCAGTTTTTGTTTGTATTTGTTTATATTCACCTTGTTCATGCTTGTGCTTGAAGTACTTGTTTAGACCTGTTGTAGTGTGCAATTGCATACTACATTGCTGGCGGTAAGCTCATTGTGCTCCCCATCGTTTTATTTCTATTTTTATGCTGGTGCTGGAGGTGTATTCCCAGCTGGGTTGATGTGCTCACATGTGGTTGAAGCATCCCATTTTTGCCCAGAAATCATGATTGTGTATAACGCACGGTCGAGCGTTTTATTGACGCACAGACGGCTGCGGTCATGCGCCTTCACCTGGGTAGAAAACGATGTTCTGCCATTGATCGTGCGTCTTTACGCATGGGCAGTTGCCCGTGCGCGAAGGAATCGCACGATCGACCTGTTTAGCCATGTTTATCGCCAATCTGAATTTGTCCGTGCATTTTTACGCACAGGAGGATTTGCCCGTGTGCGAAGGAAACGCACGGGTGCTGTTGCTTCTTCCTCAAGTCAGTTTATTCATTAAATAATGCACCGGCAACGCACGGTCGTGCGTTCGCCCATGCGTGACCAAACTTTTGACTGTTTTCTATAAAAGCTGCAGTTTTCAACCTAATCGGATATAGTGAACAGACCGTACAACTCCGCCGTTTTCGCCCTTTCCGCAGGGATTCCACCCCTTTTTGGCCTCCTCCATCATCCTCAAGCTCCAAGGAGAGGGATTTAGCCCTACATCCACCAATATCCAAGGAGAAGGAAGCTAGGTTGTGCGGCCGGATCGTGACACGAAGAAGACGGGCCATTGGAAGGTAGTGACAGCCTTCTCTACCCCAAACGTAGTTGAGGACCGAGCTTGTACGCGGATTGACAACCCAGCGATTCCAACCATGAATCCCAACGAGCCTTCGGATTGGGTCGATTCCTTGCTCTCTCTCTCTCTCTCTCTTTGTATTGGTAGTTGTAAATGTTAGATCTTTTATCTTATGATGATGTGCACTATGAACCCTGTTTTATAATGTCTATTTTATTTGTATGAGATTATTTTGTTCATATGTGTGTATGAGGTGCGCCCCCATCCATTTTCCATTCCACCGCCATGTTCGTGTGCCGCACTAGCAATTGCTAGTGGCGTGCTTGTCGACGAGGTGCTTGCGACCCTCATTTCGCCAGGTGCGACCCACTCCATTCCGCCTAGCCTACACGTCCATCTGCTCTTTCGAAGTAGTGCGTTCAAGGCCTACGTAGTTTCCATCCCACCTAACAAAGCAGTGCACTCAAGGCCTGCATAGGAGTAGTTGTAGTTTTTTTCCTTTATTTTCCACAAACCAAAACCCCCTTTTCCGCAATCCATCCGCTCGAAAGGACTTCAATCTCAAGTCCTTCCTCAATAGTTAACTCCACCTTACTGTGTTCCTTCGAGATCGATACTTTAGGATTCACTCCCACATTTTATATTACTTGAACGATCGGTACACTGCCATTTCATGCCGCAGTCTAGCTACCGCCTATAGCGGTGTGCGAGATTTGCGCATCAAGTTTTTGGCGCCATTGCCGGGGAACACAGACGTGTGAGTTTTCTGGAGAGGGGGAATCTGAAAGAGAAGCCCTTCTATTTGTAAATTGCATCCTTTTATTTTATTTCTTCGTATTCTGTTTTCCTGATTCTATTAGGTTGCTTTAGTAAGTATTGTTAGGTGCAGTATTTTGTACAACAGTTCTCTTTATTTTGAATCATTTTATCTTCACACTATGTGGGCTTCATTTAATATTTGTTGTCATTGGTGTGGAGATATCTCTCACGCCAGTGATAGATGTACAAAGGGAGATAGTAGCCCTAGCACTCAAGGCCCAGTATATGGATCACCGACTTCATCTGGTACTCCATATGTTGCGCGGAAGTCCTATGGCTATTCTGCTGCGCCTTTAACGTCATACTTCTTTTCGGCTTCAGCACCTGCTGTGCCAAAAAAGCCCGCAAGGCAGTGCTTGTTTTATCAGAGCATGGATCATGCTTTGAAGGATTCTGCTTCTTATCTTCGCCAATTGGACGAGGATGATGAACCTGATATTCGGATCGTCCCGACTCCTACTTATGGTAGCACACCTTCAACATCTGGTTATGTGCCTGTATCACCTTCATGTTTTGAAGGGTATGATGTGGACACAGTCACCAGAAGTGTGGCTGATCTAGGCTCTGACATGGTTGAGCCCATCTCCCCTGTGCATATATCACCATATGTAGATTCGATTCTTTGTGAGGAATCGGTGCTTGCCATTTATCCAAGAACTATTCCTCCTCCTGTTGTACATACTACATTCGTCTCTGACGACATTGTTGAGGATGTGTCATAGGATGAGGCTGGCGATCAATGTGTTATGCTTGATCCTATGGAGGAGGACAACCTTCTAGGTGAAGAGGAGCTTTCCTCAGCACTGGTGTAGGAAGTCCAACTCTTGGGAATGGCCACTGTTGATCCCGCCGAACCTTGTAGCATTGAAGGCAATGCAAACATTACTTTACTTTCCCAACCTAATTGGAGTGAGACCGGGACCACTCCCCCGATTTCTATTTATTTATGTCATTCTTCTCCTTTATTTCCCGACCCCCTTCTTTTTCTTCTGAGCCCATGCAGGTTGAGCCTTCACAGGTATTGCAGGAGGTGGTGCAATTTGCACAATTCAATAATGCACACGTCTTCTTGTTTGAGGAGGTTAATTCCCCCTCCACAGAGGACCTGCCATGTATTGTATTCCCTTTCAGATGCCTCCCTGAAGATGACACCTTGCTAGGCAAGGAAATTTATTTTGGTGAATGTAGAGTGGAGGACTCTCCCTCCACCTCTTTCTTTCTCTCTCCTCTACCTGTGACGAGCAGGTATTATTATTTAGGTAGAGGAGTAGTGGTTCTATCACCGTATTGGTACCCGTTACCGACACGGATATTAGAACAGGTGTCTGATCACTTCTCCTTCCATACTCCCATTAGCTAAGACCCTCCGCTTCCTGAATAAGTCGTGCTGGGAAGACATTAACCCCAGTAGTTATCTTACTTTTTCTTGTCTTTTATTTTATCTTTGTCAAAAATTAGTTAGTTATATGTTATTTTAGTTTGCTTTTGCAGAGACCACCCCTTGCAGGTATTTTCTATTTGTGTAGGCGGTGGTTATGATTCTTCGTAGGGCAGCTTTTGCTGGGCTTCACTCCAATCTTCTGGTATGCTTACTTGCTGAGCATTGGGTACTCTCTTCCCCTAGCTTTATTTTAGAATATCTTAATGATAATCTGTTTTGAATTATATAATTTAAGTCTGGGGGAGACCTGTTTGTACCCACTCACGTGCACTATCACTTAGCATGCTAGATGCTTTCATCAAAATTATTTTGTTTATTTTGTCTGCACACAAAGCACCCACTTGAGCGCGTGCTTAACCTTTAGTGCGTCATGAGTATAACTCATTTATTTTTGTATTTGGGAAAATGATTGTGCTGGTTTTTAAATTATGTGGTGGAATAAAATATTGACTTCGGTGTTTCTAGTCAAGTACTCATGTGAGTATAGGAATTTTTGTAGATTAGATTCCTTTTTATACTCATAGCTTTATGCATTTCTGTTAGTATAAATATGGTTTACTCCACTCAAATGGTGAATCCGGTGTGAATCAAATGGTAGCATAGGGATGTGTGTAAACGATCGTTAGATGTGGATTGCTCGTGTCGGGAGGAAAGATGATCTTTCTCGGTGGCTAAGAACTTGCCCCAAGCAATTCTTCAAGCATTGACATAGGATAGTTCTAGCGTGTGAGAATGACGTAGGCCATTATTTTGGCCCGGTTGAGCCTTTGTGCCCATTCCTATCGCTCTATCCTCGTTAGCCCAGTTGTGCCTACCAGTACTTTGATTCAGCTCCACCGCTTTCTCACCAAAGCCTCAAAGCCAATCCTAGTCGCACACCCAAATCTGAGTTGTAGTCGTGTTGCATTTTCATTATTGGGGTGTTGATGTGGTGAATTTCTTTTGTAAAAATGTGGTTGTGCGTTATTGCTAAATTTGCTGAAAATGTTTTGAAAAAGAAAAATTGGAAAAAAAGTGAAAAGAAAAGAAAAAAAAGATGAGCTTAATTAAAAAATCTTTGTATAAATTTATGATTGGGAGTAGGCGGTGCACACACCCTTGTGCAAAAACTAAGTCTAGGGTTGTGTGATGAGTCCTGATCATATACACTTTTATGGACTCATCTGGGCCATCTATTTAGTCTTTTCACTGCACTTTAGCCCTGTTTTAGCTCATATTGGTCATTCTATGCTAGGTGCACTTATAGGCCCTATTTGGTGTAAATTCGTATCTTTCTTCGTTATTAGTTTTCATGTGCTGATTAAGTTCCACTTTCAGTGGCTAGACTTGTGTCGTACGCTAGAACAGGAGTCGTGCAGGTGCTTCCGGCGCAATTCTGCACAGGAACACTGCGCACGATCACTGGTTCTATTGCGCACGACCACTGGTCGTGCGCCACTGATCGTGTGCACTTAACCCTTTTTCACGAGTTCTGTTTGGTGCAGTGCGCACGACCACCAACGATAGTGCGCACGATCACCGGTCGTGCGCCACTGGTCGTGCGAACATGTTATTTCATAATTTCTGTCTTTGCAGGTTCCGTCCAGGCAGAGCGCACGATCATCGAATTCTAGTGCGCACGACCACTGGTCGTGCGCCACTGGTCGTGCGAACATGTTATTTCATAATTTCTGTCTTTGCAGGTTCCGTCCAGGCAGAGCGCACGATCATCGAATTCTAGTGCGCACGACCACTGGTCGTGCGCCAATGACCGTGCGCACTGTTTATTTCCAGCGCCTATAAAATCCGCTGCTCGTGATTTAGGTCAGACGGCCCGCCGTATTCCACCGTTTTCGGCTCCAGTTCGTCCGACTTCGCCCCTCCATCGCTGCCCACCATCTAGAGGTGCTCCGGGCTTGCTCTTCACGCCAATCTTGAGCCGGAGTTTCCTCTCGGCCTCCTCCTTCATCCAAGAGCTCCAAAGGAAGACCTAGCCGCCATTACCATCAAGCAAGAGGAAGTTTGCAACCTCTACCGGATCGTGACACGAAGAAGACGGGTCCATTGGAGAGTCGTGACAGCTCTCTCTACCCCGGACGTAGTTGCGGACCGAGCTTGGACGCGGATTGACAACCCGGCGATTCCAACCGTGAATCTACAACGAGACTTCGGATTCGGTCGATTTCTTGCCTTATTCTTCTCTTATTGATGTATGTATGTAGTTAGATCTATGTATTAAGATGAAGTAGCACTTAAACTTGCTTTTATTCCTATATATTTCATGTCTATGTGAAATACCCTTTTTGTTTATTTGTGTGCTTGAGGAGCGCCCCATTCCATTTTCCACTCCACCACCGTGTCCGGTGCCGCCCTAGCAATTGCTAGTGGCGTGCTTGTCGAAGAGGTACTTGCGACCCTAATTTCGTTAGCCTACTCGCCCATCCGCCTACCGAAGCGTGGCATTGCGGCCCGTGTATTCCATCCCGCCTAACGAAGCAGTGCGCCCAAGGCCTGCACAGTTCGATTCCGCTTGCCTACTCGTCCATCCGCCCTTTTGACGCAGCGCGCTCAAGGCCTGCCTAGTCTCCATCCCACCAAGCGAAGCATTGCATAGCGGCATTGCATAGGAGTAGTTGATAGCTTTTATTTTATTTTCCAAAAGCCAACCCAACTCCCCCGCATTCCATCTGATTTAAGGACTTCAATCTCAAGTCCTTCCTCAAAACCTAACTCCACCTTACTGTGTTCCTCAAGAGACCGACACTCGGGGATTTTCCCCATTATTATTACTTGCGCGACCGGTGCACTTGCCGAATCATCGCATCAAGTTTTTGGCGCCGTTGCCGGGGAACACAGACGTGTGAGTTTTCTGGAGAGGGAGAGTCTGAGAGAGAAGCCCTTTCATTTGTAAATTGCATCCCTTATTTTATTTCTGTTCGTTTTATTCCTTTTTCTTGTTTTATATCAGGTTGCTTTAGTAATTTTTATTTGGTTTAGTATTTGCACAGTAGCAGTTTTATTTTGAATCGTTTTATCTTCACACTATGTGGGCACATCTCAATTTCCGTTGCCGTTGGTGTGGAGCTACCTCCCACTCTAGTGATGAATGCCCTACGGAGAATAGTAGGCATAATTCTTATAGCCCAGCATATGGAGCACCGACTTCGTCTGGTACTCCATATGGTGCGCGTAAGTCTTATGGCTACTCTGCTGAGCCTTTACCGTCATACTTCTTTTCGGCTCCAGCCCCCTCTGTGCCAAAGAAGCCCGCTAGGCAGTGCCAGTTTTGTCGGAGCACAGATCATGCCCTGAAGGATTGTGCTGCTTTTCGTCGCCAATTGGATGAGGATGACGAGCCGGATATCCGGATCGTCCCGAATCCTAACTCTGGCGGCACACCTTCAACATCCGGTTATGTGTCTTTGTCACCTTCACATCTTGAAGGGTATGGCATGGACACGGTCACTGGATGTGTGGCTGATCTGGGCACTGACATTGCTGAGCCTATTCTCCCGGTGCATCCACCACCTCTAGTGGATTCGATTCTTTGTGAGGAAACGGTGCTCGACTTTTATCCGAGCACTACTCCTCTCCCTGTTGTGCATACTACGCTCGTCTCTGACGACATTGTTGATGATGTGTCGCAGGAGGAGGCGGTTGATCTGAGTGTTGTGCCTATTCCTATGGAGGAGGACAACCTTCTAGGTGAAGAGGAATTTTCCTCAGCACCGGTGGAGGAAGTCCAAATCCTAAGCCTGGCCACCGTTGATCCCGCCGAATCTTGTAGCATTGATGACAATGCAAACATTTTTTTACTTCCCCAACCTGATGGGAGTGAGACCGGGATCACTCCCCTGATTGTTGTTTATTTTTGTCATTCTTCTCTTTTATTTCCTGACCCCCCTTCTTCTTCCGAGCCTGTGCAGGTTGAGTCTTTACAGGTGCCTCAGGAGGACTTGGAGCTTTTTGCTCAATTCAATGATGAAAGTATCCTCTCATGTGAGGAGGTTTATTCCCCCTCCGTAGAGGAAGCTCCACTCATTGCCTTTTCCTCTTGCTGCCTCCCTGTTGACGATACCTTGCTAGGCAAGGATGTGTTTTGTGAGATGAGTGAGGACCAGGCCTCCTCCTCTTCTTACATTCTCTACCCTCTACCTGTGAGGAGCAGGTATCTATATTTAGGTAGAGGGGTGACTGTTCTATCACCGTATCGGTACCCTCTACCGACACGGATATTAGGCCAGTTACCTGTCCACTTCTCCTTCCATAGGCCCATTAGCTAGAACCGTTTTAATTTAGAATAAGTCGTGCTGGGATGACAATAACCCCAGTAGTTATCTTTCTTTTCTGCATTTTTTATTTCATCTAATCATGTTTAGTTAGTAATATTTCTTTTCAGTTTTCTATTTTCTTTTGTTTCTGCGGAGCTGACCCCTGCATGTATCTTCTCTGGATGGCGGATGCTGCAGCTTAGTCGTGGTTTAAATGCCAATCTTCTGGTATGCTCACTTGCTGAGCATTGGGTACTCTCTTCCCCTAGCCCTATTTTGATTTTCCTGTCATATATTATGCAGATTGTTTAGTTTAAGTCTGGGGGAGAGTAGTTTTGTTTACCTGCTCACGTGCACTATTGCACTGCATACTAGAAGATTTCATTTAAATTGTTGTTCATTTTCATTGCACACCACCGCACCCACTTGAGCACGTACTAGCCTGTATGCATGCTCTGTTGTGAATTTAATTCTTCTGCTTATTTGGGAAAGTCTAGGTGATGGCTTAGGACTATGTAGCAGAGTAAAATGTTGACTCTAGTAGTGCTCCTAGTCGAGTGCTCGGTTGCATAGAGATTTGTGTAGATTAGATTTCTTTTTATACTATGGTTTTATATTTTTCTCTATTAGTGTAAATGTTGTTTACTCTACTCAAATGGTGAATCCGGTGTGAATCAAACTGGTAGCATAGGGATGTGTGTAAACGATCGCTAGATTCGTATTGCTTGAGTCGGGAGAAAGGAGAATCTTTCTCGGTGGCTAGAACTTGCCCCAAGCGATTCTTGAAGCATGGGTATACGGTTAGTCAATTGTGTGAATGTGATATAGGCCATCATCTTGGCCCGGTTGAGCCTTTGTGCCATTCCTATTATCATTTCCTCGCTAGCCCAGTTGTGCCTACCCCATTCTTTTGGTTCAGCCCCACTATTGTTCACCAAAGCCTAAACTCCAATCCTAGTCGCACACCCAAAAAGCAAGCATTTTGTTAAATTTCAAATTGGTGGTGTTGATTGTGGTAGTACATTGTGAAAATGTGGTTGTGCATCTTTAAAAATTTGCTGAAATTGTTAAAGAAAGAAAAAGAAAAGAAGAAAAAGATTTGAAAAGAAAAAGAAGAATGAAAAGTTTGATTGAAAAAAATCTGTTTGAGATTTATGTTTGGGAGTAGGCGGTGCACGCACCCATGCTGTTAAGTCTAAGTCTGGGGGTGTTGTGTACCCGCGTGTTTGTGTGGTGAATGAGGATAGTTTCCTGCATTAGCTCATTTGGGTTTAGTGCTTGAGCCGTCGTTTTTATCATTGTTTAACCTCACCTAAACCCAAGCCCCATTTAAAACCTAAAGTCCTATTGATTCACGCATTTGAGTCAAACCAGTGCCGTGGAGAGAATGTGACCGGGCAAGCTTATGGTCACCGACACTAATGGATTTCAGTGGAGTTTCTCCCGCATCCCGATCTTGAGCAATGCTCGTCTCAGCGCTTAGTTTACTTTCTCCGTAGGCATGACCGAATGATTCACCGTTATTCACCATTTTGAGTAGTTGTAATATGCTTTTACTCTTTTGGAAATATATAAACTGTTTTTATAATCAGAAATCTTTTCTACTATTTTTCTTATGCACGTGAGCATGCGACTTCGCATGGTACTTTGTATTGTAGTTTTAAGCCATCTACTTTTCTTTCCCCGTTCGCTTAGAATTTGTTTGCTCGGGACGCGCAAACAGTTAAGTCTGGGGGTGTGATGAGTCCTGATCATATACACTTTTATGGACTCATCTGGGCCATCTATTTAGTCTTTTCACTGCACTTTAGCCATGTTTTAGCTCATATTGGTCATTCTATGCTAGGTGCACTTATAGGCCCTATTTGGTGTAAATTCGTATCTTTCTTCGTTATTAGTTTTCTTGTGCTGATTAAGTTCCACTTTCAGTGGCTAGACTGGTGTCGTACGCTAGAACAGGAGTCGTGCAGGTGCTTCCGGCGCAATTCTGCACAGGAACACTGCGCACGATCACTGGTTCTATTGCGCACGACCACTGGTCGTGCGCCACTGATCGTGTGCACTTCACCTTTTTCACGAGTTCTGTTTGGTGCAGTGCGCACGACCACGATAGTGCGCACGACCACCGGTCGTGCGCCACTGGTCGTGCGAACATGTTATTTCATAATTTCTGTCTTTGCAGGTTCTGTCCAGGCAGAGCGCACGATCATCAAATTCTAGTGCGCACGACCACTGGTCGTGCGCCACTGGTCGTGCGAACATGTTATTTCATAATTTCTGTCTTTGCAGGTTCCGTCTAGGCAGAGCGCACGATCATCGAATTCTATTGCGCACGACCACTGGTCGTGCGCCAATGACCGTGCGCACTGTTTATTTCCAGCGCCTATAAAATCCGCTGCTCGCGATTTAGGTTAGACGGCCCGCCGTATTCCGCCGTTTTCGGCTCCAGTTCGTCCGACTTCGCCCCTCCATCGCCGCCCACCATCTAGAGGTGCTCCGGGCTTGCTCTTCACGCCAATCTTGAGCCGGAGTTTCCTCTCGGCCTCCTCCTTCATCCAAGAGCTCCAAAGGAAGACCTAGCCGCCATTACCATCAAGCAAGAGGAAGTTTGCAACCTCTACTGGATCGTGACACAAAGAAGACGGGTCCATTGGAGAGTCGTGACAGCTCTCTCTACCCCGGACGTAGTTGCAGACCGAGCTTGGACGCGGATTGACAACCCGGCGATTCCAACCGTGAATCTACAACGAGACTTCGAATTCGGTCGATTTCTTGCCTTATTCTTCTCTTATTGATGTATGTATGTAGTTAGATCTATGTATTAAGATGAAGTAGCACTTAAACTTGCTTTTATTCCTATATATTTCATGTCTATGTGAAATACCCTTTTTGTTTATTTGTGTGCTTGGGGGAGCGCCCCATTCCATTTTCCACTCCACCACCGTGTCCGGTGCCGCCCTAGCAATTGCTAGTGGCGTGCTTCTCGAAGAGGTGCTTGCGACCCTCATTCCGTTAGCCTACTCGCCCATCCGCCTACCGAAGCGTGGCATTGCGGCCCGTGTATTCCATCCCGCCTAACGAAGCAGTGCGCTCAAGGCCTGCACAGTTCGATTTCGCTTGCCTACTCGTCCATCCGCCCTTTTGACGCAGCGCGCTCAAGGCCTGCCTAGTCTCCATCCCGCCAAGCGAAGCATTGCATAGCGGCATTGCATAGGAGTAGTTGATAGCTTTTATTTTATTTTCCAAAAGCCAACCCAACTCCCCCGCATTCCATCCGATTTAAGGACTTCAATCTCAAGTCCTTCCTCAAAACCTAACTCCACCTTACTGTGTTCCTCAAGAGACCGACACTCGGGGATTTTCCCCATTATTATTACTTGCGCGACCGGTGCACTTGCCGAATCATCGCATCATTGTGGTGCACTTGCATTCGATGTTGGTGTGCGAGGAGTTGTAATAAAGCTCATTTGGGTTTAGGTGTTTCAAGCCTTCTTGTTTATCTTTGTTTACCTCACCTTAACCCAAGCCCCATTTAAAACCTAAAAGTCCTACCAACTCACGCTATGAACCGATCTAGTGTCGTGGAGAGAGTGTGAACGGGTGAGCTTATGGTCGCCGACGCCGATGGATTTCGGCGGAGTTTGTCCAGAATCTCAGGTTTGGCAATGCTTGTCTCAGCAATTATTTTACTTTCTCCATATGTGTGACTGGATGATTCACTGTGACTCCCATTTTGAGTAAAAGTAATATTTATTTACTCTTTTAGAAATTTGTAAACTATGTGTATAATTAGAAATCTTCTCTATTATTTTTCTATGCAAATGAGCATGCGACTTCGCATAGTATTCCATTTTGTAATTTTAAATTAGCTATTTCATTTTCCCGCCTGCTTAGGAATTGTATGCTTGGGACGTGCAAATAGGTAAGTCTGGGGGTGTGATGAGTCCAATTTATATACTGATTTTCGGACTCATCCGGGCTATTTTTCCTGCATTTGTACTTCAGTTTTTGTTGGTATTTGTTTATATTCACCTTGTTCATGCTTGTGCTTGAAGTGCTTGTTTAGGCCCGTTGTAGTGTGCAATTTCACACTACATTGTTGGGGGTAAGCACACTGTGCTCCCCATCATTTTATTTCTATTTTTATGCTGGTGCTGGAGGTGTATTCCCAGCTGGGTTGATGTGCTCATAGGTGGTTGAAGCATCCCCTTTTTGCCCAGAAATCATGATTGTGTATAATGCACGGTCGTGCGTTTTATTGACGAACGGATGGCTGCGGTCGTGCGCCTTCACTTGGGTAGAAAACGATGTTCTACCATTGATCTTGCGTCTTTACGCACGGACAGTTGCCCGTGCGCGAAGGAATCGCATGAGCGACCTGTTTAGCCTTGTTTATCGCCAATCTGAATTTGTCTGTGCATTTTTACGCACGGGCGCAGCTGCTTCTTCCTCAAGTCTGTTTATTCATTAAATAATGCACGGTTGTGCGTTCGCCCGTGCGTGACCAAACTTCTGACTTGTTTTCTATAAAAGCTGCAGTTTTCAACCTAATCGGATATAGCGAACAGACCGTACAGCTCCGCCATTTTTGCCCTTTTCGTAGGGATTCCACCCCTTTTTGGCCTCCTCCATCATTCTCAAGCTCCAAGGAGAGGGATTTAGCCCTACATCCACCAATATCCAAGGAGAAGGAAGCTAGGTCGTGCGGCCGGATCGTGACACAAAGAAGACGGGCCATTGGAAGGTAGTGACAGCCTTCTCTTACCCCGGACGCAGTTGAGGACCGAGCTTGGACGCGGATTGACAACCCAGCGATTCCATCAGTGAATCCCAACGAGCCTTCAGATTGGGTCGATTCCTTTCTCTCTCTCTCTCTCTTTGTATTGGTAGTTGTAAATGTTAGATCTTTTATCTTATGATGATGTGCACTATGAACCCTGTTTTATAATGTCTATTTCATTTGTATGAGATTATTTTGTTCATATGTGTGTATGAGGTGCGCCACCATCCATTTTCCATTCCGCCATCATGTTCGTGTGCCGCACTAGCAATTGTTAGTGGCGTGCTTGTCGACGAGGTGCTTGCGACCCTCATTCCGCCGGTGCGACCCACTCCATTACGCTAGCCTACTGGTCCATCCGCTCTTTCGAAGTAGTGCATTCAAGGCCTACGTAGTTTCCATCCCGCCTAGCGAAGCAGTGCGCTCAAGGCCTGCATAGGAGTAGTTGTAGTTTTTTTCCTTTATTTTCCATAAATCAAAACCCCCCTTTTCCGCAATCCATCCGCTCGAAAGGACTTCAATTTCAAGTCCTTCCTCAATAGTTAACTCCATCTTACTGTGTTCCTTCGAGATCGATACTTGTGGATTCACTCCCACATTTTATATTACTTGAACGATCGGTACACTGCCATTTCGTGTCGTAGTCTAGCTACCACCTATAGCGGTGTGCGAGATTTGCACATCAACGACATCCGTTCATTTGCCTATAAATAGAGGGGCAGGGGTAGCCATTCGTATGCAAGAACTGTAAGAACCTAGTGTGGATTGATTGTGCCGGTCTCAACATTGAGGTTGCGCAGTTTGAAGTTTATTGATTGGTTTGAAGTATTCATAGGATAGCGGTCTCCGTCAGTATTCTTCCATCTTTCCAGCTTTGAATAAACCAGCTCGCTAGCGATCTGTCTGGGCGAACTATGTTTGGAGGTTCTTGGTCTGTTACAGCGAACTCAGTTGATCAGGCAACCTTAAGCGGCCAGGCGGTCTTGAGTTATGGTGTTGCAGCAATGAGCAGTTTTTCATCTTATGTTCACGGGTTACTTCCGTGATCTTGAGACCGTGCGGTCTGGGCAATCAAGAATTGCGAACAGTTTTGGTTTTAGCAGTTCAATAAGGAGCAGATTGTGCGTCTATGATTGGCGGTTTGGCAGAGTACAGGTCAACTACCTGTTCTGTGTGCGCGGTCTCAGGGAAGCCGACGATCTTGCTGAGTTCAAGCAGTATGGGCGGTCTCAATGTTCTAGCCGCCAGATGCTTGTTGTGTTGCTTGTTCTTCTCATCTAAGAGTTTCTCTTATAAATCATGTCTCGCCATGTATGCAACGTATTGTAAAAAGATAGTCAATTTGAATAAAGATCTTCTTGCCTTCATTGTCACTGGTTAAATATTTTTGAATTTAATTGAAGTCTTTCATTGTTGTCATTGATCCATACTCTGAAATTTTAACATGGTATCAGAGGGAGGTTTGAAGCAGTGATCAGCCACAGAAGCTTGCTTCAGTCTTTGAAAGGTAGTTAACCAGTGTGATAGCAATGGAAGGAGGTTATACAAGAGGTCTTGGAAATGAGCTCCTTACGGAGACTAACTTTAAGAATTGGAAGTCGTGCATGGAGAGCTATGTTTTTGGCGAAGAATTATGGGAGGTAGTCGGAGGAGATGTTAGACAAGCAGCCGTAGCTGCTGAAGGGAATGCTGAGCAAGTGATGGCTTGGAAGAGAACAAATGCTAAGGTAGAGTTCACTCTAAAGGGTGTTATCATTCCAGAGTTGTTTGACCACATAATTGGTTGTAGGTCAGTTGCTGAGATTTGGACAGCCTTGGATGGCTTGTTCAACAAGAAGAACGAAGCTCGACTACAGTTTTTTGAAAATGAGTTGGCAAAAGCAACTCAGAGAGATTTGTTTATCTCAACGTTCTTCCTAAAGATGAGGAACCTATGTGCAGAGATTTCGGCATTGGACCCAGATGAGCCTATCTCAAAAGCTAAGCTGAAGAGGCACATAATCCGCGGCTTGCGGAGTGAGTATGTGGCCTTTGTTACTTCTGTTCAAGGCTAGGCCAATAAGCCATCGTTGCTGGAGCTGGAAAACTTGCTTGCTTCGCAAGAGAGTTTGGCTATGCAGATGGCGGGGATGACTGTCTTCGGAGGAGAAAGTGAGGTTCTCTATTCTGGAAAGAAAATGCGTTGGGACAAGAAGAAGAAGACATTTGGAGATGATGGTCCGTCTACTTCATATCAGTAGGAGAGGAGCTCTGCTCCTAAGTGTGATGGGAAGAAGAAGGAAGGACCAAGATGCTTCAGGTGCAATAAGCCTGGTCACTTTAAGAAGGACTGCAGATTCAATCTTCAGTCGGGGCATGCTACAGGAAAGGAGGATGCTGGTTCCAATGCTAATGGTAGTTGGGTTGATGGAGCTTTTATGACGGGCACTTGTGTTCGGGCTATGGCTTCTATCAACTATCAAGATGACTGGATAGTGGATTCTGGGTGTGGTCATCACCTCACCGGGGATGAGTCCAAGTTCTCTTATTTGCATGCATACACAGGTAATGATGCTATCATTACTATTGATGATACAATACATGTTGTTGAGAAGGAGGGGTAGTTTCTTTGAACGGAGATAGAGGCCCTCTTATGTTGAATAGTGTCTATCATGTTCCGGGGATGAAGAAAACCTTTTCTCGGTGACCAACGTTGTTGATGTTGGCTATCACGTTCTGCTTGGTCCAACATAAGTGAAGTTTCTTCGAAACGTATCAGTGGTGAAAGCTGAAGTCACTTATGTTGGAAGACGGGTGAAGGACTTGTTTGTGTTGTCTACAAGTTCCTATGTTGATAAGATGAGGACTAATGATAGTGCTGCTATCTGGCATGAAATACTTGGACATGTTGGGATGGACAAGTTGAAAGCTATGGCGGGGAGAGGCCTTGTGAGAGGTCTACCTAGCTTGTCATCTTTCGGTGAAGGTCACGTTTGTGTAGGTTGTCAATATGGCAATGCTCATCACCTTCCATTTGACAAATCACAAAGCAGATGTAAAGCACAATTTGAGTGTATTCATGGTGATCTATTTGGACCTACGACAACTGTCAGTCTTGGAGATAGCAGGTATATGCTGATCCTGATTTATGACTTTACTAGATATACTTGGGTATATTTTCTGAAGGAGAAGTTGGGAGCCTTTGAAAAGTTTGTGGAGTTCAAGGAGCTAGTGGAAGGTCGGCTTAACCTGTGGATCAAGAAGTTTAGAACCGACAATGGAGGTGAGTTCACCTCAAATGCGTTCTTTAACTTCTATAGAAAGCATGGCATCCGGTGAGAGCTTTCTTGTGCTCACACTCCACAACAGAACAGATTTGCAGAGCGGTATATCCGTCATCTGACGGAGACCTGCAAATGTTGGCTTCATGCCAAGAGTATTCCAAAGTCCTTCTGGGCAGAGGGAATGTCTTGTGCAACTTATGTCATCAATCGGATGCCTCTTAGTCCAATCAACATGAAGATCTCTCATGAGTTGATGTTCAAGATAATGCCTATGGTGGAATACTTTCGAGTGTTCGAATCAACCTACTACGTCCATGTTCCTGATGCCCTCAGAATGTAGCTAGATGCGAAAGCAAGGAAGCTAGTCTTCATCCGTTATGATGACCGGAAGAAGGATTGGAGATGCATGGATCCAGAGACACGGAGAGCTGTGGTCTCAAGGGATGTGGTATTTGATGAATTGACATCATACTAAGGTAGCTCTTCTATTGAGTTACAAGGAAGCGGGTCAGATGGTGGACATGAAGAAGCTACTAAGGAGGTTCTGGGGGAGTTTCCTGTTTCTCCAGGTGCTCCAGTTGCTTCTAAATCTAGGTCAGGTGCTTCAGGTTCTGGAAGCTGGGGAGAAATGCTCCAAGTCTACCTGAAAGGAGAGCTAGTTCAGAACTAGTAGCTGAAGAGGTGGTTCGGAGTAAATCTCTAAGGAGGTCCAAAAGGACTATCATTCTACCAGATCGGTATACAGGGGGAAATTTGGTGAGCATTGTTTCATGTTTTTTCGTAGGTCCCCTGGATGAGAGAGAGCCATCTTGCTATTAAAAAAGCTGTTGTAATCAAGGAGTGGGAAGGAGCCATGGATGAAGAGATGGATGCCCTCAGGAAGAATGAGAATTGGGACTTGGTGCCTAAAGTTGAGGGTGTTACTCCTGTGACTTGCAAATGGGTTTTCAAGCTGAAAAAAAGGCTGGTGGTAGCTTTGAGCGGAACAAGGCTCTCCTTGTAGGTGAAGGTTTCTCTCAGAAGTATGGGGAAGATTATGAAGAAACTTTCAGCCCTGTTGCCAAGATAACTTCGGTTTGGGTGGTGATCGCGTTGGCAGCTTGCCAAGGATGGAAGATTTGGTAACTTGACATTAAGAATGCCTTCTTATACGTCGAGATTGACAAGGATATCTTCTTGGATCAACCACCTAGTTATGTTTCTGAAGAGCACCCAAGATATGTTTGTAAGCTCAAAAAGGCTCTTTACGGCTTGAAGCAGGCGCCTCGGGCGTGGTATGGCAATATCGCAGAATACCTCCAGGTATGTGGTTACTTTGCTTTTGATTCTGACTCAAGCTTGTTCATAAAGAAGACAGTGGAGCTTCAAGTCTTGGTGTTGCTATATGTTGACGACATGATCATCACGGAAAATTCTGAAGTGGAGGTAGCTAGACTTCGTGCTGAGTTAGCTATCAGATTTGAGATGAAAGACTTGGGTGAGCTCCACCATTTTCTTGGACTTGAAGTGGAGAGGAAAGAGGGAGGTATGCTTGTTTCCTAGAAGGGCTATGTAGATCGAATTGTGAAGCGATTCGGCATGGAAGGTGGGAAGAGCAGCACTACTCCACTGGAGGTTGGTGCAATACTTCGATGTGATGAGGGGAAGGTTCTTTCTGATCCTTTGGTGTTTCGGCTCTGGTCGGAAGTTGGCCGAGTGAGTCAGTTTATGGTAGAGCTTCGGAAACCTCATCTTATGGTGGCTAGGACCATTCTGAAGTACGTAAACTCCACCTCTAATTTGGGTCTCTTCTATGGGAAGAACTCATATTTTTTCTTGCATGGATACATGGATGCTGATTATGGAGGAGATTCAGATGATCGGAGATCGACTTCTGGATATGTCTTTATGATAGGCTCGACAGCTATATAATGGTGCAGCAAGAAGCATGATTCTATGTCTGTTTCTACCACGGAAGCGGAGTACAAAGCTTCAGCTTTGGCATCTCAGGAAGCCATTTAGCTTAGGAGAAATGTGGAGGACATTCATAGGGAGTTGCGAGGTCCTACTATGCTACGGGGTGAAAATAAGAGTGACCTCAAACTGGTGAACAATCCAATTTGTCATGCGCAAACCAAGAACATGGAGATTCAACATCATTTCATTTGTGAGAAGGTGTTAAAGGGATCTCTTATGGTTGAGCATGTGCAGAGCAAGGATAGAGTCGCAGAAATCTTTACGAAGCCGTTGTCGAAGGGACCGTTTGATCGGTTGAGGAGTCTACTTGGGCTTACTTCTACTTCCCACTTCAAGGGGGAGTGTTGAATTTTGAAGTTTAAGTGGGAGTCCAGGCAGTCTGCATTTTGGAGACCGCAGAGCTCGCGCGGCCTACGAGAGCTCGGTATTGGCGGACAGCTTCAGTTTGCTAGTGTGCTCTAGTACTCACAGAGTCTGGGCGGTCTGGTAGTGAGACTGAGTGGTTTGTATGAGTTCGTTCTGGCGGTCAACCTTGGTTGGTCAGTTATGCTCATGTAGTTTTGTTCATATATAAGTCGGGCGGTCTGTTAGTATATTGTTCTGGCAAGCTGTCAAGGTTGATCCGGTTTTGATCAAGTGAAATAAAGGTCTTATACAGACCGCGCGGTCTGGTTCTGGAGACCGCGCATTTCAATAAGGAAGGTGACCATATCCCTCTATGGCGGTGACAATATCCGTTCATTTGCCTATAAATCGAGGGGCATGGGTAGCCATTCGTATGCAAGAATTGTAAGAACCTAGTGTGGATTGATTGTGTCGGTCTCAACTTTGAGGTTGAATGGAAGTTCATTGATTGGTTTGTTGTGTTCGCAGGATAGCGGCCAGCGTCTCCGTCAGTATTCTTCCTTCTTTCCATCTTTGAATAAACCAGCTCGCCAGCGATCTGTCTGGGCAAACTGTGTTTGGAGGTTCTTGGTCTGTTGCAGCGGAATCAGTTGATCAGGCGACCTTAAGCGGTCAGGCGGTCTTGAGTTGCGGTCTTGCTGAAGTGGGCAGTTCATCATCTTGTGTTCGCGGGTTACTTCTGTGATCTTGAGACCGTGCGGTCTGGGTGATCAAGAAGTGCGAACAGTTTTGGTTTTAGCAGTTCAATAAGGAGCAGATTGTGCGGTCTGTGATTGGCGGTTTGGCAGAGTACAGGTCAGCGACCTGTTCTATTCGCGCGGTCTCAGGGAAGCCGACAATCTTGCTGAGTTCAAGCGGTATGGGCAGTCTCAGTGTTCTATCCGCCAGATGCTTGTTGTGTTGCTTGTTCTTCTCATCTAAGTTTTTCTCTTATAAATCACGTCTCGCCATGTATGCAACGCATTATAAAAAGATAGTCAATTTGAATAAAGATCTTCTAGCTTTCATTGTCACTGGTTAACTATTTTTTGAATTGAATTGAAGTCTTCCGCCGTTGTCTTCGATCCATACTCCAAAATTTTAACAATAATAATCAAGCTTAGTTCTGGTACATAAATTTATGTGGGTCATCAATTCTAAATCCTCTATGATTAATTATTGAAGTGCACATAATCATGTTAATGTCCTAAAACCTCATTCCTGATTTTTATCCCAAATCCATGTGTACTGATGGTCAAATCTATATTTCTCATTTTTGTTCAACGCAAAGCAAGCTCAGATATTGCACAAGACCTATCACCTATGAATCAACTATCTAAAATATGTCATCATTTGGTCTCTAACTCATTTCAGAAGTTTTATGGGTGATAATTTACTGATTTCAACTTTTCATTTAAATAATGTCATATTTTGGGGCCTAATCCTTATTTCTTTCATAATTATGGAGTCCACCAATTTGTACACCAAGTATCAATTATCATGGGCCAATAGGTTTAACAGAATTTCTTGAGACTAATCATGATTAAAGACAGTGTTCAACAGAAATTCATAGTATTCTCCCTAAAGATTCTTCAAAAAATTAGTTAATAACCATGGGATCTAATTATTTACTCGTTGGGAAGGAACTACTATAAATCATCAGGGATCAATTATAATAAAATCACCAGGTCGTTATTGTTCTCCAATCAAACCTACTGACCAAATCTCATGATTTTTCCAAATTTCATTTGACCAGCAATAATAATCATTCTAGGAAAGGAACAAAATTCCACCTTGTGAAAGAACCAATGTAAATTATCAACAAACAAATATGTTAAAATTTTCAGAGCATACTGTCAGCCTCAAAGGTTCAACTACCTCGTTGTATGTAATTAAAATTTTATTTGGTCACTAAGAGGTGGGGTAATCTAATTGGGCGTAATTTGAGTAAGAGAAATTTTGTGGACTATAATGTCTCTAAAATTCCAAATAAAGTTTCCAGAGTGTAATTACACCCTCTAAGATAAATTCCAGGTTTTCATAATGATCTAGGGTACTTGACCCTTGAATTCTCAATAGTGCTTAATGTGACAAAAGTTCACACACCCTAATTTTCTAGGGAACTCAACCTCAAAGGCTTTGATCCTTTCCGAGATGAAAGATCTCATGATAATAAGTGCATGTTTCAAATTTCAAGAGAATTGACCAAGGAAATAATTTATTATCCCTAAATCCCTATGTGTGTAACAACATAGGTATTACCCTAAGCTACCTTGGTCTTGCATGTGGGATCCACCAATATGTAGGGGTCCAAATGGCCTCAAATTTGGCCAAGGACTTTTCTTTCCTAGACCTACCATCCACAAAAGATTTGTGTGGATTGGGATTCATTAAGCCTTAGATCTACCACAAGCATATATAATGAGATTATTTCTAAAACTATAGAACTTTTATCTCCAAAATACTGATTTTTGGATAGCTTGTGTATCATACTAAATTACATGTATGGTGCAAAATCCAGATCATTTAGATGAGCCAAATGATGGGGGCACACAAATTTGGATCTAGGGTTCTCTTTATACACCCTGCACCAAAATAGGTGCCCAGGGAGTTGTGGTGCGCCAAATCACTTGAAACAATTTCCTATGGGTAGTCAAGACATAGATCTATATTTTTTATGTTGCAAACCTTCTCTAGGTTATGCTCTAAGGTACCTAAATAATTCCTTAATTCTACTGCATGAAATGTGACACTAACCCACAAATGTCCAAGAAAGCGTCAAGAGATGTTTCACTGATCTCCTCATTTGTTATTAATGTAGACTTGGGTGTGATAAGGGAATATCACTCCCAAAAAGTTTTTCTCTCCTGATCCTTAGCGGTCAAGCTTGATGGTAACAATCTTCATCGCTCAAATATGAGATGAGTTTTTCCGGCTCACGGACCCTAATATTGAAGGATTATGATGACTCGGGGGAAAACTCATTTTAGTAATGACGAGGGGGTTATATTACAAAGGCTTTTATGTTTCTAAAACACCCAAGTTAATATCATGGTGACCCAATAAACGAAGAAACAAGATTAGCCTCCCGTAAATCTTATGTTGAGTTTGTTATATCTGAAAATATGGACATTTCACGTATGTACATAATATTTATGGGTATACAGTCCTCGGTTTGGAATTATACTAATTAATTCCTCGTATAAAAGCACACGAACGATAGTTCTTGAGATTTGTTGATATGGTAAGGTTTTCTTCCCTCAAAACTACCATTTATCGCAACTTTTCCAAGGGTCGTGTGCCTATTAAATGGTCTTCTCTAGGTTGGAATTATCATTCCACATTCGACACCCTTTCTTTGTGATGGATTTTATGAGGATGGAAGTGGGTAGGATCGACTTCTAGGCACATGAGTAAAACCTACGAGTCTCCTACTAATCTGATAGTAGAATCACAAGCACCAACTCCACTTATGATTGTCATGTTTGTTCATGTGATGGGTATTAATATCGCTTGGGATGTGATATGAGAGTATCAGAGAGTAATCCATGAACACTTACGCATGGTTTCAGCTTTTTCATTTAGTCACTTTGGGGTATCCTACTTCTTGACCAAAATGTACCTGAGGTCGATGTTGGACTAGGATACCTTACGAAATGTGTTGCTACGTCAAACCAATATGGTGTACTAATTGGTTGGCCTAATTTCATCATTAAGTGGAAAGAGTTGTATGATTTCCTATATGGACACACCATTGCTTCGGCAGCTAGTTTGTCCTCAAACTATGCTCGAGCGGGGTGGACCAGGGTTTGTCGACTTCTTTATTTGGATCGATAGTCGTCTAAGCTGATACCAGTTTTTAAGACCCATTTTTTGCATTCATTCCCAGGTCTTACCGCCCAGAACTGCCATCTTGCGGTGGCACCAACTCACGGGATGGTCGCCACCATAATACGCTAATTCTACCGGCTAATCAACATCATCCAGGCCAACCACATATCGTAGTAATAGAAGCGTTAAATGAAATAAGTCCACAAGATCACATTATATATATATATATCTTAATACCAATATCCACAATGAGAAAGTACTAAAATGAATAAGGGACTTATGCCAAGTACATCAACATCCTAACTATAAAAGTCACTCGCCTTTGTAGCTGCTGCTGCGACATTGGGAATTGGTTACATTGCTTCATCTTGTCCTCATGTCATGGTCTCCCGAATGAGGTCCTGCTGCTCTGTCATAACGGACTCCTAAAATAATATGGTCCACCGATCGTTAGTTAAAAGACTAAGCGGTTTCCTTATCCCCTCCTCTCGCGACTCCTATGCACCTGGCGGGAGGAAGAAGCGGGGGATAACAAGGGGTAATGTACAAGAAGATAACATTTCTCTCATTCACATAATAATAAACCAATATCATAAGATCTAGTAAACTGAGATCTACTAGCAAGTACAATAATCAGTAAAAATTCTACAACAAGAGTTTTATATATATAGAACAGTAATAAGAGCAACTAAATAGGTAAAAGTGGTACAGCTATCTAACATTGCAGGAATGTAACCTTAACTTATAAGGAATGCTCATACAGTCTTATAAGTTAAGGGGTCGTTTTGCAAGGCCCATCGTATAAGGAAGCCCATAATAGATTATACGATGGGGGTCATGATTTTTATGTAAGAAGTGTATGAAATGCAATGCAATGCAATGCAATGTCTACGTTGAAGGTTCACGCACATGCAACTCACCAACATAACTCTGTATGTAAAGACCTTTAGTTCCCACTTTTTGGAGGTAGGTAACCTCTCGGGCACCTCCCAGTCATGGTCAAATGGTGGCAGAGGAGCGGGCATCTCCTCACCTAGGTGGGTATGACACACTACCAGACCTAGGCCCTAACATACGTTATGGAACCAGTCCTCGGTACTCATGAGCTCTTGCGTACTTTTGCTGGATCCGATGGAACTAGACCTTTTTTTGCCAGGTAGGGTTTAGGGAATCTGTCCCGTCGGACATGCAGTAAAACAACTTGGTCCTTAAACCTCTAGCACTGTCGAGTCAACAAACGACTGCCGGTGTGATGACTAAGCCAGAACCGAAGACCCACCACATTCTATGCACATACATTTATGTATAATATCTATCATCCAAGCCTCCATCTCGCAGGACTAACCAGTACTCTATTACATGTTCACCGAGTTTATTCCTTGCAGGACCAACCCTTCCTTCATCAATACCGAGCCTACCACTCGCAGTACTAACCCGTCCTTTATAACTACCGAGCCTACGGCTCCATGGATAGGCTTGTCCGTTCCACTATATAAAGTACTAGTCACCTAAGATGTATGTGTATGATTCAATCATATTCCTAAACCATCTAGTCTTTTCTACTTTTTGTTTATCTTAGATGTTTAGGTTGCATGTTGAACTTCCCGAGGTCTACCCGATGAAGGGCTCACAACGGTACTAGGAGGTACGATGGGATGACATACCAAACCTCCCTTTTCAAGATATGTATTATTATTGGTGGCTACCCATACCTCCAACAACCTCTCTGCTTACTTTAGGTCCCTAAGATGGGTTTTAGTTATTTAGGGGAGGGAAAACATTGATCTTCAAATGAATCTCAATGCTGCCCATTATTTGTTGACCAGATTTTTCATCAGTTTACTTTCACTTTATCACGATCTAAGACTAGTCCCATGAGCTTTACATATACTGTAGTTTCTGGTGGGTTGTACCATCTCATTCTCTTTTCTGATCTAGTAATCCAGTCTTAAACATTTGTCTAACTGCACACCAACTTGTCTGGGACCAGTATTAAACTAAATTGATCTACCCACCCTCTTAAGTAGTACTTAACAAATCTAAGGTGGTTGGGACTGTGTGTCATGTTCAAGAATGTCTCAACCACTAAGTGCAGATTTGTTATCCGCAGACCACCTTGACCAACGGGTATAAACTAGGGTCCTTATAAGATGTAAATGACAATCAAGTTCAAAAACTTTCCAATTTTACTTTTGAATCCCTACATAAAATGCTGATGTGCTCCGAGCTTCATTCAGATCCTCAATGGTCTAGGTGGCTTAATCACTAATTTAGGTTTTTACTAAACGCACAGCATGCCTACATGAACTAAATGTACTCTTTGAAATCAATATTTCAAACTTGTGGTTCTAGGGCTCTAAAATTTTTAATGAAAACTCAATAAGGGCATAAGTGAGATGCTATCAAAATTTCATAATTTTACTAACTAATTTGCTCCTAAGATAAAATTGTCACTTCTTTTTCCATGCCAATTAACATCTAAGGGTTCATACCCAAATGCCCGAATTATCTATGTAAATTAACACAAACAACTTTTAGCAAGATATTATGATAGGCAAGGTTTCTAAAAAATTTCCAACATATTTAAATCAACAATATCTATTTATGAACAATATCCTCTAAATGTCACTTTTCACATGAAGTACTAGAAATACATATCTAAAAATTCCATAAAAATTTCCTCTGATACATATTGATGAAATAAAGTCAAACCCAGAGAATCATAATTTTCAGGTACTTTTCATGATATTCATTTCATTAATACAAAAGTGTGACAAATGATATTTTTGAAATTTTGGAAGACAAATGATTACCAAAAATTTCTAATAAATTTCCAGAGGTTTAAAAAAGGATTTTAAATGTCCTTACAGAGTTTTAAGATTTTCCAACTCTTTTAAATCAACAATATACATTTGTGAATAATAATCCCTATATATTACTTTACAAATGAAGTACCAGAAATATACATCTAAAAATTCCATAAAAATTTCTGCTAATACATGTTGATGAATTAAGGTCAAACCCAGAGAATCATAAATTTTCAGGCACTTTTCATGATATACGTTTCATCAATACAAAAGTGTGACAAATGATATTATTGAAATTTTGCAAGGCCAATGATCGCCAAAAATTCCTAACAAATTTCCAGAGGTTCAAAACTGGATTTTAAATGTCCTTCCACAGTTTCAAGATTTTTCAACTCCTTTCCCTTAATAAAATTTCAATAGTTCAGAAATTTGACAAGTCATGATTTAATTAGAAATCAAGAAAATACTTCTCTAAAAATTCCTACAAAATTCCCAGAAGTTCCAAATGATGTTCCAAGTGATTTATCAGATTCTCATAATTTCCTAAAAGCTTTTAGCCAAAAACATTTCAAAATTACATAAAGGGGGCATATTTTGGTTTAATCAATTAATTAGGGTTTAAGATCCCAAAACTCCTAATTTTCTCCGAGGTGATGTATTATGCCATAACAAAGATATGGCTAAAATTTCAGATGCTAAGACCTAGCCGAATGTGCGAGGATCACAAAATACCATTTTGGGTTATATGCACAGCACACCCCATACGATGCAAAGACATGCAAGTGGAACAACCCATCATGTAGTGGTCCAATTGCATTCAAATTTCTAACATGGCTAATTGATGACTTAATAAGCATGCCACCCAAATTTGGGGTCATTTTGCAGTGTCCAACTCCTTAAATCACGATAATAAGATAATTCAAATAATGGACAAAACTATCGAAAAATTTTCTCCTAAAAATTTGATTTTAGGGCACAAGATAGTGCTAGGGCACATGCATGAATGGCCCAAATTTTATCCCCATTAGAGTTATCATCTAAAAGATATTTAAAATCTAAAATCTAGCCTAGCCTAGGACCAGTCCCACCAAAATGGGTGCTGAGGGAGCTACATTCACCCAAATCACATGGAACAAATGTCTAATTTCAGTTGAGGCCTAGATCTATAACTTTCAAATACAACATTTTTCCTGATTCAGCATCTAAGGGCCTGACAAATTAATTGAATTTACAGCCCAGATTTCACAATATAAAGAATTTAGCATATCTAAAATATTATAATCCATTTAATCGACAACTGAGATTATCTCTTCTTCCTCTAGCCTACATACGAGATTGCCTCTTCTTAGAGCTATTTCAACTCCAAAATTCGGCCACATGAGAGCATCTCCGACCAATACCTCAAGCCACCACCTTCGATCGAGGTTTGGCTATCCACCGGCGGTGAGATCTCGGTCGGATGGTGGCCAGAGTTGCTCTCCCCGACATTTTATTTTTCGAGCTCAAGAACACCAATTCCGAAAATGGAGATTTGCCATTTCTTCATGATTTTTGAAAATAGAAGAAGTGAGAAGCTACAACAAGAGGAGGAGAGAAGAAAACCTGCCTTGATTGGGCTTGAGGTTGAGGGAAGCTCGAGTTTGCCATGGCCGCCCTCCATGTTGAGCTCCCATGCCATTTCTCCATTCCTCCATCAAATTCCTCACTTCAAATCTTCATTCCAAGTCCTTTCCACCTTCTAAAGCTGATGGTGAGGTTAGTTTGGAGTAGGGAAGGCTCTAAATGGAGTTCTCATTAAGAGGATTTTGGCCAAGCTTGGGGAGCCTCACCTAGCTGCCATATGTCCTGGAATTGGCTGGGTTTAGGCTGAGTATTGCATGGAGAGTTGAAGGGAATACTTTGGGAGAGGAATTAGGTGCCAAGTGGAGATAATTCCATAAATTCCTCTTTGTCTCATATTCAAATATTGGGATTTCTCCTAATTGCCCTTGCATATCTCTTCTTTTCTGAAATTGGAGGGTAAGTTGGGTAATTAGGGTGGTGGGCTGCTGAGTGGGCTGAAATTAAAGGTCTTAGCGCATTGGAATTCACTTGGGCTCTCATTTTTCTTCTTCAGGCCTAATGTTGACCAAGGTTGACATTGGGGTTGACTTAGTCAAATTGATGAGTGGGCTGGCTCGACTTGATGTTCATGAGTCCCATGACATCAAGGAATGGTTGATTGGACCATGGTGGGGTCCATATTGGGTCAATCTAGCCTAATTAAGCCAATTTGGGGTGATGTTGACCAAGGGTTGACTTTGGACGATTTGATGAAATTGAATGACCAAATGAGTCAAAGTTGACTCCTTTGGCCTACCTTGATGGTTAGGTGGACTTGGGGAAGTCAATTAGGTCAATTGAGCCTTAATTGACCCTAAATTGAGTGGTTGGACCTATTTGGGGGTAGAGTTGACTTTGTTCAATTTGATCAATTGGGTTAACTCCAATGGGTCCTAAATGACCCAAGGGAGTCCCTAAGGTGTTTAGGGAGAGTTGGTGGGGTCAACTTGCCATTTTGAAGCTTAAATATCAAGCCCTAAGCCTTGGGCTCAATTTGGCTATTTGCACACCAAGGTGATTTTTACTTATTCACCTTGGTTCTTAGGGCCATTTTGGTCTCTAAAAGCAATGTCATGACCTTGCCATGCCAAAATGCATCTTAGGGGTCTAGTTGTTCTGGGGATGTTACATGATGTGCTCTTTAAAGACTTCTATGTTTTTCAGAAAACTTTTGTATTTTTGCTTACCTCCTTATTTTTGAAAATATTAAAAACCAAAGAGAAAATTACAAAAACCAACCAAAATTACAAAAATAAGTTTTCTCTGATTTGCTTTATTTTGTAATGCATATTTCTTTCTAAAAACAAAACCAAAAAAATTTCATAAAAACTATGTATGATTTTATATTCACTTGAGAAGTCTTATTATAATGTATGATTTTATATTCACTTAAGAAGTCATATTATATTGTATGATTTAATATTCACACCTCTAAAACATTGTATTGGATATTAATGTCTTGCATACTATCTTTTTATGTACAATGAAAATGCATATATAAAATATGTAAGAAATCCTAAGTATGCCTATAAGTATGAGTGATGCTTTATGTTAAACAATGTTTTATCACATTCACTTTTTTATTCCTACATTAGCAAATAATCTTGTATATGCATGCATGCGTAGTGTAATAATGTAGTTAATTGATATGCACCGATAAATTATCTACACTATATCATGCACCTATTTTGAGAAGTCTGGTTGAAAATAAATGTCATGTGCTTACATGCAAGTGAATTCGGAGACCCTATTGTTGGAACACGGTTTTTCGCAACTCTTTGGTTTGAGAATAACAAATTATACTTGTATTTGATAACTCCACCAAGCACTATATTTGGGAAAAATATCCTCTAGATTTATCTTACAAATTATGTAAAAGTGATTTTATCATCTAAGATTCATTACCCACGATGTATAATAAGGGTAATATGGTATTTAGATTTCCTATGATGTCAAACTCATGTTAGGGTGTCAACGACCAGTCCAAAGGAGTACAACATTTAGTTGTGTTAATTTTACGTCGAATAGAAGTCGACGTGGCTTTGACTCCAAGTTTAAGTAACTTCGAATAGAAGTAAGGATAACTCAGACTGGTAGTCGATATATCAGTTGAAGCTGACGCAACATCGAATTGTATTCAACGTAAAAGCTTGAGTCAGTCAAAGAAACATTAGAAGTCGACGCAACTTCGAATTATATTCGACGCAAAAGTCAGAGCTCAAAGTCTAGGTCTTCATCTCAACAGATACATTGATAAGGACTCGACGTAACATCAATATAAGAGTTCATTTCAAAGAGGAGGATGATGTCGAAGCAGCTTCAATTAGACCTCAGAGGTGCGTTGATAAGAAGGCAAAGGTATTCAACGCATTGTCGAATATAGACACATACTTCCTGGATTCGATTCTGAAGCTTTAAAAGAAGTTATTTGAATTCTAAAGGGTCGTTCATAACCTAGAATAGAAAGAAGAACTCCAGAGATATAATAAAGATATTTTTGGAAGTTATTCAAAAAAGTTTTGACAGATTGTCAATAGAAATGGAAATAGAGCAATACTACCTCTTGGACATTCCTACTAGGGAAATAATAGAAGAGGTAAGTAAATCAATATTATTCGACAAAAGAATAAGTATACTGAATGGTATAGAGAATAAAAACAATTTTGTCTTCTTCTCCAGCTTTCTCTCAGACAGAAAAATACTGAATAGATCTCTATACAAGAGTACAAAAAGGCTTCTTCTTCTTCCTCCTCTCACTACAAGAAGCATACAGACATACTGAGATCATCATCAAGATCTGGGCTTACACAATCCTTGCATCTCTCTCTCAATCAAGGATTCATTCTCTGAAGAAAATATCATCCAGAAAAACGCTAAGTGCCTGAATCCTCATTGACTGATACAGGAGGATTCAATAAGAAGAATCTTCTTCTTCTTTTTCTTTACTCTTTCTTCCACTTATATAAAATTTAGTAAAGAGTCCTTAGAATCCCTCTTCAAAGAATTCAGTGGTTCAAGATCTCCTTAACAAATGATCTAGCACTAGTTCAAGATCTCCTTATCAAAAGTTCTAGTTTTGGTTTAAGATCTCCTTATCAACAGATCTACCTTGATTCTAAGAGTCTTCTTAACAAAAGACTCAAACCATGGTTCTAAGAGTCTTCTTATCAAAAGACTCGGGCACTAGATAGTGTATTCCTACCAAGTTGGTGGAAGAGTAGAGCACCCATATTTTGGAGAACCACTATAGATCTTGTCTCAATCTATGCTGTGAATTTTTTGTGTTGTCCCTTCTTTATTTCTGTCATTTTGTTTTTGTTTTATTTTGGATTAGATTTCAGAATGCATAGTTTTTAAAATTATTTTATTATTTTGTGCATATTTTGTATAAAGTTCTTACAGCTCTATTCACCCCCTCTAGAAAATACTCAGAGGACTCACTATTCACTTTCAATTGGTATCAGAGCTAGGTTGATCATAAAAAGGTTAACACCTTGGTCAAAAGATCTCCTCATTCAAATTTTAATATTCTAAAAGCTATCTTCAGAAAATGAGTTCTAAAGACTATGCATCCACAAGACCACCATTGTGCAATCTGAATAAGTTTACACTCTGGAAGTCCAGAAAAAAACTTTATATGAATTCTATTGATTAAAACATTTTTGATGTCATTGTATCAGGTCCTCCAGTACCATTCAGAAAAGATGCAAGTGAAACTTTGACACAGGAATTTGTCCCTGGAGATGAATTGACTGATGCTGAGAAGAAGGTGACCGCATGTGATGCAAAGGCGATGAACATCCTGGTGTCAACTATGTCAGATGACATATTCCAAAAGGTGGCTGACTACCAATCAGCAAAAGAGATCTGGGAGACTTTGTCCAGACTGGTTGAAGGTAGCTCAGATGACGGAAAGGATTGGAAGTCCCTTCTCATATCTCAATATGAGAACTTCCAAAAGAAAGATAAAGAGGATGTGGCTAAAATGTATGAAAGATTCAGCATAATCATCAATGAGCTTAAGGGTCTAGACAAAGTGATCTCACTAACTGAGATCAATGACAAGTTTTTCATGTGCTTCCCAAGCACTTGGGATTCAAGGATCTAGGTCATTAGAGAGTCCAGATGCATAAAGAGAACTCCACTGATTCCTTGCTAGGAAAGCTCAAGTCCTATGAGCTACTACTGAAGAACTGAGCTGAGACAAAAGTCAAGGAGAAAGTCTCAACTCCCAAAGAAAGGACTATAGCTTTGAAGGCAACTGAAGGACAACCTTCCACTTCTGAAGAAGAGATGTTTAATCTCTTGACCAGAAGATTTAGAAGATGGGTCAAGTGTGAGGACTCCAAAAGAAAAGAAAGGAACTTAAACAAACCAAGGTTTAATAAGACTCCAAAGCAGGAAATAGCCTGCTTTGCATGCAGAAAACCAGTGCACATTGCCCCTGAATGTGCTGAAGATCAAATGGACAAAAGAAGTAGTAAGAAGGAGCATAAGAAGAAGTCCTTTAAAAGGAAGGACAAGAAGAAGGGAAAAGGTGTAACATCCCGTATTTTATTGGATCACTAGGCCCTAGTGGACCTAATAAAAGTAACCCAAAGGAATAAGAAATAACCCAATTTTAGAATATGGTGCTATGGGAACCCTGAATTAAGCTCTGTCAATTCTGTTAGACTTGTATAATCAATGCAAGCACAATGGAACTCGTTCCATTCCAATCTGAGGTCGTTTAGTGAAAATGACTATTTTTAGTATCGTAGCGCGTCGCAAGTACACCGTTGTGGAATAGTGACCATACAAACCCCAAATTGTCTTCTGTCAGTTCCATTATACTCGTATAATCAATACAAGCACAACGAAACTGGTTCCATTCCAATCAGAGGTCATTTAGAGAAAACAGCCATTTTGAGTTTCGTAGTGCGTCACAACAACGTCGTTGGGGGTATAGTGACCATACATACTCCAAATTGAATTCCGTTAGTTTCATTAAACTCGTATAATCAATATGATTGAAATGGAACTGGTTCCATTCCAATCTGAAGTCATTTATGGAAAATAACCATTTAAAGTATCGTAGTGCGTCACAATAATGTCATTGGGGGTACAGTTACCATACGTACTCCAAAATGACATTCGTCAGTTCCATTAGACTCGTGTAATCACTACGAGTGCAATAGAACTCGTTCCATTCCAATCCAAATTCATTTAGGGAAAACAACCATTTTGAGTATCGTAGTGCGTCACAACAACGTCATTGGGGTACCGTGACCATACTTACTCCAAATTGACTTCCGTCAGTTCCGTTAGACTCGTATAATCAATACGAGTGCAATATAACTCGTTCCATTCCAATCCAAGGTCATTTAGAGAAAATGGCCATTTTGAGTATCGTAGTGCGTCACAATAATATCAATTGGGGTACAGTGACCATATGTACTCCGAATTGACATCTGTCAGTTCCGTTAGACCCATACAGTCAATACAAGCTAAACAAGACTCATTGCATTCCAATCGGAGGTCGTGTGAGAAATATGTCCATTTTAGGTTTTGTAGACCGCCACGGCACATTTTTAAAATATTAAGTGAATGAACTTGGAATTGTTCTCAATCAGTCTCAGTAGACTCCTAAAGTCAAAACAAGACCCACAAAGTTCGTTGTGACCAATTACGACATCAGAAAGTTAACCCATAGTCAGATCAAGCTTTGTGTCACACCAAAAAGCATGCGTGCACCCATATTAATTTAACACCCCGGCATTGGCCATCCAGCCGACGAGTTGGACCCACTTGGACTTCGATCAATATGAGGGGCCCACCCTATGGTTGACTTTAGTCAAACACCCCCAAATTCTTATTTTTTGAATTTTCTCCAAATAGGAATCTCACCCCCCCCCCACCCAGCACCACCACCACCACCCAAGGGGTGATGCCCCTATTCCCAATCATGGCCAGCAGTCCTTGAGGAAGTGGAGGGAGGGGGAAGAAATATCTTCTCCCACCCCCTCCCTTTGTTGGACATGTATGTCACATCCCTTTGTTTGAGAATAACAAATCCCATATTGTATTTGATATTGCTTGTAGTGTGTTTATAGTGTGCAGGAACTATAGGTGCAATACTCCACTGGCAGAAAGCAGCTTGGAACAACCTTTTGAAAGGAGGAGCGCTACCGCCAGCGCTAGCGCTACCGCCAGCGCTACCGATAGCGTGAACGCTAATGCCAGGCGCTAGCTCATTCCGTTAGACTCGTCTCAGCAGTTTCCTTAGCGCTACCGCCGGGCGCTATCACTACCGCAGGCGCTATCTCGAATTCGTGCAGAACGCCACGCCGCCGACGGTTGCGCAACCGCTCTACACGAACGATACCGCCGGCGCTATCCACTACCGCAGGAGCTAGCTCCAAGGTCTATAAATTGAAGTGTTCTCTCTCGTTTTGGCTAGACCTTCCAGTGAGACTCCTTGTGCCCATACTCTCGTGCTGCTACTTTGCCAAAAGGTCATCTCCCACTCAAAGCTAAAGAAGAAATTCTGGAGAAGGAAGCCATCACGCTGCATCCGAAGAACGATCGCTTCGACCTCGCTTGTGCTTCAGCGATCCTTCATCCACATCTCCAGAAATCTCTAGAGGGAGTTTTGATTGTTATTTATCATTTTCATTCCACACTTTTTGTATCCGTTGTAGTGAATTCGCCTTGTTTTTTGGCGACTAGGTCCTTGCGCGGCTTAGGGGGAATTCGCCGCGTGAGTTGGCGACTAGGTCTTGGGGATTAGATATAGGGGGTGCTCAAGGCCATATCCGGGGAAGGATTGGCTAGAGCGGATTGAGGCCATATCCGGGGAAGGATTGGCTAAAGCCAACCGGTTCGTGGGGATTATGAGTCGGTATAGAAAAGGAAAAGAAAATCATTTGTGTACGCCTCCGATTTCTAGCATTATAGAAATCAAATTTTATGTAAACACTTTTTCACATAATATAATCATGTCTCTTTTGTGTTTACTTTGATTTCTATCATTTGGCGTAATCCTTATTATTTTGTGTGTCTAAGTTTTCAATTCTAAATCTAAATTATTTATTTCTAATTTGTCATCATTATTTCCTATTAATCTAAACAACTTAGTAATTTTCTCAAAAATTATAAAAAGAATTTTTATTCCCTTATTCACCCCCCCCCCCCCCTCTAAGGGCGCCGTAAGATCCAACAAGTGGTATCAGAGGTAGGTTATTCCAAATGGTTTAAAAACCAGGAATAATGGCGTCTTATGATCTCGCTTTTTCCGAGGGTCAGGGAATTAGTAGACCTCCACTATTTACTGGGTCGGATTATAATTATTGGAAAAATAGGATGCGTTGTTTTCTAATGACCCTAGATATTGAAGTTTGGAACATGGTAGAAGAAGAATACACTCCTCCTACATTTGTAGTTGGAGAGGTTATGTTAGAAAAACCCAAAGATAAATGGGATGATCGGGATAAACTCAAATGTAAAAATAACGCAAAAGCCATGAATGCTCTATTTTGTGCGTTAGATAGAAATGAATTTAATAGAATTTCTGCTTGTACTACTGCATATGAAATTTGGAATCATTTGGAAGTTACTCATGAAGGTACATCGCAGGTTAAAGATTCCAAGCTTTTCCAACTGGAGTCGGAATATGAAAAATTCCGAATGGATGAAAGCGAAGATGTTGATGGTATGTACACGCGCTTCACCAAGATCTTGAACGCCTCAAAAGCTCTTGGAACGACCTTCTCAAATGGCGACTTGGTCCGTAAGATCCTTCGTTCTCTTCCTCCAAAATTCAACCCGAAGGTGAAGGCTATTTCGGAGTCGCACAACTTAAGGACGCTCCAAGTTGAGAGCCTCATTGGGAATCTCAAAACCCATGAGGTAGAACTCAAAATCAAACATGATGAATACAACAAGGAGCCAAAGAAGAAGGCGTTGGCATTAAAATCAAAGAAGGAGTGCCAAGAGGATGAGGATGAAGATGAAGAGAGTCTTTTGGTAAAGAACATCCGAAAGTTCATGCGCAATCCGGAAAGGAGAAACACCTTTCGAAAATATTTCCAAAAGGGTGAAAAATGGAAAGGGTCATCTTCAAAGAAGGAAAAAGAGAGCGACAATGAAGAAGAGAGACCTCCACCGGAATGCTATCATTGTAGGAGGACCGGGCACATTCAGGAGCCAGTGCCCAAAGTTCTTGAAGGATAAGAAGGAAAAACGGCACAAAGGGAAGGAGAAGAAGAAAGTACTAAAAGCTAGAACATGGGATGACTCTTCCTCCTCCTCCTCCGAAGAATCAAGTGGGTCTTCATCAAGCGAAGATGAGGAAGCAAACATGTGCCTCATGGGACATGGAAACGACGGCGATGACACCAGTGTTCATAGCGACACTGAGGTAACTCCTCCCACTTATGATGAACTCTTTAATGAATTTCTAGAAACTTGCAAAGCTTTTGATAAAAATATGAAAGATAATATTTTATTTAATCGTGAAAATGAATCTCTTATTAAAGAAAATCAAAAGCTTTCCAAAAAGGTAATTGTTTTAGAAAAGAGAAAGGTTTCTTGCCAAGAATGTGATCACTCCACAAAATTGGCAAAAGATATAGAAGAGTCACTTTCTAAATCCCTCTCTCATGCCAAAACTCTTACAAAAGAGAAGGGGGAATTAGAAAGGAAATTGGAAGCCTCTCTTTTACAAATCAAAAATTATAAGAAAGGTTTTTAAAATAGGTGTGTCATGCTTGTGAAAGAAAACTCTTCACTTAAAGCACAAGTTCATGATCTCACCATGGCCATTAAAAAATTTGGTATAGGCCAAAAATCACTGGAAATGATTTTAGGGTACCAGTGCCATGGATCTGGAAAGTTTGGGCTCGGATATCGAGGTGAGGGCTACCGCCCAGCGCTAGCCACTAATGCCGGCGCTAGCACCTCATACCAGAAAGATAAAATTTCTTTTTCAAAATGCTTTCCTCCTGTAAGTCAAAATTATTCCAGCAAGAAAATTTTACAGAAAAGGGTCTCAACCCCCTTTATTTCGTGTGCAAACTGTTATAGGTTGGGTCACACAACTAGTTCTTGCAGGAAAGTAAAACAAAATGCTTTAAAGCAAATCTGGGTACCTAGGCTTCCACTTATTCTATGGGAGGTTCCACTTGGGTATCCGGATCTTTACTCTCATCTTCTTTCTAGATGTGCAGGCAGGCTGAGGACAATGAAGACGTGTGGTACTTGGATTCAGGTTGCTCCAAGCACATGACGGGCAATAAATCAAAGTTCCTTAGCCTAGAAAGGAAGAAGGGAGGGATTGTGACTTTTGGCGACAACGGAAAAGGAAGAATCATGGGAATTGGTACAGTTGGTAACGAATCCTTCACTATATCGAATGTTCTTTATGTAAAAGGGCTAAAACATAATCTTATTTCAATTAGCCAATTATGTGATAAAGGATTAGATGTTTTATTTGAATCTTCTACTAATCTATGCAAAATATCTAATCCTACTACAAACAATATTTTACTAACTGCACCAAGAATTCATAATGTTTATATTGTTTCATTTCGTGATCTTTCAAAATCATTTTTAAAATGTTTTATTACCAAAAATGATGAACTTGATCTTTGGCATAGAAGGCTAGGACATGCTAGCACAAAGCTTATTGTAAAACTTGCCAAAAGAGATTTAATTAGAGGATTGCCTAGATTAAATGGAAATTTACCTTCACTTTGTTCACCATGTCAAAAAGGTAAAATTACTAGATCCTCTTTCAAAAGTAAAAATGTTATTTCTACTACAAGACCTTTGCAATTAATTCATATGGATCTTTTTGGTCCCGTTAGCACCGCAAGTCTTGGTGGTAGATTGTATACATATGTTTTAATAGATGATTTTTCTAGATATTGTTGGACAATATTTCTCTCATCCAAATCCGAAGCGTTTTGTGAATTTTCAAAATTATGTACTCGTATTCAAAATGAAAGTGATTTAACAATTAAATGCATTCGTTCGGATCATGGAGGAGAATTTGAAAATGAAAAATTTACTTCTTATTGTGATATGTTAGGCATAAAACATGAGTTCTCCGCACCACGCACACCACAACAAAATGGTGTTGTAGAAAGAAAGAATTGGACACTTCAAGAGCTTGCACGCACTATGTTATGTGAATATAAATTACCTAAGTCCTTTTGGGCCGAAGCCGTAAACACATCATGTTATGTTATAAATAGAATCATGCTTCACCCATCTTTAAATCTAACACCATATGAACTCTATTTTCAAAAGAAGCCTAATGTGTCTTACTTCAAAGTTTTTGGTTGTAAATGCTTTATCTTAAATACAAAAGATAGCTTGGGAAAGTTTGATGAAAAATGTGATGAAGGAACATTTCTTGGATACTCTTCAACTAGTAAAGCTTATAGAGTTTTTAATAAAAGAACTAGAAAAGTTGAAGAGTCAATTAATGTGAAATTTGATGAGCTTGTTCCTTGTATAGAAAGACTTTCCGCAGGTAAAGAGGATGATCTATTACCTCCTTTGGAGCATGGTGATGAAGAACCTTCCAAAGAAGAAGAAGAGGAGGGCAAGAAAGATGAATATGTACCTCCAAGTGTTTTAAAATTCACAAAGGATCATCCACGGGAATTGATAATTGGTGAACCATCCATCGGGGTAAGAACTCGCTCTTCTCTTCATGAATCTTATTCAAATATTTGCTTTGTTTCCGAAATTGAACCAAAAAATGTTACAACCGCTTTAAATGATGAATTTTGGTTTTTGGCTATGAATGAAGAGTTAGAACAATTTGAGCGACATAATGTTTGGAAATTAGTAGAAAGACCATCTAATCACCCGGTTGTAGGTGTAAAATGGATTTTTAAAAATAAGTTAGATGGTGAGTCTAGAATATCTAGAAATAAAGCACGCTTAGTAGCACAAGGATATTCTCAAATCGAGGGGATAGACTTTGATGAATCTTTTGCACTCGTTGCTAGATTGGAGTCTATAAGAATTTTTCTAGCATTTGCAAGCTTTAAAAGAATAAAACTATTTCAAATGGATGTGAAAAGTGCTTTTCTAAACGGGTTTGTAAAAGAAGAAGTTTATGTTGAACAACCCCCCGGTTTTATTAATGAAAAATTTCCAAATCATGTTTATAAACTAGAAAAAGCGCTTTATGGCTTAAAACAAGCGCCCCGTGCATGGTATGAAAGAATTACATCATTTTTATTAAAGCGCGGTTATGTTATGGGAAGTGCGGATAATACTCTCTTCATTAAGCACAATAATGATGATATAATTATTTTACAAATATATGTTGATGATATTATTTTTGGATCTACAAATGAAGAGATGTGTAAAGAAGTTATTTTAGTGATGAAAAATGAGTTTGAAATGAGTCTTGTAGGAGAACTTTCTTATTTCCTTGTTTTTCAAATATCACAAAGAATTGACAGTATCTTTGTATATCAAACTAAATATGTCCATGATATGCTTAAACGTTTTGGATTTGAAAACCTTAAACATGCTTCTACACCAATGAGTGCATCACTAAAATTAGGAAAAGATGAATCAGGAGTTTCTGTAGATCAAACTTTATATAGAGGTATGATAGGATCTCTACTTTATCTTAGTGCAACTAGACCCGATATTATGTTTGCTGTATGCTTATGTGCTCGATTTCAAGCCAATCCAAAAGAATCTCATTTAAAAGAGGTAAAACGAATTTTTAGATATCTAATTGGGTCATCTAGATTAGGACTATGGTACCCACATAATGATTCATTTACATTGCATGGCTATTCCGATTCGGATTATGCCGGTTGTTCACTTGATAGAAAAAGCACTAGTGGTACTTGTCATTTTCTAGGACCTTCATTAGTTGCATGGTCTAGTAGGAAACAAAATTCGGTTGCACTCTCCACCACGGAGGCCGAATACATTGCATTAGGGAGTTGTTGTGCACAAGCTCTATGGATGAGCCAAACTTTAGAGGATTTTGGTTTTCATCTAAAACTTATTGAATTAAAATGTGACAACAAAAGTGCCATTGATCTCACAAATAATCCGGTACACCACTCTAGATCCAAACATATAGATTGTGTGTCATCATTTCATAAGAGATCACATTAAAAAGGAAAATGTAAAGATTAGCTTCATTGGCACGGACTCTCAACTTGCTGATATATTCACTAAACCTCTTCCCGATGCAAGGTTTCAAATGTTAAGGTTGGAATTAGGAGTCTTAGACATCTTAGGATGAAAAACTTATAAAATGCTAATGTTTTATGCAATTTGAGCAATCAATACATCTCTGATAATTACAAAACTTCTGCATAAGACTACTCTTAAGACCCCTAACCAATATCAAAAATCAAAAATTTAAAATTCTTGAAAAATCGTGTACTGTTTTCGGCGCAACCGCTAGCGCCGGCGCTAGCATGAGTGTGTGATTTTTTTGATTTTTTAAATTTCAAAAAATCCATAAAATAATGTTGATTCATATTTTCTACTTATTTGTTGTGTTTCTAACTTTTGTTATTTTTGTTTTATTTATATTATGAAAAAAAACTACAAAAATTCAAAATTCAAAATTACAAAAATATTTTTTTTGTGTTGTTATTTGTCTTTTACTCATATTATGAAAAATCAACTACAAAAGTTCAAAATTAAAAAAATGCAAAAATATGTTTTTTGTTATTTGTGTTTTTATTCATATTATGAAAAATCTACTACAAAAATTCAAAATTCAAAAATACAAAAATATGTTTGTGTGATTTTTTTTTATTAAAAATTTCAAAACAAAAAAAACTGTATGATCTTTATTGTCAATATCAAGCATGTATGAATTCTATTATTTAGAATTATTTACAATGTTAATACTTATTCCTTCAAATTACTATGAACATTGTTTTGCTTATCATGCTTTGATATATCTATTTAAAGTGCATCAATTGTATTGAAAAATGTGTAGAACCAAGCTTAGCATGCCTCTAAGTATGAGTAAATGTTTTATGATTGATAATGATACATTTCACTCACTTATTTTGGTAATCAACATGTGTGTTTAAATCTAAAAATGCTTGCTTGTGTATTGTATTTGTACAATGAATTAAAACTTGCATAAGTTTATTGCCTACACTACATTTGAATTGCACTTATGAAATTTAGAAAAGTGGTTTAGTTAAAAATTTTGGTTTGCAAAACAAGTGTATTCGGAGAATGTTGTCTCACAAATGTGAACAAAAATTATATATGTAGACAAATATAACTCCACCAAGCACTACTTGAACCTCCTGATAAGTCTTCATAAGCTTTGTGAGGTTGAGCACCTTGGGAAGAATTGTAAAGTTACTTGTGCAAACCTTGGTTATTACACCACTTTGTTAAAAATTATGTGCATTAAAAGTGTGTGAAAGTAATTTACTTGTGTTTTATTGTGCACTTTACTCTACATATGTCTTGTATTTTGATGATTTAAATCAATTGTTAAATCTTCCCAAAATACACTTATGTGCACATCATTATCTTTCATAACACTTCTTCTCATGAGTATTGGATTCTAATGCTTTATTCTATACTACTCTTTATGTAAAAATGCACTAGATAACCTAGCATGATCTCTACAATGTTTTAGTATTTCTTGAATTTAAAATTAAGTAACATTGTAGTATAATCTCTCTTTGATATGTTCATTTCATGCTTGGTATCTTTATAAAAAACTTTGAGATTTCAAAAAGGTTACAACATCTTTACATTTTTGAACTTAAACTCATATTTATATTTATGATCTTCAAGCTTACCCAAAGATGTTTTCTATAATCTTCTGCTTGCTTACAACTCTTATTCTTTTTATTTGAAATCTCTTATATACAATGCTTAAACTCTTTATCATTTCATATATTACAAAAGCTCGATCATGCTTTATTATTTCTAAGAAATGCCTCCTTACTACCCTCACCCCACCTTCTTTTGATAATACCAAAAGGGGGAGATTAATTGAAGAAATCTATATAGAAAAAATATAGAAGTTTAAGGGGAGAATATATTCATGAAATCTATCATTTAGGGGGAGTAACACATAAATTAAATTGCATTTATGTAGGGGGAGCATTAAGATAGGGGGAGTATGCACATTCTCATGCATATCATATACTATAGTTGCACTTTTATCTTGCTTATCTTATCTATAAACACTATTGTTGATTTCTTGCTTAGAGGATTTATTATTATCAAAAGGGGGAGATTGTTAGACATGTATGTCACATCCCTTTGTTTGAGAATAACAAATCCCATATTGTATTTGATATTGCTTGTAGTGTGTTTATAGTGTGCAGGAACTATAGGTGCAATACTCCACTGGTAGAAAGCAGCTTGGAACAACCTTTTGAAAGGAGGAGCGCTACCGCCAGCGCTAGCGCTACCGCCAGCGCTACCGCCAGCGCTACCGATAGTGCGAACGCTAACGCTTGGCGCTAGCTCATCCGTTAGACTCGTCTCAGCAGTTTCCTTAGCGCTACTGCCAGGCGCTATCACTACCGCAGGCGCTATCTCGAATTCATGCAGAACGCCACGCCGCCGACGGTTGTGCAATCGCTCTACACGAACGATACCGCCGGCGCTATCCACTACCGCAGGCGCTAGATCCAAGGTCTATAAATTGAAGTGTTCTCTCTCATTTTGGCTAGACCTTCCAGTGAGACTCCTTGTGCCCATACTCTCGTGCTGCTACTCTGCCAAAAGGTCATCTCCCACTCAAAGCTAAAGAAGAAATTCTGGAGAAGGAAGCCATCACGCTGCATCCGAAGAACGATCGCTTCGACCTCGCTTGTGCTTCAGCGATCCTTCATCCACATCTCCAGAAATCTCTAGAGGGAGTTTTGATTGTTATTTATCATTTTCATTCCACACTTTTTGTATCCGTTGTAGTGAATTCGCCTTGTTTTTTGGCGACTAGGTCCTTGCGCGGCTTAGGGGGAATTCACCTCGTGAGTTGGCGACTAGGTCTTGGGGATTAGATCTAGGGGGTGCTCAAGGCCATATCCGGGGAAGGATTGGCTAGAGCGGCTTGAGGCCATATCCGGGGAAGGATTGGCTAAAGCCAACCGGTTCGTGGGGATACGAGTCGATATAGAAAAGGAAAAGAAAATCATTTATGTACGCCTCCAATTTCTAGCGTTATAGAAATCAAATTTTATGTAAACACTTTTTCACATAATATAATCATGTCTCTTTTGTGTTTACTTTGATTTCTATCATTTGGCGTAATCCTTATTATTTTGTGTGTCTAAGTTTTCAATTCTAAATCTAAATTATTTATTTCTAATTTGTCATCATTATTTTCTATTAATCTAAACAACTTAGTAATTTTCTCAAAAATTATAAAAAGAATTTTTATTCCCTTATTCACCCCCCCCCCCCTCTAAGGGCGTCGTAAGATCCAACACCCTTTAGTCCCACATTGGGAGAAAGTGAAGGGAGGCTCCTCCCTCCCAATAAAGGCAACAAACCCTTCCCCTGCTGGAGCTCACCCTCCCAGCCACCCTCCTCCTCCTGCCCGAACCCCCCTAACTGGAAAACCACTCCCCAAGCCCACCACCACCACCACCACCACCACCTCCCATGGAAGCTCAACCCAACGCTGCCAAGCACCCCCACGCCCGATGGAACACCTTTCCCTTCCCCACTCCCCCAAGTTGTTGAATGCTCCCCTCTGCCGCCAAAGCGCCACCAACACCACCCGAGCCATGCCTAGGCTCGGGTGGTGGTGGACAGGCGGAGGAGCTCCACCCCAGCATCGGTGGCGGCGCTGGGGGAGTAGCACCCTACTAGGGTACCTCTCCACCGACGGTGGAAGGCGGTGGTGCCTCTGTAGAACGCTCCCCCGACAGCACCCGCTAGCACCCCTTCCTTTTATTATCCTCCCCCCCTATAAAGTGTTTTCGGCGGTGGCCGGTGGCGTAAGGCCGGCAGACCAACACCGGAGGCAAGCCCAACCCCCAGCGAGCCGGCCGGGGGCAGTAGATCCAGCCACTAAGGAGGGAGGGACGGCGAGGCACCAACAAAAGTGGTGCAGGCCACACCACCCTCCCTCGGGGTGGGGATTAATACCGACGGTGGCCGGTGGTGGTAGGCCATCGTACCACCACCAGCGTTATCGTCGGCCCCCGATGAGTCGATCAGGGGCAGCGATGGCGGCAAGCTGCTGTAGACCGGCGGTGGCAGAGGCTGCCACTCTATGCACCACTGGGGAGCAACTGATGTCGTTTGATCTCCATGAGGAGATCGGAACGGCGGCGACATTATTAAATCCCGCCACTCCTCATCATGCACGCCCCCACAATTGATAGGCCACATATCCGATGTGGGGGCAGATGGTTAATGCGTCGTTCGGCGCCCTCCCTCTCTCCCTCTAGAATCTGTTATCCGCAGACCACTCTTAATGGATTTTGGCTGAATTTTTTGAGGGCAACCTAGGTTCCTAGGGAAAAATTTTTGAACATGAAAAAGGCTCCTACCTATGAGGGCTAACTCCAATAATTTTTTGGGAATATTCTGATGAGTTTTGTTATTTTTAAAAGCCCTTTTAAGATTTATTTGGGTAAAAATAATACATTAATTAGTCTGGAAAATTCTTAAAATATTATGGGCTCATGATTAGGCCTCTTGAAGACACTATCAATGTTTGGGATTATTATAAAATGAGTTGATAATTTTATGAGCCTAATTAAGATTTCTCCGGACAAAATAAACCCCCAAAAAGGGTTGGAAAATATTGGAATAATTTATTGGCCCTTAATATACTATTTTGAGTATACTATCAAAATATGGGGATATTTGGAGATAAACGATGGAATCGCCACATTTTCGGGAAAATCAATCCAGTTTTAATTTATCAAATATTTAAAGGAATTGGAAGAGGAGATCATGGCACGCAATCGCTGCATTTAGAAAATCTGTATTGTCCCGAGCCAGACCTCACAGAAAATCTGTATCTGAGTATCTTTTCAAGTATTCATCGCAGCATAAAAATAATAACATGAGTACAATAAAATACATAAACAAAATTCATACCTTTGCTTGTTCCTCAGTTCGAGCCAGTCTAGTTTTCTTCGGAGCACTCGGGGTCGCCTCCACTACCTAAAACGATAAACCACGATGGGTTTAGTCATAAAGAATATGACTATGCGAGTAACATACCTCTTTATCTATTTTACATACATGCATAAGTATCAATATGCATAAGTATTCAATATGCATAAGTATTCAATTTCAGTGTACACAATGCAATAAAGACTAACTTCAGTAGCAATAAAGAAATCAGGAATAATCATTAACAGTAACTATAAGGTGCGTACAATAATGGTTTCTTATTCAAGTTCTGTTATCAAACATTTCATCAATTCGGTTTCACTTTCGGAATCAGATTTCATATTCGTTCGGAGCATAGTTCATTCAATTTATTTTCACTTTCTGAATCATCTTTCTCATTTATCTTTAATTTAAATTAGGAAATCATAAGGGTTGCTGTAGATTCATCCCTTCTTGCTTTTAAACGTCCTCTTGGCTTCGCGAGGACATTGGCTACCACAGATAGAGATAGAGCCGTCAGGTTCTACCGAGGACTGCGTGACGACCTACGACAGGCATTGTTCATGATTTCAAAGTCGACCTTCCACACGATTGGCACACATGCTGCCGCGCTAGAGATGGACCAGTGGATGGTGGCCCAGTAGTGGAGAGGATAGGTGGAGGTCCCCCGAGCCCAGGTGTGAGAGAGAGGGACTACCCCGAGAAGGCAGGACCGAGATAGGAGGCAACGTCATCACCACTAGCCCTACAGGCAGGCACCTCAGCCCCGACATGCACCTCCAAACCCAGCACCCCGACCAGCTCCAGCACCCCGACCAGCTCCAGCACCCCAGCCCACACCAGTTGCACGACGAGATGATCCCTTTGCAGGGAATTGCTTCCTTTGCCAGCATCTAGGGAACATTAGAGCTTTCTGCCCTCAGGCTATAGGTAGGCCAGGACTAGGAGCAGTACAGGGAGAAGCAGAGAAATGGCGTGGATGAAGAGGTCGCAGAGAATGATCTACTGCATGTAGGGCAGAGCAGCACCACTTAAGGTGTTTGTACTACACCTCCATCATGAACCTGCACCGGACGTAGTTATAGGTATATATTTCCGGCATTAGTGGTATTATACCAGGATGATGTGATCTAGTAGGAGACAAGTGATATAGCTTTTGTATTGACATATATGTATCCTAGCTGTATATGTATAAAAGCCCTGTTATCGTAGTAAGTATATATATAGTTAAATTTTTGAAGTGGAAGTGGTAAGGTGTTGGGCGGTCTGCAGATTGGAGACCGCAGAGACCATGTAGTCTACGCTGGTGTTATGGCTAGTTTAGTCTCAGGCGATCTATTCTGGGCGGTCTGATAGGAGAGACCGCAAAGTGTCCAGGCGGCTTTCGCAATTTATTCTGGCGACTTATTCTAGTCGGCCAGATATTCAAGTTGGCCTGCCTTCTTGCAGTGACCGAGCGATCTGTCGACTTGTTCTAGTCGATCTGGGTTACTGAAGAAGTGTTTTGCATTTTGCAATAAAGATTGGTCAATCTAGTTTTCGGAGACCGCGGTGACCAGGCGGTTTGTATGTAACCATATGGTCCAATAAGGGAGCTATTTGCTATGCTGAGCTCGGGCGGTCTGCTTTGTGAGACCGCTCGCAATCTGATGGGCAGTTATTGTATCCCGATTTGTGCAGTGACGACATCCATCAGCTCATCTATAAATAGGGGTGCAGGGTCCATCATTTGTAACAGAGAACTGTAAGAACCAAAGTTGGCTTGATTGTGCCGGTCTCTTTCTGAGGTCGTGCGGTTTGAGTTTTGTCTGAGTGGTTTGTGTGTTCATGGGTTAGCATCTTGCAGTTCGCGGCCAGCATTCTCCCTTCTTCCAGCTTTGAAAAAACCAGTCCAGCAGTGGTCTGTCTGGGCGGACTTTGTTTAGGTGTTCTTGGACTATGCAGCGGACTCAGTTGATCAGGCAATCTTAAGAGACCAGGCGGTCTGCAGCAGGAAGCAGTTTCTTTGTCAAGTGTTTGCAGCAGTTGAATAAAGCAGCAGGTCGAGCGGTCTGTGGTTGGGGGCTGATAGGTGCGGTCTACTCTGTTTGTGTGGTCTAGTGATCACAGTTTGTCAGGTCGTCGGCAGCTTGTAGTTTTGTGTTTTGTGCTTCTCTCCTCTGTGATTCTTATGAATCATGTCTCGTCATGTATACCTCGAATTGTAAATAGATAGTTAATGGAAAAGCACTATTTGGTCTTCCCATTGTCATTGTGTTGCTACACATGTGGAAAGTTTGTGAAGTGTTCCGCATTTTACTTCAACTCTGGACCTCAAATTTTTTAACATGGTATTAGAGCTAGATTGCTGAGCAGTAATCGCTGTTACTTCTCTCGGGTTCCTCAAGGTGGTTAGCAATCAGTGGGATAGCTATGGAAGGAAGTTATGCTAGAGGTCTTGGTATTAAGCTCCTTACGTAGACTAACTTTAAGAAGTGGAAGTCTTGCATGGAGAGCTATCTTCTTGGCGTGGACATGTGGGAGGTAGTTGGAGGAGAAGCAAGACAAGATGTTATTCCTGCTGAAGGGAATGCTGAGCTCGTGATGGCTTGGAAGAGAACAAATGCGAAGGATGAGTTCTCTCTCAAGCGAGCTATCATTCCAGGGCTGTTTGATCACATCATCTGTTGTGGATCAGCTGCAGAAATTTGGACAGCCTTGGATGGCTTGTTCAATAAGAATAGTATAGCTAGGCTACAGTTCTTGGAGAATGAGTTGGCGAAAGCAACTCAGGGAGATTTGTCAATCTCAACATTCTTCTTGAAGATGAAGAACCTTTGCGCAGAGATATCGGCATTGGACCCGGATGAGCCTATCTCAGAATCTAAGCTGAAGAGGCACATAATCTGCGGCTTGCGGAGGGAGTATGTGGTCTTTGTTACTTCTGTTCAAAGCTGGGCCAATCAACCATCATTGCTGGAGCTGGAGAACTTACTTGCTTTGCAAGAGAGTTTGGCTAAGCAAATGGAAGGGATGTTTGTCTCTGGGGGAGATGGTGAGGTTCTCTTCTCTAGCAAGAAGAAGAGATGGGACAAGGAGAAGAAGACATCTGGAGATGATGGTCCGTCTACTTCATATCAGCAGGAGAGGAGCTATGCTCCTAAGCGTGATGGGAAGAAGAAGGAAGGACCTAGATGCTTCAAGTGCAATAAGCTTGGTCACTTCAAGGGAGACTGCCATGTTAATCTTCAGCCAGGGCATGCTGCATGAAAGGAGGAGGCTGGTTCCAATTCTGTAGGTAGTTGGGGTGGTGGAGGTGCATTCATGACGGGCACTTGTGTTCGGGCATGGCTTCAATCAACTATCAGGATGATTGGATAGTTGACTCTGGGTATGGTCATCACCACACCGGGGATGAGTAAAAGTTCTCCTCATTGTGAGCATATACATGTAATGATGCTATCATTACGACTGATGATACTATTCATGCAGTTGAGAAGGAGGGTGAGGTTTCCTTGAACAATTATAGTGGTACTCTTACATTGAAGAGTGTCTATCATGTTTCGGGGATGAAGCAAAACCTTTTCTCAGTGACCAATATTGTGGATGCTGGCTATCACATTTTGTTCGGTCCAACAGAAGTGAAATTTCTCCGAAATGTTTGAGATGTGGAAGCTGAGGTCACTCATGTAGGGAAATGGGTGAAGGATTTGTTTGTTCTTTCAACAAGTTCTTATGTTGATAAGATGAGGGCTAACGACAGTGCCGCTATCTTGCACGAAAGACTTGGGCATGTTGGGATGGATAAGTTGAAGTCTATGGTGGGAAGAGGCCTTTACGAAAGGTTTGCCTAGCTTGTCATCTTTTGGGGATGGTTATGTTTGTGCAGGTTGCCAGTTTGGTAAGGCTCAACGTCTTCCATTTGACAAATCACAAAGCAGATGCAAAGAACCATTGGAGTGTATACATGGTGATCTGTTTGGACCTACCAACACTGCGAGTCTTGGAGGTAGCAGGTATATACTGATTTTGGTTGATGACTTCACCAGATATACTTGGGTATATTTTCTGAAGGAGAAGTCGGAGGCGTTCGAGAGGTTTGTGGAGTTCAAGGATCTGGTCGAAGGTCGGCTCAACCTGCGGGTCAAGAGGTTTAGAATAGACAATGGAGGGGATTTCATCTCCAAGGCGTTCTTTAACTTCTGCAGAAAGCATGGCATCCAAAGAGAGCTTTCTTGTGCTCACACTCCATAACAAAACGGAGTTGCAGAGCGAAAGATCCGTCATCTGACGAAAACCTGCAAATGTTGGCTTCATGCCAAGAGTATCCCAAAGTCCTTCTGGGCAGAGGGAATGTCTTGTGCGGCCTATGTCATCAATTGGATGCCTCTCAGTCCCATCAACATGAAAGCCCTCATGAGTTGATGTTCAAGGACAAGCCCTTTTGAGTGTTTGGTTCTACCTGCTACGTGCATGTTCCGGATCCCTTCGAACGAAACTAGATGCAAAGGCAAGGAAACTAGCCTTCGTTGGTTATGATGACCCGAAGAAATGGTGGAGAAGCAAGGATTCTGAGACATGGCGATATGTGGTCTCAAGGGATGTGGTATTTGATGAGCTGACGTCATACCAATGTAGCTCTTCTATAGAGTTACAAGGAAGCAGGGTAGATGGTGGACCAGGGGAAGCTGCAAAGGAAGTTCTGGTGGAGTTGCCTGTTTCTCCAGGTGCTCCAGGTATCTCTAGCTCTGGGTCAGGTGCTTCAGGTTCTGGAAGCAGGGGGAGCGATACTCCAAGTTTACCTGAAAGGAGAGCTAGTCCAGAAGCTGCAGTTGAAGAGGTGGTTCAGAGTCAAGATCTGAGGAGGTCCAAGAGGACCATTATTCCACCAGATCGGTATACGGGGGGAAACTTGGTGAGATTTGTCTCATGTTTCTTCGTAGGTCCCCTGGATGAGAGAGAGCCAACTTGTTATGAAAATGCCGTTGGAGTCAAGGAGTGGGAAGGAGCCATGGATGATGAGATGGCTGCCCTCAGGAAAAATGAGACTTGGGACTTGGTGCATAAGGTCAAGGGTATTACACCGATGACTTGTGAGTGGGTTTTCAAACAGAAGAAGAAGGCTGATGGAAGTATTGAGCGGTACAAAGCTCTCCTTGTAGCTCGAGGTTTCTCTCAGAAATATGGGGAAGTTAATGAAGAAACAATCAGCCCCGTTCCAAGATGACTTCGGTCCAGGTGGTGATCGCATTGGCAGCTTGCCAAGGGTGGAAGATTTGGCAACTCGACGTGAAGAATGCCTTCTTATACGGCGAGATTGTCAAGGATATATTCATGGATTAGCCACCTGGTTATGTATCCAAAGAGCACCCAAGATATGTTTGCAAGCTCATGAAGGCTCTTTACGGCTTGAAGCAAGCTCCTTGGGCGTGGTACGGGAAGATCGCAGAATACCTCAAGTTCTGCAGATACTATGCTTATGATTCAGATTCAAGCTTATTCGTAAAGAAGACCGGGGAGCTTCAGGTCTTGGTGCTGCTGTACGTTGATGATATGATCATCACGGGGAATTATGAAGTGGAGGTATCTAGGCTTCGTGCTGAGCTAGCTATCAGATTTGAGATGAAGGATTTGGGTGAGCTCCACCATTTCCTTGGGCTCGAAGTGGAGAGGAAAGAGAGCAGTATGCTCATTTCCCAAAAAGGCTGTACAGATCAGATCGTGAAGAGATTCGGCATGGAAGGGGGGAAGAGCAGCTATACTCCACTGGAGGTTGGAGTTCATCTTCGACGAGATGAAGGGATGGTTCTTACCGATCCTTTGGTGTTCCGAGCTTTGGTTGGAAGTCTGATATACTTGACGATCATGAGGCCAGATATTGCTTATGCAGTTGGCATGGTGGGTCGGTTTATGACAGAGCCTCGTAAGCCTCATCTTGTGGCGACTAGGAGTATCTTGAAGTATGTTAAATCCACCTCGGATTTGTGTCTCTTCTACGGGAGAGATTCGGGCTTTTACATGTACGGGTACAAGGATGCTGATTATGGAGGAGATTCAGATGATCGGAGATCGACCTCTGGATATGTCTTTATGACAGGCTCTACAACTATATCATGGTGCAGCAAGAAGCAGGATTCTATGTCTGTCTCTACCACAGAAGCAGAGTACAAATCTTCGGCTTTGGCAGCTCAGGAAGCCATCTGGCTTAGGAGGCTTGTGGAGGACATTCATAGGGAGGTGCGAGGTCCTATTCTGCTACGTGGTGACAATGTGACTGCTCTAAAACTGATGAACAATCCAGTTTGTCATGCGCATACGAAGCATATAGAGATTCATCATCATTTCATTCGTGAGAAGATGTTGGAGGGATCTCTGATTATGGAGCATGTGCAGAGCAAGGATAATATTGCTTACATATTTACTAAGCCGTTGTCAAAGGGACCATTTGGTCGGTTGCGCAGATTTCTTGGGCTGACTTCCACTTCCCACTTAAAGGGGGAGTGTTAAATTTTTGAAGTGGAAGTGGTAAGGTGCTGGGCGGTCTACAGATTGGAGACCGCAGAGACCGCGCGATCTGCGCTGGTGCTCTGGCTGGTTTTGTCTCAGGCGATTTGTTCTGTGCAGTCTAATCAGAAAGACCGTAAAGTGTTCGGGTAGATTTCGCGGGTTATTCTGGCGACTTATTCTAGTCGGCCAGATATTCAAGTTGGTCTGCGATCTTGTAGTGACCGGGCGATCTGTCGACTTGTTCTAGTCGATTTGGGTTACTAAAAAAGTGTTTTGCTTTTTGCAATAAAGACCAGTCGGTCTTGTTTTTGGCGACCGCGGTGACCAGGCGGTTTGAATGTAACTGTATGGTCCAATAAGGGAGCTGTTAGCTATGTTGAGCTTGGGCGGTCAGCTTTGTGAGATCGCTAGCGATCTAATGGGCGGTTATGGTATCCCGGTTTGTGCGGCGACGACATCCGTCAGCTCGCCTAAAAATAGTGGTGCAGGGCCCGTCGTTTAAAATAGAGAACTGTAAGAACCAAAGTTGGCTTGATTGTGTCGGTCTCTTTCTGAGGTCACGTGGTTTGAGTTTTGTCTGACCAGTTTGTGTGTTCGCAGGGTAGCGGCTTGCAGTTCACGGTCAGCATTCTCCATTCTTCCAGCTTTGAATAAACCAGTCCGTCAGCGGTCTGTCTGGGCGGACTGTGTTTAGTGCTGGAGCATGCGTTCGGCACTCCTCCGATTTGAGAATAACAAATCCCAAATGTATTTGATCCTATTTTTGATTAATGGTGTGCAGATAATAGGTGCAAGTATAACATGTTTGCAATTGGAGCAAAATGCCGATTTTCCAGAAATTGGAGCTATCGGATTTCCGACAGCTAGCTAACGGATTTCCGATAGCGCACGATTTCTTCCCAGCGGTTGAGAGCTAACGGATTTCTGACAGCGCATGATTTCTTCCCAGCGGTTTAGAGCTATCGGATTTCCGACAGCAGTAACGGATTTCCGACAGTGCACGATCTTCTAGTAATACTACGACGTGCAGTGGTTACGCAAGCTAACGGATATCCGATAGAGCTATCGGATATTCGACAGCCCACGTCTCAACCACGACCTCCACTTCGCGCAGAAACTTCGAATTAGTGGGACATGTGGCAGCCTATGGAGATATCGGATTCTGGCGATACCTAGCTAACGGACGGCGACAGCTCTTTTTTGTTAAAAGGGTTCAGAACTTCGTGGAATTCATGCTTTCAGACCTTCAAGCCTTCTTCCAGAGTGTTATCGTCTAGAGAGCTCCAGAGAACGAAAATCCTCATCCTTGAAGAAGAAAAGAGAGAGCGAAGCCGAATATTGTACACGCGTTCCAAGGAGATTTTCTCAAGGATTCTTCGCAGCTTCGGTCCAGAAATTTTAAAGGGGGTTTTTATTTCGTATTTCATTTATATTTACAGTCATCTTGTAATCGTTGTAGAAATCGTCGTCTTGCGTGCGACGTCTAAGTCTGTGTGAGGCTTAGGGGAAATCATCACCTTGTGTGTGTTGTTAGATCCTTGTGTGGTCTAGGGTAAATCATCATCTTGTGTGCGGTGTCAAGTCCTTGTGTGGCTTGGGAGAAAATCGCCGCCGTGTGTGTTGCGTCTAGATCAATATTTGATTTAGGGGGAGGCTAGTGTCTATATCTGGGAGATATAGGCTATAGCCAACCGGTCCTTAGGAGAAGGACCGGTGAAAAGAGACAAGAGATTTTATTAATTGTAAGCCTTTGATTCCAAGCATTATTGGAATCATTTCTACTCATTATCTTTGATAAAATAAAATCTTGTTTTTAAATTCAATTATTTGTCTCTATATTCATATATTGTTTCTTTTTTACAAAAATTATCAAAGGTTTAAACTGCCCTTATTCAACCCCCCCCCCCCCCCCCCCCCCACTAAGTGCGCCACAAGATCCAACAAGTGGTATCAGAGCCAGGTTAATTCATTATAAGGTTTAACCACCTGGAATTATGGCGCACCATGATCATGCATTTTCCGAGGGGCAAGGAATAACTAGACCACCATTATTTACGGGTTCCGATTATAATTATTGGAAAACTAGGATGAGGTGTTTTTTAATATCATTAGATATTGAAGTATGGAATATGGTTGAAACAAATTATACTCATCCTACTTTTACAATTGGTGATATTGTCATGGAGAAACCCAAAGATAAATGGGATGACCAGGACAGATTAAAATGCAAAAATAATGCAAAAGCAATGAACGCATTATTTTGTGCTCTTGATAAAACTGAATTTAATAGAACGCGCATGTCAAACTGCATATGAAATTTGGAATTTATTGGAAATTACTCATGAAGGTACCTCGCAGGTGAAGGACTCAAAGCTTTTCCAGTTGGAGTCAGAATTCAAAAAGTTCAGGATGGAGGTAGATGAGGATGTGGATACCATGTACATAAGATTCACTAAGATAGTAAATGACTCAAAAGTTTTAGGAAAAAAATTCTCAAATGGTGATTTGGTAAGAAAACTTCTTAGATCTCTCCCCCTTAAATTCAATCCCAAAGTGACGGCTATTTCTGAATCTCATGATCTTAAAGCTCTTAATATTGAAAGCATGATTGGGAACTTGAAAACTCATGAAGTTGAATTGAAAATTCAACAACAAGAGTATATGGATCCAAAGAAGAAGGGATTGGCTCTAAGATCTAAGAAGGAGGAAAGTAGTGATTCTGAGGAGGAAGAAGAAGATGAGGAAAGTTTATATGTTAGAAAGTTTAGAAAATTTATGAAAAATCCAGAGAGGAGGAATTCATTTAAGAAGTATTTTAAGAAGGAGACGTTTAGAAAGAAAAAAAGGAAAGGAAGACGACGAGGAGGAAGAGAGACCGCCACCGGAGTGTTATCACTGCAAGAAGTTAGGACACATCCGAAACAAGTGTCCAAAGTACTTAAAAGAACTTAAAGAAAAGAAGCACAAAGGGACGAAGAAGGTGATGAAGGCAGAAACATGGGATGATACTACTTCTGAGGATGCAAGCAGTTCAAGCTCAAGTAAGGAAGAGGAGGCCAACATGTGCTTAATGGGAAAGAGCGTCATATCTGATGACGAATGCTGTGTCCAAAGTGACACTGAGGTAACTCTTCCAACCTAGGATGAATTATTTTCTGAATTTTTAAAGACTTGCAAATTTTTTGAAAAGAGTTTAAAAGATAATGATCTTCTTAAATCTGAAAATGAAATTTTGCTTAAAGAAAACAAAAAATTGTTTAATGAAATTAAGACTATTGGAAAAAGAGAAATTTCTTGCCAAGAGTGTGATCACTTTTTGGGAAGAATTAAAGAACTTGAAGAATCTCTTTCCAAATCTCATTCTACAATAAAAATTCTTACAAAAAAGAATGAGATTTTAGAGAGAGATCTGAAATCTTCAATTTCCAAAGTCCATGAGGGAAAGAAATCTTTTGAACGTAGATGTGTAAATCTAGTATCCGAGAACACATAAATGAGAAACCAGATTCATGACTTAACGCTAGCCATGAAAAATTTTGGAATGGGCCGAAGATCACTGGATATGATCTTAGGATACCAATGCCATGGATCTGGAAGGTTTAGACTCGGATACACGTCAGGAATCTATCGCCCGGCGATAACCACTGTCGCCGGCGACAGCAAAAAGTCCATAAATTCTGTTTTTAAAAATTCTGAAGTTAGTAAATTGTCTAGTACTGCATCCTCATCCAGCAAAAGTCCAGAAAAGTTATACTCTTCTCAATACATTACATGTGCCAAATGCAATAGATTTGGTCACACTACGGACTCTTGCTGGAGGAAAGGAAAAAGTAAAATTAAACAAATCTGGGTGCCTAAGGCTTCTACCTATACTATGGGTGGAACCACTTGGGTAACCAGATCTTTACTCACCTCTTCTTTCTAGGTGTGTTGGCAGACTTAGGACAAAGAAGATGTGTGGTACTTGGACTCGATCGGGTTGTTCAGAGCACATGACAGGCAATAAAGAGAAGTTCCTTAGCCTGGAGATGAAGAAAGGAGGAGTTGTTACATTCAGAGATAATGGTTAGGAAAAATCATCGGCATCGGAGTTGTGGGTAACAAATTTTTTTCAATTTCAAATGTCTTATTTGTAGAAGGATTAAAGCATAATTTGATTTCTATTAGTCAATTATGTGATAAGGGTTTAGATGTTTTATTTGAATCTTCTACAAATTTGTGCAAAATTATTAATTCTAAAACAAAGAAATTATTTTTACTGCACCTAGATGTCATAATGTATATATGATTAAATTTCTTGATTTTTCAAATTCTACTTTAAAATGTTTTTTATCAAAAAATGATGAATTAGAATTATGGCATAGGCGACTTGGACATACTAGTGCCAAGTTAATTACAAAACTTTCAAAAGATAAATTAATTAAAGTTTTACCATTGTTAAATGGAAATTTATCTTCTTCATTAGGTGTGCCTTGCCAAAAAGGAAAATTTTCAAAAACATCTTTCAAAAGTAAAAATATTATTTCTACCACTAGGCCACTTCAATTAATACATATGGATTTATTTGGGCCAATTGGAATTCCTAGCTTAGGAGGTAGAAAATATGCATTGTATTGATTGATGATTATTCTCGTTTTTGTTGGACTTTATTTCTAACCTCCAAATCTGATGCATTTTCAGAATTTTCAAAATTATGTTTGCGTATTCAAAATGAATTTGAGTTAAAAATTAAACGCATACGATCAGATCATGGAGGAGAATTTGAAAATGAAAAGTTTATTTCTTTTTGTACGGAGTTAGGAATTAAACATGAATTTTCCACTCCACGCACACCACAGCAAAATGGTGTAGTGGAGAGGAAAAATAGAACTCTTCAAGAGTTAGCCCGTACGATGCTATCTGAATTTAAATTACCAAAATCTTTTGGGCTGAAGCGGTTAGTACGGCATGTTATGTAATTAATAGAGTAATGCTTTCGCCCTATTTTAAAATTAACTCCTTATGAATTAATTTTTAGTAAAAAAACCAAATGTTTCTTATTTCAGAGTTTTTGGTTGTAAATATTTTATTTTGAATTCTAAAGATTCCTTAGGAAAATTTGATGAAAAATGTGATGAAGGTATTTTTATTGGCTATTCTTCAACTTGTAAAGCTTATATGATTTTTAATACAAGAACAAAAATAGTTGAAGAATCTATTCATGTTAGGTTTGATGAGTTTGTTTCATGTGTAGAAAAGAAAATCACAGGAAAAGAAGATGATCCCCTTCATTCGGTGGAGAATGATGTTGAAGAACTTGGAGAAAATGAAGAAGAAAAAGAAGAAGAGAGAAGGAGAAAGAGAAGAAGATAGAGAAGGAGAAGAAAGAGAAGAATATGTGCCTCCAAGTGAATTGAGATTTTCAAAGGATCATCCAAATGAGCTTATCATTGGAGATCCGCAAAAAGGGGTTAGTACTCGTTCATCGTTACATGTTTTATTTTCAAACCTTTGTTTTGTCTCTGAAATAGAACCAAAAGTTGTTTCCACCGCTTTAAATGATGAATTTTGGTTTTTAGCTATGAATGAAGAACTTAATCAATTTGAACGTAATAAGGTTTGGAATCTCGTAGAACGACCCAAAAATCGTCATGTAGTTGGAGTCAAGTGGATTTTTAAAAATAAATTGGATAATGAATCTAGAATTGTTAGAAATAAAGCCAGATTAGTTGCAAAAGGTTATGCACAAATTGAAGGGATAGATTTTGATGAAACTTTTACACCCGTAGCAAGATTAGAAGCGGTTAGGATATTTCTTGCATTTGCTTGTTTTAAAAGATTTAAATTATATCAAATGGATGTCAAAACCGCATTTTTAAACGGGTATATAAAAGAAGAGGTTTATGTAGAACAACCCCCTGGCTTTATAAATGAAAAATATCCAAATTATGTTTATAAATTAGATAAAGCGCTTTATGGATTAAAACAAGCGCGTCGTGCTTGATATGATCGATTAACCCAATATTTGTTAAAGCACGATTATAAAATTGGAAGTGCCGATTCTACACTCTTCATTAAGCAAATTGATCATGATTTAGTTATTTTGCAAATTTATGTTGATGATATTATTTTTGGAGCCACTAATGAAGAATTGTGTAATGAAGTAGTTAAAATTATGAAAAATGAATTTGAAATGAGCATGGTAGGAGAACTTTCATATTTTCTAGGTTTTCAAATCACACAAAAACATGATGGTATTTTTATATGTCAATCCAAATATATTCATGATATGTTAAAAAGATTTGGATTTGAAAATCTTAAGCATGCAAACACTTCCTATGAGTGCTTCACTAAAATTAGGAAAAGATGAAAGTGGAGTTTCAATTGAACAAACCCTTTATAGAAGCAGTGATAGGATCTTTATTATATTTAACCGCATCTAGACCTGACATTATGTTTGACGTTTTTTTATGTGCTAGATTTCAGGCTAATCCTAAAGAGTCACATTTAAAAGCGTTGAAACGCATCTTTCGATATCTTATAGGAACATCTAAATTAGGATTATGGTATCCTCATAATGATTCTTTTATTTTACATGGCTTTTCGGATTCAGATTATGCGGGATGTTTTATAGATAGAAAAAGCACTAGTGGCACTTGTCACTTTATCGGCCCTTCACTTATTTCTTGGTCGAGTAGGAAATAGAATTCTATTGCCCTCTCTACTACCGAGGCCGAATATATTGCACTAGGTAGTTGTTGTGCCCAAGCTCTTTGGATGTCACAAACATTAGAAGACTTTGGCATGCAACAAAGTAGTGTAGAATTAAAGTGTGATAATAAAAGTGCTATAGACTTAACTAACAATCCCGTATTACACTCTTGATCTAAGCATATAGATGTCCGACATCATTTTATAAGGGATCATATTAAGAAGGGTAATGTAAAAATCAACTTCATAGGAACGGATTCACAACTAGCGGATATATTCACTAAACCGTTACCGGATTCCCATTTTTCTATGCTTACGCTAGAATTAGGAATCCTAGACATTTCACAATGATTATATCACTATTTATAACCTATAAAATTTAACAAAAAAAAAAACATTACAATAGCTATACATTTTAAAAAAAAGGAAGAAAAACTAAATCTTAAACGATCAAAATATACACATTCACCAACATAAATCATGTCCAAATATTAAAAATTATTACAGAATTCTAACAAGAGAGTACTTAAAATGTCTCATAAAAGAAGTTCACAAAATTAAGGAGGGATCTGGGCTGGGAAGCTATCGGATGGCGACAGTAGGATGTCGGATGGAGATAGCTCCCAGAAGTCTTTTTCAATCCGAATCCTCCTCATTTCGACTTCCTTCTCCACCACTCTCTGGAAGATCATAATCTGATCTCCTTATCACTGTCTTCTTCCGTCGAGCCTGACTAACCGATTGGCGTTGCGGCTCCTCCTCCGTCTGCACTTCCTATTCTGAGGCTTCAGCAGGCGTAGGCTTTAATTTAAGTCCCTTCACAAGGAACTTCATAAACTTCTGCATTCGCGTCCGATCCTTCTTCACCTCTACTTTGTGTTCTTCAAAAGACCTTCTATGCTCTTGAAAATCTTCAATGTGTCTATCCAATTTTGTTTGGAAAGAGTCGAGTGCCTCCCGCATAGATCCTCTACATGAAATAGGAGGCTCTCTCATTTCCGTAGTAGGCGGCTTCCGTTGATTTTTCTTACTCTTTATACCCGTCGTTTAATATATATCCGGGACACAATCTCCAACATAAATGCTTTGATCTATCCATATATATTTCTTGAATAGAATATGCTGGATAATCGCACCCAACGGGAGGGTGTGTGCCTTTTTCCACTCAGGACTCTTGAGGCGGAATGTATAACGAATCATAGACAAAAGAAGATCAACCACATCAAATAATTCGTTCTCCACTATATAATAAGTCACAAGACTAAGTTGAGCCGTAATACTATGGGTATCACCGGACTTCAACATAATTGTGTGCCTTAGTATATCTTGAACAAGACGAGCATCGTCTGTCAATGTCATCATAGTGGTTATAAGGTTCTTTATAGAATTTCCATGCAAAGACATGTTCATTAGGGTCCAATCTCTCTCTAGTCTATAATTCTCCACTATGTCCAAAACATTCTCACTTTCCATTATTCCAAATTCACTTCTTAAATCAATGGGAGTGATCTCCACATATTGGCCTTGAATTTTGGATCTAACTCCTCCATTCAAATCCGTATATGAAGGGTCCTCAAGATGATTATAAAATTCTCGTACTAAATAGGAGGAGAAGATATCTTGGATAATGACCGAAAGTATACCTGCCTCAGCAAGCATATAATAGACACGTTCATGTCGGGGGAGATCAAATTCCACAACTTTTGAAATTTCGATTTGGGCTTTCTCTATGCCCGGATAACTTTGATAAGACGAGTGAGCGTCTCCTGACTCACTCCTTTGCGATCTCCAACTGGATGACATATATGCATGAGAGATAAGAAAAATTAAAACAAAAAAAATGGACCTGTCGGATATCCGATACCTCTCTGTCGGATATCCGATAGCTATAAATTATGCCTCCGAAAAATCATTTCAAAAAAAAAAAATTTCTTACTATCACAAATTCACATATTTTTCCTTCACAAACAGAAATCACAAGATCCATCATCTATATAATTTTGACAAATCAAAACTTTCATGAAAACACTATTCATCATCTTCTTCCTATAAAAACAAAATTGAAAGTTCTAATTTTTATTAACAAGATCTAAACCTTTTTTTTAACATCAAGATCTAAAAATGACTAGATCTCTTACAACGATTCTTCACAAAAACTCAATGAACACAAAGAGGAATATCAAAATCAAGATCTACATTTTTTCTCCACAAAAAACTCCATGAAAACCAAGATCTAAAATGTCTAGATCTACATTTTTTCCTTCACAAAACTCAATGAAAACCAAGAGGAATATCAAAATCACAAAACTATTTGAGAAATTCTAAACAAAACTTAAAAAATCCAAATTTCTCACCTTAGATCTGAAGTTTTTCGGCGACCTGGAGCTCTGGATCCCCGAAAATTTCCTAAAACTGAAGTGAGGTGTCGGTGGAATGACAAAACGCGTCTTTTTATCTTTTTAGAGGTGTCGGATGGCGACATCTAGCTGTCGGAAATCCGACAGCTCCCAAAAATTGACCTCTCTTCTCTAGCTATTTTCATTCCCTGTTTCTCTAAATGTTCATATGAGAATTTTATAATATTGCATAAATGATTTTTCATGTGTTATCTTTCGTACAAATAGCTTAACACTTAATTATGATGTTCAATCTTAAGTTATCATTGTAATGACACATTCATATAGGAATTACGAATTGTTTTCGCATGCCTTCTAAGTATAAGAAATCTTTTATCTATGACAATGAGCAATCACAAACACTTTGCCATTACATATTAATAAAATTTCTTTTATACATACATCATGATTGCTCGAACATAACAAAATACATTTCATAAATGCTACCTTCAACTTAGCTACTTTGCACTTATTCAAATTATACCATTTTTTTGCATGCAAGTGAATTCGGAGATCCTTTACATATATGAATATTCAAAAAAAAGGGAGGCAAATTCAAATGCAAAACATACATTTTGCCAAAAAAAATTGCAAGAAATAATAAAAAATTTGAAAAGGATCCTCCACCAAGCACTACTTAGCCTCCTGATAAGTCTTAATGAACATTGTGAGGTTAAGCACCTTGGAAAGAATTGTAAAGTGACTTGTTATGCAAAAACAAAATTGTCCTTTTATTTATACTTGCAAAGTTTCTATAAGTTTGGCTTTATGTATATTTATGTTATGTTTAACAATTCCATGATTATGTATATTATAAATATATTCATATGTATTCTTTCTCAAAGTATCACTACCACACTTCTTTGTTATTTATAAAATTTCTTCTTATGAGAATTGGACCGAAATAATTCAATATTCTACATTCTCATATGTCTTTCTCTGATAATTGAAATTGAATCTCCTAATGGTTGAGTATTTTTGCTTCTATACATTATAACACATTACTAGAATGCTTAGCCTAATCTCTAAGGTTTCCTATCTCGATATCCTATCACTTACAAAGCTTCCGCTAGTGTACTCCAACTTTCCCTATACTCTTTCTTATTTTTCTTCCATATCTCTATGATATTATTTCCTCGTCTATATTCATTACTTTTGATAATATCAAAGGGGGAGAAGATAATAAGAAATCATAAGAAATGACTTAAATCAATCACTTAAATTACTTCATTACTACACGGAGCATGCATGTAGGGGGAGTTTATATGTCGGGGGATAATGTTTTTAGAAGGAGCTAATATTAAGGGGGAGATCATATTAAGGGGGAGATCATGGAGATCATATGTTCACACTTGTAGACACATAATATACTTTTCAATATCTCTATAGGATTTATTTGATTTCTTTTTATAAGGATTTGTTATTATCAAAATGGGGAGATTGTTGGAGCATGCATTCCGCACTCGTCCGATTTGAGAATAACAAATCCCGAATGTATTTGATCCTATTTTTGATTAATGGTGTGCAGATAACAGGTGCAAGTATAACATGTTTGCAATTGGAGCAAAATACCGATTTTCCAGAAATTGGAGCTATCGGATTTCCGACAGCTAGCTAACAGATTTCAGATAGCGCACGATTTCTTCCCAGCGGTTGAGAGCTAACGGATTTCTGACAGCGCACGATTTCTTCCCAGCGGTTTAGAGCTATCGGATTTCCGACAGCAGTAACGGATTTCCGACAGTGCACGATCTTCCAGTAATACTACGACGTGCAGTGGTTACGGCAAGCTAACGGATATCCGATAGAGCTATCGGATATCTGACAGCCCACGCCTCAACCACGACCTCCACTTCGCGCAGAAACTTCAAATTAGTGGGACACGTGGCAGCCTATAGAGATATCGGATTCTGGCGATACCTAGCTAACGGACGGCGACAGCTCTTTTTTTGTTAAAAGGGTTTAGAACTTCGTGGATTTCATGCTTTCAGACCTTCAAGCCTTCTTCCAGAGTGTTATCGTCCAGAGAGCTCCAGAGAACGAAAATCCTCATCCTTGAAGAAGAAAAGAGAGAGCGAAGCTGAAGATTGTACACGCGTTCTAAGGAGATTTTCTCAAGGATTCTTCGCTGCTTCGGTCCAGAAATTTTAAAGGGGGTTTTTATTTCGTATTTCATTTATATTTGCATTCTTCTTGTAATCGTTGTAGAAATCGTCGTCTTGCGTGCGACGTCTAAGTCTGTGTGAGGCTTATGGGAAATCATCACCTTATGTGTGGTGTTAGATCCTTGTGTGGTCAAGGGTAAATCATTGTCTTGTGTGCGGTGTCTAGTCCTTGTGTGGCTTGGGAGAAAATCGTCGCCGTGTGTGCTGCGTCTAGATCAAGATTTGATTTACGGGGAGGCTAGTGTCTATATCTGGGAGATATAGGCTATAGCCAACCGGTCCTTAGGAGAAGGACCGGTGAAAAGAGACAAGAGATTTTATTATTTGTAAGCCTTTGATTCCAAGCTTTATTGGAATCATTTCTACTCATTATCTTTGATAAAATAAAATCTTATTTTTAAATTCAATTATTTAGTCTCTATATTCATATATTGTTTCTTTTTTACAAAAATTATCAAAGGTTTAAATTGCCCTTATTCACCACCCCCCCCCCCCTCTAAGTGCGCCACAAGATCCAACATTTAGGTGTTCTTGGACTGTGCAGCGGACTCAGTTGATCAGGCGGTCTTAAGAGACCAGGCGGTCTTGAGTGCGGACTGCAGCAGGAAGTGGCTTCTTTGTCAAGTGTTTGCAGCAGTTGAATAAAGCAGCAGGTCGAGCGGTCTGTAGTTGCTGCTGACAGGTGCAGTATGCTCTGATCGTGCGGTCTGGCGATCTCAGTTTGTAGGGTCGTCGGCAGCTTGTAGTTTTGTGTTTTGTGCTTCTCTCCTCTGTGATTCTTATGAATCATGTCTCGCCATATATACCTCGAATTGTAAAGAGATAGTTAATGCCAAAGCACTATTCGGTCTTCCCATTGTCATTGTGTTGCTACACTTGTGGAAAGTTTGTGAAGTGTTCCACATTTTACTTCAACTCCGGACCTCAATTTTTTTAATATATATATATATGTTGTGTGTGTTACCAGGTTTACTTCTTGTAGAAGACCACCCTGCTAAAGCATTGTTCGATACCAGAGCCATACATTCCTTCATTTCCCAGGATTTCATTGCAACCAAAGGGAACACCGTCCGATCGTCATGAATGTCAATACGAATCCGACTCCCGGACGGGTCGGACATGACATCCACGAAAAAGTGCTCATTCCAGGCTATGCTAGGAGGCATGGAGTTCAGAATCTTTGCAACTATTCTAGTAATAACCAGGGTTGACATCATCCTGGGGATTGATTGCCTGGCCGAACAAATGGCCCAAATAGATTGCTCAACTAGAGAAGTAAACCCTTAGAACCCAAATGGACATTCTGTCACCTTAGCAAGGTATACCGTCCATCACTCGCATAATTCTAATGTCTGCACAAACTGGCAAATCAATCTGATAAAAGGATGAAATATACCTAATCTACTTCGAAATGGAGGACAAGACTCAAGATCTCACCAAGGTAGTTGTAGCCCGAGACTTTCTAGATGTTTTCCTGAACCCCTCCCAGGGTTACCCCCGCAATGAGAAGTAGACTTCCAGATCGATCTTGCACATGGAGCTCGACTAGTATCCCGGGCACCTTACCGAATGGCCCCAAAGGAGCTGGCTGAACTCAAGATACAACTGCAAGAATTAATCGATGCAAGTTTTGTCCGTCCAAGTACCTCACACTGGGGAGCCCATGTGCTTTTCGTCAAGAAGAAGGTCGGGTCACTGCGTCTATGCATCGATTATAGGGAACTAAATAAACTTACCATCTGAAATACCTACCCCCTACGAAGGATAGATGAATTATTCGATCAGTTGCAAGGTGCGTCCTTATTTTCCAAAATGGATCTAAGGTCTGGGTACTACCAACTTCATATACGAGAGAAGGACATCGCCAGAACAGCCTTTAGCTCCCGCTATGGGATTTACGAGTTTATGGTGATGCCTTTTGGGCTGACCAAGGCCCCGTCCGCTTTCATGACATTAATTAATAAAGTGTTTGAGCCATTTCTGGACCATTTCGTAATCGTCTTCATAGACCATATACTAATCTACTCGAGAAACAAGGCAGACCACTCCAGGCATCTTCAAATGGTACTACTCAAGCTAAGAGAACACTCACTCTTCGCAAAATTCAGCAAGTGCGAGTTTTGGATGGAGGAAATCGGGTTCCTAGGACACACAATCAATAAGAACGGGGTAGCAGTAGATCAGGCCAAAGTACAGGCAGTACGGAACTGCCCGCCACTTAAGTCAGCAATAGATATCAGAAGCTTTCTTTGTCTTGCCTAATACTACAATATGTTCGTAGAAGGATTCTCAAGGATCGCCTTACCCCTCACTATCCACACCAAAAAGGATACGGTGTACCGATGTACACCCGAGTGCGAAGCAACATTCATCGAATTAAAGAACCGCTTAACCTCTGCTCCAATTCTTACACTCCCCTCAGGCACCGAGGGCTTTCAAATCTACACAAACGCATCTCTGATAGGGTTGGGAGCCATACTAATGCAGCATGGCAGGGTAGTCGCCTATGCATCACATCAGTTGAAGCCTCATGAGCTTAACTACGCAACCCATGACTTGGAATTGGGTGATATGGTTTTTGCGGTAAAAATTTGGAGGCATTACCTATACGGAGTAAGATGCGAGATCCTCTCCGACTACAAAAGCCTCAAATATATTTTCACCTAGAAGGAGTTGAATCTATGACAACGCCGTTGGTTAGAATTACTATGCGATTACGACTTCGCCATCCAATACCACCCCCAGCAAGGCCTACAAGGTTGCAGATTACTTAAGTGGTCAATCCCTAGTGTTCGCAAACTAGCTAGAGTTGATACCCAGAGAGTTGATCAAATCTTTGGCATACTTAGGCATCACTCTTTTCACCTGCAGGGATCCTATGGAATACCAAACTCAGTTATATTGGATGGAGATGCAATGTGATATTAGGGATAGAATACAAGAGGCTCAAAAGGTCGACCCAGAAGCGGCCCCAATCATCCAAGCCCTGTAGAACGGCACTCAAGAAGACTACAACTTTTATGATGGTATTCTACAGTACAAGAACCATGTATTCATTCCCTCCACCGAAGGGATCCGAGAAGAGATACTTTGCGAAGCACACTAGTCGAGATATTTTATCCACCCAGGAGTGGTAAGAATGTATACAGATTTATGAAGGACACTGTACTGGCTGGATATGAAAAGGGACCTTACCAATTATGTGGCATACTGCCAGACCTGTCAGATGGTCAAGGTAGAATGTCGCAGTCCAGGATGCTTACTGCAGCCTCTGCCAATACCAGAATGGAAGTTTGACGATATCTCTATGGATTTTTTCCAGGGCCTGCCCCGATCTCGTGTAGGGAATGAGTATATATGGGTCATGGTGGATCGCCTTACCAAGGTAGCTCGTTTCATCCTAAACAGACAAAGTGATGGTGTTGATGTTCTAGCCAAGCTTTTTATAGAACAGGTAGTCTGATTCCATGGAGTACCCAAGTCCTTCGTGTCCGACCGCGACGGATGCTTCACTTCGACGGAATGGAGAAATGTACAAGCTTATCAGGGGACCAAGTTAGCCTTCAACACCGCTTTCCACGCCCAAACATATGAGAAAATAGAAAGGATGAATTAGACGATGGAAGACCTCCTCTGACTATGCATAGTAGAATAAAGCGAACCTTTGGAACAGGTGCTACCCTTGGTGGAATTTTCCTATAACTATAGCTTCCAGGCAAGTATGAAGATGGCACCATACGAGGCTCTATATGAAAGATGTGGCCCAGAAGATTTGGGGGTCTCATACATAGATGACACCACGACAGCAATAAGGTTAATCTGAGATCGAATGATAGAAGCACAGAGCCGCCATGCAAAAGTATTATGATGCACGTCATCGACCGGTAGAGTTCAACGAAAGAGATATGGTATTCCTAAAAATAAAACCTATGCACGGAATCTCCCGGGTAAAGAAACAGAAAAGCTGGATCCTCGTTGTTTGGGGCCGTAACAAATTGTAGAACGAATTGTCCATGTTGCCTACCGATTAGCCTTGCCCGCTGAATTGGGAAACCTTCACGACGTGTTTCACATTTCATCATTATGACGCAGTTCTCTGACAACCGGATCGATCCATCCATTCAGCTTTTTATAATCTGATCGATCCATTCAGCTTGAACCAGTAAGGATAGTGGACTCTAAGGTCAAGAACCTACGAAACAAAACCATCACGATGGTCAGGATCTTATGGTCAAAGCTGTGGACGCGAAGAGTTTACATGGGAACCAAAAACTCTTATTCGAGAAAGATACCCGACACTCTTATCTCAGGTACGTCACATACCCTCCCCACCTTAAATAATTTTCGGGGACGAAAATCATTTTATTTTTATTGGATTGTAACAACCCGACTTTTATTGGATCACCAGGCCCTAGTGGACCCAGTAAAAGTAACGCAACGGATAGAAAGTAACCCAACTTTCGAATATGGTGCTAGGGGAACCCTGATTTGAGCTCTGTCAGTTCAGTTACACTCGTATAATCAACACAAGCAAAACGGAACTCATTCCATTCCAATCCGAGGTCGTTTAGTGAAAACGACCGTTTTAAGTATCGTAGCACATCACACGTACACCATTATAGAATAGTGACCATACGAACCCCGAATTGACTTTTGTCAGTTCCGTTAGACTCGTATAATCAATATAAGTACAATAAAACTCGTTCCATTCCAATTTAAGGTCGTTTATAGAAAACAACCATTTTGACTATCGTAGTGCATCACAACAACGTCGTTGTGGTACAGTGACCATACATACTCCAAATTGACTTCCGTCAGTTCTGTTTAACTTGTATAATCAATACGAGTGCAATGGAACTCTTTCCATTCCAATTTGAGGTCGTTTAGGGAAAACGACCATTTTGAGTATCGTAGTGCGTTACAACAACATTGTTGGGGTACAGTGACCATACGTACTCCAAATTGACTTCCATCAGTTCTGTTAGACTACTATAATCAATACGAGTGCAATGGAACTCATTCCATTCTAATTCGAGGTCGTTTAGGGAAAACAACCATTTTTAGTATCATAGTGAGTCACAACAACATCGTTGGGGTACAGTAACCATACAGTACTCCAAATTGACTTTCGTCAGTTCCGTTAGACTCGTATATTAAATATGAGTGCAATGGAACTCATTCTATTCCAATCCGATGTCGTTTAGAGAAAATGACCATTTTGAGTATCGTAGTGCGTCCCAACAAGGTGGTTGGGGTACAGTGACCATACGCACTCTGAATTGACTTTTGTCAGTTCCGTTAGGCTCATACTGTCAATACGAACGCAACAAGACTCGTTGCGTTCCAATCAGAGGTCGTATGAGAAATATGTCCATTTTAGGTTTTGTAGACCGCCACGACACAATTTTAAAATATTAAGCGAATGAACTCGTAATCGTTCTCATTCAGTCTCAGTTGACTCCTAAAGTTAAAACAAGACCCACAAAGTTCATTGTGACCAATTATGATGTTGGAAAGTCAACCCATGGTCAAATCAAGCTTTGTGTCACACCGAAAAGCGTGCGCGCAACCATATTAATTTAACACCCCAACATTGGTCATCCACCTAACGAGTTGGACCCACTTGGACATTGATCAACATGAGGAGCCCAACCTAGGGTTGACTTTAATCAAACACCCCCAAATCCTTATTTTTTAGATTTTCTCCAAATAGGAACCTCACCCCCCCCCCCCCCCCCACCTCCCAAGGGGTGCTTCCCCTATTCCCAATCATGGCCAGCTGGACTTGAGGAAGTGGATGGAGGGGAAAGAAATATTTTCCCCCACACCTGCTCCCTTTAGTCCCACATTGGGAGAAAAAGAAGGGATGCCCCATCCCTGCCAATAAAGGCACCAAACCCCTCCCCTGTTGAAGCTCACTCTCCCAGCCACCCTCCTCACCCTGCCAGCACCACCCGAGCAATGCCGCAAGCTCCGCCTCCTTTTCTTATCCCCCCCCCCCCTCTACTAAGTGTTTCCGGAAGTGGCCGGCGGCATCAGGCCGCCGGACCACCACCGTAGACAATCCCAACACCCGGTGAGCCGGACGAGGGCAGTAGATTTGGCCACTAAGGAGGGATGGGCGGTGCGGCACCGACAAAAATGGTGCAGGCTGCGCCACCCTCCCTCAGAGTGGGGATTAATACCGAAGGTGGCCATCCAGAAAAGATACCTGCAGGGGTTAGCTCAGCAAAAACAAAAGCAAATAGAAAACTGAAAAAAAAATACGATTAACTAAACATGATTAGATGAAATAAAAATGCAGAAAAGAAAGATAACTACTGGGGTTATTGTCATCCCAGCACGACTTATTCAAAAACTAAAGGTTCTAGCTAATGGGCGTATGAAAAAGGAAATGAACAGGTAACTATTCTAATACGCGTGTCGGTAGCGGGTACCGATACGGCGACAGAACAGTTACTCCTCTACCCAAATAATAATACCTACATAACGTAGGTAGAGGAAATAGAAAGCAAGAAGAGGAGGAGATATCCTCACTCAACTCACCAACCACATCCTTGCCTAGCAAGGTACCGTCTTCAGGGAGGCGGCAGGAGGAGAAGGCAAGGAATGAGGCTTCCTCTATGGAGGAGGGATCAACCTCCTCACATGAAAGGATACACTCATCATTGACTTGAGCAGAATGCTCCAAGTCCTCCTGGGGTACCAGTGAAGACTCAACCTGCACAAGCTCAGATGAAGGAAGGGGATCAAGAAATAAAGAAGACGAAGAACATAAATAAACATCAATCGGGGGAGTGATCCCAGACTCACTCCCATCAGGTTGGGGAAGTAAAATAATGTTTGCATTGTCATCAATGCTACAAGATTCAGCGGGATCAACGGTGGCCAGGCTTAGGATTTGGACTTCCTCCACCGGTGCTGAGGAAAACTCCTCTTCACCTAGAAGGTTGTCCTCCTTCATAGGAATAGGCACAACACTCAGATCAGCCACCTCATCCTGCAACACATCATCAATAATGTCGTCGAAGATGAGTATAGTATGCACAACAGGGGGAGTAGTAGTGCTCGGATAAAAGTCGAGCACCGATTCCTCACAAAGAATCGAATCCACTAGAAGTGGTGGATGCACATGGAGAATAGGCTCAGCAATGTCGGTGCATAGATCAGCCGCACATCCGGTGACCGTGTCCATTCCATACCCTTCAAGATGTGAAGGTGACAAAGACACATAACTGGATGTTGAAGGTGTGCCGCCAGAGTTAGGAGTTGGGACGATCCGGATATCCGGCTCGTCATCCTCGTCCAATTGGCGAAGATACTCGGCACAGTCCTTCAAGACATGATCAGTGCTCCGACAAAACCGGCACTGCCTTGCGGGCTTATTTGGCACAGCGGGGGCTGAAGCCGAAAAGAAGTATGACGTTAAAGGCTCAGCAGAGTAGCCATAAGACTTACGCGCACCATATGGAGTACCAGACGAAGTCGGTGCTCCATATGCTGGGCTATAAGAATTATGCCTACTATTCTCCGTAGGGCATTCATCACTAGAGTGGGAGGTATCTCTACACCAATGGCAACGGATATTGAGATGTGCCCACATAGTGTGAAGATAAAACGATTCAAAAAGAAAAACACTATTGTGCGAAATACCACACCTAACAATAATTACTAAAGCAACCTAAATAAAACAGGAAGATGGAATAAAAAGAAATAAAACAAAGAAATGCAATTTACAAATGGAAGGGTTTCTCTCTAGGGTTCTCCCTCTCCAGAAAACTCACACGACTGTGTTCCCCGGCAACGGCGCCAAAAACTTGATGGCGCAAATCTCGCACACCGCTATAGGCGGTAGCTCGACTGCGGCACGAAACAGGCAGTGTATCGATCGTTCAAGTAATATAAAATGGGAATGAATCCCCAAGTATCGATCTCAAAGGAACATAGTAAGGTGGAGTTTATTATCGAGGAAGGACTTGAGATCGAAGTCCTTGGTCGGGGTTACAATGGATGGTTGGTTTGGTTTGCGAATAATAAAATAAAATATTACAACTACTCCTATGCAATGCCGCTATGCAATGCTTCGCTTGGCAGGATGGAAAACTACTTAGGCCTTGAACGCACTACTTCATTGGGCGGATGGGCGAGTAGGCAGATGGAATCAAACTATGCAGGCCTTGAGCGCGCTGCTTCGTAGGGCGAGTGGATTACACGGGCCGCTATGCCACGCTTCGCTAGGCGGATGGACGAGTAGGCTAACGGAGTGAGGGTCGCAAGCACCTCTTCGACAAGCACGCAACTAGCAATTGCTAGTGCGGCACCGAATACGATGGTGGAATGGAAATTAGATGGGGGCGCACCTCAATAAGCACATATGAACTAAATGATTCCAAATAAATGAAATAAGCATTAAGCAATATTGTTCATAGCACACATCATCAAAATATAGAGGAAACTAGTTTATACAATCAACAACATAAGGAAGGAAAAAGAGAGTAAAGGAGTCGACCACATCCGAAGCCTTGCCGAAGATTCACGGTTGGAATCGCTGGGTTGTCAATCCGCGTCCAAGCTCGGTCTTCAACTACGTCCGAGGTAGAGGAGGGCTGTCACTTCCTCCCAATGGCTCGTCTTCTTAGTGTCACGATCCAATCTCCTCCGATACACGATCTCCTTGCTCGATGTTGGCGAATCTTTGGGCTAGAAACCTCTCCTTGGAGCTCAAGGATGATGGAGGAGGCCTAGGGGGGTGGAGAACCTGCGGAAGGGGCGAAAACGGCGGACTGGACGGAAGAAATGCGGAAGATCCGACCTAATTCGCGAGCAGGTCAATATATAGGCGCTAGAATAAACAGTGCGCACGGTCATTGGCGCACGACCAGTGGTCGTGCGCACTAGCATCCTGTGATCGTGCGCCTGCCTGGGCGGAGCCTGCAAGGTAAGAAAATTATAAAATACAATGTTCCGCACGACCAGTGGTCGTGCGCGCTATCGTTAGTGGTCGTGCGATAAGGAAGACAGAACTCAGATTTTTGGGGTTGAGTGCGCACGATCAGTGGCGCATGACCAGTGGTCGTGCGCAATAGAACCAGTGATCGTGCGCAGTGTTCCTGTACAGAATTGTATCGGGAATACCTGCTCGACTCTTGTTCCTACAGAAATGCTAATCAGGCCACTGAAAGTGGCACTCAACAGTACGATAAGGCTAACATAGAAGAATAAACATAAAAATCCACCAAAATAGGCCAAGAAGTCACCTAGCATGGAATGATAATTATGAGCTAAAACAAGGCTAAAGTGCAGCGGAAAGACTAGAAACACGGCCTAGATGAGTCCATATATGTGTATATAATCGGGACGCATCACTCCCACTACGGGCTTTACGAGTTTATGGTGATTCCTTTTGGGCTGACCAACGCCCAGTCCGCTTTCATCACATTAGTGAATAAAGTGTTTGAGCCATTTCTGGACCATTTCGTAATCATCTTCATAGACGATATACTCATCTACTTGAGAAACAAGGTAGACCACTCTAGGCATCTTCAAATGGTACTACTCAAGCTAAGAGAACACTCACTCTTCGCAAAATTCAGCAAGCGTGAGTTTTGGTTAGAGGAAGTCGGGTTCCTAGGACACACAATCAATAAGAACGGGGCAGTGGTAAATCAGGCCAAAGTACATGTAGTACGAAACTGGCCACCGCTTAAGTCAGCAGCAGATATTAGAAGCTTCCTTGGTCTCGCCAGATACTACCGTAAGTTCATAGAAGGACTCTAAGGGATCGCCTTACCCCTCACTATCCACACCAAAAAGGATATGGTGTTCCGATGGACACCCGAGTGCGAAGCAGCGTTCGTCGAATTAAAGAACCGCTTAACCTCTGCTCCAATTCATACACTCTCCTTAGGCACCGAGGGCTTTCAAATCTACACATACTGTTGGGAAAATGATTTATCTTAACCCCTGAAAATGAGTTGAATATGAATTCTAAGAAAGATAAATCAAGGTTAAATAAATTTGAGTCGAATAGTATTCGACGCAACGTCGAAGTGGTGTCGACGTTCCTTTCAGAATGAGTCGAAGTAACTTTAAGAAGAATTCGACGTATCTTATGTCGACATAGCTTTGACTTCTAGTCGACGCATCTTGAGAAGTCGACGCACCTTATTCGACGCACCTTCCTTATTCTTCTCTCGACGTCCAGCCAGGACGAATTCGACGCTTACGTCGAATAGTAATCGACGCACGTCGATTTCTATGTTCAATTCAAAAATTGCCAGATCTCTTTCCTTCTTTTATAGATCTGATTTATATGGAATCAATTTATACTTTATAGCCATTCGGAATTATTCTTTTCCTCTAATAGATTCTTGGCTAATTTGATTAAATCCATTATGGACATTATTTGAAATCAGAATGAATTCTTTCCTTCTATAGATATAATAGTTATGGAAATATTTCTCTCTTTCTAATACTCTGTCTACTAATTGATTTCTCTCCTATAGTGTTATCTTAATACACAGAGCTATAAATAAGGAGAAGGTCGACAGAGAATGACAACAACAAGTGATCCACCATATACATATTGATAGAGAGGAAAATCTCCCAAGTGAAAAAGAGAGAGAATTGAGAAATAGTCCTGCAGCAACCATCAAGCTTCCATCTTCTCCTGCTTCTGAAGCCATTCTGCTGCAAACTCTGATAGCTCTCACCAAAAGAGAGAAAAACTACAAATCTCTTTCTCACTATAGAAGAGATTTCATTCACTACTTCTTGTGCTTCCAATCTTCTTGCTAGGAAGAAGATTCCTTCTTATCTTTATATTATTTCTCTTTCTTCTTTACATTCATTTCACTCTCAAATACTGTAAAAGAGTTTTTAAAATCTCTCTTCAAAAAATTCAGTTGTACTGGTTCTAAGAGTCACTTTTTCAAAAGACTCAGTTGGTTCTAAGAGTCTCCTTATCAAAAGACTCAGGGTGGTTCTAAGAGTCTCCTTATCAAAAGACTCAGAGCAAGATAGTGAATTCATACCAAAGGGGGTAGAAGAGTGGACTACCCAAAGTTTGGGGAACCACTATATTTCCTTGTGTTGTGTTGTGGTTTCTTTTCTTGCATTTACTTTCTTTCCTTGCTTAATTCTTGTTGGGGTGTGGGAAGCCTTAATCTGTGATTACTACACACACATATATATATATATATATATATATATATATATATAATTGCACAAAATATTTTAAATCTCTATTCACCCCCCTCTAGAGAATTCTAGTGAGGTTCACTGTGCACCTTCAATTGGTATTAGAGGGAGGTTGATTTAAAAAGGATAACTCCTAGATCAAAAAGATCATACCTCTCTTATTTATATATATATATTTCTAAAAATTATTTTTCACATGGCACAAATCAAAGATTATGCTTCCACCAGACCACCAATGTGCAATCTTGAAAAGTTTGCAGTTTGGAAAACAAGAATTAGGATTTATATGAATTCTATTGATGAATAATTATTTAATGTTATCTTGACAGGTCCTCCCAAGCCTTATAGAAAAGACTCAAGTGGTAAAGTGACTCAAACACTTGTCCCAAAGGCTGAGTGGACAGTTGAAGAGAAGAAGGCAGGAACATGTGATGCAAAAGCTGTAAATATTCTGGTCTCAACCCTCTCTGATGAGATCTTTCAAAGGGTTGTTGATTGTGAATCAGCCAAAGAAATTTGGGAGGCTCTCATAAAGATGGTAGAAGGAAGTGCTGATGAAAGGAAAGATAGGAAGGCTCTATTGATCTCTCAATATGAGAACTTCCAAAAGAAGAATGAAGAAAGCATCTCTGAGATGTATGACAGATTCAGTCTGATCATCAATCAACTAAGGGACTTGGATAGAGAAATCTCTCTCAGAGAGATCAATGACAAATTGCTGATGAGTCTCCCAAGTTCATGGGACTCAAGGATATGGGCAATAAGAGACACAAGAGGACAAAGGGAAATTTCAACAGATGCTCTCTTAGGAAAACTCAGATCCTATGAGCAACTGCTGAAAACCAGAGAAGAAAAGAGAAAACACTCCAACTTCTTCAAAAGACAGGAACATTGCATTAAAAGCAACAGAAGAAGGAAGCTCTGTCACTGAAGAAGAACTATTCAGTTTCCTGGCCAGAAAATTCAAGAAATGGGTCAGGATAGATGGATCAAGAAGGAGAGAGTCAAAACAAGGTATGACAAAACTCCTACTAAAGAAATTTGCAGGAAACCTGGACATATTGCCCCAGAATGTCCAGAAAATGCTGAGATAAAGAAAGATCTGAAAAAGAAAGATCACAAGAAAAAGGGGAAGAAGAAAGAAAGAGGCTTTATTGCAGAAGCCTGGAGTGAAACAGACTCTGAGGACAGCTCCTCTTCTAAGAGTGACAATGAAGAGCCTAAGCAAGAAGACCTATGCTTAATGGCACTTGAAGGCTCAAAGAAAGATGATGGTGCTAAATCGTGAAGTGAGACAGGATCAGAAGAAAGCATATCTTCTGAAGATGAAAGAGAAAATAACCTTATTCTCATAGAGGAATCTGAGGATAAGGATGAGGTAAGCATTTTTGATGAAATAGATTTTCAAAGTGATAATTTCAGAAATGATTTTATGGGAATGTGTCTAGATCAACTAAAAGCTAAACAAGAAATTAAGGATCTAAAAGAACAAATTAATATGGCTAAAAACCAGAGAAATAGAGAAGTTAAATGCTCTAAAAATTATGAATTAAGGGCTAACATCATAGAAAAGGAGGTAGAAAGGGCTAGAATAGAAAACCAGCTCCTTAAGGATAAGGTATCCCAGGCAAAAGCTTTTGAAGAATCAATAAAAATGAGAAGCCAAACTCTCAAGGAAATCACTGAACAACAAACAAGGAGACATAAAAATCTTGGTCTAGAGGCTGATCCCTCAACCAGCCAAATTCCATCCAACAAACCTGCTTGGATGATCCCTGTAAAATTCACCAAACCTATCAAATCAAACCAAGAAAAAGACTCACTAAATAAGGAAGAAGACTCCCTCAAGGAAATAAAACAATTTGATGAATCATCATATTATTCAGCTGATGACTCTCAAACTTCATATGAAGAAGCAACTAAGCCAAAAGAAACAATACATAAAAGAGCCAAATCAGAAAAAGGGAAAAAGAAAATTTATGAAGATACAGATGCGTCGACTTCATATCAACATATGTATGATAGTGCGTCGAATTCTACTCGACGCAATCTCTCAGACGCCTCGACCTTAACTCGACGCTTGAATAAAAGTACGTCGACATCAAATCGACGCAACTTTGTCCATGCATCGATACCAGATCAACGCAATCTGGAGAAAGCGCCGAATATAAATCAACGCAACTATCAACATACGTCGAATAGATATCGACGCATAAAAACTCAGAGCAACTTAAATGCGTATCCTCCAAAAATCTTCCATCTTAACCCATATTCAGGACCCATTCATCCTAATCATGATTTCTATCCTAACCAAACTTTCTATCCTAACCAAAATTCCCATCTAAATCAAACTTACTATCCTAATCAACACTTCTATCCCTCTCTAAACTCAAATTCTCACAATACTAAGATAATCAAGTGCTACATATTTAACAAAACTGGCCACCTTGCTAAACAATGTTGGCACAATCAATCAAACTATCTGTGAAAATTAGTCCAAGACTAACTTAGAAACCTTTAGGATTAGGAAGAGATAAAAAGAAATAAACACCTAGAATTTTTCAGGAAAATTAAAAGTCACGTCGACTTCTAATCGACGCACCGTCGATGACTCAACTCAATAAGTGAAATCGACGAATGAGTCGACTATAATCGATGCATACGTCGATACGAAACCCTAGCATCTTAACGCGGGCTGTATCGACGCTTACGTCGAATTCCACTCCACGTAACGTCGATTTCATGAAAACGAGCGGCAATACTAAAATATTTTCTGTCACATCCACTGAAGTACCGAATAAGCCTCGAATAGTGTTGCATTTCGACGTTTCACCTGACTTAAAAAGACTTCTTCAGTTAGAAACCTTCACTACTCTGCATCCTTCATCCTTTCTGCTCCTCAGTCCAGCCGATTTCTTCCTCTCTCTCTCTCACTGACCTAAAATGGCTCCCAAGACCAACTCTGGCTTCGACATTGACCTTGAATCTTTCCAAGCCGCCGCAGAAAACTACAAGAGCATCATTGCTCTGTTCACTGAAGCTGGACTAGATAAGCTCATCTCCACAAGATGCAAGCTCCTGGAAACAGAGCTCACAGAGCTGATGACTCATGTTCAGATATCTGAACAAGGAGAAATCCAAGGAACAATCCATGAGACACCTGTCTCAATATCTGCAGAACACATTAGGACAACCTTTGATCTTCCATCAAGTACACCCTAATATTATCTTTGTTCAAAGCAAATAGGGAATGAAAATCAGCTTCTAAAGAATAACTAAATAAGTCTTCATCACTCCCTTATTAGGTGATGAATCTATAGACCTCACACCTGATGAAATCAAGCATCTGCTAACCACCATGAAGTTTTCAAAGGATAGACCAATTCATATAAAGAAAATAGACTTTTCTGAGGAGTACAGACTGCTAGCAGATATAGTAGGAAAAACCCTGCTATGCAAGACCTCAGCTCATGATGCAGTGCCCAAGCAGCAACTGAATATCATGGGGGCCCTGGTGCTGAAGAAGAAGGTGTACTGGGCCACATGCTTGCTCAAGATGATAAGCTCTAAATACTTACACAAAGAAAATGCATATATGAGGATTATGAGTCAAGTACTCTTCAACTCCTTCCCTAACCTATGTAGGTCAAAAGGAATCCATATTCCTCCAAGGAAAAGGATATCAATAGCTCTATTTTCCAAATGGACCAGGCAAATTCCTAAGCCTGGTTCCATTCCTGAAAAGACTCCATCTCATCCTAACTCTCCTGTTCATCCATCTCCTCCTCCTCCTCCTCAAAGAGACAATTCTTCTCTACCACCATCATCTACTCCACTAGTCTCTACCACTCTCACAACCCCTCCTCTACCTACCTCTTCTCAAACACCTGCTCAAACATCAGTTTCTCCATCTCTTCCTCCTCCTACTTTCTCATCCTCTCCACCTCCTTTATCAGCCATACCTCATGTATCAACTAACTTCTCTCCAGCTTCATCACCACCTCCACCACCCTCTCCTCATCACCAACCACAACATGAACCATCTGTATCCACTGAAGCTCTCCTCACTCAGTGCATTGCATCAGCAGCTCAAACATTCCAAGCAATGTTGGATGAGCACTGCTCCCAGATTCATTCATCCATCCTACACATGCACACCCAAATAGACGGGGTCAGTGCCTCTGTGCAAAGTCTGAAAACCTCTCTCTCTTCCTCTAGAGTAACCAGGTCTTTCTTAACCTCCTTGGCCAAGAAGGTCAAGAAGGGGGAGAATCTAGATGAAGAGCATCCCTCCACTCCTAAATCTCTCTCCCACAAGTCAATTGGAAATGAGAGAGTACCTGAGCTACATATTGAAGAACAAACAATAGAGGTACTCAATATAGCAAGAGAGGCTGCAAGTCAAGTGGTATTATTACAAGGGGAGACAAGCAGGTCAGAAAATGAAGCTGAAAAGGAAGATGTGGCAGATGGTGAGAAAGATAAAGAAGCTGAAACTCAGGGGGAGCTAGGTACTGTGATAGTTGAAATAGAAGCTCAGGAGCCAGGTACTGCTATGACTGAAACTGAAACTGAAAAAGAAACTGGAGAGGCAGAAGTAGAAGCAACCAAGGAAGTTCCATCCCAGGGGGAGCAAACTGATGTAACTCAGGGGGAGCTGAGTGAACTACCTGGTGCTGAGAAGGAGCAACCCCCCTCTCTTAAAACAGATGTATTCACTAGAAAATGGAAGACTCCTCCTACCCCTCCTGAATAATGCCTTAAAACAATGAATGATTTATTTATGGTTGAAAACTGATTGATCTGAACATGAAGTTTGTTTATAGGATTTCCTTTTCTAATTTCTCTTCTACTTGCTTAATATATTCCTTACCTATATAAATACTTTGCAATCCCAACCCCCGACGAGACAGCCGAGGGCAGTAGATCTGGCCACTAAGGAGGGAGGGCTGGCGCGGCACCAGCAAAAATGGTGCAGGTCGCACCACCCTCCCTCTGGGTGGGGATTAATACCGGTGGTGGCTGGATGCGGCAGGCCATCAGACTATCGCCAATGTGATTTTCGGACCCCAGGGAGCCAACCGGGGGCAACGCTGGTGGAAGGCGGCTACTGACCGGCGGTGGCAGGGGCCGACACCCTCTGCACCGCCGGGGAGAAGCAACTTTCGTCTGATCTCCATGAGGAGATCGGATGGCGGTGGGATTATTCAATCCCTCCCCTCCTCAACATGCGTGCCCCCACAGCGGATCAGCCACAGATCCATTATGGGGCCAGTGGGTTAATGCGTCGTTCGGCGCCTTCACTCTCCCTCTAGAATCTGCTATCCGCAGACCACTCTTAATGGATTTTGGCTGTAGGCTCCTAGGGAAAATCTTTGAACATGAAAAATGCTCCTTGCTATGAGGGCTAACTCCAGTAATGTTTTCGGAATTTTCTGATGAGTTTTGCTATTTTGAAAAGCCCTTGTAAGATTGATTTGGGTAAAAATAACAACTTAAGTAGTTTGGAAAATTCTTGAAATATTATGGGCTCATGATTAGGGCCTCTTGAAGACACTATCAAAGTTTGGGATTATTATAAACTGATTTGATAATTTTATTACCCTAATTAAGATTTCTCCGAACAAAATAAACCCCCCAAAAGGTGTTGAAAATGTTGAAGTGGAAGTTTGTGAAGCTTTTGGATCTAGGGCGGTCTGGGAGGAGGTCGCACGGTCTGGTGAGACCGCATGAACTGACGATCTGTTCTGTCGGTCTGGCTTGTCTTGCCTAGCTGTAGTGTCCTGGCATGACCGCTGGTATCTGTCCAAGGCTGCTGAAGGGGAGCCCGCGCGGTCTGTCTGTGACCGCATGGCGGATTGGCGTCTTCAGGTCGCGCGGTCTGGCGCTTATGACCACGTGGTGCTGGCAGCCGGTCTGGTGGTTGTGGCTGTCCGTGTTTTCTGGTAGTATTCGCGGACTAAGGCTCTTAGTCACGCGGTCTCTGTTCGCGGTCTCAGGAGGAGGCTGGTATGCGAACAGGTCTCTATTCTCGGTCTCAGGAGGAGGCCGGCATGCGAACAGGTGTTCGCGGTCTTGTGGCAAACTTACAATGTTTGTGGTCTCGGGCAAACACTGGTGGTGGGCGGCTTCTTGGCGGTCTGGTGATCTCCTTATGGAGTCGCGTTTTGACTAAGGGAGTGGCGATCTCCCGCGGTCTGGAGTGAAGTCGGCGAGCTCATCAAATGAAGCAGAAAGAACTATTGCTGATCGCGCGGGTTGACCGGTCTGGTCGCGCGGTCTGGGGGTGGTGATCCTATCTCATAGGGTGGTGACTGGATCAGGTCCCGTGCCTATAAATAGGAGCCACTATAGCAGCAAATAAGACACACCAAGTGTAAGCTGAGTTTATCCTAATTCCTGCGGTCTGTTCTTTCTGACGGGCGGTCTGCTGATTGAATTTTCTTGTGCAGCTTCTGCGGATAGTGCGGTCTACAGCGATCACCTCTTCCTCTGAAAGTGTTTGGGCAGTCTGCGGCTTGCAGTGTGGGTTGCTGGAGTTTGGGAGAATCAGTGGAGTTCGTAAGGAGGGTGCGGTCTGCTCAGCGGTGTGAGGTGGTGTTCTGTAACCGGCAGTGTTGTGCGGTTAGGTGTCTTGTAGAGATCAGCAAGGAGACCGTGCAGTATGGAGCGGTCTTAGTTATCTTCCTTCAAGTTATGTAATTTTCTCTTTGGAATTTGTGTGCTGGCGAAATCATGTCTCGCCAAGCATACCTCTCCCTGTAATGATTATTTTGCTTATCAATAAAGACTATATTTCCTTCATGTGCTTCTGGTTGTTTGGCTTGTGAACTCTAAGTTGTATGATTCCTACTCACTCCATAAAGATTCGAAAAATTTCACATGGTATCAGGGCCAGGTTGGAGTGGATAGAGCAGTGAACAACTTAGAGTAGCCATCGCCTTTGTGAAGATGGAACCAGTGGTAGAGCCATCGAAGCGAGGGGTCTTGGAATTGAGATGCTCAACTCGACCAACTTTAAGAAGTGGAGGTCTTGTATGCAGAGCTATATTCTGGGTGAGGACCTCTGGGAGGTAGTTGGAGGAGATAGCACGGAGGAAGTTTTTCTGGTTGGAGATAACCATCATGAGGTGAGGAACTAGAGGCGGATTAATGCCAAAGCAGAGTTCACCCTAAAGAGGGCAATATCACCTGATCTGTTTGATCACATCTTGGGGTGTGCATCAGCTGCGGAGATTTGGAGAGCCCTAGATGGGCTGTTTAACAAGAAGAATGTGGCAAGACTTCAATTCCTGTAGAATGAGCTGGCCAGATCGGCTCAAGGTGACCTTTCTATCTCTACGTTCTTCTTGAAGATGAAGAACTTGTGTGCCAAGATTTCAGCGCTGGATCCTGATGAGCCAATTTCTGAGGCGAAGCTGAAGAGGCACATCATCCGTGGTTTGCGGAAGGATTATGTTGCCTTTGTGACGTCGGTGCAGGGTTGGGAAAATCAGTCGTCTCTGCTGGAGCTGGAAAATCTGCTTGCTTCGTAGGAGAGTCTAGCAAGGCAGATGGCTGGGGTGTCAGTGTCTGGGGGAGATGGCGAAGTTCTTTTCACGGGAAAGAAGAAGAAGTGGGATAAGAAGAAGACCGCTGGAGGAGGCAATGGGCCTTCAACTTCTGGATAGTAGGAGAGGGTCTATGCTCCTAAGGCTGAAGGGAAGAAGAAGAAGGGGGAAGGTCCCAAGTGCTTCAGGTGCGGAAAGGTTGGTCACATCAGGAAGGATTGCCGGGTGAATCTTCAGTCGGGGCATGCTGCTGTAGGAAAGGGAGAAGCTGAAGCCAGGAAGGTTGATGGAGGTTGGGGAGGAGCCTTCTCGACTTCTGTTGGAGCTGAGGCTCCTATCAACTATCAAGAGGACTGGATCGTGGACTTGGGGTGTGGTCATCACCTCACTGGGCACGAGTCGAAGCTTTCTTCAGCGCAGCCTTATTCAGGTAATGATGCCATTATTACTGCTGATAATACCGTGCATGCTGTAGAGAAGGTGGGGGTTGTTTCCTTGGGCAGTGATAGAGGGCCACTAACCTTGAAGAGTGTTTATTATGTGCCTAGAATGAGGAAAAACCTCTTCTTTGTGACCAACGTTGTAGACGCTGGGTATCACGTTCTATTTGGCCCAACAGAAGTGAGGTTTCCTCGGAATGTGGAGGCGGTGAAGGCTGAGGTAGTTCATGTGGGGAGGAGAGCTAAAGACTTGTTCGTTTTATCGACAAGTTCTTATGTTGACAAGATGAGGACAAATGACAGTACTGTGATATGGCACAAGAGGTTGGGGCACGTAGGAATGGATAAGCTGAAAGCTATGGCGGTGAAAGGTCTAGTCAAGGGCCTGCCTAGTCTATCTTCCTACGGAGACAGTCATGTGTGCGCGAGATGTCAGTTCGGCAAGTCTCATCAATTACCGTTTGACAAGTAGCAGACTAGGAGTAGTGTGCTGTTGGAGTGCATCCACGGCGACTTGATGGGACCGACTGCTACCCCAAACCTCGGAGGCAGCAGATATATGCTGGTGTTGATCGATGATTACACCAGATATGTCTGGGTATATTTCTTGAAGGAGAAGGAGGAGGCGTTTGCCAAGTTTGTGGAGTTCAAGGAGCTCGTGGAGGGTCGGCTTGGACTGCGGGTTAAGAAGCTGAGGACTGACAACGGAGGGGAGTTCACCTCTGGTGAGTTCTCTACTTTTTGCAGGAAGGCGGGCATCCAGAGGGAGCTTACTTATGTGCATACTCCACAGCAAAATGGAGTTGCAGAGCAGAAGATCCATCATCTGACGGAGACCTGCAAGTGTTGGCCCGAACTCCACTAGAGACCAATTTATTGGTTTCAACATTTTGGTGCGGTGAGCGTGGAGAGTGACCAACACAAGAAACTCTCAAGCTGAGCTCCATGGCTACAGGTGGAGGAGGATCTGACCCAGGATACTCGCAGCCCCCGGTGGCTGGAGTGACATTGGAGATGTTTGAAAATTTCAAGCAGGAGGTCCTGCAGACCTTGCAGGTAGCTTTTGCCATGATAGGCGAAGGCAGGAGAGGAAGTGGTCCGGAGGTCCCGCCCCAGCAAGTGGGTGAGAACCCTACAGGACAGCAGCCCTAGGAAGGAGGTGCCAGTGGGGGGTGGGTGGGGAGGTAGTCAGCCCTCACTTGCCAAGTGCCCTAAGAGGCGGTGAGTGGGGAGGTGTCAGGCCCCCACTCGCCCAGCGCCAAGGGTAGAGTGGGAGGTGCCAGGCTTCCACTCTCCCAGCCCCAAGGGTGCAAGTGGGGAGGTGACATACCCCTATTCGCCCAGCCCCAAAAGGGGGCGAGCAAGGGAAGTCCTTTTTGTGAGCTGATCCTCTCGGCCCCAGTTCCATAGGGGTTCGGAGGGCCGGAGATGTCTTACTACTCCGGCAAGGATGACCCAGTCCTGCACCTGTAGTGGTTTGAGGACATGGTCTCCATCAGGCCCATGTCGGATGCTTTCAAGTGCTGACTCTTCATGACCACTTTGAAGGAGAAGGCAAGAGATTGGTTCCACCCGCTCCCCGGGGGGTCTATCTATGCCTTCGAGGACCTGCGCCGAGGTTTCATGTTGCGCTTCTCGACCTTGAAGAAGAGGAAGAAATATTTTGAGGCACTTTTCAAAATACAACAAGAGCCAAGGGAGTCGCTGGCTCAGTACGTGGATAGGTTCCAGGAAAAGGTCCTGCAAGTTCAGGAGGTGCCCGGATTCACCCTCCGGCTTGCATTCATTGTGGGGCTGCGGGAGGGGTTCTTCAAGATGAGCCTAAGGATGTAAGCCACCTATCCTTTGAGGAGTTGATGGAAAGGGTGGCAGAAGAAATTGGGATTGAGGAGGCCAACCCGGGGTTCGCAAGAAGGATGGCAAAGCTGAGTGAGCCGGAGGCAAGGCAACGCGGAAGGACTGTGGAAGATCCAGAAAGGAAGTTTGACCAGGGAAAGGGTAACTTCTAGGGAAAGGGTAACTTCCAGGGGAAGAGGTCAGACCCCCAGGGTGGAGGCAGGGACCGAAGGCACCCCCTCGACCACCTCAGCAAACCATGGCGATCGATCGCAAAAGAAGAAGAAATCGTATGGGAGGAAGAGGGGGCGTCAGAGCGGATTTACCTTACTGTGACTTCCACGAGGAGGAAGATCACGCAACGGCCGCCTGCCCGGAGTTTTTGGGAGAGATGGAGGCAAGGTATTAGATGCAGCAATAGCAGCAACCAGAGGGGGTTGAGGAAGACCATGTTGGGAGTAGGAGTCCGAGTCCCGATCTCCATGCTTAGATTTTTCTTCAAGTCCATATAGTATGATGGCTTATTTCCATACTTAGTTTTTCCCGCATGTAACCGGATGACTAATATAATGAAAGTTTTCCAAAGTACTTAGCCCCGATGCTGGCCCGCTGACCAGGCTCCCACCAAGCTGGCAGGGTCGGGAACCGCTCGGTGGCCGGAGATTTTCATGCTGGTATGCCCCGGATGATTCTGCTGTCGGGCTTTCGCTAGCCGGTAGGTCAGGTTAATCTCACGGAGAGGCTGGCAAGATAACAATGTTTGGTGTTGGAATGCCCCGGATGATTCCGCTGCCGGGCTCTCGCTAGCCGGTAGGCCATGTTGATCTCACGGAGAGGCTAGCAAGGTAACAAGGTTTGGTGCTGGAATGCCCTGGATGATTCCGCTGTCGGGTTCTCGCTAGCCGGTGGGTCAGGTTGATCTCACGGAGAGGCTGGCAAGGTAATAAGGTTTGGTGCTGGAAAGCCCAGATGATTCCGCTGCGTGGCTCTCGCTAGCTGGTGGGTCAGGTTGATCTCACGGAGAGGCTGGCAAGGTAACAGGGTTTGGTGCTAGAATGCCCCGGATGATTCCGATGTCGGGCTCTCACTAACCGGTGGGTCAGGTAGATCTCACGGAGAGGCTGGCAAAGGTAACAAGGTTTGGTGCTGGAATGCCCTGAATGATTCCGCTGTCGGGCTCTCGCTAGCCGGTGGGTCAGGTTGATCTCACGGAGAGGCTGGCAAGGTAATACGGTTTGGTGCTGGAATGCCCCGGATGATTTCGTTGTTGGGCTCTCACTAGCCGGTGGGTCAGGTTGATCTTACGGAGAGGCTGGCAGGGTAACAAGGTTTGGTGCTAGAATGCCCCGGATTACTCCGATGTTGGGCTCTCGCTAGCTGGTGGGTCAGGTTGATCTCACAGAGAGGTTGGCAAGGTAACAAGGTTTGGTGCTGGAATGCCCCGGATGATTCCGCTGCGGGGCCCTCGCTAGTCGGTAGGTCAAGTTGATCTCACGGAGAGGCTGGCAAGGTAACAAGATTTGGTGTTGGAATACCCCGGATGATTCCGTTGTCGGGCTCTCGCTAGCCGGTGGGTCAGGTTGATGTCACGGAGAGGCTGGCAAGGTAACAAGGTTTGGAGCTGGAATGCCCCAGATGATTCCACTGTCGGGATCTCGCTAGCCAGTGGGTCAGGTTGATCTCATGGAGAGGCTGGCAAGGTAATAAGGTTTGGTGCTGGAATGCCCCGAATGATTCTGCTGTTGGTCTCTCGCTAGCCGGTGGGTCAGGTTGATCTCACGGAGAGGCTGGCAAGGTAACAAGGTTTGGTGCTGAATTGCCCCAGGATGATTCCGCTGCCGGGCTCTCGATAGTCGGTGGGTCAGGTTGATCTCACGGAGAGGCTGGCAAGGTAACAAGGTTTGGTGCTGGAATGCCCCGGATGATTCCGCTGCCGGACTCTCACTAGCCGGTGGGTCAGGTTGATCTCACGGAGATGCTGGCAAGGTAACAAAGGTTGGTGCTAGATTGCACAAGATGATTCCACTAGCAGGGCTCTCGCTAACTTGGTGGGTCAGGTTGATCTCACGGAGAGGCTGGCAAGGTAACAAAGGTCAGTGCTGGATTGCCCCAGATAATTCAGCTGTTGGGCTCTCGCTAGTCGGCGGGTCAGGTTGATCTCACGGAGAGGCTGGCAAGGTAACAAAGGTTGGTGCTGGATTACCCCGGATGATTTCGCTGTCGGGCTCTCGCTAGTCGGTGGGTCAGGTTGATCTCACGGAGAGGCTAGCAAGGTAACAAGGTTTGGTGATGGAATGCCCCAGATGACTCCGCTAGCCGGCGAGGTCAGAAGGCCTCTCGGGGAGGCTAAGTGTTTTTCCCTCGGGGTGGCTCCTCTAGCCGGGCTCTCGCTAGTTAGCGAGGTGGGAAGGCCTCTCAGGGAGGCTGAGTATTTTTCCCCTCGGATGGTTCTGCTGACAGGGCTCTCTCTAGCCGGCAGGGCAGGTTGACCTCCCAGGGAGGCTAAGTGTTTTTCCCCCTAGGTGGCCTCGCTAGTCGGGCTCTCTCTAGCCTGCGAAATCGGAAGGCCTCTCAGGGGAGGTTAATTATTTTTCCCCCGAGGTGGCCCCGCTAGCCGGGCTCTCGCTAGCCGGCGAAGTCGGAAGGCCTCTCGGGGAGGCTCAGTGGTTTTCCCCCGAGATGGCTCTCCTAGCCGGGCTCTCGCTTGCCCGCGAAGTCGAAAGGACTCTCGGGGAGGTTAAGTGTTTTTCCCCCCGAGATGGCTCCTCTAGTCGGGCTCTTGCTAGTCGGCGAGGTCGTAAGGCCTCTCGGGGAGGTTATGTGTTTTTCCCCCGAGGTGGCTCCGCTTGCCGGGCTCTCGCTAGTCGGCGAGGTGGGAATTTCTCTCTGGGAGGCTTAGTATTTTTCCCCCCGGATGGTTTCGCTGACCGAGCTCTCTCTAGCCGGCAGGGCAGGTTGACCTCCCAGGGAGGCTAAGTGTTTTCTCCCCGAGGTGGCCTCGCTATACGGTCTCTCACTAGCCGGCAGGGTAGGATGGACTCTCGGGGAGGCTAATTGTTTTTCCCCTGAGGTGGCCTCACTAGTCGGGCTCTCGCTAGCTGACAGAGTAGGGAGGCCTCCCGGGGAGGCTAAGTATTTTTCCACCGAGGTGGCATCGCTAGCCGGCTCTCGCTAGCCGGCAGGGTAGGATGGCCTCTCGGGGAGGCTAATTGTTTTTCCCCCGAGGTGGCCTCGCTAGCCGGGCTCTCGCTAGCCTGGCAGGGTAGGATGGCCTCTCGAGGAGGCTAAGTGTTTTTCCACGAGGTGGCTCTGCTAGCCGGGCTCTCGCTAGCCAGCAAGGTAGGATGTTCTTTTGGGGAGGCAGTGTTTTTCCCCCCGAGGTGGCTCCGCTAGCCGGGCTCTCGCTAGCTGGCGAGGTTGGAAGGCCTCTCGGGGAGGCTCAGTGGTTTTCCCCCGAGATGGCTCCGCTAGCTAGGCTCTCACTAGCCGGCGAAGTCAGGAAGGCCTCTAGAGGAGGTTAAGTGTTTTTCCCCCAAGGAGGCCCCGCTAGCCGGCCTCTCGGTAGCCGGCGAGGTCAGAAGGCCTCTCAGGGAGGTTAAGTGTTTTCCCCCGAAGTGGCTCCGCTAGCCGAGCTCTCGATAGCCGGCGAGGTGGGAAGGCCTCTCGGGGAGGCTGAGTATTTTTCCCCTCGGATGGTTCCGCTGACCAGGCTCTCTCTAGCCGGCAGGGCAGGTTGACCTCCCAGGGAGGCTAAGTGTTTTTCCCCTGAGGTGGCCTCGCTAGCCAGTCTCTCACTAGCCGGCAGGGTAGGATGGCCTCTTGGGGAGGCTAAGTATTTTTCCCCCGAGGTGGCCTCGCTAGCCGGGCTCTCGCTAGTCTGTAGAGTAGTGAGGCCTCCCGGGGAGGCTAAGTGTTTTTTACCCCGAGGTGGCCTCGCTAGTCGGGCTCTCGCTAGCCAATAGAGTAGGATGGCCTCTCGGGGAGGCTAAGTGTTTTCCCCCGAGGTGGCCTCTCTAGCCGGCAGGGTAGGATGGCCTCTCGGGGAGGCTAAGTAGTTTTTCCCCAAGGTGGCTCCGCTAGCTGGTCTCTATCTAGCCGACAGGGTAGGATGGCCTCTCGGGAAGGAAGCTTTTTCCCCCGAGGTGGCTTCGCTAAGCCGGGCTCTCGCTAGTCGGCGAGGTAGGAAGGCCTCTCGGGGAGGCTCAGGGGTTTTCCCCCGAGATGGCTCCGCTAGCCGGGTTCTCGCTAACCGGCGAAGTCAGAAGGCCCCTCTGAGAGGTTAAGTGTTTTTCCCCCGAGATGGCCCCGCTAGCCTAGCTCTCGCTAGCTGGCGAAGTCGGAAGGCCTCTCGGGGAGGTTCAATGGTTTTCCCCCGAGATGGCTCCGCTAGACGGGCTCTCGCTAGTCGGCGAAGTCTGAAGGCCTCTCGGGGAGGTTAAGTGGTTTTCCCACAAGATGGTTCTGCTAGCCGAGCTCTCGCTAGCCGGCAGGGTAGGATGGCCTCTCTGGGAAGTTTGAGTAAAAGTTTCTCGGGATGGTGTGGAGATTTCTTAACTCAACATCAGCGGCACTTGCCGAATATACAGGGTTGAACTTTTCTTTTCGAGCATGTGCTCCGCTCGAAAAGAGCAGGGATTGTGTACAACCCTGTATTCGCCTAGTGCGTCCCCGAGGCTCAAGATGTCTTTAGGCCCAATATTTTCTAAAGGCACTGCCCCAGGCAAGAGGGGAGGGTGAGCATTCGGAGAAGCTCAAGTTTGAGAAGCGCAGCCCCAGGATATTCCAAGGAGGGGGCGAGCCATGTAGGAAGCCGGCCTCAAGCTCGCCCATCCCAAGGTTCAGGGTTCCGAGGGTTCTGGCTCGTCGAGGGTTCTGGATCAGTCAAGGTTCTGGCTCATCGAGGGTTCTGGCTCGTCAAGGGTTCTGGATCGTCAAGGGTTCTGGCTCGTCAAGGGTTCTGGCTCGTTGAGGGTTCTGGCTCGTCGAGGGTTCTGGCTCGTCGAGGATTCGGGCTCATCGAGGTTCTGGCTCGTCGAAGGGTTCTGGCTTGTCGAGAGTTCTGGCTCGTCGAGGGTTCTGGCTCATCGAGGGATCTGGCTCGTCGAGGGTTCTGGCTCATCGAGGGTTCTGGCTCGTCGAGGGTTCTGACTCGTCGAGGGTTCTGGCTCATTGAGGGCTTCTATCTCATCGAAGGTTCTGGCTCATCGGGGTTCCCAGGGCCTGCGTTTAGCCTGTTCAAACAGCAGGATCTGGCTTTTCGCAGGCCAAATCCGGGGGTATTTTCGTAATCCCAGAGGCCAGAATCTAGCTATTTGCAGACCCGGTTCCAAAAACTATAAATAGGGCCAAGGGGGCACAATTTGGGGGGACTTCTCTCTTGGACACCTCTCCCCCTAAGTTCCTTTTACTGGGTGGAGAAAGCCTCCAATGGTCCCCAAGCTTAGCATTGGCTTGGGAGGGGAAGCGCTATAAGAACTTCCGGGTGTGTGGTGGGACCTCCTCGCTAAGCCCTTGGCTTTGTTCCTAGTTCCTTAGCCTCTTAGACTAGAGCTCTCCTTTGGGAGGAGTAAGTGTGAGGTCACCCCTCAACTTGTTGAGGGCCCGATCTCCTCGAGAGACCAATTTATTGGTTTCAACAAAACTGAGCAGTATATAAATGAGCGTCAAGGTGAGTATACACACGCAATTATAAAAGAATTTAAGCAGCTTAAAAAGTAAACCAAAGCAGTTATAAAATAAACTAAAGCAAGTAAAGAAATAACTAGAGCAGCTATGAATGTAAACCAGAGCAGTTATAAAATAAACTAAAGCAAGTAAAGAAATTACTAGAGCAACTATGAATGTAACCTTAACTTATGGGATTGCCCATACCAACCTATAAGTTAAGGGATTTGGCACTAAGGTAAACTCATCGTTTAAAAGAGCCCATAATAATTTATAGGATGAGGTCTTATTTATGCAATGATGATAAGTTATGTTGTGCAATGCAATGATGCAACTCACCCACCTGACTCTGTACATACAGAACTTTTGTTAGTTCCTTCTATTCGAGTATGTCAACTCAGGTACCCGGTTAAGGCAAACAGAGCAGTGGATCATGCGGGCTTGTCCACTTCTAGGCTTATGTCACACATCTCCCAGCCTAGACCTTACATACGCCCCTAAGAACACACAGGATATTCGCGTACTATCTGGTAACACCACCTCTATATTCCCTTTTTGAGTCTTCACTCAGGTACACCCCGTTGAGGCAAAGAGGGGAAGTGTATCGGGTCCTCCACTCCTAGGCGTATATAGGAAACTACATCTGACCTAGACCCTTATGTACGCCCCTAAGAACACACAGGGTATATGCATACTACATGGTACAACAAAGCCTCTATGTGAAACACCGAGCCCTTAGCTCGGAGGACTTGACCTGTCCTTACTTATAATACTGAGCCTACCGCTCTCAGGACTACCTAGTCCTTCTAGATAATACCAAGTCTATCGCTCGCAGGACTAAACTTGTCCTTCTAATATACCGAGCCTATCGCTCATAGGACTAAAACTGTCCTTCTAATATACCGAGCCTACCGCTCGCAGGACTTCACACATCCTTTTAATATACCGAGCCTTCCACTCGCAGGACTTCCTAGTCCTACTTAAATAATACCGAGCCTTGTGTCATTATGCCCCAAATTTGGGATGAGATTTACATTATCAATTCTCCTAATTAGACTACTCTTGTCTACCATTTAGTTATACTTAGAAGTTTAGGGTGAATCCTGGATTTCCCGAGGGCTACCCAGTGAAGGGCTCACAATGGTACTAGGAAGTATGATGGGGTGGCATCCCAAACTTCCCATCCTCAAGGTATTTACCTTTATTGGTGATCTCCCCTTTCCCACGGACTCAATCACATTGTTACTCTTACCACTTAGATGAATTATGATGCTTAATCAATGTCTACCCTTAAGCAAATGCTCTTTTGAATGATGCTCTACTCGACAAATTTTCCAAGACTCAGCAGATTCTTCAAAATCACTCGACGAATCCAAAATCCCTCGACGAATTACACAAACCACTCGACGAATTTTCTAAGTCTCGGCAGATTCGTCAAATTCACTCGACGAATCCAGAATCGCTCAACGAATTATACAGATAACTCGACTAATTTTCTAAGTCTCGATGGATTCATCGAGATCACTCGACGAATCAAGAAACACTCGACGAATTATTCAAATAACTCGACTAATTTCTAAGTCTCGGTAGATTCGTCGAGATCACTCGATAAATTATTCAAGGAACTCGATAAATTTCTAAGTCTCGGCGGATTCATCGAGATCACTCGACGAATTATTCAAGGAACTTGACAAATTTCTAAGTCTCAGCGGATTCGTCATGATCACACGACAAATCCAGAATTACTCGACGAATTATTCAAGGAGCTCGACAAATTTTTAACTCTCGGTGGATTCATCGAGATCACTCGATGATTCCAGAATCTCTCGATGAATTTTATAAAGAACTCGACTAATTTCTAAGTCTCGGTGGATTCCTCAAAATCACTCAACGAATCCAGAATCACTCGATGAATTTTACAAAAACTTGACAAATTTTCTAAGTCTCGACAACATGAAGGACCTCTCGACGAATGTACCTAAGCCTCTCGATGAATTACCTAAGCCTCTCGACAAATTACCCACAAAACACTAAGAATTCTCTATATAGTAACTTCAAACTTGCCAATAAAATTTCCATCCAAATTTTCAGAAGTTCATATTGCTATCAAAAGCCTACGCACAAATTTCTATGGTATTCCAGTGTCAAGAATTCAAGGTATTAATTTACTAAGTTACAACTCCAAACTCTACAATGTGCATGAGGTACCAAAAATATGTAATCATCAAATTCTAGGAAAATTACCAAAGGTTTATAATGTTATCACAAGTTTATGTCCAGGTTCCTAGAGTATTCCAGTGGAAAATAATTCAAGATATGATTATTCTAATTTACAACTACAAACTCCACATTAAGAATAATGTACCAAAGATATATGATCATAAATTCAAGGAAAATTACCAAAGGTTCATAATGTATCAAAAGTTTATGTCCAGGTTTCTAGAGTATTCCAGTGTCAATAATTCAAGATATGATTATTCTAATTTATAACTCCAAACTTCACATTGAGAATGAAGTACCAAATATATATGATCATAAATTCCAAGAAAATTACCAAAGTTTAATAATGTTATCACAAATTTGTGTCCAGATTCCTAGAGTATTCCAGTGTCAATAATTCAAGATATGATTATTCTAAGTTATAATCCAAGGTTCTACTTTGTGAAGTAAGTATGAAGTTTGCTCAATGAATAATTCTAGTAAAATTTGTAGAGCTTTATACTGATATAAAAGGTCTGTATACAAAATTTGGTAGTCATCCAGCATCATTAATTCAAGGAATTAAATTCTCAAGTTATAAACCCAAATTCTACTTTCTGAAGGAAGTATGAAGCTTACTCAATGATTAATTCTAATAAATTTTCTAGAGCTTCATACTGATATAAAAAGTCTATATACAAAATTTGATAGCTATCCAGCATCATTAACTCAAGCAATTAATTTCTCAAGTTATAAACCCAAATTCTACATTGTGAAGGAAGTATCATAAATGTTGAACCATAAATTTCATAAAAATTTCCAGAGGTCTCAGGTGGTCTCATAAATCCAAATGTCCAATTTCGTGCAACTTTAAGTTCATTAGCTTACCTAATTGTGGGATGAATTAAATTGGGATAATTGAATAAATAATGATTAATGAACTATATTATCATAAAAAATTCCACCAAAAATCTACATAGTGTAATCTCACTATATTAAGTGAATCCCAGAAATTTATATCTTTTCGGAAAGTTTTGACCCCAAAAATACTCATTTAAGATCTATGGGACAATTCACATAAATTCTAAATTTCTTAGGGAATTCAACCCAAGAGTTTATGATTTTCTTCAAGGGATATTATCACATAACCCTATGTGTATGTTTTATGTTTTATGAGAATTGACCAAGGGGATGCCATTAAATTCCTAAAAAATCATTGCTTAAGGACCTTATTGATCACCTTTTATCACCTAGATTTTTGGCATGTGAATTTCATTCACCTACAAGAGTCCAATTGGGCACAACCTTTAACTAGGGAATAGTCATGGTCTTATTATCATGCCACCCAAGATTTGCTCAATTTGAGTTAGATTCTCAAAATGTGGTTTTGTGCTATTAGCACACCAATTTCCTTTACACATGCATGTGGAATACACAAACATGAAAAGGTCCAAATGACATTAACCTTTTTACCATGGACTATATTTGACCTAATTATCATGATGCCCAAGACATGGGTTAATTTGAGTTGATTTACCCAAGTAAATCTAGTGCTATTTGGTAATGCTAAATGCACCCCAAATTCCCTTACATATACATGCGGAATACACCAACATGCAATGGTCCAAATGACCTTAAATTTTACCATGGACTATATTTGATCTAATTAACATGCTACCCAAAATTTGAGTCAATTTGAGTTGATTTACCCATGTAAATCTAGTGCTACTTGGTAATGCTAAATACACACCAAATTCCCCTACATATGCATGTGGAATACACCAACATGCAAACGTCCAAATGACTATAAAATTTTTACCAGAGACTATATTTGATCTAATTAACATGCTACCAAAGAGTTTGGTCAAAATGAGTTGATTTACCCTTGTAAATCTAGTGCTACTTGGTAATACTAAATGCACACCAAATTCCCTTACATATGCATGTAGAATACACTAACATGCAAAGGTCCAAATGACCTTTAATTTTTACCAGAGACTATATTTGATCTAATTAACATGCTACCCAAGATTTGGGTCAATTTGAGTTGATTTACCCATGTAAATTTAGTGCTACTTGGTTATGCTAAATGCACACCAAATTCCCTTACAAATGCATGTGGAATACACCAACATGCAAAGGTCTAAATGACCTTAAATTTTTACCATGAACTATATTCGATCTAATTAACATGCTACCCAAGATTTGGATTAATTTAAGTCAGATTCTCAAAAGTGGTTTAGTGCTATTAGCACACCATTCGCCATCCTTCATGAACATGCATGTGAATCCTCCCCCCCCCCCCCCCCCCCCCACATGCACTAAGTCAATTGACTTAAAATCTCTACCAGAGATGTATGTTGACCCTTAGTATCAACTAACATATTTTAGGGTCACTAGTTATTTCTAAGCCATGAGTATCACATGTTCATGCTTTATTAAATAATAAATAAAACCATGGTGAAATAATTTCCAAATATAACAAAATTTGGTCAGAGTGTGGAATTAAGTATAACCTACCTCTGCATAAAATTTTAGACTTTTTTCCCAAGGGGTTTGTGAGAATTTCACAAAGTTCTCCCTAGATCATATTTTAACACTTAACTATACTAGATTTCACTTGCATGTGGATAACTCCACATGTATGGGTCCAAATGACCCCAAATTTTATACAGGGACCTAACATGACCAGATGAACCTTCCATAGAAGATTTGGACGAATTTGAGTTAATATAACATTAGAACCAGGCCCCATATGGAAAATGAAATATTGAATAAAACCTTAGAAAAATTGTTTCCAAAAATCCCCAATTTTTGGCAGGGGGTGTTTTAGGGCATGACTCATGCATGCCCCAAATTTCAAGTCATTTAGAGTTGTATATCTCCCTAAATTAATTTCAACAGTTCTAGGGACTCATATGTACATGCCTAACCAATATGGATGCCCAGGAAGACACAATGCTCCAAATTGAGTGATTAAAATCTCATTAGGAAGGTAAGACCAGAAGCTACAACTTTTATGTTGACCACTTAATCTATATTTATTATTTAGTGGTTCAAAATTCTGTTATACTATCCAGAATGTGACAGTTATTTATAATCCTTCTCCTAATATTACTTGGTCTGCGGATATGAGATCTTCCAGATCAGATGGCGGACCATCGTCTTCCTCCTTAAGCCTATGGCTCACATCAGCCGCTCTTGAGGGTTTTTCAAGCTTGATCTCGGCCGATTGAGGAGGTTTCCGGCAAAATGGCCGACGCCACCACCTCCGGTCGGGGTTGGCCGTCGATTGCCGGAGAAATTGCGGTCGGAGGTGGCCTATTGGTGAAATGGGGGCGGGATTTGTACGAGCTAAAGAGTCTGAAATGGAACATGGCCAAATCATCATTTCTCAACGAAATTCAAAAAGTAAGAGATTGGAATCTAGCACTAGGGGAGGAGGAAAGGAATACATGCCTTTATTAAGCTTGTCGATGGCCATTTTCCCAGATGCCATTGCCGATCCTTGCTCCGATGGCCCTTGCCATTTCCTTCATTCTCAGCCGATTCATTCAATCCAGGATAGCAGATTGACTCCTCCAGGCCCTCTAAAGCTGATGGTCTCATCGAAATGGGCTGAGGAGGCGTGTATATGGGGCTACCATTGGGGGAGGGGTCGGCCAAGCCTTGGAAGCTCCTCTTTAGCTCCACTTGGCACACCTCCTTTTCGAATTCGACAGGGATCTCTGAGGGGAATTCAATTCTCTGCTTGGGAGGAGGAATGGGTTGCCAAGTGGAGCTAATTCCATGAATTCCTCTTTGTATCATATTCAAATTTGGTGGTTTCTCTAAATTGCCCTTGCATGTCTCTTTTTTTCTAAAATTGGAGGTCAAGTGGGGTAATTGGGGTGGTGGGTTGCTGAGTGGGCTGAAATTGAAGGCCTTAGCCCATTGGAATTCACTTGGGCTCTCATTTTCTCCTTTAGGCCTATTGTTGACCAAGGATGACTTTGGTGTTGACTTGGTCCAATTGATGAGTGTGCTGGCTCAACTTGATAGTCATGAGTCCCATGACATCACCCAATGCCATTGGGCCTGGTGGGGTCCCAATTGGGCTAATTGAGCCATATGGTGTGATTTTGACCAAATGTTGACCTAAGTTTGACTTTGGTCAATTTGGGTGTTTTGGTTGACCAAATGATGGATCCTTGGTCAATTGATCCTCTTGAAAGGTTTTCCATGTAATGGTAGGTTCAATTTCATCATATGAAGTCCAATTGACTTCAATTAAGAATGTTTGACCTATTTGGGGATAGAGTTGATTTTGTCAATTTGATCAATTTGGTGATACAAATGGGTCCCAGATGACCCAAGGGACTCCCTGAGAGGTTTCGGAAGGGTTGATGGGGTCAATTTGTAATTTTGAAGCTTAATATCAAGACTTAAACCTTGGAGTCAAATTTGTTATTTGCACACCAAGGTGATTTTCACCTGTTCAACTCGGTTTTTAGGGCCAAATTGCCTCTTAGAGTAATGTCATGACCTTGTCATGACAAGGTGCATCTTAGGGGTTTGGTTGTTCTGGGGATGTTATAGACATCTTCATCTTCTTATTCCATATATGAGTTGACATCTACCCTTCCGCTTGATGAGCATTCCATGGATCCTTCAAGAGAGGATCTTTCTTGATTACCTATGCAAGCTTGCATATTCTCCAGTTCTTGCGATTGTTCCATACCTATATAAGGAGAATCATAAGTTTGTTCAAGAAAAGTCCAAATCTCATAAGCAGTAGGAAAAATATAGATAAGTTTGAAAATATTTTGATCTAGTGCACACAATAAACTATTTATAGATTCCACATTTAAAGCCATTTCATTTTTATTTCGAATACTCGGGGCTTTTTAATAGTAATATTCCAAACGTCCTTTATCTAATGACTTAAGAAAATTTTTCATTATGATTTTCCACCCTTTATAATTTTCCCCCATAAATAAAGGTTGTGCCAAAGATTTTTCTTCTGATACAATTTTATCCGCTCTAGTGAAAGCGAGATCATGAAGCGTCATTATTCACGGGTGTGAAGCCATTTTGGAATAACCTCGCTCTGATACCACTTGTTGGATCTGTAAGCACCCTTAGAGGGGGATGAATAAGGGCTTTAAAAACTTTTATAGCTTAAGTGGAATTTCGAATATATGTTGAATATATTTTTGAATTATTTCACTCAAGACAATGCTTTATGCTAATATGAGACAGTAGTGTTCAAAGCAAGAGAAATGGAGACTCTGTTGCTATCGCCAGTGGTAGAAGTTACCACTCGGCTTTAGTGGCAAAGAACTCCCATTTTGTTTAGATTTTAAGGATCAAGGAGAGCGAGTCAATACTGGAGAAAATGATAAAATTATTGCTTTAAGAATGATTACAAAACTTGATCCCAATGACGCTTGGAATTGAGGCGTAAGTAAAAACCCTTTTGGTTTTCTATACCGACCCTTCTCCCAAGGACCGGTTGGCTCTGGCCTATCTCTCCCCAGATGAGACCTCGAGCCGCCCCCTAGATCTAACCCTAGACCTAGTCACCACACCCACGCAGTGAATTCTCCCTATTCCTCGCAAGGCCCTAGTCGCCAACCACCGGGCGAATTTCTCCCTAAGCCACTCAAGACCTAGTCGCCAACACTGGCAAATTTCTCTACCGATAAAAAGGATAAGAGTTACAAGAAAAAATAAAAATAAAACCCCCTTATAGGTTGAACTTCAAAGACGATGTCGAAGGTGCGCCGAAGTAATCGTTGGAGTTGATATATACATCCTTCGTGTAGAGTAAGAGTGATGGATCGTTCTTCGAGTTCTTTGCATTTAAGAACGTTGATGGAGTTCTCTTGAATGTTGGAGGAGGCTCTCATGAAAGTATAGGAGTTATAGCAGTGTTCGTCGTCAATCGGCACCGCTAAAAGGAGAAGGACCGCTCTTTAAATAGGCTCAGATCCTAGCACCAGCGGTAGTGCTACCGTCGGGCGGTAGCCTCTTTAGGCAATAGGCTGGCACACTGATTGAGCCATCTTAGGCAACATTCTTGCTCCAAAATAGGCAGCCCTTCCTACCGTGCCATGGTATTACTAATGCGTCATGTTAGTGATATTTCATTCCTAGTCATCAGATCTCCTTCCTCTTTTGCTCCTCAATCAGCAGCGTGATGGAGGGATTGCCATAAGTTACCATCGGGCATTATCCTTAATGTGTCGCGGTAATACTTGTTATATTTGAGTCCCATCGACATTCCTTTCTTAACGATATTTCCATCTCAGCGATGTTTCCAATTATGTAGAAGCTATCGCCAGCGGTTGCGTTAACGCGCCGCGTTAGCAACAGAGCATCGTAATGATAGAGAATCGTCGTTTTTCCTTATTGTACTCATGGGGGCTTCAGAGATGAAGTTACTGCACACTGTAAACACATGGCAAGTATGATCAAATATAATGGAATTTGTTATTCTCAAACCAAGAGATGTGGAAAGCATGCTCCAACACCCGAGATGGTTGGAGGATGGAAGCTCAGAAAGTGCTTTAGTTGTTGGTCATGAGCTCATCCCACAACTACAGGCTCAACTCTATGTTCCACCCTAGGCTCCACTATAGGTTCCACTACAGCAATAGGCACTAGGGCCACATCTGGAGTAGGAGTAGTGATCAGTCCCATTTATATACACATATTTGAACTCATCTGGGCTAGTTTTCACGCACTTGCACGTCATTTTTAGTTCATTAATGCTTATATTTCACTTGTTCACTCTTCTCACACTAAGTGCACTTTTAGGCCCATTTTGGTGTGCAATTGCATGCTTTGTTGTTGGGGGTAAGCACAATGTGCTCCCCATTCTTTTTCTGTGTTTATCTGGTGCAGGAGGTGTTTTCTCAACTGTTTTGTCTTGTGTGCAGGCGGTCGGATCATCCAGTTTTCCCCCGGAATTCATGATTGTGTGCAAACGCACGGTTGTGCATTTCCTTGACGCACGGACGGTTGTGGTTGTGCGTTCTCATCTGGGCAGAAAATGGGAGATCTGAGTTTGGTCGTGTGTTTTGATGCACGAGCGTAATTGCCCGTGCGTGAGTCAAACGCACGGATGCCTGTTTCTTCCTGTTTTTAGCTTTTCTGAATTTACCCGTGCGTTTTGACGCATGGGCAGATTTGCCCGTGCGTGAGTAAATTGCACGGGCGGCGCAGTTTTGTCTTCATGCCAGTTTTTATCATTAATTATCGCACGATCCACGCACGGTGGTACGTTCGACCATGCGTGACCTATTTTCTGATCTTTTTCTATAAAAGCTGCAGCTTTCGACCTAAACCGTGCTAGATCTTCTTTTCCGCGTCCAAGAGCTCCAGTTTTGCCCATTTCGCTGCTCCATCGCCGCCCACCATCTGGAGGTGCTCCGGACATATTCTTCACGCCAATCTCGAGCCGGAATATCCTCTCGGCCTCCTCCATCATTCAGAAGCTTCCAAGCTCCATTTCAATGGATTTTGCACTATATCCTTGGAGTTCTCCGACAAGATCGTGGCTGAAGGCTATTGACGAAGAAGACGGGTCCATTGGGAGGTAGTGACAGCCCTCTTCTACCCTGGACGACAGTTGAAGACCGAGCCCGGATGAGGATTGACAACCCTAGATTCCGGCCGTGATTCTCCGACGAGTCTTCGTGCTTTGGTTGTAATCTTACCTCCTCCTTGTTATTTTTGCTGATTCTATTTGATGTGTGTGGTTGTATGTTTCTATATGAATTATGTCCATAAACCCTAAATATTATTAGTGTAATTTTCCATGGTTTTGTGGTTATGTTTGTGGTTTATATGATTTGAAGAGCGCCCCATTCCATCCTCTATCCCGCCGTCATGTTTGTGTGCCGCACTAGCAATTGCTAGTGGCGTGCTTGTCGATGAGGTGCTTGTGACCCTCATTCCGTAAGACTACTCGTCCATCCGCCAAGCTAAGCGGTGCTAATGGCCCGTGTAATCCACCTCGACTCTGCAGGTGCGAACCATTCCATCTGCTTGCCTTCTCTTCCATCCGCCTAGTGAAGCGTGGCATAGCGGCCCGTGTAATCCATTAGCCTAACGAAGCAGTGCACTCAAGGCCTGCACAGTTTGATTCTGCTTTCCTACCCGTCCATCCGCCCTTGCGACGCATTGCACTCAAGGCCTGCCTAGTCTCCATCCCGCCAAGCGAAGCATTGCATAACTGCATTGCATAGGAGTAGTTGTATCTCTTTTACTTTATTTTCCACAAACCAAATCACCCCCTTTCGCATCCATCCAACATAAAGGACTTCAATCTCAAGTCCTGCCGCAATAGTAAACTCCACCTTACTGTGTTCCATGAGAGATTCGATACTTGGGGATTTACTTCCTTATATTATTACTTGAACGATCGGTACACTACCGTTTCGTGCCGCAGTCTAGCTACCGCCTATAGCGGTGTGCGAGATATGCGCATCAAGTTTTTGGCGTCGTTGCCGGGGAACACAGACGTGTGAGTTTTCTTGAGAGGGAGAGCCGAGAGATAGTAGTTCTTCCAGTGTGTATAGCCGCCTTATTGTTTTTGTTTGCTTTTTAATTATATAGTGTTTGTTATTATTTCTTCCTCTTCTGTTTTTAAGTTTTAGGCAAGTTTAATCCAAGTAGTTTTATCAGTTTGTGTACATTTCCATGCAAAGAATTTCAATTTCGTTTTATCTGCTTTAAGTATTGAAAATGTCTTCATGGGATATTTCTCCTGGCACTTACGACATGATGGTCTATTATATAGACCAAATGAAGGAGTTAAATGCTAGGTAGTGTAGGAACGTTGTTTTCTTGTTGTGTCGAGGAGAGGGTCATGAATTGAAGGACTGTCCTAGTCTTTTCAATCCTGACCGCTGCTCCTCCACTCATGACAACATTCTTCTTATCACACATTCTTTACCCATGGAGGCAATCGTGCCCTCTATCCCCGAGTTTATCTCGTACATGGACTCCTCACTCCCTTTGTATGGCGTCACTCCTAGTGATGATGATCACTCATCTGTTGGCCAACAAGGAGAGGAATGGGAGCTCCTAGATGCTCCTGAGTGGGATGTGGAAAGTATTCTTTCCATCGGGGAGGCATTAGCAGATCTTTTTGCGGAGGAACCAAATCTTTTTGTTCCTCCAATTTCTTTGCAAGATTTTTCTACACACATTCTTTATGATTCTATCGAAGTGAAGGAGTGGGGTGATGCTTCTGACTCAGAGGATGCTCCAAAGTGGGATGAGGAGTTTGTTTTCCTCGAAGGGGAGAATGAATGCTTTGAACACGATAGTGCACCTCGGTGGGATGAGGAGGATACTCTCTCTGATGAGGAGGTTTGCACTTCCTTATGGGACGAGGAGGTCCAACTCACCACCGAGGCCCTTGAGTTCTTGGGTTCCCCTAGCTATGATACTTACGATGATGATAGTGATCTATCCTTGGATCTTGCCGGGAGTGAAACCGGGATCACACCCATGATTACCGATTATTTATGTCTTTCATCTATTTTGTTTCTCGACCACCCTTCTTTGCTTGATCATGTGCAGGCGGATTTAGCAGTGGCAAATCTTTGAGAAGTTGAATCTGAAATGCTCTCCATTGTTGATCCACCTCTTTCTCCTCTTCCTGATATTTTTAATGCATATTCTTTTCCATCCCTGCAGGATTTTGAGTATGTTGACCCATTTTTGGGCAATGATGAAAACCAATACTGGCAGGGGAAATACAGTGCAGTGATGGTGTTTCCCTTGAAGGATTGGCTGCAGGGAGGCAAAAGATATTCATATCCTGAGCTAATGTCGGAAGAGAAGAAGAAGGCGAAAAAGAAAGAGATTTGGGGATGGAAGATAAATCCTACTTTCTGCCCCTACTGCTGGGTCTTCGGGCCCATTTCATTCATTTCTAGTTACTACTTTAAATCAACATATAGTTGATTTCTTTGATGGATGTGTAATAATAATAAGTAGACTTTATTATCTCTTTTATGTTTAGACAATGTTATTAAAACTGCATAATACAGGTATTAAGTCCAGCTTAAGGACGGTAAACAAAAGCGTTGCTGGGAGACAACCCAAGTTTTTGTGCTTTTATTTTCTCTAACATGTTAATTGTTTAGTTTTACATATATATATTTTCTTGCGTGGAGTCTTTTTCCTGCAGGTGCGCGACGATTTTCTTGTTTGGCGGATATGGGAGTGGATTCTTTAGTACATGCCAATCTTCTGGTATGCTCACTTGCTGAGCATTGGGTATTCTCTTCCCCTAGTTCTATTTTCGATTTTCATAGTTACATATTGTGTTGGATTGTTTAGTTTAAGTCTGGGGGAGAGCTATTTTTTGTGCCCACTCACGTGCACTATTGCATAACATACTAGAAGCTTATATTTAAGTTATTATTCATTTTCATTGCACCATTTCACCCGCACAAGCACGCACTCACTTGTTTGTTTGCTTCCGTACACGCTATCTTGGTTTGGAATGTGAAATAGGATGTTAGCCTAGGAATTGCAAATCGGAGTGCGATGTTGACTCTTGTAGTGCTCTAGTCGCATCTGCAAGCTTCCATAGAAATTTTAGTTAAATTAGATTATCTCTATGCTTTTAATTTACAATTAGTGTTCTTGCGTAGTTTTTTATTTATTTTACTCATTTGGTGAATGTGACTGAAATTTGCGGTAGCACGGTGTTGTGTGTAAGCGAGCGCTAGTTATGTGTTGCTCGAGTCGGAAGGAAGGTTTACCTTTCTCGTGGGCTAATAGCTTGCCACATGCGACTCTTGAAGCATGGGCGAGAGCAACTCATATTGTTAAACGTGATGTAGGCCATTTTTTGGCTAGTTTGGGCCTTGTTTTCCATGACCTATGCGTTTACCTTTGCAAGCCAAGTTTGTGCCTACCCCTCCTTTGTTTCAGCTCTTCTTTCAATCACCAAAGCCTGAAGCTTATCCTATTTTCGCAACCAAAAAAATGAGTTAACTGAAATTACATTTCATATTTGGATGTGATGTATGGAATTTTTGTGATGTGAAGAAAAAGTGTATTGTGTGCTGAACACATTGTTGTAAACCAACCGGGGGATAAAAGAAAAAGAAAAAAAATGAAGTTAAAAGAAAAAAATCTGAAAAGAATTGGAATGAAAAGAAATCCCCTTGGGCGTAATAGAAAAAAATTCAGTTGGTATTTGTTTGGAGTAGGCTGGGTGCACACCCAGTTTTCAAGCTAAGTCTGGGGTGTGTCACACTAGCATCATTCTTGGTTTTGTTTTGGTACAACATTATCTTTTGACTCAATTGGGTTGTGTAGCCGTCTCGTTTATCATTGAATTACATACCGTAACCTAAGCCCCATTATAACCTGAAAGTCCTATTTATTTAACTTGTGTGTTTGCTAATGCCGTAGAGAGTGTGTAATCGGGCAAGCTTAAGGCTCTCGTCGTTGATGGATTTCAGCGGAGCTATCCCTGTATTCCGATCTTTTGCAACACCCTCTTGAGTGGCTTGTTTACTTTCACATCGGGCACGACCGCACAAATTCTTCATGATTCACCATCTGAGTATAACTAAATCTTCATTTACGCTTTAACACTTTTGTAAATTAGTTAGCATAGTTAGAATCTCCTTTTACTGAATTTCTATTTTGCATGCGTGTGATACTTCGCACCGTACTCCTATTTTGCAATTCCCTTCACTAACTACCATTTTCATACTCCGCCGGATTTGTTTGCTCGGGATGCGCAAACAGGTAAGTCTGGGGGTGTGATGAGTCCCATTTATATACACATATTTGAACTCATTTGGGCTAGTTTTCACGCACTTGCACTTCATTTTTAGTTCATTAATGCTTATATTTCACTTGTTCACTCTTCTCACACTAAGTGCACTTGTAGGCCCGTTTTGGTGTGCAATTGCATGGTTTGTTGTTGGGGGCAAGCACAATGTGCTCCCCATTCTTTTTCTGTGTTTATCTGGTGCTGGAGGTGTTTTCCCAGCTGTTTTGTCTTGTGTGCAGGCGGTCAGATCATCCAGTTTTCCCCAGAATTAATGATTGTGTGCAAACGCACGGTCATGCATTTCCTTGATGCACGGACGGTTGTGGTCGTGCGTTCTCGTCTAGGCAGAAAACGGGAGATCTGAGTTTGATCGTGCATTTTGACGCACGAGCGGAATTGCCCGTGCGTGAGTCAAACGCACGGACGCCTATTTCTTCCTATTTTTAGCTTTTCTGAATTTAACCGTGCGTGTTGACGCACGGGCGGATTTGCCTGTGCGTGAGTAAATTGCACGGGTGGCGCAGCTTTGTCTTCATGCCAGTTTTTATCATTAATTATCACACGGTCCACGCACGGTCGTGCGTTCGACTGTGCGTGACCTATTTTCTGATCTTTTTCTATAAAAGCTGCAGCTTTCGACCTAAACCGGGATAGATCTTCTTTCCCGCATCCAAGAGCTCCAATTTCGCCCATTTCACCGCTACATCGCCGCCCACCATCTGGAGGTGCTCCGGACATATTCTTCACGCCAATCTCGAGCCGGAGTATCCTCTCAGCCTCCTCCATCATTCAGAAGCTTCCAAGCACCATTTCAACGGATTTTGCACTATATCCTTGGAGTTCTCCGGCAAGATCATGGCTGAAGGCTATTGACGAAGAAGACGGGTCCATTGGGAGGTAGTGACAGCCCTCTTCTACCCCGGACGACAGTTGAAGACCGAGCCCGGACGAGGATTGACAACCCTAGATTCCGGCCGTGAATCTCCGACGAGTCTTCGTGCTTTGGTTGTAATCTTACCTCCTCCTTGTTATTTTTTGCTGATTCTACTTGATGTGTGTGGTTGTATGTTTCTATATGAATGATGTCCATAAACCCTAAATATTATTAGTGTAATTTTTCATGGTTTTGTGGTTATGTTTGTGGTTTATGTGATTTGAGGAGCACCCCATTCCATCCTCCATCCCACCATCATGTTTGTGTACCGCACTAGCAATTGCTAGTGGCGTGCTTGTCGACGAGGTGCTTGCGACCCTCATTCTGTAAGACTACTCGTCCATCCGCCATGCTAAGCTGTGCTAACGGCCCGTGTAATCCACCTCTACTCCGTCGGTGCGATCCATTCCATCCATTTGCCTTCTCGTCCATCCGCCTAGTGAAGCGTGGCATAGCGGCCCGTGTAATCCATTCGCCTAACGAAGTAGTGCGCTCAAGGCCTGCACAGTTTGATTCCGCTTGCCTACGACGCAGTGCGCTCAAGGCCTGCCTAGTCTCCATCACGCCAAGCGAAGCATTGCATAGCGGCATTGCATAGGAGTAGTTGTAGATCTTTTACTTTATTTTCCACAAACCAAATCACCCCCTTTCGCATCCATCCGACATAAAGGACTTCAATCTCAAGTCCTGCCTCAATAGTAAACTCCATCTTACTGTGTTCCTTGAGAGATTCGATACTTGGGGATTTACTTCCTCATATTATTACTTGAACGATTGATACACTACCGTTTCGTGCCGCAGTCTAGCTACCGCCTATAGCGGTGTGCGAGATTTGCGCATCAAGCAGTACATTGTGCAAGCCATCCTGGCTGAGTATTGTTCATCGTGAAAACCGCTTCGGAGACTAATCTAATCATCTCAGCAGAAGGAGTGGTCGTTGGCACCTCAGTGGACGCACTCATTTCGGCAGTGTTGCGGGGTTGAGACTACCCCGCGCCACTCCTAGTCACCTAGAATTGTGTAACACATAATTTAGTGACTGAAAATATAGCAAACAAACAATCAAGGAACGATCAGGTTCCGCAAACAAGTAAGTTTTCATTCCTAAGTGAGCATTCTTATTCCTTTTTATCATTTTTAGGTGAACGCACATCACGTGCACTCCACCCCTTAAAAGGAATTCGGCCATGAATTCTCGAAACTATGGATCAACTCCTAAAATCTGATAAAAATTGTAACACTCTGCCAGTACAAACAATATAACAATAGATCCGGTCAGGACCCCGCACCATATTGAACACACTAGCTAGAAATAAATAAGATGATAAACAGAATAAAGAACTACACAAAAATAAGCACAAGCGGAAGGTTTCATTGCAATAGCTAAATAAGATGTCCACCTACTCAGGAATGTCAAGATAACTTTATGGCCTTAAAGCCTTACATTCACCAATGCAATTAACATAATAACATACATCGACACGCAGGCCGGCAATACAAGGAAAGAAGTAAAACAAAGGCTGACCTTCAAGGGCCAACTCAGCAAATGGGCTTCAGCCCGCTACTTCCCACTCGGCTCACCAGCACCTGCACCATACACAAATAAGAGGTAAACTAGGGTTATCTATGAGCTGACCATAAACCGCGTAACGATCCCACCCCCGGCCATTCTAGCCAGCTCGGGGGAGGGGCATCGCTAAGCTGCAAGCAAGCCGTACATGGAACATGTAATATAATAAAGAAAGTGCATCTACTCTACACAAGGTGAGGTTTTAAGCACAAACAATCTTCTAGGTTGATCAGCAAGTAAATGGGATCCTAGGTATGCACATGATGTTGGTTGGGTTCACCCAGAGGATCCCCACAACCGCCGAAGCAACCACATGAGGCTAACATAACATCAATTCATCGCAACACAAATGTGGGTACTCACAACCACACATTTCATGCACACAAGGCATGCTTCCAATGTACTCCTTCACGAGCACCAACGCCACCCTAAGTTATAAAACCTTAGGTGGGAAAAGAACTTTTGGCTGGTCTAGGTGAACACCTTCCACAACCTCTCCCATGATTCTACGGTGTACAAGAAGTGAAGACCTCTCACCGAATCTGCATGGAAATAGGTTCGGTTCAGCTTTGCACATGCTTTTGTCGTCGTGATCTATCGCACAACACGGGTACGGCTTCGCCTCGTCCTGTGAGGGTTTAGCACATACTAGTGCTAATCAAAAGATAAGCTACGCACATAATCCTTACAAGAGGACATAGGCTTCGCAAACATAATCAACGAAGGAGGTACAAGACAACTCCACTTCAAAACTCATGGTGAAGGTTTGCGTTCAACCACAACCCAAGCACGGGGCTTCCGTTAGGCTCTCCAAAAGACACATAAAACTCAAGTCCCACATTTAAAATGACATCTCTCACAGAGTCATTCTCCGACACGCATTTTAGGCTTAACCTAAACACAACGTTACAAATCAAGCATCACTGATCTGGGCTAACGACCATGGGTAGGCTTCACAAAAAATGCTTAAATTCGTACGACTACCAGATTTCTACATGCAATAAATGCTGGGGACACACATAATTGACCCAGAGTTCTGAAGAACTAAAGGGAGTCCTACACTTCACTAATTAGTGAAAGAGGCAACCCTATGCAAACATAGAAAAAGGATGAAAGGACCAAAACATGTCCTAAGACCGGGAGGAAGGATCGTTACCCTTGCCTGTCTCTTTGGTGTTAAATTTTTGAAGTAAAAGTGGAAGGGGTCTGGGCGGTCTGCAGAATGGAGACCGCAGAGACTGCGCGGTCTGCGCTGGTGTTCTGTTCGGTTTGTTCTGAGAGATCACAGGTGTTCGGGCGGCTTGCGCGGGTTATTCTGGCGACTATTTCTAAGCTGGCCAGATGTTCAAGTAGGGTTGCCTTCTTGCAATGACCGGGCGGTCTAACGACTTGATCTAGTCGGTCAGGGTTGCTGAAGAAATATTTTGCTCTTGTTATGAGACTGGGCGGTTTGGTTATAACCGCGCGGTATAATAAGGAAGTTTATGGCCATGCTGTGCTCGGGTGGCCTATTTTGTGAGACCGCTCGTGATCTGATGGGCGGTTAGTGTATCTCATTTTGGGTGGTGACGACATCCGTCAGCTTGCTTATAAATAGGGGTGCAGGGCCCGTCATTTGTAGAAAGAACTGTAAGAACTACAACTTGGGTTGTTTGTGCCGGTCTCATATTGAGGTCGTGCGGTCTCGGAAGTGTCGTGACTATTTGTTGTGTTCGCAGGTCAGCGGCCAGCAGGGTGTATTCTCCTTCCTTGGCATTTTCCCAATTGTGAATAACCAGTTCGCCAGCGGTCTTCCTCTGGGCAATCTGCGGTTTAGTTCTTAAGTTATTTGCTGTGAACTTGGCGATCAGGAAACCTTAGCGTTCAGGCGATCTCAGTTCGCAGTTTGGCGACGGCTTGTGCAGTTCTGTTTTCTGTTCGTTGAAGCTTCTGTGATAAGGCGACCTTGCGGTCAGGCGGTCTTGAAGTGCGGATAGGTTATCTTTCAGCAGTTCAATAAAGCAGTAGGTCGAGCGGTCTGTTGTTGCGGTCTGGTAGTTCGAGGTCATCAAGCCTGGTTTTGTTCGCGCGGTCTCAGGGATAGCCATGCAACTTGGCTGTTCATGCGGTCTGGCTGTCTTTGCTTGGCAATTTGCTAGATGTTTGTTTTTTGTGTCTTGTGCTTCTCTCCTTTGTGATTCTTATGAATCATGTCTCTCCATGTATGTCTCGAACTGTAAAGAGATAGTTAATACCAAAGTACTATTCGGTCTTCCCATTGTCATTAATTTTCACGCTTGTGGATTGTGTTGAAGTGTTCCGCATTTTTACTTCACTTCGGACCTCTAAAATTTTTAACATGGTATCAAAGGTAGGTTTCTGAGCAGTAATCAGTGTTTCCTTCTTCTTGGGTTTCTGCAAGTTGTTTGATAATCAGTGGGATAGCAATGGAAGGAGGATATGCTAGAGGTCTTGTTATTGTGCTCCTTACGCAGACTAACTTTAAGAAGTGGAAGTCGTGCATGGAGAGCTATCATCTTGGCGAGGACTTTTGGGAGGTAGTAGAAGGAGAAGCAAGACAAGTTGTCGTTCCTGCTGAAGGGAATGCTGAGCTCATGAAGGCTTGGAAGAGAACAAATGCAAAGGATGAGGTCACTCTCAAGCGAGCTATCATTCCGGAGTTGTTTGATGAAATCTTCAGATGTAGACCAGCTGCTGAAATTTGGACAGTCTTGGATGGCTTGTTCAATAAGAAGAATGTAGCTCGGCTACAGTTCTTGAAAATGAGTTGGCTAAGGCAACTCAAGGAGACTTGTCCATTTCAACGTTCTTCTTGAAGATGAAGAACCTATGCGCAGAGATATTGCCATTGGACCCGGATGAGCTTATCTCAGAAGTGAAGCTGAAGAGGCACATAATCCACGGCTTGTGGAGGGAGTATATGGTATTTATTACTTCTGTGCAAGGCTGGGCCAATCAACCATCATTGCTGGAGCTGGAAAACTTACTTGCTTCACAAGAGAGTTTGGATAAGCAAATGGCGGGAATGTCTGTCTCTGGGGGAGAAGGTGAGGTTCTCTTTTCTGGCAAGAAGAAGAGATGGGACATGAAGAAGAAGTCACCTGTTGGAGATGGTCCTTCTACTTCATCTCAGCAAGAGAGGAGTTATACTCCTAAATCCGATGGAAAGAAGAAGGAAGGGCTCAGGTGTTACAGGTGCAACAAGCTTAGTCATTTCAAGAGAGACTTCAAAATCAATCTTCAGCCAGGGCATGCTGCAGGAAAGGAGGAGGCTGGTTCAAATGCTGAAGGTAGTTGTTGGGTGGAGGTGCTTTTATGACGGGCACTTGTGTTCGGGCATTGGCCTCCATCAACTATCAAGATGATTGGTTCGTTGACTCTGGGTGTGGTCATCACCTCACCGGAGATGAGTCGAAGTTCTCCTCATTGCGAGCATACTCAGGTAATGATGTTATTATTACAGCTGATGATATTGTACATGCAGTAAAGAAGGAGGGTGTTGTCTCTTTAGGCAGTGATGGAGGTCCACTCACCTTGAGAAGTGTCTATCATGTGTCGGGAATGAAGAAGAACCTCTTCTCAGTAACCAATGTTGTTGATGCTGGCTATCACGTTCTATTTGGTCCAACAGAAGTGAAATTTCTCTGAAATGTTTCAGCTGTGAAGGCTGAGGTCACTCATGTAGGGAGACGGGTGAAGGACTTGTTTATTTTATCATCAAGTTCCTATGTTGACAAGATGAGGACTAATGATAGTGCGACTATCTGGCATGAAAGACTCGGGCATGTTGGGATGGATAAGTTAAAAGTTATGACGGGAAGAGGCCTTGTAAGGGGCTTGCCTAGCTTGTCATCTTTCGGAGATGGTCACGTTTGTGCAGGTTGTCAGTTTGGTAAGTCTCAAAGTTTTCCATTTGACAAATCACAAAGCAGATGCAAAGCACCATTGGAGTGTATACATGGTGATCTATTTGGACCTACAAACATTGCCAGTCTTGGAGGTAGCAAGTATATGCTAATCTTGATTGATGACTTCACTAGATATACTTGGGTATATTTTTTGAAGGAGAAGTCGGAAGCCTTTAAAAGGTTTGTGGAGTTCAAGGAGCTGGTGGAAGGTCGGCTTAACCTGCGGATCAAGAAGTTCAGAACCGACAACGGAGGAGAGTTCACCTCAAATATGTTCTTTAACTTTTACATGAAGGATGGAATTCGGAGAGAACTCTCTTGTGCTCACACTCCACAACAGAACGGAGTTGTAGAGCGGAAGATCTATCATCTGACGGAGACCTGCAAATGTTGGCTTCATGCCAAGAATATCCCGAAGTCCTTCTGGGCAGAGGGAATGTCTTGTGCAGCTTATGTCATCAATCGGATGCCTTTAAGTCCTATCAACATGAAGACCCCTCATGAGTTGATGTTCAAGGAGAAGCCAAGCGTGGAACACTTTCGAGTGTTCGGATCTACCTGCTATGTGCATGTTCATGATGCCCAATGAACAAAGCTATATGCGAAAGCAAGGAAGCTAGTCTTGGTTGATTATGATGACCGAAAGAAAGGGTGGAGATGCATGGATCCAGAGACACGGAGATATGTGGTATCAAGGGAAGCGGTATTCAATGAGATGACGTCATACCAAGGTAGCTCTTCTGTTGAGTTACAAAAGGCAGGTCAGATGGTGGACTTGAAAAAGTTGCAAGGGAAGTTCTGGTGCAGTTACCTGTTTCTCCAGGTGCTCTAGGTGCTTATAGCTCTGGATCAGGTGCTTCAGGTTCTGGAAGCAGGGGGAGCGATGATCCAAGTATGCCTGAAAGGAGAGCTAGTCCAGAAGCTGCAGTTGAAGAGGTGGTTTAGAGTCAAGCTCTGAGGAGGTCCAAGAGGACTATCATTCCACCAGATCGGTATATAGGGGGAAACTTGGTGAGCTTCGTCGCTTGTTTCTTCATAGGTCCCCGAGATGAGAGAGAGCCATCTTGTTTTGAAAATGCCATTGTAGTCAAGGAGTGGGAAGGAGCCATGGATGAAGAGATGGTTGCCCTCAGGAAGAATGAGACTTGGGACTTGGTGCCTAAGGTTGAGGGGGTTACTCCAGTGACTTGCAAGTGGGTTTTCAAGCTGAAGAAGAAGGCTGATGGTAGCATTGAGCGGTACAAGGCTCACCTTATAGCTCGAGGTTTCTCTCAGAAGTATGGGGAGGATTATGAAGAAACGTTCAGCCCTGTTTCCAAGATGACTTCGATTCGGGTGGTGATCGCATTGACAGCTTGCCATGGGTGGAAGATTTGTCAACTCGATGTAAAGAATGCTTTCTTGTATGGTGAGATTGACAAGGATATCTTCATGGATCCTCCACCTGGTTATGTTTCCGAAGAGCACCCAAGACATGTGTGGAAGCTCAAGAAGGATCTTTACAGCTTAAAGCAGGTGCCTCGGGCGTGGTATGGCAAGATTGCATAATACCTCCAGTTCTGCGGATACTTTGCTTCTGATTCGGAGTCGAGCTTATTTGTAAAGAAGGCGGGTGATCTTCAGGTCTTGGTTCTGCTATACGTTGACGATATGATCGTCACGGGAAATTTTGAGATTGAGGTAGCTAGGCTTCGTGCTGAGCTAGCTATCAGATTTGAGATGAACGACTTGGGTGAGCTCCAACATTTCCTTGGGCTCAAAATGGAGAGGAAGGAGAGTGGTATGCTTGTTTCCCATAAAGTCTATGCAGATCAGATCGTGAAGCAATTCGGCATAGAAGGGGGGAATAGAAGCTCTACTCCACTGGAGTTTGGAGTTCATCTTCGACGAGATGAGGTGAAGATTCTTTCTGATCCTTTGGTGTTCCGGTCTTTGGTCGGAAGTCTGATATACCTGATGATCACGAGGCCAGATATTGCTTATGCAGTTGGCAGGGTGAGTTAGTTTATAGCAGAGTCTCGGAAACCTCATCTTATGGAGGATAGGAGTATCTTCAAGTATGTCAAATCCACCTCAAATTTGGGTCTCTTTTGTGGGAGAGACTCGGGCTTTTGGTTGCATGGATATATGGATGCTGATTATGGAGGAAATTCAGATGATCAGAGATTGACTTCTGGATATGTCTTTATGATAGGCTCTACAACTAGATCATGGTGCAGTAAGAAGCAGGATTCTATGTCTATCTCTACCACGGAAGCGGAGTACAAAGCTTCGGCTTTGGCAGCTCAGGAAGCTATTTGGCTTAGGAGGCTTATGGAGGACATTCATAGGGAGGTGCGAGGTCCTACTCTGCTACATGGTGATAATGAGAGTGCTCTCAAATTGGTGAACAATCCAGTTTGTCACGCGTGTACGACGCACATAGAGATTCATCACTATTTCATTCGTGAGAAGGTGATGGAGGGATCTTTGATTGTGGAGCATGTGTAGAGCCAGGATAACATTGCTGACATATTTACAAAGCCGTTGTCGAAGGGACCTTTTGGTCGATTGCGGGGTTTGCTTGGGTTAACTTCCACTTCTCACTTCAAGGGGGAGTGTTAAATTTTTGAAGTAGAAGTGGAAGGGGTCTGGGCGGTCTGCAGAATGGAGACCGCAGAGATCGCGCGGTCTGCGCTGGTGTTCTGGTCGGTCTGTTCTGAGAGATCGCAAGTGTCCAGGCGACTTGCACGGGTTATTCTGGCGACTTGTTCTAAGTCGGCCAGATGTTCAAGTAGGGTTGCCTTCTTGCAGTGACCGGGCAGTCTGACAACTTGATCTAGTCGGTTAGGGTTGCTGAAGAAATATTTTGCTTTTGTAATGAGACCGGACGATTTGGTTGTAACCGCGCAGTTTAATAAGGAAGTTGATGGCCATGTTTTGCTTGGGCGGACTGTCTTGTGAGACCGCTCGTGATCTGATAGGCGGTTAGTGTATCTCATTTTGGGTGGTGACGACATCCGTCAGCTTGCCTATAAATAGGGGTGCAGGGCCCGTCATTTGTAGAAAGAACTGTAAGAACTACAGCTTGGGTTGTTTGTGTCGGTCTCATATTTAGGTCGCGCGGTCTCGGAAGTGTCTTGACCGTTAGTTGTGTTCGCAGGTCAGCAGCCAGCAGGGTGCGGTCTCCTTCCTTGGTATTTTCCCAGTTGTGAATAACCAGTTCGCCAGCTGTCTTCCTCTGGGCGATCTGCGGTTTAGTTCTTGAGCTGTTTGCGGTGAACTTGGTGATCAGGCAACCTTAGCGATCAGGCGATCTCAGTTCATGGTTTGGCGACGGCTTGTGCAGTTCTGTTCTCTATTCGCTGAAGCATCTGTGACAAGGCGACCTTGCGGTCAGGCGGTCTCGAAGTGCGGATAGGTTATCTTTCAGCAGTTCAATAAAGCAGCAGGTCGAGTGGTCTGTGGTTGCGGTCTGGCAGTTCGAGGTCATCAAGCCTAGTTTTGTTCGCGCGGTCTCAGGTATAGGTGTGCGGCTTGGCTGTTCGTGCGGTCTGGCGGTCTCTGCTTGGTAGTTCGCTAGCTGTTTGTTTTTTGTGTCCTGTGCTTCTCTCCTTTGTGATTATTATGAATCATGTCTCGCCATGTATGTCTCAAGCTGTAAAGAGATAGTTAATACCAAAGTACTATTCGGTATTCCCATTGTCATCGATTGTCATGCTTGTGGATTGTGTTGATGTTTTCCGCATTTTTACTTCACTCCGGGCATCTAAATTTTTTAACATTTGGTGTTATTAATCCGAGATTTCAATCGAATGGAAAGAACCGCACTGAGCTGCTCTCCGTGGATATGGAATCGGTCCACGATTCGGAGCTTCGGAGCTCCATCAATGGCAGAAAGAGTCTTCTTCTTTCTCCTTGGCTTTCCTCTTTCTCAAGCTTGGAGGGAGAAAAGACTTACAAAAATGAGGAAAAACTTCCTTTGCTCATGCCCTAATATATTTTGGAACATCTCCCAGCCGTTTGATCAAAAGCCTTAAATATTTTACTGCCACGATCGCTATTTCGTGGATCTGGTCCATCAGCTACCACCCGGCAGTAGCGCTACCGCATCGCGCTTGCAATTGATCTTAACCTTCAGCATATTGTCTCGTTCTCTCGACGATATTGCCTCATATCGACTCAAAGACCTACCGTCGGCGGTATCGCTACTTGCGTCGCTAATGAGGCTGAAACTATATCCGCAATCGATAACGGCAAGTGTACCGTATCGAAAGTAGTATAGGTTAATAAAACCAAGGTCATATTAGACTCGGGGTAGTTGAATATTCTTAATTCGCAAAATCTTTATTATTTTATCAAATAAAACTTGGATTGGTTTTGCAAAAGGGAAATTAAAATAATGACTAAACGATGAATTAAAATACTAGCACTCGATCTTCGAATCACCGCAGAATAATAAAAGAAGAAACAAGAACTCTAATTCTCTTTTACTTCGACCGTAGAGGTTCCCGAATTCTAAACGCACCTCTCTCGAGGATACATTCAGCTATGTTTAGGTTGATCAACCGAACACTCGTTCTATAATTAAAACCCATAAAACTCGCTTTAACATGGTGAACCCCTCTATTGGATTTGAATCCAATTCGGGAGATTTATGTCATCCTTTCTCAAGGGTTGCAATCAACACTCTTTATCCTTAAGTGATCAATTCGATTTATGAGTCTTTCGACTACTAAATTATGAAAACATGAATGAGAATTATATATTGAAAATATAATCTCAATTAAATAAAATTAAGGATAAATCTTAAGCATTTCAAAGAAGAGAAGGAGATGATCTAATTAATTCATTGTGAATATCATTCCTTGGACCATCTCGATCGAGTACTAATAGAAATTTAGCTACTCATTGAGATTAAGGAATTAACAAAATTAAAAGAGTACATGAAAAAAATAAGAGGGGAATAAGATATTAAGAGAATGATTTGCAAATGAAAAGAAATACAAGCTAGTGAAATGAAAATTATAACTATTGAAATGAAAGTACAATTGCAAGAAAGAAGAAGGATTGCAAGAACTACTAAAAACATGAAAATAATACAAGAAATGAAGAATCTAACTCCTAAAAATTCGTCCCTTGAGTTGTAGAGGAACTGGCTTTAAATAGGCTGAAATTTAAGGTTACACGCCTTTAGTCACGCCCGTGACAAAGGGCGTGTAAGGGGAGTGATCGATGCTGGTGTAGAGAGGGCACTTTCTGGCTTCAATGTGGGCATTACGTGCGCGTCATGCCCTAGGTCACGCCCGTGACCTAGGGCGTGTAATCTTCAAAATGGCGCCTGGCGGGATGCTTTTAGCAGGAAGTGGCGTGAGATGCGTCACACCCGTGACTGGATGTCATGCCCTCGATCATGCCCATGACTGAGGGCGTGTAATTTTAATTGACATGGCGGGCAGATTCTGGCACGGGAGGTGGGTCATGGCCGTGACCTAGGTCACGCCCTTAGTCACGCCCCTGACCTGCGGCGTGTAATTTGTGAATCTTCGCGGAATGTCCCCTGGTTGGCGGCACCAGGTCTGGAACACATCATGGTTTGTCACGTACTTGGTCACTCCCGAGACCTTGTGCGTGTACTTTGAAAGTGCAATTGAGTATCAGTTGAAAGTGATTGATATAATCAACTTTGCTTTGATACCAATTGAAGGATAGTTTAGATCTTAATATTACTCTAGAGCGGAGGAGAATAGAGTATTAAGACTTTTCCCTTTATTTTATAGAGGAATTAAATCAGTGATATATATATATATGTGTATATTGAGAGAGTAATAAAAATAAACACAAAGAAGGCACACAGCACAGCAACACAGAAAATCACAAGCACAGAGACACAGGGATTTTATAGTAGTTCCCCAATAAACCTGGGTACGTCTACTCTTCTACCACACTTGGTGGGATCCACTATGTTTTTGATCAGGTGCCCTATGACCAAGGGGTTTTTGATCAGGTGTCCACACACCAAGGAGCTTTTGATGAGGTGCTCTAACCAAACCACAGGTTTTTGATCAGGTGCCCTGCCACCAATGGGTTAACTTTTGAAGGGAGTTATAACCCTGTACAAGAGGGGATAGAAAGGGGTTATGAAGTTCTTCTCTGTCAATATGCTGAGAGAAGACTCTAGTGGATGTTGATATTGTAAATTTCCTCTGTTTGATATGAAATTGTTTGACAGTTGATTGGTTGGAGCCTTCTCTTGAAACAAATAATCTTCCTGTAGCTGATTAATCTGGAAGAATAAGTTCTTCAGATTTTTGTTGCTCTTTAAAAAAAAGCAGATGACTGAGAGAGTAGAGTTGATGATGTTCTCAGTTAAATTGAGTAGGTGCTGCTTGAGGAAGAAGAAGAAGATCTGTTAAACTTTGTTCTTTCTTCTTCCTATTACTTTTTCCTGACGGTATTCTTTCTTCCTTTTTTGTTTTTCCTGTACAGCTATTCTTGTGATGTTGTACTGTAAATATGTCATGTAACTATAAAAGTAATAATGTATATCTTCTTCCTTTTTCTTTTTCAATATCTGATCTGATTTGAAATTCAAATCCCTTGAATTAAGGAATAGAATAATCTGTAATAAAACCTTCTTGGGACTGCAAAGGTAACCATTTAGATTTTGCAGAATACTTAATTCCATTTCCGTGAAATGTTCCTTTTTCATTAAATGTCAACGGCTATTTTCTCCCGGGAAGAGAAAGGAAAGGAATATAATAAAGGAAATATATTATCCTTACTTATATGATATAAAAGAGCCGCAGAGACACTGAGATTCGAGTTCGTCGAATGCAGGAGCAGGCCGTTCGTTGAACGTGGAATGTAAGCCATTTGTCGAACGCAGAGAGCAAGCCATTCGTCGAATGCAGAGTGGAGTTCATGGAACGCAGAACCTGAATGATTTCTTGAATTCTAACAGCATGACTCTTGACCCATTGACTATACATTGGGGTCAACTTGATCCTAGTCAGCAGATAGTGATCCTAGCCCAAATCAGTAATAGGGTTGTTCCAACAATCTCCCCCTATTTGGGTTAGGACACTATTTGACAAAAATTAAAAACAAACAAAACAATAGAGCATATATATATCTAATATATTTTAAATAGTTCATCAGATAATAAATAATACTCTGAGTTCAGAAACATTACATTGAAAATAAAACTAATAAAAAGAATCTTTGACCTTTCTCTTTGTCTTTCTCTGAATTCTGACATTTCTGAATTCTGAACTCTGATATTGTCTGAAATGAGTTCTTGCTTACTGATTTCTGATAATACCTTTCTCTGATTTTTCTGAATTCTGATTAGCTGAGCTTGTAGCAATAACTAATACTGAATATGCTTTGAATCTGTTGCTTCTTCTATATCAAAAGCTGTATTCTAAATTTGCAATATATGAAGCTTCTTCATGCATCATTTCCTTCTTTCACAAAATATGTTAGCCTGAGAGCATCTCCCCCTGAGACTGGAGCGTCTTCAGCTTCTCCCCCTACCTAGTTCATAGAACAACTCCCCCTGAGCAAAACACTGCATCATATGGAGCTTCTTCGTAGAACCTCTCCACCTGCCTAGTTTCAGGAAGGCCTGAAGCTAGGCCCCTTGAAGAAGGAACATTTGATGGAGGTAGGGAAGGATGCAATCTTTATATTGCTATTGATCCAATTGAAAGGTAAGCTTTGATTTGGATACCAATAGAAAGTTCTGGTTTTCTGATATTGAACTTGCAATTTCATTTGCATTCTCTGTCTTCAGAGTGTAAACCCTTTCTTTTATTTCTACAACTGATAGTTTGATCCCAATTGAAAGTCCTCTAGTATCAGTTGAGGTCTCTGATAGTTTGATACCAATTGAATACCAATTGAAAGTGACCTTGATACCTGCAAAATGTCTCTGGTAGAGGTGGTGTTCCTCTCCTTATTTAATCGGTTAGTTCCAGCAATGCATGGACTCTTTTATTTTATGACAGGATTTGTTATAAACCCTTTATGCTTTATTAGAAGGAAAAAAGTATCCTAGATTTTGTTTCAATGGGATTCCATAAATATGATGAATTTGGACAGCTTTTAATGGATTCTAAGGAATTCTTATCTTCTCAAAGATACATTGCCTGATACCTTCCTTCTTATAGAATTCTCTTATCAGAAGATTCAAAACTCAGTGCCATGATCATTTCTGATCAATGCAACTAGAGTAGAATACTCAAATCTTGATGATCCTGAGAAAGTCTGTTGGAACATGAAGTTATCTGACTTTGTTTTTAAGAAAGAAAATTCAATTGAATCCTATAACTTTTTGTATGATTACAATTGGAGTTAAAAGATTTTCAATAGGTTTAAGTATTGCCTTAAAGTTAATTATATTGGCCTTTGTATCTGTTAATTGTTTTACCAATTGAAAATTTCTTTTACCAATTGAAAATTTGATTTCTGATACCAATTAAAATCTTTAAAATCTGATTTCTGATACCAATTAAAAGTTTTCTTTTATGATCATTAAAATATATGTTTGATACTAATTTAATTTTTTCTTGGTAATCATTAAGATATATGTTTGATAAACTATTCTGATTTTGTCGATCTCGGGTTGACAAAGTGCAGTAATTTCGTTGATCTCTGATTAATGAAAGTAATATTTATTTTCCATGTTCAGAGTTTGTTGAACTTGAGCTCTGATTATAAGAAGATTATGATTGAATTCTGTGTTCAGCTTTCGTCGATCTACGATCGATGAAGTCACTTGATTTCGTCGATCTCTGTTCGACGAATTTTGTTGAACACACAAAATTTTAACAATTTTTATTAAGTTTTCTGTTACTTTTTTTGCTTAGTATAGACAAATTTTATAGATGTATTTGGACTATTTTTCTTTTGAATATGAGATATATTAGATAAAAATCTTAAGCTATATTTGCTGCCATTTAATCTGGCATTTTTAGTGCTTGTGATATTTATTGGTTTGATATTTTCCCATTAAGAGATTGTTCAAACATTTCAGAAATAATTGAATTATTTTTCAAAGAATTAATTTCCTTTTCTGATGTTTTCAAATCTATTTTAAGTTTAGTATGTTCAAAAGTTAAATTGTTTATATCTTTTCTGAGATATTTAATTTCTTTCTCAGATTTAATTAAATCTAAACAGAGAATTTTAAAATCATCTTTGAAATCAGTGGAGTTAAAATTAAGGTTAGATACTACCTGATCTGCATCATTTTCAGATTCTGATTCTGATTCGTCTGAATTGTTTGTTGAGGCATTGATAGCCATCATGCAGAAGTTCTTTTCTTCTTCATCATCCTCATCATCACTGGAACTGGATGAAGATGCGTGATATGAATCATTGTATGAGTCATATATGGCCATCAAGCACTGATCTTTGTCATTTGCATTATTTTCATCTTCAGATGAACTGGATGATGACTCTGACTCTTCTGCAGAACTCTCATTTTCATCAAATTCACATTCTGCATCTGAGTTGTGGTTTGACCCATATATGGCCAACATGCAGAATGCTATAGCTTTTTGTTCTTCTTCTTCTTCACTTTGACTAGATGATGGTTCTGTATCATAAATACAGAAAGTGGAAGAAGGTTCATCTACCATTCTTGTTAGGGAGTTCCAGATGCCTCTTGTTGAAGTGCAATCAACAACTCTTTGATAATTTCATTTGACATTGCTTGTGCCAATATATTCATGGCCTTGGCATCGGCCCTTTTCAGCATCTTTTGAGCATCTATTGATGTTGATGAAGTTGAAGGTCCTGTCAAAATGACATTTAAAATATCTTCATCAATAGCATTCATATATAATCTAATCCTTGCTTTCCATAGTGCAAACTTACTGAGATTGCACATAGGAGGTCTTGTGCTAGAATAATCTTTGTTCTGTGCCATGAGTTTTTAACAGAAAATAAAATAAAACTCTAAAATAAATTAAGAACTAATTGATCTTTATGATTCAGGTGTTAGCCTGTATATAAAAATCAACTACCCTCTGATACTAATTGAAAGTGCAATTGAGTATCAGTTGAAAGTGATTGATATAATCAACTTTGCTTTGATACCAATTGAAGGAGAGTTTAGATCTTGATATTACTCTAGAGGGGGGGTGAATAGAGTATTAAAACTTTTCCCTTAATTTTATAGCGGAATTAAATTAGTGATATATATATGTGTATATTGAGTGAGTAATAAAAACAAACACAAAGAAGGCACACAGCACAGCAACAAATAAAATCACAAGTACAGAGACACAAGGATTTTTATAGTAGTTCCCCAATAACCTGGGTACGTCTACTCTTCTACCATACTTGGTATGATCCACTAGGTTTTTGATCAGGTGCCCTATCACCAAGGGGTTTTTGATCAGGTGTCCACACACCAAGGAGCTTTTGATCAGGTGCTCTAACCAAATCACATGTTTTTTATCAGGTGCCCTACCACCAATGGGTTAACTTTTGAAGGGAGTTATAACCCTGTACAAGAGGGGATAGAAAGGGGTTATGAAGTTCTTCTCTGTCAATATGCTGAGAGAACACTCTAGTGGATGTTGATATTGTAAAGCTCCTCTGTCTGATATGAAATTGTTTGACAGTTGATTGGCTGGAGCTTTCTCTTGAAACAAATAATCTTCCTGTAGGTGATTAATCTGGAAGAATAAATTCTTCAGATTTTTGTTGCTCTTTTGAAGATCTGATCTTGCAGCAGATGACTGAGAGAATAGAGTTGATGATGTTCTCAGTGAAATTGAGTAGGTGCTGCTTGAGGAAGAAGAAGATATGTTAAACTTTGTTCTTTCTTCTTCCTGTTACTTTTTCCTGATTGTATTCTTTCTTCCTCTTTGTTTTTCCTGTACAGATATTCTTGTGATGTTGTACTGTAAATATGTCGTGTAACTATAGAAGTAATAATGTATATTTTCTTCATTTTATCTTTTTCAATATCTGATCTGATTTGAAATTCAAATCCCTTGAATTAAGTAATAGAATAATCTGTAATAAATCCTTCTTCGGACTGCAAAGGTAACCATTTAGATTCTGCAGAATACTTAATTCCATTTCCATGAAATGTTCCTTTTTCATTAAAAGTCAACGGCTATTTTCTCTCGGGAAGAGAAAGGAAAGGAATATAATAAAGGAAATATATTATCCTTACTTATCTGATATAAAAGAGCCGTAAAGACACTGAGATGCGAGTTCATCGAACGAAGGAGCAGGCCGTTCGTCGAACGCAGAATGTAAGTTGTTCGTCGAACGCAGAGAGCAAGCCGTTCGTCGAACGCAGAGTGGAGTTCGTCGAACGCAGAATCTAAATGATTTCTTGAGTTCTAACAGCCTAAACTCTTGACCCATTGACAATACATTGTTGTCAACTTGATCCTAGTTAGCAGATAGTGATCTTAGCCCAAATCAGTAATAGGGTTGTTCCAACATACTTTTGGAGTTTTTCTCAAAAGTGCCCAGAAAACCTAAAAACATAAAATGAGCTTAAGTTAGCTCATAGAAGTGAAAAGAAACAAATTACAAGAGATAATTCATATAAAGTACATAAGCTCGTATTAAAATAGTATTAAAATTATACTAAAAGATGAATATGAAAAGTTGTAAAACTCCAAATTGCATGTGCACCCAAAATACCAAAAATGATCATGAGCTGAAATCAGGGAGCTAGCGCCAGGCGCTAGTGCTAGCGCCGGCGGTAGCGTATCCGTTGCGACGTCGAAACGTTGAGCTGTCGATAGCGCCGGGCGCTAGCGATAGCGCCGGGCGCTAGCGATAGCGCCGGCGGTAGCGGCTCTTAAGAGGTACCGACTCTAGGGCTAGCGCCAGCGCTAGCCACTAACGCCGGCGGTAGCGCTAAATCTTAAATAACCTCAAACCCAACTTTTCAGCCATTGTTCTCTGAAATCCTTTGAAGTCCTGAGGGCAGAGAGCTAGGAGAAAGGAAGGAGAGCCTTTGGAGTTGAGCTAAGGTCGTGCCAGGAGGGATTTGTGAAGCATCATCTTCGTGCGTGTGCCACCGCGGATTCTAGCCATCTCCCTCTCAATTCGATGGCACCAAAACGGCCTACAAGGGTAACGAATCTCCTCCCTAATCCTTGGACACGTACGTCCTTTGATTTGCATGCGTTTTGGAAGACTTCTACTAATTAGTAGATCGGATCTTCTGGTGGGATGAAGTTATTTCCCCCACAAATTGCATATAGAGTCCGGAACGATATTACGGACATAGGCATGCTGTGTGAAGCCCATCCGAACAGGTCGAGCCGGATTGGTGATGATTATTGCGTGTAAAGTGCCGGAAACAATTCCGTGTAAGTACTGTGATTCGGGTCATGTGATTGTTGTTCTACAGAAAATAGGACCTGGAGGTGTTTCCCAGGCTGTACCCAAAATTTGGTGGCAGAACTGAGTTCTGTCACTAGCGCCGGGCGCTAGCATTAGCGCCGGCGGTAGCTCCAGGTGAGATACCAATGTTGATGCCTGGAGGTGGATTCCCAGAGGTGGCAGTACAGATTTCTGTTACCAGTGCCGGGTAGAACTAAGTTCTGTTGCTAGCGCCGGGCGCTAGTACTAGCGCCGGCGGTAGCGCCCAGCACGCAATTTGTGTGATTCAGTGGTACCCAATGTCCTGGGGACTGGATACATAGCAGATAAAGCTATGGAATTTGCAAATCCCAGCTTTAAGTGTCGGGCACAAGGTGACGCTTACCCGTATTGTGCAGAGTTGAATCGCGGTAGTTGAGCACGGGCCTAGCTGATCCGAACCCGCCCATAGTAGTGGTGAAGAGGTTGCCCCTCGGTGCACCGGACTATGGAAGAGTGCCGGAACTTCGTGTGTACGGCCTAGCTCAATTTGCTTGTCTAAGTTGAAATAGGACTTAGCATAAGGGTGTAACTCAGTGAGTATGCCAAAGTGTGCCTTGAGAGCACGAAGCGGGTGGCTTGGTTTGCCTCCGTTGGTGTTGTTTGCGGATATATATATATGCTGCTAACTCTTACTTGCAGGGAAGGAGCACCGCCGTCCCGAGTGTGGGGCGTGGTCATTATAAATCTTGGTCAGCTAAAGCTGACCGGTTGCTTGTTTTCCCACCAATTGGTGGATTTGCTTATACAGGTCCCGGTGAGACTAGCGGGAGATAGTGGGCTGAAGCCCTTGCTGTTGTGCTATGCTGGCCCTTGAAGGCCGTAGCTTTTGTTTACTCTTTTGTTCATGTGTGGCCGGCCTGCGCGCCGATGTTTGGAAGCCACCTTTTTGATGTAAACAAACATATATAGTAACTCTTTATGTATTTCATTCCGAGTAGTGATGTGGACATGTTTATAACTGGTTTCAAGTAAATGATAAATATGCTTCCGTTGTGACTCTGATGCTGAGATAGTTTTTAATTGTTTAATACTAATTTTAGTAACGCTCTCTTCTGTTCATTTCATATGGCGTGGGGTCCCGGCCGGACCTACTGTTATATGCTATGTGATAGGGAGGGTGTTACAAATTGGTATCAGCTACGGGTCTCGATCCCTTTCCGTCTGAATTCGTAGTCGAATTCTTTTAAGGGATGGTGAGCACGTGTGTGCGTCGCCTTTAACTTATAAATAACCAGTTTTGTCCACTTTAGGAATGAATTATATGTGTATGTGTAGCATTCCGATGGAATTTCTGTGTTCCTTTATTGCTTTCTGTTATCTCTTAGTCGCTACTTATGTTTTGGGTACATATATAGGCGACTGGGAGTGGAGCGGGGCCTTCTCGACCCCCTCGTTCGACTGCAAGTAGTGCACCAACTCTGGTGCCGACTCCTCCTTTGGCTGAAACCGTAAGGATAATCGCTGAAGCAGTGTTTGCGATGTTCATAGCGCAACCAGGAGGACATGTCCCCGGACAGCCTCCTATTCATGAAGCAGCTCCAGTGCAGGCTCCAGCAGCCGAACCTGCGGTGGAAAGGCCAGTGTCGTTGAGGGCACGAAGAGCTCCCGATCAACAGCTGCAATACTTTTTGAGTTTCCACCCTCCCACGTTCACGGGGGCAGGAACCCCGACGCAAGCAGAGGATTGGCTCTCAAAGGTGCGCAAAACCTTGAAGGCCACGGACACAGAGGAAGGACAATAAGTGACTTTGGCAACCTTCCTGCTAGATGGGGAGGCGCAGCTGTGGTGGGATGTGATGGAGATACATCAACTAGCGGGACGGCAGTTGACTGATATCTCTTTTGATGAGTTTTCTAGACTGTTCTTGGCGCGATATCTTCCACAGGCCCAACAGATAGAAATGGAAAATCAGTTCAACCGGCTGACTCAGGGTGATAGTTCGATCGACGACTATCTGCATGAGTTTACACGGTTGGGTCGCTATGCAGGAGCGACCTTTGCCAATGAAGCACGGAAGACAATTCGGTTCTATGAAGGTCAGAGGGAAGAGTTGTGGTTCCTTCTGACGGGGCCAATGACGCAAGGGTTTATGACCCTGGTCAACTCAGCTCATTCTTTAGAAAAATACATGAAGCGGTCCCGCAGTAGGAAAGAGCTAGCAGTGGTCAAGCCAGAGTTCAAAGAACCGAGCTCGGCAAAGTCAGGATGAGGCAAGTGGAAGAAAGGAGCGCGACCGTCTGGGTCAGCTCACTCTTCAGCATCGGGAGTGACTGGGCGAGGCCCAATCATCTGTTACAACTGCGGCAAGCTGGGACGTATAGCACGTAACTGTCGTAGTGGGAAGAAACTAGTTGCGGCCTATGCAGTAGAGAAAGGGAAGGCGGCAGAGTCAACCGCATCTCACGCTGCTCCAGCCCAGCCTAGAGTCTATACCCTTGGACAACAGGAGGCCATCAAACAGAATGATGTGGTGACAGGTATGTGATAGTATATAGCTTTTGTTGCTTTTTATACTTCATACCTTATGCATTGCTTGTTATTCATATATGTACTAGGCTTTGTCCTGATCTTTAACTATCCGGCAAGAGCACTATTTGACACGGGTGCTTCACATTCTTTTCTTTCGGAGGCCTTCATACAGCAACTTGGAGTGCCTTCGTCATTTAGACAGGAACGATTAGATGTGATCCTACCCAATGGGTGTTCGATGCGCGTGGATCGAGGTTGTGAGTAAAAGTACGAATAGGGAGTCAAGACTTTGACTTGGAAGCACTGATACTCCCGCTTTCGGAGTTCGATGTAATCTTTGGAATGGACTGGCTATGAGCGCAGCAGGCCTACATTGATTGCACATCTAAGAAGGTCACACTGGGGCGGAATACCGAACGTGCGACTGCATTTGCTGGTTTGCATGGATCGAGCAAGACACTGATGTCTGCTGTCCAAGTGGTCAAGGCGGTTCGGCAAGGCGCAGAGTTATGCATTGTGCTAGTGGGGGCTGCAAAGCCTCAACCCAGTTTGAGTGATGTTCCTATAATTTCAGAATATCCAGATGTGTTTCCGAAAGATCTCCCTGGGGCTCCACCTCAGCGAGAGATTGACTTCACTATAGAGTTGGTGCCAGGTGCCAAACCTGTTTCACGCTCTCCGTACCGAATTGCGCCAAAGGAGATGGCGGAATTGAAAGTTCAATTACAGAAGTTGCTAGAGCAGGGTTATATACGTCCAAGTACCTCCCCTTGGGGTGCTCCGGTCCTTTTTGTGAAGAAGAAGGACGGAAGCCTGCGTCTATGCATTGACTACCGAGAATTGAACAAGCTGACCGAGAAGAACAAATATCTGATTCCTCGAATCGATGACTTATTCGATCAGCTAGTTGGGTCAACTGTGTATTCAAAGTTGGATCTCAAGTCCGGCTATTACCAGTTATGAATTCGGGATTGTTATATCCCTAAGACAGCATTCAGTACTCGCTACGGACATTACGAGTTTACAGTGATGCCGTTTGGATTAATGAATGCACCGTCAGTATTTTTGGATCTGATGAATAGGACCTTTCGAGAGTGCCTTGATCGGTTTGTCATTGTCTTCATTGACGATATCTTGGTGTACTCTCAGTCTGAAGAAGAACACGCGATTCATTTGCGTGATGTTTTGGAAATCCTGCGATGTAGTCAACTTTATGCCAAGTTCTCTAAGTGCGAGTTCTGGCTAGCCTCAGTAGCGTTCCTTGGTCATGTTATTAATGGCAAGGGTATCGCGGTGGATCCGGCAAAGATCGATGCAATCCAAAAGTGGCCCATTTTGGTGACAGTAGCGGAAGTCAGGAGTTTCCTTGGACTTGCCGGCTACTATCGGCGCTTCGTGGAGAACTTTTCACGGATCGCTCTACCTCTCACCACCTTGACGAGGAAGGATCAGAAGTACGTTTGGTCACCGGAGTGTGCACGGGCTTTTGAGGAATAGAAGAGGCGTTTAACCACGGCACTAATTCTGTGTTTGCCATCTGGTGCAGAGGGTTATGAAATTTACAGTGATGCGTCAGGGAGCGGCTTAGGCTGCGTACTTCTTCAGCACGGTCAAGTAATAGCTTATGGCTCTCGCCAGTTGAAAGTGCATGAGCGGAATTATCCGGTCCACGACTTGGAGTTGGCGGCCGTGATTTTCGCTCTAAAGCTGTGGCGACACTACTTATATGGTGTGAAGGTTGACATCTTTACAGACCATAAGAGCCTTAAGTATCTGTTAATGCAGAAGGAGCTCAATATGCGACAACGAAGGTGGATGGAGTTCCTGGGGGACTACACTTTTGATATACATTATACTCCCAGAAAGGGGAATGTCGTCGCAGATGCATTGAGCAGGAGGGCTATTTCACAGGCCAACTGGATTCAGATGTATGATCCACGTCTAATCAGGGACTTGGAAGCCTTGGAGATCTCCTGTGTAGAGAGGAGTTCTAGTACGAATGCGTGCTTAAACTGGACGGAGGTGCAGTATGACCTCGCGGACAGAATACGATAGGCCCTGGAGCTTGATTCGAGCATGCAACGCTATTTGGCAGAGTCTGGAGTTGGGACTGCTGCAAAGTTTGTGTTGGACGACGGTCTGATGTGGAAAGACGGTCGGTTGTGCGTCCCAAATGTGGGTAAGCTGCGAGAAGAATTGATGTACGAAGCGCATTTTACCAAATATTCAATTCACCCTGGGAGCACAAAGATGTACCAAGACATGAAAAAGTTGTTTTGTTGGCCAGGATTGAAGAAAGACATCGCTTTGTACGTGGAAAAATGCAAAACTTGCGCACTGGTGAAAGCGGAATGTCAGACACCTGGAGGTTTCCTGAAGTCGTTGCCTATACCGGAATGGAAATTTGATGACATTTCGATGGATTTCGTGCACGGTTTGCCGAGATCACAGAGTGGGAATTATGCCGTGTGGGTGATCATAGATCGCTTGACGAAGGTAGCCCACTTTATTCCAAACCGGAAGGACGATTCAGTTGAAAAGTTAGCAAAACTTTATGTTGATAGCATTGTACGATTGCACGGTGTGCCCCGTAGCATCGTCAGTGACCGAGATGGGCACTTCACTTTGAAAGATTGGAGGCTAATCCACCAGTTGTTAGGTACAAAGTTGAAGTTTAGCACTGCCATCCACCCTCAGACGGATGGACAGACTGAACATACGAACAGAACTCTGGAGGATATGCTCCGAATGTGCATCCTGGACTTCGGTAAAAAGTGGGAAGATCATCTTTTCATGATCGAATTCGCTTACAATAACAGCTATCAGGGAAGTATAAAGATGGCACCCTTCGAGGCCCTCTATGGTAGGGCTTGCCGCACTCCCTTATCTTGGGCGGAGACAGGTGAAACGAAGCTGTGTAAGCGAAAGGAAGTTGAAGAGGCAAATTTGGCTATTCAAACAATCCGTGAGAGATTGTTAATTGCGCAAGATAGGCAGGCGAAATACTACAATGCCAAGCACAAAAACGTCGAGTTCGCCGTGGGCGTCTGGTTTATCTCAAAATCAAACCTTTCAAGGGTGTGTCCCAGATTTGGCGCTTGAAAAAGCTGAGTCCAAGGTACCTTGGACCGTTTGAGATACTAGAACGTGTTGGCGAAGCTGCCCATCGACTCGCTCTTTCGACAGAGTTGAGTAGTTTGCACGATGTGTTCCACATATCAGTATTGAGGAAAGCTGTATCAGAGCCTAGCCATGTGCTTGTGGCTAATCAGGTGCCGGTCGATGATGGGTTGAATACAAAGGTCATACCTATTAGCATCGAAGACACTGAGATCAAACAGCTGCGGAATAAATTGATCAAGATGGTCAAAGTCCGCTGGAACAACTGCGGTCGTGAGGAGCTTACATGGGAGCGTGAGCAAACCATGCGTGAGGAGTTTTCCGAGCTGTTCCGTTGAGGTATAAATCATATTTTGTATTTTTGTGATTATTTGCACTATTAGAATTTCGGGACGAAATTCTTTTAAGGGGGGAAGAATTGTAAGACCCCAAATAGCATGTGCAGCCAAAATACCAAAAATAATCATGAGCTGAAATCAGGGAGCTAGCGTCGGCGGTAGCGTATCCGTTGCGACGTCGAAACGTCGAGCTATCGATAGCGCCGGGCGCTAGCGATAGCGCCGGTGGTAGAGGCTCTTAAGCGGTACTGACTCTAGGGCTAGCGCCAGCGCTAGCCACTAACGCCGACGGTAGCGCTAAATCTTAAATAACCTCAAATCCGACTTTCCAGCCATTGTTCTCTAAAATCCTTTGAAGTCCTGAGGGCAGAGAGCTGGGAGAAAGGAAGGAGAGCCTTTGGAGTTGAGCTAAAGTCGTGCCAGGAGGGATTTGTGAAGCATCGTCTTCGTGCGTGTGCCACCGCAGATTCCAGCCATCTCCCTCTCAATTCGATGGCACCAAAACGGCCTACAAGGGTAACGAATCTCCTCCCTAATCCTTGGACATGTACGTCCTTTGATTTGCATGCATTTTGGAAGACTTCTACTAATTAGTACATCGGATTTTCCGGTGGGATGAAGTTATTTCCCCCATAAATTGTATATAGAGTCCGGAAGGATATTACAGACATAGGCATGCTGTGTGAAGCCCATCCGGACAGGTCGAGCCGGATTGGTGATGATTATTGCGTGTAAAGTGCCGGAAACAATTCCGTGTACGCACTGTGATTCGGGTCATGTGACTGTTGTTCTACAGAAAATAGGACCTGGAGGTGTTTCCCATGCTGTACCCGAAATTTGGTGGCAGAACTGAGTTCTGTCACTAGAGTCGGGCGCTAGCGTTAGCGCCGGCAGTAGCTCCAGGTGAGCTACCAATGTTGATGTCTGGTGGTGGTTTCCCAGAGGTGGCAGTACAGATTTCTGTTACCAGTGCCGGGCAGAACTAAGTTCTGTTGCTAGCACCGGGCGCTAGTACTAGCGTCGGCGGTAGCGCCCAGCACGCAATTTGTGTGATTCAGTGGTACCCAATGTCCTGGGGACTGGATACATAGCAGATAAAGCTGTGGAATTTGCAAAGCCCAGCTTTAAGTGTCGGGCACAAGGTGACGCTTACCCGTATCGTGCAGAGTTGAATCGCGGTAGTTGAGCATGGGCCTAGCTGATCCGAACCCACCCATAGTAGTGGTGAAGAGGTCGCCCCTCGGTGCACCGGACTATGGAAGAGTGCCGGAACTTCATGTGTACGGCCTAGCTCAATTTTGCTTGTCTAAGTTGAAATAGGACTTAGCATAAGGGTGTAACTCAGTGAGTATGCCAAAGTGTGCCTTGAGAGCACGGAGCGGGTGGCTTGGTTTGCCTCCGTTGGTGTTGTTTGCGGATATATATATATGCTGCTAACTCTTACTTGCAGGGAAGGAGCACCGCCGTCCCGAGTGTGGGGCGGGGTCGTTATAAATCTTGGTCAGCTAAAGCTGACCGGTTGCTTGTTTTCCCACCAATTGGTGGATTTGCTTATACAGGTCCCGGTGAGACTAGCGGGAGATAGTGGGCTGAAGCCCTTGCTATTGTGCTATGATGGCCCTTGAAGGTCATAGCTTTTGTTTACTCTTTTGTTCATGTGTAGCCGGCCTGCGCGCCGATGTCTGGAAGCCACCTATTTGATGTAAACAAACATATGTAGTAACTGTTTATGTATTTCATTCCGAGTAGTGATGTGGACATGTTTATAACTGGTTTCAAGTAAATGATAAATATGCTTCCGTTGTGACTCTGATGCTGAGATAGTTTTTAACTGTTTAATAATAATTTTAGTAACGCGCTCTTCTGTTCATTTTATATGGCGTGGGGTCCCGGCCGGACCTACTGTTATATGCTATGTGACAGGGAGGGTGTTACAAAAGTACTCATCAGTCGCGCTAGCCGTCTAGTCGATATCTTCCCGACAATATAGTGAAGCTTCCCAACGATATAGCTACCGCCAGCGGTAGTACCTACCGCCTGGCCTTAGTGTCTCGACGATACGAGCCTTTTTAGCTGATACATGGCTCATCTAAGCGCTATAGCTACAACCAGCGGTAGTACTTACCGTTGAGCATTCGCTATAGAGAGATTGTCTTCACAGCATTGTGAAAACTTGGGTGTTACGGAGAATGTACACACTTTGGGTTCTATGTCAGGTCTTAAATTTCGATAATAATCAGCTAATAGGAGGTTATTTATAAGAGCGGCTGTGTGATCTTCGGTCATTATAACTATAAGACTTTCGGGATTATTCATTGTTATAATAGGCAGTCACTTCTCCTGAATCCGCACGGTGCTCAGTCGTGATACTATGTCTAATGTCAAAGTTATCTTAGTATTCTTCATCACAGCGTGCGATTACTCTTATGGCACAAGCTTCGTGTCAATCAACTATGTTATCAAGGTCACCTTGTTGTTCTTATCTACAATGTACGGGTACTATTGAGTGTGTCCACACAGTTTAATGCAATAAACTTCACACTATTAGAAGTCAAGGTAACTGCAGTCATGCTTTAGTAGTCGTGTGCTCTATATTTAAAAAAGTAACATAGTATATGGTTATACATATGGCGGTTACAAGTCCAGACCCCACACGCTCGGTACAATGAATGTACATCATAATTTCATAAGTATTTCTATATACAAATCAAATAAACATTCGCGGGTACAAACACAGAAGCTATAGAGAACAGGATTTGGAAGCAGAATAATCTTTCATTTCTATAATCAATATATAAAAGTGTTATGGTGACTGTGCTTGCAAAAAGGTTCTCTGTGGTCAGTCGCCAAAAAGAATAAAATACAAGTCAATCCTCCTCAGAAGAGATTGTTCTTTTCCTCTGGCCTTTTTCTTAGGTCAGGAGGCAGATGAGATAGAGTTGTTCAAGCTGTATCCGCTCGACTCTGTGCCGGTCTTTGACGATGAACTATTTTCCTCTCCGACCTCCCACTCTGGATTAGGGAATTCCTCCTCAGCACCCACCTCCTATGAATAGGCTGCCGCATGAGATCCCGCACCCTCCGACTCTGAGATCTTAATATTTCCAAAATCTTCATATAGAGTCGGATAGTTGACATCAACAAATTCATCCTTTAGGGCACCTTTATCATTTAAAAGGTCCAAAGTAAGAATCGCAAATGCTTTATTGCACTGCAATATCACGTTCCTGAACTTTTGATTCTCAAATGTATGGGTGGCTTGCAGTGGAACAAAGCAAAACATTAGCATGTGTGTACATGTATGCATGACCGCTCCATCTCAAGATTGCCTTTTGTTACCTTCAGTTATTTATGTAAGAGGGTGTTCTCTCTCAATGCCTCCTCAAGTCTGCATCTTACAACGTGGTCAAGAGTGACCATTTATAGCAACGTGGTCGATGACCTCTTGGTAAAGTCCTCCACAAGGATCTTCTTCAACTAGCATATGTTTTCTCTACCGAGCAAAGCGGAGGTGAATGCATGAGCTTGCGGCTTCGCTTTTTCAACCTCCCTCCAAGAAGGAAGATCAGTGCTAATGGTGACTGTGCTACCCTCAGGGTCCCACTACATCAAGGGATTTCCCGCAGCATCTAGTAGGCCCTCTCCAAAACCAAAGAAGGCAAACTCTCCAGCTTCATCCGCAGGAGCCTGTATGGTGTTGGGAAAAATCCCTTTATGATTTGATATATAGGGTATTAAAGTGAAATGGGAAAATTCCCATGTATATAAATGTCATATTTTCTTTAGTTTAAAGTTCAGAGATATTCAAAATAACCAAGCAAAGAATCAATGCTCTCAAAGAACTCATAGTATGGCTAAAGAAAAGATTTTACTTTAAGATGTCAACTTACGTCGACAAGTATACACAGAAGATGTCGACATACGTCGAGAAGTATACAGTAAGATATCGACATACGTCAAGCATCTTACTTTGTGCTTAGACTAGTAGTTAACACATGAAGACTAACAGTTATACTCTTATGTGTCGAGAACTCTTTATGGAGAAATCAGAGTACAAGTATAAAGGTATACTTTGAGATATCTTTGTTGTTTATATATATATATATCAGCTTACGTCGAGAAGATGTCAAAGTTTAAGAAGTCTTGTGTCGACTTCCATACATAATAATTTTGAATGAAATTTAAACAGATTAAGGCAGTGATTTAGATTTAATCATGACCATTGAAGATCTAATTAACGAAAGTATTCATTCTAATTAACTCACATCTGGCAAGAAATTTATTTTGCAGTTTATATATACACAAATTCCTATTTTGAAAAAGGAGAAAACAATACAGAAGACAGAATATAAATGTAATTATGAAGAAGCAGTCTCACTCTCGCTCATCTTCTTCATCTTTCTCTTCCTCAAGAAGTTCTGATAGAAGAATGAAAATCGACAAGATCATCTTCTCTAGATCTAAAGATTGATTACTTGGAATGATTCAAAAGGCTTCATCGAATATTATTCATCAACAATTCAATCATTTCTTTATTGAATATGATGTCTCAGGAAGAATTGACGACAAATTCTATCTGCTACAACACAATCCACACATTGTTTTCAAAGAACCAAGTCCTCAGAGATTGCTGAAGGGGACGGCATTGTGGAAACTAATTTTCAACATTAAATTTCTGATAGAGTTTTGAAATTTTCTCTTCAAAAGATTCAGTGGTTTAAGACACCTTATCAAAAGGATCTTGGAGTAGTTTTGAGTCAACCTTATCAAAATGCTCTCAGATTGGTTTAACCACCTTATCAACAAACTTTTGGTTGGAGATACCTTATCAAAATATTATTTGGTTCTTAAAATCTCCACAACAAAAGATTCAGTTGTAACTAATTCCAGGAGTCTCCTTATCAAAAGACTCAGCTATAACGCCCCTGAATTTTTGATAATTTAATTAAATAATATTTCAGTGTACTAATGACGTAAGGGTGTTACGTTAACGTGATGTTAGCGGTGTTTTCCAAAGTGTAGAAATTTTTGAGATTAGAAAATTTAAAATAATTAATTTAAGCGAAATTGTCAAGTTTCGTTGTTATAAATCATGAAAATTAAATTATAACTCATAATCGGCTTGTTGAACTCTAGTTTTGACTTCGTCGTTGCTTTTGGAGGACCGATATTCGCCTTCGATGCGATTTTCATGAAAATTTGAGTTAATCTTGTCCAAATCGTAAGTTTGAGGCTAAAATAAGTACAATTTAATATTAAATAAAGACTTTTAAATTCTAGTATAAAAAGGCAAATCTTGGACATTTAAGGTTAAATCCTTTTCTTCTCCTTCCATTTCTGCCGAACCAAAGCCGAGGGAGGAGAAGTTGTAAGTCTCGTAAAGCTTCCGTCGGTCGCCGCGAGAGTTCTAGTGGACAAAATCTCCATCTAAGCATAGATTCGGAAAGATCTCGTCGAGATCTTAGTGTTTGCGGTGAGTATTTTTGATTTCATGGGCTTTTGATGTCGAACTATTTGGCCCTAAGACTTGTTTTTCGTTCTAAAGTTTCAGAAATTCTTTCTTGTGGTCTTCTATTGGTCGATCCTTGGCGTGGTGTGCGTGGTGGCCGGTGATCGGAAGGTTTGAGAAAAGTGGTGGACTATTCCCCCTTGCTATGCTCTCTCTTTACATTTCCTTCTCCCCCGCCCCCCCCCCCCCCCCCCCCCCCCCCTCCTTCCCTATTAATCGTAGATAGATTTCTACTTTGGTAATTTCAATTTATTTGCAGAATTCGCTGAGTGGTTGTTAGAATCCGTCGAGTAGCTAAGTAAATTCGTCGAGTAAAGGTAAATTCGTCGAGTAGTTTCGAAGAATTCACCGAGTCCTTTCGTGTAATAAGCCGAGTAACTTAGCCTAAATCCCTCAAGAAGTTATAAGGAATTCGTCAAGTGAGCAGTATTTTCGTCGAGTATTCTAAGTGAATTCATCGAGTAGTTTGGACGAATTCGTCGAGTAGTTTGGACGAATTCGTCGAGTCATTTCGGATAATTCGTCGAGTTGTCTTAAGGATTCACCAAGTGCTTTCGATGAATTCGTTGTGAAGGTGGTTTTTCCTTGAAATTTTCAAGGTTTTCCTGTGGTGCCAGATTTGGTCAAGATGTCTGTGAATCACTACACCCAGTCGGTTGTTTTTTGGACTATTGGTTGGGTTGGATAAGTGGCCACCATCACAGTGCCGGTTTTTCTTCCTTCGACGTGTAGACTATTGGTTGTGTGGGCGTAACCACCTCCGCAGTGTCTTTTGTTCCCTGGATGTTTTGGTCTGATGGTTTGTGTTGGAAAGATAGCCACTGCCTTAGTACCGTATTTTGGCTGGGTTAATGATTCACTTCTTGAGCCAATCTGTCACTCTTCTTCCTACTTGGATATTATTATTTAACTTTGACTGCATTTCATGCAAGTTTTTCCCTGTTTGGATGCTATAATCTCTTTACTTTGATTGTTATTGTTTTACAGCTGAGTATCTTATTAGGTCGGTAACCCTCTTGAGCTTGTTAAGTTCTCCCTCTTTACTTTTGTTGAATTGCTTTTGTGCTGAGGCATTATTTTTCCTTTGAATGCCTCAAGTTTGGACCAGTAGCGGTTGATCAGAGCAAGTCAGGATCTTATAGCCTTTCTGGGCTACTTTTCTTTCCCTCTTCTTAGAGTTAGTTGTTGTCTTTCTGACTTTATTTATTACAATGGGTTCGCGTCAGTTTATTGACGCCCACAGTATGAACTTCTTTTTTATGTTAGACTATAACTGTTATTATGCTACTACTGTTAATTTGTTTTTAATGCAAATGCTCTGTGAAGGATTTTTGCTAGGTTGCATAGTAGATATTTTTATATAGGTAAAGATGCATATTTGTTCATGCATTACATCTTTTCAAGCTAATAACACTCTATTTTAAACATGTAAAAGTTCCTTTTATATCTATACTAAATCTAGAAACTGCATATCATTAGATTGCTAGTTGAGTTCTCATGTTCACGTAGGATGACCTAAAGTAAAATATGTATTTTTTGTTGCGTATGTTTATACTTTCTTGGTTGTGGACTAGATGATCCACTAAACCGAGGGACACGGTGTTTGAAACCTTCAAACTTAAATTATGTTTTAAACATAAAGTTTATGTCTTTTACAAGGAAAAGTGTAAAGTTAGAACCGCCTAAGCGTCTGCAGTTGTCCCATGCACGATGTGGCATCATGACGCGTATTTTCTCTTTCTCTGATAATATTTTATATATTGAGAAAATGTGGGTTGTGACTGTTGGTATCAGAGCCAGGTTTAGAGTGGTTGTTTGACGGTTAGTCGAACAGCCATCTGTATTAAGAAACTATTTCATTACATACACACACCAAAGTGTCATCCGTATGTCTTAGCTGAAGCATGAACACTACACTCATAGCATGATAAGAAGTATATGGGGCATATTATGTAGTATGTGATGCATAAATATGTGTTTGTATATGGATCCTCATAAGTGTGACAACATGTGACTGTTAAGTTATATGGGCGGCTTAACATTATCCCATGGATGTTATTAGACTCTAATTTCGTTACATGCGATATTATATAGTATGGGATGCATAATATTTCATGTGTGCCCCGCTCATAACATGCACTAAGGTTTTCATTAGAATGCATAGCACAACATGCACATCATAACATAGCATTAGAACGCGTGTCAAGTTAAAGATATACCTGATGACACTCGTACACACATGATTTGAAATGGAAATTTAAACATTCATGCAAACATATGATATGCACAAGAGTCAAAGTATGATAGTATATCATCCCGAGTTAGGGAATAGCATCATTATCTATAATCCCAGTGCAAGGTAGTAGCAAGAGCAAGTGTCTTCACATTTTCAGTTGTCCTGAGTTAAGTAATCCTAGCTTTTAGCTAAGTTTTGACGTGATGTTCGTTTGTGTTCTTAGAAAATGGCACTGAAGTGCGTTGCGACAAGGTCGACTCCCCGGTCTGAGGGTGAGTCTTCGGGTGCGCAAAGTGAAGTCGTGATTGAGTGTCTGCGATAGAGTAATGAGGCATTGTCAAGGTAGTTGGTCGCGATGCAATCGTAGATTCAAACGTTGTTGACTACCGCCTCTGGGCAGTAGCCTGAGGTGCAGGACCCTGCAGTGGGTCAGACTGTACCTGTTCCTCCTACTCCTCTAGTGCCTCCAGTTTTGATGTCACTAGAGATAAATTTCATATCGCATTTTCAGCGATTAGGACCCCCTACAAATCACGGAAGAGCCGATTTCATGTCTTTGGATGATTGGCTAATTGCCATCGAAGAAATGTTTACGTATTCGGGAATCTCTATGGAGCAGAAGGTGATGGTCGCTGCTTACCAGCTGAAGGGGCTTGCCAAGAGCTGGTGGATCCGGGAGAGAGAGAGAGCCTCAAAGGCAGGTGTTTGTGGGAGTCATTCAAGGCGATGTTACTACAGAAGTTTCTGTCGTCGGTCAAGCAAAACCATCTGATGAACAATTTTCTGCACTTGAAGCATAGGCAACTCACAATTAGTGAGTATGAAATCGAATTTAGTAAGTTGAGCAAATTTTCTCCAAACTTAGTAGCCTCGGAGGCAGGAAGGGTGAAGCGGTTTTTGGGAGGACTTCGTAGCGATGTTCAGCAGTTGACTAGCGCATACAGGTCAGAAAGTTATGCTGAAGTGGTAGAAGCTGCGTTGAGGGTTGAGGCCATCGACTACACCAAGAATAGAGGTGAAATGATGAGGAAGGAAAAGAGGAAGGTCTAAGGCGGTGAAATCCCCAATGTATCTAGACCTGCTCCAAAGAATAGAGGCAGCGAAGTTCGTAGTTTCTGTAGTCGCCCTGGCCATCCCCCACGAAAAAAATTTCAAGAGGTTGGGGGCTAAGAAGCAGCAGCAAGTGCTGGCAATTCAGAGCGCTCCCAGAGGAGATCTAACATGTACTTCTTGTAAGCATAAGGGGCATGATGTTGCCCATTGTTGGTCGAAGTACAAGGTCTGTTTCCAGTGTGGGCAGAAGGGGCACATTAAGCCTAAATGCCTGCATTCCCAGCCTCCTTTGTAGCCAGTGCCACTTCAGGCTTTATCGCCGCCACTAGTGCAGCAGTTAGATAAAGTAAGGGGCAAGTTAAATGTGGTGACTAGGGAAGAAGCGCAGACTTCCACCCAGGTGATTTCAGGTTAGGCCCTAATCTAACTCTTAGATTTCATCTTTAGTTTTCGATTTCTGTTTGGCTAGTTACATATCCAATTTTATAAGAGAATTGAAGGTAAGGAACCGTTGAGCGCGCGTCCTTTTTGATTCAGGTGCTACCCACTCGTTCGTGGCTAGGACTTTTGTAGAGCGCCATCGTTTGACCATCGATCAAATTGGTAATCCGTTTCATGTTAAGTTTCCCTCTGGCGACTCTGTGGTGTCAGACCAGGGTATCCGGAGATGTCCTATCCTCTTAGGTGATTTCTTAGCTTTTGATGATCTAAAAGCGCTAGACCTGGAAGATTTTGTATGTGATTTTGGGCATGGACTGGTTATCTAGATATGGTGATGTTATCCAATGCAAGGTAAAGCGTTTGGACTTCAAGATGTACAACGGTCAGCCCATGAGTGTATATGGCCTTCCGCGCCACGATTTCCCAATTATTTCTGCGGTATGTGCTCGGAATCTTTTAGATTCCGGTTATTATGCTTACCTGGTTTCTATGCTAGAAACTGTTAGTAGTTTGACGTGTGTCTAGGAGATTCTGGTAGTGCGATAGTTCCCTGATGTTTTCCCAGTTAGTTTCCCTGGTCTTCCGCTGAAAGGGATGTGGAGTTTGTTATTGACCATGAGCCAGGTACTCGTCCTATTGCTAAGGCACTGTATCGTATGGCCCCGCGCGAGCTGGAAGAGTTGCATACCCAGCTAAATGAATTGATGCAGCATGGATTTATTAGGCCAAGTTCTTCGTCGTGAGGTGCTCCAGTTCTATTTGTAAAGAAGAAGGATGGTTCTATGAGGTTGTGCATAGATTATAGAGAGTTGAACAAGGTAACCATCAAAAATAGATATCCATTGCCTAGAATTGATGATTTGTTCGATCATTTGTGTGGTAGTTTTGTGTTTTCGAAGATTGATCTTCGTTCAGGCTATCATTAATTGCGGATCCATGAGTTAGATGTTCCGCAGACTGCTTTCCATTCTCGGCATGGACATTCTGAGTTCCTGGTGATGTCCTTTGGATTGACTAATGCAACCTCTGCGTTTATGGATATGATGAATAGAGTGTTCAAGGAATTCTTAGATCGCTTCGTGATCGTTTTCATTGACGACGTTCTGGTGTATTCCCAGAGTGCTGAGGAGCATGCTCATCACTTGCGTTTGAATCTATCTACTCTGAGAGAGCATAAGTTGTATGTGAAGCTGAGTAAGTGTGAGTTTTGCTCTCTCAAGTATCCTTCTTGGGTCATATAGTGTGTAAAGACGAAATTTCTGTGGACCCAAAAAAGATAATTGTAGTCATGGATTGGACAAGAAATACTATGCCTAAGTAGATAAGGAGCTTCTTAGGGTTGGCAGGATATTATAGGAGATTTACTGAAGGATTTTTGGTGTTGTCTACGCCACTGACTAAGCTTACGTAGAAGAATGCAGTGTTTGTATGGGATTATATGTGCGTAGAAGCCTTCCAGGAATTGAAAAAGAGGTTGTGCATCGCTCCTATTTTGGCTTTACCTACCGAGGGAATGGAGTATGTTGTTTATGTGGACACGTCGCACGTCGGGCTTGGGGGCGTTTTGATGCAAGAAGGAAAGGTAATTGTGTATGGGTCAAGACAACTGAAGATTCATGAAAGGAATTATCCAACGCATGATTTGGAATTTGACGTAGTGATTTATGCTATGAAACTTTGGAGACACTTTTTGTATGGCGCAATGTGCAAGATTTATACAGACCATAAGAGTTTAAAGTAAGTCTTCACTCAGAAGGAGTTGAATTTGCTCTAGAGTAGATGGTTGGAGTATGTCGCGGATTATGAAGTTGACATTCTATCATCCGGGTAAGGCTAATGTGGTGGTCGATGCCCTGAGTAGAAAGACAGCGCAAATCTTGAACCTTTCCGTGTAGTATTTGGTGGAATAGTTTTTACTGATGATTATCTCAGTTGGAAGTGGAAGCGCACCTTGTAACTTAGAAGCTCAGGAGCCGTCATGGATTACCCTCACGAGGTTGCATCAGAAAGAAGATTCGGTCTTGCAGCACCTCCGAGGTAAAACAGGAAAAGGAGAATTGCCAGATTTCTCAATTGATAAGACTGGTACCTTGAAGTTCCAAGGTATGTATTGCATTCCTGATATTGGGGATATTCGGACAAGGATTTGTGGTGAAGCTCATGGATCAAGTGTTTCCTACCACCCTAGTTCTACAAAGATGTATCGAGATTTGAAACAGATCGTTTGGTGGTCAGCAATGATGAATGGCATTACTAAGTTTATTTCTGAATGTTATACTTGCCAGTGCGTTAAGGCAGATCATAAGAGGCATGGAGGTATGTTGACTCCTTTGGATATTCTGAGTTGGAAGTGGGAGAGCATTTTTATGGATTTCTGTTGGGAAAAACCCTTGATTTAACTTAACAAATTAATTAAAAGTGATTTTATTCACTAGGGTTTAATTCACCCATTGTATAGTGAGGGTAACTTGTCTCTATATGTCTTAGGATGTCACACTCAACCTAGAGTGTCAAGACCAGTTAAAGGGATGCAAATTTGGGCAAAGTTAATAATAGTGTTGGAACAACCCTATTACTGATTTGGGCTAGGATCACTATCTGTTGACTAGGACTAAGTTGACCCCCCATTGAATAGTCTAAGGGTCAAGGTTTTAGGCTGTTAGAACTAAGGAAAATAATAAGTTTCTGCGTTCGACGAACTCCAAACTGGGTTCAACGAACTCCATCCTGCGTTTGACGAACGGCATGCTCCAGTTCGACGAACTTGCCAAGGTTCTGCGTTCAATGAACTCTATTCTGCGTTCGACGAACTTCTCTCTATGTTCGACCAACTTGTTCTCCAGCTCGACGCACTCAGTTCTCCAGCCCGTCCAGCAGTTTATTCTTCAGTTCGACAAACTTCATTCTGCGTTCGACGAACTCAGCTCTACGCTCGAAGAATAAGTAACAAGATGTTCAGATCGACAAAATTCATTCTCAGATCGACGAAAGCAGTTCATCCAGCCAGATTCAGCAGATTATCTTTCAGTTCGACGAACTCAATATTTTGTTCGACGAACTCAGTTCTCAGATCGACAAAATTTCTCTTCAGTTCATTATTTCAGACAAATCTATTTTATTTTATTCTCTGAACTCAGATCGACTATCAACAACGGATCTATTCCTATCAGATAAGTCGGAATTTAATCCTTTCCTTTTATTATTCTCTTATTTTGGAGAAAGTAGTCGTTGACACATTTTGGAAAAGGACACTTTCATGGAAAAGGAAAAGAAATAAAGTTTATCAGATTGCAGTTCCAAGAATATCTCTTCAGAATATTTTATTCCTTAATTAAAAAATTTTGATTTCAAATCTGTCAGAGATTTCTCTAAGGAAAATGAAAAAGAAGAAGTATTATAGTATTACAGCAGTACAGCAAGAAGATAGGAAGAAGAGAAAAATAAACTGTTGAGAAAAAAGAAATACAGGAAGAAAAAGAAAATGCTTTCAGAGTTCATCTTCTACAGCAGCAACTTTCAATTTATGAGAACAACAACACAAATATTCTCTCAGTTTTTTGCTACTAGTTCAAATCTTCAAGAGCAACAACAAATCTGAGAAACATTGTCTCTCAGATTCATCAGCTATCAGGAAGATTTGCTTTACCTTCAAGTGAAAGCTCCATCCTCAACTGTCAACCATTTCTATCAGACAGGGGGAGCTTTACAACAACAAATCCACTAGTCTTCTCTAAGATTATTGACAGAGAAGAATTTTATAACCCTCTTTATCCCATCTTGTACAGGGTTCTAACTCCCTTCAAAAGTTATACCATTGGTGGCAGGGCACCTGATCAAAAACCTGTAGTTGGTTTGAACACCTAATCAAAAGCTCAGTGGTGTTTGGGCACCTGATCAAAAACTCATTGGTGACAGGGCACCTGATCAAGAACCTAGTGGATTCCTACAAAGAGTGGTAGAAGAGTAGATGTACCCAGGTTTATTAGGGATTCCTACTATAGATCCTTGTGTCTTCTGTGTTTGTGTTTGTTTTTCTGTATTGTGTTGTGTGTTCTTTATTTGTTTTATACTCACTCAGTACACATATAAATATATATCATTATTTTAACTCCGTTATAAAAATAAGTGAAACCTTTTTAAAACTCTATTCACCCCCCCCCCCCCCCCTCTAGAGTAAATCTAAGATCTAACCTCCCTTTCCTTTGATATCAGAGATTACTTTCAACTGATATCAGAGGACTTTCAATTGGTATCAGAGGTTGGTTGATTGTTTACAGGATAACACCTGAATCCAAAGATCAATTAGATCTTAAGTTTTTCTAGAGTTTTATTTTTGCTAAAAATCCATGGCACGGAACAAAGAATACTCAAGAACAAGACCTCCTATGTGCAATCTAAATAAGTTTGCATTGTGGAAGGCAAGGATCAGATTATATATGAACTTTATTGATGAAGATATTCTCAATGTTATTTTGACAGGACCTCCTACTCCTACAGCAACAACAAGTGCTGAAGTAACAAAAAATAATGTTGTTCCACCTCCTGAGTGGACAGAAGCTCAAAAGAAGCAGAGAAGTGCTGATGCCAAAGCAATGAATATCTTGGCACAGACAATGTCTGATGACATTTTTCAAAAGGTTGTCGAATGCACCTTAGCCAGAGATATTTGGAATTCCCTCAACAACATGGTTGAAGGTTCTGCAGAAGAGTCAGAGTCTTCATCCACCTGATGATGAAGAGAATGCAAATGACAAATATCAATGCTTGATGGCTATCTATGACTCAAGCAGTGAGTCAGAACTTGCATCTTCATCCAACTCTTCTGATGATGAAGAAGAAAAAAATTTCTACATGATAGCTATCAATGCCTCAGCAAACAATTCAGATGAATTGGAATCTAAAACTGATGCTGATCAAGTAATATCTAACTTTGATTTTAATTCAAATGATTTCAAAAATGATTTTAAAACTCTTTGTTTAGATTTAATTAAATCTGAGAAGGAAATAATCTCTCTCAAAAATCAATTGGCTGAAATGAACCAACTAAGTGAAGATAATGTCAATCTTAAGAAAGAATTGGCTGCCTCCAGAGAACACATTGTTCTTATTGAGAACAAGTTATCTGAAGCTAACAAATTTGATGAAACCCTCAATGGGAGAAGTATCAAACTGATGGACATCACAAGCACAGTGAATGACGGACTTAGTGGGAGACTGGGCTTGGGTGCATCATCAAGTGAGCCACATCTTATTAAGGAAAAACATCTTATCTACACAAGTAAAATACATTTCTGCTATGAACAAAGAGGTAGTAGATGTTAGTAAGAATATTTCAAGCAAGAATATTAAGAATAAAGGAATTCAACAGAATTCGTCGAACGGAGCTCGACGAAATCACATGAATTCGTCAAACGGAGATCGACGAACTCTGAAGACAGAACTTTAGTATAGTTATTATTCGAACAGCGCTCGACAAAATAACCTCAATTCGTCGAACGGCGATCGACGAATTCACCCAAATTCGTCGAACAGAAAGTATAATGAAAATCTGAAGAATTCTTATTCTCAATATACTAAAAATACTTTTACTGAGTGGATAATTCCTCCAAGGAGATATCATCCACAAGGTTATAAGGATCAGCCTGAGATGTCTTTCATTTCAGAACTTTGTGGAAAAACAAAAGGACCCAAGGTAGTTTGGGTCAAGAACAACTAGAATGTTTTCTATTTTGCAGGTACAGGGCTATCCAAAAATAAAAGAACAATGGTACTTGGATAGTGGGTGCTCAAAGCATATGACAGGAAACAAGGCCAACCTAAGCAACTACAAGACAAGGCTTGGACCCAAAGTGATCTTTGGAGACTCCAACTGTGGGCAAACCAAAGGTTTTGGATAGATCAAATTTGGAGCAGTCACCTTCAAAGAGGTAGCTTATGTCAAAGGTCTCAAGCACAACCTCATCAGCATAAGCCAGATATGTGATGAAGGTTATCAGGTAACTTTTAACCATTCCTTATGTCTTATTACCAATAATTAAAACATTAATGTGTTATCTGGTATTAGACATGGAAATATTTATTTAGTCAATTTTGACTCTGGCAATACAGATATTTGTTTATTTAATTCAATAAGTAAAACAAATGAATTATGGCATAAAAGGCTAGGACATATTAACCTTAGAACTATATCTAAGCTTTCTAAATACAATCTTGTTAGAGGACTGCCTTCTGGTTCATACACGAAGGAAGGACTCTTCAAGGCTTGTCAATTAGGTAAGCAAACTAAGAGTAGTTTTAAATCTTTATCCAAGAGTGATTCACCTAGTATTTTGTATTTACTGCATTTGGATCTCTTTGGACCCTCTGCAATATAGAGTCTAGGAAGGAAGCATTACTCTCTAGTTATTGTAGATGACTTCTCAAGATTCACTTGGCTGTTCTTTCTTAGGAATAAGTCTGACACCTTCAGTGTTCTGACAGACTTTCTCAGGTCCATCAAGATTGAGTACTCTACTCTAGTTGCATTGATCGGAAGTGATCATGGCACTGAGTTTGAATCTCTTCTGATGAGAGAATTCTGTGGAAAAGAAGGGATCATGCAATGTTTCTCTGCTCCTAGAACTCAACAAAATGGGGTAGCTGAAAGGAAAAATAGAACACTTATTGAATCAGCAACTACATTGCTTGCTGATGCTCACTTGCCAATCTCTTTTTGGGCAGAGGCAGTGAACACAGCAAATTATGTGTTTAATAGAAGCCTGAGACACAAGCTTAAGGGTAAAACTCCTTATGAATTACTCAAGAATAAAAAGCCTAAGGTTAACTATTTTAAGATATTTGGCTATAAATGCTATGTGCATAACAATGATAAGAAATATCTAAGGAAATTTGAAGCAAAATCTGTTGAAGGTATATTCCTTGGATATTCTCTTTCTAGTAAAGCATACAGAGTTTACAACAAATCTACTCTTAAGATAAAAGAGTCCATGCATGTATCTTTTGATGAATCTAATATGTTAAATGAGGAGAGGAACACCACCTCTACCAAAAATACATTGCTGGTACCAGCTCTATGTGAAGAACTCAATGGACTAAATCTACAGAATGAAGAGTCTCTACTTCCATCATCTCAACTTATTGAAGACAGTGAAGAAGAAGATCATCTAGAAAATCTTGTTGACAATTCAAATCAAGTGATAGCTGATCATATCCCTCAAGAGGAAACTATTGATGAACCAACTCCAACTGTTGATCACATCATAGTTAGTGATCATCCAATATCTCAAGTCATTGGTGATATCTCATCAGTGTTCAAACAAGGCATCAACTACACAAAAATCGGATACATACTTGTTTCTTATCGCAAGTTGAACCTCAATCCATAAAAGATGCAGAATAAGATCCAAACTAGATTCTTGCAATGAAAGAGGAGCTCAACCAATTTGAAAGGAACAAGGTTTGGGATTTGGTTCTAAGACCAAAGAGCCATCCAATTATTGGCACAAAATGGGTCTTCAGGAACAAGCTAGATGATCAAGGCATAATCATCAGAAATAAAGAAAGATTAGTAGCCGAAGGATATTCTCAGGAAGAAGGAATTGATTTTGATCAAACCTTCACTCCTGTTGCTAGACTTGAAGCTATAAGGATATTTCTTTCCTTTGTTGCATTCAAGAAGTTCAAGGTATATCAGATGGATGTGAATAGTGCTTTTTTGAATGGAGATATCAAAGAAGAAGTTTATGTGGAACAACCACTAGGTTTTATCTCTCCAACTCACTCTTCTTATGTATTTAAGCTTAATAAAGCTCTCTATGGCCTCAAACAAGCTCCCAGAGCATGGTATGAGACCTTAGCTAATTTATTTTTGGAGATCAATTTCTGTAGAGGCATTGTTGATAAAACCTTATTTTTCAGGATACATAAAAATAAAACTTTACTAGTTCAAATTTATGCAGATGATATTATATTTGGCTCTACTGATTCAAATTTATGCAAAAGGTTTTCTGACCTAATGCAATCTAAATTTGAAATGAGTAGTATGTGTGAGTTATCTTACTTCCTTGGTCTTCAAGTAAAGCAAACTCCAAATGGCATATTCATATCACAATCCAAGTATGCTAAGGAATTAGTGAAAAGATTTGGTATGTCTGATGCTTCTACCATGAAAACACCCATGCCCTCCAATGGTGTTGTTGACAATGATGAATCAGGGAAACCTGTTGATCAAAAAGTATATAGATCAATTGTTGGCTCATTACTTTACTTAACAGCTAGTAGGCCTGACATAATGTTTGATACATGTAATTGTGCTAGGTTCCAAGTTAATCCCAAAGAATCTCACCTAATTTTATTAAAAAGAATTTTGAGATATATAAAGGGTTGTCCAAATCTAGGACTCTGGTATCCAAAAGCTTCAGAATTTGAATTAACTGGATTCTCAGATTCTTATTATGTTGGATGCAGAGTAGACATGAAAAGCACATCAGGAACTTGCCAGTTTCTTGGTGATAGGCTTGTGTCTTGGGTTTGTAAGAAACAGACATCTGTGTCTTCATCAACAGCTGAAGCAGAATATATTGCTGCAAGCAGTTGCTGCTCATAGATACTGTGGATACAAAATCAACTTCTAGACAATGGTATAAACTTAAATAATTCAATTATATTTTGTGACAATACTAGTGCAATATCTATAGCACAAAATCCAGTACTCCATTGTAGGACTAAACATATAGAAATTAGGCACCACTTTATCAGAGATAATGTGGATAAAAATAAAATTTGCCTACAATTCATTTCTACTGATTTGCATAGGGATGCTATTTTCATCAAACCCTTGGAAGAAAAGAAACATATTTTCTTTATAAATCAGCTAGGAATGATAGATGGAGATTCAATCAATTAAAAAAATTTATATCATTTATTTATCCCTCTCTGTGTGAAGTAAGTTTAGTAGGTTTGCTGTCTAAGCAGCTGAGACAAGATCGCATTCTCAACAAAACATCTAAGACAAGCTCTTAATCTCAGCTGAACCGCTGAGACAAGGCCTAAGGCCGCTGAGAAGCTGTCTGGATCCGCTGAGACCAAACTGCTGAGATGATATCTATTAGATCCAGGGATCGACGAAGACAGGCTTGTTCGTCGAACTGAGATCGACGAAAATTAAATTTTCGTCGAACGCAGTCTAACGAAGGCTAAGTCTTTTCGACTTCTGATCTCTTTCATTATAATCAAATCTTTTATTTCATTTTTGACTTTATGCCTACAGAATCTGCTTATCCTTCCAGTTCCTTTGCACTTGATCTCTCTTTTTCTTTTGCAGGAACAATGGCAATCTTTCTTCTAAAATTGCATCCTTCCCTACATCCTATACAACTGTCCCTTCTTATAGGGTCCTAGCTTCAGGTCTCCCTAAACTAGGCAGGGGGAGATGTTTTGAAGAAGCTCCTTTTGATAGGGGGAGATGCTTTATGAAGAAGCTCCAATTTCAGAGGGAGATGCTGTATGAAGAAGCAAAAATCAGCTCTTGATGAAGAAGCTCACAGCAGTTTTTATTTTAGTTTCAGTTTGAAGATTCAGATATTACAAATGTAGATGCAGATTCAGAAATAATTTTTGATATTGCAGATTCAATATGACAGATTAAGTTCAGATCAACAAAAGCAAAAGCTGAAAAATGCAGATTCAATATGACAGATTCAGTACAGATAATCAAAGCCAAAAGCTGAAGGCAAGGATTTATTTCAGTTCTCTACAATGTCAGAATTCAGAAAGCAAGAATTTGAAAGGCAAATCACATTCAAGCCTCCTTCAGAGAAAGACAAAAGGTTCTGATTATTTGTTTTTATTATTTCTGTTTTCAATGTTAAATTTCAAAACTCAGAGTATCATATTTTATATTTGCTGAAATGTTTAAAATCTATCAGATATATATGCTCTGTTGTTTAGTTGTTTATTTTATTATTGGATTTTTGTCAAATAGTGTCCTAACCCAAATAGGGGGAGATTGTTGGAACAACCCTATTACTGATTTGGGCTAGGATCACTATCTGTTGACTAGGACTAAGTTGACCCCCCCATTGTATAGTCTAAGGGTCAAGGTTTTAGGCTGTTAGAACTAAGGAAAAGAATAAGTTTCTTCGTTCGACGAACTCCATACTGGGTTCAACGAACTCCATCCTGCGTTCGACGAACGGCATGCTCCAGTTCGACGAACTTGCCAAGGTTCTGCGTTAGATGAACTCTATTCTGCTTTCGATGAACTTCTCTCTGCGTTCAACGAACTTGTTCTCCAGCTCGATGCACTCAGTTCTCCAGCCAGTCCAGCAGTTTATTCTTCAGTTCGACGAACTTCATTCTGCGTTCGACAAACTCAGCTCTGCGCTCAAAGAATAAGTAAAAAGATGTTAAGATCGATGAAATTCATTCTCAGATCGACGAACTCAGTTCTTCCAGCAAGATTCAGCAAATTATCTTTCAGTTCGACGAACTCAACATTCTGTTCGACGAACTCAGTTCTCGGATCGACGAAATTTTCCTTCAGTTCATTATTTTAGACAGGTCAGTTTTATTTTATTCTCTAAACTTAGATAGACTATCAGCAACGGATCTATTCATATCAGATAAGTTAGGATTTAATCCTTTCCTTTTATTATTCTCTTATTTTGAGAAAGTAGCCGTTGACACATTTTGGAAAAGGACACTTTCATGGAAAAGGAAAAGAAATAAAGTTTATCAAATTGCAGTTCCAAGAATATCTCTTCAGAATATTTTATTTCTTAATTAAAAAGATTTGATTTCAAATCTGTCAGAGATTTCTCTAAGGAAAAAGAAAAAGGAAAAGTATTATAGTATTACAACAGTACAGCAAGAAGATATGAAGAAGAGAAAAAGTAACAGTCGAGAAAAAGAAATACAGGAAGAAAAAGAAAAAGCTTTCAGAGTTCATCTTATACAGCAGCAACTTTCAATCTCTGAGAACAACAACACAAATATTCTCTCAGTTTTCTGCTGCTAGTTCAAATCTTCAAGAGCAACAACAAATCTGAGAAACATAGTCTCTCAGATTCATCAGCTATCAGGAAAGATTTGCTTTACATTAAAGTGAAAGCTCCATCCTTAACTGCCAACCATTTCTATCAGACAGGGGGAGCTTTACAACAACAAATCCACTAGTCTTCTCTAAGATTATTGACAGGAAGAACTTCATAACCCTCTTTATCCCATCTTGTACAGGGTTCTAACTCCCTTCAAAAGTTAAACCATTGGTGGCAGGGCACCTGATCAAAAATATGTAGTTGGTTTGAGCACCTGATCAAAAGCTCAGTGGTGTTTGGGCACCTGATCAAAAACCCATTGGTGATACGGCACCTGATCAAAAACCTAGTGGATTCCTACCAAGGGTGGTAGAAGAGTAGATGTACCCAGGTTTATTGGGGAACTACTATAGATCCTTGTGTCTTCTGTGTTTGTGTTTATTTTTCTATACTGTGCTGTGTTGTGTGCTCTTTATTTGTTTCATACTGATAAGTAGTATTTTCATAACTTTTTAATAGAAAATTTTGTAAATATTTAAGTTGTATTTTCCTTTTTTATGGCATTTCTAGGTCATAAGTGTTTATATTGAAATTCTGTTTCTAATTTAGCCTAATTTCAATTTTTGCAGAATTTTGAGACAAATTGGAGAAATTGGCAATGTCACGCCCTTGGTCACGCCCGTGACCAAGGGCGTGTAACCCGAAGATCAGTCCAAAATGATGTCGCACTGTCTGAGCTAGCCCACACCAAGTCACGCCCCAGGTCACGCCCGTGACCCAAAGTCACGCCCGTGACCAAGGGCGTGTAAACTTAGAATCTTCCACATGGAGCCGCCATCGAGACGTGGAGATGATGCCGAGAAGTCAACCCTAGTCACGCCCGTGACCCACATGTCACGGCCGTGACTTGCCCGCGTGATATCTTTCTCGCCGCCGCGCCGAATTTCAGCCATCGCCGCATTTAATGAAGTCGTTGTCCAAAGTCACGCCCTAGGTCACGCCCGTGACCGAGGGCGTGTAATGTCCACTTTTCTCCGCGCCGTCCAGGAAGCCCACGCTGCTGTCAGATCCGATGTGAATAGTGAAGTCACGCCCGTGACCAAGGGCGTGTAATCTGATTTTTTTTCCTATAAATTCAGAGGCTCTCCTTGAGTCCAGGGTTCAGAATTTTGGAGTGGGGGAGGTGCTGCTGGAGCCAATCCTGAGTATTTTTCACTTTCATGTTCATGTTCATGTTTCTTTCCTTTCATGTTCTCTTCTTTTTCTCATGCAATGTACTAGCTTTCTTTCAATGCAATGGCCTAGTTTAAGTTTGTAACTTTATTTCTTCTATCTTGCAATCTCCTTTCTTAAGGTTTGTAATAGTTTTCATTTAAATAAAAATTAGTTTGCTCTCTTTATTTGTCTTCCCCTTCCTTAGCTAATTTTTCTTATTATGGGATTTCATTTTTCTTTCTCTTCCCCCTCCACCATGATTAACTAATCCTCATTAGTACTCGATCAAAATGATCCGAGGATGAGATGGACAAGTTATGATTTTCTAAAGTTTTCTTTTTCCGTTTTTATAAACACTTGAATTACCCTTGATTTTTAATTAGTGAGGCCATATTATCGATGTATGGTTTTTTCTTATGTTTTCATACTTAGTTAGCCAAGAGGCTCAAGGTATGAATCGATCACTCAAGGGTAAAGAGAGTTGCACGCACCCCTCGAGAGAGGATGACGTAAATCTCCCGGATTGGAGTCAAATCCAATAGCGGGGTTCACTTCGTAAAGCAAGTTTTAGGTAATCGATTATAGGATGAGAGTCCGGTTGATTTTTCCTAATCTTAGTTGGGCATTAACCTCGAGAGAGGCATGTTCGAGCTTCGGGAACCTCCACGGTCAAGTAGTTCAATTTAAACGGAATTAGATTTATTCTCTTTTCACTTGTCTATTCTCACTCCAAGGTGACTTTTGATTGAGTACTAGCTTCTTTTATCATCATCTAAACCCTTAATTTAGCTTGCAATTTCTCTTTTTCTAGCTAAGTAACCAAAACAACAAAATATCATTAGATAAGATAATAGCGACTTTCCTCAAAGTAGAAGTAATCAACGCGCCATGTGGAATACGACCTTGGTATTTCTTAATATCCTATACTATAGACGATAAGGTATACTTGCCTTTATCGGATATAGTTTGGAGAAAAATCCTTAACCTTCGCTTAATTTCAAAAACCGGAAAATCTATATCAAGTTTTTGGCGCCGTTGCCGGGGAGTTTGCGTAGATATTTTGAAAAGAGGATAGCTATTAATTTTATCATGCTTCTTTTTATTTTATTTTGCTTTTTCTAAATTTCAAAAAGAAAAAAAAATTAGTTTTTCTTCTTCCTTTCTTCTCTTTTTAGTGTATGACCCGAGGTAGCACTTCGATTCTTCCTTTTGATCTGGAGATCGAGCAAACCCTTTTGAGGCACCGTCATTCTCGTGATCAGGGAAATCAAGTAGAATCCGAAGAGTCGATCGGGGACACTAACGCAGCGAATATGGATCATAATCTTAATCCTCCTAATCTTAACGAGCCAAATCCTAATGAGGACACGCAACGGACCATGTCCTATTATGCGCGGCCGAATTTGGAAGGCACACAATCGAGTATTGTTCGCCCCACGGTGGCGAACAATAATTTTGAGATCAAGTCCAGCATCATACAAATGGTGCAACAATCGGTGACCTTTGATGGTCAACCGGACGAGGATCCTAATTCGCATATCTCTTACTTTCTTGAAATTTGCGACACTTTTAAGATCAATGGCGTCACCGATGACGCCATTCGATTACGTCTTTTTCCTTTTTCATTGCAGTCTAAGGCCAAGCAGTGGCTGGGCTCCCTACCAAGGGGATCCATCACTACATGGGCCGAAATGGCGGAAAAATTTCTCAATAAATATTTCCCGCCTTCAAAGACCGCTAAATTGAGCACGGATATTGCGTCGTTCATGCAAATCGACTCGGAGACTCTCTATGACACATGGGAGCGCTTCAAGGAGCTTTTGCGCTGATGCCCTCACCACGCACTTGCCACTTGGCAACAAGTGCAAATATTTTATAATGGCTTAAATCTCCAAATGAGGCAAATGATTGATGCGGCCGCCGGGGGGACATTAAATAACAAAACCACGGTCGCCGCTCAAGAGCTTTTCGAAGAGATGGCCACAAATGCATATCAATGGAACATGCCCCGAGCGCGGCCTAATAAGCCGGCCGGAATTTTTGAAATAGACGCAAACGCGAATTTGGCTTTACAAGTTGAGCGCTTAACAAAGCATGTGGCGGAGATGTCTGCTTCCTCCGCCACTCCTCCTTGGGCTAATAATGTTTTAATTGAAGAGCAAGTTGATTACATGGGAAATCCACCTCGGCCTTCCTATAACCCGAACACCGCTCCGTATAATAACACCTGCAATGCGGGTTATAGGAATCATCCGAATTTCTCATGGAGCAATCAAGGAAATGCTCAGCGTCCCTTAAATTCAAATCAACCTCCAAATCAACTTCTTAATTTAACTCCCCCTCCAATTTTTAATCCAGCCGGTTTTCCACCGCAACAGCAAAAGCCCTCTCCGCTTGAAGAGGCTTTTGCAAAATATGCTGCTACAAATGAAGCGAACATCCGGAACTTCACCGGATCGATCAAAAATTTAGAGAAGCAAGTGGGCCAGCTAGCAAAGATAATCTTCGAGCGCCCGCAAGGAGCCCTTCCGGGAAACACGGAGCCAAACCCAAGGGAGAGCGCAAACGCGATTACACTCCGAAGTGGGAAGGAGGTGGTTTCAAAACAGGACGAACCCATGGTAACTTCCTCCCCTCCTCCTCCTCCTATGTTTTCTTCGAATTTACCTGCTACGTTAGCCCCGCGCGCTTCTACTTCTAATATTCTATATCCATCTAAGTTTAAAAGCGAGAGCGCCGAAAAGAATTATAAAAAGTTTTTAGATATTGTAAAGCAAATTCACATTAATGTACCCTTCTGCGAGGCTATCTCTCAAATGCCTAAATATGTGAAATATCTTAAGGAGAAGCTCTCCAATAAGAAAAAATTAGAAGATATTTTGCATATTTCCTTGTATGATCTGCGGTTGTACTCAACAAATTGCCTAGAAAAGTGAATGACCCGGGACGGTTCTCCATCCTGTGTTTATTTGGCAACTCGTTAGTAAAACACGCTTTAGCGGATCTGGGAGCAAGTATCAATCTCATGCCTTTTTCACTATTTAAAAAGCTAGGTCTAGGAAATCCATGCCCCACTCGAATGAGTATTCAATTAGCAGATCGCTCTTTAAAATATCCGATAGGAATAGTGGAGGACGTGCTCGTCAAGGTCGACAAGTTCATCTTCCCGGTGGACTTTGTCATTCTTGACATCGAAGAGGATGCCGAAGTACCCCTCATACTCGGCCGCCCCTTCCTTGCCACCTCCCGCGCCATTATTGATGTAAGTAACGGAAAGCTCCTCCTACGGGTTGGAGACGATGAAGTTTCTTTCGGCATAAATTCCTCGATGCGGAACACATTAGAAAACGACGATTCATGTTTTTACCTGGAAGAGTGTTGGGTATTCGATTCATTTGACGAGTTAGTCTCCACCTCGAGTCACGAGTCCGAGCTCGCCGAGCTCTTTTGTCTGAAAGAAGAAGAAGTCACACGTTTCACACCACCCGAACCACTATTTTTAGAAAAATTGAAAATCAAAACTTCTTATGAAGAGCCACCCGTTTTAGAACTAAAGCAACTCCCCCCTCACCTTAAGTATTTATTTTTAGAAAAAGAGTCGAAGCTACCCGTCATCGTTTCATCCGAACTTAGCAACTCAGAAATTTCTGAGTTAGCTATTGTCTTAAGAAAACACCGCCACGCAATTGCGTGGCAAATTTCGGATATTAAGGGTATAAACCCTTCCTTCTGCACTCATAAAATCTTTCTCGAAGATAATTCCCGAAATTCTGTCCAGCCTCAACGGCGGCTAAAACCTAACATGAAAGAAGTCGTTAAGGCCGAAGTGATCAAACTTCTGGACGCGGGAATCATCTACCCGATATCAGATAGTACTTGTGTTAGCCCAGTACAAGTCGTGCCAAAGAAAGGTGGTGTCACGGTAGTTGCGAACGAAAATAACGAATTGATCCCAACTCGTACTGTTACGGGTTGGCGGATGTGCATCGACTATCGGAAACTAAATGATGCCACCCGTAAGGATCACTTCCCTCTACCATTTATCGACCAAATCTTAGAGCACCTTTCAGGTCACTCCTACTACTGTTTTCTCGATGGTTTGTCGGGATATTTTCAAATCCCAGTTTCGCCCGACTACCAAGAGAAAACCAATTTCACTTATCCCTTTGGCACCTTCGCTTATCGAAGGATGCCATTTGGTCTTTGTAATGCGCCAGCTACATTTCAAAGATGTATGCTGGCGATATTTGACGAGTTAGTAGAGGAGGTGATGGAAGTGTTTATGGACGACTTTTCTGTGTTCGGAAACTCATTTAAAAATTGTTTAAAAAATCTTGAGCGCGTGTTGCAGCGATGCGAGGAAACGAATTTAGCACTTAATTGGGAGAAATGCCATTTTATGGTCAAGGAAGGATTAGTCCTTGGCCATAAAATTTCGGGCATGGGGATCGAGGTCGATAGGGCCAAGATTGATGTGATTGAAAAACTCCCCCCTCCAACAAACGTAAAAGCTATTCGTAGTTTCCTAGGGCACGCAGGGGTCTATCGGCGCTTTATACAAAATTTTTCCAAAATCACAAAGCCGTTAACCCATCTTCTTGAAAAGGAATCCTCATTTATTTTTAGCGATGAATGCCATTTGGCCTTTAAACTTATCAAAGAAAAACTTATAAACTCCCCGATTCTAGTCGCGCCGGATTGGTCGCTCCCTTTTGAAATCATGTGCGACGCGAGTGACATTGCGGTTGGTGCCGTTTTAGGCCAACGGGTGAGTAAGTATTTCCACCCTATTTATTATGCGAGCAAAACACTCACGTCGGCACAAGCGAATTACACCACTACCGAAAAGGATCTTCTAGCGATCGTTTTTGCCTTCGATAAGTTTAGGTCATACATCACCCTCTCGAAAGTTATCGTCTTCACGGATCACTCCGCACTTAGGTATCTTTTAAGCAAATCGGACGCCAAGCCTCGTCTTTTGCGATGGATCCTCCTCTTGCAGGAGTTTGACTTAGAGATCCGGGACAAGAGAGGAGCCGAAAACTTGGCGGCTGATCATCTCTCCCGTTTAGAAAACCCCGCCTCGGAAGTATTGATAGAATCTGACATCGATGATAAATTTCCCGAAGAGCGCCTCCTCGCTCTCAAAAATATTAATTCATCGTCTACCCCATGGTTTGCAGATCTGGCTAAGTATTTAGTAGCCCGGGTCCTGCCAAAAGAATTCTCGAGTCAGCAAAAGAAGAAATTCTTTTCTGATTTAAAGAATTACTTTTGGGAGGACACCTTTTTATTCCGTGTATGCACAGATCAAGTGGTGAGACGATGCGGCTCGAGTGAGGAGGGTCTTAAAATTTTACGACATTGTCACGAGGGACCATCCGGTGCTCATTATCATTCGAACCGAACCGCGAGGAAGGCGCTGGAGGCGGGCTTTTATTGGCCCACGCTCTTCAAAGATGCTCACACCCTTGTGAGTACTTGCGACAGCTGCCAGCGGTCGGGGAACATCTCCCGCCGGGATGAGATGCCCCAAAACATTTTCTTAGAATGCGAAATTTTCGATCTTTGGGGCATTGATTTCGTTGGTCCTCTCCCTCCTTCGTTTTCAAATAAGTATATTCTAGTGGCGGTCGACTACGTGTCGAGGTGGGCGGAAGCGCAAGCTCTCCCCACCAACGATGCGCGAGTCGTCGTTAACTTTTTAAAAAAATAATTCTCTCGATTTGGCACTCCGCGCGCTATTATGAGTGATCGGGGCACCCATTTTTGCAATACTCAATTCACAAAAATCTTAGCAAAATATGGTGTCACGCACAAATTATCCACTGCATATCACGCACAAACGAGCGGCCAAGTCGAAGTTGTTAATCGAGAATTAAAATGGATCTTAGAAAAAATGGTTTCTATTAATCGGTAGGATTGGGCAATAAAGCTCGATGACGCGCTATGGTCCTATCGAACGGCATACAAGACCGCTATTGGTTGTACACCATATCGAATGGTCTATGGCAAGGCTTGCCACCTTCCGGTCGAATTAGAACACCGCGCATTTTGGGCGCTTAAATTTTTAAATCTTGATTCTACTTTAGCGGGCGAACAAAGAAAATTTCAAATGAACGAATTGGATGAGTGGAGAGCGAATGCGTACGAGAGTAACAAATTATATAAGGAGCGAACAAAGTTTTATCACGACAAACATATAAAATTTCCAAAAACTTTTTCGCCGGGCGATCTCGTCCTCCTTTATAATTCTCGTCTTCGCCTTTTTCCGGGAAAGATGAAATCTCGATGGTCCGGACCTTTTATTGTTAAAGAGGTTTGGTCCTATGGGACAATTCTAATTTCCCACCTGGAAAAAAGGTTCCTTCAAAGTTAACGGGCACCGCCTTAAATTGTATCTTCCGGGAGACTCACCTAATGACAAGAGTGATGCGATATTTCTTCATAATATAACAAGATTGGCAAGTGGGTCAAGCTACGCGACCTTAAACAAAGCGCTTTTGGGAGGCACCCCAAAGTTATTTTTTGTTTTTTTCCCTTGTTTTTTTCTTTTCTTCTTTAACAACTTTTGTAGGTAATCGCGGCTTCCCCACAAAAGCTTCAAAAAAAATCAGGGAAGCTCTTTTTCCTTCTTTTCTTTCTTTTTCCTTGCATTTCTTTTTTACCTTTTCTTACTTCATACTTACTTTTAAACATTGGGGACAATGTTTAACTTTAAGTACGGGGGTGTAAATAGTCCCTTGTAAATAATTGTAAATAGTCTTAAAAGAAAATTTTCAAAAACAAAAATCCTTTTTCCTATGTTTTCTTTTATTTAAGCACTTGTAAAACCAAAAACTCAAAAAAAAATATTAAAAAAAATCGAAAACTTAAATCTTGGAAAGGGACGTTTGGGATTTTATCCCATCACACCTCCTAGTACCTTGCGAACCCTTCACCGGGTAGCCCTTGGGAAGTCCAAGACTTAACAAAAATCGTTAGTTTTAAAGCTAGTTTCCTTTCTTTGTAAATAGTTTGTAAATGAGAAATTCAAAAAAAATTCAAAAAAAAAGATAATATCAAAAATTCCAAAAATTCTTATACCCCTCCTACTTGTTGTTTTGTGATTTCTTAGAAATCTAGTTAAGAATGTATATAAGCATCTTTAGGTTTATAATTGGCTAAAATTTTGTTTATCATAGTTTGTTAATTTTAAATTTTAGGTAATCTTGTTTTAAGAACCATCTTATGAGTTGAGTTTGATTAGAAAATTTTTGTTAGCATGACTTCTCTTTTTATCTTTAAATGGCTTCATTTTGTAGTAAATTTGCTAAACCACTTTAGATTTCAATTATATTTTCTTCTAGCTCTTTAGATCTTAGGAAATTTAATTTTACTAGAATTTGCTCTCAACATAACTTAATTTATAAACTAGAATTTTTCCAACCCTACCCTCTTGATGGCAAAAAAAGAGTGTTTTAAAAGATCATATGTCATGGGAATAAGAGGATAAGATTCATTATTCCCTAAACATATGCACCCAAAATCATTTAAAAGATTATATGGCATGGAGTAAGAGGATAAAATTCATTACTCCTAAACATATACATTTTGGGATTTTATTAGAAGAAAATGTTAAAAGATTATATGGCATGGAGTAAGAGGATAAAATTCATTACTCCTAAACATATACAAAAAGAAAAAATATAGAGGTAAGAGGATAAAATTCATCACCTCAAATCAAAGATCTCTTCTTATGCCAAGCTTTGTAAACCCCCATTCCCCTTAGCCAATATCTTTGATCAAGGTTTAACTTAAGTTATGGAGAGAGCAATATTTAGTAGGTTACTTTTCCTTAAGTATCTTTTGAAATAGAGTTCTTATAATTCTAATTTAATTTTGTTTTATAATTTCTACAATTTTGGTAAGCTAATTAATTGTCTTGAGAAGTCCTTGCCTAAACAATTTTCTTTCTTTTCAAATCATCATCATAATTTAGAACAGAACTCCTCCTATAATTTATTCTTAACTTAACTTTTGGTTTAGTAAAATTTTAGTTTGAAATTAAAATTTTATGGACGTCTTATATATTATGTCTCACACTTTTGCTCTGGAATAACAAAACCTCAAGTATGGGGGTATTTGATAAGTAGTATTTTCATAACATTTTAATAGAAAATTTTGTAAATATTTAAGTTGTATTTTCCTTTTTTATGTCATTTCTAGGTCATAAGTGTTTATTTTGAAATTCTGTTTCTAATTTAGCCTAATTTCAATTTTTGCAGAATTTTGAGACAAATTGGAGAAATTGGCAATGTCACGCCCTCGGTCACGCCCGTGACCAAGGGCGTGTAACCCGGAGATCAGTCCAGAATGATGTCGCGCTGTCTGAACTAGCCCACACCAAGTCACGCCCCAGGTCACGCCCGTGACCCAAAGTCACGCCCATGACCAAGGGCGTGTAAACTTAGAATCTTCCACATGGAGCCACCGTCGAGACGTGGAGATGCTGCCGAGAAGTCAACCCTAGTCACGCCCGTGACCCACATGTCACGGCCGTGACTTGCCCGCGTGATCTCTTTCTCATCGCCGCGCCGAATTCCAGCCCACGCCGCATTTAATGAAGCCGCTGTCCAAAGTCACGCCCTAGGTCACGCCCGTGACCGAGGGCGTGTAATGTCCACTTTTTGCTGCGCCGTCCAGGAAGCCCACGCTGCTGTCAGATACGATGTGAATAGTGCAGTCACGCCCTTGGTCATGCCCGTGACCAAGGGCGTGTAATCTGAAATTTTTTCCTATAAATTCAGAGGCTCTCCTTGAGTCCAGGGTTCAGAATTTTGGAGTGGGGGAGGTACTGCTGGAGCCAATCCTGAGTATTTTTCATTTTCATGTTCATGTTCATGTTCATGTTTCTTTCCTTTCATGTTCTCTTCTTTTTCTCATGCAATGTACTAGCTTTCTTTCAATGCAATATCCTAGTTTAAGTTTGTAACTTTATTTCTTCTAGATTGCAATCTCCTTTCTTAAGGTTTGTAATAGTTTTCATTTAAATAAAAATTAGTTTGCTCTCTTTATTTGTCTTCCCCTTCCTTAGCTAATTTTTCTTATTATGGAATTTCATTTTTCTTTCTCTTCCCCCTCCACCATGATTAACTAATCCTCATTAGTACTCGATCAAAATGATCCGAGGATGAGATGGGCAAGTTATGATTTTCTAAAGTTTTCTTTTTCCGTTTTTATAAACACTTGAATTACCCTTGATTTTTAATTAGTGAGGCCATATTATCGATGTATGGTTTTTGCTTATGTTTTCATACTTAGTTAGCCGAGAGGCTCAAGGTATGAATCGATCACTCAAGGGTAAAGAGAGTTGCACGCACCCCTCGAGAGAGGATGACGTAAATCTCCCGGATTGGAGTCAAATCCAATAGCAGGGTTCACTTCGTAAAGCAAGTTTTAGGTAATCGATTATAGGACGAGAGTCCGGTTGATTTTTCCTAATCTTAGTTGGGCATTAACCTCGAGAGAGGCATGTTCGAGCTTCGGGAACCTCCATGGTCAAGTAGTTCAATTTAAACGGAATTAGATTTATTCTCTTTTCACTTGTCTATTCTCACTCCAAGGTACCTTTTGATTGAGTACTAGCTTCTTTTATCATCATCTAAACCCTTAATTTAGCTTGCAATTTCTCTTTTTCTAGCTAAGTAACCAAAACCCCAAAATATCATTAGATAAGTTAATAGCGACTTTCCTCAAAGTAGAAGTAATCAATGCGCCCTGTGGAATACGACCTTGGTATTTCTTAATATCCTATACTATAGACGATAAGGTATACTTGCCTTTATCGGATATAGTTTGGAGAAAAATCCTTAACCTTCGCTTAATTTCAAAAACCGGAAAATCTATATCACATACTCACTCAATACACATATATATCACTATTTTAACTCCGCTATAAAAATAATTGAAAAACTTTGTAATACTTTATCCACCCCCCCCCCCCCTCTAGAGTAAATCTAAGATCTAACCTCCCTTTCCTTTGATATCAAAGATTACTTTCATCTGAGATCAGAGGACTTTCAATTGGTATCAGAGGGGGTCGCGGGTTCGAAATCCCAGGTCTTTGCAGGGAGAGGGGGGGTTGTTGGGCTGCGGTCAGCAATTGCCCCGGCGTGCTGCGCTATTCGAAGCGGAAGGGCGTGTCCCCTGTGGGCCTATCTGGCTGCCCCGTGGCTCCTGCTTGGGTGACCAGCTCTATTAAGGATAGGTAGCGCCTTCACCAACTGTCCGGGCTTTTGGTCGAGTTGGTTGCGCCGAGTCCCCAACAAGTGGTATCAGAGGGGGTCGCGGGTTCGAAACCCCGGGTCGTTGCTGGGGGGGATTGTTGGGCTGCGGTCTGTAATTGCCCCAGCGTGCTGCTCTATTCTAAGCAGAAAGGCGTGTCCCTCGTGGTCCTAGCTGGCTGCCCCGTGGATCCATCTTGGGTGACCAGCTCTATTAAGGATAGGTAGCGCCTTCAACAACAGTCTGGGATTTTGGTCGAGTTGGTTGCGCCGAGTCCCCAACAAGATTGTTGGGCTGCGGTCAGCAATTGCCCCGGCGTGCTGTGCTATTCGAAGCGGAAGGGCATGTCCCCCATGGGCCTAACTGGCTGCCCCGTGGATCCTGTTTGGGTGACCAGCTCTATTAAGGATAGGTAGCGCCTTCACCAATAGTCCGGGCTTTTGGTCGAGTTGGTTGCGCCAAGTCCCCAACAAGTGGTATCAGAGGGGTCGTGGGTTCGAAACCCCGGTTTGCTGCTGGGGGGATTGTTGGGCTGCAGTTAGCAATTGCCCCAGCGTGCTGCACTACTCAAAGTGGAAGGGCGTGTCCCTCATGGGCCTAACTGGCTGCCCCGTGGATCCTGCTTGGGTGTCCAGCTCTATTAAGGATAGGTAGTGCCTTCACCAACAGTCCAGGCTTTTGGTCGAGTTGGTTGCGCTGAGTCCCCAACAAGTGGTATCAGAGGGGGTCGCGGGTTCGAAACCCTGGGTCGTTGCTAGGGGGGATTGTTGGGCTGCAGTCAGCAATTGCCCCAGCGTGCTGCGCTATTCGAAGCGGAAGGGCGTGTCCCCGGTGGGCCTAACGGGCTGCCCGGTGGATTTTGCTTGGGTGACCAGCTCTATTAAGGATAGCTAGCACCTTCACCAATAGTCTGGGCTTTTGGTCGAGTTGGTTGCGCTGAGTCCCCAACAAATAGCGTCGAATGGAATTTGATGCAACATCGAGTTCATGTCGACGATACTCCGACTAGAAGTCCATGTGGCTCAACTCTACTGTCGAAGTAACACTAGTCGACATTGCGTCAAATAGATATTGATGCAGAGACTAGAGACTTCTCGAAGGAACTTGAGAAGTTGACGCAGCTTCTACTTCAAACTCGATGCAGAAGGGAATACATGTCAAAGCCATCTAAGGTCGACGCAACGTCGACTTCGTCTCGACGCAGTTAATAAAAGTCTGAGTGGATGATATTCAACTCGACGTGTGCGTCTATAAGGAATTGACGCAATGACAACTAGCCGAGTTCAGTCAGAGCACAGAAGAAATCGAAGCAGCTCTTAGATGAACTCGAAGCAGCGTCGATAAGAGAGGAAGTTAATTCGACGCTGCGTCAAATACAGTCTGTGAAAGTTCAATCTTTATAGCTGTCATTCTGAGGCTTCTATCATGGCCCACATCTCTCAGACCATTCTCCAACGGTCTAGTAATTGCCTGAAGAAGAAGGAAACATTAAAGAAGGAGAAAAAGGCTTTCTTGGAAGTATACACCTTCTGGTTGGACGTGTTGAGAAGTAATTAAGGAAGGAAAGAGAATGTCTATCAAATATACCTTTTCAGGTATTACCTAACAAGGAAACAAATTCAAAATAGAGATAGGGTATATAAGGATAGAGAAGGAAGAGAAGAAGACAGCATTAATCACAATCAGCGATCTCTTCTCAAATTAGGGTTTCCTATCTTCTTCTCCCTCTCTCTCAGGAACCCTAATACAGAGCTGTGAAAGAGAATAGAAGGCTCTGGTGTTCTTCATCTGATAGAACAAAGAATCTGAACAGCTGCTATTCATCACCATCCTTTGGCAGCCAGATCTCAATCAGCTGAGGAAGATAGAATCTGACAATACAAAGCTCCTGCAATCTATTATCATCCAAAGCAGGGGCTAATCAAGAGCAGATTCTTTGGAATAACTAAGAGGATGAATTTCATACAGCCTTCGCAAGAATTCTGAGAACAGAATTCCTTTAACCCTCCTTCTTCTCCTTTCTCTTTCTATTTCTTGTAAAAGAGTTTTATTAATCCCTCTTCAAAGGATTTAGTGGTTCAAGATCTCCTTATCAAAAGATCTGGTGATTCAAGATCTCCTTATCAAAAGATCTGGTGGTTCATGATCTCCTTATAAAAAGATCATTGGTTCTAAGAGTCTCCTGATCAAAAGACTCGGGCATAGGTGGTGCATTCCTACCAGGTGGTAGAAGAGAGGACTACCCACATTTTGGGGAACCTCTATAAAATTCATTGTGTCTGTGGTGTGACTTTCTGTGTTGTCCCAGTCTTTTATTCTGCACTTATTTTCTGCATTCTTTATTTTGCTTGGATTGTTAAGCATAATTCCTTAGAATAAATTATTGTTAAACACAGTTAGGGTAGAAATATTTTAAAACTTTATTCACCTCCCCTCTAGAGGAATCTCGGAGGCACACTGTGCACTTTCAATTGGTATCAGAGTGAGGTTGATCAATAAAAGACTAACACCTTGATCAAAAATACCTCCTACTCTTAAATCTTTAAATTAAAACTATTCTCTAGGAACATGAGTACCAAGGATTATGCTTCAACAAGACCTCCAGTGTGTAACTTAAATAAGTTCACACTCTGGAAGGCTAGAATAAAACTTTACATAAATTCCATTGATGAAGATATCGATGATGTTCTTCTCACAGGTCCTCCTGCTCCAATCAGACAAAAGGAAGGAGAATCCTCAACAATTGAGGCTGTCCCAAGAAAGGAATGGACAGAAGCTGAAAAGAAGGTCAAGGCATGTTATGCCAAGGCCATGAATATTTTAGTGTTAACAATGTCAGATGACATTTTTCAGAAGGTTGCTGAATGCCAATCAGCAAAGGAGATCTGGGATTCACTCACCACAATGGTGGAGGGAAGTGCTGATGAAAGAAAGGAAAAAAGTCCCTTCTCATATCCCAGTATGAGAACTTTCAAAAGAAAGCTGAAGAATCTGTTGCCAATATGTCTGACAGATTCAGTCTGATCATTAATGAGCTCAGAGGCTTAGATAAGGAAATATCCTTGAATAAAATTAATGATAAGATCCTCCTCATATGCTTCCCTAGCTCATGGGATTCCAGAATCTGGGCAATCAGGGAGTCCAGATGCCATAGAGAAATCTCCACTGAAGCTTTGCTGGGAAAGCTTAAGTCATATGAGATGTTGCTAAAGAACATGGCTGAGTCAGAAGAGAGGGAGACCACTCCAGCCCCTATCCAAAGTAACATAGCTCTAAAAGATACTAAAAGAGAACCCTCTACTCTTGAAGACGAGGTGTTCAATCTCCTAACAAGGGGATTCAAGAAGTGGGTCAAGACTGAAGACTCAAGGAGAAGAGAAAGAGATTCAAGGCCCAAGTATGATAAAACTACAAGGAATGAGATCATCTGCTTCACATGCAACAAGCCAGGGCACATTGCTCCTGAGTGCCCCCAAGAGAAAAGAGAAAGAAGCAGCACCAAAGAAGAGAAGAAGAAAAAGAAGTCCTTCAGAGGAAAGGACAAGAAGAAAGGCAAAGGTTTCATTGCTGAAACCTGGAGTGATTCAGAAGCAGAGGAGAGCTCATCCTCATCTGAAAGTGAAGATGAAGCAGAAGCGGAAGCAGCCTACATGATGGCACTGGGAATGTCATCAGATGATGAAGAAGCACAGAGATAGGTAGGATCCCACTCAGGAGAGAATAGAGTGGAAGGAAAATGTAGGACAAAGATAAGAAACAAACTTCACCCAAGGGAGTAAACTCTAACTTGATTTGTCTTTATAGTTTATGAAACTAATAATATAATCTAGTTTCAATAAATAAAATTGCTGGGAAAAACAGCAAGAATCTTCTAAAAGAAATGGATTTTTTTTTGGGCTGCGTCAAATAGAAGTCGACATACCATTGACTTCTACTCGACGCCAGCATCGAGAAGCACGTAGAGCAAAATAATTCGAATAAAATTTGACGCAGCGTCAAGTTCTTATCGACGCATACGTCGGCTTAACAATTGTTGGTTAAGTTCGAAGTCACGTCAATTGAAACTCGACGTAATGTCGATAGGACTACGTCGACTTAGGGTTTCTAAATAATCTCGAAGCTACGTTGAGTACTAATCGACGCAACGTCAATATGTCAACGTGTGCAGAATTACATCTAGAAGCAACCTTAACACAGATTTGCGCACAAAATAATAAGTAATATCGATGGTGCGTTGACATAAACCCTAAGTAGCGGTGATTCATCTACTATTAAGCAACTACTGCGTCGAAACGTTTACGCTATCGAATTTTCTTCCTCATGCTCTCCTGCTCTCCTCCTCTCCAGCTCTCTTGTGCTCGTGTCCCTCATGCTCTCTGTCTCGTGTTTTTCTTCTTACTTGCAGGTACATTAACTCAAATGGCTCCACCAAAGGTGAACTCAGGATTCAATGTCGACATTGACTCCTTCAATGCGGCCTCAGAAAGTTTCAAGGCCATCCTTGGCCTATTTGATTCTGCTGGATTAACAAAGCTCATCCCCACACGATGTAAGATTCTAGACATATAACTTACAGAAATCAAGGATACCATTTCAGTTACAGATGATGGTACTCTCCATGGGACAATATCTGCCCAAGACATCAATGTGTCTGAAGAAATTCTCTCCCAAAAATTTGATCTACACACAGGGAATGACTCAGATGAACTAACAGCAGAAGAAGTAAAGAATGTTCTAGAAATAATGCAGTTCAGGAAGGAGAAGCCAATTAACCTCAAAAAGTTTGACCTGACAGAGGAATACAGATTCCTAGCTGACATTGTAGGAAAAGTGTTGCTCTGCAAGGTCTCTGCTCATGATGCAATACCAAAGCAGCAGCTGCAAGTAATGGGAATTCTGGTACTTAACAAGAAGGTGAACTGGGGAAGACTGCTCCTAAAGATGATTGGGCACAAGTATACTCATAAAGAAAATGCCTATATGAGAATAATGAGCCAAGTGCTCCTCAAACATTATCCAAACATCTGCAAGTCCAAAGGAGTGCCAATTCCTCCTGGTAAAAGAATAAATATAGGGATATTCTCAAAATGGACCAGGCAGATCTTTAAGCCTGGTCAAGCTACATATTCTCCTCCTCCATCTCCTCCCCCTCTAGATTCAAATAGGGAGATTCCAGATCCCTCAAGGTATGATTCTTTCCCAATGGACAAAGTTCCAGAGCCCCATAATGAAGACACACAACAGCAACAACAATCCCAATCCACTTCAATCCTTAAACCATCTCTTCAGCCATCCACTATCATACCAGACCTTAAATTTATTCCACCACCATCATCATCAACACACTTTTCCCCTGATGTCTACTATCCTCTCTCTACCATTCCATAAAGCTTTCCTCCATCGCCTCCTCCACCTCCAGCTCATCCTCCCATTGACATTGAGCAAATCATCTCTAAGGATGTAGCTCTTGCTTCCTCCACCTTTGCTGATCTAGTAGCCAACCATGCTAAGAAGTTTGACAAGAAATATTCACAGGTAGAGGCTGTGATGTTGGATAATAATAGTTATCAAGAGAGTTTGCAGATGGCCCCCTTTGAAGCTTTGTATGGGAAACGTTGTCGAACTCCCCTATTTTGGGCTGAAGTTGGTGAGAAACTGTTGTTAGGTCTAGAAGCTTTGGAAGAGATGAGTGTTGTTGTGACGCATATCCGCGAGAAGCTTTGCGTTGCTCAAGAGCGTTATGAGAAGTGAGCTAATCGGAGAAGGGTTGATCTGGAGTTCGCAGTTGGGGACATGGTATTCTTGAAAGTTTCTCAGATGCCATGTGTTAAGAGATTTGGGAAGAACCACAAGTTGGATCCCCAGTATGTGGGACCTTTCCAGGTTGTTGAGCGCATCGGAGTGTCAGCTTATAGGCTGGATTTGTCTACTTATTTCCCAGGTGTTCATGATGTTTTTCATGTGATCCAGTTGAGGAAGTATGTGCGTAGTGTTAGTCATGTCCTCGACTCGGTGCCCTAGTTGCAACCTAATTTATCTTATGTTGAAGATCATGTTCGTATTCTGAAGACACAGGACAAAGTGTTGTGAAAGAAGACGATTCATATGGTCAAAGTCCTTTGGCGAAACAAAGGCGTCGAGAACGCGACTTAGGAACTGGAATCTGTTATGAGGGAATCTCATCCTATTCTTTTCTCCTAGTTTTCTTTGGTAAGTTTTTTTCTACCCGATAGGATCTCAATTTTACTCGTTTATCTCTTGAGTTTGTGTTGCATTTCATGTTTCGGGACGAAATTTCTTCTTAGGGGGGGTGGTTGTAACGCCCCTAAATTTCCGATAATTTAATTAAATAATATTTCAGCATAATAATGATGTAAAGGCGTTATATTAACGTGAAGTTAGCGGTGTTTGCCAAAGTGTAGAATTTTCTGAGATTAGAAAATTTAAAATATTTAATTTAAGAAAAATTGTCAAGTTTCGTTGTTGTAAATCATGAAAATTAAATTATAACTCGTAATCGGCTTGTTGAACTCTGATTTCGACTTCGTTGTTGATTTCGGAGGACCGATATTCGCCTTCGGTGCAATTTTCGTGAAAATCCGAGTTAACCTTGTCCAAATCGTAAGTTTAAGGCTAAAATCATTACAATTTAATATTAAATAAAGACTTTTAAATCATAGTCTAAAAAGGCAAATCCTGGACATTTAGGGTTAAATACTTTTCTTCTTCCATCCGTTTCCGCCGAACCAGAGTCGAGGGAGGAGAAGTGGCAAGTCTCGTAAAGCTTTCGTTTGCCGCCGCAAGAGTTCTAGTGGACGAAATCTCCAGCTAAGCATAGATTCGGAAAGCACTCGCCGAGATCTTCGTGTGTGCGGTGAGTATTTTTGATTTCGTGGGTTTTTGATGTCGAAGTATTTGGCCCTAAACCTTGTTTTTCGTTCTAAAGATTCAAAAATTCTTCCTTGTGGTCTTCTATCGGCCGATCTTTGGCGTGGTGTGCGTGGAGGCCAGTGATCGAAAGGTTTGAGGCAAGGGGTGGACTATTCCCCCTTGCTATGTTCTCTCTTTACATTTCCTTCTCCCCCCCCCCCCCCCCCCCCCCCCTTCCCTATTAATCGTAGATAGATTTCTACTTTGGTAATTTCGATTTATTAGTAGAATTCGCCGAGTAGCTGTTAGAATCCGTCGAGTAGCTACGTAAATTCATCGAGTAAAGGTAAATTCGTCGAGTAGTTTTGACGAATTCGTCGAGTCATTTCGTGTGATAAGCCAAGTAACATAGCCTAAATCCCTCGAGAAGTTATAAGGAATTCATTGAGTGAGCAGTGTTTTGATGCGCAAATCTAGCACACCGCTATAGGCGGTAGCGAGACTGCGGCACGAAACGACAATGTACCGATCGTTCAAGTAATATAAAATGGGCGAATTTCCCCAAGTATCGATCTTGAAGGAACACAGTAAGGTGTAGTTTACTTTTGAGGTAAGACTTTAGATCGAAGTCCTTTAAGTCGGGTGAAACGTGTATGGGGGTTTGGTTTATGGAAAATAAAAGAAAAGGAACTAAACTACTCCTACGCATGACTTGAGCGCACTACTTCACTAGGCGGGATGGAAACTCGTAGGCCTTGAACGCACTACTTCGCAAGGGCGGATGGACGAGTAGGCAAGCAGATGGAGTGGTAAGTGCGGAATCGAACTGTGCAGGCCTTGAGCGCACTACTTCGTTAGGCGAATGGATTACACGGGCTGCTATGCCACGCTTCACTAGGTAGATGGACGAGAAGGCTTGCGGATGGAGTGGTTCGCACCGGCGGGGTCGAGGTGGATTACACGGGCTGTTAGCACCGCTTAGCTTGGCGGATGGAAGAGTGGTCTTACGGAATGGAAGAGTGGGCTAGCATAATGGAGTGGAGGGTGATGATGGATGTGGATGGAAAATGGATGGGGGCACACCTCATACACACATATGAACAAAATAATCTCATATAAATGAAATAAACATTATAAATCATAGTTCATAGTGCCATCATTAGAGTATAGAGAAATCTAGCAGTTACAACTACCAATACAATGAAAGAGAAAGTCAGGAATCGACCCAATCTGAAGCCTTGTCGAAGATTCATGGTTGGAATCGCTGGGTTGTCAATACGCATCCAAGCTCGGTCTCCAACTGCGTCCGGGGTAGAGAAGGTTGTCACTACCTTCCAATGGCCCATCTTCTTCGTGTCACGATCCGACCGCACGACCTAGCTTCATTCTCCTTCGATATTGGTGGATGTAGGGCCAGATCCCTCTCCTTGGAGATCGTGGTTGATGGAGGAGGCCAAAGGGGGCCGAGAACCTATGGAAATGGCGGAGCTGGGCAGAAAAACGGTGCTGGAAAATGATCGTCCCGGTCTAGGGCGGATTCTGCAGCTTTTATAGAAGCAGTCAGAAATTTGGTCATGCACGATCGAACGCACGACCATGCATGAACCATGCAATATTAATTAAGAAGAAATGACTTGAGGAAGAAGCATCAGCGACCGTGCATTTTACTCACGCACGGACGAAGCCACCCGTGCGTAAAAATGCACGACCAATTCCAGATGGCCTCAAAACCAGGCATAACAGGCGATCGTGCGATTTCTTCTCGCACGAGCAACTGCCCGTGCGTAAAAACAAATGACCAAAGTCAGATCACCATTTTCTACCCAGAAGAAGGCGCACGACCGCAGCCGTCCGTGCATTAAGGATAATGCACGACCGTGCGACACAAAAAAACATGATTTTTGGGGTTAAATAGGGTGATCCAACCACCTGCAAGAACATCAATAAAGCTAGGAATACTCCTCCAACAACAATCAAACACAGAGAAAGGGTCGGGGAGCACCATGTGCTTACCCCCAACAATAAGGAGCGCAAATGCACACCAAAATGGGCCTAAAAGTGCACTTAGCATGGAATGAAGTATAGAAAACAAATATGAGTGATTATGGATCTAATATGTAGTGCATTGACTAAACTGTCGGCCCAGATGAGTCCAAAAATGTGTATAAAATGGGACTCATCACGCCCCCAGAAATACCTATTTGCGCGTCCCGAGCAAACCAATTCAAGCTAAGGGGAAAAACAAAGCAGCTGGTTAGGAGATTGCGACACGTAGTAAAATGAGAAGTCACATACTCACATGCGTAAAAATATAGCAACAAAGATTTCTAATTATGCTATATAGTTTAAAGATTTCAAAAAGGGTACAGAGTTATTATTCTACTCAAAATAGGAATTGCAGTGAATCATTTAGTCATGCGTAAGGAGAAAATAGATGGACCACTAAGATGAGCATTGCCTAAGGTTAGGATTCAGGATGACCTCCACTAAAATCCATTAGTGTCAGGGACCATATGATTGCCTGTTTTCATTCTCTCCACGACACTAGATTGGTTCACTGCATGAGTCGGTAGGACTTTAGGTTTGAATGGGGCTTGGGTCATGGTGAGATACACAAAGGTAAACATAAAGGCTAAATGCACCAAACCCAACTGAGCTAATCATAAAAATAATCTAGCAAGCAACCACCAAGTGCACGAGTGCACCACACCCCCAGACTTAAACTTGACAATATGGGTGTGTGCCCCGCCTAATCCAACACAAATCTCAAACAGATTTTCATATAAGCTCTTTTTTTTCATTTTTTTTCTTTTTCAAACATTTCTTCTTTTGTCTTTTTCTCTTTCTCAAATTTTTCAAATCATTTTCATCATATTTTCAATAAAAGCACAACTACCACTACAACAATTTTCATATCACACCCCCAAAATAAAGAAATATAAATCCGCTCTTGCTTGGAATTTAGGTGCATGACTAGGATCGACATTTTGGCTTTGGTGATAACTAGGTAGAGCTGAATCAAATGACATGGATAGGCTCAAGGAGGCTAGCAAGGGAAGATAATAGGAGCGAAAGATAGGCTCAACCGGGCCAAAATGGAGGCCTACGTCACTCTCATGAAAATGAACAATCCTATGCCCATGCTTCAAGAATAGCTTGGGGCAAGTTCTTAACCCCCGAGAAAGGCAATCCTTCCTCCGAACTCAAACAATACGAGTCTAACGATTATCTACACTCATCCCCACGATAACATTCGATTCACACTGCATTCACCAATTTGAGTAGAATAATTAACAATTACACTTACAGAAATAAAATAAACTAAATGTATAAAGAGAAATCTACTCTACACATATTTTTAAACAAATGGGAGCACTCGACTAGGAGGACTGCACGAGTCACAACTTACTCCACTACACAATCCTAAGCCAGCATCTCAATTTTCCAATTAAGCAGTTTAATTGAATTAAACTCGGAGCATGCTCGCGGGTAAGTGCGCTCTTAAGTGGGTATAGTGGTGTGCAATCATCATGAACATTACAAAATAACTAAAATAAAGACTTCTAGCATGCTATGCGATAGTGCGCGTGAGTGAGTACAACAAATATCTCTCCCCCAGACTTAAACTAAACAAACCAACATAAAATATCAACATAAAATTTAAATGAGGGATGGGGGAAGAGAGTACCCAATGCTCAGCAAGTGAGCATACCAGAAGACGCATGTAAACCAAGACAAAGCTGCTGCATCCCCATCCAAAAAAAGAGCCTGCAGGGGTGAGCTCCGCCAAAAACAAAAGAAAATATACAGAATAAAATGAAATACAACTAACTAAACTAAACTAGATGAAATAGAAATGCATGAAAAGTTAGATAACTACTGGGGTTATTGTCTTCCCAGCACGACTTATTCAAATTTAAAACAGTTCTAGCTAATGAGAGTATGAAAAAGGAAATGTACAGGTAACTGTTCTAATATGCGTGTCGGTAGCGGGTTCCGATACGGCGATAGAACAGTTACGCCTCTACCTGAATATAAATAATACATGCTCATCACAGGTAGAGGGAATAAAAAGTAAGAAGAGGAGGAGGAGTACTCCTCAGAAATCTCACCAAAAACATCCTTTCCCAGCAAGGTGTCGTCTTCAGGGAGGTGGCAGGAGGAGAAGGCAATGAATGAGGCTTCCTCTATGGAGGAGGGATCAACCTCCTCACAAGAGAGGATACACTCATCATTGACTTGAGCCAAATGCTCCAAGTCCTCCTGAAGTACCTGTGAAGACTCAACCTGCACAGGCTCAGATGAAAAGGGGGTTCAGGAAATAAAAGAGAAGAATGACATACATAATCAAAAATCGGGGGAGTGGTCCCGGTCTCACTCCCAGCAGGATCCAAGCATATATCATTGTCAGTATCATATGAGTCGTAGCGAGGGGAGTCCAAAAGCTTGAGGTCCTCGGTGTTGAGTTGGACCTCCTCATCCAACAAGGAAGTGCAAACTTCCTCATCAGAAAGGGTTTCCTCCTTATCCCACCTCGGTGCGTCATCGTGTCCAAGGATTCACACTCTCCATCGGAGAGAATAACATCCTCATCCCACTTTGGCTCATCCTCAAGCTTCAAATGAACTTCCTGCCTAACATCATCAACCAACTCACAAAAAATAGGTGCAGAGAGTTCTTGCAAAGAAAGCGGAGGAATAGGGGTAATATAATCATCAGAGAAAATGTGCACAGGTTCCTCCGGGGGTGAATCCAAAAGGAGTGATGAATGCGCTGGGAGAGAAGTCTCCACCATGTCGTCACACCGATCAGCAGAAAGTATGATGGGGATATCTGCAGCAGTCCCCCATAGACAAGGTGGTACTGCAAATATATCATCAAAATTAGAATGAGCACCCAAAGGAGAGGTGGATGGAATGATACGAACATTATTTTCATCATCATCCTCCATCTGGCGCTGAAACTCTACGCAATCTTTCAATGTGTGCTCGGTGCTATGGCAACACAAACATCGTTTTCCATTACTCCTCGGTCCAAACGGGGCCGGAGAGGAATATGAAAACGGTAAATGTGGTGAAGAAGAGTGACCATAAGACTTAGGTATGGTGTATTAAGTACCGTAAGAGGACGGTGCTCCAAACACTGGGCCTTGAAAATTATGCTCACCATCTCCAGTGGGGCATTTATCACTAGAATGATTATGATTTCCACACCATCTACAACGGATATTGAAAGCATAATACATGGTGTAGAAGGGGAAAATTCACCAACAAATAAAATTTCCTTGCAAAAATTAACTACACGCAAGAAATAAAAAAATGAATGTCTGCTTTAGATAAATCACAAAATAGATAAGGAATAAAAAAAATTTAAAACTACAAATTCTATGAACTAAAACAATGAAGAAAATGGTATAAACAAATGGAAAAGGGCTTCTATCTCTCGACTTCCTTTCCAGAAACTCACACGACTGTGTTCCCCGGCAACGGCGCCAAAAACTTGATGCGCAAATCTAGCACACCGCTATAGGCGGTAGAGAGACTGCTGCACGAAACGGCAGTGTACCGATCGTTCAAGTAATATAAAATGTGCAAATTTCCCCAAGTATCGATCTCGAAGGAACACAGTAAGGTAGAGTTTACTTTTGAGGTAGGACTTCAGATCGAAGTCCTTTAAGTCGGGTGAAACGTGTAGGGGGGTTTTGGTTTATGGAAAATAAAATAAAAGGAACTAAACTACTCCTACGCAGGCCTTGAGCGCACTGCTTCGCTAGGCGGGATGGAAACTACGTAGGCCTCGAACTCACTACTTCGCAAGGGCGGATGGATGAGTAGGCAAGCGGATGGAGTGGTAAGTGCGGAATCGAACTATGCAGGTCTTGAGCGCGCTGCTTCGTTAGGCGAATGGATTACACGGGCCGCTATGCCATGCTTCACTAGGCGGATGGACGAGAAGGCTTGTGGATGGAATGGTTCGCACCGGCGGGGTCGAGGTGGATTACAAAGGCCGTTATCACCACTTAGCTTGGAGGATGGAAGAGTAGTCTTAAGGAATGGAAGAGTAGGCTAGCGTAATAGAGTGGAGGGTGATGACGGATGTGGATGGAGAATGGATGGGGGCGCACCTCATACACACATATGAACAAAATAATCTCATATAAATGAAATAAACATTATAAATCATAGTTCATAGTGCCATCATCAGAGTACAGAGAAATTTAGCAGTTACAACTACCAATACAAAGAAAGAGAAAGTCAGGAATCGACCCAATCTGAAGCCTTGTAGAAGATTCACAGTTGGAATCGCTGTGTTGTCAATCCGTGTCCAATCTCGGTCTTCAACTGCATCCAGGGTAGAGATGGCTGTCACTACCTTCCAATGGCCCGCCTTCTTCGTGTCACGATCTGGCCGCACGACCTAGCTTCCTTCTCCTTCGATATTGGTGGATGTAGGGCCAGATCCCTCTCATTTGAGCTCAAGGATGATGGAGGAGGCCAAAGGGGGCGGAGAACCTGCGGAAATGGCAGAGCTGGGCGGAAAAACGGCGCTGGAAAATGATCATCCAGGTCTAGGGCGGTAGAAACAGTCAGAAATTTGGTCACGCACAGTCGAACGCACGACCGTGCGTGAACCGTGCGATATTAATTAAGAAGAAATGCCTTGAGGAAGAAGCATCAGCGACCGTGCATTTTACTCACGCACGGACGAAGCTGCCCGTGCGTAAAAATGTACGACCAATTCCAGATGGCCTCAAAACCAGGCATAACAGGCGATCGTGCGATTTCTTCTCGCACGAGCAACTGCCCGTGCGTAAAAATGCACGACCAAAGTCAGATCACCATTTTCTACCTTGAAGAAGGCGCATGACCGCAGCCGTCCGTGCGTCAAGGATAACGCACGACCGTGCGATACAAATAAACATGATTTCTGGGGTAAAATAGGGTGATCCAACCACTTGCAAGAACATCAATAAACCTGGGAATACTCCTCCAACAACAATCAAACACAGAGAAAGGGTCGGGGAGCACCATGTGCTTACCCCCAACAACAAGGAGCGCAAATGCGCACCAAAACGGGCCTAAAAGTGCACTTAGCATGGAATGAAGTATAAAGAACAAATATTAGTGATTATGGATCGAATATGTAGTGCATTGACTAAACTACCGGCCCAGATGAGTCCAAAAATGTGTATAAAATGAGACTCATCGCATTTTCGTCGAGTAATCTAAGTGAATTCATCGAGTATTCTTAGGATTCGTCGAGTCATTTCAAATAATTCGTCGAGTTGTCTTAAGGATTCGGCGAGAGCTTTCGACGAATTCATTGTGAAGGTGGTTTTTCCTTGGAATTTTCTAGGTTTTCCTGTGGCGCCAGATTTGGTCAAGATGTTTGTGAATCACTACACCCAGTCGTTTGTTGTTTTTTTGGACTGTTGGTTGGGTTGGACAAGTGGCCACCATCACAGTGTCAGTTTTTCTTCCTTGGACGTGTAGACTATTGGTTGTGTGGGCGTGTAAAACCCCTCTCCTGGAACACAAGACACGGTCGAGGGGAGTCTTATGCCTAGAACAGCCACCTTGCGGAAGTGTCAGCACATGGGCTAGCCCCCTCCACAAGACGCCTATCCTGCCGGCTATTCTCAAATATCATCATGCCAACCCATCAATAATATAAAAAAAAAAGCCATTATTCACAAATAAGTAAAAGTGTCCAAAAGAACAGGTAGCTACAAAGCTCCTGCAAAATATCAGATCTTAGCTACATTTCAAAACACTCGCTCACATTTGTCACTGATGGTAGCAAAGGTATAGTAGTCTCAGGCCTTGTCGCCCTGTCCTGGCTGTCCTCTTGCGTCGTACGATGTTGCTCTACCTGCCGCTGGGTGCCCTCCTAAAAATAGTGATGTAGCAACTATTATTCATAAATATTAAGTGGCTTCACATCCTCTCCCCCGGTGACTCTTAGGCACCGGGAGGAAGGAAAGAGGAGAACATTGCAATATAACCAGTATATATACAAGCAGGGGGTATATTATAGTGTAATAAGAGAGCATCATATGTATAGGTAAGAAACAAGAAATACATGTATAGAAGAATAGCATCTAGCAGTATAGTCAGCAACATGGTATAACAGAGCAGTGTATATAAAGAACCGAATTAAACATAACTTATCAGGATGCCCATACAAGCTTATAAGTTAAGGATCTTTTGCAACAACAAGTAACTCATCATATAAAGGTGCCCATACAAGTTTATATGATGAGGATCTTTATGCGGTGCAATGCAATGAATGTATGTATGATGACGCACCCATGATTTACAAACGCACTCTAATTTGCTAGGTCGACATAGACTTGTACTTCCCCCTTTTCGAGGGTAGCTAACCACTCTGGCATCTCACATCGTGGCCAGACGGAGACAGTGGAACGGGCTTCTCCCTACTAGGTGGGTATGCACACTACCAGACCTAGACCTTACTTACGCCTCGACGCTAAGAACACAACAGCGGAGACCCTGCGTACTCTTGCTCGCCAAACTAGCTGAGTCTTATGATGTGGAAGCTGTCTTGGGATGTAAGCACCAACAGACCATATCCAACCGGTTCTAGATTTATCTTCCAGCTCCCGTCGGTGTGACGACCGGCGAGCCCGTAGATCTGCCACAAGTAATCCTCCAACAAGGATAATTATGCAATTGTGTGAAACTATGCACACCCAAGTAATTTCCCATGTTCAACCCGTGCTATCAAGCACCCAAGGACTCCCAACCAAGTCCATAACACATATAAATATTACATGTTTCAGTGATCATACTTAGCATACAAGGACCTACCAACCGGTTCCTTAACATAACACCTTAGGATATAACCATATCCTATAATCCACACCAAACCATCACTGCTACCCATACCGAGTTGTCATAACTCTTGTGCAATGGTACGTGTATGAAAGGGAAATACAATCTTTGATCCTATAGGACTACTTTTGCATGTAATGTCAGGTTCGAGTTCACTATGCAAATCTGCCCATACACATTAACCATACCACCCCTCATGCTCGACTCACAACCTGCTTTGAACACAATTGAATTCCTAAGAATCATTCGATCACGCTTAGTCAATACCAATCATCTCATGCCCGTTCTCTTTAAGGAGCATCAATAATAATTTCTACTAAGCGGTTATCACAAATCTAACTCTCTATTAGATTACCAAGTTATATATGTACGGTTTTATGCACGTTTCCAAAATTCTTGTCTAAATGATTAGCTTAGCATTTCATTTCAGCATAATAAATTATAACGACATATTTAATTCATGAATCATTTCAAACCCAACTCATCTGAAACTTCTATCATAGATCATAATAAATGCCTGGATCATTGCCACCGAATTTTGACCTCATTGTATTACGCAATACTTATTTTCGGTGCTCTACATTTATATACGACAAGCAATTTCATGGTAAATATGTAATCAAAAATTCTGAAACTAAACAGGGGTGATCACAATATCATCAGGCACATTCCTACCAAATTTCATAAGCATCCAATACATATTTTGTGAGAAATCAGTAAAACCTCAAAATCCGTACATATTCAACAATGTTTTCCAAAACATGATTTCTAGGAGTTACCGACCACCAAAAATTATGTGTCACTCCATTCCGAAAAGGTATCGCCAAGGGCTACAACTTTTGTGTTGAGCCCAAGGTCCAGATCTAAGCCTAACCTATCTAAAATCAGGTTTGAACCCAGCAGAGTAAATCTGGACAGCATGTTGTCATCTACATACTCCGGATAAAATTATGTACAGCCATTTTCAATTCCACTTGGCCGGAGATAAAGAGCTCCCCTGAAAACCCACAACCACTCGTTGGAAAGTTATTTCCGAGAGCTACAACTTTCATGTTGAGCCAGTGGTCCAGATCCAGCTGGATCATACCTAGAAAATAGCTTGAACCCAGCTGCGGACATAAAAACAGATTTCTGTCTAGATATTATGAAATCTGCACGGATCTTAAGACAGATGAACAACATCTGTTCATCTTCTTCCTCCAGCACTCTAATATTATTATTTCGCCTTCTCTCCTCCAATACTCCCTCAATAGACCATTGTTCTTCACAAAATCAGTTCCTACAGCTTCGTATTGAACAGAGGACTTGATTGGATATTCTTTCGGTGAATGATGCCCTAGAACAGAAGTTCTAGCGGGACTCTTCCTAGAAAACTCCATTAAGCTCACCAAGGTCAAGCTCTCTTGAGCCGTCATCTCGCCTAAATTAGATCTAAAGATATAGCACCAAGGGAGAGGTGGCAGAAGTCACCTGATTTCCGTCCAGGGAGCGGATTTGTCTTCTTGGTGGCATGGTGGTAGTCGGCCAAGCTCCAAGCTTTCTCTCTAGTCTTGTACCTTCAAGAAGGTTGCTGGTTAGTTTCTTGAGGTGTGAGGAAGAGCAAGAAGAAGAATGATCAGCCTTTGGATGAGGGGTGAAATTCGAGGTTAAGGGAGGAGAGAGAAAATGGAGGCTGATTTGACTAGGATTAATGGGGAAAACATTTCCCATGCTTTGGATTGGACAATCCATCCATGTGTCACTATTTCATTGGCTTAAGCCACCTCCCAGCCTCATAATGAGCAAGGATAAGGTATCATATCGCCGTCAACATATTTCTGAAGGTTGTCGTATTAAAGGAACAAATTGCACAGAGGAAACTAAAATCGGCGGGAGCTCCCGTCGATCGACGGGACGGTCACGTCGATCGATGGGAAGCCCTGTCGATTTTGACTTAGCGCCTAGGGGAAACATCTTCCCAGCTGATGACAATGATCGACGGGAGCTCCCATCGATCGATGGGTCGGTCGCATCAATCGACAGGAAGCCCCATTGATTTTGACTTAGAGATTAGGGGAAACACCTTTCCCAGCTGATGTCAAAGATCAATGAGATGGTCTCGTCGATCGACGGGAGGTCCCATCGATCGACGGAAGGTCCCATCGATTTTGTCTTGGCACATTTCTTTTCCCAAATTTTTCTAAACTAACCTAACCTACTTCTATCAAAGCCTATTTCTGGACTACCAGGACATACTTATACTTACAACATTGCAATTAGAGTAGAGTAAATCAATCATCACTAATTACCAAGATAAAGAAGATAAGAAAGGAGAAGGAATTTTGAGAGAATGGGCCAATGGGGAAAGAAAATAAACCACCACTTGCTAACCGTGTCTCAAACCTGACCACCTTAAGGTCTTAGGGCTTCTACCGAGCCCGAGTCAGCTCTCGGTGACACAACACACTCTCGAGGGGTCTAGCTTGAATTGGGATGTTACAAATTCAATAAACGAAGAAACAATTTCGTCCCCGAAATTTAGGTTGGGGCTATGCGTGTTGAAACAAATCCACTTGGTTAGTTTCATGCCCGTTGCTAGTAGAATACGTTTTTGATTTACCGGATTTTCAATTTAAAAGTAAAAACAATATGTTGTAATGCATTATTGAAAATTATAAGCTAATCTATATGTTGAATAGGTTTTTCTACTAGGATTTCTACACACTTACGCGTAAGACTTTGCATTTTTACTCCTTAGGTTCAAATTTCTTTTCTAGTATTTAAATATTTCTACTCCTATGAAAAGTTGTTTGCTTGGGACTAGCAAATGGGTAAGTATGGGGGTATTTGATAATTCTATTTTTATCTTAGTTTTTAGTTAGTATTTAATTTAATAATCAATCAATATTTGTCTAATTATTAAAATATTCTACTTAATTTATTTATTTTTCTTTTTCAGGTAAATCTGGGCTGCTGATAGCATTTTTGGGCTCACTGTATTAATCAAGAGAAAATTTGTGAAGGTTTTGGGAATTTGACAAGTACACACCCCATAAACACGCCCGTGATAAGGGTGCATGCCACCGCTATGGGCCGTGTCTAATGAAAGCGCCAGGTAGCCAAGTCCACGACAGATTAATATTACACGCCCCATAGTCATGGGCGTGATAATGGGGTGTGACCTCCAGTCATGGGCGTGATTAGCAGTAATGGAGGAAGGCCCCACTAGATACTATTTCAGCTTACACGCCCACCTGTCACGGGCAGGACTAAGGGGAGTGGTCTCTCCTAAAACGCCAAATTAACTTCAGCTCAGGCCGTTTCCCGGCGTTTGCAGATCATGCCGAGCATGCCCTAAATCACAGGCATGACCAACCGAATTATGATTTTTGGTGGCTTACCTCCCGAACGTCCCCGGGTATTCAAGACAGCATTTCTGCACCCTACACGCTCTAGGTCATGGGCGTGACCTAGAGGTGTGTCCCACAACTTTTTCAACTATAAATTGATGTCATGTTCAGATGATGGGGAAGAGGATTTTGGAGTCTATTTTCTGTAATTCTGCACTATTTTGTTGTAATTCTCATTTCTAGTTGTTGCTTTTTAATTTCTTTTTAAGTTGTAATTCTCGTTCAAGTAATTTCAATTTAAGTACTTTATTTTACCAATCATTTCTTCCTCTTTTGCCATATGTATTTCCCCCATCATGATGAGTAGTTAAATTCCAATTAGCACTTGATCATGATGAACTTTGGAATAAAATAAATTTTGTTTTGTTCTTATAAAAATTAGCAAGCTTTCTATATTACTTCGCTTCAATTTATCTTTGAATTCAATTGGTTCGAATTCATATGTCACGAATATGTTTCTAGATCTAAGATCTGTATGCTAGTGATCGAGAGATCCATGCGAACGAGGAGATCACTCAAAGATAAAAAGAGTTCATGCACTCCTCGAGAAAGGGTTATATAAATCTTCTGGACTGGAATCAAATCCAGTCAAGGGGTTCACTGCCTAAAGCAAGCTTAGGGGTTTCGACTGGCCGAGGGGTCTTAATCGATCAACCTAAGGTTAGTTGATAGTTCTCTCGAGAGAGGCACTATCATATTTTGGGAACCTCCACGGTCGAAGTAAATAATTTAGAAGTTTGCAGTTTATTCCTTAAAGAAGTTTATTTTAGTCCAAAGGGATTCTAGATCAAGTGCTAGCTTTCTAATCATCAAATTTCCCTTTAACCCAAGTCATTTATTTTCTTCAATTCTCGAATCAAAAATTTCCGTTAGATAAAATAACAGCTCTACTTTGTGAGTACAAGTACTCGACAGCCCCGAGTCTAATACGACACTTGATCCTAAACTTTAAAACGATAGGTATACTTGCCTTATCTATTTATTATTGGAATTGCGCTTCAGCAAAACAAACAAAGAAATTATCCATCAAGTTTTTGGCGCCGTTGCCGGGGACTATCTTTTTGTCGATATTTTGAAAGCAAGGTTCTGTTAATTTTATCATTTTTATTTTTATTTTATTGCTTAAAATTTTATTTTAAATTTTTATAATTAAAATTTCTTGCGAAAGGGCCGCGCTGGGTTGCTATCCCACAAGACCGCCTAGTACCTTGCGAACCCGTCATTGGGTAGTCCTTGGGAAATCCGAGAAATTTTATTTTATAAATTTTTTTATTTATTTTTTCTCTTTCTTTTTGGTGTATGACCCGAAGGAATCCGTCAGATCTTCTTGAATTGGTTCCGGAAATAGAACAAACCATTCGGCAACGCTTAAGATTCCAACGACCAAATTCTCAAGATCCGATTGAGGAATATGTAGGCGACACTTCTTTCCTGAATACTATTTCTTCTTCTTCTTCTCCCTCCTCTTCTTCTAATATGGGTGATCCAAATCAGGATGCGGTTGCGGAACGAAATATGTCCTATTATGCCCGGCCTAACCTGGACGATGCCCCTTATAGTATTGTTCGACCTGCTATAGCAAACAATAATTTTGAATTGAAGCCGAGCATCATTCAAATGGTACAACAATATGTACAATTTGATGGGCTTCAAGATGAGGATCCCAACGCGCATATTTTTAGTTTTCTAGAAATATGCGATACTTTCAAAATTAATGGGGTATCCGATGACGCAATAAGGCTTCGGCTTTTTCCATTCACCTTGCGCAATAAGGCTAATGTTAAAATATTTGAAAGACCGTTTAGGAGTAAGCAGGAGTTGTATCAACTGAGTTAAAGCCAAACAACCACAATACCACACAGCAACACAAGAAACTTTATTGAAACACAATCTTCATTTACATTGCGAGGCATACATGGCGAGACATGATTCATCAGAATCACGGAGACAAGAAGAACAAAACACACCAAAAAGAAATCTGGCGGCTAGACAAGCTGAGACCGCACAGACCGCTCGACTCCAGAAGTCGCCCGGCTTGTCCTGAGATCGCGCGAACAGAAAAACAGACAAGCCGTTTGCACTGCAAGACCAACACCGCAGACCGCATGAACTGGAGCTTATTGGAACGAAGAACTGAAGCTGTCGCCAGACCGCAACTCAGATTGCCTAACCACTGAAGGTCGCCTGATCGCTGAGCTCGCTGCGAACAGCGCAAGAACGAACATAAACCAGTTTGCAGACAGACCGCTGCCGAACTATTTATTCAAGCCGCTGGGAATCACCAAAGAAGAAGACCGCAACCTACTGATCGCAAACCTGCGAACACAACAAACAGTCAGCTCACTTCCGAGACCGCCCGACCTCAGGGTGAGACCGCACGAGTTAATCCAGGCTTAGTTCTTACAGTTCTTATTAGGAATGACGGGCCCAGCACCTCTATTTATAGGCGGGTAGACGGATGTCGTCACCGCAAAGGAAAGATACAATCACCACCCGTCAGAACGCTAGCGGTCTCATAAGGCAGACCGCGCGATCAGACCTCTTGTACGAACACCCGACCAAGACACAGATCAGCAGACAAGGTCGCGAACAGGTCGCGCGAACACGAGACCGCGCATAAGTCCCGCGGTCACAAAGGTACTTGATGAGTAATTCATTTACTCATCTTTTAGTTTAGGTTTATTATGTTTTTTATATAAAATTATGTTATTTTATGGAAGTTTATCATATAAATCCTTCCATTGTTATTTCATAAGCTAACTTAAGTTTATTTTGTGTTTTCAGGTTTTCTGGGCTGTTTCGAGCAAAAAGTTAAAATTACACGCCCCAGGTCACGGGCGTGACCATGGGCGTGTAACCTACGAAATACTCCAGACCTGCTTCTGCCACTCCGGGGACGCTCCGTGAAGATTTCGCCAAGTACACGCCCTAGGTCACGGGCGTGACCAAGGGCGTGACCCAATGTCACGGCCACGACCCGCCACAAGCATCAGGAGCACGCTGCCATGTCAATTAAAATTACACGCCCTAGGTCACGGGCGTGACCGAGGGCGTGACATCAGGTCACGGGCGTGACTCGCCCCGCGCTTCTTCCCGCCAGAGTTTCCCGCCAGCAGCCAGATTTCAAGATTACACGCCCCAGGTCACGGGCGTGACCTAGGGCGTGACACGGCCGAAACGCTCGCAATTACTCCAGAAGGCGCCCTCTCCGCTGCTGCTTCGATCATGCCCCTTACACGCCCTTGGTCACGGGCGTGACTAAGGGCGTGTAACACCAAAAATTCAGCTATTTAAAGGGAGCTTTTCCAGATGTTGGTGGACGAATTTTGGGAGTTCTAAGTTTATTTTCTTGTACTGCTTTTATTATTCTTAAGCTTGTAATCTTCTTTCTTAGCTTGCACTTTCATTTCAGGTTTGTAATTTCTTGTTTCCTAGTTGTAATTTCCCTTTCGATTAATAAAATAGAACTTTTACTCTTATTCTACTCTCAATCTTCATTATGCACCTCTTGTATTTCATCAATTCCTCCATCTCCATGAGTAGCTAAATTTCATTAGTACTCGGCCGAGATGATCCAAGGAAAATATAATTCATAATTTAGTTTAGAACTTCTTTTTCTCTTATTTAGATCGCTTAAGATTTATCCTTGAATTTATATTGATTGAGATTATATTATCGATATATAATCTCATTCTTGTTTTCGTAGTCAAATAATCGTGAGGTTTTGAGTTCGAATCGATCACTTTAAGGATAAAGAGATTTGAATGCACTCCTCGAAAGAGGACGGCATAAATCTCCTGGATTGGAGTTATATCCAATAGAGGGGTTCACTTCGATAAAGCGAGCTTTAGGGGTTTCAATTCTAGAACGAGAGTTCGATTGATCAACCTAAACTCAGTTAGGCGTATCCGAGAGAGAGGTACGTTCATAAATCAGGAACCTCCACGGTCAAGCATTTCTTTTAAAGAGGATTAGAAGTTTTATTTCTTTATTTATTTATTTTTCCAAGGTGATTCAAGGTTGAGTACTAACTTTCAATTCATTAATTTAAATAAGCTATTTCTCCTTTTTCGCAACCAACCAACCACAAATTCCATTCGATAAAATAATAGAGATTTTCCGAAGTAAGAGTATTCAACTGTCCTGAGTCTAATACGACCTTGTTTTAATAACCTATACTACATTCGATACGGTACACTTGCGGTTATCGTTTGCAAGCATAGTTTTGCGCATCAAGTTTTTGGCGCCGTTGCCGGGGACACGGTTGATATTTCGAAAACCGAAATATCTATTAATTTTATTTTATTTTCTTTTTCTTAATTTTAAGGTGCAACTAAATTCCTGGAAAGGACGCTTTGGGTTTGAATTCCCATCATAGCCTCTAGTACCTTGCAAACCCTTCACCGGGTAGATCTTAGGAAGTCCAGGACTAATTTTAATTCACCTAATAATAATAATAATAATAAAATCTAAAAAAAAATTTATAATTAAATAAAAAATAATTTACTTATCTAAAATCTTATTTTCTCTTTTTCTTTTTCCGCTTCTTTTCTTTTTTCTTTTGGTTTATGACCCGAGGAAACTCTTCAATCGATTTTGAATTTGGTTTTGATCCGGAAATCGAGCGCACCTTGCGGCGACGTCTCCGATTTAGTGATCTACCAATAATTCGCGAAGAGTCAGTCGGAGAAACTAACGAAGATATAATGGGTGACCCCGACCATAATGAGGCTCCGCTACGGACTATGTCCTATTATGCGAGGCCAAATTGGGAGGGAACACAATCAAGTATTATTCGCCTGGCAGTGGCAAATAATAATTTTGAAATCAAAACTAGTATCATTCAAATGGTACAGCAAACCGTCATCTTTGACGGGTTACCAGATGAAGATCCAAATTTAAATTTATTGAATTTTTTGGAAATTTGCGATACGTTTAAAATTAACGGCGTCACCGATGACGCCATTCGCTTGCGTTTATTTCCATTTTCTTTGCGGACTAAGGCCAAGCAATGGTTGGGATCTCTTCCTAGAGGTTCCATCACTACATGGGCCGAAATGACGGAGAAATTTTTAACTAAATATTTTCCTCCGGCGAAGTTCGCTAAATTACGTATGGACATTCTCTCGTTTACGCAAATAGACTCGGAGTCTCTCTATGACACATGGGAGCGCTTCAAGGAATTATTGCGGAGATGTCCTCACCACGCCCTTCCTTTATGGCAACAAGTTCAAACATTCTACAATGGTTTGAATCTCCAAATGAGGCAGATGATTGACGCAGCAGCTGGGGGAACTCTAAATAACAAAACCCCAGATGCCGCTCAAGAGCTTTTCGAGGAGCTGGCCATGAATGCTTATCAGTGGAATGCGCCACGGTCGCGTCCTAACAAACCGACCGGACTCTTTGAAGTCGAGGCCACCCCGAATTTAGCATATCAAGTAGAATGGCTTACTAAGCAAATGGCGGAGATGTCTGCTTCCTCCGCCATTAACGGGGCTAATAATCATAATAATAATAGTTATTATAATAATTATTATTATTATAATCAAGAACAAGTTGATTATATGGGGAACTCCTATCGTCCTCCTTATAACCCAAATAATAATAATCTTCCTAATAGTTATAATCCGGGTTTAAGGAACCACCCAAAATTTTCATGGAGCAACCCCAATAATGCTCAACGCCACCCACAAGTGAATCCTCCTGGATTCGCTCCACCACAACCACCAAAGGCCCCTTCACTTGAAGAGGTCTTCACCAAATACGTCGCTTCTACTGATGCCAATATCCGGAACCTTTCCGGATCTATTAAAAGCCTAGAAAATTAGATTGGACAACTCGCCAAGATGTTCTCCGAACGCCAGCAGGGAGCTCTACCGGGCAATGCTGAGCCCAATCCACGGGAGAGCGCCAACGCTATAACCCTCCGCAGCGGAAAGGAGGTAAAAAGTTCAAATTTGGCCGAGCCTAAGGTAAACGTTTCAACTCCAATTCCGCATTTAAACTCTTCTGATTTAGCTCCACGCATTATTCAAACGCCTTCTATTCCGTACCCTTCTAAATTACAAAATGAGCGCAACGAGGAGCAGTATAAAAAATTTATAAATATTTTAAAACAAATACAAATTAATGTACCATTTTGCGAGGCACTCTCTCAAATGCCTAAATACGCGAAATATCTCAAGGATTTATTATCAAATAAAAAGAAACTTGAAGATATTTCGCGTATTTCTCTTAATGCAGAATGTTCGGCGATAGTTCTTAATAAATTACCGGAAAAATTAAATGATCCGGGACGGTTTTCCATCCCGTGTTTGTTCGAAAATTTATTAATTAAAATGCCTTGGCCGATCTAGGGGCGAGCATAAATCTTATGCCGTTCTCCTTATTTAAGAAGCTTGGTTTGGGCACCCCAAGCCCAACCAATATAAGCATCCAACTAGCGGATCGGTCCGTAAAGTATCCAATCGGGATCATTGAGGATGTGCTAGTGAAGGTTGACAAGTTTATCTTTCCGGTAGACTTTGTCATCCTCGATATCGAAGAGGACGTCGAAGTACCACTCATACTCGGCCGGCCCTTCCTAGCCACCGCTCGGGCTATAATTGATGTAAGTAACGAAAACCTTCTCCTACGAGTTGGGGAGGAAGAAGTTATTTTTAATATAAATCAATCGATGAGAAATGCGTTTCCAAACGACGACTCTTGTTTTACCCTAGAAACAAATTTTGAAGAGGAAATAACGTCGTTTTCTGAAATAATTTCGCCTTTATTTGAAAATCCGGAAATTGCAAATTTATTCTGTTTAGAAGAAAAAACTCGGCCAACCAAATTTGAAGAAGTAAACCTAAATATTTTTAAAATAAAAACATCTTACGAGGAGCCACCGAGTTTAGAACTAAAACAATTGCCGGAACATTTAAAATATATATTTTTAGAAAAAAATTCAAAACTGCCCGTAATAATATCTTCCGCGCTTAACGATTCAGAAATTTCCGAATTAACAAAAATATTAAATAATCACCGCCATGCAATTGCATGGCAAATTTCCGACATCAAGGGGATTAACCCCTCTTTTTGCACGCACAAAATTAATTTAGAAAATAATTCTCGCAGTACTATTCAGCCTCAACGACGGCTTAATCCAAATATGAAGGACGTCGTTAAGGCCGAAATAATAAAATTATTAGATGCGGGAATTATTTACCCAATCTCTGATAGCACTTGGGTTAGCCCAGTGCAAGTCGTGCCTAAAAAGGGAGGAATAACGGTAATCACCAACGAAAATAATGAGTTGATTCCGACCCGTACTGTTACGGGTTGGCGAGTATGCATCGATTATAGAAAATTAAATGATGCTACCCGCAAAGATCACTTTCTGTTACCCTTTATTGACCAAATTTTAGAACGCTTATCCGGTCACTCACACTACTGTTTTCTCGATGGTCTTTCGGGATATTTTCAAATCCCAATTGCGCCCGAAGACCAAGAGAAAACCACATTCACTTGTCCGTTTGGCACCTTCGCATATCGAAGAATGCCGTTTGGACTTTGCAACGCGCCGGCTACATTCCAAAGATGTATGTTGGCAATTTTTAATGAACTTATCGAAGACATCATGGAAGTATTCATGGATGATTTTTCTGTTTTTGGCGATTCTTTCACTAATTGTCTAAATAATCTTGATCGTGTTCTTCAACGCTGCGAAGACACGAATTTGGCACTCAACTGGGAGAAGTGCCAATTTATGGTCGAGAGGGGTTAGTCCTCGGACATAAAGTTTCTAGTAAGGGGATCGAGGTCGATAGGGCCAAGATCGAGGTCATAGAAAAACTTCCCCCTCCTACCAATATAAAATCTATTATAAGTTTTTTAGGACATGCGGGTTTTTATAGGCGGTTTATAAAAGATTTCTCAAAAATTACGAAACCGCTAACTCATCTCCTAGAAAAAGAATCCGCGTTTAATTTTGATGAGGAATGCTTAAAAGCGTTTAATAAAATCAAAAATGAACTAATCAAATCCCTGATTTTAATCGCGCCAATATGGTCTCTTCCGTTTGAAATCATGTGCGACGCTAGCGATTTTGCTGTAGGTGCAGTTTTAGGCCAACGGGTGAATAAACATTTTCACCCAATCTATTACGCAAGCAAAACGCTAACATCCGCATAAGCAAATTATACAACAACGGAGAAAGAATTTTTGGCTATAATTTTTGCGTTTGATAAATTTCGATCATATTTAACGCTTTCAAAAGTTATTGTTTTTACAGATCACTCCGCTCTCCGGTATTTACAACAAAAAGGAGATGCAAAGCCTCGACTGCTAAGGTGGATCCTCCTACTACAAGAATTCGATTTGGAGATCCAAGACAAAGGGGAGCGGAGAATGTTGCGGCCGACCACCTCTCACGGTTGGAAAATCCGGTTGCAGGAACACTAGTGGAAGCCGAAATTAACGACAAATTCCCTGAAGAGCGCCTCCTTGCCATCGAAAAGGTAACGACTTGTTCCACCCCTTGGTACGCGGATTTGGCCAACTATTTAGTGGCCCGGGTCCTACCAAAAGATTTTTCAAGTCAACAAAAGAAGAAATTCTTTTCAGATTTGAAAAATTATTTTTGGGAGGACCCCTTTTTATTTCGTGTCTGCGCGGACCAAGTGGTAAGAAGGTGTATTTCGGGCGAGGAAGGCGCCCAAATTCTGTGGCACTGCCACGAAGGGCCAACCGGTGGCCATTATCAAGCGAACTGGACCGCAAGAAAGGCGCTAGAGTCGGGCTTCTATTGGCCCACCTTATTCAAAGATGCTCACAATTTCGTGAGTAATTGTGATCGGTGCCAACGGTCAGGTAACATTTCTAACCGGGACGAAATGCCCCAAAATATTTTTTTAGAATGCGAAATTTTTGATCTTTGGGGCATAGATTTCGTAGGTCCTTTACCCTCCTCTTTTAATAATAAATATATCCTTATTGCGGTCGATTACGTGTCAAGGTGGGCGGAAGCACAAGCTTTTCCCACTAACGACGCGAGAGTCGTCGTAAATTTTTTAAAAAAATTATTTTCACGATTTGGCACACCCCGAGCACTAATTAGTGATCGGGGCACACATTTTTGTAACAACCAACTTGCTAAAATTTTAGCAAAGTATGGAGTTACCCACAAGCTATCTACCGCCTACCACCCACAAGCAAATGGCCAAGTGGAGGTGGTGAACCGTGAACTTAAAAGAATTTTAGAAAAAACTGTGTCCGTTAATAGGAAGGATTGGTCGCTGAAATTAGACGACGCTCTATGGGCATATCGGACAGCGTACAAAACCGCCATCGGATGTACACCGTACCGATTAGTCTATGGAAAAGCTTGTCATCTACCGGTGGAATTAGAACATCGCGCCTTTTGGGCGCTAAAATTTTTAAATTTGGATTTAAACTTAGCCTCCGAGCACAGAAAACTACAATTAAATGAATTAGACGAGTGGCGCGCAAACGCCTATGAAAATAATAAGATTTATAAGGAGCGCACAAAATTTTATCATGATAACAAAATCAAAAATCCAAAAACTTTTTCACCGGGAGACTTAGTCCTATTATTTAATTCAAGACTTAGGCTTTTTCAGGGTAAATTAAAATCACGATGGTCCGGTCCCTTGGTGCGAGGATTCGGCAAGTGCACCGGTCGCGCAAGTAATAAATTTTGGGAATAGAATTCCCGAGTGTCGGTCTCTTGAGGAACACAGTAAGGTGGAGTTTATTATCGAGGAAGGACTTGAGATCGAAGTCCTGCGGTAGATGGAATGCGAACGAAAGGGGCTTTGAGGTTTGCAAACAAAAGTAAATACTACGCCTACTCCTATGCAATGCTTCGATCGGCGGGATGGAAACTAGGCAGGCCTTGAGCGCGCTGCGTCGAAAGGGCGGATGGACGAGAAGGCTAACGGGAACGAGCTATGCAGGCCTTGAGCGCGCTGCTTCGTTAGGCGAGTGGAATACGGGCCGCGATGCCACGCTTCGGTGGCCGAATGGGCGAGTAGGCTTACGGATTGAGGGTCGCAAGCACCTCATCGACAAGCACGCCACTAGCAATTGCTAGTGCGGCACCGGACACGGTAGTGGAGCGGAAAATCGATGGGGGTGCACCTCATTAACACAAATGAACAAAATGATTTCATAGACATGAAATTAACAATACTAACATAGTTCATAGCGTTCATCATCAAGATAAAGAGAGTACAAACAAATACAACCACATAAGTAGAAGAAAAAGGCAAGAGATACGACCGAATCCGGAGTCTCGTTGTAGATTCACGGTAGGAAGCACCGGGTTGTCAATCCACGTCCTAGCTCGGTCCCAACTGCGTCCGGGGTAGAGGAGGGCTGTCACACCTCCCAATGGACCCGTCTTCTCCAGCGATTTACCATCCGGCCACGTCTAATGCGAAGAACCTCTTCCTTAGCGATGAAGATGAGTGTAGGATCCCTTCCTTTAAGCCCTTGGATGATGGAGGAGGCCTAGGGTATGAAAACCCTCTGAAAATGGCGAAAACGGCGGACAGAACGGAGCTCCCAGGCGTAATCCCGACCTAATTCGCGATCAGGTCATTATATAGGCGCTGAATTAAACAGCGTGCACGGTCATTGGCGCACGACCAGTGGTCGTGAGCACTAGAATCTTGTGATCGTGCGCCTGTCTGGGTGGAACCTGCAAGACACGAAATTTATAAAATAAAATGTTCGCACGACCAGTGGCGCACGACCGGTGGTCGTGCGCACCATCGTCGGTGGTCGTGCACAATAGATGAAACAGAACTCATAAAATTACTGTTAAGTGCGCACGAATAGTGGCGCACGACCGGTGGTCGTGCGCACTGGAGTTGATGGTCGTGCGCACTACAGCAAACAGAACTCGGAAATTAAATGGTAAGTGCGCATGAGCAGTGGCGCACGACCGGTGGTCGTGCGCACTGGCATTGATGGTCGTGCGCAATGCACCAAACAGAACTCATGAAAAAGGTGTTAAGTGCCAACGATCAGTGGCGCACGACCAGTGGTCGTGCGCAATAGAACCGGCGATCGTGCGCAGTGTTCTTGTGTAGAATTGCACTGGGAACACTCGCACGACTCCTATTCCAGGCACAACCACAAATCTAGCCACTGAAAGTGGCACTTAACAGCGCATGAAAACTACTAAAGACAATAAGCATAAAATCTCACCAAAGTGGGCCTAGAAGTGCACCTAGCATGGATTATCAAATATAATCTATAACAAGGCTATAGTGCGGTGAATTGACTAAATAACGGCCCGGATGAGTCCATAAATGTGTATATGATCAGGACTCATCACACCCCCAGACTAAACTGTTTGCGCGTCCCGAGCAAACGAATCCGGCAGAGTATGAAAACGATAATTAACATAGAGAATTACACAAGGGAGTACGGTGCGAAGTAACATACGCATGCGAGTAGAGATTCTAGCAGAAGGAGATTTTAACTGTGCTAACTAATTTACATGAGTATTAAAGTGTAATAAAGATTTAGTTATACTCAGTTGGAGAATTATGAAGAATTTGACGATCACGCCCGGTGTGAAAGTGACAAGATACTGAGGCGGGTGTTGCAAAAGATCGGGGCTTAGGAATAACTCCGCTGAAATCCATCAACGTCGTGAACCATACGCTTGCCCGGTCACACTCTCTCCACGGCGTTAGCACTCTCGCAAGTCAAATCAGTAGGGCTTTTAGGATTAAGACGGGGCTTATGTTACGGTATGATATTCAAAGTTAAACACGATGGCTACGCAACCCAAGTGAGCTAAAGAACGCTGCACCACTCAAGACCAACAAACAATGCTTGTGTGACACACCCCCAGACTCATCATGAAAACCAGGTGTGCACACGGCCTACTTCACAAATACCAACAGATTTTTTTATTTAGCTCGGAAGGATTTTTTTCAAAATACTCTTTTTTTTTCTTTTAACATCTTTTACTTCTTTTAAATATCCTCCGGTTGGTTCAAAATCAGCAGATAGACTTTATTTTCTCTTCATAACACAAAGATTCCACACACCACACAAGTTGAGAATTATGAGCGTAGTTTAAAACAATTTGGTTGCGGGTGTAGGATAGGCTTCAGGCTTTGGTTGATGAAGAGGAGCTGAACAAAGGATTGGTAGGCACAAATTTGGCTTGCAACGGTGAACGAAATTGACATGGAATAACAAAGCTCAAACTAGCCAAAGGGTGGCCTACATCATGTTTAACTCGACGAGTCGCTCTCACCCATGCTTCGAGAGTCGCTTGGGGCAAGTTCTTAGCCCACGAGAAAGGTAAACCTTCCTCCCGACTCGAGCAACACACGACTAGTAATCGCACACACACAACACCGGGTTATAGTCAATTCCATACAAATTCACCACTTGAGTATATTAAATCTAAATTTACGCAGAAATACTAAACATAAATTAGATGCATAAAGAAAATCTAGTTCTACTCAAATTCTACCATAGCATGCGAAGTGACTAGAACACTACATGAGTCAACATCGCACTCCAAATAATAATTCCTACGTTAACAATCTATTTCACATTCCGACCAAAATAATTTAAACGGAACAACGACAAAAAGATAAGCACGCACTCAAGTGGGTGAAGTGGTGTGTGAAGCATGAAAACAATGATAATGACTGGAATAAATAAGAAACAACCTTCTAGTATGCAGTGCAACTCGTGCACAGTGGGTGCAACATACGCTCCCCCAGACTTAAGCTAAACAATATATCTAGAAATTTGAAGCAAAAAGAGGGGAGGAAGTGTTACCCAATGCTCAGAATTGAGCATACCAGACGATTGGCATTAAAGCAGTCCGCAGCATCCGCCATCACAAGGAACAAAGACCCACATGAAAGTGACACACTAGAAACAGCAAAAATAGTAAAAACTGAACTAGACATGCGAGAGCACTAAAAATTAAGAAATCTGGGTTATCACCCATGAAAGTGAACCTGTTCCTACAATTAAAATTAAGCACTCGCACACAAGATAAAGGAAGCAAAATATGCTGAATTCATAAAACTATGCCCGGAGGAGCATCCAAAAGCAAAATGTTATTATTACAATTAACAAAAGAGAAGGAGTTCAAGCGACTCCACAAAAGACCGAAAAAGCAGCAAGACAAAAGAAGATAACAAGGCTTCGAATAGCTCGCACACAGGGAGAAAGATCACTCGTCGTCGCTATCGCTATCTATAACCACAACGGACGGCGACCGTCTGGAAGATGATGCGGCCCGACCAGGAGGTGGGGGAATATTTAGTCCTCCCCGCAATGCTTGCTGATAGACAAAATCCGTTAGCCAGTACTGGTTTGCTTCCAGATCGGAGAGGCGCTGATTGAAACTTGGCACCTCCGGCGCTCTAGAAGAACTGGCCTCCTCCTTGGCTCTCCGCTCCTGCTGAAATGAATGACTCCGCGGCTGCGGAAGGGCTACCTCGCGGTGAATATTTGGCGGCTCAGCCGGCTCTCCATGCTCCTCGTCGCCTTGCCTCTCCATAGGCGCATCTCCCGGCATCACAACCACAAAGCGTCTACTACTCTTCTTCCCCACGACCCGTAATAGATGGAAACTCACCATGGTGGCCCGAGTGATGAAGGAGGGCGCAGTCACCTGCACCATCGGAGGCAGATGACTCCAAACCCCCAGGCTTTTGGCAATGCGGGTAATATAGTAGGCACCACCAATGGCACCTGTGAGACCGTAAGTGGCCTCGTGGTGGAAGAAGAATGCTAGCATGTAGCCAAGATGCAAGGGCAGCCGAAATTCCATACTATAAAGGGAGATCAGATCTTGCCACCCCACCACGTTCTGACTAAGGGCACGGGCGACAAGAGAGTGGCTAAGGACGTGCTGCAGGAATCGGAGAGCAGGCGAGACGATCTAGGTAGATTTGCTTTTCCTAGCAACATATTCTTCATCACGACCCGTGAGAGCACACCACGCAGCACGCGGGGTGACACCATCAGGGAAGGAGACATTCAAATCCAGAAAAGGAATCGCCGCAGCCTCGGCTTCGGTGTAAAAGCCCGCGTGCACCGCTAACTCGGATAAGGATAGAGTGAAGACCTTGCCCAACATTCGGAAAGAGCACTTCCCTGGACGTTGACCGGAAGGCAACACATCCCACTCAAACGTAGCAAGGAACTCCAAGGTAAGCTCCCGGTAGCCGAGGTCATTGCACTCGAACACCCCACTCCAATGATCGAAATAATAGCGTTGGCGGACGGCCTCCCCCAACTCTCCATTGTCGCCGATGGAATTTAACTCGTTCCAATCCACCAGACGCTGCGATAGGAATGGCTTCTCCTTGAGAGAGTTGAATCGCCTCGTGTGTGAATCTTTGGAAAAAGTAGCCATCCTAGCGAGGATCTGAGCAGGAGAGGCGGAAGAGCGGCCGGAGCGTTGGTAGACATTTTGGCGATCTCTGGAGCTCATGGTGGTAGGAGGGCAAAGGAAAGAGAAGAATCGAAAGTGGGCTCACCGGAAGGAAGGAGGGCGCACGATCGGCGGCAAATCAGCGGAAACGGCGCATGGACGACGAACGATGAAAACCCTAGAGCGTGCGTGAAAGGCTCGGGCGGACGGGCATTTTAAAAAATCTGGGCCGATCGCACGACCAGTGGTCGTGCGCGATAAGTAGTGCGCACGACCAGTGATCGTGCGCCTTAGGAATTTTCCAGCGGCCAAAATTTTAGTAGAATGTCCATCCACCGTGCAGTTTACGCACAAACAGGAATCAGCACAAGCAGCGAGGTATTCACAGCCTTAACAAAACTTAACTAAACTAGACAAAATAAAATTTCAGGAAAAAGAAAGATAACTACTGGGGTTACTGTCATCCCAGCACGACTTATTTGAAAACATAAAGGTCCTAGCTAATGGGCCTATGGAAGAGAAAATGCACAGGTAACTGTTCCAATATCCGTTTCGGTTGCGGGTACCGATACGTTGATAGAACAGTCACCCCGCTACCTAAATAAAGATACCTGCTCCCCACAGGTAGAGGGTAGAGAATGTAAGAAAAGGAGGAGGCCTGGTCCTTACTCATCTCACGAAACACATCCTTGCCTAGCAAGGTATCGTCAACAGCAAGGTGGCAGGGGGAAAAGGCAATGAGTGGAGCTTCCTCTACGGAGGGAGAATAAACCTCCTCGCATGAGAGGATGCTCGCATCATTGACTTGAGCACACAGCTCCAAGTCCTCCTGATGTACCCGTGAAGACTCAACCTGCAAAGGCTCAGATGAAGAAAGGGGATCAAGAAATAAATAAGGCGAAGAACATAAATCATCGATCGGGGGAGTGATCCCGGTCTCACTCCCATCGGGTTGGGGCAGTAAAATAATGTTAGCATTGTCATCAATGCCACAAGATTCGGCGGGATCAACGGTGGTCAGGCTTAGGATTTGGACTTCCTCCACCGGTGTTGAGGAAGACTCCTCTTCACCTAGAAGGTTGTCCTCCTCCATAGGAATAGGCACAACACTCAGATCACCCACCTCATCCTGCGACACATCATCAACAATGTCGTCGGGGACGAGAATAGTATGCGTGATAGGGGGAAGAATCGAATCCACTAGAGGTGGTGGATGCACATGGAGAATAGGCTCAACAATGTCGGTGCATAAATCAGCCGCACATCCGGTGACCGTATCCAGGCCATACCCTTCAAGATGTGAAGGTGACAAAGACACATACCCGGATGTTGAAGGTGTGCCGCCAGAGTTAGGAGTTGGGACGATCCGGATATCCGGCTCGTCATCCTCATCCAATTGGCGAAGATACTCGGCACAATCCTTCAAGACATGATCAGTGCTCCGACAAAACCGGCACTGCCATACAGACTTCTTTGGCGCAGCGGGAGCTGGAGCCGAAAAGAAGTATGACGGTAAAGGCTCAGCAGAGTAGCCATAAGACTTACGCGCACCATATGGAGTACTAGACGAAGTCGGTGCTCCATATGCTAGGCTATAAGAATTATGCCTACTATTCTCCGTAGGGCATTCATCACTAGAGTGAGAGGTATCTCTACACCAACGGCAACGGATATTAAGATGTGCCCACATAGTGTAAAAATAAAACGATTCTCAATAAAAACGCTACTGCACAATACTACACCTAACAATGACTACTAAAGAAACCTAAAATAAAACAGGAAAATAGAATACGAAGAAATAAAAACAAAGAAATGCAATTTACAAATGGAAGGGCTTCTCCCTCAGGTTCTCCCTCTCCAGAAAACTCACACGACTGTATTCCCCGGCAACGGCGCCAAAAACTTGGTGCGAGGATTCGGCAAGTGCACCGGTCGCGCAAGTAATAAATTTTGGGAATAGAATTCCCGAGTGTCGGTCTCTTGAGGAACACAGTAAGGTGGAGTTTATTATCGAGGAAGGACTTGAGATCGAAGTCCTGCGGTAGATGGAATGCGAACGAAAGGGGCTTTGAGGTTTGCAAACAAAAGTAAATACTACGCCTACTCCTATGCAATGCCGCTATGCAATGCTTCGATCGGCGGGATGGAAACTAGGCAGGCCTTGAGCGCGCTGCGTCGAAAGGGAGGATGGACGAGAAGGCTAACGGGAACGAGCTATGCAGGCCTTGAGCGCGCTGCTTCGTTAGGCGAGTGGAATACGGGCCGCGATGCCACGCTTCGGTGGCCGAATGGGCGAGTAGGCTTATGGATTGAGGGTCGCAAGCACCTCATCGACAAGCACGCCACTAGCAATTGCTAGTGCGGCACCGGACACGGTAGTGGAGCGGAAAATCGATGGGGGTGCACCTCATTAACACAAATGAACAAAATGATTTCATAGACATGAAATTAACAATACTAACATAGTTCATAGCGTTCATCATCAAGATAAAGAGAGTACAAACAAATACAACCACATAAGTAGAAGAAAAAGGCAAGAGATACGACCGAATCCGGAGTCTTGTTGTAGATTCACGGTAGGAAGCACCGGGTTGTCAATCCGCGTCCTAGCTCGGTCCCAACTGCGTCCGGGGTAGAGGAGGGCTGTCACACCTCCCAATGGACCCGTCTTCTCCAGCGATTTACCATCCGGCCACGTCTAATGCGAAGAACCTCTTCCTTAGCGATGAAGATGAGTGTAGGATCCCTTCCTTTAAGCCCTTGGATGATGGAGGAGGCCTAGGGTATGAAAACCCTCTGAAAATGGCGAAAACGGCGGACAGAACGGAGCTCCCAGGCGTAATCCCGACCTAATTCGCGATCAGGTCATTATATAGGCGCTGAATTAAACAGCGTGCACGGTCATTGGCGCACGACCAGTGGTCGTGCGCACTAGAATCTTGTGATCGTGCGCCTGTCTGGGTGGAACCTGCAAGACACGAAATTTATAAAATAAAATGTTCGCACGACCAGTGGCGCACGACCGGTGGTCGTGCGCACCATCGTCGGTGGTCGTGCACAATAGATGAAACAGAACTCATAAAATTACTGTTAAGTGCGCACGAATAGTGGCGCACGACCGGTGGTCGTGCGCACTGGAGTTGATGGTCGTGCGCACTACAGCAAACAGAACTCGGAAATTAAATGGTAAGTGCGCATGAGCAGTGGCGCACGACCGGTGGTCGTGCGCACTGGCATTGATGGTCGTGCGCACTGCACCAAACAGAACTCATGAAAAAGGTGTTAAGTGCACACGATCAGTGGCGCACGACCAGTGGTCGTGCGCAATAGAACCGGCGATCGTGCGCAGTGTTCCTGTGCAGAATTGCACTGGGAACACTCGCACGACTCCTATTCCAGGCACAACCACAAATCTAGCCACTGAAAGTGGCACTTAACAGTGCATGAAAACTACTAAAGACAATAAGCATAAAATCACACCAAAGTGGGCCTAGAAGTGCACCTAGCATGGATTATCAAATATAATCTATAACAAGGCTATAGTGCGGTGAATTGACTAAATAACGGCCCGGATGAGTCCATAAATGTGTATATGATCAGGACTCATCACACCCCCAGACTAAACTGTTTGCGCGTCCCGAGCAAACGAATCCGGCAGAGTATGAAAACGATAATTAACATAGAGAATTACACAAGGGAGTACGGTGCGAAGTAACATACGCATGCGAGTAGAGATTCTAGCAGAAGGAGATTTTAACTGTGCTAACTAATTTACATGAGTATTAAAGTGTAAGTAAAGATTTAGTTATACTCAGTTGGAGAATTATGAAGAATTTGACGATCACGCCCGGTGTGAAAGTGACAAGATACTGAGGCGGGTGTTGCAAAAGATCGGGGCTTAGGAATAACTCCGCTGAAATCCATCAACGTCGTGAACCATACGCTTGCCCGGTCACACTCTCTCCACGGCGCTAGCACTCTCGCAAGTCAAATCAGTAGGGCTTTTAGGATTAAAACGGGGCTTATGTTACGGTATGATATTCAAAGTTAAACACGATGGCTACGCAACCCAAGTGAGCTAAAGAACGCTGCACCACTCAAGACCAACAAACAATGCTTGTGTGACACACCCCCAGACTCATCATGAAAACCAGGTGTGCACACGGCCTACTTCACAAATACCAACAGATTTTTTTATTTAGCTCGGAAGGATTTTTTTCAAAATACTCTTTTTTTTTCTTTTAACATCTTTTACTTCTTTTAAATATCCTCCGGTTGGTTCAAAATCAGCAGATAGACTTTATTTTCTCTTCATAACACAAAGATTCCACACACCACACAAGTTGAGAATTATGAGCGTAGTTTAAAATAATTTGGTTGCGGGTGTAGGATAGGCTTCAGGCTTTGGTTGATGAAGAGGAGCTGAACAAAGGATTGGTAGGCACAAATTTGGCTTGCAACGGTGAACGAAATTGACATGGAATAACAAAGCTCAAACTAGCCAAAGGGTGGCCTACATCATGTTTAACTCGACGAGTCGCTCTCACCCATGCTTCGAGAGTCGCTTGGGGCAAGTTCTTAGCCCACGAGAAAGGTAAACCTTCCTCCCGACTCGAGCAACACACGACTAGTAATCGCACACACACAACACCGGGTTATCGTCAATTCCATACAAATTCACCACTTGAGTATATTAAATCTAAATTTACGCAGAAATACTAAACATAAATTAGATGCATAAAGAAAATCTAGTTCTACTCAAATTCTACCATAGCATGCGAAGTGACTAGAACACTACATGAGTCAACATCGCACTCCAAATAATAATTCCTACGTTAACAATCTATTTCACATTCCGACCAAAATAGTTTAAACGGAACAACGACAAAAAGATAAGCACGCACTCAAGTGGGTGAAGTGGTGTGTGAAGCATGAAAACAATGATAATGACTGGAATAAATAAGAAACAACCTTCTAGTATGCAGTGCAACTCGTGCACAGTGGGTGACAACATACGCTCCCCCAGACTTAAGCTAAACAATATATCTAGAAATTTGAAGCAAAAAGAGGGGAGGAAGTGTTACCCAATGCTCAGAATTGAGCATACCAGACGATTGGCATTAAAGCAGTCCGCAGCATCCGCCATCACAAGGAACAAAGACCCACATGAAAGTGACACACTAGAAACAGCAAAAATAGTAAAAACTGAACTAGACATGCGAGAGCACTAAAAATTAAGAAATCTGGGTTATCACCCATGAAAGTGAACCTGTTCCTACAATTAAAATTAAGCACTCGCACACAAGATAAAGGAAGCAAAATATGCTGAATTCATAAAACTATGCCCGGAGGAGCATCCAAAAGCAAAATGTTATTATTACAATTAACAAAAGAGAAGGAGTTCAAGCGACTCCACAAAAGACCGAAAAAGCAGCAAGACAAAAGAAGATAACAAGGCTTCGAATAGCTCGCACACAGGGAGAAAGATCACTCGTCGTCGCTGTCGCTATCTATAACCACAACGGACGGCGACCGTCTGGAAGATGATGCGGCCCGACCAGGAGGTGGGGGAATATTTAGTCCTCCCCGCAATGCTTGCTGATAGACAAAATCCGTTAGCCAGTACTGGTTTGCTTCCAGATCGGAGAGGCGCTGATTGAAACTTGGCACCTCCGGCGCTCTAGAAGAACTGGCCTCCTCCTTGGCTCTCCGCTCCTGCTGAAATGAATGACTCCGCGGCTGCGGAAGGGCTACCTCGCGGTGAATATTTGGCGGCTCAGCCGGCTCTCCATGCTCCTCGTCGCCTTGCCTCTCCATAGGCGCATCTCCCGGCATCACAACCACAAAGCGTCTACTACTCTTCTTCCCCACGACCCGTAATAGATGGAAACTCACCATGGTGGCCCGAGTGATGAAGGAGGGCGCAGTCACCTGCACCATCGGAGGCAGATGACTCCAAACCCCCAGGCTTTTGGCAATGCGGGTAATATAGTAGGCACCACCAATGGCACCTGTGAGACCGTAAGTGGCCTCGTGGTGGAAGAAGAATGCTAGCATGTAGCCAAGATGCAAGGGCAGCCAAAATTCCATACTATAAAGGGAGATCAGATCTTGCCACTCCACCACGTTCTGACTAAGGGCACGGGCGACAAGAGAGTGGCTAAGGACGTGCTGCAGGAATCGGAGAGCAGGCGAGACGATCTAGGTAGATTTGCTTTTCCTAGCAACATATTCTTCATCACGACCCGTGAGAGCACACCACGCAGCACGCGGGGTGACACCATCAGGGAAGGAGACATTCAAATCCAGAAAAGGAATCGCCGCAGCCTCGGCTTCGGTGTAAAAGCCCGCGTGCACCGCTAACTCGGATAAGGATAGAGTGAAGACCTTGCCCAACATTCGGAAAGAGCACTTCCCTGGACGTTGACCGGAAGGCAACACATCCCACTCAAACGTAGCAAGGAACTCCAAGGTAAGCTCCCGGTAGCCGAGGTCATTGCACTCGAACACCCCACTCCAATGATCGAAATAATAGCGTTGGCGGACGGCCTCCCCCAACTCTCCATTGTCGCCGATGGAATTTAACTCGTTCCAATCCACCAGACGCTGCGATAGGAATGGCTTCTCCTTGAGAGAGTTGAATCGCCTCGTGTGTGAATCTTTGGAAAAAGTAGCCATCCTAGCGAGGATCTGAGCAGGAGAGGCGGAAGAGCGGCCGGAGCGTTGGTAGACATTTTGGCGATCTCTGGAGCTCATGGTGGTAGGAGGGCAAAGGAAAGAGAAGAATCGAAAGTGGGCTCACCGGAAGGAAGGAGGGCGCACGATCGGCGGCAAATCAGCGGAAACGGCGCATGGACGACGAACGATGAAAACCCTAGAGCGTGCGTGAAAGGCTCGGGCGGACGGGCATTTTAAAAAATCTGGGCCGATCGCACGACCAGTGGTCGTGCGCGATAAGTAGTGCGCACGACCAGTGATCGTGCGCCTTAGGAATTTTCCAGCGGCCAAAATTTTAGTAGAATGTCCATCCACCGTGCAGTTTACGCACAAACAGGAATCAGCACAAGCAGCGAGGTATTCACAGCCTTAACAAAACTTAACTAAACTAGACAAAATAAAATTTCAGGAAAAAGAAAGATAACTACTGGGGTTACTGTCATCCCAGCACGACTTATTTGAAAACATAAAGGTCCTAGCTAATGGGCCTATGGAAGAGAAAATGCACAGGTAATTGTTCCAATATCCGTTTCGGTTGCGGGTACCGATACGGTGATAGAACAGTCACCCCGCTACCTAAATAAAGATACCTGCTCCCCACAGGTAGAGGGTAGAGAATGTAAGAAAAGGAGGAGGCCTGGTCCTTACTCATCTCACGAAACACATCCTTGCCTAGCAAGGTATCGTCAACAGCAAGGTGGCAGGGGGAAAAGGCAATGAGTGGAGCTTCCTCTACGGAGGGAGAATAAACCTCCTCGCATGAGAGGATGCTCGCATCATTGACTTGAGCACACAGCTCCAAGTCCTCCTGATGTACCCGTGAAGACTCAACCTGCAAAGGCTCAGATGAAGAAAGGGGATCAAGAAATAAATAAGGCGAAGAACATAAATCATCGATCGGGGGAGTGATCCCGGTCTCACTCCCATCGGGTTGGGGCAGTAAAATAATGTTAGCATTGTCATCAATGCCACAAGATTCGGCGGGATCAACGGTGGCCAGGCTTAAGATTTGGACTTCCTCCACCGGTGTTGAGGAAGACTCCTCTTCACCTAGAAGGTTGTCCTCCTCCATAGGAATAGGCACAACACTCAGATCACCCACCTCATCCTGCGACACATCATCAACAATGTCGTCGGGGACGAGAATAGTATGCATGATAGGGGGAAGAATCGAATCCACTAGAGGTGGTGGATGCACATGGAGAATAGGCTCAACAATGTCGGTGCATAAATCAGCCGCACATCCGGTGACCGTATAAAGGCCATACCCTTCAAGATGTGAAGGTGACAAAGACACATACCCGGATGTTGAAGGTGTGCCGCCAGAGTTAGGAGTTGGGATGATCCGGATATCCGGCTCGTCATCCTCGTCCAATTGGCAAGGATACTCGGCACAATCCTTCAAGACATGATCAGTGCTCCGACAAAACCGGCACTGCCATACGGACTTCTTTGGCGCAGCGGGAGCTGGAGCCGAAAAGAAGTATGACGGTAAAGGCTCAGCAGAGTAGCCATAAGACTTACGCGCACCATATGGAGTACTAGACGAAGTCGGTGCTCCATATGCTGGGCTATAAGAATTATGCCTACTATTCTCCGTAGGGCATTCATCACTAGAGTGAGAGGTATCTCTACACCAACGGCAACGGATATTAAGATGTGCCCACATAGTGTAAAAATAAAACGATTCTCAATAAAAACGCTACTGCACAATACTACACCTAACAATGACTACTAAAGAAACCTAAAATAAAACAGGAAAATAGAATACGAAGAAATAAAAACAAAGAAATGCAATTTACAAATGGAAGGGCTTCTCCCTCAGGTTCTCCCTCTCCAGAAAACTCACACGACTGTATTCCCCGGCAACGGCGCCAAAAACTTGGTGCGAGGATTCGGCAAGTGCACCGGTCGCGCAAGTAATAAATTTTGGGAATAGAATTCCCGAGTGTCGGTCTCTTGAGGAACACAGTAAGGTGGAGTTTATTATCGAGGAAGGACTTGAGATCGAAGTCCTGCGGTAGATGGAATGCGAACGAAAGGGGCTTTGAGGTTTGCAAACAAAAGTAAATACTACGCCTACTCCTATGCAATGCCGCTATGCAATGCTTCGATCGGCGGGATGGAAACTAGGCAGGCCTTGAGCGCGCTGCGTCGAAAGGGAGGATGGACGAGAAGGCTAACGGGAACGAGCTATGCAGGCCTTGAGCGTGCTGCTTCGTTAGGCGAGTGGAATACGGTCCGCGATGCCACGCTTCGGTGGCCGAATGGGCGAGTAGGCTTACGGATTGAGGGTCGCAAGCACCTCATCGACAAGCACGCCACTAGCAATTGCTAGTGCGGCACCAGACACGGTAGTGGAGCGGAAAATCGATGGGGGTGCACCTCATTAACACAAATGAACAAAATGATTTCATAGACATGAAATTAACAATACTAACATAGTTCATAGCGTTCATCATCAAGATAAAGAGAGTACAAACAAATACAACCACATAAGTAGAAGAAAAAGGCAAGAGATACGACCGAATCCAGAGTCTCGTTGTAGATTCACGGTAGGAAGCACCGAGTTGTCAATCCGCGTCCTAGCTCGGTCGAACTGCGTCCGGGGTAGAGGAGGGCTGTCACACCTCCCAATGGACCCTTCTTCTCCAGCGATTTACCATCCGTCCACGTCTAATGCGAAGAACCTCTTCCTTAGCGATGAAGATGAGTGTAGGATCCCTTCCTTTAAGCCCTTGGATGATGGAGGAGGCCTAGGGTGCGAAAACCCTCTGAAAATGGCGAAAACGGCGGACAGAAAGGAGCTCCCAGGCGTAATCCCGACCTAATTCGCGATCAGGTCATTATATAGGCGCTGAATTAAACAGCGCGCACGGTCATTGGTGCACGACCAGTGGTCGTGCGCACTAGAATCCTGTGATCGTGCGCCTGTCTGGGTGGAACCTGCAAGACACGAAATTTATCAAATAAAATGTTCGCACGACCAGTGGCGCACGACCGGTGGTCGTGCGCACCATCGTCGGTGGTCGTGCGCAATAAATGAAACAGAACTCATAAAATTACTGTTAAGTGCGCACGAATAGTGGCGCACGACCGGTGGTCGTGCGCACTGGAGTTGATGGTCGTGCGCACTACAGCAAACAGAACTCGGAAATTAAATGGTAAGTGCGCACGAGCAGTGGCGCACGACCGGTGGTCGTGCGCACTGGCATTGATGGTCGTGCGCACTGCACCAAACAGAACTCATGAAAAAGGTGTTAAGTGCACACGATCAGTGGCGCACGAGCAGTGGTCGTGCGCAATAGAACCGGCGATCGTGCGCAGTGTTCCTGTGCAGAATTGCACCGGGAACACTCGCACGACTCCTATTCCAGGCACAACCACAAATCTAGCCACTGAAAGTGGCACTTAACAGCGCATGAAAACTACTAAAGACAATAAGCATAAAATCACACCAAAGTGGGCCTAGAAGTGCACCTAGCATGGATTATCAAATATAAGCTATAACAAGACTATAGTGCGGTGAATTGACTAAATAACGGCCCGGATGAGTCCATAAATGTGTATATGATCAGGACTCATCATCCCTTCATAGTTAAAGAAGTTTGGCCATACGGAACGGTGCTAATAGAGCAGCCAGAAAAAGGCTCTTTCAAAGTCAAAGGACAACGCCTAAAATTATATCACCCGGGCGACCCAGCGCCCGGAAACATCGAAACCATTCACTTCCAAAATCTTTAAAATTACCACTTAGTCAAGCTACGCGACGGTAAACAAAGCGCTCTTGGGAGGCAACCCAATGTTAACCTCTTTATTTTTATCTTTCTTTTCTTGTTTGTTTTTCTAATTTAACTCTGCAGGTGTTTGACCAGCAACCCCGACTACCATTCAGGGAAGCCCTCTTTACACCTTAGTAATTTATCTTGATTTTTCTTTAATGTCATGTTTTTTTTAGTTCTATCTTTCATACTTAGTTTTAAACATTGGGACAATGTTTAATTTTAAGTATGAGGGTGTAGCATAGCTTTCTTTATAGTTTTACTTGAAAAATAAAAACCAAAAAAAAATTTATTATAAAATTTGAAATTAAATTTCTTGGAAAGGACGCTTTGGGCTTGAATTCCCATCCTAGCCTCTAGTACCTTGCAAACCCTTCACCGGGCAGATCTTGGGAAGTCCAAGAACAAAAAAAAATCTCTATTAGGAAATGTTCTTTTTATTCATCAAAACGCCCACTTGCTAAATTGTAAGTTCTAAGTAGACTGTTTTTCATATGGACTAAAAATAATTTTGTGCTAGAATAGTTTTTGAAACTTTTGAGTAAAATTGTTGACTCATGTAGTGCTCCTAGTCTTATGCTTGTCTTGAGTAGTTTTGGTGTAAAATTAAATTCTTGGCATAGATCTAAAATTATGTTTTATTAATTTGCGTAGTAATAATTTATTTTACTTTTAAATTCGAATCCGGTCTTATCCAAAAGTAGTTTTGGTGAGTGTGTAGAAGATTGTTAGAAAGTTATTACTCGAATTGAACAAAAGGGGGTCCTTTCTCGATGTCTACAACTTGCCCAAGCTATTTTCAAAACATATGCACTTTAGACAAATTAACTTTATGGAAATGATTTAGGCCTTTCTTTGGATAGTTTGAGCCTTTGCACCCAACCTAGATTTACCACCATTGTTCACACAAATTTGAGCCTTACACCTTTATTTGATCCACCCTCATCATTTCGGCACCAAATCTAAAAAGCCCAAACCCAAATAAACACTTTGAGATTTTGAGCTAAAATGAAAAAAAATTTGGGTACGATTCTATGAAAAAAGACAATTATGGGTATCAATTCAAAAAAAAATGTTTAAATCTCAAAAAGTAATAATCTCATAATGATATGTGGTCTAGGTATGTACATGCATACTTGGAATGATCCCAATTATGAAGATTCATGATTTAAATAAATGAGTATGAGAGTGTTTCCCCTTTGAAAAAATGCGAGTACGGGGGTAAAGCTTCATTATTTTATGGTGGCAATCATTTTCTTTTAGCTCAAAATTTTTGTTTAAGTGGAATGAATCTTCATGTTTATCATTGTTACCTCACCCTTAAACCCAAGCCTTAAAATGTACCCTATTTAAGTCCTAAAGATCCATAGAGTCGATTTTGTTCGAAGTGTAGTGGAGAAAGTGCAAACGGGCAAGCCTATGGCCGTCGACATTGATGGATTTCTTTGGAGGCCACCTCGAAAGTTTACATCTAGTAATTTAAATCTCAGCAATCACGCTATTTTCTCCCTTCACATAACTTTTTGATTGACCGTCGGCTCATTTTTAAAGTAATGATAAATAATTATAACGCATTTTTGAAGTATTTCATAAATTAGCATTTATGCTAAGAACATCTTTTTACTAAAATATCTACACATGCCAGCATAATACTTCGCATTTTACTCTCTAGTCTTCACATTCTATCTTGCATTAATTTTTCTCACCCTTGTGAAAAATTGATTGCTCGGGATGAGCAATGAGCAAGTATGGGGGTATTTGATGAGTAATTCATTTACTCATCTTTTAGTTTAGGTTTATTATGTTTTTTATATAAAATTATGTTATTTTATGGAAGTTTATCATATAAATCCTTCCATTGTTATTTCATAAGCTAACTTAAGTTTATTTTGTGTTTTCAGGTTTTTTGGGCTGTTTCGAGCAAAAAGTTAAAATTACACGCCCCAGGTCACAGGCGTGACCATGGGCGTGTAACCTACGAAATACTCCAGACCTGCTTCTGCCACTCCGGGGACGCTCCGTGAAGATTTCGCCAAGTACACGCCCCAGGTCACGGGCGTGACCCAATGTCACGGCCACGACCCGCCACAAGCATCAGGAGCACGCTGCCACGTCAATTAAAATTACACGCCCTAGGTCACGGGCGTGACCGAGGGCGTGACATCAGGTCACGGGCGTGACTCGCCCCGCGCTTCTTCCCGCCAGAGTTTCCCGCCAGCAGCCATATTTCAAGATTACACGCCCCAGGTCACGGGCGTGACCTAGGGCGTGACACGGCCGAAACGCTCGCAATTACTCCAGAAGGCGCCCTCTCCGCTGCTGCTTCGATCACGCCCCTTACACACCCTTGGTCACGGGCGTGACCAGGGGCGTGTAACACCAAAAATTCAGCTATTTAAAGGGAGCTTTTCCAGATGTTGGGGGACGAATTTTGGGAGTTCTAAGTTTATTTTCTTGTACTGCTTTTATTATTCTTAAGCTTGTAATCTTCTTTCTTAGCTTGCACTTTCATTTCAGGTTTGTAATTTCTTGTTTCCTAGTTGTAATTTCCCTTTCAATTAATAAAATAGCACTTTTACTCTTATTCTACTCTCAATCTTCATTATGCACCTCTTGTATTTCATCAATTCCTCCATCTCCATGAGTAGCTAAATTTCATTAGTACTCGGCCGAGATGATCCAAGGAAAATATAATTCATAATTCAGTTTAGAACTTCTTTTTCTCTTATTTAGATCGCTTAAGATTTATCCTTGAATTTATATTGATTGAGATTATATTATCGATATATAATCTCATTCTTGTTTTCGTAGTCAAATAATCGTGAGGTTTTGAGTTCGAATCGATCACTTTAAGGATAAAGAGATTTGAATGCACTCCTCGAGAGAGGACGGCATAAATCTCCTGGATTGGAGTTATATCCAATAGAGGGGTTCACTTCGATAAAGCGAGCTTTAGGGGTTTCAATTCTAGAACGAGAGTTCGATTGATCAATATAAACTCAGTTAGGCGTATCCTCGAGAGAGGTACGTTCATAAATCAGGAACCTCCACGGTCAAGCATTTCTTTTAAAGAGGATTAGAAGTTTTATTTCTTTATTTATTTATTTTTCCAAGGTGATTCAAGGTTGAGTACTAACTTTCAATTCATTAATTTAAATAAGCTATTTCTCCTTTTTTGCAACCAACCAACCACAAATTCCATTCGATAAAATAATAGAGATTTTCCGAAGTAAGAGTATTCAACCGTCATGAGTCTAATACGACCTTGTTTTAATAACCTATATTACATTCAATACGGTACACTTGCCGTTATCATTTGCAAGCATAGTTTTGCGCATCAGTACTCCTTCCTTAGACCACCGGGAGCAAACCAAGAACCATCTGACCGACTTCAGACAAGTCGCCAGATCGCCAAGACAGACCGCCCGGATAGATGGTCAAATAAGAACAACCCGCCCGGTCTTCCAACAAGAAAGACAGGTCAACCAGCAGACCTACTCGGGAACAAGCCGCAGCTACAAAGAACAGACCGACAGAATCAGCAGTCCGCCAGAACAGACCGGCAAGATATAAACACAAGCCGCGTGGTCTTGGCGGTCTCCCAAAACAGACCGCCCGGTCTCCTCCACTTCACTTTAAAAATTCAACACTCCCCCTTGAAGTGGGAAGTGGAGACTAGCCCGAGTAAACTCCGCAACCGTGTAAACGGTCCCTTCGCCAGCGGCTTTGTGAAGATGTATGCGACATTGTTCGCACTCCGAAAATGCTCGACCATAAGAGATCCTCCCAACACCTTTTCACGAATGAAATGGTGCTCAATCTCAATATGCTTGGTCCTTGCGTGACAAACTAGATTATTAACCTGCTTGAGAGCACTCTCATTGTCCCCGCGTAGCATAGTGGGACCTCGAACCTTCTCATGAACGTCCTCCACCAACCTCCTGAGCCAAACAGCTTCCTGAGCTGCCAAGGTCGAAGCCTTGTACTCTGCTTCCGTGGTAGATACAGACACCGAGTCTTGCTTCTTGCTGCACCAAGAGATAGCTGTGGGGCCCATCATAAAGACATAACCAGACGTTGATCTCTGATCATCCACGTCTCCCCCATAATCAGCATCCATGAAACCATGCAACTCCAAGCTTGACCCTCTCCTATATAGGATACCCAAATCAAAGGTCGACTTCACATACTTCAAGATGCATTTTGCCGCCAGAAGATGAGGTTTCCGTGGTTCCTCCATGTACCGACTCACCTTGCTAACTGCATAAGCAATATCTGGCCTTGTGATCGTCAAGTAGATCAAACTCCCAACCAGAGCTCGGAACACCAACGGTTCAGATAAAACTCTCCCCTCATCCTTCCGAAGCTTATGATGTTGCTCCAGAGGTATATAGCTGCTCTGTTGGAGAAATGATTTCTCTTAACCCCTAGAAATAAATTGAATATGAATTCTAAGAAAGAAAAACAAGGTTAAGTAAATATGCGTCGAATAATATTTGACGCAACGTCGAAATAAAGTCGACGTTCCTATCAGAATGAGTCGAAGTAACTCCAAACAAAATTCGACGCTTCTTTTGTCGACGTTACTCTGATTTCTAGTCGACGTATCTAGTGATATCGACGCATCTTAGTCGATGTACCTTCCATATTCTCCTTTCAACGTTCAGCCAAGAAGAACTCGACGTTTACGTCGAATGGTAATCGACGCACGTCGATTTATATGACAGATTTAAATATGCGCCAGATCTCTTTCCTTCTTTCAGTAGATCTGATTTGTATGGAATAATGTTAATATTTTATAGCCGTTCTGAATCATTCTTTCCTTCTATTTGATTCTTGGCTAATCTGATTAACTCTATTTTGGATATTATTTGAAATCAGGATTCATTCTTTCCTTCTACAGAAAATGTCATTATGGAAAAATTTCATTCTTTCTATTTGTCTGATTACTAATTGATTTTCCTCCAATAGTATTATTTGATTGAAACAGAGCTATAAATAAAGAGGAGGTCGGCAGAAAAAGTCAGTGAAGTGATCTACCACATACATTTGAAATAGAGGAAAATCTCCCAAGAGAATAGAGAGAAAAGCTGAGAAAAGTGATAGTGTGCTGTAGAGAAAAAGCCTTCATCCTCTCCTTCTTCTTCTGAAGCCATTCTACTGCAAACTCTGAAAGCTCTCACAAAAGAGAGAAAAAGTTTTACAATCTCCTTCTCACTATAGAAGAGAGATTTCATTCACTACTTCTTGTGCTTCTAATCTTCTTACTAGGAAGAAGATTCTTTCTTGTTTTAAATACTACTTCTACTTCTTCCTATCTTCATTTCATTTTCAATTGTGTAAAAGAGTTTTTAGAATCTCTCTTCAAAAAATTCAGTGTACTAGTTCTAAGAGTCTCCTTTTCAAAAGACTCAGTTGGTTCTAAGAGTCTCCTTATCAAAAGACTCAGGGTGGTTCTAAGAGTCTCCTTATCAAAAGACTCAGTGCAAGATAGTGAATTCCTACCAAGGGGGTAGAAGAGTGGACTACCCAAAGTTTGGGGAACCACTATATTTTCTTGTGTTGTGCTGTGATTTCTTTTCTTACATTTACTTTCTTTATTTGTTTAATTCTTGTTGGTGTGTGGGAAGCTCTTATCTGTGATCATACATATATATATATATATATTAACTTTGCACAAAATATTTTTTAATCTCTATTCACCCCCCCCCCCCTCTAGAGAATTCTAGTGAGGTTAACTGTGCACTTTCAATTGGTATCAGAGGGAGGTTGATCTAAAAAGGTTAACTCCTTGATCAAAAAGATCCTACCTCTTATTTATATATATATATATATATATATTTTTCTACAAAATTATTTTCATGGCACAAATCAAAGATTATGCTTCCACCAGACCACCAATGTGCAATCTTGAAAAGTTTGCAGTTTGGAAAACAAGAATTAGAATTTATATGAATTCCATTGATGCTGACTTGTTTAATATTACTGTGACAGGTCCCCCAAAGCCTTATAGAAAGGATGCAAGTGGCAATGTCACACAAACACTTGTATCAAGATCTGAGTGGACAGATGATGAGAAGAAGGCAAGAACATATGATCTAAAGGCCATGAACATTCTTGTCTCAACCCTCTCAGATGACATCTTTCAAAGGGTTGTTGACTGTGAATCATCCAAAGAAATCTGGGATGCTCTCACAAAGATGGTTGAAGGAAGTGCTGATGAAAAGAAAGATAAGAAGGCTCTATTAATCTCCCAATATGAGAACTTCCAAAAGAAGAATGAAGAGAGTATCTCTGAGATGTATGACAGATTCAGTCTAATCATCAATCAATTGAAAAACTTGGATAGAGAGATCTCTCTCACTGAGATTAATGACAAACTGCTAATGAGTCTCCCTAGTTCATGGGACTCAAGAATATGGGCAATAAGAGACACTAGAGGACAAAAGGAGATCTCAACAGATGCTCTCTTAGGAAACTCAAATCCTATGAGCAATTGCTAAGAACTAGAGAAGAGAAAGAAAGAAGAGAAAACACTCAAATCTCCTCAAAAGACAGGAACATTGCCCTAAGGGCAACAGAAGAAGGAACTCCTGTCATTGAAGAAGAACTATTCAGTTTCCTGGCCAGAAGATTCAAAAAATGGGTCAAGACAGATGGATAAAAAAGGAGAGAGTCAAAACCAAGGTATGACAAAACTCCCACTAAAGAAATTATTTGTTATTCTTGCAGGAAACCTGGACATATTGCCCCAGAATGTCCAGAGAATGCTGAAACAAAGAAAGATCTGAAGAAGAAAGATCTCAAGAAAAAGGGGAAGAAGAAAGAAAGAGGCTTTATTGCAGAAGTCTGAAGTGAAACAGACTCTGAGGACAGCTCATCCTCTAAGAGTGACAATGAAGAATCTAGGCAAGAAGACCTATGCTTGATGGCCTTTGAAGGCCCCAAGAATGATGATGGTGCTAAATCTTGGAGTGAGACAGGATCAGAAGAAAGCATATCTTCTGAAGATGAAAAAGAAAATAGTCTTATTCTCATAGAGGAATCTGAGGATAAGGATGAGGTAAGTATCCTTGATGAAATAGATTTTCAAAGTGATAATTTCAGAAATGATTTTATGGGAATGTGTCTAGATCAATTGAAAGCTAAACAAGAAATCAAGGACCTAAAAGAACAAATTCATATGGTTAAGAACCAAAGAAATAAAAAGGATATAAGCTCAATAGATCATGTATTAAGGGCTAACATAAGAGAGAAGGAAATAGAAAGAGCTAGAATAGAAAATCAATTCCTTAAGGATAAGGTTTCTCAGGCAAAGGCCTTTGAAGAATCAATAAAAATGAGAAGCCAAACTCTTAAAGAAATCACTGAAAAACAAACAATAAGACACAAAAATCTTGGGCTAGGGGTTGATCCATCAATCAGACTAATTCCATCCAACAAGCCTGCTTGGATGAGCCCTGTAAAATTCACTAAATCAGCAAACCAAGAAAAAGAAGAAAGCTCCTTCAAGGAAATAAAACAATTTGATGAGACATCATATTATTCAGCTGATGACTCACAAACTTCATCTGAAGAGGCAACTAAACCAAAAGAAACAACATATAAAGGAGTAAAAATAGAAAAAGATAAAATGAAAATTTATGAAGACACAGTCGCGTCGACTTCATATCGACGCATGAATGATAATGCGTCGACTTCTACTCGACGTACCCTCTCAGATGCCTCGGCCTCTACTCGACGCTTGAATAAAGATACGTCGACATCCAATCGACGCAACTTCCTCCATGTGTCGATACCAGATCAACGCAATCTAAGGAATGCGCCGAATATAAATCGACGCAACTATCAACATACGTCGAATGGATATCGACGCATAAAAACTCAGAGCAACATGAATACCTATATTCCAAAAATCTTCCATCTTAAACCCCATTCAGGACCCATTCATCCTGATCATGATTTCTACCCTAATCAACATCTCTATTCTAACCAAAATTTCTACCCAAAAGTTGGTCTCCAAAATTCTTATCCTAATCAAACCTTCTATCCTAATCAACACTGGTATCCTAGTCAGCACTTTTATCCCCCTCTAAACTCAAACTCTCACAAAAGCAAGATACTCAAGTGTTACATATGCAACAAAAATGGCCACCTTGCCAAAAAGTGTTGGTACAATCAATCAAATTGGTCTTAAAACCCAGTCCTAAGCTAACTTAGAAACCTTTAAGATTAAGAAGAGATAAAAAGAAATAAACACCTAGAACTTTTCAGGAAAATTAAAAGTCATGTCGACTTCTAATCGAGGCACCGTCGATGACTCAGATCAATAGGTACAATCGACGCATGCGTCGACTACTATCGATGCATACGTCGATAAGAAACCCTTGCATCCCAAAACAAACTAAATCGTCGCTCACGTCGAATTTCACTCGACGTAACGTCGACCTCATAAAAACGAGCGGCAATGCTAAAATATTTTCGATCACATCCACTGAAGTACTGAATAAGCCTCGAATTGGGTCTTGTTTCGATGTTTCACCTGACTTAAATAGACTCTTCAGTTAGAAGCCTTCACGATTCTGCATCCTTCTTGCTCCTCAGACCAGCCAATTTCTTCCTCTCTCTTTCACTAACCTAAAATGGCTCCAAAGACCAACTCAGGCTTCGCATTGACCTTGAGTCCTTCCAAGCAGCCGCAGAAAACTACAAGAGCATCATTGCTCTCTTTACTGAAGCAGTCCTGGACAAACTCATCTCCACTAGGTGCAAGCTCCTGGAATCAGAGCTCACAGAGCTAATAACTCATGTTCAGATATCTGAACAAGGAGAAATCCAGGGAACACTATATGAGACTCCAGTCTCAATCTCAGCAGAACATATTAGGGCCACCTTTGATCTACCATCAGGTATATCCTAATATCATCTTTGTTTAAATGAAATAAGGAAAGAAAAAGAGCCTCTAAAAAGAATGACTAAACAAGTCTTAATTATTTCCCTATTAGGTGATGAATCCATTGAACTCACACCTGATGAAATCAAGCATTTGCTCACCACCATGAATTTCTCAAAAGATAGGCCAATCCATCTGAAAAGATTGACTTTTCTGATGAGTACAGATTGCTGGCAGATATAGTAGGGAAGGTACTACTATGCAAGATATCAGCCCATGATGCAGTGCCCAAGCAGCAACTGAACATCATGGGGGCCCTTGTGCTGAAGAAGAAGGTGAACTGGGCCAGCTGTCTTCTCAAAATGATAGCTTCCAAATACTCTCACAAGGAAAATGCCTACATGAGAATCATGAGCCAAGTACTCTTCCACTCTTTCCCTGACATATGTAGGTCAAAAGGAATCCCCATTCCTCCAGGGAAGAGAATGTCAATTGCTCTCTTTTCTAAGTGGACCAGGCAAATCCCTAAGCCTGGTTCCATCCCTGAAAGAACTCCTTCTCCTTCTCCTCCTCCTCCACCTCAAAGAGACAACCCTTCTATACCACCATCATCCACTCAAATACCTTCTATTATCCTTACAACTCCTACTCTACCTACCTCTTCTCAAACACCTGCTCAAACAGCAGTTTCTCCTTCTCTTCCTCCTCCAAATTTCCCATCTTCTCTACCTCCATTATCACCCATACCTCATGAATCAACTCACTTCTCTCCTCCTCTATCACCTCTTCCTCCACCATCACCTCCTCTCCCTTCACACCATGAATCATCTGCATCCACTGAGGCTCTCATCACTCAGTGCATCAAATAAGCAGCTGAAAAATTCCAAGTGATGCTGGATGAGCATTGCTCCCAAATTCATTCCTCCATCCTTCACATGCACACCCAAATAGATGGGGTTGGTGCCTCTGTGCAAGGCCTAAAGATCTCTCTCTCTTCCTCTAGAGTGACAAGGTCTTTCTTAACCTCCCTGGCCAAGAAGGTCAAGAAGGGGAAGAATCTAGATGAAGAGCAGCCCTCCAATCCTAAATCTCTCTCTCACAAGTCCCCTCCTTCTTCAAAATCTGACAAAATCCTTGGGAATGAGATAGTACCTGAGCTACACAATGATGAACAAACTATAGAGGTACTTCATATAGCAAGAGAGGCTGCAAGTCAAGTAGTACTATTACAAGGGGAGGCAAGCAAAGTTGCTGGAAATGTTAATGAACCAGATGATGTGATGACTCAGATGCTGGAACCAGATGCTGGAAAAGAAAATGAACCAACTGCTGGAACCCAGGGGGAGCTACCTGCTCAGGGGGAGCTAGATGAATTTCCAAAAATAGTAGTATTCAAGAGAAAGAGAAAGACTCCTCCTACCCCTCCTGAGTAATATTTGAAAATAATACTGATATATTATACCCTATAGTTGAATACTAATTGGAATGAACATGACATCTGTTCATATGATTCTGGAAAATTTGTTTATATGATCTCTTCTTCTAAATTTCACTTCTGATTGAGTGACATATTTCTTTTCTATACAAATGCTGTGCTGGGTTGATTTTATGCTAATACAATTTCTCTCTAAGTAGGGTAAAGACAAATAGGGGGAGATTGTTGGGGAAATGATTTCTCTTAACCCCTAGAAATAAATTGAATATGAATTCTAAGAAAGAAAAACAAGGTTAAGTAACTATGCATCGAATAGTATTCGACGCAACGTCGAAATAAAGTCGACGTTCCTATCAGAATGAGTCGAAGTAACTCCAAACAAAATTCGACGCTTCTTATGTCGACGTTACTCTGATTTCTAGTCGACGTATCTAGTAATATCGACGCATCTTAGTCGACGTACCTTCCATATTCTCCTTTCAATGTTCAGCCAAGAAGAACTCGACGTTTACGTCGAATGGTAATCGACGCACGTCGATTTATATGACAGATTTAAATATGCGCCAGATCTCTTTCCTTCTTTCAGTAAATCTGATTTGTATGGAATAATGTTAATATTTTATAGTCGTTCTGAATCATTCTTTCCTTCTATTTGATTCTTGGCTAATCTGATTAACTCTATTTTGGATATTATTTGAAATCAGGATTCATTCTTTCCTTCTATAGAAAATGTCATTATGGAAAAATTTCCTTCTTTCTATTTGTCTGATTACTAATTGATTTTCCTCCTATAGTATTATTTGATTGAAACAGAGCTATAAATAAAGAGGAGGTCGGCAGAAAAAGTCAGTGAAGTGATCTACCACATACATTTGAAATAGAGGAAAAGCTCCCAAGAGAATAGAGAGAAAAGCTGAGAAAAGTGATAGTGTGCTGCAGAGAAAAAGCCTTCATCCTCTCCTTCTTCTTCTGAAGCCATTCTACTGCAAACTCTGAAAGCTCTCACAAAAGAGAGAAAAAGTTTTACAATCTCCTTCTCACTATAGAAGAGATATTTCATTCACTACTTCTTGTGCTTCTAATCTTCTTGCTAGGAAGAAGATTCTTTCTTGTTTTAAATACTACTTCTACTTCTTCCTATCTTCATTTCATTTTCAATTGTGTAAAAGAGTTTTTAGAATCTCTCTTCAAAAAATTCAGTGTACTGGTTCTAAGAGTCTCCTTTTCAAAAGACTCAGTTGGTTCTAAGAGTCTCCTTATCAAAAGACTCAGGGTGGTTCTAAGAGTCTCCTTATCAAAAGACTCAGTGCAAGATAGTGAATTCCTACCAAGGGGGTAGAAGAGTGGACTACCCAAAGTTTGGGGAACCACTATATTTTCTTGTGTTGTGCTGTGATTTCTTTTCTTGCATTTACTTTCTTCATTTGTTTAATTCTTGTTGGTGTGTGGGAAGCTCTTATCTGTGATCATACACACATATATATATATATATATATATTAACTTTGCACAAAATATTTTTTAATCTCTATTCACCCCCCCCCCCCCTCTAGAGAATTCTAGTGAGGTTAACTGTGCACTGTCATGCTCTTCCCTTCCTCCATGCCGAATTGCTAAACAATCCGCTCCGCATAGCCAGCCTGAGAAATGAGCACTCCGCTCTCCCGCCTCTGCACTTCGAGTCCAAAGAAATGGTGGAGCTCCCCCAGATCCTTCATCTCGAATCTGATAGCAAGCTCAGCCCTGAGTCTTGCAACAGCTTCCTTCGAGTTCCCGGTGACAATCATGTCATCCACATACAACAGCACAATCACCCGAAGCACCCCCTCCTTCTTGATGAACAAGCTAGAATCAGAGTCTGAAGCAAAGAATCCGCAGAATAAGAGATACTCTGCAATCTTCCCGTACCACGCTCGAGGCGCTTGCTTCAACCCATACAGGGCCTTCTTCAACTTACAGACGTAGTCCGGATACTCCTTCGAGATGAAGCCTTGCGGTTGGATCATGAATATATCCTTGTCAATCTCGCCGTATAAGAAGGCATTCTTCACGTCGAGGTTCCAAATCTCCCAACCACTTGAAGCCGCCAAGGCAATAACAATTCGAACCGAAGTCATCTTTGCCACTGGACTGAACGTCTCATCATAATCTTCTCTGTACTGCTGTGAGAACCCGCGAGCTACAAGGCGAGCCTTGTACCGATCGATACTGCCGTCAGCTTTCTTCTTGAGCTTGTAGACCCATTTGCATGTCACAGGAGTGGTGCCCTTGGGCTTGGGCATAAGAGACCAGGTCTCATTCTTCTCGAGAGCTGCCATCTCTTCTTGCATAGCAATGTCCCACTCCTTCACGCCTCTGGCCTTCTCAAAGCTCGACGTCTCCCTCTCATCCAGGGGACCAGCAAAGAAACATGAAACAAAGTTCACCATGTTCCCTCCTGTGTATCGATCTGGTGGTTGAATAGTCCTCTTCGACCTCCTAAGAGGTTGCTCCTAACTAACCACCTCCTCAGCTGCATCTTCAGAACTAGCTCCTCTCCCAGGCAAATTTGGAGCATCGCTCCCCCTGCTTCCAGAACCTGAAGCCTCCATCTCAGAGCTTGACACAGCTGGAGCTCCTGGTGAAACAGGCAACTCCACTTGAAGACTTCCCGCAGCTTTTCCTCCTTCATCAACCCTGCCCTCCGGTAGCTCAACTCCTGAACTCCCCTTGTAGGAAGTCACTTCATCGAACACCACATCCCGAGAAACAATTGACCTCCATGTCTCAGGATCCATGCATCTCCATCCCTTCTTCCGCTCATCATACCCAACAAAGACTAGCTTCTTTGCTTTCACATCTAGCTTTGTCCGAAGAGCATCAGGAATATGCGCATAGCAGGTTGACCCGAACACCCGAAGGTGTGCAACACTCAGCTTCTCCTTGAACATCAATTCGTGAGGGGTCGTCATGTTGATAGGACTTAAAGGCAACCTGTTGATGACATAAGCTGCACAAGACATTTCCTCCGCCCAGAAGAACTTTCGGATACTCTTAGCATGAAGCCATCATTTGCAAGTTTCTGTCAGATGACGGATCTTCCTCTCGGCAACGACATTCTGTTGTGGAGTATGGGCACAAGTAAGCTCTCTCCTGATGCCATGCTTCCTGCAAAAACTTGAGAACTCACCAGAGGTGAACTCCCCACCATTGTCAGTTCTAAGTTTTTTAACCCGCAGGCCTAGCCGGCCTTCAACCAGCTCCTTGAACTCCACAAATTTAGCAAATGCATCCGACTTATCCTTCAAAAAACACACCCAGACATATCTGGTGTAATCGTCAATCAACACCAACATGTATCTGTTGCCTCCAAGGCTTGGGGTGGCAGTCGGTCCCATCAAATCACCGTGGATGCACTCCAACGGCACTTTGCACCTTGTTTGCGATTTGTCAAATGGAAGTCGATGAGACTTACCAAATCGACATCCTTCGCAGACATGACCCGCTCCACAGGAGGACAAGCTAGGCAAGCCATTGACAAGGCCCCTTACCGCCATAGCCTTCAATTTGTCCATGCCTACATGCCCCAACCTTTCATGCCAGATGGTCGCGCCATCATTGGTCCTCATCTTATCAACATAGGTACTTGTCGATAAAACAAACAAGTCCTTCACCCTCTTGCCGACATGAATAACATCTCCCTTTATCTCCGGTTGAATTTTAAGAAACTTCACTTCTGTTGGGCCAAAAGAACGTGATAACCGGCGTCGACCGCATTGGTCACAGAGAAGAGATTTTTCTTCATACCAGGCACGTGATAAACACTCCTCAACGTGAGTGGACCCTTATCACTACTCAGAGAGACAACACCTTCATGTTCTACTGGATGAATAGAATTAACAGCCGTAATGATAGCATTGTCACCTGAGTAAGGCGCCAAAGAAGAGAACTTTGATCCATCCTAGGTGAGGTGATGCCCACACCCTGAATCAACAATCCAGTCCTCATCATAGTTGATGGAAGGCAAAGCCTTAACGGGCATCGCCGTTATATTAGACACAAAGGCTCCTCCCCATCCAACTTCATCAGACTTTGGCATCTCCTTCTCCACTGCATGTCCCGGCTTAAGATTCACCCGGCAATCTTTCTTGAAGTGCCCGGTCTTATTGCATCTAAAGCACCTCGGTCCCTCTCCTTTCTTCTTCCAATCATACTTAGGGGCATAGCCTCTATCTTGCTGACCTGAAGTGGAGGGTCCATCATGACCCGGCTTTTTCTTCTCCCATTTCTTCTTCTTCTTCCCAGAGAACATCACATCACTTTCTCCCCCGGAGATAGAAACCCCCGCCATCTGTCTTGCTAAACTTTCTTACGAAGCAAGAAGGTTCTCCAGCTCCAACAACGATGGTTGATTTGCCCAACCCTGAACTGAAGTCACAAAGGCAAGATACTCCTTCCGCAACCCGCGGATAATATGCCTCTTCAGTTTTGCCTCAGAGATAGGCTCATCAGGGTCCAACGCAGAAATCTCTGCTGTGAGGTTCTTCATTTTGAGAAAGAAGGTGGAAATAGAAAGATCACCTTGAGAGGCTTTCGCCAACTCATTTTCAAGATATTGTAGCCTCGCTACATTCTTCTTATTGAACAACCCATCCAAGGATGTCCAAATCTCAGCAGCAGATTTACATCCAATGATGTGATCAAATAGCTCTGATGAGATAGCCCACTTGAGTGTGAACTCTGCCTTTGCATTAGTCCTCCTCCAAAGTCTCACCACTGCCATGTTATCTCCTGCTAGCTGAACTTCCTATGTGTCTTCTCCTCCAACTACCTCCCACAGATCCTCGCCAAGCAAGTAACTCTCCATACATGACTTCCATTTTTTAAAGTTAGTCGATGTGAGGAGTTCAATACCAAGACCTCTTGCATATCCACCTTCCATGGCAATCTATGTGGTCTCTTCTTCACAAAGACGATGGCAACTCAAGTTGATCACTGCTTATCCACTCCAACAACCCTCTGATACCATGTTAAAATTTTTGAAAGACCGTTTAGGAGTAAGCAGGAGTTGTATCAACTGAGTTAAAGCCAAACAACCACAATACCACACAGCAACACAAGAAATATTATTGAAACACAATCTTCATTTACATTGCGAGGCATACATGGCGAGACATGATTCATCAGAATCACGGAGACAAGAAGAACAAAACACACCAAAAAGAAATCTGGCGGCTAGACAAGTTGAGACCGCACAGACCGCTCGACTCCAGAAGTCGCTCGGCTTGTCCTGAGATCGCGCGAACAGAAAAACAGACAAGCCATCTGCACTGCAAGACCGACACCTCAGACCGCATAAACTGGAGCTTATTGGAACGAAGAACTGAAGCTGTCGCCAGACCGCAACTCAGATCGCCTAACCGCTGAAGGTCGCCTGATCGCTGAGCTCGCTGCGAACAGCACAAGAACGAACATAAACCAGTTCGCAGACAGACCGTTGCCGAACTGTTTATTCAAGCCGCTGGGAATCACCAAGGAAGAAGACCACAACCTGCTGATCGCAAACCTGCGAACACAACAAACAGTCAGCTCACTTCCGAGACCGCCCGACCTCAGGATGAGACCGCACGAGTTAATCCAGGCTTAGTTCTTGCAGTTCTTGTTAGGAATGATGGGCCCTGCACCTCTATTTATAGGAGGGTAGACGGATTTCGTCACCGCATAGGAGAGATACAATCACCACCCGTCAGATCGACAGTGGTCTCATAAGGCAGACCGCGCGATCAGACCTCTTGGACGAACACCGGACCAAGACGCAGATCAGCAGACAAGGTCGCGAACAGGTCGCGCGAACACGAGACCGCGCACAAGTCACGTGGTCACAAAGGTACTCCTTCCTTAGACCACCAGGAGCAAACCAAGAACCATCTGACCGACTTCAGACAAGTCGCCAGATCGCCAAGACAGACCGCCCGGATAGACGGTCAAATTAGAACAACCCGCCCGGTCTTCCAACAAGGAAGATAGGTCAACCAGCAGACCTACTCGGGAACAAGCCGCAGCTACAAAGAACAGACCGACAGAATCAGCAGTCCGCCAGAACAGACCGGCAAGATATAAACACAAGCCGCGCGGTCATGGCGGTCTCCCAAAACAGACCGCCCGGTCTCTTCCACTTCACTTCAAAAATTCAACAGCTAAGCAGTGGCTCAATTCTCTTCCAAGAGGATCTATCACCGCATGGGCTCAAATGACCGAACAATTTCTTATAAAATATTTTCCGCCCGCTAAATCAGCCCAATTGCGTAAGGATATCATTTCTTTCTCCCAAGTTGAATCGGAAACATTTTATGATACTTGGTAGCATTTTATGGAATATTTGCGCTGATGCCCCCATCATGCAATCCCCGATTGGTTGCAAATTCAGACATTCTATACTGGCCTAAATTCTCAAACGCGTCAAATGATTGACGTCGCGGCGGGTGGTACCTTGAATAACAAAACACTGGCGGGCGCGCAAGAGCTTTTAGAGGGTATGGCCATGAATACGTATCAATGGAGTACACCTCAGTTGTGCCTAAACAAATCGACCGGGATATATGAAGTTGATACGATTTCAAATTTATTTATCCAGGTTGAGCTCTTAAAAAGAAAAATAGAAGAGATGACTGCTTCCTCTTCTACACCTACCCGGGGATCCCCCTCCACCATTGCCGAACATGTGGATTACATGGGTAATCCGAATAGGCCAACCTTTAATTCGGTTAACACTCATTATGGTAACACATATCACCCAGGTTTTAGGAACCACCTAAATTTCTCTTAGAGTAATCCAGGGAATGAGGCACAACCACCCAACACAATTCCACTTGGTTTTCTGAAAGTGGAGGTCAGATCTTAAATTACTCTAGAGGGGGGTGAATAGAGTATTAAAACTTTTTGTTTAGTTTTATAGTGGAATTTAAAATACTGTTTAAGTATATGTGTAATCAGTGAGAATTAAAGATAAAAACAGGATCAGTAAAAAGCACACAGCACAAGCACACAGAAACAAGCAAGCACAGAAGACACAAGGAGCTATAGTAGTTCCCCAATAAATCTGGGTACGTCTACTCTTCTACCACCCTTGGTAGGAATCAACTAGGAGGGTTGATCAGGTGCCCAGGCACCAAGGGATTTTTGATAAGGTGTCCACACACCAATAAGCTTTTGATAAGGTGCTTAAAAACCACAAAAGGATTTTTTGATAAGGTGTCTTGCCACCACTGGGTAAACTTTTGGAGGGAGAATTAACCCTGTACAAGATGAGATAAAAGGTTTAGAATGTTCTTCTCTGTCAATGATCTGAGAGAAGACAAATGGTGTTGAGGCAGAAAGCTCCCCCTGTCTGATGAGAGTTGATGACAGTTTTTGGACAGAGCTTTCTCAAACAGAAGTCTTTGTAGCAGATTATCTGGAAGAAATTTAATCTTCAGATTGTTGTTGCTCTTTGAAAGACTTTTTCTTGCAGCAGATCTGAGAAATTGAATCTTGTTCTCAGAATGATGATGATGCTGCTTTGATGAGGAAGAATACTGGAGAGAATAGTATATTTTCTTCTTCTTCCTCTAAAACTTCTTCTGTTCTCCTTGTTCTGTGATGACAGAGATACTGAGAAATGGTGAAGTTTTTTTCTCTATTCTCTGTAAGAAAATCAACTGTCTTAATTGATAATTTTTCTTCTCTGATAGCTTGTCTCTATTCAAATTCAAATCTTCTGGTATTTAAGGAATGTCTTTTTCTGACTTAAATCCTTCTTGGAACTCGGTAGCCACCCAAAACGATTTTGGCAGGTCCTTTCAATTCCTTTTGTCGAGAAAGATGCCTTGGCATTAAATGTCAACGGCTATTCTTATTCTTGGAATATAAGGATATAATAAATAAGAAAGATATCCTTACATGGCTGACTGAATACATCCAAGGAGAAATAAATATAACCGTTATTCTGTCGATTTGTGTTCAGAGAACTGATATCCAACTGAGAATATTATTCTGACCTTCAGACATGAATTTGTCGAGCGCTGGCTAGAATTCGTCGAGCGCTACTATCCATTTGTCGAGCGCTGGCTAGAATTCGTCGAGCGCTGCTAGCCATTTGTCGAGCGCTGGAACTGGCTCTTTTTCATCAGTCTGCTGAAAATAATTTGTCGAACGAAGCTGGTCATTCGTCGAAAGCCACTCGCCATTAATTGAGCTGAATTTTCCTAAGTTCTGACTAATCTAATCAGCCTAAAACTTGACCCTAAGACTATACAATAGGGTCAATACAGATCCTAATCAACATATAGTGATCCTAGCCCAAATCAGTAATAGGGTTGTTCCAACAATCTCCCCCTATTTGGGTTAGGATACTATTTGACAAATAATTGAATAAATACAATAGAGAGTACAATCAATAGAGCAGGATAAAATGAAATATATCTGACAAAATTAAATAGATCATCAGATAAGATAAAAGTAAGATGCTCTGAGTTTAGAAATTTTACAGTCATAAACAAGCAATAATTTAAGACTTTTTGTCCTGAGAAGATGGCTTGAATATGATCTTTCTGTTAGGATCTTCTGATTGCTTTTTGCTGATAAACAGATCTTGAGCTCCAATGATTTTTTGTTCTTTGACATGAGGAACAAATGCTTCTGGGTGCATATCAATATATTCCCCAGCATTGAATGCTTTAATTGATTTGTACTTTTCAAGTTCTTTCCTTCTGTATTCTGACATGGTTGAGATATTTGAGAAATCTCTGCCTTCTGCTTTTGCCTTAATAATCTGTGCACCTGCAATTGTTTCTTTCAGTCTTGCCATCTAACAGATTTTCTCTTCTTATGGATCTGGAGAATAATAAATATCTTCTGTATCATTTTTATCTTGAGTGACCTTTTGAGGTGCTTTGTCTCTGTGGAGAGATCCATCAGAGATGTGAAGTTTGTATTCTGAAGATATTTGAGATGAAGTAATGGCTTGACTTCCTTGTAAGGAAAGTGCTGATTTATTAGAAGGAGGAGCACTGGCTGATCCAGAGGTTTGAGAACCACTAGAACTACCAGGTCTCCCTGATTGTTGAGGGCTTTGCTTTTGAGAAGAGGATGATACACCTGCTGATCCTGCTGCACCAGCTGCTGGAGGAGGAGGTGGAGGAGGATGATTGTGCTTGACAGGTTTGTCAGGGATGTATCCAGTCTTCTTGAATTTCTTCCTCCTGTTATTCTCATTTCTAGAGAGCTTCATCCAGTGAGGGGTTTTCTCATCAAGAGGAACATTATACAAAATATAAAGAGGAATGTAATTCTTTGGATTTGGAGGCTTGGGAGCAGCCTTTGACTTAGCTGTTCTTTTCTTTCTTTTCTTTGATAATGTATCATCAGAATCACTATTATCACCATCATCATCTTCAGAGTCGGAAGAAGAAATTGGCTAATCATATAAATAATCAATTCTTTTGATTGTTTCACGAGCTTTTAATCTTTCTTCTTCAGCTTTGTCAAATTCTGCATCTTCCTCTTTCCAAATTTCATCAAAGCTTGGCATTGGTTCTTCATTCCATAAAGGAATTGGAGGTGAAGAAGCAATTTGTGAGACTTTTGTATCTGGTGGAGTAGGATGATCTTCTGTATCATCAAGGAGTTCTGCAAGATCATCTTCATGTTCTGCAGAAAGATCCTTCGTCTGGATGTCTTGATCAGTGATTGAAGGAATAAAGGAGATATAACTTTTTATGATATTAGAATGAGTCTTCTGAGGAAGGCATATCAGAGCCCTTGATAATTCCTCTATGTACACTTTTGGTGATACCCTTGAAGTATATTTAACATCAAATTTTGATAATAAACTATATAGGTCAGTGGAAGGATGAATGCATATACTATTTATTTCTTCTATAACTTGTGTATCAACCATATTTGTATCAAAAACTGTAACTTCTGTATCTTCTGGAGTAGCTTCTATTTCTGGAGCTTCTTCATAGGACATCTCCCCCTGCCTAGCTTCAGGGCAGCCTGAATCTAGGCCCCTAGAAGAAGGGACAGCAAGAAAGGAAGGAAGAGAAGCTATCTTATCAGATAGAGCAGAAATTGCCTGAAGAACTGGAGCAAATTTTGTATCCAGGAGTTGGCGTATTCTAGGAAGGATATGATCAAAAACCTGATCAGCAATGGAGGAGAGGTTGAGGGATTGATAATCTGGTGGATGAGTAGAGGATGGTTGTGAAGTGGATGGAGATGAGATTGTAGGTATTGGAGAGATATTGCTGATGTTGGTAGTATGTGTGGGAATATCTGGATGGATTGGACTAGGGGAATGAGTGGGTGATTGATATACATTATGTATTGGAGATGGAGGTGAGGTAGGTAGAGGTTCTGGAGATATAGGTGGAATATCATTGATAGGTGATATGTCAGTGGAAGGAGGTGAATAATGAGAATGTGTAGGAGACTGTTGAGCAGGTGGAGATGGGATATGAGAAGGAGAAGGAACTGAGGGAGGAACTTCTGGAAGGGTAGAGGGAGTGACTTGGTCAGTCCTTGTGTCCTCAGAAGTTTTCCTTTTCCTAGAGGCATCAGCTCCTGTATTCTTCTTGGGAATTACCCTATCCCACTTAGCAAAGAGTGCTGAGGTCAGCCTCTTGCTGGCATTTATTGTCACCTTTGGTGAAACCAGAAGGTCTGGATGCCTTTCCTGCAGAAAAATCCCTATAACTCTTCCAAAACTTACACTATCTTTAGAATTTTTCTTTTTAATCAATTCAAAAAGAATTGATCCCCAGTTAATTTTCTTCTTCTCCATTAAGGCCACCATCAACAGAAATTGGTGCCTATTGATGTAGTCATGCCCAGAAGTCTTGCCCAGCAAGACTTTTCCAACAATGTCTGCTAAGAATTTGTAGTCCTGAGATAAGTTCTTTTTCAGAAGGTGGTTAGGGTTTCCAATCAAATGACCCATTTTGACTAAAGCTTCATCAAATTCATTTGAGCTTATGTCTAAGTCATCATTACCATTCTCAAAACCAAAAATTTCAGAAAGAATGGTGGGAGAGAGAGAGACTTGATGACCTGAGATTGTTCCAGACAAGCTTTCATCTACTGGTTTTGCAGTGTAAACCCATTCCGTAATCTCTGCCACAGCTATCTTTTTCCTGGTGCTTAGAAACTTCCTTAGATGTTGTTCTTCCAGCATTTGAAGAATATCTTTGAAGATTTGGTCAGACTGTGCAAAAGAGTCCATGTCAATATCGAAACCTGCGTCAAACTTCATTGAGTGCAGAGAGGCCTGAGGAATCGCCATTGTTCCTGCAAAGAAAATGAAGATCAAGTGCAGAGGGGAACTGGAGGGAAAGACGATTTCTGTAGGCGCAAAGCTTAGAATAAGATAAAATAAAGCTTATATAGAAGGGTCGAAGAATGAGGGCGCATTCGTAAACCGCTGTTCGTCAAAACCTAATAAAATTAGAAGTCGAAAAGGCTTTATTTCTCTGTCTGAATGCGTTCGTCGAGAACATCTTTTTTGTCGACCAACATTCGACAGATGAGATTGCCTTAACTGATTTTGTGGTTAAGAGGTTTTATCGACCACCGTTCGACAAATGATTCAAATTTGTCGTTCTCCGTTCGACGAATTTGTGGGATAAATAGAAATATTTAATTTTTAGCAGATTGAGTCTCCATCTATCATTCCTAGTTGATTTATAAAGAAGATGCGCTTCTTTTCATCCAAGGGCTTGGTGAAAATATCAGCTCTTTGCAAATCAGTAGAAATGAATTGTAGGCAAATTTTGTTTTTATCCACATTATCCCTAAGGAAGTGGTGCCTAATTTCTATGTGTTTAGTCCTACTATGGAGAACTGAATTTTGTGCTATAGATATTGCACTAGTGTTGTCACAAAATATAACTAAACTATTTAAGTTGACACCATAGTCTAGGAGCTGATTTTGTATCCACAATATCTGTGAGCAGCAACTGCCAGCAGCTATGTATTCAGCTTCAGCTGTTGATGTAGACACAGATGTTTGTTTCTTACAAAACCAAGACACAAGCATATCACCAAGAAACTGACAAGTTCCTGATGTGCTTTTCCTGTCTACCCTGCATCCAGCATAATCTGAATCTAAGAATCCAGTTAATTCGAATTCAGATGTTGTTGGATACCAAAGTCCTAGATTAGGGCAACCCTTTATATATCTTAAAATTCTTTTTAGAAAAGTAAGATGAGATTCTTTAGGGTTAACTTGAAACCTAGCACAAATACATGTAGCAAACATTATATCTGGCCTACTAGCTGCTAAATAGAGTAGAGAGACAGCAATTGCCCTATACATTTTCTGATCAACAGGTTTCCCTGATTCATCAGTATTAATAACAGCATTAGAGGCCATGGGTGTTTTCATAGTAGAAGAATCAGACATTCCAAATCTTTTCACTAATTCCTTAGCATACTTAGATTGAGAGATGAAGATTCCAGATGGGGTTTGCTTCACTTGAAGACTAAGGAAGTATGATAATTCACCCATACTACTCATTTCAAATCTTGATTGCATTAGATTGGAAAATCTTTTGCACAAATTTGAATCAGTAGATCCAAAGATAATGTCATCTACATATATTTGAACTAGTAGAGTTTGATTTTTATGTACTTTGTAAAATAAGGTTTTGTCTATTATGCCCCTACAGAAATTGTTTTCCAAGAGAAAATTAGCTAAAGTATCATACCATGCTCTGGGTGCTTGTTTGAGACCATAAAGAGCTTTATTAAGATTAAATACATAGGAGGAATGAGTTGGAGAGATGAAACCTGGTGGTTGTTCTACATAGACTTCTTCTTTGATGTCTCCATTGAGAAAAGCACTATTCACATCCATTTGATACACCTTGAACTTTTTGAATGCAGCAAAGGCCAAGAAAATCCTTATAGCTTCAAGCCTTGCAACAGGGGCAAATGTCTGATCATAATCTATGCCTTCTTCCTTTGAATATCCTTGAGCTACCAATCTTGCTTTGTTTCTCACAATATTGCCTTGATCATCAAGCTTGTTCCTGAAGACCCACTTGGTGCCAATAACTGGATGGCCTTTTGGTCTTGGAACCAAATCCCAAACCTTGTTTCTTTCAAACTGGTTGAGTTCCTCTTGCATTGCAAGAATCCAATTTGGATCTTGTTCTGCATCTTTTATGGTTTGAGGTTCAACTTGTGATAGGAAACAAGTATGCATCTGATTTTGGTGTAGTTGATGCCTTGTTTGAACACCTGCTGTGATATCACCAATCACTTGTGAAATTGGATGATCTCTAACTGTGATGTGATCAACAGTTGGAGTTAGTTCAGCAGCAGTATCCACATTGGGAATTTGTTCAGCTGTTACATCCTGTGGAGGATGTTCTGCTGTTGCTTGATTTAGGTTATCAACAAGATCTGGATAATCTTCTTCTTCACTGTCTTCAAGAGTTTGAGGTGATGGATGCAGTGAATCTCCTATCTGTAAGTTTAACCCTTTAAGCTCTTCATATAGAGCTGGTACCTGCAAAGTGTTCTTGGTAGAAGAATTCTTCTCCTTGTAAAACATGTTAGTTTCATCAAAGGAAACATGCATAGACTCTTCTATTTTAAGAGAGGATTTGTTAAATACCCTGTATTCTTTGCCAACTATTGAATATCCTAAGAAGATTCCTTCTTCAGATTTTGGTTCAAATTTTCTAAGGTACTTCTTATCATTGTTATGAACAAAACAACTACACCCAAAAGTTCTAAAATAATCAACTTTAGGTTTCTTCCCTTTAAGCAATTCATAGGGAGTTTTACCCTTAAGTTTGTGTATCAAACTTCTATTTAGAACATAATTTGCTGTGCTGACAGCCTCTGCCCAAAAAGATAGGGGCAAGTTAGCATCTGCAAGCAATATTCTTGCTGATTCAATTAGAGTTCTATTTTTCCTTTCAACTACCCCATTTTGTTGAGGAGTTCTAGGAGCTGAGAAGCAATGCCTGATACCTTCCATCTCACAGAATTCTTGCATGAGAAGAGACTCAAACTCAGTGCCATGATCACTTCTGATCAATGCAACTTCAGTAGAGTACTCAATCTGTATGCTCTTAAGAAAGTCTGTAAGAACTTTAAAGTTATCTGACTTTTCTCTCAAGAAGAACACACAGGTGAATCTAGAGAAGTCATCTACAATAACTAGAGTGTAAGACTTCCCCCCTAAACTCTTTATTGCTATAGGTCCAAAAAGGTCCATATGTAGCAAGTATAAGATTCTAGGTGAATCACTTTTAGATAATGATTTAAAGCTATTTTTAGTTTGCTTACCCAATTGACATGCCCTACAAAGACCTTCTTTCTTATATGATCCTGATGGTAAGCCTCTAACAAGATTATCCTTAGCTAGTTTAGTAATGGTCCTAAGGTTTACATGTCCTAATCTTTTATGCCATAATTCACTAGATTTGCTTAGCTCATTAAATAAACAAATTTCTGATTTGGATGAATTGAAATTTACTAAATATATATTTCCTTGTCTAATACATGATAGAACAATAACATTATCAGAGGATTTAATAATGCATTCTGATTTATTAAATGTTACCTGATAACCTTCATCACATAACTGACTTATGCTGATGAGGTTGTGCCTCAGACCCTTGACATAGGTTACTTCCTTGAATGTCACTGCTCCAACTTCTATTTGACCATAGCCTTTGGTTTGTCCACAGTTGGAGTCTCCAAAGGTTACCTTGGGTCCAAGCTTTGCCTTGTAGTTGTTCAGGTAGGCCTTGTTCTCTGTCATATGCTTTGAGCAGCCACTCTCCAAGTACCATTTTTGATTTAATCTTGGATAGTTGTGTACCTGCAAAGACAAAAACATAAACTAGTTGTTTTTGACCCAGACTACCTTGGGTCCTTTTATGTTACCACAAAATTCAGAGATAAATGACATTTCAGGCTGATACTTATAGCCTTGTGGATGATGTCTCCTTGGAGGTATAGTCCACTCAGTAAAAGGATTTTTAGTATATTTAGGATTAGAATTCTTAGTTTTTTGTATAGTGCTTGTTCGAAGAATTTGAATAAATTCGTCGACCGCCGTTCATATTATAACTATACTGAAAATCTGTTCTCAGTTTTCGTCGAGCCCTATTCGACAGATTTGAATCTTTTTGTCGAGCTTCGTTCGACGAATTCTTCTAAGTTCTCTTATCCTTAACGAACTTGCTTGAAATATCTTTATTTCTTTCTGCAGCCTCTTTGCTTTTAGCAGAAATGAATTTTATGGGTGTGGAGAGGATGTTTCTCTTAATCAGAGATGGCCCACTTGATGAAGCACCCAAGCCCAGCTTGCTATTGTTAAATCTAGCATTGACAGTGCTTGTGATGTCCATCAGTTTGATACTTCTCCCATTGAGGGATTCTTCAAACTTTTTGGCTTCAGATAACTTATTCTCAAGAAGAGTAATGTGTTCTCTGGAGGCAGCCAAATCTTTCTTAAGATTTGCATTCTCTTCACTTATATTGTTCATTTCAACTAACTTTTTTTGAGAGAGATTACTTCTTTCTTAGATTTTATTAAGTCTTGGCAAAGAATTTTGAAATCATCTTTGAATTCAATAGAAGTAAAATCAAAGCTAGATAATACCTGATCAATATCATCTTCTGTTTCTGATTCTGATTTATCTTCATCAGAATTGTTTGTTGAGGCATTGATTGCCATCATGCAGAAATTTTTTTCTTCTTCATCATCACTGGAGTTGGATGATGATGCTGATTGTGACTCACTGTCTGAGTCATAAATAGCCATTAGGCATTGGCTGTTTTCTTTTGTTTCTTCTTCATCAGAAGAGCAAGATGAAGATTCTGATTCAGATTCTTTTTCACTCCAGGATGTTGCTACAAATCCTCTTCCCTTCTTTTTGTGAGAGTGGGAGGAAGATTTGCTGGAGCCCTTCTTTTCTTCCTTTTCTTTTCTTCTTTCCTTCTTGTCCTTCTTGTGTTGAATTTCTGGACATTCAGGAGCAATGTGTCCTGGTTTCCTGCAACCAAAACATATAATTTCATTAGAGTGATTTTTGTCATACCTTGGCTTGTCATGGCTTCTAGATGACTTCCTCCTGAAATCTTTTCTAGCCATTTTGTAGAATCTTTTGGCTAATAGACTCATAAACTCCTCATTGTCAGGAGTTTTTCCCTCTTCTTCTGCAGCCTTGAAGGCTATGCTTCTTTCCTTTTTGGGTGCTGGAGATGAAGTAGATTCTTCAACTTCCCTAGCTTTGATAAGCTGCTCATAAGACTTGAGCTTGCCCAACAAAGCTTCAGTGGTGATCTCATTGAGACTTCTGGCTTCCTTGATTGGCCAGATTCTGGAGTCCCATGTGCTGGGGAAGCACATAAGAATTTTGTCATTAATCTCTGTGAGTGAGATCACTTTGTCCAGAGACTTCAGCTCATTTATTATGAGGCTGAGCCTATTGTACATATCAGCAACATTTTTTGATTCTCCCTTCTTGAAGTTCTCATATTGAGAGATCAGGTGAGATCTTCTATCTTTTCTTTCATCTGCTGAGCCTGCCACCATGTTGTAGAGAGATTCCCAAATTTCTTTTGCTGAGGTGCACTCAACAACCTTCTGGAATATGTCATCTGACATAGTTAGGGCCAGAATGTTCATGGCCTTTGCATCTGCATTTCTCTGCTTCTTCTGAGCTTCAGTCCACTCAGGAGGTGGAACAGCAGTATTGTCTGTTGTTGCTCTAGTGCTAGTTGATGTTGTAGGTGCTGGAGGCCCTGTTAGAATAACATTAAAAATCTCTTCATCAATGGAGTTCATATAGAGCTTAATCCTTGCTTTCCATAGTACAAACTTGTTGAGATTGCACATAGGAGGTCTTGTGCTGGAATATTCCTTGTTTTGTGCCATGAGTTTTAAATAAGATAGAAGTAGAGAGAAAGAAACTCTTAGAAAAAATTAAGATTTGGTTGATCTTTGTGATTCAGGTGTTAGCCTGTAAAGAATCAACCTGTCTCTGATACCAATTGAAAGTGGAGGTCAGATCTTAAATTAATCTAGAGGGGGGGTGAATACAGTATTAAAACTTTTTGTTTAGTTTTATAGCAGAATTTAAAATACTGTTTAAGTATATGTGTAATCAGTGAGAATTAAAGATAAAAACAGGATCAGTAAAAAGCACACAGCACAAGCACACAGAAATAAGCAAGCACAGAAGACACAAAGAGCTATAGTAGTTCCCCAATAAATCTGGGTACGTCTACTCTTCTACCACCCTTGGTAGGAATCAACTAGGAGGGTTGATCAGGTGCCCAGGAACCAAGGGATTTTTGATAAGGTGTCCACACACCAATAAGCTTTTGATAAGGTGCTTAAAAACCACAAAAGGATTTTTTGATAAGGTGTCTTGCCACTACTGGGTAAACTTTTGGAGGGAGAATTAACCATGTACAAGATGAGATAAAAGGTTTAGAATGCTCTTCTCTGTCAATGATCTGAGAGAAGACAAATGGTGTTGAGGCAGAAAGCTCCCCCTGTCTGATGAGAGTTGATGACAGTTTTTGGACAAAGCTTTCTCAACCAGAAGTCTTTGTAGCAGATTATCTGAAAGAAATTTAATCTTCAGATTGTTGTTTCTCTTTGAAAGACTTTTTCTTGCAGCAGATCTGAGAAATTGAATCTTGTTCTCAGAATGATGATGATGCTGCCTTGATGAGGAAGAATACTGGAGAGAATAGTATATTTTCTTCTTCTTCCTCTAAATCTTCTTCTGTTCTCCTTGTTCTGTGATGACAGAGATACTGAGAGATGGTGCAGTTTTTTTCTCTATTCTCTGTAAGAAAATCGACTGTCTTAATTGATAATTTTTCTTCTCTGATTGCTTGTCTCTATTCAAATTCAAATCTTCTGCTATTTAAGGAATGTCTTTTTCTGACTTAAATCCTTCTTGGAACTCGGTAGCCACCCAAAATGATTTTGGCAGGTCCTTTCAATTCCTTTTGTCGAGAAAGATGCCTTGGCATTAAATGTCAACGGCTATTCTTATTCTTGGAATAGAAGGAATATAAGGATATAATAAATAAGAAAGATATCCTTACATGGCTGACTGAATACGTCCAAGGAGAAATAAATATAACCGTTATTCTGTCAATTTGTGTTCAGAGAACTGATATCCAACTGAGAATATTATTCTGACCTTCAGACATGAATTTGTCGAGCGCTGGCTAGAATTCATCGAGCGCTGCTAGCCATTTGTCTAGCGCTAGCTAGAATTCATCGAGCGCTGCTAGCCATTTGTCGAGCGCTGGAACTGGCTATATTTCTTCAGTCTGCTGAAAACAATTTGTCGAACGAAGCTGGTCATTCGTCTAACGCCACTCACCATTTATTGAGCTAAATTTTTTTTAAGTTCTGACTAATCTAATCAGCCTAAAACATGACCCTAAGACTATACAATGGGGTTAATACATATCCTAATCAACATATAGTGATCCTAGCCCAAATCAGTAATAGGGTTGTTCCAACATTTTCCTCCACAACTAGCTCCAAAAGCTCCCTCTATTGAGGAAGTGTTCACCAAATATGCAGCAAGTAATGACGCAAATATCCGGAATCTTACCAGAACTGTTCGTAATTTGGAGAATCAAATTGGGCAAATTGTAAAGATGCTCTCTGATCGACAACAGGGAGCACTACCGGACAATACGGAGCCCAGCCCAAAGGAGAAAGCAAAGGTTATCACGTTATGGAATGGGAAGGAGGTAACTACCCCTTCAAAATTGGTTGAACCGAAGGTAACAATTTCTCCATCTTCTCCTCCTCCTCAAGTTCTAACGCAAAATAAAATTAAGGAATTTCAACCACCACTTCCCTATCCTTCTAAATTAAAGAAAGACCGAATGGATGAGCATTACGGAAAATTTTTAGACATGCTTAAATAGATTCATATTAATCTACCATTTTGCGAAGCTATCGCACAAATGTCGAAGTATGCTAAATACCTTAAGGATCTTTTATCTAATAAAAAGAAACTTGATGATATTTCTAACATTCTATTGAACGCGGAATGCTCGTCAGTTTTACTTAAAAAAATGCCAAAGAAATTAACCGATCTGGGTAGTTTCTCAATTCCATGTTTATTTGGCGATTTCTTAGTAAAACATGTGTTGGCCGATCTAGGCGCCTCAATATATTTGATGCCTTATTCTCTTTTCCAAAAATTGGGTTTATGAGAGCCTAATCCTACGAGAATGAGTATCCAATTGGCGGATCGTTCCATAAAATACCCAATGGGTATTATCGAGGATGTGCTTGTCAATGTTGATAAATTTATTTTCCCGGTTGATTTTGTTATCCTCGACATAGAAGAGGACACAGAGGTACCCCTCATTCTCGGTCGCCCTTTCCTTGCCACCTCGCGCGCCATAATTGATGTTAGTAATGGTAAACTTCTCCTTAGAGTCAGAGATGAAGAAGTTACCTTTACTATCAATTCTTCTATGAGGAATACGCTCTCAAATGACGACTCTTGTTTTTTCTTGGCAGCTTCACCTAATGAGGACTCCCTTTTATTTTCTGAACACATTTCACTGTCATCTTTTTATGATGAAGAATTTGAATCTCTCGATCTTGTTTCTCAAGGTTTTGTTGACGAAATGATCACTCACGCGCCTATTTTTGAAATTTTAGAATTAGGTGGTGATCGATTAAAAACTTCTTATGAAGAACCTCTCATGATAGAATTAAAATAATTGCATGATCATTTAGAATATTTATTTCTAACGGAGGATTCTAAGCTTCCCGTAATTGTGTCGGCATTTCTATCTGATGAAGAAAAATTAAAATTATTAAATGTTTTAAAACATCATCGCCGCGCAATTGCGTGGAAGATTACGAATTTAAAAGGAATTAATCCCTCCTTTTGTATGCATAAGATTTTATTAGAAGAAAATTCACGTAAATCTATTCAACCTCAACACCACCTAAATCCTAATATGAAGGAGGTGGTTAAGGCGTAGGTGATAAAGTTATTAGATGCGGGCATCATCTATCCAATTTTGGATAGCTCTTGGGTCAGTCCGGTCCAAGTGGTACCAAAGAAAGGAGGATTAACGGAAGTGTCAAACGATAAAAATGAATTAATCCCTACTAGAACCATTACCGGATGGCGGGTTTGTATTGATTATCGCAAATTAAATGATGCGACCTGTAAGGATCATTTTCCTTTACCATTCATCGACCAAATCCTTGAACGACTATCTAGGCACTCATTTTATTGTTTTCTTGACGGTCTCTCGGGATATTTCCAAATCCCAATTATGCCCGAAGACCAAGAGAAAACAACCTTCACTTGTCCATTTGGTACCTTCTCCTATCGTAGGATGCCATTTGGACTATGCAATGCTCGGCTACATTCCAAAGATGTATGCTAGCAATTTTTGACGAATTAGTGGAGGATATTATGGAAGTTTTTATGGATGATTTCTCTGTTTTCGGAGATTCATTTGATTTGTGTTTGACTAACCTTTCCCGCATTCTCCAAAGATGTGAGGACACAAACTTAGTGTTAAATTGGGAGAAGTGCCATTTTATGGTACGGGAAGGTTTGGTTTTAGGCCATAAAATATCTAGTAAGGGCATTGAGGTAGATAAAGATAAAATTGAAACAATACAAAAATTACCTCCCCTTTCAAATGTTAAGGCCGTATGTAGCTTTCTTGGGCTAGCCGGTATCTATCGTCGGTTTATAAAAGATTTTTATAAAATAACCAATCCCCTCACTCACTTATTAGAAAAAGATGCGCCATTTATTTTTGATGAAAATTGTTTGCATTCTTTTTCTATTATTAAAGAAAAATTAATAAACGCACCGATTATGATAGCTCCCAATTGGGATCTTCCTTTTGAGATCATGTGCGACGCTAGTAGTGTTGTCGTTGGTGCAGTCTTAGGACAACGCATAAATAAACACTTTCATCCTATATATTATGCGAGCAAGACACTTATCGACGCGCAAGAAAATTACACAACAACCGAGAAGGAGATCTTAGCCGTGATTTTTGCTTTTGATAAATTTCGTTCCTATCTTACTTTATCTAAAGTAATTGTTTTTACAGATCACTCAATTTTACGTTATTTGCTAACAAAAACGGATGCCAAGCCAAGGTTGATTAGGTGGATCTTGCTCCTACAAGAATTTGATTTGGATATCCGGGACAAAAGGACAGCGGAAAATTTGGCTACGGATCATCTTTCTCGGTTGGAGAATCCCAATTCGGAGGAGCTCATAGAGGAGGAAATTAATGATACTTTTCTCGAGGAACACCGACTCGTTATTCATAAGGTAATAGATCTCCCCACCCCTTGGTTCGCCGATTTCGCAAACTACCTTGTTGCAAGATTTCTCCCAGAAGATTTTTCTTATCAAGAAAAGAAGAAATTCTTTTCCGATTTGAAAAATTATTTTTGGGAGGATCCGTTCCTTTTTTGAGTTTGTGCGGACCAAGTGGTGCGGAGGTGTGTATCTCATGAGGAGGGCACTCAAATTCTAAAGCATTGCCATGAGGGACCCATCGGTGGGCATTATAAAGCAAATCGGATGGCGCGGAAGGTACTTAAAGCAGGCTTCTATTGGCCGAGCATTTTCAAAGACGCCCACGCACATGTATGTCGTTGTGAACAATGCCAACACTCAGTTAATATCTCTCGCCTTGATGAAATGCCTTTAAAATCTATTTTAGAAATTGAGGTTTTTGATTTATGGGGGATCGATTTTGTCGGCCCGCTACCAGTTTCTTTTGGAAATCGATATATTTTGGTAGCGGTCGATTATGTGTCTAGGTGGGCGGAGGCGCAAGCCCTTCCCACCAATGATGCCCGCGTCATGACCAAATTTCTCAAAAAACTCTTTTCATGATTTGGAGCACCGCGGGCGATAATTAGCGATAGGGGAACTCACTTTTGTAACGCCCAATTCACTAAAGTTTTATCTAAATATGGCGTTACACATTGGATGGCCACCCCCTATCACCCTCAAACAGGTGGCCAAGTAGAAGTGGTTAACCGTGAATTAAAACAAATTTTAGAAAAAATGGTTTCCACCAATTGGAAAGATTGGTCTCTTAAACTCGATGATTCTTTATGGGCCTATCGGACCGCGTACAAAACCTCCATCGGTTGTACGCCGTATCGATTAGTCTCTGGGAAAGCATGTCATTTACCAGTCGAGCTTGAGCATTGCGCCTTTTGGGCGCTTAAATGTCTTAATCTAGATAACAATATTTCTTCTGAGCTCCGCAAGTTCCAACTTAACGAGCTCGATGATTGGCGCTCCTTTGCCTACGAAAGTAATAAATTATACAAGGAGCGCACTAAATTTTATCATGATAAGAAACTTAGGCATCCTAAACATTTTCGACCGGGAGACCAAGTTCTCTTCTATAACTTGTGTTTACGTCTTTTTTAGGGAAAACTTAAGTCCTGTTGGTCCATCCCATTTATCGTCAAAGAGGTTTGGCCCTATGGAACCATTTCAATAATGCATCCCAAAAAAGGTGAATTTAAAGTGAATGGGCACCGGTTGAAATTATTTTTCTCCGGCGATTATCTTCATGAGCACTGGGAGGTAATTCTCCTTCCAAACACCTAAACCAGCGTGACACATGGGTCGAGCTCAACGACCATAAACAAAGTGCTCTTGGGAGGTACCCCATGTTTATCTTAGTTGTTTTTCTTTATTTTATTTTATTTTTGTGTTTTCAAGTAACCCGGCGGGGGCGATTGGACGGTTTCAAAAGTAAGACAAAAGGAACAAAATTTGTGTCCACCTCTCAAAGTCAGTATTTATGTTGTTTTGTTTTTGTTTATTTTTATTAAGCATCTATATTAATTGAAAAAAACAAAAAAAATAAAATTAAAATTTAAAAAAAAGGAAAAATAATTTAAAACAGGGAAAAAATCATTTGCACACCCCTTATTCACGGGCGTGACCTACGGGTCACGGGCGTGTCAAGCTGGCGTGCCCAGCCCAGAAATTGATTTTGGCTGGCGGTTCTTTTTTGACTGAGGCGGGTCCGTCTCCCACCTTAGTCACGGGCGTGTCAGCTCCCCTGTCACGGTCGTGACAGGGACGGAGCATCTTCGTCTCGATTCGGCTATTTTCCTAGGTCTTTTTGTGAGTCACGCCCGTGACTTGAGCTATACGACCAGAGATAAGGGTGTGACTGGTTGATGTGTCACACCCCGTACTCTCATACGCCTCGGATTCCTTCCAGTTGCACGCCCCAGAGTCACGGGCGTGACTCTGGGGCGTGGCCTTTTTTTAATACCTCCCGTCAGCCCAACTGTCGAGAGCGCACATTTTTTTTAATATTACATGCCCCCTAGTCACGGGTGTGACAAGGGGGCGTGACACCTGTTTTTTCCCTATTTAAAGGTTTCTTCTTCTCTTTTCTTCCACACCTCTCCTTCTTTCTCTTGTCTATTTTCTTTCTCCCCTTAAGCCGAATTTCTCAGAAAGCCTCGTCAGCACTCTCGTTACACAGCTTCCTCATCTGAGCACCCACGCTGATCCGGCAGAGGCTATGCTTATTTTTGACAACCCCACCAAGCAAGAACACAGCAACCGTTTGGGCGCCAAACCCTTTGGCATCTTCCATATCCTTGACTAGGGCATCCTTGCAGCCTTCAGAGCCGCAGATTTGGTGAGAAACTTTTTATCCACCCCCGGGTGTACTTCCCTTCTCTCCATCTCTGAGGCCGCTAACTTTAAACTCACTATTGAGTTCTTAGCCTCTTTTGAGTTTCGGTGGGTTGGGAATGATAGCGTCATCACCTTTCGATTGGGCGGAGCATCGCATCAACTTTCAATCCGTCAACTCAATATTCTTATGGGTTTCTGTGACAAGATATTTTCTCTTTCTCCCACCCACGCCGATCTTTGTGTTGATTTCCCCGCCGACTTCAATCTTCTCCAATTTTGGTTGGAAATCTGTAACAATATCTCTCCTTACACTCCCAAACAATCCAAAGGAAGCCACATCATCTCTCCCGCCTTTCGTATTCTCCACAACCTTCTTACCTTCACTCTCACCGGCCACAACGACAGCCATGGTGTGGTTACCAAGTGGGACTTACTATGTCTATATAGTATGTACCATCGGGTACCACGTAACCTTGGCCATTTGCTCGTTATCTTCTTTCGACATCAGGATGAAAATGCGAGGTTGGGAGATGTCCACGGCGGGCACTTCATCACCTATCTCGCCAAGCAGCTGGGTGTCTGGGATTCTCTTCCGCGGATGCGCTCCGTTCAGATGCCAATTTCTATCCAGTTTTAGAATCTCTAAGCCCTAGGCCTAGCGCGACGACGCGATGGTGAGTTCGAGGTTGTGCCACCGATGGTTGGCGGTGGAGATTTTGATCTCGATACAGATCTACATGGTGCTTCTTCTTCTCCACCACCACCGCTGCCGCAATCTTCCCCGACGCCTGATCCTTCGACATATTGGGATCGTCAGTTCGGGTCTCTCTGTACTCAGCTAGAGCAGATGGAGACCCATTTTGATAGTTGATTTACCGCACTTGAGCAGCGTCAGGATTCTTCGATGGATCATATTTTGAGGGAGTTTGGGGTTTTGCAGACTCACTATCCACCTAGCAGGGACGTCAGTGATGAGGGTTAGGCCTCTTTTGTTTTATCTTTTGTATCTGTATCTGTCTTTATATTTTTCCTGCTTTCATGTATTTTTATTTTTATTACTTTCATGTCTCTTTATCTTTTTATAAAAAATATAAATATTGTGTGTTTTGCTTCATCGGGACTACTTGGTGCGGATTTGGCCTCCACTCAGGGAAGTTTCTTCTCTCTTTACTTGTTTTTCCTAGATTTACAACATTGGAGACACTGTTTTCTTTTAAGTATGGGGGGAGGTATTTCACACGAAGTTTACTGTTGAGCAACACCCGAAAAAATTTGTTTTAAAGAAAATATTAAAAAATAATAATAATAGTTTTTCTTTTTTTTATTTTTTTATTTTATTTTGGGAATCAATATCTCTATATTTACTCATATGAAAAATCCTTAGTATATTTGCTTTTGCATAGTGTTGTAGGAAATTTTTATACTTCATTCGATTTTGAATTTTGGAGTAAATTTGTTGACTCGTGTAGTGCTCCTAGTTAAGCGCACATGTTTGTAGGATCTCATGTCGAATTAACTATTCAACATACAATTAGATTTATGTTTTTCTAACTGCGTGAGAATAATTTTTGTTTTACTTTTACCTTGAATCCGGTAGAATCCGAAAATAATTTAAGTGAGTATGTAGAAGCTTACTAGAGATTTATTACACAATTTGAATGGAAGGGTATTCTTTCTCGATGTCTAGAACTTGCCCTCTAGCGACTCTCAAAACATTTGCATAAGTTAAATTCATTTGTATGAATATGATATAGGCATTTCATTGGCCCGTTTGAGATTTTGCACCCGCACCAAATATTTTATCTTTGTTAAGCCACTTTGAGTCTTTTACATTACTTTTTGTTTCAACTCCACCAAGGACTTCACCAAGGCCCAAAAAGCAACTTAATCACGCACCGAAGTCTGTGCTCGAAAGTAGTTATTTGAAAATATTTTGTGAGTGTTTGTTGTCTTTTATTTATTTTGGTGGATTTTCTCGTCTTTTATGAAAAAATGATGATGGAAAAAAAATCAAATGAAAAAGAAAAATAAAGAAAAAAAAGAATAGGAATTGGCTATGCTCTTACAATGCCATGACTACTCAGATTATTTTGTGCGAGCTCAATTTAGGTTAGGGTGCGACTAGTCGTCATGTTTATCTTTGCCTTTCCTCACCAAATAAAACCTAAGCCCACATTTCAACCTAATTAAGTCTTATTGATTCATACTTATGAGTTATACTAGTGTTGTGGCGAGAGTGTGAAAGGGAAAGCCTATGGCCATCGTCATTGATGGATTTCTTTAGAGGCTATCCCAAAATTTGATTTTGTGTAATATTGATCTTAGTAAACACGCTACCCGCTCCTTAAATAACATTTTTTTTATTTACCGGATTTTTAATTTAAAAGTAAAAACAATATGTTGTAACGCATTATTGAAAATTATAAGCTAATCTATATGCTTAATAGGTTTTTCTACTAGGATTTCTACACACTTACGCGTACGACTTCGCATTTTTACTCCTTAGGTTCAAATTTCTTTTCTAGTATTTAAATTATTCTACTCCTATGAAAAGTTGTTTGCTCCGGACTAGCAAATGGGTAAGTATGGGGGTATTTGATAACTCTATTTTTATCTTGGTTTTTAGTTAGTTTTTAATTTAATAATCAATCAATATTTGTCTGATTATTAAAATATTCTACTTAATTTTTTTTTTTTCAGGTAAATCTGGGCTGCTGATAGCATTTTTGGGCTCACTGTATTAATCAAGAGAAAATTTGTGAAGGTTTTGGGAATTTGACAAGTACATGATGTTGGAACATGGTCTTCTGTATCTCCTAGGTTTGAGAATAACAAATCTTATGTGTATTTGATCGTGTGTGTTTAAGAGTGCAGGAAAATAAGTCCACATGACTCAAGGATAACATAAGAAGGTTGCGCCAAAATTTGAAGCCAAAATTCCAACATGCCCGCTAGCACCGGCGCTAGCGTTAGCTCTGATTTGAGAAAATTTCAAAAACAGTTATGGAAGGTGCTAGCCCCAGGCGATAGAAGCTAACGCAGGCGGTAGCAGCTAGCATGGGCGGTATCTACTAGCGCAAGCGGTAGCGCAAAGCAATTGAGGAAGGAGGACGGCTTGCTTAAAATGAAGGATTCTCACGTGGAGAATATTTCCTAAACTGGGATAGCGACGGCGGTAGCGATAGCGCAGGCGCTATCTCCAAGGCTATAAAAAGGACCCCTTGGATCCGTCTTCTTCATCCTCTTCTACTCCCAAATTCCAGAGCTTCGTGCCACATCATATAGAGGAAGGTTCAGAGAGATACTCCCACAAATCCATGAAGGCTTAAGGAGATCCGTGGAGAAGATTTCAACACGCGTCATCATCGTGACGAAAGACCGCATCGACTACGATCATACTCTGCGGGTCTTCGTCTACTTCTCCAAGAGATCCACATAGAGGGAGTTTTTTATATTATTGTTCTTTAAATTCTTAATCGCTTAGTAAATTTGCCTCGTGTTGGCGACTAGGTCTGGGTAAGACTTAGGGCAGAAATTCGCCTCGTGTTGGCGACTAGGTCTAGGGTGTAGATCTAGGGGGTGCTCGAGGCCATATCCGGGGAAGGATTGGCTAGAGTGGCTTGAGGCCGTATCCGGGGAAGGATAGGCTAGGGCCACCAGTTCGTGGGGATGCGAGTCGGTTTATAAAACAAAAAGAGTTTATTATTATTCGCCACCGATTTCTAGCGTTATAGAAAGCAGCTTTTGTAAAACCATATTTCATATTAATAAAGCATGTCTCTACTTTATTTCAATTGTTTTGTTTGATTTGTAACCTTCTTAATCATTTATTAGTTCAAGATATTCATAATATAAGAAAAAGTTTTAAAACCCTTATTCACCCCCCCCCCCCCCTCTAAGGGCGCCTACCGATCCAACAAGTGGTATTAGAGGCAGGTTTTATTCCAAACGACTTAACAACCGGGAATAATGGCGTCTCATGATCTCGCTTCTACTAGTGGGGTAAATTTTTATGAAGAAGAAAAATCTCATAAACCACCTTTATTTGAAGGAAGAAATTATAAAGGATGGAAAATAGTAATGGAAAATTTTCTTAAAGCTTTAGATGAAAAAGTTTGGAATATTACTATTAAAAACCCACCTAGCGTATTAAATAAAAATGAAATGGTTTTAAATGCAAAATCTATGAATAGTCTATTTTGTGCGTTAGATCAAAATATTTCCAAACTCATTCATATTTTTCCTACTGCATACGAGATGTGGAATTTTCTTGAGATTACTTATGATTCTCCATCTACAGGTATAAAACAAAAGCAAGAATTGGAGAACATAAAAGCTTGCAAAGATGTTCAAGAAAGCTCCTCTCATGATGAATCAATGGAGAGCACATCAAGTGGAAAAGAAGAAATCGTGTCTTTGGAAGACGAATGCCAAAAAGATAAAGATAACAAAGGAACTTTATGCTCAAATCTCATCGCATCCAAAAGCACTGTAAGGAAATCAAATCCTCTAATTGTTTGTAATTATATTTCTACTTTACAATTGCTACAAATTACAAAGTGCAAAATTACGAAATTGAAAAATGCAAATTACAAATTGCGCTTAGAAAATAAAAGTTTAAAAGCAAAATTTAAAGGAGAATCAAATGCTAATTCATCAAGTTTTACCCAAGTCTCTCTGAATGAAACTATTACACCGTGTTTAGAATTTAATAATTTAAAAGAAAAATACAAGGGACTTGAAAAGAAACTTCTTATTGTAAAAGAACACAATGAAAAATTGTCTTTAGAAAAATCAACTTTGAAAAATGATTGTGCTATGTGTACAAGTTATAAAATTTAAATTAAAGAGATGGATGAAACATTTGAAGAATTTAGAAATAACTATCAAAATCATTTTGACTCTATTTTTTCCACTCTTAAGAATAGCAAATATGCTTATAATAAAGCTAGACACAATCTCAAAGTTAAAAACTATGAATTAGAAAATAAAATTAACTTGCTTAAGGAAATTATAAGGAAAAATTCTCAACACATAAATTCAAATTATCAAGTGAAATCCAAAGGCAAGTTAAATATGATTTTTCATAATTTATCCAAGCAAAACATAGGAAATGAAAAGCAACAAAAGCTTCTAAATGAAATTCCAAAACTTTATCATCATTATCATTTACAACATAATTATTCTCCCAACCTAAAATTAAATGCAAACAAATTTCCTTCAAATTATAAATTCAAAAATCATTTTTATCCAAATATTCAAGTAAATGACTATGGAAATTTGAAAACTAAAAATAATGGTTGTCCAAGGTATGAATGGAGACCCATACTTAAGGATGACGTACTAATGTCAAAAGAAAGGGTCCATCCATCCTTGTCTCCCCAAAAGTCATCTTGTTATATTTGGGTACCCAAAGGAACCACCACACTTGGTCCCCTTTGGATACCAAAATCACTTATCTACTAGTATCATTCATTTGCATGAAGTAGAAATAAATCAAAATGAATTACAAAATACTCTACTTCATGATATGCCTAATGTTCCATTTCATTTTTCTTTTCTTAAGCTATCATGTTATGGTCATCTTATATATTATTGGAAATATGATTTTATCTCTTAAAACTTAATGTTATAAATCAAATTGATCAAAATTCAAAATCATATTTTATTTTGATGGCCTATCTATCTTTCTTATATTCATTGCCTATAAATATCTTATATCATCCATATGAATCAAACTCTAAATTTGTTATGAGATATTTATCTAAATTAATAAAATCATGAACTTCACTTTTTCTCTTTCAAAATTTTTTGAGAGATGTCCATGGTTCATACATCATTCTTAACCCTATTTTTATGCATGAGCATCACTTCACATTAAAATCATTTAAATCATGCTTATTTGGCTTATTCAAACATGATATCATGTGCTTACATTTCCTATCAATTTCAACATACATTATATTGATAAATATAAGCCTTAGAAAAATAAAATAAAAAAGATATAAGAAAATATATATCATGGCATGGTCATCTAAAATAATATTAGAAATTTGACTTTGTCCCCTAAAGCCTAAATGAAGTTTGCAAATCAAATTAAATCAAAAGTAAAAGTTAGGTTTACATTTATAAATGATCAATCTATTATCACTAAATTCATGCATAACTATTTTTGTTCAATCATGTCTTATTTGTTTGCACATCCTATAATATTAATCTTAAATGGTTATGAACAACTCAAAAATTAAGGTTTAATGAATATATAGCTTTAATGAATATGGAGCCCATGTTCTAAAATTTTAACTTCCGCAACTTTTTGCAATTTCTTCTCGTATCTTCACTTCAATAGATAGGTCTTATATTGCTCAGTCATAATTAAGTGAAATCGGAAATAAAATCAAAGGGAATCTGGGCCAAATACTCACAATAAACACTCTCTGTGAGCTAACGCAGGCACTAGGACCCACCGTCAGCGCTAGCTCGAGTGTCCAATTTTCTGTAATTTTAAAATTCTGAAAAATCAATAAAAATATATTATTACTCATTTTTGCATCTATGCCATTAATTGATGTTTGAAAAATTAAAATAAAAAAACTATAAAATCCAAAATTGCAAAAAATATTTTATTTTCTTCAATTCTTTGTTTATTTGTTTGATTTCTATTTCTATATGAAAAAATCAAATACAAAAATTTAAAACAATGAATTATCAAAAAAAAATCTTGAACTTAACTTTTCTATTTACATGTATCTTGCGAAAGGGAGATTTGGGCTATCATCCCATCACATCTCCTAGTACCGGGCGAACCCCTCACAGGGTAGACCTAGGGAAGTCCAAGATCAATTATAAGAGTTCAAACTCTAAATCAAAATTATTTTTCAAAATATCAAAAATGTTGTATGGACTTTATTGTGAAAATCAAGCATGATTTAATCCATCATTTAGACCTTCTACAATGTTACAATTCATTTTTTTTCAAACTACTTTGAACATTGATTTTATCATGCTTTGATATATCTACTCATATGTGCACCAATTATAATAAAAAGGTTGTGTAGAACCAAGCTTAGCATGCCTCTAAGTATGAGAAAATGTTTTATGATTGATAAAGATATTTATTCACTCACTTATTTTGGCAAAGTCTACATGTGCTTTTTAATCTAAGAATGCTTGCTTGTGTATTGTAATTGTACAACGAATTAAATTTGCACAAGTATCTTACCTACACCACCTTTATTTGCACTATTAATATTTAAGAAAAGTGGTTGTCCTTTCAAATTACATTGGTTTGCAAAACAAGTGTATTCGGAGAACTTTGTACAAAAAATAATCATGAAATAAATTGACAAAGATAACTCCACCAAGCACTACTTGGGCCTCCTGATAAGTCTTAATAAGTGTTGTGAGGTTGAGCAACTTGGAAAGAATAGTAAAGTGTCTTGTGCAAACCTTCATTTTTACACCACTTATTCTTAAGTACATCGGATCATAAATATTCAATATTGAAAAATAAAGTATGTGATCCCCCAAGCACTACTTTGCACCCTGATAAGTCTTAATGAGCATTGTGTGTGCAAAGCACCTTGGTAGTTGTACATTATTTCTATGTACATTGAAGTGTGTGGAAGTAGAATTATTTGTGTTTTATTGTGCACTTTACTCTACATATGTCTTGTATTTTTGATTAAATCATTTGTTTACTCTATTCAAAATACACTTATATGCACATCATTATCTTCCATAACACTTCTTCTCATGAGTATTGGATCCTAATGCTAAACTTCTATACTCTCTTTATATAAACAAATGCACTAGATAACCTAGCATGCTCTCTACAATGTTTTGTATGTTTTGAATTTGTGAATTAATATAACGTTGTAGTAATCTCTTTTTGAAAACATTATTTCATGCATGGTTACTTTATTGTCAAACTTAAAGATTTTAAATGCAAATTGATTTACAAAAACATCTTCATTTTTGGAATTTAACTCATATATCTTCTTATGAATCGTCATGTTTACAAAAAGATGTTTTTTGTATTTTTATAAGTCTTCCACATCATCACCATGTATTTTTTACCTTGCACTTTCATGCTTATATCAAAGTCTTAAATCTCAAAATTCTTTTTTCAACAAGTAGTAGACTTGCTTAGTAGAATTTATATTGGTTATTCTAAACACGCATATCATTTTTATGCTAAAAACTCTGATTTAATAATGGATTTCAAAATAGCTATGTGAGTTTTTTTTTCAAAAAATCAAACAAAAATATAAACCCATTGGCTATGAAATTATAATTAGATTTAAAATGCTTAAATGTTTCCAATAATTATTATCCATGATTACATATCTCACCATAGCGGGCGCGTAGGATTATTGACATTAGATAACCTAACCTCTAAGTCATGTCTTGTCCTTAACTGGGGAGGGTTCCAGTGGGGCCTTGCGAGGCACTAGGGGGAAAGAGTGCTAGGTTGAGTATTTTCTAGTGTTTGCATATGGGATTAACACCCCAACCTACGGCATGTATGCAGCTCCTCATGACCATCCGTGACTTAGTACGGGGCTAGGGTGTAGACATATTGTCTGGGTAGATTGGTTACCTGGAAATCATTACTTTTTTATGCTTAAAATACTTATATAAAGGGGGAGAACTAACATGATAATATTGATTACTTGGCAAATGTTATATTATGCTAAAAAACTTTGATCTATTTCTATGAAAATATTTATGCTAAAAACTCTGATTTATTTTTATAAAAATTGTTTTATGCTTAAAACCTCTTATCATTTCATTTCCTCTAAAAAGCACATTCATGCCTTATCTTATTATCAAAACTCCATTTTATGTCTCGTGCTTCCTTGCCCACTTTTGCTAATAACAAAAGGGGGAGAACTAACATGATAAATATTAATGGTTATCAAATAAGAAAAACTAACATGTCTAATGATTAAGATGATAGCTTACATATTAGGGGGAGCATGTATTTAGGGGGAGCATGTATTTTGGGGGAGCGATTCTAAATACTAAAATCGATAATTATCCTAAGTCATCACTATCACACACACACAAGTAGGTTTCATCATCCTTATATATTAATGCTCTAATTTATCATTAATGGATTTGTCATTATCAAATGGGGAGTTTGTTGGAACATGATCTTCCGCATCTCCTAGGTTTGAGAATAATAAATCTTATGTGTATTTGATCTTGTGTGTTTAAGTGTGCAGGAAAATAAGTCCACATGACTCAAGGATAACATAAGAAGGTTGCGCCAAAATTTGAAGCCAAAATTCCAACATGCCCGCTAGCACCAGCACTAGCGCTAGCGCTAGCTCTGATTTGAGAAAATTTCGGAAACAGTTATGGAAGGTGCTAGCGCTAGGCGATAGCAGCTAATGCAGGCGGTAGTAACTAGCGCGGGCGGTATCTACTAGCGCAGGCGGTAGCGCAAAGCAATTAAGTAAGGCGGTCGGCTTGCTTAAAATGAAGGATTCTCACGTGGAGAATATTTCCTAAACTGGGATAGCGTCGGCGGTAACGATAGCGCAGGCGCTAGCTCCAAGGCTATAAAAAGGACCCCTTGGATCCGTCTTCTTCATCCTCTTCTACTCCCAAATTCCAGAGCTTCTTGCCACATCATATAGAGGAAGGTTCAGAGAGATACTCCCACAAATCCATGAAGGCTTAAGGAGATTCGTGGAGAAGATTTCAACACGCATCATCATCGTGACGAAAGACCGCATCGACTACGATCATACTCTACAGGTCTTCGTCTACTTCTCCAAGAGATCCACATAGAGGGAGTTTTTAATATTATTGTTCTTTTCATTCTTAATCGCTTAGTAAATTCGCCTCGTGTTGGCGACTAGGTTTGGGTAGGACATAGGGCAGAAATTCGCCTCGTGTTGGCGACTAGGTCTAGGGTGTAGATCTAGGGGGTGCTCGAGGCCATATCCGGGGAAGGATTGGCTAGAGAGGCTTGAGGCCTTATCCGGGGAAGGATAGGCTAGGGCCACCGATTCGTGGGGATGCGAGTCAGGATAGAAAATAAAAGGAGTTTATTATTATTCGCCACCGATTTCTAGCGTTATAGAAATCAACTTTTGTAAAACCATATTTCATATTAATAAAGCATGTCGCTACTTTATTTCAATTGTTTTGTTTGATTTCTCACCATCTTAATCATTTATTATTTCAAGATATTCATAATATAAGAAAAAGTTTTAAAACCCTTATTCACCCCCCCCCCCCTCTAAGGGCGCCTACCGATCCAACACACGCCCCATAAATATTCCCGTGACAAGGGGCATGGCCACCGCCACGGGCCGTGTCTAATGAAAGCGCCAGATAGCCATGTCCACGTTAGATTAATATTACACGCCCCATAGTCACGGGCATGACAATGGGGTGTGACCTCCAGTCATGGGCGTGATTAGCAGTAATGGAGGCAGGCCCCACTAGATACTGTTTCAGCTTACACGCCCACTAGTCATGGGCGTAACTAAGGGGTGTGGTCTCTCCTAAACCGTCAAATTAACTTCAGCTCAGGCCGTTTCCCGCCATTTGCAGATCATGTCGAGCGCGCCCTAGGTCACGGGCGTGACTTAGGGGCGTGACCAACCGAATTATGATTTTTGGCGGTTTACCACCTGAATGTCCTCGGGTATTCAAGACAGCATTACCGCACCCTACACGCCCTAGGTTACGGGTGTGACCTAGGAGCGTGTCCCCCAACTTTTTCAACTATAAATTGTTGTCATGTTCAGATGACGGGGAAGAGGATTTTGGAGTCTATTTTCTGTAATTCTACACTGTTTTGTTGTAATTCTCATTTCTAGTTGTTTCTTTTGAATTTCATTTTAAGTTGTAATTCTCGTTCAAGTAATTTCAATTTAAGTACTTTTTTTACCAATCATGTCTTCCTCTTTTTCCATATGTATTTCCCCCATCATGATGAGTAGTTAAATTCCAATTAGCACTTGATCATGATGAACTTTGGAATAAAATAAACATTGTTTTGTTCTAATAAAAATTAGCAAGCTTTCTATATTACTTCACTTCAATTTATCTTTGAATTCAATTGGTTCGAATTCATATGTCGCGAATATGTTTCTCGATCTAAGATCTGTACGCTAGTGATCGAGAGATCCATGCGAACGAGGAGATCACTCAAAGATAAAAAGATTTCATGCACTCCTCGAGAGAGGGTGATATAAATCTTCCGGACTGGAATCAAATCCAGTCGAGGGGTTCACCGCCTAAAGCAAGCTTAGGGGTTTCGACTGGCTGAGGGGTCTTAATCAATCAACCTAAGGTTAGTTGATAGTTCTCTCGATAGAGGTTCTATCATATTTTGGGAACCTCCACGGTCGATGTAAGTAATTTAGAAGTTTGCAGTTTATTCCTTAAAGAAGTTTATTTTAGTCCAAAGGGATTCTAGATCAAGTGTTAGCTTTCTAATCATCAAATTTTCCTTTAACCCGAGTCGTTTATTTTCTTCGCTTCTCAAATCAAAAATTTCTGTTAGATAAAATAACAGCTCTACTTTGTGAGTACAAGTACTCGACAGCCCCAAGTCTAATACGACACTTGATACTATACTTTACAACGATAGGTATACTTGCCTTATCGGTTTATTGTTGGAATTGCGCTTCAGCAAAACAAACAAAGAAATTATCCATCAACCTCCATCAGTTCCCCCTCCTCAATGGACGGCCGAAAGAGGTCCGACACCGTTCCCCCTGCCCTGGAACTGAACTTGGCTAGGAGGTCCGTCGCGACACTCTCCTCCCTTGGCACATGATGAATCGAGAAGGTGCGGAATTGCCCTATGAGCCCCTTGACCTTTTCCAGGTATCGCTGAAGAGTTGACTCCTTCACCTCGAACTCCCCCTTGACTTGGCAAGCCACCACCATTGAGTCCGTTGAGACCTCCACATCTTGCACACCCAACTCCCGGGCTAGGCAGAGTCCTGCTATCACGGCTTCGTACTCGGCCTGATTGTTGGTGAGGGGGAAATGGATGTTGATCGCATGCTCGATCCTTGTCCCTTGAGGGCTTACCAAAACCACCCCTCCCCAAAAGAGTGCTTCCCTGACGCACCATCAACCAACATCCTCCAGGCCACCGAGTAGGGTAGCTCGGATTCTTCCACTTCGGTCACATAGTCTGCCAAAAAGTCTGCCACTGCCTACACTTTTATGGATAACTGGGATACGTACGAGATATCTGTTGGGAATATTGCCCTCAATATTCCTTTGATTTGAAGAAGGCAGAACATTCCCAATTCTAAGGTACATAGCCAACAAAAACCTATCATGAAAATAATCTATATAGCATTCATGATAACATTACTTGCATTCTATTAAAACTCATGACAGCATTATGTATTAAGCTTTGACTAACTCAGAGGGCAATCCACTCAAAGCTAACTCTGAGTTGGTCTTAACATTGGCCATCTCTCCCTTGCTGATTTCTTCAACTATTTTTCCTCTAAGGATTGGGAGGCAACATTGGCCATCTCCCCCTCAACCTGAGCAAGAACTTGCTCCCCCTCAATGTGAGTACTATTAGCTTTATTAGATGTTCTTGTTCATTTTGAACAACCCTTTCTAGCTCCCCCTCACTTGGAGCATTAGTATTGTTCTTATTTTTGTAAGTGTAAATTAAACTTATGTCATAATGCTGAGTTCGTCAAACTCAAGGTCGACATTCGTCGAACTCAGGAAAGAGTTCGTCGAACTCAGGAAAGAGTTCGTCGAACTCAAGAAAGAGTTCGTCGAACCCAGATTTTTCCCACCTGAGCACTTAGTCTGCTTTAGTTTGTTTTGAATACTTATCCACTGAGACAAATTGGCTGTCTCAGCTGATCAGTTGAGATGGGTCTCACCCAGAATTCAAAGTATTAAACATTTTAGTGAGATTATTTACCCTATCATGTGGACTATGCCTACTGTAAAGTTGATCAATTCAGATTTCAATTTATCATATCAGTACATTTGTGAGAATTGTACAGATGAGAACATAAGCATTTTAGCAGTGGGTATAGATTTATAAGTGAACTTATTCTAAATTCAACATTCCTAAGTCAATTTTAACAGAATTGAACTTGGCCTCATCCAGTGGCTTGGTGAAGATATCAGCTACTTGATTGTCTGTGGGGACATATTCAAGTTTGATATCTTCACACTCTACATGCTCTCTAATAAAATGGTACCTAATTTCTATGTGCTTGGTCCTGCTATGGGAAACAGGATTTTTGGCAATAGAAATAGCACTGGATGAGTCACACAGCAGGGGAGATTGACTAACCTTGATGTTGTAATCCTCCAATTGATGTTGGATCCACAGAAGTTGAGCACAACAGCTGCCTGCAACAATGTACTCTGACTCAGCTGTGGATATGGCTACACTGGTTTGCTTTTTGCTGCTCCAAGAGATCAGCCTCCTCCCTAGGAATTGATAAGTGTCACTTGTACTTTTCCTTTCTTCTTTGCACCCTGATGGCTGCTCTACATACACTTCCTCTTTCAGATTTCCATTTAGGAGTGTTGACTTGACATCCATCTGGTCATTTGTTGGAGGATATGAGTAGATGCCGTTGTGACATCATGAATCTGGGTATTTAGCTCAGTCCTTACTGCAACCACCCTTGATTCCATTCTCTGCTCACTGGCTTGGATCTCCTGAGTCAATGCTGCTCTTGTAGCATTTAACTCATCCCTTATTTGAGCAGTGGCACCATGAACCTTTTCCGCAACATGCTCTTTCACAGACAACATATGACCTTCAATGATGGATTGTATTGAGTTTAGCAGGTCAGATGTGTCCAGCACAGTTGCTGGCCTTTCCTGGGCCACCTCTTTCTCCACCACCTCTTCAACCCCATTGTTTGCCTTCTCCACTGCAGGTTCTTGTCTTGGAATCTCTTCAGAAGAGGGTAGAACTTCCATGGTGTCAGTTACCCTGATGACCTTTTCTTCACTCTGAGCTTTTGCTCTTCCAGCATCTGGGCTGCGCTACCCCTCACTAGCATACCCACCTTCTTCTCCATAGAGTGAGCTATGCTCCCCCTCACTTAGGGCATCCATATGCGGAGAAATCTGTCTAGGAGAACCTTGACGTTGTAATCCTCTAATGGATGTTGAATTCACAATGGTTGTGCACAACAGCTTCTTGCAGCAATATATTTATACCCAGCAGAGGATATGGCCACACTGGTCTGCTTATTGCTGCACCATGATGTCAACCTCCTTCATGTCATGTGCCTTGAGCACCCACTGTCCAAGTACCAAATTTGGTTGAGGTTGGTACTTGGACTAACCTGCAAGAAGTTTATTTATCCTTAGGAGCCCAACTAGCTTTGGGTCCTAGGAACTTGTTAGCATGATGAAATAGCCTTACTCTAGTTACACCCTTTGCAGGAAGGCCCATCTTTGCACATGGCACATTAGGGTTGTGCCAACAATCTATGGCAAAGTGTCCCACTTTACCACAACACCAACATTCATGGATGTTGTACCTTCTTTTCTGAACTCTTTTTGAGGTGAGTGGAGAATCACAATGCCTATGTTCAGTAGAGAAGGCAGCAGCATTCTTCCAATCTCTCTCAGCCAAGAGCTGACTAGCTGCTCTAGTATAATTATTTCTTCTTGACTTTATCTATTTGTCAGCAACAGATGTCAGATTGGTAGCTGACATGGTGTTGATGGCATCAGATATGATCAAGTGAGAGTTGATTATATTGGTGCTACCAGCCTGCTTCTTATCTGAAGGAGATTGGGAAGGTGTTGCTTCTTTATCCTTGAAGGTGGGGGCTGAGGCACCAAACACAAATGGTCCATGATGGGCCATTTGGATTTCATCATGGGGAGCCTTCAATGCACTCATCCTCATGCCCTTTCTCCTCTCATAGTTAGGAGCATTTCCCAAGCTATTGGAGCTTCCTTTCATCCAATGACCTTGGACACTGTCCTGGTCATGCATGTTAGAGGGAAGTACTACCTTCTGAAAGGTGGTATGAGGCTCAGCTTTAGTTTTTCCCTTTTCTCCATTCCCAGCAACTAATGCCCCTTCATTGAAACCCAATCCCCTCCTATTTCCATAGGAGGAGAAGGTGTCAATGATGGGCAGAATAGTTTTGGGCTTAGAGAATTGAGCCACTAAGCTTCTTTATTTAAGAGGATCATTCTCAAGCTTCCTAATGAGTTCTTCCCTTTGGTTTCTTTCATCATGAAGCTTGCCTATGATTTTCTTGAGCTCACAGGAGTTGGTGCCCTCATTGTGGGACATACCCATTTCCTCATTCATCTCAGCCTTAATGGGTCTGAGTGTTTTTATCTCCTTAGCTTGCTTCCTAACAGGCTTCTTGCTCTTTCTCAGAGCAGCCAAGAGATCACCAAACTGTTCTATTAGATCAGCATGGTTCTTATTGTTGCAAGATGAGCAGTCTTCTGCATCATCTTCAGAAAATGAGTAATCATCTGATGCACTCTTGGTTTTCTTAATTGAAGCAGGTAGTAAAGGTGTGTGAGTGAGGCATACCTGATCATGATGTGATTCATCATGATTTTCTTCATCTGATAGAGCCATCAACCCAAAGACTTCATCATCCTCAGAGTCACGGTCTGTAAGAGTCAAAGGTGCTCTTATCCTTTCTCTGGCTACAGAGCATTCTTCATCATCTGATTTTAAGGCCATTAGGCCATTATATTCTTCAATGTCTTCATCCACCTCATCATCACTATAAGAGTGAGATAGAGGGGCCCTGATTGCAATTCTCCCAGCATCAGGTTCTTCAACAGCAACCAGCCCAATAAGGGCTTCTTCCTTTTCAGATTCTGATGAGTTGGAGTCTGATTCACTCCAGCTCCTTTCCTTCTTAGCTAGAAAGGATTTTTCTCCTTTCTTGCCTCTTGGCTGATGAGCCTTCTTCTCATCCTTCTCTTTTCTCTTGACTGGGCAGTCAACAATGATATGCCCTGGCTTGCTGCAGCAATAGTAAACAACTTTAGAGGAATTAAATTTAGAGTTGGAGCAATACCTGTCATTCCTGGAGTGATGCTTTGACTCCTTGCTGTCCTCCTTGTTGTGATATGAGGAGGAGGGCTTGTTCTTCCATTGTTTCCTCTTCATCGTCTTCTTGAATTGCCTTAAAAAGGCAGCAAACTCTTCATCAGAGGAAGAGCTATCTGAGGTGCTGACATCGGTTCAGCACTTCTCCTTGGAGGAGACACCATCCTGCCCTTGCTTCTCTTGGAGCTGTCAGCTTTGAGAGCTACAAATTTCCCCCTTGCCTGAGCCCTTGTTGAGGTGTTCTCTTCCTTTCCTTTCAAGCTTTATTAGATCATTTTAAGAACTGGCAGCATTGGATTGTGATTTGACTATTCCTTAATAGGATCTGGTCAGATAGTTATGTCCTTCTTGACCAACCTCCCTCTGATACGACTTGTAAGTTTATAAGGGTTGTAGTCTAAATCACCTAGAGGGGGGTGAATAGGACTTTTGATTTTTACTTATTTGATTTAGATGTTTAAAGTTATTCTAAGCAAGTAATCAAGCACACCCACACAACACACAAGTGTTTATAGTGGTTCCCAAAGACAGGGTGTCTATGGGTAGTCCACTTACCCCCTTCACCCTTTTAACAGTGTGTTAGACAGGGTCAACTCCTCCAAACTCGGCTCCAAGAGCTTACAGCACAGATCCCTCAGGATCTCTCAGGTTTTCCCCAAACCCTACCTCAGGCACAGCAGCCCTACCTCAGATCAGCCACTGATCCTACAACTCAGACCACAGCAGGTCCTACAATCTCAGGCCTAAACAGCCCTACCTCAGAGGAATCCACCTCCTATAACTCAGACCCCTTCCAGGTCCTACCTCAGAGGAATCCTCCTCCTACAGCTCAGGCAACAATGCCCTACAACTCAGGCTAAACAGCCCTACCTCAGATCACACAGATCCTACCTCAATCTGACTTCTCAGCTCTACAACTCAGGCAATGAAGCCCTACAAACTCAGAACCCAATGGTTCCTACAAAAGAAATAATGATCTTTACAAATAGAAGGAAGAAAGGTCAAGCCTGGTTCTTCTTCTTCTTCTCAGCTGTTGTTGCAGACTTGAACCAAGGAGCAGAAGTTCAGCTCCAACTTATTCTTCTTGATCAGCCCTTCAAATGAGGGACTGGATCTACTGCTCTATCTTGAAATGAATCAAGATGAGCTATCTCTTACTTGTAGCGTTGTGTGAGTTCAATTGTTGGCTGTCGTCAATAGAACAGTTATGTTCTTGATTTTGCGTGCTGGAGATCTCACAGTAGTTGTTTCTCAGCCCTAATTTATCCCTTTAATACATCCCCGACCTTCAACGGCTCTCAGCCGTCCTTCTGACTAGTATGGGAGAGACTAGTGGACCCCACAATGCCTTTCTACAGCTTGCGCCAAGGGCAGAACACGCAATCTGCGTTCAACGAACTCGCCATACTGTGTTCGATGAACTTGCCAAACTCTGCGTTCGACAAACTCGCCATACTCTGCGTTCGATGAACTTGCCATACTCTGCATTCGACGAACTCGCCATAATCTGCGTTCGACGAACTTCATTCTTCGTTCGACGAACACGCCAGGTCTCAGTGCTTGCTTCTGTTCTGTCTCAGCGTTCGACGAACTGAGTTCTGCGTTCGACGAACTGAGTTCTGCGTTCGACGAACACGCCAAGTCTCAGCGCTTGCTTCTGTTAACTCAGGCCTACCTCAGAGGAATCCACCTCCTACAACTCATACCCCTTCCAGGTCCTACCTCAGAGGAATCCTCCTCCTACAGCTCAGGCAATAATGCCCTACAACTCAGGCTAAACAACCCTACCTCAGATCACACAGATCCTACCTCAAGCTGAGCTCTCAGCTCTACAACTCAGGCAGTGAAGCCCTACAAACTCAGAACCCAAAGGTTCCTACAAAAGAAATAATGATCTTTACAAATAGAAGGAAGAAAGGTCAAGTCTGGTTCTTCTTCTTCTTCTTCTCAGCTGCTGTTGCAGACTTGAACCAGGGAACAGAAGTTCATCTCCAACTTGTTCTTCTTGATCATCCCTTCAGATGAGGGACTGGATCTACTGCTCTATCTTGAAATGAATCAAGATGAGTTATCTTTTCCTTGCAGCCTTGTGTGAGTTCAGTTGTTGGCTGTCGTCAATAGAATAGTTATGTTCTTGATTTTGCATGTTGGAGATCTCACAGTAGTTGTTTCTCAACCCTAATTTATCCCTTTTATACATCCCTGACCTTCAACGGCTCTCAGCCGTCCTTATGACTAGTATGGGAGAGATGGGTGGACCCCATAATGCCTTTCTGCAGCTTGCGCCAAGGGCAGAACATGAAATCTACGTTCAATGAACTCGCCATACTGTGTTCAACGAACTTGCCAAATTCTGCGTCCGACGAACTCGCCATACTCTGCGTTCGACGAACTCGCCATACTCTGCGTTCGACGAACTCGCCATATTCTGCGTTCGACGAACTTCATCCTTTGTTCGACGAACACGCCAAGTCACAACGCTTGCTTCTGTTCTGTCTCTGTGTTCGGCGAACTGAGTTTTGCGTTCGACAAACTGAGTTCTGCGTTCGATGAACATGCCAAGTCTTGCCTTCTTCAAATAGGGGGAGATTGTTGGGAATATTGCCCTCAATATTCCTTTGATTTGAAGAGGCATCACTCACAATGCTAAGTACAAGATTTTTATGATAAAGCCATGTTTTTGCAAGATATACAGGCTCAGGTAACTCAAGAGAAAAGGGTTAATCATGTCCTTAGATCAGGAGAAATCAACTCCTAAGAGATGAAGAATTGTCTCAGCAGAACCGCTAAGACGAAGGGTCAAATCCGCTGAGACGAGCTCACTATCCCAGCGGATCCACTGAGACAGGAAAGGAGCTGCACATAGAAGAGACTTGGCGTGTTCGTCGAACGCAGAACTCAGTTCGTCGAATGCAGAGACGGAACAAAAGCATGCGTTGAGACTTGGAGTGTTCGTCGAACGCAGAACTCAGTTCGTCGAACGCAGAACTCAGCTCGTCGAACGCAGAGACAGAATAGAAGCAAGCGCTGAGACTGGGCGTGTTAGTCGAACGCATAATATGGCGAGTTTGTCGAACGAAGAGTATGGCGAGTTCGTCGAACGCGGAGTATGGCGAGTTCGTCAAACGCAGAGTTTGGCAAGTTCATCGAACACAGTATGGCGAGTTCGTCGAACGCAGATTGTGTGTTCCGCCCTTGGCACAAGCTGCAGAAAGGCATTGTGGGTCCACCAGTCTCTCTCATACTAGTCAGAAGGACGGCTGAGAGCCGTTGAAGGTCGGGGATGTATAAAAGGGATAAATGAGGGTTGAGAAACAACTACTGTGAGATCTCCAGCACGCAAAATCAAGAACATAACTGTTCTATTGACTGCAGCCAACAACTGAACTCACATAAGGATGCAAGGAAGTGATAGTTCTTCTTGATTCATTTCAAGATAGAGCAGTAGATCTAGTCCCTCATCTGAAGGGCTGATCAAGAAGAACAAGTTGGAGTTGAACTTCTGCTCCCTGGTTCAAGTCTGCAACAGCAGCTGAGAAGAAGAAGAAGAACCAGGCTTGACCTTTCTTCCTTCTATTTGTAAAGATCATTATTTCTTTTGTAGGAACCTTTGGGTTCTGAGTTTGTAGGGCTTCACTGCCTGAGTTGTAGAGCTGAGAGGTCAGCTTGAGGTAGGATCTGTGTGATCTGAGGTAGGGATGTTTAGCCTGAGTTGTAGGAGGAGGATTCCTCTGAGGTAGGACCTGGAAGGGGTCTGAGTTGTAGGAGGTGGATTCCTCTAAGGTAGGGCTATTTAGGCATGAGATTGTAGGACCTGCTGTGGTCTGAGTTGTAGGATCAGTGGCTGATCTGAGGTAGGGCTGCTGTGCCTGAGGTAGGGTTTGGGGAAAACCTTAGAGATCCTGAGGGATCTGTGTTGAAAGCTCTTGGAGCCGAGTTTGGAGGAGTTGGCCCTGTCTAACACACTGTTAGAAGGGTGAAGGGGGAAAGTGGACTACTCATAGACACCCTGTCTTGGGGAACCAATATAAACACTTGTGTGTTGTCTGGGTGTGCTTGATTACTTGCTTAGAATAACTTTAAACATCTAAATCAAACAAGTAAAAATCAAAAGACCTATTCACCCCCCCCCCCCCCTCTAGGTGATTTAGACTACAACCCTTATAAACTTACAATATCGAACTCGCTTAACTCCACTGACCATTTGGCTAGCCTTCCCGAGTGCTCCACCCCCTCCATGATGTTTCGAAGGGGGTGATCGGTCACCACCTTGATTGAGTGTGCCTGAAAGTAGGGACGGAACTTCCTGGCCGAAACCACCAGGGCGAAGGCTAGCTTCTCTAAGATTTGGTATCTGAGCTCAGCCTTCCTTAAGACCTGAATAACGTAGTAGATTGGGAGTTGCTTTTAGCCTTCATCCCGAACCAGCACCGAGCTGACCGCCTCGTGTCTTACCCCCGGGTACAGGGATAAATCATCTCCTTGTCTCGTACCTTGCAGCAATGGGACTTGGGTTAACTGTTCCTTCGGCGCCTGAAAAGCCCTTTCACACTCAGGGGTCCAGTTGAACTTTTGGTTCCCTCGCAGCACCTTGAAGAAGGACGAACACTTCTCTCCTGCCCTGGAGAGAAACCTGCTTAGCCTGGCCAACTTCTCTGTGAGATGATGGACCTCTTTCGCACTCTCGGAGACCCTAGCTCCATGATTGCCCTAACCTTGTCCGGGTTAGGCTCTACCCTAGCCGGGGTAAGCAAGTGACCTAGGAACTTCCCTCGGTTGGCCCCAAAGACACACTTCTGGGGGTTAAGCTTCATCTTGAATTTCCTCAAAGTCCTGAAGGTCTCCTCAAGGTCATGGAGGTGGGACTCGAGGTCCCGACTTTTGACCATAAGGTCATCCACATAGACCTCCAGGTTCCTTCCCTTTTGCTCTCAGAAGACCCTGTCCATCATTCGTGGGAACGTCGCCACTGCATTCTTTAAACCAAATGGCATCATTTTGTAACAATAACACCCCTCCCTCGTTATGAAGGAGACATCATTGATGTCTGAAGGGTGCATGCGGATCTGGTGGTAACCTGAAAAAGCATCTAAGAAACTCATTAGAGAAAAACTGGCGGTTGAATCAACCAGCGCGTCGACTCGGGGCAAGGGGTAACAATCCTTAGGGCATGATTTATTCAATAAGGAGAAATCAACACACATCCTCCACCTCCCATCTCCCTTTTTTACCATGACCACGTTGGATACCTAGCCTGGGTACTGAATCTCAGATACAAACCCCGCCTTGAGGAGCTTGCTCACTTCCTCCCGGATGGGTGCCTCCAGCTTGTCTGCGATGGACCTCTTCTTCTGGCGAATGGGGCGAGTGTCGGGGTCGAGGTTGAGGCGATGACACGCCACATCCGCATCGATCTTAGGCATCTCCCCGGCACTCCAGGTGAAGACGTCCACATTCTCTTGGACGCAGGCCAAGATCTTCTTCCGGTACTCGGGATTGAGCTCTCCACTAATCTTTGCCTTCTCGATCACCCCTGCCCTGGTGATGACCTCCACCTCCACCACCTCTTCCACGGCTTCCATCCTTGACTGCTCCGCCCAGTGATTCTCCTTCCTCTCACCGTAAGCAAGCGCTTCGGCTCCTCCTTCTTCCTTCTCCCCCTCCCCGATCACCATCAGCTCCTTCGCCCCTCCTTCCCGGGCCTGACCTTCTCCTTCTTCTCCCCTTTCTTCCTTTCCTACCTCTTCCAGCCCCGTCGGCACCCCCATCTCCCTTTCCCATTCCTCCGCTTTTGCCATCCAGAGATGGTGTTCACGACAGTCACATCTGCTTTGCCACCTTAGGGTCACCCCTCACCCGGACCTAGACTCCCCATGCGTTGAACTTGAGGCATTGATGAAAGGTGGAGGGTAGTAGCGGAACGCACTGATGAGGGGCCGTCCGAAGATGGCACTGTAGCTGATGGGGGAATCCACTATAATAAAGAGGCAGTTCTGGGACTGCCCCCCAAGACCACATGGAGTCCCACTCCCCCTTCTACCACCTTTCTCTCCCACGAGAACCCAAACAATGGGCCATCAGAGGCCAGCACCCTCCTGGCCTCCACCTTCATCTCGTTGAACGCCTTCTTGAAGATGACATTGACTGAGCTCCCATTATCCATGAGGATCTGGGAGACGGTGAAGTTCTCGATGGCTGTCTGGATGACCAGCGCATCATAGAACGGGTCCTCATGGCCCGGCATATCCTTCGGAGAAAATGTGATTTTTTTTCTGCTGGTGGTGGGGCTTGGGACGTCGAAGCCACGCTCCGACGATAGATGGTATGGTGGCTCGCCTTCCGGGTTGCCTCGATCCTTACCCCCCCCCCCCCCCCCCCCCCCCCCCCCATGGATCACTCTGATCCCCCCTCGGGTCCCTACGTCAACCCTGTCCTTACACCTTTCTTCCTCCTCCTCCTGAGGCAGGACCTCCTCAATCCTCACCTGCCGCTGCTCCCGCTGCGTCGGCGCTCTGGCCCCCCTCATCTCTAATAACTCTGGGCAGGTGTCCATCGTGTGACTTTCCTCCTGGTGGAAGTCACAATAGGGCAACGCCACCCCCCCCCCCTCCCCTCAGCCTCCGCCCCTCTGTTCCTCCTCCTGGGCCCGGCTCCTCTGACTCCTGCTCCTCTTCCTCTTCCTGCTCTCCCTCGCCCGACCGTCATCTCCTGCTGAGGCGGGGGGAGGTGTCCTTGGGCCCTACCTCCACCCTACTTGATGGGGTCTTCCTTGCCCTCCTTGGAAGTTGCCCCCTCCCTGGTGGAAACCCCTTTCTGGACCCTACATCCCCCCTCCTTGCTGCCTCCACCCCAACTCCGGGGCTTTTTCCTCTTCTCTCCTTCTCGCCTCAGGTTGTCTAACCTTTGGCTCACTCAGTCGTGCCAGCCTCTTCGTGAACTCGGGGTTGGCAGCCTCCCCCTCTATCTCCTCCGCCGCTCTCTCCATCAACTCCTCAAAATACAAAGGAGCCCTCCTCTTGAGGTCCATCTTAAAAACCCCTCTCGTAGCCCTACTATGAAGGCAAGCTGAAGGGTGTACCCCGACACCTCCTGGATGAGGAGGACCTCCTCCTGGAATTGATCCACATAGTGGGCTAGTGACTCCCCCGGCCTTTGCTTGATATTGAAGAGCGTCTCGGGGTCCTTCTTCCTCTTCTTCGAGGTTGAGAAGCGCAACAGGAAGCCGCGACGTAAATCCTTGAAAGCGTAGATCAATCCCGAGGGTAACTGGTGGAACCAGTCCCTTACCTTTTCCTTCAGGGTGGTGGCGAACAGTCGGCACTTGAAGGCGTCCGACATAGGTCTGATAGAGACCATGTCCTCGAACCACTACAGGTGTTGGATGGGGTCATCCTTGTCGGTATACAACGTCATGGCCAGCTCACTGAACCCCTCAGGTAGTGGTGTTGTGAGCACCAGCTCATAGAATGGGCTTCCTTCCTTCACCCCCTGACCTGCTCCACTCGCCCCGTGAGCTCCGCAGGCGACCCAGCTCCTACCAACCTCGCACTCGCCGAAGGGCCGCTCGTCGGGACCCCACTGGCCGGTATCCCGCCTACAGGGACGGCGCTCGCCAGGACCCCGCTCACACTCGATGGGCTGGGGAAATATTCTCGCCCTACGAGATCTCTCTCTGGCGCCTGGTACGCCGCCTCCTTTCCTTCCCTCTGCTCTGGGGTGTTCTCGCCAACTCCAGTTGGAGGGGCCACCTAAGGCGCAGGGGTTGCGAGACCCCCAAGTGCCATGGCGAGAGCGCACTGAAAAGCCCCGAGCAGGTCCCTCTTGAGGTCTGACAGCATCTCTACCGTCATTGGCGCGCCGGGTGGTGGAGAACTGCCAAAGCCTGCTTCTCGCTCGTCCTCTCCCGCCATATCTCTTCCTTGGAACTTTCTTGTACTATTTGCACTCCACGCTCACCGCACCAAAAATGTTGAAACCAGAACTTGGTCTCTTGTGGAGCTCAGGCCTCCAAAGATGGGGGCAGCTAGCACTTACTGATCCCTCGGAAGAAATAGGCTAAAGACTCAGAACTAGACATAGACCCTTGGTCGCAGCGAGGAGGTCCCATCATACATCTGGAAGATCTTAGAGCGCTTCCCCTCCCAAGCCAAAGCTGGGACTGGGCACCTTGGAGAGCCTGAGAGTTGAACCAAGATAACCTAGGGAGAAGGAAGCTCAGAGTGCTGAGATTGGATCCCCTCCAAAGGTGCCCTTCATGGTCTATATATAATTTTTTGCTTATGGTCTGCTAATAGCCGGATTCCGCCTTACACTATTGTTATTCGCAGCCCAAAATGGTCTGCCAACAGCCAAACTCCGTTGTTTGGAGAAGCTAACCGCACCAAGGGCTTCTAGGTAAAAACACACATGGACCCCTACTGGGCGAGCCACCCACAAGGGTCCCACTCGTCTTGCTTCCTGCGAGTAGCTTGCAAGAGCGAGCCTGGCTCGCCCACAGCGAGGAGGTCCCGCTCGCTCTAGCAAGCTCGGCTCACTCGCCCTTATGCGAGTTGAGTTCTCGACCCCTGACTTGGCTGGGCTCGCCCCCTTATACCTAGGCGAACATAGGGCTTGTACAATGCGGATTGAAGGTCGGACTAGAATTCTCTAGAGGGGGGGGTGAATAGAGATTTAAAATATTTTGTGCAATTATATATATTTATATGTGGTGATCACAGATTAAGGCTTCCCACACACCAACAATAATTAAACAAGTAAAGAAAATAAAGAAGAGAAATCACAGCACAACACAAGGAAATATAGTGGTTCCCCAAACTTTGGGTAGTCCACTTTTCTACCCCCCTTGGTAGGAAATTCACTATCTTGCACTGAGTCATTTGATAAGGAGACTCTTAGAACCACCCTGAGTCTTTTGATAAGGAGACTCTTAGAACCAACTGAGTCTTTTCAAAAGGAGACTCTTAGAACCAGTACAACTGAAAATTTTTTTTTAAGAGAGATTCTAAAAACTCTTTTACAATATGTGAAAGTGAAAATAAGAAAAAGAAGAAAGAGAGATAATATAAAGACAAGAAGGAATCTTCTTCCTAGCAAGAAGATTGGAAGCACAAGAAGTAGTGAATGAAATCTCTCTTCTATAGTGAGAAGGAGATTGTAGGCCTTTTCTCTCTTTTGTGAGAGCTATCAGAGTTTGCAGCAGTATGACTTCAGAGTGAGAAGGAGAAGGAAGCTTGATCTTTGCTGCAGCACTATTTCTCAATTCTCTCTTTTCACTTGGGAGCTCTTCCTCTATTTGAAAATGTAAAATGGTGGATCACTGCTTTTTTTTTGCTCTCTGCCGACCACCTTGTTATTTATAGCTCTGTTCATTAAAATAACACTATAGGAGAGTAATCAATTAGAAGGTAGAGTATTAGAAAGAAGGAGAAATTTCCATAACAATTATATCCATAGAAGGAAAGTATTCATTCTGATTTCAAATAGTGTCCATAATGGATTTAATCAAATTAGCCAAGAATTCATTAGAGGAAAAGAATAATTCAGAACGGCTATAAAGAATAATTTGATTCCATATAAATCAGATCTATGAAAGAAGGAAAGAGATCTGGCGATTTTTGAAATAATCATAGAAATCGACGTGCGTCGATTACTATTCGACATAAGCGTCGAATTCGTCCTGGCTGGACGTCGAGAGGAGAATAAGGAAGGTGCGTCGACTAAGGTGCGTCGACTTCTCAAGATGCGTCGACTAGAAGTCAGAGCTACGTCGACATAGGATACGTCGAATTTTTCTTAAAGGTACTTCGACTCATTCTGAAAGAAACGTCGATACTACTTTGATGTTGCGTCGAATACTATTCGACGCATATTTACTTAACCTTGATTTTCCTTTCTTAGAATTCATATTCAACTCATTTTCAGGGGTTAAGAGAAATCATTTTCCCAACAAACTCCCCCTATTTGTCTTAACCCTATTTAGAGGGAAATCATATAATTAACACTTCACAGCATTTGTAAAGATAAGAAATATATTAAACAAGCAGAAAAGAAATTGGAAAGAGAGATCATATAACCAAATTTTCCAGAATTATATAAACAGACTTCATGTTCTTACCAATTAGTATTTAACTATAGGGTAAAGTATATCAGTATTATTTTCAAACATTACTATGGAGGGGTAGGAGGAGTCTTTCTCTTTCTTTTGAATACTCCTGTTTTAGGAGAGGGGGGTTTCTCCTTCTCAGTTGCAGGAAGTTCACCTAGCTCCCCCTGAGCAGATTGCTCCCCCTGGGATGGAACTTCCTTTGATCCTTCTATTTCTTCAATTTCTTTATCATCTTCAGCTCCAGCTGTATCTGGCTCCTTAGCTCCTACTTCAGCCAACACAGCATCTGGCTGTCCTTTTTCATTTTCAGATTCATTCATAACAGTATCCAGCTCCCCCTGAGTTTCAGTTTCTTTATTTTTCTTACCAACTGCCACATTTTCCTTTTCAGCTTCATTGTATGCTCTGCTTGCCTCCCCTTGTAATAGTACCACTTGATTTGCAGCCTCTCTTGCTATATTAAGTACCTCTATTGTTTGTTCTTCAGAGTGTAGCTCAGGTACAACTTCATTTCCAATTGTCTTGAGAAGTGCAAGACTATCATCTTTTGAGGAAGGAGGGGACTTGTGAGAGAGAGATTTAGGATTGGAGAGCTGCTCTTCATCTAGATTCTCTCCCTTCTTGACCTTCCTGGCCAGGGAGGTTAAGAAAGACCTGGTTACTCTAGAGGAAGAGAGAGAGGTCTTCAGATTTTGCACAGAGGCACTGACCCCATCTATTTGGGTGTGCTTGTGAAGGATGGAGGAATGAATCTGGGAGCAGTGCTCATCCAGCATTGCTTGGAATGTTTGAGCTGCTGATGCAATACACTAAGTAAGGAGGGCTTCAATGGATGCAGATGGTTCATGTTGTGGTTGGTGATGAGGAGAGAGTGGTGGAGATGGTGATGAGGGTGGAGAAAGGTTAGTTGATGTATGAGGTATTGGTGATAATGGAGGTGAAGAGGATGAGAAAGTATGAGGAGGAGGAGATGGAGAAACTGTTGTTTGAGGAGCAGGTGTTTGAGAAGAGGTAGGTAGAGTAGGAGTTGTGAGGGTGGTAGAGGCTATTGGAGTGGATGATGGTGGTAGAGAAGGATTGTCTCTTTAAGGAGGAGGAGGAGATGGATGAACATGAGAGTTAGGAGGAGAGGGAGTCCTTTCAGGAATGGAACCAGGCTTAGGGATTTGCCTGGTCCACTTGGAGAATAGAGCTATTGACATTCTTTTCCCTGGAGGAATGGGGATTCCTTTTGACCTACAGAGGTCAGGGAAGGAGTGGAAGAGTACTTGACTCATAATCCTCATATATGCATTTTCTTTGTGTGAGTATTTGGAGCCTATCATCTTGAGCAAGCATGTGGCCCAGTCCACCTTCTTCTTCAGCACAAGGGCCCCCATGATGTTCAGTTGCTGCTTGGGTACTGCATCATGGGCTGAAATTTTGCATAGTAGTATCTTTCCTACTATATCTGCTAGCAGTCTGTACTCCTCAGAAAAGTCTATTTTCTTTAGATGGATTGGTTTATCCTTTGAAAACTTCATGGTGGTTAGCAGATGCTTGATTTCATCAGGTGTGAGGTCTATAGATTCATCACCTAATAAGGGAATGATGAAGACTTATGAGGTTACTCTTTAGAAATTGATTTCCTTTCCCTATTTTATTTGAACAAAGATAATATTAGGATATACCTAATGGAAGATCAAAGGTGGTCTTAATATGTTCTGCGGAGATTGAGACTGGTGTCTCATAGATTGTTCCCTGGAGTTCTCCTTGTTCAGATATCTGAACATGAGTCATCAGCTCTGTGAGCTCTGTTTCCAGGAGCTTGCATCTTGTGGAGATGAGTTTGTCCAATCCAGCTTCAGTGAAGAGAGCTATGATGTTCTTATAATTTTCTGCAGCGGCTTGGAAGGAGTCGAGATCAATGTCGAAACCAGAGTTTATCTTGGGAGCCATTTTAGGTCAGTGAAAGAGAGGAGGAAATGGCTGGACTAAGGAGCAAGAAGGATGAAGGATGCAGAGTAGTGAAGGTTTCTAACTGAAGGGTCTTTTTAAATTAGGTGAAGCGTCGAAACGGGACTCAATTTGAGGCTTATTCGGTACTTCAGTGGATGTGACCGAAAATATTTTAGTATTGCCGCTCGTTTTTATGAAGTCGATGTTATGATGAGTGGAGATCGACGTGAGCGTCGATATAGTCTGATTTGGGATGATAGGGTTTCCTATCGACGTATGCGTCGATTGGAGTCGACGTATGCGTCGATTTCACTTATTGAGTTGAGTCATCGACGGTGCGTCGATTAGAAGTTGACGTGACTTTTGATTTTCCTGCAGAATTTTAGGTGTTTATTTCTTTTTATCTCTTCCTAGTTCTAAGTCAGTCTTGGACTAATTTTTACAGATAGTTTGATTGGTTGTGCCAACATTGCTTGGCAAGGTGGCCAGTTTTGTTACATATATGGCACTTGATTATCTTATTCTTATGATAATTTGAGTTTAGAGAAGGATAGAAGGGTTGATTAGGATAGAAAGTTTGATTAGGATGGGAATTTTGGTTACCAGGTTTAGGGTAGAAATTTTGGTTAGGATAGAGGTGTTGATTAGGATGGAAATCATGGTTAGGATGAATGGATCTTGAATGGGAATTATAGAAGGTTTTTGGAGGATAGGCATTTAAGTTGCTCTGAATTTTTGTGCGTCGATATCTATTCGACGCATGTTGATAGTTGCTTCGAATTATATTCGGCGCATTCTCCTGATAGCGTTGATCTGATATCGACGCATGGAAAAAGTTGCGTCGATTGGAAGTCGACGTACTTTTATTCAAGCGTCGAGTAGAGGTCGAGGCATCAGAGAGGTTGCGTTGAGTAAAAGTCGACGCACTATCATTCAAGCGTCGATATAAAGTCGACGCAACTCTATATTCATACATTTTCTTTTTCCCTTTTTCTGATTTTGTTCTTTTATGTATTGTTTCTTTTGGCTTAGTTGCTTCTTCAGATGAAGTTTGAGAGTCATCAGCTGAATAATATGATGTTTCATCAAATTGTTTTATTTTCTTGATGGAGTCTTCTTCCTTATTTAGTGAGTATTTTTCTTGGTTTGATTTGATGGGTTTTGTGAATTTTACAGGGAACATCCAAGCAGGTTTGTTGGATGGAACTTGGTTGGTTGAGGGATCAGCCCCTAGACCAAGATTTTTATGTCTCCTTATTTGTTGTTCAGTGATTTCCTTGAGAGTTTGGCTTCACATTTTTATTGATTCTTCAAAAGCTTTTGCCTGGGATACCTTATCCTTAAGGAGCTGATTTTCTATTCTAGCCCTTTCTACCTCCTTTTCTATGATGTTAGCCCTTAATTCATAATTTTTAGAGCATTTAACTTCTCTATTTCTCTGGTTTTTAGCCACATTGATTTGTTCTTTTAGATCTTTAATTTCTTGTGTAGCTTTTAGTTGATCTAGACACATTCCCATAAAATCATTTCTGAAATTATCACTTTGAAAATCTATTTCATCAAAAATGCTTACTTCATCCTTATCCTCAGATTCCTCTATGAGAATAAGGCTATCTTCTTTTTCATCTTCAGAAGATATGCTTTCTTCTGATCCTGTCTCACTCCATGATTTAGCACCATCATCATTCTTTGAGCCTTCAAGGGCCATTAAGCATAGACCTCCTTGCTTAGGCTCTTCATTGTCACTCTTAGAAGAGGAGCTATCCTCAGAGTCTGTATCCCTCCAGGCTTCTGCTATAAAGCCTCTTTCTTTCTTCTTCCCATTTTTCTTGAAATCTTTCTTTTTCAGATCTTTCTTTGTCTCAGCATTTTCTGGACATTCTGGGGCAATATGTCCAGGTTTCCTGCAAGAATAACAAATAATTTCTTTAGTAGGAGTTTTGTCATACCTTGGTTTTGACTCTCTCCTTCTTGATCCATCTGTCCTGACCCATTTCTTGAATTTTCTGGCCAGGAAACTGAATAGTTCTTCTTCAGTGATAGAGTTTCCTTCTTCTGTTGCTTTTAATGCAATGTTCCTGTCTTTTGAAGAAGTTGGGGTGTTTTCTCTTCTCTTCTTCTCTTCTCTGGTTTTCAGCAGTTGCTCATAGGATCTGAGTTTTCCTAAGAGAGCATCTGTTGAAATTTCCCTTTGTCCTCTTGTGTCTCTTATTGCCCATATCCTTGAGTCCCATGAACTTGGGAGACTCATCAGCAATTTGTCATTGATCTCTGTGAGAGAGATTTCTTTATCCAAGTCCCTTAGTTGATTGATGATCAGACTGAATCTGTCATACATCTCAGAGATGCTTTCTTCATTCTTCTTTTGGAAGTTCTCATATTGAGAGATCAATAGAGCATTCCTATCTTTTCTTTCATCAGCACTTCCTTCTACCATCTTTATGAGAGCCTCCTAAATTTCTTTGTCTAATTCACAATCAACAACCCTTTGAAAGATTTCATCAGAGAGGGTTGAGACCAAAATATTTACAGCTTTTGCATCACATGTTCCTGCCTTTTTCTCTTCAACTGTCCACTCAGCCTTTGGGACAAGTGTTTGAGTCACTCCACCACTTGAGTCTTTTCTATAAGGCTTGGGAGGACCTGTCAAGATAACATTAAATAAATCTTCATCAATAGAATTCATATAAATCCTGATTCTTGTTTTCCAAACTGCAAACTTTTCAAGATTGCACATTGGTGGTCTGGTGGAAGCATAATCTTTGATTTGTGTCATGTGAAAAATAATTGTTAGAAAAATATATATATATAAGAGGTAGGATCTTTTTGATCAAGGAGTTAACCTTTTTAGATCAACCTGGCTTTGATACCAATTGAAAGTGCACAGTTAACCTCACTAGAATTCTCTAGAGGGGGGGTGAATAGAGATTTAAAATATTTTGTGCAATTATATATATTTATATGTGGTGATCACAGATTAAGGCTTCCCACACACCAACAAGAATTAAACAAGTAAAGAAAATAAATGCAAGAAGAGAAATCACAGCACAACACAAGGAAATATAGTGGTTCCCCAAACTTTGGGTAGTCCACTCTTCTACCCCCCTTGGTAGGAAATTCACTATCTTGCACTGAGTCATTTGATAAGGAGACTCTTAGAACCACCCTGAGTCTTTTGATAAGGAGACTCTTAGAACCAACTCAGTCTTTTGAAAAGGAGACTCTTAGAACCAGTACAACTGAATTTTTTTTTTAAGAGAGATTCTAAAAACTCTTTTACAATATGTGAAAGTGAAAATAAGAAAAAGAAGAAAGAGAGATAATATAAAGACAAGAAGGAATCTTCTTCCTAGCAAGAAGATTGGAAGCACAAGAAGTAGTGAATGAAATCTCTCTTCTATAGTGAGAAGGAGATTGTAGGCCTTTTCTCTCTTTTGTGAGAGCTATCAGAGTTTGCAGCAGTATGACTTCAGAGTGAGAAGGAGAAGGAAGCTTGATCTTTGCTGCAGCACTATTTCTCAATTCTCTCTTTTCACTTGGGAGCTCTTCCTCTATTTGAAAATGTAAAATGGTGGATCACTGCTTTTTTTTTTCTCTCTGCCAACCACCTTGTTATTTATAGCTCTGTTCATTAAAATAACACTATAGGAGAGTAATCAATTAGAAGGTAGAGTATTAGAAAGAAGGAGAAATTTCCATAACAATTATATTCATAGAAGGAAAGTATTCATTCTGATTTCAAATAGTGTCCATAATAGATTTAATCAAATTAGCCAAGAATTCATTAGAGGAAAAGAATAATTTAGAACGGCTATAAAGAATAATTTGATTCCATATAAATCAAATCTATGAAAGAAGGAAACAGATTTGGCGATTTTTGAATTAATCATAGAAATCGACGTGCGTCGATTACTATTCGACATAAGCGTCGAATTCGTCCTGGCTGGACGTCGAGAGGAGAATAAGGAAGGTGCGTCGACTAAGGTGCGTCGACTTCTCAAGATGCGTCGACTAGAAGTCAGAGCTACGTCGACATAGGATACGTTGAATTTTTCTTAAAGGTACTTCGACTCATTCTGAAAGAAACGTCGATACTACTTCGACGTTGCGTCGAATACTATTCGACGCATATTTACTTAACCTTAATTTTCCTTTTTTAGAATTCATATTCAACTCATTTTCAGGGGTTAAGAGAAATCATTTTCCCAACAGGAGTCACAACACGCCTCGAATACAATTGAACTCATGAACGATTGTGAATTATAACATACGCATGTTTCTAGATTACCGATCTTATCGGGCATAATACCATTCCTCGTTCATCAAAACAAACTATAATAACCACTACTAGAAAAATGAGTATTAGCTACACTTTTTTTTTGCCAGAGTTCCAAAACCATGGCTAATACATTAGTATTAGCCATGAATGCAAAACCGTTGCTAATAGCTAGGTTTTAGCCACGACTGCAAAAAAGTGTGGCTAATACTTAAGTATTAGCTACGAAAAACAACAGTCGTGGCTAATATTAAGTATTAGCCACGGCAAATTTTCTACTTTTTGCGAAATCGTGCGAGAGCCCGCTTGTTTTCTATTCCCCCCCCCCCCCTTCATATTCAGCGAGTTCCTTCATCTATCCCCTCTTCTCCTCCAGCGATAAGGGCATGAGCTGCACGATGCCCTGAGAGAAGGACAAGCGGAGCAGCGGTTGATGGCTCGATTACACAGGAATTCTTCGTACCGGTTCTAATCCTCTTGCTACAGTTTCGTTTGTTTGTTTGTATTCATTTTGTTTATAAATATGATTGCTTAACTTTTTCTTTTTTATGTCAATCATTGTTGTAGTATCATACAATTTGCAGTTTCACTTGTATATCTCTTCATTCATTTAGAAAAATCAAGATTTATTAAAGGAAATTACAACGTGTAAGGGGCTGCATCTAGTAGTTTATTTTAGCTTTAATTTGATATGTTTCTAATCATACTGCAAAGCTTGCCAATGATTAGAAATCCTTCCATCCAAAAATCTCACAAGATATTACGAATCCTTCGATGCTCTACTCTATGTTCATCTTGATTTCTCATCTTTACTCATCCCGGTCTAGTCGAGTGCAGGATGACTTAAACAACAATGAGTAGAATTGACTTTAACTATGAATTTATACAAGAAATAGGAGAAGCATGAAAAACTAGAACGGTGGTTGGTTAAAGACAGGACAACAACTCTACTATGATTCTGTTCAGTTTTAGGAGTTGTATGGGTCTTGGAGGGAGTTGTGAGGGCTCGGGTAGGGATATGGTGGTTGTTGGGGTGAAGGGGAAGTGGAAAAGAACTATTGAGAGAGGAGATGACGATCGTTAAGGCTTGTGCGGGGATGGAGGAAGGGTATGGTTGCAGATTTTGGATAGGTATAGGAATTCCTGCACGGTGGGGCCAGTGCTGGAACTTGTGGGTAATTGTGCACGGTGATATTTATCTTTGTTTTTTTCCACTCAGTTTTATCCTTTATCTTGCAGAACATTGGGACAGTAAATGAACCGAGATGGGTACTACCGTGTTCAAATTTATTAATTACTTTCTTATCGAGTTCAAACAAAATTTGAATATTTGGAGATAATTTACTTTCTTATCGAGTTCCTGACGAGGAGGTCGCGGCTGAAATTGAAATAAAGTGATACATAGCATTTTAGCTTTTTTACAAAAATTATTTGCATAAAATGTTATTTGTATCCCTTATAGTTGATTTCTTCTTTTAATCATGTTGTTGTATTAGGACAGAAAGAATCTCAATGATGATCCAGCATGTTTCTATAATATTGACTGGTTCTGATGACTTTCCAACATTTTTAAAGAATCACTTTGTTGGGCTCCTTCATGATAGTGGTAGGAAAATGTTGCATGTTGCTTGTTGCTTATGTTCAGCTGCAGAAATTGGCCCTTATGCGTATAGAGAAGCTAATTGGGATGAAATTGAAGCTCTCAAAATGTGTTTAATGTTTGGAATAATGTTGTTGTATTTATCAGCTCTCAAGATTGTGTAATTTATAGATGGTTTAAATACTTTTGTATTAATTAGGTTATTAAATTTTTTGATTGATCTAGTAGAAATATTATCTAATTGTTAGATGTGTATAGAAGTGAAATCTTTGAAAAATGTGCTATTAATTTTTTTAAGGAAATGAAACATTTACACTGCGCCTGTAATAAATATGAGAAGCAATTTTTTTTCTTCAGTCCATTAGTATTTGCCACGGTATACAACCATGGCAAATAGTTTTTTAAAAAATATATAAATTAGTATTTGCCAGGGTTTACAGCCGTGGCAAATAGTCTTTTTCCTGCTATTGAATAGTATTTGCCACGGGTTAAAACCGTGGCAAAAAGTCCTTGTATTTGCCACGGCAATATTTATTTGTGGCTAATACTTTTTGCCACGGCTAATCCGTGGCTAAAAATCTTTCTCCACACGACTTTTAACCACGAGTTTTTTTCGTGGCTAGACCGTGGCAAAAGACCTTTAGCCACGGTTTTAGACTTTTTTTAAACTCTGTTTTCATGTAGTGAACATCTTTTAATAAGGAATCCATTTCCAAAATACATCGCCTTGAAATTTGTACCACCGCTTATAAATTGATATTTACAACATCTTCATCGCATTTCAAGTTCACCCGATTTCACCACAACTTTTTATGAACGATACATTTATGTATTTATAATTGACAAATTCCCAACAACCATATGTTCAACAATTTTGAAACTGAACAAAGATGATCATAACATCGTCAAACAAGTGTGTTTTGATTCTTGAGATCATCAGAGCCATATCCAAAGGATTGTATATATTCTACCCCTCTTCAAGAACGTAGCTCGACATCAACTTGATTTCAAGGTTTATGGAGTCAATGATCTTTCAATATCATGACATGGAAAAATATTCTTAATTGTTCAACAACCTGGAAATTTTTTTTTCACCTCTTGACTTCTAATCACATAACAATCATGTTCTGCAATCACACCACCTCATTTTCATGATATTATCTCATTTCAACCCACAAACTCTCAAACATAATGTTATTGCCTTAAAATTTCAAGCTTAGTAGATCTTATGTTTTCAAATATTCCAAAAATCTTTGTTTGTCCGACCTTTGATATTTAGCAATTTGACCTGATGATATTACGAACCATTGTCTAAGGAACAAATAGGAGGTGAATCTTGACCCCATGCCTCGCATGGGTAATAATCACATCATTTTCTTCTAAGAACAAGAGGACCTGAGTCTAGTACTACTTGTCTAATCAAGGTCCTACTTAGACTTGCACCGACTCAAAAGTCATGTCAATTTCTTTTGTGATTTAGATATTTTATTTAAAGAATCTTTCAACTGTGAACCTAACCCTTATTCAACAGTTGGATCATGATACAGGCCCTCTAGAAATCTACCTTGTCGAGGTAAAACGCTATACGTATTCTTACTCGTCCGTACATTCTCCCAACCTCCAATTTTGCCCAAAATTTTGATGCTTTGGAGGCAATTGCTACATCTCTTGGTAAATTTGCAACTGCTCTTTACATAGGGAGGTCATCGTGCATCAATATGTCATGACTTCATCTCATGTGGGTGTTAAATAATTACCTCCTCCTTCAACGCAAACATCTGAGACAACACATATTGTCTCTTTGGGAGTAGTATATCATTGATGTGCATGCTCCTTCCTTATTCCGATACTGTTAATCATGTGCATGCCATATTTATTCCACACTACAAGGGGGAGATTTATATGATCCAACAAGTTACACCGATTTTGATAATTTCAACATATAAGTTTCTGCTATCTGTACCTCAAGTATGTGCGACCTCTTCCCAGGTCAAACACTAAAATGAATACTATTATGAATTCCTATTCCAAATTCCACAATATCTTAGTTGTCGACCAAACATGATCCTCATCGTTCACATACTATTTTAATGAACAAAACCTTGATATCATATGTTTACAACACACCATTTCAAAATAAGATCTAGGGGAAACCCAAGTCGGTACATAACAAGTCCAATAAACGAAGAGATAAGCCTCCCGTACATTTTTGACTAAGTTTCTTCCACCACCCATATGGTGCATTCTTCTCATGTATGGGCACAATCCTTAGAGGCATATATTCCTCGACTTGGAGTTCTTATCCTATAAATCCTTGTACTAAAGCACCTACATATCAGTCGTGATGTAGAAGATCAAGTATTCAACTTTACAACGACGACCAACTTGCATCCCATTGTAATGAGAGCATGTACAAATAATATCCAATTAACCGGTACATTTTATGTGTTTGAACTCAACATGAACCAAGGTACAAGGTTCGAGATGATTTCCCTTCAACATGGGTTATGCAGACTACCAAAAATAAGGTCATTATTCGCAATATGATGAACTAAATCAAATCAATTCCAAGAGACCTACCATCTTTGCCAATGATCGTTCAAGACATGTAAATTTTAAGATTGACCTTGAGATGTCAAATCACCAAACAAGTCATACTAATCGCGTTATCTTCACCACGAAACGATTATTAATTAAACTTCTAAACTTAAGGGAGTCATGCTCCTCCAACAATTTCGTCAATATGGAGCTCTCCTTAAGGCATGTATGATGATATATAACAATTCTTAAATCCTTGGGTAATTATCCAGAGAGGAATTCAAGATGTTAGTTCCTGTTATTCATACCTCGGGCATGCATAGCTTCTCTCTAGATCGAAACCACATGGATTAATGTTGTTTTAAATCCCTAGTCTCACGTTACCACATCTTTATTACTGATTAAATATAGTCATCATCATACCAATCACCCATATACAACATTTTATTATATCCTCTTGTATGTACAAAATTCCATCAAGTCCCAGACGATTATGTTATCAAAAGTTCACGAGTAGACAAATATAGATGCATATCCCAAAGGGTTAGCTTACTATTCTCCTCGTTTACTTATTCACAAGTCTCATGGAATCATAAAGAGACAATGTTTATCCTTGGAATGTTCTATTTTCTTATTCTGCTAGTGAAGTTTTCTCTCGATCAAAACATGGTATTAGCAGTTCACCCTGCTCAAAATGAACTAATTGTTCAAAGATTACCACTTTCCAGTGTTGAAAAAATTGTGAAGATTTTTAATTCCCTGAGAAACCCCCAGTCGGTAGGTCACTAGCCCAATAAACGAAGAGATAAGCCCCCTGAAAATCCTGGGCTGAGTCTCTTCGACCACCAACATGATACATTCATCCTATATATGCACACAATCATGACGGCATACCATCTTCGACTTGGAGTTTTATCCTAAGCTTAATCCATTCTTTAGGCCCTTAGAGTTACTCTTAACGACACACTTTTCAAGGTCAACATGTGACCATATCAAAAATTGGCCTATTCTGGATTCCAATTCTTATTCAACCCCTGGTATCCGTCATGGTGATTGCTTTAATGCAACAAAAACGGGAAGTGTCAAGTTATCGGCAAACTAGTAGGCTTACGAGTCTCCTACTACTACAATAATAGTTTCTGGGCATCAACTTTTCCTCCAGGTATCCTATTAGTCCGGGTAAGAGGTAGTAATATCTCTTAATAAGCCAAGCTGCGCATTATAATATAAGATTTGAAAACATACTCTTACATTAACTCTTCCATTAGTCACTTTATGTGTCCTCATATCTCTACCATGTCTACACCTGAGGTCAATTTTTGACTAGGGTACGCCACGAAACGTCTTGGTAAGTTCGAATAAGGTGGCGTCCTAGTTAGGTTGGCACTAGTTCTAAGGATTAGTAGACATACTTAATGTGAATTCCACATGGGCACACCACAGCTTCCGCTGCATCAGTTTGTCCTCAAACTGATCTAGCTAGCAAGGGTGGCCTAGTGGTCTAATGGACTTCTTTATCTCAGGATCGTTTCAAGATGATACCATTTGTAAGACCCCCCTCCCGAAACACAAGACACGGCCGAAGGGAGTCCTATGCCCAGAATAGTTGTCTTGCGGAAGAGCCAGCACGTGGGCTAGCCCCCTCCACAAGACGCCTATCCTGCCAGCTATTCTACAATATCATCATGTCAACCCATCAATAATATAAAAACAATAGAAGTCATTATTCACAAATAAGTAAAATTGTCCAAAAGAACAGGTAGCTACAAAGCTCCTGCAAAATATCAAAGTACAAAAATTTGCCCTAAGGCTACATTTTAAAATACTTGCTCACATCTGTCGTTGATGGTAGCGAAGGTATCGTAGTCTCAGGCCCTATCGCCCTGGCCTGGCTGCCCTCCCACGTCGTACGATACTGGTCTACCTGTCGTTGGGTGTCCTAAAAATAGTGACGTAGCAAATGTTATTCATAAAGACTAAGTGGCTTCACATCCTCTCCCCCGGTGACTCTTAGGCACCGGGAGGAAGGAAAAAGGAGAACGCTGCAGTATAATCAGTATATATACAAGCAGGTGGTATATGACGGTGTAATAAGAGAGCATCAAATGTATAGGTAAGCAACAAGAAATACTAGCATGTATAAAAGAATAGTATCTAGAAGTATAGTCAGCAACAGGGTATAACAGAGCAGAGTATATAAAGAACCGAATTAAACTTAACTTATAAGGATGTCCATATAAGCTTATAAGTTAAGGATCTTTTGCAACAATAAGTAACTCGTCATATAAAGGTGCTCATACAAGTTTATATGATGAGGATCTTTATGTGGTGCAATGCAATGAATGTATGTATGATGACTCACCCGTGATTTACACAAGCACTCTAATTTTCTATGTCGACATAGACTTATACTTCCCGCTTTTCGAGGGTAGATAACCACTCAGGCATCTCACGTCGTGGCCAGACGGAGATAGTGGAACGGGCTTCACCACTACTAGGTGGGTATGCACACTACCAGACCTAGGACTTACGTACGCCTCGACGCTAAGAACACAACAGCGGAGACCCTGCGTACTCTTCCTCGCCAAACTAGCTGAGTCTTATGACGTGAAAGGGGTCTTGGGAAGTAAGCACCAACAGACCATATCCAACAGGTTCTAGATCTATCTGCCAGCTCCCGTCGGTGTGACGACCGGCGAGCCCGTAGATCTGCCACAGGTAATCCTCCAACAAGGATCATTATGCAATTGTGTGAAACTATGCACACCAAAGTAATTTCCCATGCTCAACCTGTGATATCAAGCACCCAAGGACTCCCAACCAAGTCCATAACACATATTAATATTACAAGTTTTAGTGATGCTACTTAGCATACAAGGACCTACCAACCGGGGCCTTAACATAATACCTTAGGATATAGCCATATCCTATAATCCACACCAAACCATCACTGGTACCCATACTGAGTTGTAACTCTTGCCGCACGACCTAGCTTCCTTCTCCTTCGATATTGGTGGATGTAGGGCCAGATCCCTCTCATTTGAGCTCGAGGATGATGGAGGAGGCCAAAGGGGGCGGAGAACCTGCAGAAATGGCGGAGCTGGGCGGAAAAACGGCGCTGGAAAATGATCATCCAGGTCTAGGGCGGTAGAAACAGTCAGAAATTTGGTCACGCACAGTCGAACGCACGACCGTGCGTGAACCGTGCGATATTAATTAAGAAGAAATGCCTTGAGGAAGAAGCATCAGCGACCGTGCATTTTACTCACGCACAGACGAAGCCGCCCGTGCGTAAAAATGCACGACCAATTCCAGATGGCCTCAAAACCAGGCATAACAGGCGATCGTGCAATTTCTTCTCGCACGAGCAACTGCCCGTGCGTAAAAACGCACAACCAAAGTCAGATCACCATTTTCTACCTTGAAGAAGGCGCATGACCGCAGCCGTCCGTGCGTCAAGGATAACGCACGACCGTGCGATACAAATAAACATGATTTCTGGGGTAAAATAGGGTGATCCAACCACTTGCAAGAACATCAATAAAGCTGGGAATACTCCTCCAACAACAATCAAACACAGAGAAAGGGTCGGGGAGCACCATGTGCTTACCCCCAACAACAAGGAGCGCAAATGCACACCAAAACGGGCCTAAAAGTGCACTTAGCATGGAATGAAGTATAAAGAACAAATATTAGTGATTATGGATCGAATATGTAGTGCATTGACTAAACTACCGGCCCAGATGAGTCCAAAAATGTGTATAAAATGAGACTCATCACATTTTCGTCGAGTAATCTAAGTGAATTCATCGAGTATTCTTAGGATTCGTCGAGTCATTTCAAATAATTCGTCGAGTTGTCTTAAGGATTCGGCGAGAGCTTTCGACGAATTCATTGTGAAGGTGGTTTTTCCTTGGAATTTTATAGGTTTTCCTGTGGTGCCAGATTTGGTCAAGATGTTTGTGAATCACTACACCCAGTCGGTTGTTGTTTTTTTGGACTGTTGGTTGGGTTGGACAAGTGGCCACCATCACAGTGTCAGTTTTTCTTCCTTGGACGTGTAGACTATTGGTTGTGTGGGCGTGTAAAACCCCTCTCCTGGAACACAAGACACGGCCGAGGGGAGTCTTATGCCCAGAACAGCCGCCTTGCGGAAGTGTCAGCACATGGGCTAGCCCCCTCCACAAGACGCCTATCCTGCCGGCTATTCTCAAATATCATCATGCCAACCCATCAATAATATAAAAAAATAGAAGCCATTATTCACAAATAAGTAAAAGTGTCCAAAAGAACAGGTAGCTACAAAGCTCCTGCAAAATATCAGATCTTAGCTACATTTCAAAACACTCGCTCACATTTGTCACTGATGGTAGCGAAGGTATAGTAGTCTCAGGCCTTGTCGCCCTGTCCTGGCTGTCCTCTTGCGTCGTACGATGCTGCTCTACCTGCCGCTGGGTGCCCTCCTAAAAATAGTGATGTAGCAACTATTATTCATAAATATTAAGTGGCTTCACATCCTCTCCCCCGGTGACTCTTAGGCATCGGGAGGAAGGAAAGAGGAGAACGTTGCAATATAACCAGTATATATACAAGCAGGGGGGTATATTATAGTGTAATAAGAGAGCATCATATGTATAGGTAAGAAACAAGAAATACTAGCATGTATAGAAGAATAGCATCTAGCAGTATAGTCAGCAACATGGTATAACAGAGCAGTGTATATAAAGAACCGAATTAAACATAACTTATCAGGATGCCCATACAAGCTTATAAGTTAAGGATCTTTTGCAACAACAAGTAACTCATCATATAAAGGTGCCCATACAAGTTTATATGATGAGGATCTTTATGCGGTGCAATGCAATGAATGTATGTATGATGACGCACCCATGATTTACAAACGCACTCTAATTTGCTAGGTCGACATAGACTTGTACTTCCCCCTTTTCGAGGGTAGCTAACCACTCAGGCATCTCACATCGTGGCCAGACGGAGACAGTGGAACGGGCTTCTTCCTACTAGGTGGGTATGCACACTACCAGACCTAGGCCTTACTTACACCTCGACGCTAAGAACACAACAGCGGAGACCCTGCGTACTCTTGCTCGCCAAACTAGCTGAGTCTTATGATGTGGAAGCTGTCTTGGGAAGTAAGCACCAACAGACCATATCCAACCGGTTCTAGATCTATCTTCCAGCTCCCGTCGGTGTGACGACCGGCGAGCCCGTAGATCTGCCACAAGTAATCCTCCAACAAGGATAATTATGCAATTGTGTGAAACTATGCACACCCAAGTAATTTCCCATGTTCAACCCGTGCTACTAGGTGGGTATGCACACTACCAGACCTAGGACTTACGTACGCCTCGACGCTAAGAACACAACAGCGGAGACCCTGCGTACTCTTGCTCGCCAAACTAGCTGAGTCTTATGACGTGAAAGGGGTCTTGGGAAGTAAGCACCAACAGACCATATCCAACAGGTTCTAGATCTATCTGCCAGCTCCCGTCGGTGTGACGACCGGCGAGCCCGTAGATCTGCCACAGGTAATCCTCCAACAAGGATCATTATGCAATCGTGTGAAACTATGCACACCAAAGTAATTTCCCATGCTCAACCTGTGATATCAAGCACCCAAGGACTCCCAACCAAGTCCATAACACATATTAATATTACAAGTTTTAGTGATGCTACTTAGCATACAAGGACCTACCAACCGGGGCCTTAACATAATACCTTAGGATATAGCCATATCCTATAATCCACACCAAACCATCACTGGTACCCATACCGAGTTGTCATAACTGCCCTTACACATTATCCATACCACCCCTCATGCTCGACTCACAACCTGTTTTGAACACAATTAAATTCCTAAGCATCATTCGATCAAGCATAGTCAATACCAATCATCTCACGCCCGTTCTCTTTAAGGATCATCAATCATAATTTCTACTAAGCGGCTATCACAAATCTAACTCTCTATTAGATTACCAAGTGATATATGTACGGTTTTATGCACGGTTCCAAAATTCTTGTCTAAATGATTAACTTAACATTTCATTTCAGCATAATAAATTATAATGACATATTTAATTCATGACTCACTTCAAAACCAAATCATCTAAAACTTCTACCATAGATCATAATAAATGTCCGAATCATTCTCACCGAATTTCGACTTCATTGTATTACGCAATACTTATTTACGGTGCTCTGCATTTATATGATACAACAAGCAATTTTATGGTAAATATGTATTTAAAAATTTTGAAACTAAACATGGGTGATCACAATATCATCAGGCACATTCCTACCAAATTTCATAAGCATCCGATAAATATTTTGCGAGAAATCAGTAAAACATAAAAATCCGTACATATTTAACAATGTTTACCAAAACATGATTTCTGGGAGTTACCGACCGCCAAAAATTATGTGCCACCCCATTCTGAAAAAGGTATCGCCAAGGGCTACAATTTTTGTGTTGAGCCCAAGGTCCAGATCTAAGCCTAACCTATCTAAAATCGGGTTTGAACCCAGCAGAGTAAATCTGGAGGGCAAGCTGTCCTGTACATACTCTGGTTAAATTCTGTACAACCATTTTCGATTCCACTTTTCCGGAGCTACAGAGCTCCCCTGAATACCCACAACCACTCGTTGGAAAGATCTTTCCGAGAGCTACAACTTTCATGTTGAGCCCGAGGTCCAGATCCAGCTGGATCATGCCTAAAAAATAGCTTGAACCCAGCTGCGCACATAAAAACAGATTTCTGTCTAGATATTATGAAATCTGCACGGATCTTAAGACAAATGAACAGCATCTGTTCATCTTCTTCCTCCAGCACTCAAATATTATTATTTCTCTTTCTCTCCTCCAATAATCCCTCAATAGACCATTGTTCTTCACGAAATCAGTTCCTACAGCTTTGTATTGAAGAGAGAACTTGATTGAAGATATTCTTTCGGCAAACGACGCCCTAGAACAGAAGTTCTAGAGTGGTCTCTTCCTAGGAAACTCCATTAAACTCACCAAGGTCAAGCTCTCTTGAGCCGACATCTCTCCTAAATCAGATCTAAAGATCTAGCACCAAGGAAGAGGGTGCGTAAGTCACCGGATTTCCGGCCATGGAGCGGGTTTGTCTTCTTGGTGGCATGGTGGTGGTCGGCCAAGCTCCAAGCCTTCTCTCTAGTCCTTCCTTCAAGAAGGTTGTTGGTTAGTTTCTTGAGGTGTGAGTAAGAGGAAGAACAAGAATGATCAGCCTTTGGATGAGGGGTGAAGTTCAAGGTTAAGGGAAGAGAGAGAAAATGGAGGCTGATTTGACTAGGATTAATGGGGAAAACATTTCACATGCTTTGGATTGGACAATCCATCCATGTGTCATTATTTCATTGGCTTAAACCACCTCCCAGCCTCGAAATAAGCAAGGATAAGGTATCATATCGCCCTCAACATATTTTTGAAGGCTGCCGCATTAAAGGAACAAACTACACGAAGGAAACAAAAATCGGCGGGAGCTCCAGTCGATCGACGGGAAGCCCCGTCGATTTCGACTTAGCGCCTAAGGGAAACATCTTCCCAGCTATTGGCAAGGATCGATGGGAGCTCCCGTCGATCGACGGGACGGTCCGTCGATCGACGGGAAGCCCCGTCGATTTCGACTTAGAGACTAGGGGAAACACCTTTCCCAGTTGATACCAAAGATCAACGGGACAGTCACGTCGATCGACAGGAGGTCCCGTCGATTTTGACTTGGCAAATTTCTTTTCCCAAATTTTTTCTAAACTAACCTAACCTACTTCTATCAAAGCCTATTTCTGGACTACCAGAACATACTTATACTTACAACATTTCAATTAGAGTAGATTAAATCAATCATCACTAATTACCAAGATAAAGAAGATAAGAATGGAGAAGGAATTTGGAGAAAACAGGCCAAGGGGGGAAGAAAACAAATCACCACTTGCTGACCGTGACTCAAACCTGACCACCTCAGGGTCTTAGGGCTTCTACCGAGCCCGAGTCAACTCTCGGCGACACAACACACTCCTGAGGGGTCTAACTCGAATTGGGATGTTACAGGGCGTAACCTCCACCGCAGTGCCTTTTGTTCCCTAGATGTTTTGGTCTGATGGTTTGTGTTGGAAAGATAGTCACCACCTCAGTACCGTCTTTTGGCTGGGTTAATGATTCACTTCTTGAGTCAATCTGCCACTCTTCTTCCTACTTGGATGTTATTATTTAACTTTGATTGCATTTCATGCAAGTTTTTCCCTGTTCGGATGCTAAGATCTCTTTATTTTGATTGTTATTTTTTTACAGCTGAGTTTCTTGTTTGGTTGGTAACCCTTTTGAGCTTGTTAAGTTCTCCCTCTTTACTTTTGTTGAATTGTCTTTATGCTGAGGCATTCTTTCTCCTTTGAATGCCTCAGGTTTGGACTAGTAGCGGTAGATCTGAGAAAGTCGGGATCTTGTAGCCTTTCTAGACTGCTTTTTTCCCTCTTCTTAGAGGTAGTTATTGTTGTCTTTCTGAATTTGTTTATTACTATGGGTTCGTGTTTGTTTGTTAATGCCCACAGTATGAACTTTTTTGTGTTAGACTGTAACTGCTATTATGTTACTACAGTTAATTTGTTGTTAGTGCAAATGCTCTCTGGGAAGGATTTTTGCTAAGTTGCATAGTAAATATTTTTATATAGGTAAAGCTGCATATTTGTTCATGCATTACATCTTTTCAAGCTAATAACACTCTATTTTGAAACGCATAAAAGTTCTTTTTATATTTATACTAAATCTAGAAAGTGCATATCATTAGATTGCTAGTTGAGTTCTCATGTTCATGTAGGATGACCTAAAGTAAAATCTGTATTTTCCGCTGTGTATATATATACTTTCTTGGTTGTGGACTAGATGATCCACTAAACTAAGGGACACGGTGTTTGAAACCTTCAAACTTAAATTATGTTTTAAACATAAAGTTTATGTCTTTTACAAGGAAAAGTATAAAGTTAGAACCGTCTGAGCGTCTGCAGTTGTCCCATGTACGGCATGACATCATGACGCGTATTTTCTCTTTCTTTGATAATATTTTATATATTGAGAAAATGCGGGTTGTGATATCAGCACTGTCTATTGGATATCCTACCAAGGGTTAGAAGAGGAGACGTACCCAAATTCGAGAAACCTCTATAAAACTCCATGTCTTCTGGATTACACAAATCTTTATAGTTTTGTTGTTTATTTCTTTACTCTACAATTTCTGCTGCAAAAACAAATAAACCAATTTGTGGCATATGTTTAAATGATTAAAAGATAGAAAGAATTTTAAATACTCTATTCACCCCTCTCTAGAATAATTCTTAGCATCCTACCTTACCTTTCATATGGATTTCGTCCTCATTGAAGAAGTGCTTGCATCTCTTGTCTTGTGTGCCTCCTCCCTTCGTCGCTCCAGCAAATGATGCCTCTCGCTCACCGTCAAGACGTGACTAAGGGGCTGGCGTGGTTTCACACCAGGGACCATTAGAACAACTGCAAGGAAAAACAGAGTTAGAATCGTGAGGTAAGTGTCAGTGTGGTTACTTATGTTGTTGAGAGCCCGTCCTTAAAATCCTCGGTAGTAACATTCATGACCTACCGCACCAGCGGGATATAATAATCCACGTCCAAGGGGGCGCGATTGAGGAATTCCACTATCCGCCTCATCGGTCCTCTCAGCGTTGGCACCTTGAAGGCGTCCTCGCTCCTCGGATCCGGCAAAGTGGAGAGACCGCCAAAAGTCACCTTTCAAAAAGGCAAACCGTACATACCAGTTACAAACCTTGTTCCGGAGGTTTAGAGCCCGCATCTTGTCAAAAGCCCAAAGTACATCTGCCCCTCGGCTCTAGCCCTCACATAAAAGAGATTGTGGAAAACATCCAGGCTAAACTATATCTGCACAGTCCTGAAGTATGTCAAGAACAAAATGATGGCCGCCATAGCGTTTGGCGACAACTAGGCGGGCATTACTCTGAAGTAGTTAAGAATCTCAACAACATCGAGGAAGATTGGGAGTCTCCACCCAGAGTCGAAGTGGTCAAAAGGGACGGCAAGCTCTTCAACATAAAAAGTGTTCAACCTCCCACCCTCAGGTAACCGCACCATGTGGCCGAGGTCTAAGGGGCGCCATGACAAAGTTGGCGAACTCCAACTCTAAGATGGAAGGAATCGCACCAACTAGCTCTTTTCCTTCGCGCGGGTAAGGTGCGCAATGAGCGGGAGGTACCTCCTATTTATAGGTGCCTCCCTGTACTTAGCCTCGAGAGTCGAAGCGTCGACGGTTCAAGACTGTGCGGTTACGCATCTAGTAACTGCCCCCTCCATGGTGTTTGCCTGCAAGATGAAACAGTATAGCAAGACAAGTATTCGCATCCATCACAGCATCCAGAGAGCATTTCCTAGCAGATAAAGTATGATATCTTACATGAAGAAAATTGTGCTGCAATTGTATATAATCACACCGCTGAAACACTGCATGAAAACCGATAACGGCGATTGTATAATCATACCGCTGAAACACGGCATGAAGACTGGTGAAGACAGATGCCTCTGCCAAATGGTGCCCAGGGTAGTACCCCGTACAAACTCTGCTAAAGGAAATTGACAAAAGGAAATGAAATTTTCAAGGCAGACGAAATGCAAGATAAGATTAATACATTTTCAACTGCAAATTTCTTCTCTTGGGCGCTAAACAAATGTTTGAAAAAAGGTTTTTAATTTCCTTCATTGCTGTAAGCTTACTCTACCCAAACAGGTCCATAGATATTACCATTTTACCTTAATATCCATGTGTGGACTTGGTTTCAAAAACATGTACACTTGACTATGAAACCATCCAGTAAGCATTAAGGACGTGTAATAAATTTGAAGCTTCAGAAACAATCCGGAATAATTGCTGTCTGCTGATGAGTGAATCCATCGTAGTATAAAGGCTGGCTTGAGTCATTTTGAATAACATGCACAATGTACACATCACACAGCTCTTGTTGACCCAACTCCTATAACATCCGATAATCGATCGCACCACCCATGGAACATTTTATGTGATACTATAATTAAAAAGATTCATGCAAAAAATAAATGAAATTATGGAAGATTCTCAACCAGGTTAATTTGTTTCTATCAGATAAACTATACAAAAATCGAGAAACCTAAAGATGGAAAGTTATCAATACTGCTGATAGGACAGATAAGACATCAATAAAAGTGGCACATTTTTAGCTAATAACTCCACTGCTTGCAGCTATTTTGAGTCAGAGCCATAATAATTATTTAAGCTCTCAATGGAATAAGCATACGGGAGGTGAGGGCCATAATAGAGAGGACCTTCATTTAGAGTAGATATTTGATTACGATGAGCGCTTTCAGCATTTTCATTCTGGTTGCCAGCATCCAAAGCAGTACATTCCGCGCTTTCACCGCTAGCTTTAACTCGGCCCTTACCATGTCGTTCCGCGCTAAGTTTTCCCATCTGATGTTGTAGGTCAAGCAAATCAACATTAGTTTTCGCCCTGCAGCTCTTCTTTTGATCGGTGAGTTTTAGCTCGAGTCTGTATAGCGCGCAGGCCTCACAGTTACTGATCTCATACTCGAAAAGATGCCACTCAAAATGGTTAGAAGGTTGCGGGTCCATATAATATGACCTCTTCCACCCATCGAATTCTTTCACCACCTGTTTCCGGGATTCATGCCACCCACGCCCGGTATAATCTGGCAATGACCTTTGCTTTCTGTTACCGCTTTCAAAAGCTCTTCTCGGCTTATCAAAGAAGAGCCATTCTCGCAGTGATTCGCTCTCAAGAACAGAAAGATCAAATAATTCTGCCAAATCCGCCAGTTGGGCAAAAAGTCAGGTTTATTCGAAGAAACAGATAAACATAGAAATAGAAACATAAGCCCTACCAGGAGCATTCCATGGAGATTTTGTTGTTGCTGCACCTTCACATTGTGGTATGCCAACATCTTTCCCTTGCGCCTTTGCCATAAGAGCTGAAAAAAGTGGGCCATCTTTCAGATCGATGCCTCCAGGACGGAGAACTGGAGTCATACCAGGAAGGCCTTCATTAAAGGCCAGTGTAGCATGAAAACTGCTACAATAGTCCTGGCACCACTCTGATCCTAGGGTTGGCCGCGGACAATCCCAGAGCGCGCATTTTTGCCTTAAAAACGCAGAGGGAGGCGGGCATATCATTGGAAGCATGTCTTGAAAATGGGATAAGAAAGTAACTTCGTCCTGTCCGTTGGCGTGTAAACCGCAGATATATTGATTATGCTGCAGGTGTTGATGCAGATTATATTGGGGATAGTCCATAGCGGCAGACACTTGGCAATTGGAGACTAGAGCACATGAATCCAAGGCAATGCTCGTTCGATATTGGTTAGAGTTTAGAAATTCATCCTGAGGAACTACCTGATTTACATAGCAACTCAGTACCATCAGGTAAACCTGATAAAAGTTGCTCCCACGTAATAAACAAGAGAACAGATATATAATTTTGTATTGCACAAAGTAAAGGAAATATTATTATCCTGATATACCAGGAAATTGTTCTGAAGCAATACACCCATGTTTCTCTAGAATTTTGTATTGCACAAAGTCAAAGAAATATTGTGCATATATATATATATATATATATCTATATATCTATATATCTATATATAGGGTTATTTACCGGGATCTCTCCTCGAAGTTTGCGTAATTACAGCTCGCACCCCTCTAACTTTTGAAATTACAATTACCCCCCTCAATGTTTATATTTTATTACATCCATGCACAAAAGTAGCCCTTGGAGTAAATCTTCAGAGGGGTCTTTTTGTGCATGGATGTTAAGAAATGTAAACACTAAGAGAAAAGTGTGAGAAGCCTAAAAGCAAGAACAAGAAGATATTATTAGCATATGTGATAACGTGTAAATAGCAATAAAATAGATAAAACAATAACAATTTGAATTTTACTCATCATCTTCAATAGTCATATCACAACTTAATACTAACTATGCATTGCAGGTTTTTGTTGGGGTCCAGCCCCTAAAGAGTGGATAAAAGGATCAAGGGCTGTATCGTCGTGATGATCGCCTGTGTCGTCGAGAGGCAAGCTGTATCGTCGAGATCGTGACCTGTGTCGTTGAGACGACTGGGAGCTGATGGCTAGCCCCCGGCGGTAGCATTACAGCGGGCGGTAGCGTTGATGGCGGGCTGTATCGTCGTGATGATCATCTGTGTCGTCGAGAGGCAAGCTGTATCGTCGAGATCGTGACCTGTGTCGTCGAGACGACTGGGAGCTGATGGCTAGCCCCCGGCGGTAGTGTTACAGCGGGCGGTAGCGTTGATGGCGGGTTGTATCGTCGTGATGATCGCCTGTGTCGTCGAGAGGCAAGCTGTATCGTCGAGATCGTGACCTGTGTAGCCGAGACGACTGGGAGTTGATGACTAGCGCCCGGCGGTAGCGCGCGGGACCTATTTCGTTAAGCAGCGATCGGGAGTCGTCTGATTGTCTTGGAAGTGTCTTGGATGACCAAGATCACTTCGTCTATTTACCCTAAATAGGCAGAAACGGTTTGGCAGAAGGAGTTGGTTCCTTTTAGAGCCGTCACAGTGAAAAATCATGCGGGAGAAGAAGTGCTTGCTGCCATTATTGCTGGAGGAGTTCTTCAAGGAGGAAAAACAGTTTTCTCAGATCGGTGACTTTGTCTTTGCTGTAAGAGTGTTTTTGCTTAGTCTCGTCTTCGTTTGTTTTTGTGCTTGAAGAGAGATTTGAGTTCTTGCTCTTTGTTTGGAGAAAAGTTATTTTACCGTGGTTGGGAAGAGGGATTCAATTTGTGAATCCAAGGGGGATCTAGGTTGGGCAAACCTAGATTGTTTGTTGTAATCCGTTATTGTTATTATAGTGGATTGTTCGTGTGCCCCGCCCCGTGGTTTTTCCCTCATTGCTTTAGAGAGGGTTTTCCACGTAAAATCCGTTGTCCTCTAGTTGTGTTTCTGTGTTCTGTGTATTGCTGCGTTTAATTTTATCTTCTAGTGTGCTCAGATTTTGCGAGTGGGTTATATCCCTACAAGTGGTATCAGAGCTTGTTTTATTCCTACCGGTCTGTCTGGACATTCTGATTTAGATTTGGGTCAACGGTAGGTGACGACATTGGTCCGCTCCCTACCTTCCTAAATCTGATCAAGGCTTTGTCTCAGACCTTCGGGCTATTGTAGAAGATGGAGCAGAACAATAGAATGGTAAGCATGAATGGAAAGAACTGGACTATATGGAAGTCTCGGATGGAGGATCTCTTGTTTTGCAAGGATCTTTATACTCCATTGTCAGGGAGACCGGCTACCATGTTAGATGAGGATGAGTGGAAGAAGATGGACCGGAAGGCAGTGGGGTTCATCCGGCAGTGGCTAGATGATTCTGTCTTCCACCATTTATCCACTGACTCATCGGCTCAGGCTTTATGGAGAAAGCTTGAAGCGCTGTACGAGAGGAAGGCAGCAGGTAACAAGCTTTTCCTGATCAAAAAACTTGTGAATTTGAAGAATAAGGAAGGTTCTCAGATGACAGAGCATCTGAACCTTGCCCAGAGCATCATCAATCAGTTGGAGGCAATGAAGATCACCTTGGGTGACGAACTACAGGCCTTGATGATCCTTAGTTCCTTACCAGAGAGTTGGGAGACTCTTGTGGTGTCGTTGAGCAATTCAGCACCTGAAGGCGTCATGTCAATGGAGATGGTGACGAGTTGTCTGTTGAACGAAGAGCTGAGAAGGAAGGACTCAGGAACCTCTACGTCGGATGTCTACCTCATGGAGGGAAGGGGCAGGCCGATGAAGAAAGAGGGGAAGCAAAGAGGCAACTCCAGGAGCAAGTCCAGGAGTAAGTCCAAGAAGGAGGTTGAGTGCTTCTACTGCAAGAAGAAGGGCCACTACAGAAAGGACTGCTTCAAAATGCAGAGAGATCAGCAGGGGAAAGCGAAGGAGTCAGGAGAATCCAGTGAGGGTGGTGGTGCGACCTCGATTGCTGAAGTTGAGTCGATGTGCTTACATTGCAGTGGGTCGGCATGCCAGGAGTGTGTTGACACTGACTGGGTAGTGGATGGTGGTGCATCCTACCACTGCACTCCTCACAGAGATTTCTTTCACTCGTATGCTACAGGAGATCTTGGTACTATTCGGATGAAGAATGTCGGTGTGTCGAAGATCGTTGGCAGTGGTGACATCCACCTGGAGACTGATCTTGGGAAGGTTATCCACAAGGATGTCAGACATATTCCTGATTTGAGGATGAACCTCATTTCTGTTGGTAGACTGGATGATGGAGGCTTTACCAGCATTGAAGGCGGAGGACCCTGGAGGCTGGTGAAGGGCTCTTTGGTGGTGGCAAGGGGCAAGAAGTGTTGCGGTTTGTACCGAGCAAAGGCCAAGATCTGCAGCCCGATTGTGAATGCTGCTGAAGATAACTCCATGGAGTTGTAGCATCGCAGACTTGGTCATATCAGTGAGAAGAATCTAAAGATCTTGGTGAAGAACAAGGTTCTTCCAGAGTTGTCAGGAGAGCTTCCTGACACTTGTGCTCACTGCTTGGCTGGCAAGCAGAGACGAGTATCCTTTGCGCAGACTGAATCAAAGAGAAAGGCGGAGCTGCTGAACCTGATACACACTGATGTGTGTGGTCCTATTGAGCCCAAGTCAGTGGGCGGGGCAGCTTACTTTGTTACTTTAATAGATGATCACTCGAGGAAGGTCTGGACTTATGTCTTGAAGCATAAAAGTGATGTCTTGGCAAAGTTCATGGAGTTCAGGGCAAAGGTAGAGAAGATGACCGGGAAGCAGATCAAACGGGTAAGATCTGATAATGGGGGTGAATACATTGGTGCCTTTGATGCCTACTGCAGGGTGCATGGCATCGTGCATGAGAAGACAGTCCCGAGAACACCGCAACAGAATGGTCTGGCGGAGAGGATGAATAGGACGATTGTTGAGAAGATCAGGTGTATGATCTCTCAAGCAGGTATTGGCAAGCAGTTCTGGGCAGAGGCTGTACAGACTGCAGTGCACTTGATCAATTTGTCCCCCTCTGCACCTTTGGATGGAGATATCCCAGAACGTGTTTGGTCCGGGAAGGAGGTGTCATATGGACACTTGCGAGTGTTCGGTTGCAGGGCACATGTTCATGTCCCCAAAGAGGAGAGATCGAAGCTTGATGAGAAGTCCTGTGAGTGCATCTTGTTGGGATTCCCAAATGAAGAGTTTGGCTATAGACTCTGGGATCCAGTGAAGAAAAAGCTCATCAGAAGTAGGGATGTGGTCTTCGTGGAAGACCAGATTATTAGTGAGCAAAGTATTGTTGAGCCACATGATCCACAGGTTGTGGAGAGTTTTGATGCAGTTTTTGAGCCGGAGAATGTTGGTGCTGATGAAGGGCGTGCTGAAGAAGCAGATATACAGATTCCAGATCAGGATGAGATTCCAGATCAGGATGAGATTCCAGATGAAGGGGGAGCTTTGTCTGTTGATGTTCCACCGATGGTGGAGGTGCCAATCAGGAGGTCTGACAGAGCACGGAGGCCCAGCACCAGATATTCACCGCAAGATTATATCTTGCTTACTGATGGTGGTGAGCCTGAGTCTTTTGTGGAGGCTCAGAGATCTGAAGACAGAGAGTCATGGGCAGCAGCGATGAAGGAGGAGTTGGACTCACTCCAAAAGAACAAGACCTATGACTTGGTCAAACTACCAAAGGGGAGGAAAGCTTTGAAGAATAAATGGGTCTTCAAGCTGAAGTCTGATGAAAATATCTCCCAGCTCAGGTACAAGGCAAGGTTGGTAGTTAAAGGGTTCAGTCAAAGACATGGTGTAGACTTTGATGAGATATTTTCACCAGTAGTGAAAATGTCCTCTATCAGACTGGTGTTGGGGTTGGCTGCCTCCAGGAATCTTGAAGTTGAGCAGATGGATGTCAAGACTGCTTTTCTGCATGGAGATCTGGAGGAGGAGCTGTACATGGAGCAGCCCGAAGGCTTTGAGGCCAAGGGCAAGGAACATTTGGTCTGCCGACTCAAGAAGAGTCTTTATGGGTTGAAGCAAGCAACCAGGCAGTGGTACAAGAAGTTTGACTCCATGCTGAAGAGCAAGTTCCAAAGGACCAGGGCTGATCACTGTGTCTATGTGAAGAGGACTGAAAGAACCTTTACAGTTCTGCTGTTGTATGTGGATGACATGTTGATTGTCAGTGATGGCAAGACCAGTATTGTTGAGCTGAAGAAAAAGCTCGGTGAGTCCTTTGAGATGAAGGACTTGGGACCAGCAAAGAAGATCCTAGGGATGAAGATCACCAGGGATAGGAGTGCGGGTCTGTTATGGCTATCTCAAGCTGAGTATGTTGAGAAGGTGCTGAAGAGGTTCATGATGGAGAAGGCCAAGGTGGTAGCTACTCCGTTGGGTGGACACTTCAAGCTATCTAGCTCTCAGTGCCCTTCATCGGAGAAGGAAGTGGAGGAGATGAGCCAGATCCCCTATGCATCTGCAGTAGGGAGTTTGATATATGTTGTTGAGGCTGAGATCGCTCCTCCGAAGGAAACCGGAGGCTGCGGGTTGTCGGTTACTTTTTAAGTAGAAAAAAGGGAGACCGCTGGCAGCGGTCAAAACCAGACTTCGCCCGCCGCGGCGAATGCCACTCTTGCGACGGGCTTTCCTTTGATTACAAAAAAAGAGGTTACAGCGGGCTGCAAGTGCAGGAAAAAAGAAGCCGGCCGGTCAGACAGTCCGCAAGACGGGAAACTTGAGTCCGCAGCTCAAACAAGCGAGCTCCAAGATTCAAGTGTGTGTCTTGTGAACAGTGCCGCCCCCTATTTATAGGCTTGGGGGCCTGCCCGAGCGGGCAGGGATAAAATAACCGCCTGCCCGGGTACAGGAGAAACGGGCAGGCGGTGACGGGATACACAAAAAGGAGAAGTAAATAAGCCGCGCGACTTGGCGGCTCGCCCTTCCGACTTGTCTGACCAGTAGCTAGAGATGAGGAGGCCAAGGCGATGAGGCTACCCGCTCGGTCTCTGCTATGAAACCGCGGCTTGTTCTTTGACTTTGGACCTTGGCTGCCTCTATTGCATAGGCCGCGCGACTTCCGACTTGAGACCGCGGCTTGTTCTGTTGGACTTAGGCTCTGATTACCTTTAGTACTTGGAGGCGGCCTGAGTTGTCACAGACCGCCCGGCCTGTGCTAGCCGGAGCCGATAGACCTCGTTTGACCTGAACCGGGCGATTTAGACCCGCAAACCGCGCGGTCTGGGAGTAACTCTCCTGGAAGCGGTTTCCCGGGTAAACATAATCCCCGCATATTTTTAAATTTCCGTGAAGATTTCAAAAATATCAGTGCTAGCCGGAGATCGCGCCGACTTCACCCTGTTGGTTATAAATGCTCCAGAAGCTTCGACTCTGGCATAACTCTATTGTTACCACGAGTCACTAATCGCCTGTTGCGGTTAGAACTTTCGGTTTGCTCAACTCGAGAAAGATGGTGAACCTGATGGCTGAACTCGAGCTTCTTGAGAAGTCCGGAAAGAACCGTGATAGAGACCGCTCGAAAGAGAAGAAGAAGAAGAAGACGAAGCGGCCTGATAAGGCGGTAACAATTGCCTTTACGAATAAACCGACCGACCTGCCTGTAGGTTTAACAATTGCTTTATCATCTAAACAGGAGGATAGACCGACCGAACTGCTCCCTGAGCCAGCAGTTGTTCCGCCGACTAAGGATGGAGCGAGCAGCTCGAACCCGCCCCCAATCTTCTCTGTCCAGGGAAACAACCCACCTTCTCCACCGGGTAGGACAGACCTGGAAGCTGCTTCCTCGAAAGGCGACAGGGATGAGTCCTTCAAGATGGAAGTTACCCCGTCAGGGGTCTTTCATTTGAAGATAAGGGATGAAGCGGGAGAAGCAGTTGACTCCCCCAAGCCGGACGGTCTGGATTCTCCCATAATCAATGTTGAGGACAGCCCGGACAAGCCAACTGTCCCGAAGTCGAAGAAGAGGAAGATGGAGGAGTCCGCTGCGGACAGGCTCCTCCAAAAAATGAAGAAGCTTAAGTCCAAGAATAAGGCGGCCTCTGGTAAATCGAGAGCGGTCAGGCTGCAGGGCAAATCGCGTGAGAATGAGGTCTCGGAAGGCCTGACCACTCCCTCCCCTCAGTCGAACGACCAGGCTCTGGTTGATGCGCATAGTATTTCTGTGAGCGACCTTCTCAAAGATTTTGACTCTTTTCAGAAGCAGGATGACCAGCTGGGAACTTCCGCCGAACTGCAGGCTGCCAACCCGCCAGGGGAAAAAAGATCCGCTCTGTCCGAGGACGCGACCAGCCTTAAGGAGACCATCCCCCCTAAGGTCGCGGCTGCAGAATCCATACCGGCCTCTGTCGATCCCGTGATTGCCGGTCTGCGATTTATGCAGGTGAAGGCGGAGCGGGTAAGAGATCAACTCGCCAGGCCGGTCCCGCCGCAGCCCAACCTCTTGCTTCAAGGTAAAAAGGCAGCGGATTTCCATTCCGTTCGTTTTTTCATGTCGCGACCTCGAAACAAGTCGCGCGCTGCGTTATTGAATCCATCGCCTAGCTTCTTTCCCTCCGCTACTCAATTCTCTGCTGCTAAGCGGAGGCAAAGTGAAAGATCGTGGAGAGAACAACGCAGGAAATTCGATACCGAGCTAACAAGGCGACCTGCCCGCCCGAGTTCAATTCAAACCGCCGCGGCTTGTAAGCGAGGAAAATTTAATGAAAGCGGTTTCATGTTGAGCAATTTTTGATTGTTTCTCTTTTTGTAGATGATCGTGATTCCATCCCGGAGTCGGGCGAACTGGTGTCCTACCTTCCTCCCTTTGAACCACCTCTACTGCGCTCCCCTCTCCCGGATACTCGGATGGAGACCGAGATGTCCCAGCTTCAGAAGAATCTGGAGACGCTTGCCAAGCAGCTGAGGGCAGTGGAGGAGAGGGAGAAAGTCGCGCAGGACGAGAAAGCCGCGATTCGGGTAGAGCTGGAAGCCGAGCGGAGAGAGCGCCGGGAGAAAGAGAAGGAGCAGCAGGACCAGGTGGCAGCGCTGACCGCCCGGATTGATCGCGGGAAGAAGGAAGTCCGCAAGCTCGAAGATGACTGTGCCTACTATAGGGACAAATACCTGCACCTGGCCAAGGAAGCCGGCGGAAGTCGGCGCCCTTTAAACACGGTTGATGAAGGCCGGCGAGGGTCAATCCGCCCGGATGCAGGGACGAGCTCGTCTCTTCCTGCAGCCGGGACAATCCGCCCAGTTGCTAGTGTTCATGAGTCCGCAACGAACTTACCTACTCGCACGATTCCTGCGTCGCGAGTGGAGAGAGACGCCGCGCGGATTCATAGCATGATCAACCGCCTTAATCATAATATGAACCAAATGCAGGGGACTGTCCTTCAGATTGGCGATCATGTCGCGCGGCTTCACAGAGAGGACGAACCGAACGATACCCGCCAGTAATGAGCGGTGTTGGGATACAACTTTGTAATATGGTTTCAATTCGGTCCTTTGGATAATTCGCCTGAATCTGACTTTGTGATATTCGACCTGTTTACTCAGGCCGTGCGGCTTCAATATTTAATTTTACTTTTTTAGCCTTCATGCTGTTGATTGATGCCTGAGTTATTTTTCATAAGCCGCTCGGCTTGCCTTCGTGGTTTTGTAATTCGCTTTTTTCAATTTATGCAATCTATCGCTGACTTTTGTGATGATATATTCGCGCGGGTTGATCATCTAGCCGCGATTTGACCTTTGCTAAGTGCAGATCATCCGTTCTTATAAGTAGCGTCCTTCCGAAGTTCTTCTTACCAGATTTTCGAGATGGGAGCAAAGCGCCAGTCGAAGCGACCTGCGAAGACCCCAGCTACCCGCTCTGAAGCCGCCGTTGCCTTCCACTCTGCTGATCTTGAGGAGTGTCGATTAACGAAAGCCGAATTGGACGAGTTCGTTGAAAAGCATATGGTCGACAGCCCGCTGCTTGCGCGACTTCCGCTCCGTGATGAGCGGATGAACTCGTCCGGTCCAAACCTCATCGCGATCCCAATTGATCACTTCGATTGCGGATTCAAATTCCCGATCCCAATGGAGCTCGCCATGGTCTTCGACCACTATGGAGTTGTTCCGGGCCAGATTTCTCCCAACTCGATGGCCGGGATATGCAGCTTTATCTCTTACCTTCGATCTGAGAGAGTCCGCTTCTCCATGGATCTCTTCAGGAAGATATTCTCAGTTCGGGCCATCCCGGACTCTGAATCGGACGTCTTCAAAGGCCACCTCTACTTCGGTTGCCGCGGGTTGAAGATGGTCAACCTGGCGAACAAGGTAACTGCCTGGTCGGAGAGGTACCTGATCTTCGAAGGCCGGCTGGGCCTGTTGAACCCGAACCCGCAGGTGCGGCCTGAGGAGGCTTTTCAGCCAGTGCCAATCAGCGAGGTGGAGAAAGGGATCTGTAAGCTCCTCAAGGATGAGCGGCTTAACATAAGCTACTACATCCCTCTGCTTGCCGAACTGGAGAACGTTCGGCTTGAAGATAGTAAGCTTCTCTTTGCCTCCGACTTGAATGCTAGCCGCTTGATTTCTTGTGCTGACTCTTCTTGTTTTATAGCCCAAGCCGTGGTTCCTGTTAACAAGCCGGTCAGTCCGTCCGGTCTGGTCCTGACCCAGACGGAGAAAAGAAAGAGGCAAGCCAGGAACAAGCCGCTGCCATCTGATGGGGAGGATTCGGGCTCCTTGGGCGACTTCGCCGCCCTCCGATCTTTCAGCAAGGTGAAGGACCTGAAGGGCTGCCCGGTTTTGACCTGGCACCCGAACGGCGATAGCGTCCAGATCTCTACCGCGCTTCCCCACTGGGCGAGCGAGAAGTCGGGTCGGCATGCTGAGGCCGCCAGCATTGGCATGTTCGGCCGGCGGAACTTCAGGAGGCTAAGGAAAGTTCCTGTGGAGGAGCTCGCCAGGGAGGCCGCGCGGGTAGCTGCCGAGAGTTTTACCACAAACGCCTTTATGGGGATGACCCTGAAAAGGTTGATCAGAGATAACAGCCTTCAAGAGAAGGAAATCGCCGAATTAAGAAAGGAGAATGAGCGGTTAAAGGAAGCCGAGTTGGTAAGTTATCACCTGGCCAGCTTTAATACCGATGTTCTCAAACCGCCCGGTCTTACCTTACTCTCTTCTTTTGCAGGCTAAATATGATGAGACCGACCCGGTTTATCAGCAAGAACTCTTCCCTCATGTCGCCGAGGGAATTGAAAATGCTTTTAACCGCTTGCGGGAGCTCAAAGGGTTCGCGCCCGGTTTTGAGCATTTCACCTTTTCGGATGCTTATCCGACCTTGCAGAAGAAGCTGGAAAAGATCAGGCGGAAGGCCAAGGGGAAGAACAAGGTCGATGGATCCAGCTCGGAAGAGAGTGAAGATGAGGACGTCGAGGCCGAAGAACCCGAAGCGGCCAAGAGTGGTGAAGGTAGCTCAGAGTCCGAACCCAGCGATTCTGAAGAAGATGCTGGTCGCAAGTCGGGCGAGTTGAGCAGCTCATCCTCGTCGGGCAGCGAAGGCTATTCTCCCGATGTTTCGGTCGACGGCAGCGAACATTCAAGTGCTCCTGCATCTAAGAAACTCAAGTCGCACGATCAATAGATGTATTTTGTTTTTTATTTTGAATAGCCGCCGGCTTGATGTTGTTAGCCGGACGGCTTAAAATACAATGTAAACAGCGTTTTATTGAAATGAAAAGTTTTTACTTATCTGTCCGTCTACCTTCTGCGACTTATTTGTATTTGCTTGTGATTTCTCTGTATTGAATCTTACCAAGCCGTGCGCCTTAGTGTTTAATCTATCCGGTTTGGATAGCGATCTCCCCGAGACTCCGTTAAAGTATCTGAAAAATACTGGCACAGCCCGCTCCTGTTAATCCGCGTCGAATTTATTTGATTCGTTCTGAAGAAGAGCCGACTTATTTCGAATGTGTACATTCCGGAAACCGGGCGCAATCAAGCCGCGTGGTTGCTACTAGACCCGGCATACTTGCTTTCCGGGATAGAGGGCAAGTCTTCGCGAATGCAATCAGATAACCGATCCAGTATTTTGAAATAACCGAGTCGTGCGACTATAAAGAGAATATCCGATCTCAAGAAGACCAATCGATAGATCGTTCGGTTAGTACTTAATCCGCAAACTGCATATTAAATTTGTACGATTAGCAGGCATAATACTTGTAGTGAAAATTATAACCGTCTTGAACAACAAGCCGCACGAACTGTGCATTAAATTCGTATGATGAGCAGGCATAATACTTGTAGTGAAAATTATAACCGTCTTGAACAACAAGCCGCACGAACTGTGCATTAAATTCGTATGATGAGCAGGCATAATACTTGTAGTGAAAATTATAACCGTCTTGAACAACAAGCCGCACGAACTGTGCATTAAATTCGTATGATGAGCAGGCATAATACTTGTAGTGAAAATTATAACCGTCTTGAACAACAAGCCGCACGAACTGTGCATTAAATTCGTATGATGAGCAGGCATAATACTTGTAGTGAAAATTATTACTGCCTGATTTAAAAGATCCTGTGATTATCCGATCGGATTGAATGGAAACCCGTAAGGATGATAAAATTCATAATCCGGAGGATAAGATCGGCCGATCATGATTATGCTTGCTCCCCTGATATTCAGCTTGATACCTTAATGATACCCAGTTTTATTTCAAGCCGTCCGGTTTGAAAGATTGAGCCGCATGACAACCTTGGAACCTGCTAATTTTGAGACCGCCTGGTTTAATTACCAGACCGCCTGGTTTATTAACCAGACCGCCTGAAAGGCTTGGTATCTGCTTATTTCAAACCGCACGGTTTGATCATCAAGTCGTCCGGTTTGTGCTATATGTATAGGAATCCTGCTTTCTTCTCCAAACGGTCTATAGTGACCATATGGAATGAGATAATCTCTTATAATGTTATAAAGATGACTACAGACTCAGATGACCAAGTGGGCAGGTGGGCCTAGGCGGCGAACATTGCTTTCCTCAAGCGGTCATAAAAGCTGTATAAATAAAGAGAAGAAAGTACAGACCCAGACGACCAAGTGGGCAGGTGGGCCTAGGCGGCGAACATTGCTTTCCTCAAGTGGTCATAAGAGCTGTAAGCGACTCGGCTGCTCTCTTGCCTAGGGTTACAAGCCGAGTTGATCAATTGGGCAGGTGTGGTTATGCCGCGGGGGCTATACCGACATTGCTTTCCTCAGAGAGATCAACTTAGTTGTGGGTCCCGCCTAGGCATCGCTCGAGAGTACCTTGGAGTATTCGATAGTCACAGACTAAGATGATCAGTTGGGCAGGTGTGGTTATGCCGCGGGGGCTATACCGACATTGCTTTCCTCAGAAGGATCATCACAGCTGTAATTATATCCCCTCGGGGCATGATAGAGCCAACATTCACCTAGACCTCCCTTGATGCAGGGGTGTGTCGGATATCCGCCGGGATCCAAGGTTCTGAAGACCACCGCTCGGGAATTGGCAAGCCACCACTACATGTGTGCGAAAACTCCCCGCTACACACGATCTTTATGGTTTTACGCTAATGACTACAATCCGAGGGAGTTCAAGCAGAACTTGGCGATGTCTCCGCGGTTCAGTGAGTTTGATAGATATGAGAGAGTACAAAGAGGAAAATATCAGACATGGAGAAGTGTCAGTATGGTGCTTTTTTATTAAAATATCTCAAAAAATTGCAGGAATAAAGAGGACATTTCAAGGATAGAACCGTTTGAGGTCGTCGCCACTCCAGGTGCGCGGGATGTCTTCTCCGTCACTTGTTTGGAGGTGATAAGCTCCACTTTTTAGTACCTCCTTGATGATGAAAGGTCCAGCCCAATTCGGATCTAGCTTCCCGACGCTACCCGTTCGGGCCGCTGCATCAACTTTCTTTAACACAAGGTCGCCGACCGCAAAATGTTTTACCCTGACATTTTTGTCAAAGTACTTTGCCATCCTTCTTTTGACCTCTTCTTGCCTGATTGTAGCCTCATCCTGAAGTTCTTCGATTAGGTCCAAACTACACTTGAGAGCCTCGTCATTGCATTCTACCCATGCTTCTCCTCCTTCTTTTCCGAACATAACTCTTGGAGTGACCACCTCAAACTCTACAGGAACGACGGCCTCCGAGCCATGAGACAACTTGAATGGTGTCTCCCCTGTGGCTGAGGACGGGGTAGTACGAAGAGTCCAAAGAATGGAAGGAAGCTGATCCGCCCAGTTTCCTTTTTGATTTAGGACTCTTTTCATCAAGAGTTGTCGGATTTGCCTGTTTGCTGCTTCTACTTGCCCATTTGTTCTCGGATGATGTACCGAGGCGAACCGAAGATCAATCCCGACCTGATCACAAAAATTTTTCATCTCTGGATTATTGAATTGTGGACCATTATCGGTGACGATTGCCAGCGGTATTCCATGCCGGCAAACTATTTCCCCCCAGATGAAGTTTCTGACAATTTGGGTAGTAGTTTTCGCTAATGCTTTGGCCTCGATCCACTTACTGAAATAGTCGATCATTACAATGATAAAGCGTCGCTGACCACTGGCCATTGGAAAAGGCCCCATAAGATCCATCCCCCATACTGCAAAAGGCCACGGCGCGGTTATCGACCTGAGTGACTGAGCAGGCAAATGCTGAAGAGGAGCGAACTTCTGACACTGGACACATCGCCTGGCAAATGCTTCAGCATCTTTCCTCATGGTCGGCCAAAAATATCCCTGCCGCAAGATCCTTTTCTCCAAAGTCTTCGCTCCTGAATGACTACCGCACTCTCCCGAATGAATTTCCTGAAGTATAGCCGGGACCTCCTCTTCTGAAACGCACCGTGCTGAGGGAGAAATCAGAGTTTTCCTATACAAGACTCCTGCCATCAAGTAGTAGTATGTTGCCTTTCTTCTGAATCTATTTCTGTCCTTGATTGACAAATGAAACTCCCCTTTTGACAGAAATAGTTCATAAGGATCTTTCCAGGAAGGATTTTGATCGATCTGCATGAGCTCCTCTTCTTCCGTCCCATCTGTTGCCGGATGAAAAAGTTCTGAGGTCACCCCTCCGGATGGAAGACCAAACTTTGATAATTCGTCTGCCTCTTCATTCTGTGTTCTCGGAATGTGTTCGATGATGAAGGATTTGAATCTCCCAATTTCTTTCTTCGCTAGGAATAGATATTTTCTCAACATCGGTTCTCTTGTTTCATAATTCCCCAGAACCTGCGAGGCCATCACAAGAGAATCAGTTTTCACATGAACATGTTCTATCCCAAGCTCCTTCGCGAGTCTCAAGCCAGCCAAGAATGCTTCGTATTCGGCCTGGTTATTTGTAACTGAAAAGAAGAATTTGATAGCCTGCTCCAGTCTGACGCCATTTGGACTGATCAGAACCACTCCGGCTCCCACGGAGTTTCTGCCAGAAGCCCCATCCACATAAATGATCTAAGCCAAGGGAGATTGTACTCTCTGTTCTGGATTAGACTCTGTCGTGTCCACCAAGAAATCTGCCAATACTTGTGCCTTTATTGCCGTTCTGGGAACATATGATATTTCGAACTCGCTTAGCTCAATTGCCCATTTAGCCAACCTTCCTGAATGATCCGGCTTTTCCAAGATGCTCTTTAGTGGATGGTCCGAGACCACCTGAATGGAATGAGCCTGAAAATAGGGGCGGAGCCTTCGTGATGACATGACCAAAGCCAAGGCCAGCTTCTCCAGGATCGAATATCTGGTTTCTGCATCTTTAAGGATGTGGCTAACGTAATATATTGGAAACTGCTTCCTCTTTTCCTCCCGAACGAGGACAGAACTTACTGCATCTGGTCCGACTCCCAGATATAAGAAAAGATTCTCCCCCTCACGGGGACTTTGAAGTAACGGAGTTGAAGTTAATTGCTCCTTTAACTGCTCGAAAGCCCTGTCACATTCTTTGCTCCATTCGAATTTCGATCCCCCTCGTAGTATTTTGAAGAATGGGGCACTTTTATCTCCAGATTTAGAGATAAACCTGCTCAATCCTGCCAGTCTTCCCCCAAGTTGTTGAACTTCTTTAGCATTTTGAGGAGGGGTCATATCAAGGATAGCTTTCACTTTATCCGGGTTTGGCGCAAGGCCATCAGGAGTTAAAAGATGCCCGAGAAATTTTCCTTTGCTTGCTCCGAATACACATTTTAATGGGTTTAGTTTTAACTTGAACCTCCGTAGAGTAGCGAACGTCTCTACGAGGTCTTCCAAGTGTAACGAGAATGTTTTGCTTTTTAGAAGAAGGTCATCAACGTAGACTTCGAGGTTCCTGCCCTTTTGATTTTTAAAAACGGTATCCATCATTCGTTGGTATGTTGCGCCCGCATTTTTGAGTCCGAAAGGCATTACGAGATAACAGTAACACCCATCGTTCGTGATGAATGAGGTATGCGGGATATCAGGTTTATGCATTTTGATTTGATGATACCCAGAGAAGGCATCGAGGAAACTCATAAAACCATACCCAACCGCGGAATCAACTAAAACATCTATCCGAGGCAAAGGGTAACAATCTTTAGGGCACGCTTTATTGAGTTTGGTGAAGTCTACGCACATGCGCCACTTCCCACCAGATTTTTTGACCATTACAACGTTCGACATCCACGTGGGATATTGAATCTCAGAAATAAAACCAGCTTTTAGGAGTTTGGAAACCTCCTCTCTGATGGGCAACGCCAGCTTGGTCGCCACTTCTCTTTTCTTCTGCTGGACGGGCTTGAACTCAGGAGACACATTGAGATGATGGCAAGCCACGTCCGGATCCACCCCTGACATGTCCTCCGCTGACCAAGCGAAGACATCCAGATTCTTCAGCAGGCAGGAGATTAGCTCCGCTTTCTCCTCCTCTTGTAATTCAGCGTTGATGACTAGTTTCTTTTCTGTCTCCTCAGCAACAGGAACTTCTTGGGTCGCTTGGGCAGGTTCCAAGTGAGCCCCTTCTCGATCCTTCTCTTCCTCTGCAGGCCCTGAAGATTCAGCAATCATCAAAACCTCAGCCTCGGCCTCGGGAAGTGGAACGTCAGTGATCACGTTGACAGTTCGGACGTAGCACTCCCGAGCCACCTTTGGGTTGCTCCTGACCCGATATTGTTTCCCTTCTGCGGCGAACTTGAGAGCGAGGTGAAAAGTAGATACTACCGCTCTGTATGCGTTGAGAATCGGCCTCCCGAAGATAGCACAGTAGTTGCTCGGGGCGTCCACCACCACAAAATTGACCAACTTTATCACCCCTCCAAGAGAGACCAGGAGCTTCACTGAACCCTCTACTTCCTTCTTCTCCCCAGAAAAGCCATAGAGGGGCCCATCGGTGGAAAGCAGCTGCTTTCCAGTCTTCAGGGCCTCGAAAGTTGGGCGGAAAAGGAGGTTGACGGAGCTGCCAGTATCAACCAGAATCTTGTGGACCGTGTAGTTTTCGATGACGGCCTTGATGACCACCGCGTCATCGAAAGGATTAGCATTAGGGGGAAGGTCATCCTGACCAAACGTGACGACAGTGCTTTCGGGAGGAGAACTTGTTGTGGCTGCCACTTCCTGTTTTAGAACTCTTGCAATACTGGATTTGCGAGATGATTCCGCTCCAGCTCCCCCATGGATACAATAGATGTCCCCCAAGGGGCCCACATCATTGACTTCGATGCATTCGGTAGAGGGATGGATGTCACCATAACAGCCGGCGTCCTCGACGTCGGCACACTCCCAGGTCACTTCTACTGTTTCTTTCTCCTTTCTCTTCTCGGTGGCTGGCTCGGCAATTTTATCTTTCTGAATCAGACCCCGGAGCTTTCCTTCTCCCAGGAGCCTTTCTATAAGCAGACGAAGGGCCCGACAATCATCAGTCAAATGTCCCCTCTCTTTATGGTATTCACAATAAAGGTTCGGATTTCGACTATGAACATCCGACTTCAGAGGAGCAGGCCTTTTGAAATCTGGCCTCTTTTGTAGAATTTGGACTACCTCGTCCATGGTGACATTCAGGGGGGTGAACGAGTCTTGCGAATTATCGTATTGAGTTGATGGAAGGACTGGAGGTGGCTGCGCGGCATACTGTGGTAAGTATACCGGCATGATCTGCGGAAGGAGAGCGGATGGAGCGGGAGCGATGGCCAGCGGTGGTTTCTGATCTTGAAATCGCTGATGGCCCATAAATGGTTGTTTATTTTTGAAGTTCCTCCCCCTTTGGGAGCGGGGTTCGAAGTGGGACTGATTTGATGGTGGACGATGGAAGGATGTATTTGATGGCTCCTTGTCGCTTACCAACTTCGCGACGTAATCTGGATTGCTCTTTTCTCCTCTGATAAACATATTTGCCAGACTTATCATCTCTTGATAAGTCCTGGGCTCCCTTATATTTGCTTCAAACTTTAGGGGGCCCTCCCTCAGGCCATGGATGAGGGCAACCCTATACAGCTCCGGGTCCACATTCTGGATTTCCATGATCTCTCTTTGGAATCGATCCACAAAATGGGCCCATGTTTCGCCTTCCCGTTGTTTTATATCAAAGAGGGCCGCCGGGCCACTCTTTCTTTTCTTCGAGGTGGAGAATCTTAGCAGGAATTCTTTTCGCAGCTCCGCGAAACAATGGATTGACCTGGGGTGCAATCCATAGAACCATTCCCTCGCTTGTCCTTCAAAGGAGGTTACGAGAAGCTTGCATTTGGTGGCATCGGTCAGGGTTCTGAGAGCAACGGCTGACTCAAAAGCTTGCAAATGAACCGTTGGGTCAGTCTCTCCATTGAACGCTGGCAGGCGAGGTTCCCTGAAATTATTAGGGGCAGGTTCCCCCCTGACTTCGTCCACAAAGGGAGAGGTCTCTTCCATGTCTTCATATTGAGGTGTAGGGTAATAAGCCGCTGGAGCTGCGGCTATTTGCGGACAGGCCGCCTGATGAGAAGACCGGGCGGCTGCTTCTGGCGGGTAGGAGTGATGGATGGGCACTTCAGGCGGGTAGGAAAGACGAGCCGCGCCTTCCGGCGGGTAGGAAAGACGGGCAGCATGGGAAGTCGCTCCCTGGAAGTCGAGGACTCGAGCTGGCATGTTGTGCGCGGCTTGATAGAAGTTTTCCCTAGCCACAGGGTCTTCTTGATGGAGCTGGAAGTTAGCGACTTGCGGTAGCGAGTAGGGAGGAGGTGGAGGAAGGACCGGGGTACCCGCCCGATTAGTCGCGGCCTGTTGCGGGACTAATCGCTCAGTCAGTATTGCTAAAGTCCGACTGATCTCTTCAAGTCGCTGATCAGTGGCCCGCTGAGCCCGCTCGGCTTCTCTCTTTGATTGCTCCAGGGCTTCCCATAGAGAATCCTCGCTATGATCGGAGCGGTCTCCAAGGGGGAACTGACGGTCTGACATTATAGTGGAAAAGGGATTTCGCCGACAATCCGCGATCTGAAGGTCGCGTGTTTCTGTTGAGGCTGAGATCGCTCCTCCGAAGGAAACCGGAGGCTGCGGGTTGTCGGTTACTTTTTAAGTAGAAAAAAGGGAGACCGCTGGCAGCGGTCAAAACCAGACTTCGCCCGCCGCGGCGAATGCCACTCTTGCGACGGGCTTTCATTTGATTACAAAAAAAGAGGTTACAGCGGGCTGCAAGTGCAGGAAAAAAGAAGCCGGCCGGTCAGACAGTCCGCAAGACGGGAAACTTGAGTCCGCAGCTCAAACAAGCGAGCTCCAAGATTCAAGTGTGTGTCTTGTGAACAGTGCCGCCCCCTATTTATAGGCTTGGGGGCCTGCCCGAGCGGGCAGGGATAAAATAACCGCCTGCCCGGGTACAGGAGAAACGGGCAGGCGGTGACGGGATACACAAAAAGGAGAAGTAAATAAGTCGCGCGACTTGGCGGCTCGCCCTTCCGACTTGTCTGACCAGTAGCTAGAGATGAGGAGGCCAAGGCGATGAGGCTACCCGCTCGGTCTCTGCTATGAAACCGCGGCTTGTTCTTTGACTTTGGACCTTGGCTGCCTCTATTGCATAGGCCGCGCGACTTCCGACTTGAGACCGCGGCTTGTTCTGTTGGACTTAGGCTCTGATTACCTTTAGTACTTGGAGGCGGCCTGAGTTGTCACAGACCGCCCGGCCTGTGCTAGCCGGAGCCGATAGACCTCGTTTGACCTGAACCGGGCGATTTAGACCCGCAAACCGCGCGGTCTGGGAGTAACTCTCCTGGAAGCGGTTTCCCGGGTAAACATATGTTATGGTCTACACGAGGCCAGACATAGCTTATGCAGTGGGAGTAGTGAGCAGATATCTGGCGAATCCAGGGATGATCCATTGGGATGCGGTGAAGTGGATACTCCGATATCTCAGAGGTACCACAAGCCTGTGCTTGCAGTTTGGTGGAGGGTCGCCAATGCTGGTGGGGTACTCTGACTCAGATATGTCAGGAGATGTTGATTCCCGAAGGTCCACATCTGGATATGTCGTTACTTGTGCAGGGGGAGCTGTGTCGTGGCAGTCAAGGTTGCAGAAGTGCGTGGCACTGTCGACGACGGAAGCATAATAAATTGCGCTGACGGAAGTATCTAAAGACATCTTGTGGATGAAGAAGTTCATGCTTGAACTTGGACTCCAGCAAGAGGTGTTCACTGTGTACAGTGACAGTCAGAGCGTCATTTTTCTGGCCAAGAACCCCGCCAACCACTCCAAGACAAAGCATATTGATGTAAGGTATCATTGGATACAAGACGCTGTCGAGGAGAAGCTAATGAAGGTGGAGAAAGTCCACACGGATGAAAATCCTTCGGATATGATGACGAAGGTCGTGCCAAGGGAAAAGCACGAGTTGTGTCGGTTGCTGATCGGCATGAAGCCCACCTGAAGGTGTCAAGTTGGGAAACTCATCTTTACGGTGGAGGGGGAGTTTGTTGGGGTCCAGCCCCTAAAGAGTGGATAAAAGGATCAAGGGCTGTATCGTCGTGATGATCGCCTGTGTCGTCGAGAGGCAAGCTGTATCGTCGAGATCGTGACTTGTGCCGTCGAGACGACTGGGAGCTGATGGATAGCCCCCGACGGTAGCGTTACAGCGGGCGGTAGCGTTGATGGTGGGCTGTATCGTCGTGATGATCGCATGTGTCGTCGAGAGGCAGGCTGTATCGTCGAGATCGTGACCTGTGCCGTCGAGACGACTGGGAGCTGATGGCTAGCCCCCGGCGGTAGCGTTACAGCGGGCGGTAGCGTTGATGGCGGGCTGTATCGTCGTGATGATCGCCTGTGTCGTCGAGAGGCAAGTTGTATCGTCGAGATCGTGACCTGTGTCGTCGAGACGACTGGGAGCTGATGACTAGCGCCCGGCGGTAGCGCGCGGGACCTGTTTCGTTAAGCAGCGATCGAGAGTCGTTTGATTGTCTTGGAAGTGTCTTGGATGGCCAAGATCACTTCGTTTATTTACCCTAAATAGGCAGAAACGGTTTGGCAGAAGGAGTTCGTTCCTTTTAGAGCCGTCACGGTGAAAAATCGTGCGGGAGAAGTGTTTGCTGTCATTGTTGCTGGAGGAGTTCTTCAAGGAGTAAGAACCGTTTTCTCAGATCGGTGACTTTGTCTTTGTTGTAAGAGTGTTTTTGCTTAGTCTCGTCTTCGTTTGCTTTTGTGCTTGAAGAGAGATTTGAGTTCTTGCTAAGGAAAGAGGTCGCCAAGAGGGACCTGAAGGCGAAGGCAAACCCTTCGGAGGCCGGCGAGCCTCACAGTCACCCGCACTTCAACAAAGGTTGTCGCAACGAGGATGCTTATGGTCGCCCTCTGGTGTCTTCGGCTGAGCGTGCCCACGAGGTGACTTTGAGTACCAATCTTCCTGCCTGGTCAGAGGATTGGGAGGATAGTGGCGAGGCATTTGATGTGATGTTCGCCCTATACGGTCGCGCCGATGCCGATGCCCTGCAGGAGGTCTCGGCCGAATATCTAGCTCACTAGAGTTCGCGAGCCTACCTGCGAGCTACCGAGCTCGGCCATGCAGTGGCGAGGCGGCTGCTGGATTATGAGCAAGTGATGAAAGTTCAGGCGAAGATGCTCATCGCCTTGGGCTGGAGGCCGCCAAGTGGAAAGATCATGAGGTACTCGCTCGTCGCATTTCTGACTTCTGGGATAGTCGCCTTTTTCGCCGATCGATGTTTGTTAACCGCTATTTTTACTTGTGCAGACAGTCGAGGTGGAAATGGAGAAGAAGGTATCTCAGCTCGAGAAGGAACTGGAAGATACTCGGCAGACTTTGGAGGCCGCCCAAGTTGAGGAATTGACTACTTTGGAACCGGTCACTATGATCAGTGGGGACCAATGAATTTGTTTACCATGTCTTCCATCATGGTGGAATTTATTATAGGGATTGTTGGGTACCTCATTAATCAACCAACTTGGTCAATCGAGCTAAACCCAGCCTAGCCCGTATTGACATATTGGCCAAATGACTACGACCTAATATTAATGCACGATAACTTGGAAGTTGTGAATGCCGATGCTTAGTTTTGATATTGATGGAAGCGCACAATGACGATTTAATAAGTCTCGAATTGATCGATTAATCTTAATGTGGTAATGAATCATATGATTTAAGGGATGCAATGTAATGGTGTGATTGACGATCGTGGTTATCTAATAGCGTTTTGATATTACAACATAGTGTGTCATAACGTAATCAGAGAATAATTTGGTTATAAATTATGGTGTAAGGTCGACACTGTAAAACATGATCGATGAGGTGATTCAATTTTGGGAATTGAGTGATGTGATTTGGATAAAAAATTTAAAGATGCATTAGTCATGAGAAAATTATTGGGGGATGTATCATGGATTGATAATGATATAATGCCTACTCATTTTGTTGTCATGTATTTGGAGTTTTATTGTAGCCAAAAATCAAATCGCATAAATCTTAAATATTGAGGATCGTGTAATAATATCGTTGGTTTATGATCTTTAAATGACTCAAACATCGGATTGATGATAGGAGTCAAATATTAATTAGGTATATACTTACATGAAGGAATTTGGTGATAGTGATCACGACAATTATGGAATAGAAAATTATCATTAAATGATGATGATTCGGAGGGCTTGCTTATTCGTAACTTAATAATATTGGTTAAGTGAATGATAATTGATAATGCTTGTAATGGACCACAGACCGCGGTAATTTACATTGCATATCATATATTCATATATTAGCAGAGGTTCAAACTTTTATTTCACCGCAATAATACAGTAAAATATAAACATAATGAGTACCAAAAATGCACATAATAAAAACTTTTCATTGCATCAAAAGCTTACTTATACATATCATGTCCAGAATTCCAAACATATATAAGTTGTGACATCAGATACATCATATTATGTACATACACATAACAACTACTACATAAACATAACACTCCCAATCCGTCCTCCTAGAAGTTGGACATTGCGGGACCAAACTAGTCATACAAAAAATACTTGTCGGGCCCAGGTCGGTCCCCAGGCCAACCAGGCCTAGGCTCCCTCTTTGAAAGGAGACCTTGCAGGGCCCAGAAACCGAGCTTTGCCCGGGCCCTGCATGTTTATCATTATTACAAAAAAAAAATCCAAACGACATTGAAATTATACTCTAAGCCTAGCAGGCTAGTCTAAGCCTCTAATGCTTAGTGTAAGGCTGAAAATGTCAGCCAGAGGCCGACATTGTCAGCATTCTTAATAAAATTTTGGCTAAATACTTATTTCAGTCCCCAACCTTTACCTCCCTTATGATGTCAATCCCAAACATTTGCTTTATGAGATTTCAGTCCCTAACTTTTAATAACTTTAGAAATAAGTCCCAAAAATCATTCTTCCGTTATCTTTCCGTTTGCCTAAACCTAAAACCCACTTGCCCCAAGGGCATCACTGAGAAACCCGCGAAATCTGAAGCGTTGCCCCAGCGACCAAGGATTAGGGTTTTATTTATCGATTGCAATTTCACCTCCGACCTCGTTTGCAATCTCACCGCCGATGTCAATTCAGTAGCCGACCTCACTAATGGCGTTAATCTCCAGTTAGGAGGTGCAGAAAGGACGAACTCGCCAAGGAATAACTCACCAAAGGAAGAACTAGCTAACGAGCTAGCAAGCGCAGAAATTTCCTGACTGCCTAAGATCTTTCGCCTTGCCAAATTTGAGAGCTATTGATGCTCAACATTTCCTTCCTGAGAGCTTTTCTCCTTGACAGGTTTGATTTTGAGAGCTATTGCTGCTCAGTTTTGTTGATTCTGTTCTAATATAGACATTTATGTTGATGTGTAGACATTCATGTTGATCTGCTAATATACCGGATTTTATTTTTTTCAGCAAAAATTTGTTCTGCCTTATGATCTGGTTGATCTTGTTGCTTGTGAGCAAAAACCTGTTCTACCTCAGATATATATTTGGTTGATCCTTTCAGCAAACATCATGTTTATACTAAATTTGCAATTATATACTGTCTAATTCAGATCTTTTCTTGAAAATAGGGATTCAAATGCATGAAGGAGAACTACAACAAGGAGCTATTATAGTTTGCTTTTGCATATTGTTGTTCACATGTAATCCGAGTAATTTGAGGTTGTTTAAATTTTGTTGTTCAAATTTTGATGTTGGTTAAAAATTCTACAGGTGCTATTAGAATCCTATGGAATCAGCATCTCTAAAATAATTTCCTGCGTACAGTGTAAATTGGGTATGCCTTCCTCAATCGGCTATCGCCATCCAATAAAAGAATATTCTGTTAACGGTGTTAAACAGCAACTAAAATTTTAAAGTTATTAAAGGTTAGGGACTGAAATCTTCAAAAGCGAATGTTTGGGACTGAAATCTTAAAGGAGGTACGTTGGGGACTGAAATGAGTATTTAGCCTAAAATTTTTGTTTTTGTTTTTTGTATTATTATAAACTAAGTATTAAAGTTGGGCGGGCAAGTGACAGCCTAAGGGCTAAGGATTAGACTCTAAGTCTCTAGTCTATGGCTTAGAATGACAATGTCAGCCATCATAATAAAAAAACTTTTTTTATATAATGTCAGCCATCTTAATAAAAAACTTTTTTTATATAATCTGTCGCTCACTGGTCTGAATTCTAAAGTCTAATTGCTGGTATTACTTATTAGCCTGGTCATATATTATTAATTTATTATGCATGTGTTCGTTGGTGTGGAGAAAAACAGTTGGCAGGCATTAATTATCACGATTTTAATTTCTATGGCATTAAATATAGTCTTTAGTCTTTCTATGTCTGCTATTATTAAAAAAATAATTTTTTTTTAAGTTTAAAGCCGCCCGAATTGGCAGTAGCACAGCAGCTGCCACTTGGTAGCTGTTGTGCTGCCAAAACAGGCCAGGCCCGGTGCCGGGCCATGCCTAGGCCGGGCACCAGTCCGCTTGTTGCCTGGGTCTGTGCTTGGGCCTGGCCCGGGCCAAGCACCAGGTCGGGCCTGCAGCTCAAATGGGGGCCTTGTAAGGCCGGCCCCCTAGGACTGGGCCTAAGCAGGCCCAGTCCTAACCAGACCCAGACCCAGGCAGACCCAGGCAGACCCAGGCCGGGCAACCGGGCCCAAGCTTAATTTGCACCTTTAGTCCAGACACCATTTCCCGTGCTCCTCTCACCTCCGTGATCCCCACCAGAAGCCATTCCCACAACTTGCAACGCTCTAATGTCGGTCCATTTTTTTGCTCAAACCCTAAAAAGTTATAATATAAAGGGTTAGTCATAAAGATATGTGAGATTTTACCTCTTTAACCATTGTACATGCAAACATAAAGAGTTAGTAGCAATATGCATATATATTTCATAAGGCTAATTAAATATGCAGTAAACAGTAATTAGTAATAGTAACAGTAAATAGTACAGTATAAAAAGATTTCTCAATAAGCTAAAGAGTATTCGTGCTCTTGTATTACACCTTCATTTTTTATAATTGTATTTCTTGTCACTTCTTATCATTCTTGTTATTCCTTATTCATTTTGTCATTTACAGTATATAGGTGATGTTAAGGGTAGCTGTCTCAATCATCAGTCTATTGGGCCCGACCCCACTGGGTTATCATATACCAATCCAGCACGAGCAAACACGCATTAGACCTTTCGGCCCCCCTACACTGGTCATAATATCTAATCCAGCACGATCGAACACATGTTAGGCCTTTCGGCACCCTGGATTAGACTTTCCATTCCACTTCAGCACGATCGAACACATTAAGTTTTTCGGCCCCCTGAATTCGAAGATCGGTACATTGGCAAGAAAATCACACCCCCTTACCGGGGTTAACCCTTAAACATTATCTATGCAACGATGCATTCAATCATTTTAGTTAATCTTCTAACATCTGAATAGTTCTTTCAGATTGGGCGTCTATTTGCAGACGAAAAGAAATATTGTATAATAACTTCGTCCTCAAACGATTTGTGATATCTCAAATTGAACTAGACCCCTCGAGTGACATGAGTCACTTTGAGATGGCTTGGACTCGGTAGTAGTCCTGAGACCCTAAGGAGATCATGGATGAGTCATGGTCAACATGAGTGGGTGTAACACCCCACTTCCCAATGGTAAAGAATCAAAAGGGAAAAATGGTAGAAGTACGATAACGCCATGCGGTAGTTGTTACCGTTGGCAGTAGCTCTGTCGACTAGAAGAGTTAACCTGTCAACGAGAAGTGTTAGCTTCTCGACGATAGCGTGTCGACGAGAAGAGATAACGCCCCGTGGTAGGTATATCGCTGGCGATAGCATGTCGACTAGAAGAGTTAGCCTGTCGACGAGGTGTTAGCTTCTCGACGATAGCATGTCCATGAGAAGAGATAATGTCCCGCGGTAGGTATATCGTTGGCGGTAGCATGCTGACTAGAAGAGTTAGCATGTCGACGAGAAGTGTTAGTTTCTCGACGATAGCGTATCGATGAGAAGAGATAACGCCACACGGTAGGTATACCGTCGGCGGTAGCTGACGGACAAACAGAGCGCGACAAGCTGTAGCTGCATGTTCCCAAGGCTGAGAGGCGACACTTGGCACCTGATTTGTCTTCCCAAAGCATGGGGAATGCCTATTCTTTAATTCCATCAGGTTTCCAACTAGAAAGGTGACAAGTGGAGCATGGAGGAGCATCCAATGCTCATGACCGAACCCCCATACTGAATCTCCCGATTCAACTCTCCACTCCTTCATTTTATTCCTTCTATCATCTTTCTCACACCTCAAGGAGGAGAGCCCAACAGTTTCTTGAAGAAAACGAGTTGGAGAGGAGGAGCTTAAACAAGGCCGACCACCCAACTCTTAGCATGTCGCCAAGGAGAAACACAAGGCTAATGGCCTCAATTCATGTGAGTTTCAGCTCTTCTCCCCTAGTGCTAGTATCTTAGATATTTAAGTGAAGAGAATCGAACCTTGATTTCAGATTTTAATAGCCGAAATGGAGGAATGAGTCATGCTAAAAACTAGGATTTCGGACACCATTCGCTTTAAAAATGATTCTCGCCTCTTCTTCTACTCGAAAGCAAACTAATGTCCTTGATTTCATGTAAAATGATGGTCCCTAGAGGGAGCAATCATGGTTTGAAGCTCTAGACATCTTAGCCGTCGGTTAGAGGTTGAAGACAACCAGATTTTGTCCGATCTGCTTCAAGATCTGTGCAGATCTACTAAAGCCAGACCAAATACTATTTAATCTATTAAATGAATTCTGTCACAATTGATCAGCTGGTTTCAAGCCACATTTTAGGCATGTTCCAGCCAGATCCAGTCATTGGGCCCAACATGAAAGTTGTAGCCCTTGGAAAGACCTTTTCAAAATGGGGTGGCATGTAGCTCCCCCAATTTAATTTCTAATAACACGTCTCGTAGATGTTAGAAAATGTATATTTTGTGTATTTATTCCACAATATTGTTTGCATGGCTGTGAAATTTTAACCATGAATGTTAAATGTATAGATACACCATCTCTGAAAGTTTGAGAATTTTTGGTGACCATTTTACTATATAATTTGCGAATGTTTAGAATAAATACACAAGGGATATTATTGAAATTATTTGCGTTATATCATTTTGAAAATTGAAGGGGAGCCTTGGCGCACCGGTTGAGGTGTTGTCGTGTGACCTTGAGGTCACGGGTTGGAGTCTTGGAAGAAGCCTCTTGCAAAAATGCATGGTAAGGTTTGCCTACATTTCACCCTTGTGGTTGGGGACACTTCCCCGGACCCTCGCTGCGCGGGGATACTTTGTGCACCGGGCTGCCCTCATATCATTTTGAAAATTACCCAAATTTTTATGGCTTCATTCTTAGGCCATGTTAGATCTCTGGTAAAAATATTAGGGTATTTGGACTAGTGATTTGTGATGTATGGCACTCTAAATGTTTTGACCTAGAAAATGCACTTGCACACTTGGGGTGCAACAACAGCAACAACATTCAAGCCTTTATCCCACCATAGTCGGGTCGGCTATATGGATCCTTTGTCGCCATTGCGCCCTATCTTTAACCATAGCCTCACTAATGCATAAGTACATCATATCTTTCCTTAGGGTTTCATTCCAAGTCTTTTTTGGTCTGCCCCTCCCCCGTTTAACATATCTATTGACTAAACTCTCACAACGCCTAACAGGTGCCTCTAATGATCTCCTATGTACATGTCTGAACCATCTTAAACGAGCTTCTTTTGCACACTTGGGGTGCATTTAGCAAAAATTTAGATCATGTATAATTCTCTGAATACTCATCCAATTGATTGGAAATTTGATACATGACAGTACCATCACCTTAGGGATAACTCCAAAATTTTGTATAATTTTTTGGAGCATAATTTCCCTATGTTTAAGGGAAAATTTAATAGGTGTCACACTAAGATATTAATGAAAATGGGGTCAAATCACTTTGTAAAATGTTTAAATTTTTATGGCTTCACTCTTAGGTGATATTTGGTGAGTGGTAGGAAAATGGGGACATTTTGATTAGAGGTTTGAAGGATTTGTCGCATTAAATGTTTGACCTAGAAATGAGTCATGATGTAGGCTTGGTGTGCTAATAACAGAAATCAGATCTTAAGTTTGCCCTCTGGATTATCATCCAAATGACTTGAAAATTGATACTTAACAGTATGATAACCTTAGGGAGAGCTCCAAAATTTTGTAGAATTTTTGAAGCAAATTTTCTATAAGTTTTGGAATTAAATTCAATAATTATCAAAAAATAGTATTAATGAAATTTATGTCTTGTTGGCTGAAATAAAATCTCAAATCTTTACGGTGACATAACCACATTAGAAATGATCTCTGGTAAAAAGTTTAGGGCATTTGGAAATGATATTACTTGGTTTATGACTCTTGCAATCTTGCCCTTGTTCATGTGAACCACTTTAACTTACTGATTAAGAATTCTAATGAATATCAATTGGTGCATTTCAATTCAGATATTTGGATGTTAACTTGCTGAAATATTACCATGTATACATGCTATTTAGATCATGATAAAGCAACTTGACCTTGATTGAGAATTTTATACAATAACATTACATTGGAGTTAAGTTGGAGTAACAAATGAATCTCGTCGAACAACCGAACATGGATTACAATCAAAGTATACACATAATCATGACAACTTTAGTTGCTATGCATGTAGAGGACAGTACGTGGATGATGAGGAAGCATGTATTCTTAGGACATTACTAGTCATGTATGGACAATTGGTGATTTAAACTTAGTAAACTCCTTCATCAAGGTGAGACGAGGCTTATGGGGTAAACCCTAAACAGTGATTTTCAAACGTAGCACGGTTACCACAAGTAATCCTTAGGATCACGAGTAGATATACCCATGTTTTATACACCCCTACCCTAGAGTCGATGGTGATGCCAACTCAGTAATAGTGGTAGTGGGTTCTTGATGTAGTTTGAAGCATATGACTATATCCTGGCAAGGTCTTGATTGTTAGTCCTTGGGGGTCGGGGGCACGTTTTCTACACATGGGTGTGTTATGAGTGTTGATATACACTGTTGCATATTGATCTTGGTTGTAGGGTTGCTTCTGGCAAAGCTACGAGCTTACCGGTCGTCCACTGACGGAAGCTAAGGGATAGACTCTAGCTAGTGGGGTTGAGGTCTATTGGGCGGTTGGGCCAGCTTAGCTGGTGTCTTGGTGACGTTTTCTCGATGACCCTTCCCTTTGCTTTGGAGACTCAGCTAGTTATAGCCGAGCAAGGGTACGCAGCTTCTCCGTGTAGGGACTCGGCGCTACCAATTTTCCCAAAATCCCGGACTGTTTGGGGAAGGTGCTACCGCTCCTTTATAGAGCTAGCTACTCTAGGAAGGATCCACTGGGCGGCCAGTTAGGCCCAGGGGACACGCCCATCTGTTCAACAAGTGTGGGTCACAGCACCCGCGCCGTACCTCCCAACACCGGGGGCATTGCTGGACTATAGCGTTACGCGTCGTACCTCCCAACAATCCCCCCCCCCCCCCCCCCCCGCCCAGAAATGACCCCGGGGTTTCGAACCCGTGTCCTTTGATACCACTTGTAGGGACTCGGCGCTACCAATTCTCCCAAAAGCTCGGACTGTTTGGGGAAGGTGTTACCGGTCCTTTATAGAGTTGGCTACCCTAGGAAGGATCCACGGGGAGGCCAGTTAAGCTCAGGGGACACGCCCATCTGTTCAACTAGTGTGGGCCATAGCGCCCGCGTCGTTCCTCCCAACACCGGGGGCATTGCTGGAGAATAGCGTCACGCGTCGTACCTCCCAACACTCTACAATGCTCACGCGTTGAGGCGTACGTAAAGCTTAGATCTGGTAGTGTGCATACCCACCTAGTAGTGGAGGAGCTCGTTTCACTACCTCCGTTGGGACAAGACGGGAGGTGTCTAAGAGGTTAGCTACCCTCGAAAAGTGAGAACTAAAGGTCTATGTCGACATAGAGTTGTGTGTGTGTGAGTAAACCATGGTTGAATCTACACTCATCATACATTGCATTGCATCGCACAGCATAAAAAGACCTTTATCATATAAATTAGTATAGGCTCTTTTATATGATGAGTTACTTTCTTTGATTATTAGGCAAGATCCTTAACTTATAAATTTGTGTGGGCATTTTTGTAAGTTAAGTTAATTTATGTACTATGTTTACTGCTCTTTCATACAGCTCATACTTGTATCTCTATACTTGTTATAGTCATAGATTTACTTATGATACTCATAGAATAATAATTGTTAGTATAAATGATGCACTGACTTGTCACCTGCTTAGATATATATAATGCTTATATTGTAGCCTTCCATTTCATCCTCTCGTTCGGTGCCTAGGAGTCGTCGGAGGAGCGGATGCCGAAACCGCTTAGTCTTTTTGACTAACGGTCGTCATATTGTTACGCCTCCTGACGCCATCCGGTTCCGAGGATATGAATGCGCGTGAAGGCCAAAGGAGACGGCGGAAGGAGATCGGGCTGAACCATCTGGTTCATCCCGCCAACACTAATTAAGAAGAAGTGGGGTTGAACCACATTGGTTCAGCCCCTATAAGGGGGCCGGCCGGCCCCTTGGGTCCGGGTAAAATATATACCCGGACTCCCCCCCCCCCCCTCCTTTTTGGGGTTTATCAAATATTATCATCAGGTATTTCTTTCTTCTTCCTAACCCTAGTTTCTTCTTCTTAGTTGTTCTCTACTTTTCCATCCTCTCTTGCAAGTTCATATCAATTGGTATCAGAGCACTGTTCTTGCGACCATGGTAACACGCACCGAAGCGGAGACCGCGCGTCTAGCATCCCTAGAAGAGAACTATATGGGCTTGACGGACACGGTGGCGGCAATTGAAGAACAAGTGAAAACGTCCCAAAAAAAATCTGGAGGAACGATTGGATGCTCGTATGGAGGAGATCAAAGTCCTCCTCGTGCAAAATCTGAAAGGGAAAGCCACCGTCGTTGACGGATCGGAGGCCGAAGCATCCTATCAACCGCCCGCACCACACATCGGGGGCGGAATGGCCGATAATCTGCGACAGACGCACGGCTGGACTCCGCCTGCGCAGGGAAACGTCGGATCGGGGCCTTCGATGGGCACGGGAGGCGATTCCGACCCGTCCAGGGTCGTCGAACTTCAGGCCCGTTCGACGGATGGGCTTCCGGCGTATTACGCCGAACCTGGGGCTCTTCCGGGAGGCCGCATGGAGGGCGGCAGCAGCCGACCGGGAACCTGGAGGTCGGCAGACACGGCAACAGGGCTAGCGGGTCTCGGACCCTACCAACCGGCCTGGAATGGAGCCGGACAGCAGCCGGGGCACAGTTGGCGGCCGTCGGGTCAAGGCACAGGACTTCTTCGACCTACTGGAGCGCAGGGCGCGCCGATTGGAGGCATGGCCGGAATTTTTCCGCCCCCACCAGCTTTGGCTCCACCTACAGGGTACGGGAACGGTAACCCGTGGCAAGAAAGGCCGCCCATGGCCAATCCATGGAGCGGCGGACAGCAATTGGGCAACGGACCGGAACGAGGACGACTTCCTCAAATGGGACAAGCGGGGGGGGGGGGGGGGGAGTGCGTAGCAGCCCCACCAGGGCCACCCAACCATATTGGAGAGCAACGATGGCTAGCCGGCCAAGATCCTGGAGGGTACGGGATAGCCAACCAGCGGGCATACATGCAGACCAAGCGAACCCGCATGAACTTTCCGAAGTTCAAGGGCGGTGATGCTCTGGAATGGGTACAAAAGGTGGAGTTATTTTTCAACTATCAGGAGATCCCCGAGAATCAGTGGGTGCAATTGGCGGCCTTCCATCTGGAAGATGACGCCTACCAGTGGACCAAGTGGTCCCTAAGGGGTCGTACCTACGCCCCTTGGGTGGAGTTCGTCGAGGCATTTTCCGCACGTTTTGGCCCTTTGGAATATGAAGATGTCGAAGCTACTCTGCAAAAGCTGCGACGGCGTGGGACGGTGATAGAGTACTGATGAGACCCATTTATATAGTGATTTTCAGACTCATCCGGGTTTGTTTTATTGCTTGTGCACTACACTTTCAAGTCATATTAGCTTGAATTTCACTCTCATTCGCTTTCACGATATGTGCACTCTTTGGGCCCGCTTTGGTGTGCATTTGCGCGTTATGTTTGTTGGGGGTAAGCACATGGTGCTCCCCAACCCTTTTTCTGTTTTTGGATGTTGCTGGAGGTGTTTTCCCAGCTGTTTATTGTGCTGTGAAGGTGGGGCAGATCTCCATTTTGCCCAAATTACATTTCTGCATGAATCGCACGGTCGTGCGTTTTCTTGACGCATGATCGCTCCGACCGTGCGTGCTTATCTGCTGGCAAAATGGTGATTTGGATTTGCCCGTGCGTTTTTACGCACGGTCGGTTTCGACCGTGCGTGAGTAAAATCGCACGAGCCCCTTTGTTGGCTTGTTTTCATGCATTCAAAAACGCACGATCGGATTCAACCGTGCGTGAGTAAAACGCACGGGCGCTCTGGGTCGTCTTCCTGGGCTTTCTGTACTTTTAATATCGCACGGTTCACGCACGGTCGTGCGTTCGACCGTGCGTGACCAATTTCTGACTATTTTTCTATAAAAGCTGCAGAATCCGCCCTAATCGAGATCGATCATCTTTCCCGGACCCAAGAGCTCCAGTTCCGCCCTTTTTCGCCGCTTCATCGCCGCTCACCTTCGGGAGGAGCTCCGGCCGCCATTCTCTTGCAAATCTAAAGCCGGAGCATCTTCTAGGCCTCCTCCATCGTTTGTGCACTCCCAAGCTCCATTTCAATAGATTTCTTACTGCATTTGTGAATTTCTCTGGTGAGGTTAGGATCACAGAAGATTGACGGAGAAGACGGGCTAGAGGTGGTGAGAGCTTCAGAGACCCCGGACGGCAGTTGGAGCCCGAGCTCGGACAAGGATTGACAACCCTAGATTCCAGCCGTGGACCTCCGATCAGTCTCCGCCCTTTGGTTGTAATCTCACCCCCTTCATCTTGTAGTATTATTTTTCCTTTATCATTTGTGTATGAACGATGATTGCTAAACCTTATTATTACATATAACTTTATTTCATGTCTATGTGAAATTATCTTGTGATTTATGCAAGTGAGGAGCGCCCCCATTCCATCTTCCATCCGACATTACCCTTCATTCCATTACGCTAGCCTACTCTTCCATCCACCAAGCTAAGTGGTGCTAACGGCCCGTATAATCCATCCGCCTAGCCAAGAGGTGCTAACGGCCCTCACTCATTTCCGCAGTTACACTCACCTCATCCGCTTGCCTTCTCGCCCATCCGCCTAGCGAAGCAGTGCATAGTGGCCTGCATAGTTTCCATCCGCCCGGTGAAGCAGCGCATAGCGGCCTGCATAGGAGTAGTTTAGTTTCTTTTATTTTATTTTTCATAATTCAATCCAAGCTTTCCGCAATCCATCCGACCTAAAGGACTTCAATCTCAAGTCCTTCCTGGATAGATAACTCCATCTTACTGTGTTCCTTTGAGATTCGATACTTGGGGATTCACTCTCACATTTTATATTACTTGAACGATCGGTACACTGTCGTTTCGTGCCGCAGTCTCGCCACTGCCTATAACGGTGTGTAGAATTCGCGCATCAAATTTTTGGCGCCGTTGCCGAGGAACACAGTCGTGTGAGTTTTTGGAGAGGGAGAGCTGAGAGATAGAAGTTCTTCCATTTGTAAATTGCATTTTTTGTTTTGTTTCATATTCTGTTTTTCCTGCTTTAAATTAGGTTGTCTTAGTAATTTATTGTTAGGTGTAGTGTTTTGCACAATTGTGATTTTCTATTGAATCTTAGTATCTTCACAATGTGGGCTGCATTTAATGTTCGTTGTCGTTGATGTGGAGATATTTCCCACGATAGTGATAAATGCCCTACTGGAGATGGTGGGCATAATTCTCGTGGCCCAGTGTATGGAGCACCGTTCTCCTACGGTCCTTCATAGACCGTGCCCAAGTCTTATGGCCACTCACCCTCTCCACATGCACCATTTTAATATTCCTCTCTGGCCCCGCAAGGACCAACGAGTCATATAAAACGGTGATTGTTTTGTCAAAGCATAGATCACGCCCTGAAGGATTGTGCCGAGTATCTTCGGCAATTGGACGAGGATGATGAGCCGGATATCCGGATCATCCCGACTCCTACCTCTGGCAGCACACCTTCAACATCTGGTTATGTGTCCGTGCCACCTTCATGTTATGAAGGGAATGATGTGGATACAGTTATCAGATGTGTGGCTGATCTAGGCTCTGACATAGTTGAGCCCATCTCCCATGTGCATATATCACCTTGTGTAGATTCGATTCTTTGTGAAGAATCGGTGCTTGACTTTTATCCAAGCACTATTCCTCCCCCTTATTGTGCATACTACTACATTTGTCTCTGACGACATTGTTGATGATGCATTGCATGATGAGGCAGGTGATCTATATATGATACCTATTCCTATGGAGGAGGACAACCTTCTAGGTGAAGAGGATTTTACCTCAGCACCGGTGGAGGAAGTCCAAATCTTGGGCAAGGTCACTGTTGATCTGCCGAACCTTGCAGCATTGTTGACAATGCCGACATTATTTTACTACCCCAACCTGATGGGAGTGAGACCGGGACCGCTCCCCCGATTTATGATTATTTATGTCATTCTTCTCATTTATTTCCTAACCCCCTTCTTTGTTTGAGCCTGTGCAAGGTGAATCTTCACGGGAATGTCAGGGGGACTTGGAGCAGATTGCTCCAGTCATTGATATGAGCATCCTCTTATGTGAGGAGGTTGATCCCTCCTCCATAGTGGAAGCCCCATTCACTGTTTTCTCCTCCTGCAGCCTCCCTGAAGACAACGCCGTGCTTGGCAAGAACATTTATTTTGGTGAAAGTAGTGAGGAGGACTCTCCCTCCACTTCTTTCTTTCTCTTCCCTCTACCTGTGACGAGCAGGTATTATTATTTAGGTAGAGGAGTAGTGGTTCTATCACCGTATCGGTACCCGCTACCGCACGGATATTAGGCCAATTACCTGTTCACTTTTCCTTCCATACTCCTATAAGCTAGAACTGTTAAACTTTTGAATAAGTCGTGCTGGGAGGACAATAACCCCAGTAGTTATCTTATTTTTATATATGTATTCTCTTTAATTCAGTTTTTATTTTTTCTTTCATGTTTTTGCAGAGCTCACCCCCACTGCAGGCATTTTTATTTGTGAAGACGGTGGTTGTGATTCTTCGTATGGCTGCTTTGCCCTGGATTTACACGCATCTTCTGGTATGCTCACTTTCTGAGCATTGCCCGCTCACGTGCACTAATGCATAGCATACTAGAAGCTTTTACTTAAGTTGTATTATTCATTTTCTATGCACATCACCCCAGCAAAATAGAGAGTATGATTACATGGCCGCGACCGACGACAGTGCGGGCCTTACGAGGGTTTTGGGGCCTTACGAGGGTTTTGGGGCCTTACTGACTACTACCAGATGGCCCATCCCCTCACACAGCTTCTGCAGAAGGAGGCCTTCGGATGGAATGAGGAAGCCGAGGGGCATTTCGGGCTCTCAAGCAGGCTATGACGACTACACCGATCCTCGCCCTCCCAGATTTTAGTAAGGAGTTCGTTTTGGAGACGGATGATAAGTAGTTTTTAGTCATAATATTTTATGTTAGTTTAGTATAAATTTCCCTAGTTTTAATTATATTTTCTTTGTATTTTATGTTTGTTATGTTATGTTGTTATTTTATGTTGTCATGTTGTGATATGTTTGTTATTTTATGTTTATTATTGTTATTTTATGTTTGTTATTTTATATTGTTATTTTATGGTTGTTATTTTATATTGTTATGTTTGTTATTTTATATTGTTATTTTATGTTTGTTATTTTATATTGTTATTTTATGGTTGTTATTTTATATTGTTATGTTTGTTAATTTATGTTGTTATTTTATGTTTGTTATTTTATGTTGTTAAGTGTTAATCTCTTTTGTTTTATATAAAACTAATGTTTTGTTTTATGTTTGTTATATGTATTAACTAATTTAATGTTTTATTTTGTTGTAGGTTGGTGCAGCCCTCCCTCTCCATTTGGTGCCACCCGAGCCCCCTTCATGTGCAAACCGAGCAGCCCCCTTCCATGGAGCAGCCCAAGCAAGCAGCCCCCCACATGTTGCAGCCCTCTACAAGTCAAAACCGGGCCATCCATGCTACATGCAGCCCGCCACATTTGCATGGACCATGCATGGCCGAATTTCCCTTCTCTCCTCTCTCTTCTTTCTCTTAATTGAATCTCATTCCTCTCTCTCTCATTTAATCTCATTCCTCACTCTTCTATTCCCCATACATTCCCCCCTTCTCCTCTTTATTTCCTCCTAAAGAACATGCATTGGATTTGGCCTCTCTTTTCCTTCCCTCTCTCCCCTCATTTATTTCATTCATGCACCCTCTCAACCATGCATGGTCGGCCACCCTCTTCTCTCCCCTCTCCTCTTCCTATTTCTAGAACCTTCCCCTCCATTTATAAAAGGAGCCCATGTCTCATGCATTGGAAGAACTTTTGGCAAGAGAGAGATGAAGAGATAGTTGTAGTTTTTAGTTCTTTTTATTGTCAAGTTTTATTTCCAAGTTTTGTAAGTCTTTTTCTTAAGAGTATTGTTATCATTTTACTTTTGTTGTTGTAGTCTTCTCTTTCTATTCACTAATGAAAATGCAAGTTTTATTTTTCATCCTTGTCTCAATTTCTATTATGCGCAACTAATTTCCGTTAGCGTTTGATCATGAGGATCCATGATTTGAGATGAGATTTTATTTTTCTTAGTTTTATTATTGTTAAACTTTGCTCGATCCTTCTTTGATCTTATTTGCGTCGACTCCGTATTTCCGGTATACGGTAGTAGGCTTTTTTATCTCATTTCATAGAAGTCGAGAGACTCGTTGATTTGAAAGATCTCTCAAAGAAGGAAGGAGTTGCACGCAATCCTAGAGATAGGACGACGTAAACCCTCCGGATTGGAGTCAAATCCAATAGTGCGGTTCATTTCGATAAAGCGACTTTAACCCTTTTGATTTGTAAAGAGATTTCGATCAAAACGTCTAATAGTTAGGAGATTTAATGCTCTAGCGAGATTACTTCTTATTTTTGGATCCGTCACGGTCAAGTTTGGTTTGCAAATGTAAAACTATATTCTTATCCTTCTCGTTTCTTTTCATGGTGAATCATCGATCGAATGCTATCTTCTTAATCTGATTTTCTTAATTTACTTTTATCTTTAGTTTACGTAAAATTCTCAAAAATCCAATCAATCGCTCGGTAGGATAATAGAGTCGTTGTGAGTAATAGTACTTGCCAGACCCGAGTTTAAATACGACCTTGATATATTTTATATCCTATGCTATATTTCGATAGGTACACTTGCCTTAATCGAGAATAGATTAGAGAACACAAATTTCTCTATCAAGTTTTTGGCGCCGTTGCCGGGGACATTTTTTGGCAATATTACGAAAGCATCGAGTTTATTACTTCTACTAAAATTCAAAAAAAATTTATTATTATAAATTATAATTAACCCACATCATCGTTTTTCTATTCCACCTAAATTCCTGGAAAGGATGCTTTGGGCTTGAATTCCCACCAAAGCCTCTAGTACCGTTGCAAACCCCTCACAGGGCAGATCTCGGGAAGTCCAGGACTAACATAATCCGCCTAAAAAAAATCAAAAAATTAAATTTTCTCATTCTTTTTTGGTAACAGTTTTTCTTTATCATGGAATCATCTTCTTTTTGCGCTCTTTGCGGGTCGCCCGACCATTTTAATTTTGCATGTTTTTCGGGAACCCCTCCCTCATATGATTTCAATTTTTCTGGAGTAGGTCAAAGTGGCCAATTTGATCCTCACTCAAATTTTTATCCTACATGGGAGGTGGGGAACCCGTCTTATTTTTCGCATGATTTTGCCCCGCAAAGCGCCGCGCCTCAAATTTTTAATTCTATCGATAATGGGTATCTTGAATTGCAAACTTCTTTAAATAATATCAATTCGCATTTTAAGACCATTATCGATTATTTTTCTCGTGAGGCCGCATCTTTTTCTTCGTCTTCTTCTCCGTCTCCTCCAATTTCTTTATGTAATGAGTCACCGGATATCCCGGCTTGTCTTATTCCTCTCGAGGAAGATACCTATTCGGATGTTCCGGATTGTTTCCTTCCTCCTTTGGATGACACCCCTATGGATATTCCGGCGTGCTTTTTACCTTTTGAGGATGACGAGACGCCTCAAAATTCTCCTTCTTTTTCTGAAGACGTTGGTGATTCCATTTCTGATTTAAATTCAACTGTTCCAACTTTTTCGATTTTTAACGAGTCTTTTTCTTCCTCTCCTTTTATTTTAGATACTTCCTCTTTAGTTCTTTCTACCCTTTTTTCTTCTCCCGAAATTTCACAAGTCTCTCCTTCTCCTTGTGAAATTTCAGTTAATGAAACTTCTTTTTCTACTTCTTTTATTTCTCTTTCTATTTCTTCTTCTTTTTCTTCATCTTCTTTTGACGACCCCTTCTTTCCCATTCTACATGCGGCGGAGTTCTTCTATAACTCCGTCCGTTCATTTTCGGGTGTCATTCCCTTGAAGATTCCACCGCATGTCGGTGCGATTCTTCAATTTTTCTTCTTTTTGAATTACTCTCCTAAGCGCATACTTAGGGAGTTACCAATTCACTTTAGTTTTTATTTTCCATTTAGCTAACCAATAACGTCGGGCTCAGACGACGTTAAACAAAGAGCGCTCTTGGGAGGCACCCCTTGCTTACCATTTTTGTTCTTTCTTTCTCTTTTTATTTTATTTTGCAGGAATAAAACCTTCGGCGGTTCGTTTGGCTCCATATTCTCTTCCTTAGGCCTGAGTCAGTTTCCAGCTCAAGCATGGGGGAGCGACATCTGCATTCGGCCTCACGAATCCGGGAAAGTCGTTTTTTTATTTACTTTATTGCACCCCCCCCCCTCTTCTTTTCTTCTTTTCTTTTTTTTTCCTCATACTTACTATTCAACATTGGGGACAATGTTGAACTTTAAGCATGGGGGAGTGTTTTCCCTTTCTTTTTAAGTCTTTCAAAAAAAACACAAAAAAATTTGAAAACAAAACAAAACCAAAAAATTATTATAGTACTATTTTGATTCTTTAGCCTTATGAAAAAATCCAAAAAATTTAAAATATATATATATAATCTATTTGAAAATCAAAGTCAAAAAATTATTTTCTATCTTTATTTTTATGCGTCTTCTAGTGATGTGTATGCCCGAGCGGTTCTTTTGTCCTAGGTAGAATTTTCTTGAATAGGTTTTCTAAACTTATTAGTTTAACATATTTTAGTTTTACGATTTTCTAATCTCTAAATATAGACATCAGTCCTTTAAGAACTATAAGTTAGCAAATTGTTGTTTTTCTTTTTATTCGGTGTTATTGCCTAGGAACGGTTGCTAAATAGCGTTATCACTTTTTCATTTAAGAATAATTCTTTCTTGGTGTCTAGAACTTGTCCCTAGCTACTCTCGAAGCATGTGCGTAGTTTTTGATTTTCACGAACTTTAGAAATGATCTAGGCCACCCTTTGACACGTTTGAGCCTTTTTGCCCACCTAAACATTACACCATTGCAAACTATTTTGGGTCTTTCCCTTTTTCTTTGTCTAAGCTCCACTTTTCACTTTTTCACCAAAGCCAAAATGCCTAACCCTTTTTCCACACTAAACCTTGAACTTTATGTTTACTCATTTTTTGTGATGGGGTTTATGTTTGAAAAATGAAAAGAAACTTGAAAGCTTACATTTGGAGTTCCCATTTAGAAAAAGTAGTACCAAAAAGAAGAAGATCATCATCAAAAAAATTTGTGTGAAATCAAAAGAAAAAAAAATGAAGTTTATTCGTGGCCAATTATGAATAGAAAAAAATTACATGGCCTTGTTTTTATTTTTGAAATGAAAAATGTTGTACCTCTCAATTCTTGTTTTTGTGCTCAACTTTGGTTTAGTGTGTTTAGTTTTCCTTTTTATCTTTGAATTATCACTCCTAATCATTTACCTAAACCAAATTATTACGCCTATTAAGTCCTAGTGATCTTTAGAACGTGTTACAAATCTGTGTAGTGGGGAGAGTGTGAACGGACAAGCCTATGGACACCATCATTGATGGATTTCTTTGGAGGTTATTTTGAGGTGATTTAGGGGTAGTCGCTATTTTAGCAACCTAGTAATTCGTCTAATGCGCAGTTTATTTAGAAACTCTATATTTTTGTTTTTCTTATTTTCCTAAACTTTTGGATGTCTTATTTTAGGGATTTAGAAATGTGTAATCCTTCTTTATGTTTTAATAATATTTTTAGGTCTCCTCTTTTCAAGTTTTCTATTTTGGATATCTCACCTCACTAGTTGCTAGCATAGAAATTAGGATAGTTTAATTTTCCACATTTTGGTTTTCTTAATATTGCAACTTAAAAATTATTTTCCCTTTTGTTTCCCCTCTATTTTGATTTCCATTTGCTTGAGGACAAGCAAACGCTTAAGCATGGGGAGTTTGATAAGTAGTTTTTAGTCATAATATTTTAGGTTAGTTTAGTATAAATTTCCCTAGTTTTAATTATATTTTCTTTGTATTTTATGTTTGTTATGTTATGTTGTTATTTTATGTTGTGATATGTTTGTTATTTTATGTTTATTATTGTTATTTTATGTTTGTTATTTTATATTGTTATTTTATGGTTGTTATTTTATATTGTTATGTTTGTTATTTTATATTGTTATTTTATGTTTGTTATTTTATATTGTTATTTTATGGTTGTTATTTTATATTGTTATGTTTGTTAATTTATGTTGTTATTTTATGTTTGTTATTTTATGTTGTTAAGTGTTAATCTCTTTTGTTTTATATAAAACTAATGTTTTGTTTTATGTTTGTTATATGTATTAACTAATTTAATGTTTTATTTTGTTGTAGGTTGGTGCAGCCCTCCCTCTCCATTTGGTGCCACCCGAGCCCCCTTCATGTGCAAACCGAGCAGCCCCCTTCCATGGAGCAGCCCAAGCAAGCAGCCCCCCACATGTTGCAGCCCTCTACAAGTCAAAACCGGGCCATCCATGCTACATGCAGCCCGCCACATTTGCATGGACCATGCATGGCCGAATTTCCCTTCTCTCCTCTCTCTTCTTTCTCTTAATTGAATCTCATTCCTCTCTCTCTCATTTAATCTCATTCCTCACTCTTCTATTCCCCATACATTCCCCCCTTCTCCTCTTTATTTCCTCCTAAAGAACATGCATTGGATTTGGCCTCTCTTTTCCTTCCCTCTCTCCCCTCATTTATTTCATTCATGCACCCTCTCAACCATGCATGGTCGGCCACCCTCTTCTCTCCCCTCTCCTCTTCCTATTTCTAGAACCTTCCCCTCCATTTATAAAAGGAGCCCATGTCTCATGCATTGGAAGAACTTTTGGCAAGAGAGAGATGAAGAGATAGTTGTAGTTTTTAGTTCTTTTTATTGTCAAGTTTTATTTCCAAGTTTTGTAAGTCTTTTTCTTAAGAGTATTGTTATCATTTTACTTTTGTTGTTGTAGTCTTCTCTTTCTATTCACTAATGAAAATGCAAGTTTTATTTTTCATCCTTGTCTCAATTTCTATTATGCGCAACTAATTTCCGTTAGCGTTTGATCATGAGGATCCATGATTTGAGATGAGATTTTATTTTTCTTAGTTTTATTATTGTTAAACTTTGCTCGATCCTTCTTTGATCTTATTTGCGTCGACTCCGTATTTCCGGTATACGGTAGTAGGCTTTTTTATCTCATTTCATAGAAGTCGAGAGACTCGTTGATTTGAAAGATCTCTCAAAGAAGGAAGGAGTTGCACGCAATCCTAGAGATAGGACGACGTAAACCCTCCGGATTGGAGTCAAATCCAATAGTGCGGTTCATTTCGATAAAGCGACTTTAACCCTTTTGATTTGTAAAGAGATTTCGATCAAAACGTCTAATAGTTAGGAGATTTAATGCTCTAGCGAGATTACTTCTTATTTTTGGATCCGTCACGGTCAAGTTTGGTTTGCAAATGTAAAACTATATTCTTATCCTTCTCGTTTCTTTTCATGGTGAATCATCGATCGAATGCTATCTTCTTAATCTGATTTTCTTAATTTACTTTTATCTTTAGTTTACGTAAAATTCTCAAAAATCCAATCAATCGCTCGGTAGGATAATAGAGTCGTTGTGAGTAATAGTACTTGCCAGACCCGAGTTTAAATACGACCTTGATATATTTTATATCCTATGCTATATTTCGATAGGTACACTTGCCTTAATCGAGAATAGATTAGAGAACACAAATTTCTCTATCAAGTTTTTGGCGCCGTTGCCGGGGACATTTTTTGGCAATATTACGAAAGCATCGAGTTTATTACTTCTACTAAAATTCAAAAAAAATTTATTATTATAAATTATAATTAACCCACATCATCGTTTTTCTATTCCACCTAAATTCCTGGAAAGGATGCTTTGGGCTTGAATTCCCACCAAAGCCTCTAGTACCGTTGCAAACCCCTCACAGGGCAGATCTCGGGAAGTCCAGGACTAACATAATCCGCCTAAAAAAAATCAAAAAATTAAATTTTCTCATTCTTTTTTGGTAACAGTTTTTCTTTATCATGGAATCATCTTCTTTTTGCGCTCTTTGCGGGTCGCCCGACCATTTTAATTTTGCATGTTTTTCGGGAACCCCTCCCTCATATGATTTCAATTTTTCTGGAGTAGGTCAAAGTGGCCAATTTGATCCTCACTCAAATTTTTATCCTACATGGGAGGTGGGGAACCCGTCTTATTTTTCGCATGATTTTGCCCCGCAAAGCGCCGCGCCTCAAATTTTTAATTCTATCGATAATGGGTATCTTGAATTGCAAACTTCTTTAAATAATATCAATTCGCATTTTAAGACCATTATCGATTATTTTTCTCGTGAGGCCGCATCTTTTTCTTCGTCTTCTTCTCCGTCTCCTCCAATTTCTTTATGTAATGAGTCACCGGATATCCCGGCTTGTCTTATTCCTCTCGAGGAAGATACCTATTCGGATGTTCCGGATTGTTTCCTTCCTCCTTTGGATGACACCCCTATGGATATTCCGGCGTGCTTTTTACCTTTTGAGGATGACGAGACGCCTCAAAATTCTCCTTCTTTTTCTGAAGACGTTGGTGATTCCATTTCTGATTTAAATTCAACTGTTCCAACTTTTTCGATTTTTAACGAGTCTTTTTCTTCCTCTCCTTTTATTTTAGATACTTCCTCTTTAGTTCTTTCTACCCTTTTTTCTTCTCCCGAAATTTCACAAGTCTCTCCTTCTCCTTGTGAAATTTCAGTTAATGAAACTTCTTTTTCTACTTCTTTTATTTCTCTTTCTATTTCTTCTTCTTTTTCTTCTTCTTCTTTTGACGACCCCTTCTTTCCCATTCTACATGCGGCGGAGTTCTTCTATAACTCCGTCCGTTCATTTTCGGGTGTCATTCCCTTGAAGATTCCACCGCATGTCGGTGCGATTCTTCAATTTTTCTTCTTTTTGAATTACTCTCCTAAGCGCATACTTAGGGAGTTACCAATTCACTTTAGTTTTTATTTTCCATTTAGCTAACCAATAACGTCGGGCTCAGACGACGTTAAACAAAGAGCGCTCTTGGGAGGCACCCCTTGCTTACCATTTTTGTTCTTTCTTTCTCTTTTTATTTTATTTTGCAGGAATAAAACCTTCGGCGGTTCGTTTGGCTCCATATTCTCTTCCTTAGGCCTGAGTCAGTTTCCAGCTCAAGCATGGGGGAGCGACATCTGCATTCGGCCTCACGAATCCGGGAAAGTCGTTTTTTTATTTACTTTATTGCACCCCCCCCCCCCCCCTCTTCTTTTCTTCTTTTCTTTTTTTTTCCTCATACTTACTATTCAACATTGGGGACAATGTTGAACTTTAAGCATGGGGGAGTGTTTTCCCTTTCTTTTTAAGTCTTTCAAAAAAAACACAAAAAAATTTGAAAACAAAACAAAACCAAAAAATTATTATAGTACTATTTTGATTCTTTAGCCTTATGAAAAAATCCAAAAAATTTAAAATATATATATATAATCTATTTGAAAATCAAAGTCAAAAAATTATTTTCTATCTTTATTTTTATGCGTCTTCTAGTGATGTGTATGCCCGAGCGGTTCTTTTGTCCTAGGTAGAATTTTCTTGAATAGGTTTTCTAAACTTATTAGTTTAACATATTTTAGTTTTACGATTTTCTAATCTCTAAATATAGACATCAGTCCTTTAAGAACTATAAGTTAGCAAATTGTTGTTTTTCTTTTTATTCGGTGTTATTGCCTAGGAACGGTTGCTAAATAGCGTTATCACTTTTTCATTTAAGAATAATTCTTTCTTGGTGTCTAGAACTTGTCCCTAGCTACTCTCGAAGCATGTGCGTAGTTTTTGATTTTCACGAACTTTAGAAATGATCTAGGCCACCCTTTGACACGTTTGAGCCTTTTTGCCCACCTAAACATTACACCATTGCAAACTATTTTGGGTCTTTCCCTTTTTCTTTGTCTAAGCTCCACTTTTCACTTTTTCACCAAAGCCAAAATGCCTAACCCTTTTTCCACACTAAACCTTGAACTTTATGTTTACTCATTTTTTGTGATGGGGTTTATGTTTGAAAAATGAAAAGAAACTTGAAAGCTTACATTTGGAGTTCCCATTTAGAAAAAGTAGTACCAAAAAGAAGAAGATCATCATCAAAAAAATTTGTGTGAAATCAAAAGAAAAAAAAATGAAGTTTATTCGTGGCCAATTATGAATAGAAAAAAATTACATGGCCTTGTTTTTATTTTTGAAATGAAAAATGTTGTACCTCTCAATTCTTGTTTTTGTGCTCAACTTTGGTTTAGTGTGTTTAGTTTTCCTTTTTATCTTTGAATTATCACTCCTAATCATTTACCTAAACCAAATTATTACGCCTATTAAGTCCTAGTGATCTTTAGAACGTGTTACAAATCTGTGTAGTGGGGAGAGTGTGAACGGACAAGCCTATGGACACCATCATTGATGGATTTCTTTGGAGGTTATTTTGAGGTGATTTAGGGGTAGTCGCTATTTTAGCAACCTAGTAATTCGTCTAATGCGCAGTTTATTTAGAAACTCTATATTTTTGTTTTTCTTATTTTCCTAAACTTTTGGATGTCTTATTTTAGGGATTTAGAAATGTGTAATCCTTCTTTATGTTTTAATAATATTTTTAGGTCTCCTCTTTTCAAGTTTTCTATTTTGGATATCTCACCTCACTAGTTGCTAGCATAGAAATTAGGATAGTTTAATTTTCCACATTTTGGTTTTCTTAATATTGCAACTTAAAAATTATTTTCCCTTTTGTTTCCCCTCTATTTTGATTTCCATTTGCTTGAGGACAAGCAAACGCTTAAGCATGGGGAGTTTGATAAGTAGTTTTTAGTCATAATATTTTAGGTTAGTTTAGTATAAATTTCCCTAGTTTTAATTATATTTTCTTTGTATTTTATGTTTGTTATGTTATGTTGTTATTTTATGTTGTGATATGTTTGTTATTTTATGTTTATTATTGTTATTTTATGTTTGTTATTTTATATTGTTATTTTATGGTTGTTATTTTATATTGTTATGTTTGTTATTTTATATTGTTATTTTATGTTTGTTATTTTATATTGTTATTTTATGGTTGTTATTTTATATTGTTATGTTTGTTAATTTATGTTGTTATTTTATGTTTGTTATTTTATGTTGTTAAGTGTTAATCTCTTTTGTTTTATATAAAACTAATGTTTTGTTTTATGTTTGTTATATGTATTAACTAATTTAATGTTTTATTTTGTTGTAGGTTGGTGCAGCCCTCCCTCTCCATTTGGTGCCACCCGAGCCCCCTTCATGTGCAAACCGAGCAGCCCCCTTCCATGGAGCAGCCCAAGCAAGCAGCCCCCCACATGTTGCAGCCCTCTACAAGTCAAAACCGGGCCATCCATGCTACATGCAGCCCGCCACATTTGCATGGACCATGCATGGCCGAATTTCCCTTCTCTCCTCTCTCTTCTTTCTCTTAATTGAATCTCATTCCTCTCTCTCTCATTTAATCTCATTCCTCACTCTTCTATTCCCCATACATTCCCCCCTTCTCCTCTTTATTTCCTCCTAAAGAACATGCATTGGATTTGGCCTCTCTTTTCCTTCCCTCTCTCCCCTCATTTATTTCATTCATGCACCCTCTCAACCATGCATGGTCGGCCACCCTCTTCTCTCCCCTCTCCTCTTCCTATTTCTAGAACCTTCCCCTCCATTTATAAAAGGAGCCCATGTCTCATGCATTGGAAGAACTTTTGGCAAGAGAGAGATGAAGAGATAGTTGTAGTTTTTAGTTCTTTTTATTGTCAAGTTTTATTTCCAAGTTTTGTAAGTCTTTTTCTTAAGAGTATTGTTATCATTTTACTTTTGTTGTTGTAGTCTTCTCTTTCTATTCACTAATGAAAATGCAAGTTTTATTTTTCATCCTTGTCTCAATTTCTATTATGCGCAACTAATTTCCGTTAGCGTTTGATCATGAGGATCCATGATTTGAGATGAGATTTTATTTTTCTTAGTTTTATTATTGTTAAACTTTGCTCGATCCTTCTTTGATCTTATTTGCGTCGACTCCGTATTTCCGGTATACGGTAGTAGGCTTTTTTATCTCATTTCATAGAAGTCGAGAGACTCGTTGATTTGAAAGATCTCTCAAAGAAGGAAGGAGTTGCACGCAATCCTAGAGATAGGACGACGTAAACCCTCCGGATTGGAGTCAAATCCAATAGTGCGGTTCATTTCGATAAAGCGACTTTAACCCTTTTGATTTGTAAAGAGATTTCGATCAAAACGTCTAATAGTTAGGAGATTTAATGCTCTAGCGAGATTACTTCTTATTTTTGGATCCGTCACGGTCAAGTTTGGTTTGCAAATGTAAAACTATATTCTTATCCTTCTCGTTTCTTTTCATGGTGAATCATCGATCGAATGCTATCTTCTTAATCTGATTTTCTTAATTTACTTTTATCTTTAGTTTACGTAAAATTCTCAAAAATCCAATCAATCGCTCGGTAGGATAATAGAGTCGTTGTGAGTAATAGTACTTGCCAGACCCGAGTTTAAATACGACCTTGATATATTTTATATCCTATGCTATATTTCGATAGGTACACTTGCCTTAATCGAGAATAGATTAGAGAACACAAATTTCTCTATCAAGTTTTTGGCGCCGTTGCCGGGGACATTTTTTGGCAATATTACGAAAGCATCGAGTTTATTACTTCTACTAAAATTCAAAAAAAATTTATTATTATAAATTATAATTAACCCACATCATCGTTTTTCTATTCCACCTAAATTCCTGGAAAGGATGCTTTGGGCTTGAATTCCCACCAAAGCCTCTAGTACCGTTGCAAACCCCTCACAGGGCAGATCTCGGGAAGTCCAGGACTAACATAATCCGCCTAAAAAAAATCAAAAAATTAAATTTTCTCATTCTTTTTTGGTAACAGTTTTTCTTTATCATGGAATCATCTTCTTTTTGCGCTCTTTGCGGGTCGCCCGACCATTTTAATTTTGCATGTTTTTCGGGAACCCCTCCCTCATATGATTTCAATTTTTCTGGAGTAGGTCAAAGTGGCCAATTTGATCCTCACTCAAATTTTTATCCTACATGGGAGGTGGGGAACCCGTCTTATTTTTCGCATGATTTTGCCCCGCAAAGCGCCGCGCCTCAAATTTTTAATTCTATCGATAATGGGTATCTTGAATTGCAAACTTCTTTAAATAATATCAATTCGCATTTTAAGACCATTATCGATTATTTTTCTCGTGAGGCCGCATCTTTTTCTTCGTCTTCTTCTCCGTCTCCTCCAATTTCTTTATGTAATGAGTCACCGGATATCCCGGCTTGTCTTATTCCTCTCGAGGAAGATACCTATTCGGATGTTCCGGATTGTTTCCTTCCTCCTTTGGATGACACCCCTATGGATATTCCGGCGTGCTTTTTACCTTTTGAGGATGACGAGACGCCTCAAAATTCTCCTTCTTTTTCTGAAGACGTTGGTGATTCCATTTCTGATTTAAATTCAACTGTTCCAACTTTTTCGATTTTTAACGAGTCTTTTTCTTCCTCTCCTTTTATTTTAGATACTTCCTCTTTAGTTCTTTCTACCCTTTTTTCTTCTCCCGAAATTTCACAAGTCTCTCCTTCTCCTTGTGAAATTTCAGTTAATGAAACTTCTTTTTCTACTTCTTTTATTTCTCTTTCTATTTCTTCTTCTTTTTCTTCTTCTTCTTTTGACGACCCCTTCTTTCCCATTCTACATGCGGCGGAGTTCTTCTATAACTCCGTCCGTTCATTTTCGGGTGTCATTCCCTTGAAGATTCCACCGCATGTCGGTGCGATTCTTCAATTTTTCTTCTTTTTGAATTACTCTCCTAAGCGCATACTTAGGGAGTTACCAATTCACTTTAGTTTTTATTTTCCATTTAGCTAACCAATAACGTCGGGCTCAGACGACGTTAAACAAAGAGCGCTCTTGGGAGGCACCCCTTGCTTACCATTTTTGTTCTTTCTTTCTCTTTTTATTTTATTTTGCAGGAATAAAACCTTCGGCGGTTCGTTTGGCTCCATATTCTCTTCCTTAGGCCTGAGTCAGTTTCCAGCTCAAGCATGGGGGAGCGACATCTGCATTCGGCCTCACGAATCCGGGAAAGTCGTTTTTTTATTTACTTTATTGCACCCCCCCCCCCCCCCCTCTTCTTTTCTTCTTTTCTTTTTTTTTCCTCATACTTACTATTCAACATTGGGGACAATGTTGAACTTTAAGCATGGGGGAGTGTTTTCCCTTTCTTTTTAAGTCTTTCAAAAAAAACACAAAAAAATTTGAAAACAAAACAAAACCAAAAAATTATTATAGTACTATTTTGATTCTTTAGCCTTATGAAAAAATCCAAAAAATTTAAAATATATATATATAATCTATTTGAAAATCAAAGTCAAAAAATTATTTTCTATCTTTATTTTTATGCGTCTTCTAGTGATGTGTATGCCCGAGCGGTTCTTTTGTCCTAGGTAGAATTTTCTTGAATAGGTTTTCTAAACTTATTAGTTTAACATATTTTAGTTTTACGATTTTCTAATCTCTAAATATAGACATCAGTCCTTTAAGAACTATAAGTTAGCAAATTGTTGTTTTTCTTTTTATTCGGTGTTATTGCCTAGGAACGGTTGCTAAATAGCGTTATCACTTTTTCATTTAAGAATAATTCTTTCTTGGTGTCTAGAACTTGTCCCTAGCTACTCTCGAAGCATGTGCGTAGTTTTTGATTTTCACGAACTTTAGAAATGATCTAGGCCACCCTTTGACACGTTTGAGCCTTTTTGCCCACCTAAACATTACACCATTGCAAACTATTTTGGGTCTTTCCCTTTTTCTTTGTCTAAGCTCCACTTTTCACTTTTTCACCAAAGCCAAAATGCCTAACCCTTTTTCCACACTAAACCTTGAACTTTATGTTTACTCATTTTTTGTGATGGGGTTTATGTTTGAAAAATGAAAAGAAACTTGAAAGCTTACATTTGGAGTTCCCATTTAGAAAAAGTAGTACCAAAAAGAAGAAGATCATCATCAAAAAAATTTGTGTGAAATCAAAAGAAAAAAAAATGAAGTTTATTCGTGGCCAATTATGAATAGAAAAAAATTACATGGCCTTGTTTTTATTTTTGAAATGAAAAATGTTGTACCTCTCAATTCTTGTTTTTGTGCTCAACTTTGGTTTAGTGTGTTTAGTTTTCCTTTTTATCTTTGAATTATCACTCCTAATCATTTACCTAAACCAAATTATTACGCCTATTAAGTCCTAGTGATCTTTAGAACGTGTTACAAATCTGTGTAGTGGGGAGAGTGTGAACGGACAAGCCTATGGACACCATCATTGATGGATTTCTTTGGAGGTTATTTTGAGGTGATTTAGGGGTAGTCGCTATTTTAGCAACCTAGTAATTCGTCTAATGCGCAGTTTATTTAGAAACTCTATATTTTTGTTTTTCTTATTTTCCTAAACTTTTGGATGTCTTATTTTAGGGATTTAGAAATGTGTAATCCTTCTTTATGTTTTAATAATATTTTTAGGTCTCCTCTTTTCAAGTTTTCTATTTTGGATATCTCACCTCACTAGTTGCTAGCATAGAAATTAGGATAGTTTAATTTTCCACATTTTGGTTTTCTTAATATTGCAACTTAAAAATTATTTTCCCTTTTGTTTCCCCTCTATTTTGATTTCCATTTGCTTGAGGACAAGCAAACGCTTAAGCATGGGGAGTTTGATAAGTAGTTTTTAGTCATAATATTTTAGGTTAGTTTAGTATAAATTTCCCTAGTTTTAATTATATTTTCTTTGTATTTTATGTTTGTTATGTTATGTTGTTATTTTATGTTGTGATATGTTTGTTATTTTATGTTTATTATTGTTATTTTATGTTTGTTATTTTATATTGTTATTTTATGGTTGTTATTTTATATTGTTATGTTTGTTATTTTATATTGTTATTTTATGTTTGTTATTTTATATTGTTATTTTATGGTTGTTATTTTATATTGTTATGTTTGTTAATTTATGTTGTTATTTTATGTTTGTTATTTTATGTTGTTAAGTGTTAATCTCTTTTGTTTTATATAAAACTAATGTTTTGTTTTATGTTTGTTATATGTATTAACTAATTTAATGTTTTATTTTGTTGTAGGTTGGTGCAGCCCTCCCTCTCCATTTGGTGCCACCCGAGCCCCCTTCATGTGCAAACCGAGCAGCCCCCTTCCATGGAGCAGCCCAAGCAAGCAGCCCCCCACATGTTGCAGCCCTCTACAAGTCAAAACCGGGCCATCCATGCTACATGCAGCCCGCCACATTTGCATGGACCATGCATGGCCGAATTTCCCTTCTCTCCTCTCTCTTCTTTCTCTTAATTGAATCTCATTCCTCTCTCTCTCATTTAATCTCATTCCTCACTCTTCTATTCCCCATACATTCCCCCCTTCTCCTCTTTATTTCCTCCTAAAGAACATGCATTGGATTTGGCCTCTCTTTTCCTTCCCTCTCTCCCCTCATTTATTTCATTCATGCACCCTCTCAACCATGCATGGTCGGCCACCCTCTTCTCTCCCCTCTCCTCTTCCTATTTCTAGAACCTTCCCCTCCATTTATAAAAGGAGCCCATGTCTCATGCATTGGAAGAACTTTTGGCAAGAGAGAGATGAAGAGATAGTTGTAGTTTTTAGTTCTTTTTATTGTCAAGTTTTATTTCCAAGTTTTGTAAGTCTTTTTCTTAAGAGTATTGTTATCATTTTACTTTTGTTGTTGTAGTCTTCTCTTTCTATTCACTAATGAAAATGCAAGTTTTATTTTTCATCCTTGTCTCAATTTCTATTATGCGCAACTAATTTCCGTTAGCGTTTGATCATGAGGATCCATGATTTGAGATGAGATTTTATTTTTCTTAGTTTTATTATTGTTAAACTTTGCTCGATCCTTCTTTGATCTTATTTGCGTCGACTCCGTATTTCCGGTATACGGTAGTAGGCTTTTTTATCTCATTTCATAGAAGTCGAGAGACTCGTTGATTTGAAAGATCTCTCAAAGAAGGAAGGAGTTGCACGCAATCCTAGAGATAGGACGACGTAAACCCTCCGGATTGGAGTCAAATCCAATAGTGCGGTTCATTTCGATAAAGCGACTTTAACCCTTTTGATTTGTAAAGAGATTTCGATCAAAACGTCTAATAGTTAGGAGATTTAATGCTCTAGCGAGATTACTTCTTATTTTTGGATCCGTCACGGTCAAGTTTGGTTTGCAAATGTAAAACTATATTCTTATCCTTCTCGTTTCTTTTCATGGTGAATCATCGATCGAATGCTATCTTCTTAATCTGATTTTCTTAATTTACTTTTATCTTTAGTTTACGTAAAATTCTCAAAAATCCAATCAATCGCTCGGTAGGATAATAGAGTCGTTGTGAGTAATAGTACTTGCCAGACCCGAGTTTAAATACGACCTTGATATATTTTATATCCTATGCTATATTTCGATAGGTACACTTGCCTTAATCGAGAATAGATTGGAGAACACAAATTTCTCTATCAACGGACGCCTCCGGGGTCGGTATCGGTGCGGTCCTGATGCAGGAAGGGCGACCGTTGGCCTACTTTAGCAAGGCTTTAGCCCCGCGCACTTTGGGCTTATCTACGTATGAGAAGGAGATGCTGGTGATACTGCATGTCGTGACCTTATGGCGGCCATACTTATTAGGACACCACTTCAAGGTCCGAACTGATCATCAGAGTCTGAAGCACTTCTTGGAACAACGGTTAGCCTCACCTCTCCAACAAAAGTGGCTGACGAAACTATTGGGCTACGATTACGAGATTGTGTACAAGCAGGGCAAGGAAAATGTGGCCGCTGACGCTCTCTCGCGCTTGTCGGAGAGCACCCTCTATCACATCTCCGGACCCTTAATTGAGTCATTGGATGATATTCAGCAGGAGATCACATCGGACCCGGAGATACACCCCATTAGGGAGGCACTTCTACATGGCCGACCGACCCAACCAGGCTACCACCTGCACGGCGGACATCTTTACTACCAGGGGCGGGTCGTCATTCCCGCCACCTCCGCGTGGAAGGCAGTCATGCTCCACGGGTTCCATTCTTCGCCGACGGGGGGCCATGCGGGCGTGCTCCGCACCCTTCAGCGGCTACGGGGCAATGTGTTTTGGAAGGGGCTACGACGAGACGTGCAGCAGTTCGTACAGCAGTGTGAGGTCTGTCAGCGGCAGAAATATGAGACGACCTCCCCTGCAGGCCTACTTACACCGTTGGAGATTCCGCAACACATTTGGGAGACTATCTCCATGGATTTCATTGATGGGTTGCCTAAGTCACAGGGCAAATCAGCGATTCTGGTTGTGGTGGACAAGTTGTCTAAATATGGGCATTTCATTGCCCTGAGCCACCCGTATTCGGGGGAAACAATGGTCGATCTCTTTGCTCGGGAGGTGGTTCGCTTACACGGCATCCCTCGGTCGATCATCTCGGATCGCGACCCAATTTTCATCAGCAGCTTCTGGAGGGAATTATTACGCTTACAGGGCACCCGTCTACGCATGAGTACGGCGAATCATCCCCAGACAGATGGCCAGACAGAGGTGCTCAATCGGGGTATGGAGACTTATCTGCGTTGTTTTGTTATGGACGAGCCACGTTCTTGGACTCGTTGGTTACATTGGGCCGAATATTGCTACAATACGTCCTATCACACGGCCAGCAAACTCACTCCTTTTGAGGCCGTCTACGGGATACCCCCTCCTTCTCTTGGTACCTACGAGGTGGGGAGCACAACCCTCCCTACAGTGGATCGCACATTACGAGACCGGGACCGGACCCTGACACTACTCTGGACCAATCTCCGTGCAGCGCAAGATAGGATGAAGGTCCAAGCCGACAAACACCGGACAGAGCGGGAGTTTTCGATGGGTGATGAGGTTTTTCTTCGCCTACAACCGTACCGCCAGCTATCAGTCTCACGCCGGGCGAATCAGAAGCTGGCTCCGCGATACTATGGACCGTTCCGCATCACTCATTGGGTCGAACCCGTCTCCTACACCCTCGCTCTGTCGGAGGGCTCATGCATTCACCCGACCTTTCATGTGTCCCTGCTCAATAAGAAACTGGGTGAGACTGTCCAAGTTAGTCCCCTGCTACCCGAAGCCACGACTGTCGGAGAGTTACGCCTCATTCCCGAGGAAATCTTACTGTCCAAGTGGAAGAAGCACGGTCCCGAGTATCGTCCTGAAGTTCTTGTCAAATGGAAGAATCTGTCGGCTGCGCACAACACCTGGGTCGACCTCCTTGAGTTCTGCGAGCTCTTTCCAGACTTCCATCTTGAGGACAAGATGGCTCTTGATGGGGAGGGGAATGTTACGCCTCCTGACGCCATCCGATTCCGAGGATATCAATACGCGCGAAGGCCAAAAGAGACGGCGGATGGAGATCGGGCTAAACCATCTGGTTCAGCCCGCCAACACTAATTAAGAAGAAGTGGGGTTGAACCACACTGGTGCAGCCCCTATGGGGGGCCGGCCGGCCGCTTGGATCCGGGTAATATATATACCCGGACTCCCCCCCTTTTGGGGGTTTATCAAGTATTATCATCAGGTATTTCTTTCTTCTTCCTAACCCTAGTTTCTTCTTCTTAGTTGTTCTCTACTTTTCCATCCTCTCTTGCAAGTTCATATCACGTACCACTTCATTTTAGGAGCACGAGCAGTTGGAGCAGCAGTACCCCGCACAGGAGGACCGCCAGACCAAGAAGACAGGGCGTGACGACGCAGCACATCCTGACTCCTCCTATAGCAGATGTGAGATTTTTAGTGCTTTCACATTATTATGTACCCATTTTATATTGGACATGTATCGGACATTATTGTCTATTTTTATTGTGGACTAGTTTTATATTTAATGTAATATGGACTTCATGCCTTTAATTTTACATTCTATGTGAGCATGTGTTAAATGGAAATTGTCGGTAGGATAGGCGTATTGTAGTGGATGCTAGCCCGTGTGCTGGCTCTACCACAAGGCGGCTGTTTTGGGAATAAGACTCCCCGGCCGTGCTCAATTTTCGGGAGGGCGGAGTCTTACACGTTTATTCACCAATTTTAAAGTGTCAGATGTGAACCGAGCAAATCTGTTAGTAATAATAGTTTTGGTAATTCTATGCAACTTTACTGTAACATTGATATATAAATTTACTAATCACGCATCAGCCCATCCTTTTTCATTGTCATAAAATGGGCACTCTTCGTCAGTCGGTCGTTTACCACCTAAATGACATCATTATCTTGTTTACTACACGACAATCCCATAACAAAATACATTTCAATGTCGTCCAATTTCCATTCGAGAATAGGCAACGACTGCAAAGAACCTCCCGGCTTCATATGTTCAACTTTCAAGACTTGACATTATGGCACTTTACAACGTACTTAATCACATCCTACTTCATTCTCAGCCACCAACAGTCTAGTTTCAAATCATGAGACATGTACAGCCCATATATCGTCGAGGGTGGAACTTATTCATGCAACGTAGGCAGAAGTCAAAGGTCAAGACAAGATCAACAGCAGGACTGTCTGATGGCCATGTGCGAGTATGCGAGATACTTCCATACTCGCCCGGTATGCGACATTGGCGACATTTCGCCAAGTAGGCGAGAACTTTTCAAATACTCGCTAATGGGCGAGATTCTCCCGTAGTCACCAGGTCGGCGTAGGTAACCTCGTTAGGGCCGGGTATAGTCGCTTATATACCCCCCCCCCCATCCCCCTACTAGTGACTTAATCGCCAAGAGGTGTTTTCCTCGTACCAAGCTCAGTCATTTGTGGTTGAGGGGAAGTTTTTTCTATAACTTTCGGGTATGTGGTGGGACCTCCCTGCTGAAGCGCTCTGGGGTCTGTTTGTAGTTCGTTTTCCCTCTTCTTAGCTTTAGCCTTCGAACCCAAGTAGTCGAACCGCGGGATAAGTAGTCTTAGGCTGTCTTTTAGTCCAAATATTTAGAGCTAGGATTTTCCTGGCTTCAACACTTTGGTGCGGTGAGCGTGGGCTGAAGCCGGAGGAGGAAAGTCCAGTGAGAAGGCGAGATGGTGGAAGTAGGCGAGCTAGAAGGAGTCGGCAACTCACCAGCCGAGGGCGAGTATGTGACCCGGGCAGATTTCAATGATTTAGCGCGGCGAATGGAGGACACCTTGCGAGCAACGCTGCTTCCTCGCGCGGAAGTCACGGCGACCACGCCTCGTCGCGTAACTCCTCCCAGGGAGGGTGGACCGTCCAGGCGAGTAGGAAAGGAGATTATGATGGAGCCAGAGCGACCACCGCAGTCGCAGTTCTACCCAGCGAGTTCTCAAGGTATCCGGCTCCGCGAGGTAGAGAACCAGGCGAGATACCAGGATACTCGCACGTTCGGGAATCATGATACTCGCCAACTCGCAGATTTTCGTTAGGGAGGGAGGATCACTTTCTGTGATGAGATCCTTTCTACTCCAGTTCCCGAGGGGTTTAGGGAGCCTCCCCTGAATTACAATTCAGGCCGAGATGATCAAATTCGTCACCTCCAGTGGTTTGAGGATGTTGTTTCCATCAACATGACGGACGCTTCAAGTGCAGGTTCTTTGTCATTATCTTCGAAGGGAAGGCAAGAGATTGATTCCACCAGCTGTCATGGAGTTCGATCTACAGTTTCGAGGATCTACGACGAGGGGTGACGACACGGTTCGCCACCTCAAAGAAGAGGAAGAATGCGACGGCCCTTTTCCATCTAACGCAAGGGGTGCACGAGACCTTAGGGCGTTACATCGATCGTTTCCAAGAGGAGGTTATTGGCATCCAGAAGGTGGATGACTATACTTTTCAGCTAGCGTTGACGTTCGGCCTAAGGGAGGGCCTCTTCAAGTTGGAAATCAACAGAGATCCTCTTATGTCCTATGAGGAGCTTATCGAGAGGGCGAATAAGTTCGTCCAAGGGGAGTCCACAATCGCGGCTTCCTAGCTAAGCTGGAGAAGAAGAAGAAGGGGAGGAGACTCCTGAGCAGAGGAAGAAAGAAGAGCAGAGGAAGCGAGAGAAGAAGAGACAGCAGGAAAGGAGGAGAGAAGAGCCAAGGAGGCGGGAGGAACCTAGGAGGCAGTAAGCAAGGAGGCCCCTAGTGGCCCCGGAGAAGAGAGGAGAAGAGAGGAGGTACCAGGTACCGGAGAACAGACCTCCATGGAGGCCGGCGAGAAGGCCTCACCAGGCAGGTCTCGGAAGAAGGTTCTCTCCGGAGAGGTGGAATAATTACAACAACCAGCTGGGAAGGCACCAAGGAGGAGAACGTAGAGAAGCAATGGAGATTGCCAGGCAGGGCAATCAGTCGCGAAGAAGGAATCTACAGAGGAGGAACAGGCCGGAGGACATCCCTCTGTACTATGAGCTGCATCAGGTGGAGGGGCATGGTACCATGACTTGCCCAGAGTTTCTAGAAGCCAGGCGGAGAGCCGGGGGAGTAGGAGGAGAGCAGAGGCAGGTGGCTCCTGTCGAGCCGGGGGTATTTCAGGACCCGGTTCGAAGGAGAAATGAAGATCGGGTCGACCAAGGAGGTCGAGGAGGAATAGCTCAGGGAAGAGGTGGAGGAGTTGGAGTGATCCACGGGAGAGCAGGGCTTGGAGCTTCCCGCAAGGAGAGTCTTCATACAATCTACCGCCAGAGTGTCGCTTCAACCTCTCAAGCGCCACCCCCTTCGGAGATCACCTTCTAAGAGGAGGACATGTTAGGGAATGAGAATCCTTTCCATGACGCCCTCGTGATCCAGGCAGCTATAGAAGACTTCACCGTCAACCGTATCCACGTAGACAACGAGAGCTCGGCAAACGTCATTTTCAAGAAAACGCTTGAGGGATTGGAAGTGTCAGTAAGCAGGGTGGTAGCTTCGGATGGTCCCCTCTTTGGCTTCTCAGGGGGGAGGAAGGAGGTGGAGGGAGGAGCAGAGCTGCTGGTAAATCTTGGTGGAAACTCCATTAGGTGCTGGTTCGTCGTCGTTGACGCGCCAAGTTGTTACAGTGCCATCTTCGGGAGGCCACTCATCAACACCTTCAAGGTCGTCCCATCCTCCAACCATCAGTGTTTGAAGTACTGCCAAGGTGATATCCAGGTAAGGATCAGGAGTGATCCAAGGGCTACTCGGGAGTGCTACCTCAATGAGGTGAGCTTGATCAGTTGGATGGAGGATGCGGAGGAGATGGACAAGGCGATGGAGGGAGAAGTTAGGCTGAAGGCCGGAGAGGAGGTGGAGGAAGTGGAAGTGTTGTCGGAGGGCGGAGAGCACGGACTGCTGAAGATCGGTGGAGCTTTGAAAGCCGAAAAGAAGATGAAGATAGTGGCATGCCTGCAAGGGAACGTAGACATCTTCACCTGGAGCGCAGCGTAGATGTCAGGGATTCACGCTGATGTTGCATGCATCTCCTCAACCTAAGCCCGGAAGTCAAGCCAATCTGACAGAAAAAGAGGGCAATCGCCACTGCGTTGGCTGAGCCAAATAGAGAGGAAGTAGTTAAGCTGTTGGAGGCAGGCTTTATGTTGGAGATGCAGTATCCAGGCTGTGTCTCTAATGTTGTAATGGTAAAGAAAACCAGAGGGGGCTGGAGAATGTGTACTGACTTTTCGTTGTTAAATAAAATTTGCCCGAAGGATTGTTATCTCTTGCCTCAAATCGACGCGCTGGTTGACTCAGCTGTCGGTTTTTCTATAATAAGTTTTCTTGATGCTTTTTCAGGATACCATCAGATTCGGATGCACCCCCCCACCCACCCACCATCGTCGTGGCGTCTCCTTCATCACGAATGATGGTTGCTATAGCTATAAGATGATGTCGTTCGGGCTAACGAATGTGGGAGATACCTACCAGCAGATGATGGATTATGTCTTCAAAAGGCAGAAGGGGCGGAACCTGGAAGTGTAAGTGGATGACCTCTTGATCAAGAGCAAAATCATCCAGGAGCATGTCAACGATCTGGTGGAGATTTTCGCGACTCTTCGGAAGTACAAGATGAGGCTCAACCCAGTGAAGTGCGTGTTCGGGGCAGGGAGAGGGAAGTTCTTGGGACACCTACTCACCCCGAGGGGAGTAGAGCCCAATCCTGACAAGGTCAAAGCAATCCTGGAAATGGCGTCGCCAAGAAGTACGAAAGAAGTCCAAAGGTTGACAGGAAGGATGGCAGGCCTCAGTCGCTTCCTGTCAAAAGCCGAGGAGAAATGCTCTCCATTCTTCAAGACTCTTCGAAGTGGCCAGCAGTTTGTGTGGACGGAGGAATGTGAAAGGGCCTTTGAGAAGTTCAAGCAGCAGTTGATGCAAGCCCCTTTGCTTCAAGGCCCGAAGGAAGATGAAGACCTACTCCTTTATTTAGGAGTGGGGGCGGAGACGGTGAGTTCAGTGTAAGCCCTCATCTACTATGTAAGCCGAGTACTCCGGAAGGCAGAGACAAGGTATCTCATTTTGGAGAAGTTGGCTTTCGCCTTGGTGGTGTCGGCGCGGAAGCTAAGGTCTTATTTACGGGCACTCCATCCGGGTGATGACGGATCATCCGCTTCGAAGCATTATGAGTGGGGTGGAGCATTCAGAGAGGTTGGCGAAATGGTCGGTATAACTCAGTGAGCTCGACATTTCTTTCTCACCGAGGGTGGCAATCAAAGCAGTAGTGGACTTCCTAGCTGACTTCTCGGTAGAGGCGGAAGAAGGTGAAGGCTCGTCGGGCTTGCTTTCCTGGAAGATGTTCGTGGATAGAGCTTCGGGCAAAAGCTCCGTAGGAGTGGGCATTGTCTTGGTGAGCCCACAGGGGACGAGGATTGAGCAGGTAGTCGAAATCCACTTCCCCGTCACAAATATTCAAACCGAGTATAAGGATATAGTGGCAAGGTTGCGTTTAGCCAAGGAGTTGGGGATCCAGGATATCACAGCCTTCACTGATTCATCGGTGGTCGCGTCACAGATCCACGGAGAGTTTGAAGTCAGAGATGCCATCTTACAACGATATCTGGTGTAAGTGAAAGGGTTTGAAGGAGGCTTCCAATTCTTCTTCGTTCAACATGTGCCCAGAGAAGAGAACTCAGCAGCAGATCGTTTGGCAAAATATGGCCCGAGGGTCGGAGGCACAATCACAGAGTTGCTGCAACGGTCGATCGAAGCGGGGGAGATGATGGAGATTGAGCAACGGGCTTCTTGGCTGGATCCATTCGTTGCCTTCCTAGCTACTGGCCAGCTACCATCCATCTCCCGGCTAAATTTGAAGACAAGAGAAAGTTTAGGTGCAAGGCAACATACTATCTTCTTCATGAAGGGGAGTTATATCGCAAGATCATCTCGTGCTCCTTAGCCAGATGTGTGTCAGAAGACGAAGTGTCTCGAGTCTTGGAGGAGATCCATTCTAGGGAGTGTGGAAGTCATTCTGGTACCCGCACTCTAGAGCAAAGAATCTTGAGACAAGGTTATTTTTGGCCGACCCTCCGAAAGGATGTCGAATCCTTCTCGAAGAAGTGCAAGAAGTGTCAGCTATTCGCACCACTTCAGCTGCAGCCAGCCCAGCAGCTTCGTTCGATCACGGCCCCTTGGCCGTTCGCCATCCGGGGAATGGATTTGAAAGGACTCTTTCCCCGGGCTAGTGGTCAGTGGAAGTTCGTTCTCGTCATGATCGACTATTTCTCAAAGTAGATCGAGGCTAAGACGCTAGCTAAGACCACCTCTCAAATCGTGAAGAACTTTATCTGAGGGGAGATCGCTTGCAGATTCGGGATACCCCTCGCCATCGTTATCGACAATGGGCCGCAATTTGCCAGCTTGGAACTAAAGGATTTCTGCAAACAGCTGGGGTCTGATCTTCGGTTTCCTTCTATGCATCTTCCTCGGAGTACTGGGCAGGTGGAAGCCGCAAACAAACTAGCCATCAACCTCCTGAAGAAAAAATTCGAGAATTTAAAGGGGAACTGGGTAGAGCAGCTCCCTTCTGTCTTATAGGCTCTGAGGACCACTCCTAATTCGGCCACGCGAGAGACGCTTTTCAAGTTGTCCCACGGGGCTAAAGCTCTCATCCCAGTGGAGTTTGAAGTTCGGAGCCCCAGAGTAGTTGCGGTGGAAGAAGGTAACGGGAGTGGCGGCTCGAGAATGAAGAAGTCCAATGGCTATCTCTTGATTATGTATAAGAACTTCGGGACCTCGCCTCAGCTCGACAAAAAGAGATCAAGAGGAGGATGGCAAAGCACTTCAACAAGCACGCTCGCATTAAGCAGTTCCAAGCAGGTGACCTCGTCTTAAAATAGGTGGATGCAGCAGGAAGATCTGCCGGCGTCGGGAAGGTTAACCCGAACTGGGAAGGGTCGTTCATCATCCATGAGCCACTAGCGACTAGAGGGTATCGCCTACAAAACCACGAAGGAGAATTACTTGGGAACACATTGAACGGTGACGACCTGAAAAGGTTCTATCCCTGGAAGGGAAGGGTAAGCTTATTGTTGTATAATTTCATTTATATGAAAGATGGTTTTTCTCACACCCTGAAACATGGGATTTCATGATCTTTTCTCTAAAGGCAAGTAAGTGAAACTGATGTGATGTCCATGATCGAGTTGGGAAACGGGCCTCCGACTTGACTATCATAAAACCCAGAGCGGGTGATGGAACGGTGTGTAGGGTTTTTAAGGCGGTCTCTTAAGTCCAAGCATCTGCACTAACGGTCGAGATCAGCTCCCCCTTGCATGTTGGCTGATGACCCCCCTATCGCGCTTCTCATCCGGCTGGAGGGGTTATCAGGAGAGAGTCTATAGCCCACCTCCCAACTCGACGAAGAGAAGATCGTTTTCCCTCGAGAAAAGATCCTTCGTCATCGAAGACGCCATCAACCTCGAACGGGCTTGAAGCCCGAGGCGGGATGTACAATCTTCTTAAGTATGTGCTTAACATCATTTCTTCTAATCATGAGATGTGGTGCGTTTAACTCTCTTTGACTATCAAGTGACAGGATTGAGGTCTCGAGTGAGTGAGGCCCGCAGGACCCCCCGAGTGTCATTTCCATGTCCAAGTTCCTCCGTCTTCTCGCCAAAGGGTAGGATGGAAACCTCGAGCGTGTGCGTCCAGCAGGACCCCCCGAGTGACATACCATTCTCATACACCTACATTGGTAAGAAATGCGACTATGCGAGAGTTGCGTGTACCAGTAGGTGAGCAAGCATCTTGCTCGCCCGAGCTTATGAGCCTAGCGAGCACTTAAACACGCCCAAGCCTGCGAGTATAGCGAGCATTCATCAAAGTCGAGCCTATGAGTCTAGCGAGCGAGCATTCGAGCCTAAGAGCCTAGCGAGTATCGACTCGCGCGAGGAATAGAAATGCAGATAAGCAAAAAATTATCTCTCATTTTATTTCACTTGTTGGCGAATATATTTACACTAAAAAGTCGTGATGCATCCCTTTGAATAATACAAGTCTTTCTGGACTGGTTGATCAAAAAACACGGCGACCTGGGAGATCGGCGGAGCGACTATTCTTCATCATCGACGTCGTCTTCGCCTTCGACATCCTCGTCCGACTCCAAAGATTTCGGAGAATCCTCTCTCTTCAACGAGGAGCTCGGGGATGATATCCATGGTTGTCAAGTCCTCGGCAGCCGGCACGAGCAGACCATCCAACTTCAACTTGCTCAGGAGCAAGTCTCCGGTGACTTTTGCAATCTCGCGCCGCACCGAGGCCATCTTCAGAGGGACCATCCTTACATTCTTACCCATCGAAGAGGGGCCCACCAAGGAGGGACCTGCCTCTGGTTGAGCTCTCAACGGGTCTCAAGTTTCGAGCTCGGCGATCTTGACTTGGGCCACCTCCAGTGCGGTCTGGCTCTCCTTTAGCTCCAGCTCCAACTCTGAGATACGTTAGGCAGCGACTAGCTCAACCTCCTGCGAATATCAAGCAAGCAGTTGTTTAGTAAGGCAACCTGCGAGTATTATACCGGAAAAAGGAGAACAAAGTTTTCTGCTAACCAAAGTCACCTCGAAGTCCTTGCAGCTGGTGGCTTTCTCTTCAGCACTAGCCAGCGACTTCTAGAGCTTCTCAATAAATTCATCCTTCTCTTCAAGTCTCGCATCGGCGGCCAGCAAATTCCTCGTCGTCTGATGGGCGAGTTCTACCGAGCGCAACAGCGAGTGCGAGGTTTGATGTGCGAGATAGGAAGGTGTGGCATACTGCAAGTCTGCAACACCGTCGCGTCATCGCGGACATAAAGAGCATAGGCGTCGTTAAAGGTCTCACCCTCGTCCTCCCAGTCTTCGGACCAGGGAGGAAGGTTCGCACTAAGGCGGACCTCATGCTTTTCCTCAACCCACGCAACCAGCGGGCGACCAAAATGATCTACCCTGGCCGACCCCTGGCCGAAATTGGGGTGCGAGGCGGGAGACACGGGTTCCTCATCACAACCGTTCTTCCTCGCAATCTCTTTCTTCCGGCGTGTCGCCTCGTTGCTGCCTGTTTTCCGCTTCATGGAGGAGGGCTCGCCCCGCTCAGGCACGTCAAGTCCCTCCCCAACCAGATCCTCGGGGATCGGCGACATCTCTCCCTGGTGAGCTCCAGTGTTCGGCGGAGGAGTGGCCTCCTTCGTCATCGGAAGAGGTTCTCGCGGAGTCATGCAGGTTGCTGAAAAAAACGACGAACCGCAGTTAGTCGCCATAGTTAGGTAAATACGAGTATTTTCGAAGCCCGCTCAGAAGTTTTACCTTCGCCCGGTGAGACATATTCCAGTTCATCAACTTGACGCCACCAATAGGCGACGTCGAACTTCCGCCCCTTTAAGGCCTTCCGCAGCTCCTCTCGCGGGTCTCGCAAGACGGGCGCGATGAAGACTTCTTCTGAGGGTTGTTGAGGGCGAAGAGGAATGGTTCCAAAGTGGCCTTGGACGACAATGAACCGCTCGTCCCAACAATGAGCTTTGTTCACCGTCCTCGTGATGGAGCAAGTATGGCTGGAGAATAAGATGACGCCCTCCTTCGTTGCCCCCAAGCCGAAAATCTTGCGGAAGATGGATAGATCGAACGCAATCTTCTCCGCTCGCAAGAAGCAAAGGTACCCAAGGATGATCGCTACACCGTTGGGGTTGATCTGCGTTGGTACTAGGCCAAAGAACCAAAGGATCTGGCAGAACTCCGACCAGAAAGAAAGTCGCAGGCCGACTTTGAAAGGGTGGATGGGAAGCACGAGCATGTCCGCGAGGAATGTGTTAATTCGCTCGCTCTCGCGAGGAATGTGTTAATTCGCTCGCTCTCGCGAGGTAACCTCACTCGGAAGTTATCCAAGAGATAGCGCTCCCGGAAGTCCTCCATATCCCCGTTGGTCGATATTAACCATTGTTTTAAATGTCTTCCGACATGTCCGACATGTCTCCTGATATGTCGTTTTTTAGGGCAAAACGATATGTTTTTCTAAAAAGTATAGATTATGTCCTTTTGTAAAATATAGACCGACATGTCCGATTTTTTCCGATATATCGGCCGACACGACTTTTAAATATATCGCCCGCTATTTTATTTTATATTATATTAGCAGACTAGCATCATAAGTTTAAATCGATTAAACTTATTGTTTCAATTTTTTAATGTTTTATTCTTACAACCAATTTTGTATAATTGTTTCACAATTTTTTTATTTCATATTACAAAAAATATGAAAATATTTAATATATTTATTACAAAAATATGAAAATATTTAAATATTCTTTATTTGCAATAAACTTATTGTTATCAAAATAAAAGTATTGTATACTATTAAATATATTTACAATCTATAATTTTGTATTTGTTAATAATATTTTATTGTAGATACTACTCAATTTTATTTCGTAATATAAATGACTCATTTTTTATCTATTTGTTATATTATTTTTCTATTTTTATAAGATATAATTATAGTTAGTATACATAGAAATAAAAATTTTATTTATAAGACATGGAAATCCGATATTTTAAAATATCTCCGACATGTCTCCGACTTCCGACATTTAAAAACTCAATCTGATATGTCGCCGTCATCCGATATTTAAAACATTGATATCGACTTCTTGAATTTCCTCGAGGAGAAGATCTCCGCATAACTCTGACGGCGAGCAGCAGCGTCTTCATTAGACGGCATTTTTAAGAAAGGAGGCGAGGTACGAGTATTGAGTATCTAGCAGTAGGTGAGAATTAGAAGCTCGTTGATGATGTTGAAAATCGCTGAAAGATGTCGTCGCCCTAGCCCCCCCCCCCCCCCCCCCCCCCCCGTATTTATAGACAAAAGAGAACGGGGGGGGGGGGGGGGGGGGGGGGGGGGGGTATTGAGATCTATCCGCCGAGTAATCTGGTGTGTCGCATACTCGCGGAGCCTGCAAAGGCAAACACTCGCCAAACCCAATGCCCAACAAAACAAATACTCGCTCAAAGCAAGCACAAGCAATATATATATCGTCGCAAATCGCAAGGAATGAAGAGTGATAAAGGAAGGAAAAATAATAGTACTCACGAATCAAATTGTTACAGCAATTGAATAAGTATTCACAAAGTCGCCAAAGGCGATTACAATGCAGAACAAAATATTAAAGGGCAAGGCCTAGGACATCTGGAGGTTCCCGCGCCTGTCCGAAGTTTGAGCATGTCGCCCAGAGTAGCCTAAATCGCGTGCACGTTGGAATTGCTCGCTTGCGCGAGCCAGATGCTCCTCGCCTTGCCGAAGATGGTCGTCAACCCTCGTCAGCCTGCCAACAGAGCCCATGCTCGTTGTCATCCCGCAGAGTTCGTCCTGCAGCAGGTTCTGTCGATGTTCCACCATCGCGGCGCGCTATTCCGGCTCATTGATCGCATAGAATCTGGACTTCGCACCTATCATCCGATGCTCGAACTCTTCGATCCTCGCAACTCGCACCTCGAGCGAGGCAAGTCTGCGAGTAGGCTCGCATATCGCCAGCTGGTCGAACTTCGTCTCGAGATCAAGGTAGGCCGAAGCGACCTTCTTTTGATACTCGCGCAAAGGAACGTCGATAGCGTCAATCAGCGCACCTCCCGGAGTTGAAGCGCGACCTGTCAGGATGTTCAAGCGGTTAGTGATAATCCAGGTAAGGAAAGGGCAGTTGATTCCAAAAAATTGAAGATGTACCCGTGTGCGAGGTTCGAGGCCCGCATAATGCCGAGGAGGAGAGCGATCTCGGCGAGGAGAGTCACGCCAAGGAGTGCGCTCAAGGCGAGGAGACTCGGGCCGAGTTCGGTTCCGACGAGGAGAGGGGTTGCGTTAGGAATAAACTCGTCGACCTATCAACGAGCCCCCGCGGAACAACCCTGGAGCTCAGGGTATCCATTGTAGAGACCAGCGGGATCGAGCGGAGTGGAGTGGCATCAACACGAGCGTTGCTCGGCAGAGGATGCAAGCTCGCCTCGCTTGGAGTTTTTGTCGGTACAGATCCTGCGAGAAAAGAAAGTATCAGGCGAGTATGGAGGAGCTGACACTAAACCAAGATCAAAGGTATTTTTTCAAATCTCGCAAGACATCCTCGGCGGTGTTACTTTGCAGCGAGGTATCTCCGGCGGTATCATCTCGCTGGGAGGCGAGATTAGGTTGATCCTGAGCCAGGCGAACATTCATATCCACAACAGTGTTAGCCTGGTGAGAGGCAAGACCGGGGGTCTCGTTACCTTGGTCCAGCATCTCTTGAGTAGCAGGAGGGACTATGGGATCATCGGCAGGCGACGGCACACTACCGACAAGAGCGGGCACTTCGGCCCTCATCTCGGCGACCTTCTTCTTCTTTCTCTTGCGATCACCAGTATCGTCATCCGGACGATGACGTTTTAACGAGCCAAGGTTCAAGATCTTCTCAAAAGCGAGCTTGTTAGCCGCGACTTCTTCAGGGGTGACAGGCATCTCGCTTGAGTTCAGAAAGGACAGCTTACAGCAGCCCCCCCCCCCCCTTTCCCTATTTATAGAGAGTGGAGGCCAGCCATCGAGACAAGCCGAGTATGTCAGTTACTCGCCAAAGCCCTCGCTGATAAAGGGTTGGATGATTCTTTCCAAGCTATGTTATGGCTCACAAAGAGCGGGGATTGTGTACAACCCATATATCGTCGAGGGTGGAACCTATTCATGTCACGTGGGCAAAAGTCAAAGGTTAAGACAAGGTCAACCAGCAGGACTGTCTGAAGGTCATGTGCGAGTATGCGAGATCCTTCCATACTCACCGGATATGCGACATTGGCGACATCTCGCCAAGTAGGTGAGGACTTTCAAATACTCGTTAATAGACGAAATTCTCCCGTAGTCGCCAGGTCGGCGTAGGTAACCTCGCCGGGGCCGGGTATAATAGCCTATATACCCCCCTAGGATTTGTCTATAAATAGACCCCCAGGGGTACCAGGATTTGCACCTCAGGAGGATCTCTTTGGCACCACGCTAGAGAGACACCAAGTTTTATCTTGAGCTCTACCCCCCCCCCCCCCCCTACTAGTGACTTACTCGCCAAGAGGTGCTTTCCTCATACCAAGCTCAGTCATTTGTGGTTGTGGAGGGAAAGTTTTTTCTAAAACTTATGGGTACGTTGCGGGACCTCCCTGCTGAAGCGCCCTGGGGTCTGTTTGTAGTTCTTTTTCTCTCTTCTTAGCTTTGGGCTTCAGACCCAAGTAGTCAGACTGCAGGATAAGTAGCATCAGGTTGCCTTTTAGTCCGAACATTTGGATCTAAAACTTATGGAGGGGAAGTTTTTTCTAAAACTTATGGGTACGTTGCGGGACCTCCCTGCTGAAGCGCCCTGGGGTCTGTTTGTAGTTCTTTTTCTCTCTTCTTAGCTTTGGGCTTCAGACCCAAGTAGTCAGACTGCAGAATAAGTAACATCAGGCTGCCTTTTAGTCTGAGCATTTGGATCTAGGATTTTTCTGGCTTCAACAATACATTTTTGTTTGTCCTAGATGGATTAAATAGGGAGTATTATGTCTCATGCATGATATCAGCTCTCAAGTTGTCCACATCTGGAACACATAACCGACCATTCATAAGTAGCAAACCATCTTTTTCCATGAAATTCTTTGGCTCGCCTTTATTGGCCTTCTCCACTAACTCAACTAAGAATGACACAAGTTATTGCTTTCATAATTATGTTTTAATTGAATATTGAATTTGCATCTGATATAATAGACTGTTTTCCTTCTTGCGTTAAAACGGGGACAATTTCTATCTTTTGTGGGTCTTGCAGTAACTACTTGTCATAAACTTTCAATGCAAATATCGTGGCGTTACTTTTCCTACTCAAAACAACTGCAACAGCATCAGCCTTTTCGGGATGATATTGAATATCCACATCATAATTTTTAATAAACTTTAACCACATTCGTTGTCAGAGATTAATTTCGTTCCGAGTAATAATGTACTTCAGGCTTTTATGATCAATGAAAATTTCACATCGGACCCTATATCGGTAGTGTCGTTATATCTTCAGGGCAAACACTACACGTACTAACTCCAAATCATGGGTTGAGTAATTCTTCTCTGCATCCTTCAACTGATTGGAAGCATATGCAATAACCCTTTTGTGCTGCATCAAAACACAATCCAAGCCTTTATAAAAAACATCACTAAAAATTTGAATTCCTTAAGTTCCTAATGACATCACTGATTCACTGATACCGGAGCAGTAGTTAATTTTTCTTTCAATTCATCAAATGCACTATGGTTGTTTGCCCGGAAGCCCGTGACCTCTCTTTTCCGGTCAGAATGGTCAATTTCGGCGGTCTCAATTCCGGGAGACCGCGCAGACCGTCTGTCTCGTCTCCAACAATTCTTCTAAGGCACAGGCGGCCAAGCTCTAGGGAGATCGCTAAGACCGCGTGGTCTGAGTTTTCTCTTCTTTTTGTTATTTGCATCCCCTGTCTCTGCCTCGGCTCTCTTGTATCTCGGGCAGCCCGTAATTTTTGAATCTGCTCGTTTGGGCAGCCTCCGCGTCTATAAATAGAGGGGTAGGGATATCAGAAAAAGGACTTTTGCTTTGAGCCTCCAGCTTGCAACTTGTGCAAGCGGTCTCGTTTTCTGTCACTTTTTTACCTCTCATCCTTACCTGTTTCAAACCTCCGTCTTGTGACCTTCTTTCAGATCAATCGAAGCAGTTTTTCTCTCAGAGATCTCTTCTGGCAACCTTCGTCTCCAGTAACCTGCACTCCGCAGTATTCCCCCCTCCTCTTTTTTAGTGTGAGTTTTGGAGGTACAGTTTTTGTGCCAACAGAACGAACACGCGACCTTCAGATCGGAGTGTTTTAGGTGAATCAGCAGACAAGCAAGAATGTCAAAACGCGAGACTCTTCCCGGACAGCTCCCAGCGGTCAGCATTCAGGTGAAGCGACCTCCTTGGAAGCTCTTGAGCTTCGCGTCGAGCTCCATCTCGCGCAAGCTCGTCGAGAGGCCGTCCAGGCTCGCCAAGAGGCCGCCCGAGACCGTCAGGAGACCGCCCGACAATTCGAATCCATAAAACTAATGTTGTTCGCACTCTCCCAGAGGTTGATGCCTCAAGCTGACCAGGCTGCAACTCCTGATCCTCTGGTCGGGGGTCACGTTCCTGACCGCGCGACCTTTCAGCCTGCTGCTCCCCTGCGGTCTCAAGGGGAGGAGTTCGTTGCTCGCCAAACCTTCTTCAGGGGAGCAGCTCAGGGATCTCCAGCTCGAGCCCTGAATTTACAAAGGATTATGTTTATCCTCCAGCTTCTGTTGCTGCCCCTCTCGCTCCTTCCGGTGATTTTGAAGCGGAGGTGCCTTCACCTTTTTCTGACAGAATCCGTTGGGAGCCAACTCCCCACGGCTTTAGAAAGCCTAGATTGCCTATGTTCACTGGAGAGAGCAATCCTATCTCTCATCTTCAGACATTCGAGTCTGCAGTCGCTCTGAGAACTCTCTCAGATGCGTAAGTTGCTAATCACCTCTTTAGATGGGCAGGCAAAGGAGTGGTTTTATAAACTACCTCCTCAGTCCATCTCCTGCTTCACCGTCCTAAAGCAAGAACTTCTTTTGAGTTTTGTCACCTCGAAGAAGAGGAAGAGTGGCCCTGCAGCCCTCTTCAAAATCAAGCAAGGTGAAAGCGAGACTACGGCTCGCTTTATCGATCGTTTTCAAAGAGAAATCCTTGGGATCAAGAATGTAGATCCCTTGCTTTATATGGTGGCCCTGATCAATGGCCTGCAGGAAGGACCACTGAAGTTTGAGGTCACCACCAGGGAGCCAAGCTCTTATCAAGAGCTGATCAGCGTCGCGAATAGATTCATAGAAGGGGAGATCAGCAACCCCACCTATGTTTCCAATCTAACAAGCAAAGCCGTCCAGAAAGGCTCTGCAGGTTTTCCTCCGGCCCCTCCATCAGCAAAGCCTCCGCGACAAGAGTTTCAACCTCCAGCCCAGAGAGGAAGGAACTTCTGCCACCACCGTCCATATCAGGGGCACCAGCAGTTTCAGTCTAATATGTCTCTGCTTCCAACTTTAGTCACTCCGGCACCACAACTGACACCCGTCCATCAAGTTCTTTTTGTCCAGCCACCTCTTCCGCCTTCTTCTCAGCCCGCCTTCAATGATTCTCAAGAGTCATTCGCCGAGCTCAATGTTTCAATGAGCGAGGTAGTTCAAATTCTGCAAAAGCAACCTTTCTTCAAGAGGCCTGCCCCTCTGTAGTCCGATCCAAAGACCAGAAATCTCTCCTTGTGCTGTGAGTTTCACAGGGATAGAGGTCATCTGACCGAAAACTGCAGAGCTCTCCGCATGATGGTGGAGAGGCTCTTGAAGGAAGGGAAATTGCATGAGTTGGTCCAGAAGGGTGATCCCTCCAAGGTTTCGGGCTCCAAGAGCAAGGAGGTAGCAGAGGTCCATTGGGAGTGTGAAGAAGTAGATGACGTTGGTCATCTCCGCAACGTGGGATACCCAAGCTTGTGCGTGGATGCGAATGATGAGGGTGCCATGGGCTACCTCTTCTGCATCCATGGAGGAGCAGGGCTGGTGTCCTCAAAGAAGGCCAGACTCGCAAGGGTTTTTAGGTTAGAGGTCGCTGCTACCTCATCTTCTGCACCGGTCCGAGGGACAGTTACCTTCGGGCAAGAGGATCTTCCTCCGACCGCCAACCCTTTCAACGATGCAGTAGTTATTAAGGCGGACATCGAAATTTACACCGTTGAAAATATCTTGATCGATACTGGAAGCTCCGTCAATCCTCTTTTCAAGCCAGCTTTTGAGGCCCTGAAGACTGAGAAGACTCTTCTTTCTACCGAAGGGCCACTCTATGGCTTCTCTGAGGAGAAAAAGGAAGTAGAAAGAAATGTCACCCTCTCGGTGACTCTTGGAGGAATAACCAAGCTTGTCAAGTTCATAATCGTTGAAGCTTCGAGTAGCTACAACGCGATCTTCGGAAGGCCGATCTTGAATGAATACCAAGCGGTGGTCTCTACCGACCACCTGGCCGTGAAGTTTGCCTTGAATGGCAAACAGTACCGGATCAGGAGTAATCTGAAGAAAGCCCGAGAATGCTATGTCAAGGTGGTCAATGTGACCGAATCATTTCCTCCTCAGGTAGTTGAGACCTCTTCAACTCCTCAAGTCCCAAATCTAGCTGAAGCCGCGGAAGAGATCGCGGAAGAAGAAGTTAGAGATAAAGTTCGCTTGGGACCTGCCCAAGCAACACAAGCCGTTCCGATCAACCAAGGAGATGAGAGCAAGAAGCTCTCATTCAATGCCGAGCTACCTGAAGCTGGCAAAAATCAGCTCATCTCTTGCCTTCTGAAGAACTTGGATGTATTCGCCTGGCCAGCGGATAACATGCCAGGAGTTGATCCAGATGTTGCATGTCACCACCTCAATATTGACCCCAAATTCATCCCAATAAAGCAAAAGAAGAGGGCGGCGGCGGTGACCCTAGCTCAACCCATCAGAGAGGAGGTAGAGAAACTCCTCGAGGCCAAATTCGTCCAAGAAATTCAATACCCTGATTGGGTATCAAATGTTGTAATGGTTAAGAAGGCTGGTGGTAAATGGCGAATGTGTGTTGATTTTACAAAACTCAATAAAGTTTGCCCGAAAGATTGTTATCATTTGTCTAAGATAGATTCTTTAGTTGATTCCGCGGTTGGGTATTCTTATATGAGTTTTTTATATGCATTCTCTGTTTATCACCAAATTAGAATGCATAAACCTGATATTCCTCACACCTCATTCATCACGAATGACGGTTGTTTTTGTTATCTCGTAATGCCTTTCGGGCTAAAGAATGTTGGTGCTACCTATCAGAAAATGGACACCATTTTTAAAAGCCAAAAACGAAGAAATCTAGAGGTCTATGTCGATAAACTCCTGATAAAAAGCAAGTCCTTCTCAGCCCATCTTAACGATCTTGTCGAAACGTTTGCAACCCTTCGGACCTTCAATATGAGATTAAATCCATTGAAATGTGTCTTCGTAGCTAACAAAGGAAAGTTTCTCGGCCATCTCTTCACTCCTGAGGGGTTGGAACCAAATCCTGATAAGGTGAAGGCCATTTTAGAAATGTCACCTCCCAAGTCCTCCAAGGAAGTTCAGCAGCTTGGAGGGAGGATGGCAGGATTGAGTCGTTTTATCTCTCGCTCAGGAGATAAAAGTGCTTCTTTCTTCAAGACTCTCCGTGGGGGAGCTAAATTTGAATGGACCAAGGAGTGTGACGAAGGTTTCAATATGCTCAAAAACAGCTAACGTCAACTCCTTTGCTCCAAAGCCAGAGAGAAGGAGAAGATCTGTTCTTGTATCTTGGAGTTGCTCCGATTCCATCAGCTCAGTACTAGTTAGTGAAGAGAAGAGGAGGCAGTTTCCGGTTTACTATGTGAGCAAGATTTTGAAAGATGCGGAAACCCGATATCCGATCCTTGAGAAGCTGTCCTTAATGCTCGTGACTTCAGCACGAAGGCTAAGACCATATTTTCAAGCTCATTCAATTCAGGTTATCACCGATTTCCCATTAAAAAGTATGCTGGAAAAGCCAGAACACTCAGGAAGATTGGCCAAGTGGGCGATAGAACTCAGTGAGTTCGATATCTCTTACATCCCTAGAATGGCGATCAAAGCACGGGTGCTAGCGGACTTCATGATTGATACAAAAGGAGTTAGCTCAGAGAAAGGGGTTGGAACACCTCTTGCGTGGACAATCTTCGTTGATTGAGCTTCGGGGAGAAGTTCATCGGGAGCTAGAGTTGTTTTAATTAACCCAAATGGGGTTAGATTAGATCAAGCTCTGAAATTTTACTTTCCAACAACGAACAATCAAGCGGAGTATGAAGCCCTACTCGCTGGTCTTAGATTTGCAAGGGAGCTAAGAATTGAAGATGTCCAAGTCAAAACTGACTCTATGGTAATGGCATCCCAAGTGAATGGAACTTTCGAGACCAGAGATCACATTTTGAAGCAATATCAAGCTCTAGTAAAGGTTGAGATAGGAAAGTTCAAGAACTTCACTATCCGGCACATTCCAAGAGAGGAGAACGCGGAAGCTGATGAGTTAGCTAAGTTTGGTTTCCTTTCAGGAGGAACCACCTCAGAGTTGTTTCATCCAGCTATCGAGGAGGGAGATGTTATGCAAATAGATGAACGGCCATCTTGGATGGATCCTTTCGTTCTCTACCTCTCAACCGAGGAGTTTCACTCAACTGTAAAGGATAGGAAAATATTTAAACTAAAGGCAGCCTATTATTACCTTGTTACAGGAGTGCTCTATAGGAAAACTTTTCTCTCACCATTGGCAAGGTGTGTTCTGAGGATGAAATTCCAGTCGTTCTTCGGGAGGTTTATTCCGGAGAATGTGGCAGTCATTCAGGAGCTAGAATCTTAGAGAAGAGGATTCTAAGACAAGGCTACTTCTGGCCCCAAATGAGAAAGGATGCAGAGAAGTTTTCAAAGAGGTGTGTCCAATGTCAAAATTTTGCCCCCCCCCCCCCCCCCCCCCCCCCCCCCCCCCTTCAGCACCAGCCAGCTCAGCAACTCAGGTCAATAGCAACTTCATGTCCATTCGCAGTTTAGGGGATGGATTTGATCGGGCCTTTTCCTTTAGCTAGCCGACAACGCCGTTTTGTTTTGGTTATGATCGATTATTTCAGCAAGTGGATCGAGGCAAAGGCGTTAGCAAAAATCACTACCCAAATCGTGAAGAATTTCAGCTGGGGAGAGATTGTATGCAGGCATGGAATTCCTAAGGCAAACATCACAGACAATGGTCCTCAATTCAATAACTCCAGTTTGATAAATTTCTGTGATCAAATCGGCACTGAGCTACGGTTTGCTTCTGCACATCATCATAGAAGTAACGGGCAAGTAGAGGCAGCTAATAAGTTAACAATAAATCTCTTGAAGAAGAAGGTGGAGAATCTCAGTGGCAATTGGGCAGAACAATTACCTTCAGTGTTATGGGCTTTGAGGACAACTCCAACCTCAGCAACTGGAGAGACTCCTTTCAAGTTATCTCATGGCTCAGAAGCTTTTATTCTAGTTGAATTTGAAGTGAGGAGTCCAAGGGTGATATTATCTCAGCAAAATCAAGATATCTGGATGGAAGAGAATGATTAGGAGCTAAAATGCAGCCTCGACCTCATTGAAGAGTTGAGAGATACAGCAACGATTAGACAAGAGGAGTTAAAGAGAAGAATGACAGTATTTTGACAAGAATGTTAGAGTCAAAGAGTTTGTTGTTGGAGATCTTGTCCTCAAGAAGATGGACGCAGCAGCAAAATCTGGCTCGGTTGGAAAGTTCAATCCAAACTGGGCAGGGTCATTCATTATCAAAGAAGTACTCAAGAATGGTGATTATCGTCTCCATACTTATGAAGGAGAAGAGCTATCGCATACATGGAGTGGAGATGATCTCAAGCGTTTCTTTCCTTGAAAACTTGTATTCTTTCATTGCTTCTTATCTTTTCTCTTGCAAGCATTATGGTGATGTGGTTGTAATCTCTTGTATTATGCATATTGAAAAGAAAGCTTCAAAAGGTTGTCAAAGGCTAAAATCTGTCAAGCGAGACATCGACGGGTCCTACTTGATGCCCCCTCGACTTGAAGCCTGAGGTGTAAATCTACCATGACCACAGGTAGCGGGGAGATTTCGCATCTGTGTAGTAGTAGCTCGCCAAGTTCGTGCGAAGAAACTTTAGGATACTGGGTCCTTGCTGACATCTGACACACCTCTGCATCAAGGGAGGTCTAGGTGAATGTCCATCTCTGTCATGCATTTCGGGACATCGATGATCCTTCCCGGGGAAAACAATGTAGGTATAGCCCCTGCGGCATAACCGCATCTGCCCTACTGATCATCTTGCTCTGTGACCCTCGAATACTCATTGGTGCAAGGATAGCCAAGGGGCGGTCAATAGCATCTGAGATCGTCGCCTGAACCCTTGAGTGGCTAGGGTGTTACAATCTAAATGATCTCTTGAAGAAAGCAATGTCGGTGTAGCCTTGCAGCATGACTGCACCTGCCCTTTAGATCATTTAGAGTTGTTCACCTCTCTTCTTCCCTCTCTTCTTAGGGCGTTACAATCTTAATGATCTCTTGAAAAAAGCAATGTCGGTGTAGCCTTGCAACATGACCGCACCTGGCCTTTAGATCATTTAGAGTTGTTCACCTCTCTTCTTCCCTTTCTTCTTAGGGTGTTACAATCTTAATGATCTCTTAAGGAAAGCAATGCCGGTATAGCCTTGCAGCATGACCACCTGCCCTTTAGATCATTTAGAGTTGTCCACCTCTCTTTTTCCCTCTCTTATTAGGGTATACAACCTTAATGATCTCTTGAGGAAAGCAATGCCGGTGTAGCCTTATAGCGTGACGGCACCTGCCCTTTTGATCATTTCGGATTGTATACCTCTCAAGCTTAGTTTTCTCTGAGAATAAGCGGTCTGAAGTTTTTGGAGACCGCCAGTTTTGAGGCATATGGTTATATTGGAAAGGGGCGGTCTGAGACATCAGAGACTGTCGCCTATGTTCTTCGGAATCTTATAATGATAAGAAACGGTCAGAAAAATCTAAGACCGCCGTCTACGGATATTTCTATTCTGTTTTATGAAGGGGCGGTCTGGAGTGTTTGAGACCGCCGCCCGGGTTCTATGTATGAATCAGTTGAGAATTAGATTGTGATGTCTGGAATCATCAATTGCAGAACTCTTGCAATGTGAATTCTTATAATGGGTGGTCTAAAAAAATCGAGACCGCCAACTAAGCGCTTCCTTTGACCTTTTTTTAAATATATGAAAATGTCCTCAAGATCTCTTTTTCTATTCTTCTACTGAATAACGGTCTAGGGAAAGTGAGACCGCTAGATATCTGTCTTCAACAAAAGATCAAGATCTTTCAAGCACCAAAGATACTGAGTTAAATGGGAATCATTCATGGGATCTCACCTCTATACTTCTACTCATTAGCGGTTTGTAAAATTGAGACCGCTGGTTATTTATCTTCAAAGATCCAAAGTTATTCGAAATCTGGTTATCCGTGGAAGCAGCGGTCTGAATTATTGGAGATCATCCCTCATCTCTTACTCAAGTATCATTTTAACTAATTTGTAACGATCAGAATCATTGCTTATAAGAGCGGTCTGATGAAGAAGAGATCGGCATGATGGGCTGTCGAGCTTAGTATACTAATGAGGAATCTTTTTATCTAACTGTTATTTCAAGTTCAACATTACCTAAGGCATTGAGATTGAATGCCAATTCTGTCTATACAAAATGAGATCGCATATAACAAAATTATCTTCCTGCTTCCAGTTTAGGGACCGGTTGTTGGCTACTGAGATCGACTCTCCTTCATTAGAGATTATGAGATCGAAAATAGTAAGATCGATACAAAGGTAAAAGAATGAGAAGTATTTATTCACAGAAGACACAAAGGTATGCCAAAATTTAGTTTTCATTTCACTGACTAATTACATAAGATCGCGCGGTCTCATTGTCGGCACTTGAAAAGAGCAAGAAGAAAGATTACAATAGGAACTATAGGTTTTTCAATTGCTCTTCAATTTCTTCGGAGACCGCTCATCTGATGATGAGGAATCAGTTTCTTCGGAGGATTCTTCAAAGCTTCTGCTTGGAATTCTTGACCCAGAATTCGAGACCGCAGCGGAGCTTGTGTCATCGCCTTCAACATATTGGGTCCCACTTGCTCCGTCCATGTCTCTGACGATCTCGACATCTTCTTCTCTCGCGGCCTCTGTCTAAGTGACTGATTGCTCGTCTATCAGTCTGGCCGCGTCAGGAAAGAGATCGGCAAATGCAACCTCCTTGAATTCTTCGGTGAGACCTCCGCGGTCTCGAAGCTCCGTGATCGTCGTTTCTGATGTCTCTTTTACATGTTGCATCATGTCATTCTAAAAATCAGGATTGTCCGCATGATAGGCCACTTTCTTTAATCATTGTAGAAAGAATACAATCAGGTCGCACGGTCATAAAAGAAAAAAGTGGAAGATTACAGGTAAGGTAGTCTTACATGCAACTCTTCTTGTACATGCTCGTTTTCTTTCAGGGCTCTTCGGAGAGACCGCCCCATATGATGATTCAAGACCGTGCTCCTGGCGGTCACCTGCGCGCAGATATCAAGAAGCATATCGGTCTCCAAATCATATGCCTCCCTGGCATTGCTTTTCCCATAGAGGGCAGAGGTGATCGCGAAGGCATGGCGTGTCAACTTCCCACCCCACAAGGGGAAGTCGGTAGAGACCTTTACGCTTTGCCTTAGCACCCCACTTGAGGCGGGGCTTCCCCTTGATATCCGTCAGCTTCTTCCCAAAGCCGGTCAAAGGAAAGGGCCTGATGGCGGCCTCTGACTCGCAGACGGCCTCCGCGGTCTCCCTTTCGAGAGCTCTCTTCTTCCTCATCTCCCTCTGAGTGAGCACCTCTTCAGCTGGCGCCACAGGGTCGGCTTCGGGGACCGCGAAGGTCGCTGAAAGAAGGAAAGTGTTAGAAGCAAAAGCGAAAAGTAACGAGGTCGCAAGAGACCGTCAGAAGCATCTTACTTTCTTCAGGAGTAACCTCCGCGATGTCTGGCCAGATCGCCAGGTAGTACAGGAGGTCGAACCGTTTGTCCGCCAAGTATGCGAGGATCTTGATTTCCTCTTCCAAAAGGACTTTTGGAGCTCGGAAGACTCCTTCAGCTCGGCGGGACGGCCTTGATTGGAGACCGCCGAGGTCGCCATCGAACACCAAGAACCTCGCAGTCCAGAAAGGAATCTTGTTCGGGAGGTTGAGCACCTTCATCCCGTTGCAAGAAAAGTAGAGGAGACCCTTGAACTCCTCCTTCCTTCCCTCTTTCAGCGACTTTACAGAGAAGGTCGCGCGGAACAGGTCTATTGTGAATTTCACTCTCACCGATCTCAAATAATTGATAAAGATAGTCATGAGACCGATTGAGTTTGGCGGCAACTGAGCGAGCACCAGGCCATAATTTTCCAGTACCTCAAGGACCTCCCAAGGGAGAGGGAGCGTCAGACCCCAATGGAAGTGATCGATTAGGATAATGAACTTATTTTCCTCTCCAAAATTGAGCCCTCCTCTTCTGTTGGCGGTCTCACAACGATCTGACCTTGAATCATCCACTTCTCCAGAAAGCTCAAGTATTCTTCTTTGGAAAGGCGGCTTGGCATATGGTCGGCCTCGAGGAAGATCTTAGCAGCTGATGCACGAGCGGTCACCATTGTTGGAGTTCGCTGAGACCGGTGCTTTGGGCGCATTCAGAAAGCTTAAAGTAATGGAGCCGAAGCCAGCTATTTATAGAAGATGAAGGGTGATTTCGTAATGATTGCTTTTTGGGAGACCGCCCAGCAAGTCATACAGACCGTTGTACCTGCACAAGATGAGAAAGACGGCAAGCAGTATGGTCGGTATCAATAAAGTGAGACTGTAGCATTCCAAGGAGCAACACAGAAATAAGTAAGGAACAAGAGATTGGCATCACAGTAATCATAGAGATCGCATTTAGAAGAAAGTCAAATCATTACAATACATATATTACACGTCCAAATCATCCAAATTTAATGTTTTAGACCGCATAAAAATTAACAGCTTAAATTCATCTCCTAGCTGGGCGCTTTCTCCCAATGAAGGCCGCAACATCCTGCATTTCGTTGACAGCGATCAGAGCGGTCACCAGGCTATGATTAGCTGACATTGCAGCTCGATGGATCTTCGTCATCTCCTTGTCCACCTGCACCATAGGAATGACCACGATCTCAGAGGTCGGTCTCTCCTCCGGGAGACCGCCAGAAGTTCTCGGCTTCATGGTCATGTGGGCAGGACCGGCCATAAGCGTCGCGACCTCGGCGGCCAGAGCGGCGGCCTTCCCTTTATAATATTCAGTATCCTTTTCGTCCCTCCGGAGCGCCCTGTTCAGTTCGGCATTCATTAGTTCGCACTCCTCGCGGACTCGCTTCTCCGTGGCGCGCGGCAGCTCATCTTGAGCCCGCTCCCGAGCTCGCATGGCGCGAACATCCTCAAAGATGGGCTTGAGGATGTCAACGAGCTGCAGGAAAATCGCCAGCTGTTGCGGGATCTCCCCTTCATCAGGAGTCTCCGCGACCTCATCAGTATCTGCGATCAAAAGTAGAGAACAGTTAGCTCAGCTACAACAACTCAAAAATAGAAAAGCTCGGGCAGAGAGAGTACTTGGAAAAAAATTAAGACCGCAATCGCGTAAGGCATTTTCAACATCTTTTGTGACCGCAGGGTCACCGGTCAGCAAAAGGCGGTCTGATCCCCTAAAGCGCTCGAGGTTCATTCTTTCCAATTCCCTCTTCTGCGACCTCTCTTTTTCTTCTTTTTTTTCAATTTTGCATTGCTAACGAGGATAACATATGTTTCAATGATGACGACCTCACGCCGCTCTATTGGAGATCTAGGTCGAGGAGCAGGCAAAGGAAGGAATTCCGGCGGTCTCGCGATCAGTTTTGCTTTACCCGTCCGCAGGGCAGAGACCGCTGTCGTGCGATCTGTTGCTGCCTTATCCAGCTTGGCTTCCTGGATGGCGGAGAGATTCTTCAGACTGGTGGATAGCGCGGCTTTCTCCTTCTTGATCTGCCGGATCCCTTCTCCTCTCTCCTCTTCCTTCTCCTCCCCCTCAGCAGACTTCTCTTTTTCTTCTTACCCTACTTCTCTCCCTCGGTAGCGGTCAAAGTCGTCTTCTCCTCCTCCTTCCTCTCCTATTCAGCGGCGGTCTGCGTTGCCCGCTTTTCTTCTTCATTCTTCTCGGCGGCGATCTGCATCGCCTTTTCTTCCTCCTTTTTCTTTTTCTCTGCAGCGGCCTGCGCTGCTTTCTCCTCTTCTTTTTTCTTCTCGACAGCAATCAGCATCGCCTTCTCCTTTTCTTTTCTTTCTTCTTCTGCAGCGGTCTGCGCAGCTTTCTCCTCTTTTTCTTTTCTCCCTTTTTCTTCCTTCCCTTTCTCCTCCGCCTCTGCCTTCTTCCTGGCCGCTTCTTCCTCGTTCTTCTTCTTCTCAGCGATCTCCCGCTCTTCGGCGGCCTTCCGAAGTCTCTCGGACTCAAAAGGGTCAATCACCTGCGAGACCGAGCAAACAAGACCGTTAGAAGAATCACCATCAAGATAAGCAATCAACTATGGGTCCGCTCCTTTAGAAGAAACTGAGACCGCAGGAAGAAAAGGGAGTTTGACTTGCTTACTTACCTTCTCAGAGCCATCCACAGGAGGACGTTTCAAACCGCCATCTTCAGGGAGTGTGACCCCTCCTTAGCGGTCACTATTTTACTTTCTCCGCTTTTCTTTTTCTTGGCGGTCTGAACAGAAGAGCTTGTGTTTTTTCTTTTTACCCCTCTTGCAGCTTCCTGCATATCCGCGATCTTCTGCTTGAGTTTCTCTGCGGAGACCATCTTCTCTTGCATCTGAGCTTTGATAGCCTCAGTAGAAACGGTCTCTCCAGTCTGGACAGCGACCTGGCTAAGCATTTCCTCTAACTTTTGGCAGTCAAAGGTGATAGAGACACCTGGGAGGTTCAGCACAGGAGGCCCTGAAGAGGTGGTCGACAAGTCGATAGTACTTGAGACCGCCAAGACCGCATCAGACTTCGGCAATTCAGCTTAATTTTCTTGGGGAGCGACGACGGTCTCCTTCGGCGCCTCTACCTTTGTCGCGGCCTTAGAGGATTTGACCGCCAGAACCTTCTTGGAGCTAGCGGTCTCCTTCTCTTCGTCTTTTCCCTTTGGGGAAGCTACCTTGGACGCCCCCTGGGCCTGTCCTCGCTTGGTCAAACGATTCAAGATACTCGCCATTCAGAGATCGATGCGGACTGAAAAATAGGGATCGCTGATAGCACAAGCTCGCAGCTCATTCCAGAAGGTTCTAGATTATGAAGCCTTGAAGTCGTAATTATAGATTTCACTCGCATTTATGACGGTCGCGATCTCAGCGGTCAAAGCGGACATTTCCGAAGTTCCAGCGAAACTTGAAAATGTGCGGGGATCATGTTTACCCGGAAGCCCGCGACCTCTCTTTTCCGGTCAGAATGGTCAGTTCTGGCGGTCTCAATTCTGAGAGACCGCGCAGACCGCCTGTCTCGCCTCCAGCAATTCTTCTAAGGCACAGGCAGCCAAGCTCTAGGGAGATCGCTAAGACAGCGCGGTCTGAGTTTTCTCTTCTTTTTGTTATTTGCACCCCCTGTCTCTGCCTCGGCTCTCCTGTATCCCGGGCAGCCCGTAATTTTTGGATCTGCCCGTTTGAGCAGCCTCCGCGTCTATAAATAGAGGGATAGGGGTACCAGTAAAAGGACTTTTGCTTTGAGCCTCCAGCTTGCAACCTGTGCAAGCGGTTTCGTTTTCTGTCACTTTTTTACCTCTCATCCTTGCTTGTTTCAACCCTTCGTCTTGTAACCTTCTTTCAGATCAATCGAAGCAGTTTTTCTCTCAGAAATCTCTTCTGGCAACCTTCGTCTCCAGTAACCTGCACTCTGCATTCTTCCCCCCTCCTCTTTTTTAGTGTGAATTTTGGAGGTACAGTTTTTGTGCCAACAATGGCATTCATCATCCCACTTGAATGCAACATTCTTTCTTGTTAATTGACTTAATGGCAAAGCAATCTTGGAAAAATCATTGACAAACTTTCAATAATATCCAGCTAAACCCAGAAAACTTCTAACTTCAGTTACGGTAGTGGTTCTTGGTCACTTGGTAATTGCATCAATCTTTGCAAGATCTACAGACAATCCTAACTCATTTATCGCATGTCCCAAAAACAAAACTTCCTTCAACCAAAAATCACACTTCGAAAATTTCGCAAACAACTCCTGACCTTTCGACTTCTACAAGATTAGTAGCAAGTACTTTGCATGCTCGTCTTCATTCTTCGAGTATACCATACGCCATCAATAAACACAATCACAAAGTTGTCGAGAAATTCTTTGAACACCATATTCATCAAATCCATAAAAACTACATTAGCATCAACCAATTAATCGAACAAATTATCTATACGAGGAAGAGGATATTTATTCTTTAATGTTACTTTGTTTAATTCACTATAATCAATGCATAACCGAAGTGTTATGTCTTTCTTCTTCACAAACAGTGCAGGTGCCCCCTCACAGTGAAGAACTCAAACGAATGAAATTTTTATCTAACAATTCCTGCAATTGGTTTTTCAACTCTGTCGGTTCTTTTGGAGTCATTCGGTAAGGTACCTTCGCTGCAAGAGTTGCTCCTTCAATTAAACTAATCTCAAACTCGACTTCTCTGACAGGAGGAAGTCCCGACAATTCTTCTAGAAATACATCAAAAACTTCACAGGCCACTGGCATAGAGTTAATATCTTTCTAGCCTTCTTGGGCACCCTTAATCAAATAGCAAAATAGCTTCACAGCCTCTTCTAATTTCCTTCATTACTTTCTTTGCTGAGATCAAGGTTTTCAGTGTTTCACACAAGCCTTTAAAGATCACAAAACTCCGCTCATAAAATTTAGGCAAAATACTCAAATTAGTCTCTTAACTTTGGTCTAGTTTTAAATAGGTCCTTTAATTTTCATTTGCTTCAAATAGGTCCCTTAACTTTTGACCTGATTTCAAATAGCTCATTTAATTTTTATTTGCTTTAAATTGATCTCTTAACTTTGGACATAGTTACAAATAGATCCTTTAATTTTCATTTGTTTCAAATTGGACCCTTAACTTTATAATTTTTATTTCAAAAAAGTTTATAAATCACCGTTATTCGGATTACTAGGCACTGACGAAGCATTGACGAATCTTTTGTGCCGATAAAATATTTTTTTTTGTAATTATCTAATAAAAAATAATTATTTTCTAATTTATAAATTTTCTAATTAATTTTCTTAACACAATAAATTTATATCCATTTATTAGAAATAAATAACGAGAAATTAGGGATTAAAAAATACAACACTCAATTGAAATATAAAAAAAATGAAAGAAATTCAAAATTAACAATCTTTGTGACACTTATTTCCCCTAAAAATATATAAAATAGATATTAATTTGTATAAATAAGTGTCACCGAGAATACTACGTTTTGAATTTCTTTCATTATTTTTTATATTTCAATGGCGTGCTAGCTTTTATAATTCCTAAAAATAAATTTCTATTTATTTTTAAAAAACAGATATAAATTTATAGTGTGACGAGAAAATTTAATTCGAAAAATTATAAATTAGAAAAAAAAAATTATTAGATAATTACAAAAAAAAAATTTGCTGGATAAGCGATTCATCAACATCACGTAAATATCTCATCAGTACCTAGTAATCTGAATAACGGTGATTTATGAACTTTTTTTGAAATTAATTATACAGTTAAGAGACCAATTTGAAACAAATGAAAATTAAAGGACCTATTTGAAACAAAACTCAAAGTTAAGGGACCAATTTGAAGCAAATGAAAATTAAAGGACCTATTTGAAATCAAGCCAAAAGTAAAGGGACATATTTGAAGCAAATGAAAATTAAAGGACCTATTTGAAATAGACTCAGAGTTAAGGGACCAATTTTAGTATTTTGCCGAAAATTAAATGATAATTTCCATCGTCATACAATTGATGTCAACTTCATGCATCGACAACCAATTCATTCAGTATGATATCATATTCTGATAGTGGTAGCACCACCAAGTCTACTTCTAAAATACCTTGTTGTCAATATCGAGATGAACTCGAGTTCTCAATTATGTTGTCATACAAGTATTATTTGGCGTTGTAACTGTTGGAAGTAATCGGAATTATTTTCCTTAAACAAGAATCACTCCTTTATATATATGAGTGACAAAATACATAGCACAAAGAAACCAAAGATACAGGAAAAAAAATAAAATCAAATAAACCGAAAACTTTAACACTCCCCCTCAAGTTGGGTTTTTTATGTCTGTCAAACCCAACTTGGTCATAATATTTCCAAATGCTCTATGACTCAACCCCTTAGTAAGAGCATCAGTCAGCTGTTGATCAGAGGGGGCTAATGGAGTGCTCACAACTCCACTCACTATGTTCTCCTTGATGAAATGTCGATCGACTTCAACATGTTTAGTGCGGTCATGCTGAAAAGGATTGTGCGCGATGTTAATAGCGTCCTTGTTATCACAATAAAGTCGGATGGGAACCTTGCTTTCAATCCCAACTTCGGACATAAGGGACCGAATCCACATTTCTTCACATATTTCATGGGTCATAGCTCTGAATTCAGCTTCAATACTAGACCTGGCAAAAACCTGTTGTTTTTTACTTCTCCAAGTTACCAAATTTTTGCCAACCAGGGTACAATATCCATAACAAAATCTACATTTGTTTACCCAGAATCCTGCGACCAGATTTCTCCCAAGGCAGTCGGGGCGGTAAGACCTTTGTTGACTGCACAGACTGCCCGGGTAGTTCAGCAGAAATCTCCAAGAAGAGCAGAGCCAGCCTCCAAGCTGACTGTCGGACCGCGCGGTCAGGTTCTTTTTTTTATTTGCACACCATGTAATCTCTCACATCTGCCCGGTTCGCTTGTACCCCGGACAACCCGTAAATTTAGGCCTTGTCCGTTCGGGCAGGCCCCCAATCATATAAATAGGGGGAACAGTACCCATAAGGCACGCTGCTTCGAATTCTCAAGCTCGCCACCAGTGGAGGCGGTCTCGAATCTAGTGCCTTAGCGGACTCTTGTTTGCCTGCTAACTCCCTTTCTCTTTTCCTTGTAACTGCATCCTTTGCAAACAAGAATATTGCCCGCCGCAAGTGGTATTCTCCGCGGCGGGTAAGTCTGGTCTCGCCGCTCGGCGGCTCCCCTTTTCTGTGGCATCTTCAGCCCAAAGTAACCGACAGCTCGCAATCTCTCCTCCCCTCCGGTGTCCCTTAGCGTAAAGTTGTGGAGTTGCAATTTTTAGATCAACAGAATGAACACGCGACTTTCAGATATCAGAGTTGTTGGCGAACTAAGCGGTTAGCGATGTCTGACTGCGAGCTTCAACAGCGTGCGGTCAGGTCCAGTCCAGGTGGTGCGGTCATCTGGGAAGATTTTGAGTAGTCTCGTCGTGAGATCGCTCAGCAGATGGAGGCCATCAACCATGCCTTAGTCGCGCTTACTTAGATGTTAGCTCCTCAAACCGCGGTGACCGCGATTCCTCCAGCAGGTCCCCAAGCTCCTTTTGAGGAGGCTACAGCTCGGTTTGTTCCTCAGCCCGCAGCTCCTCTTCGGCCCTAGTTCGAAGAGTTCGCGGCCGCTCGCCGTGAGTTTTTCTGAGTAGCAACCCAGGGAAGTTCAGCAAGAGCGCTGAACTTCCAGGAGAATTTTACTTATCCTCAGGTTCCTATCCTCATGTTGTTGTTGAAGTGGAGGAGCCCTCTCCCTTCATTGATCGAATCCGTTGGGAGCCTGTTCCCAATGGCTTCAGGGAGTCCCGCTTGCTAGTTTTTACTAGGAGAGACAATCCGGTCTCTCATCTTCAAGACTTTGAGTCTGCTGTCTCCATGAGAACTCGTTCATATGCAATAAGGTGAAAGCTTCTTGTCACCTCTTTGATGGGCAGGCCAAGGAGTCGGGCTCTTACCAAGAGTTGATTAGCATGGTTAATCGGTTTATAGAAGGGGAGATCTCCAACCCTGTCTATATCTCCTCTCTAACTGAGTGGGTCAATCAGAAGAATGCCTTCGCTGTTGGATCGATAGGCGCCCTTAGAGGGGAGTGAATAAGGGAATAAAAATTCTTTTTATAATTTTAAAGAAGTTACTAAATTGTTTAGGAATAAATGAGATCAAAATAACAATTTAGCAAAAAGTAATTTGCAATAATAAAATTTACGCCAAATGAAAGAAATCAAGTAAACACAAATAGAGACATGATTGTATTATATAAAAAAAATTGTTTACATAAATTTGATTTCAATATCGCTAGAAATCGGAGGCGTACAAATGTAAATATCTTTTCCTTTTCTATACCGACTTGTATCCCCACAAACTGGTTGGCTTTAGCCAATCCTTCCCCGAATATGGCCTCAAACTGCTCTAGCCAATTCTAACCCCGGATGTGGCCTCGAGCACCCCTAGATCTAATCTCCTAGACCTAGTCGCCAACTCACACGGCGAAATACCCCCTAAGCCGCGCAAGGACCTAGTCGCCAACACAAGGCGATTTTACTACAAAAATTCACAATAATGAAATAAAGTAAATAACAAGAACTCCCTCTATGAGATTTCTGAAGATAAGGATGAAGGATCGATGTAGCATAAGCGAGGTTGAAGCGATCGTTCTTCGGATGCAGCGTGACGGCTTCCTTCTCCAGACTTCTCCTTTGGCTTTTAGTGGGAGATGAACTTTCAGCTGAGTACCAGCTCTGGAATTGTGGCACAAGTAATCTCTCTGAAAGCTCTAGCCAAAACGAGAAACAAAGCTCCAATTTATAGAACTTCTCGCTAGCGTCTGCGGTAGCGTTCGTGTAGAGCGGTTACACAACCGTCGGCGGCGTGGCGTTGTGCACGAACTTGAGATAGCGCTAGGCGGTATCGCTAGCGCTGGCGGTAGCGCTAGCGCCAGGCGGTAGCCCTAACGCTGGCGGTAGCTCTCCTTCAGAGAATTTGATTTAAAGCTGCTAGCTACCTGTGGAGTTTTGTACCTATAGTTCCTGCACACTATAAACACACGACAAGCAATATCAAATACAACATGTGATTTGTTATTTTCAAACAAAAGGATGTGACACACATATCCAACAATCTCCCCCTTTTGATAATAATAAATCATCTTAGCAAGAAATCAACAATGGTGTTTATAGTATAAGTCAATAGTGCAACTATAGTTTTTGATAAGCATGAGAATGTGCATACTCCCCCTATCTTAATGCTCCCCCTACATAAATGTAATTTATGTTTTACTCCCCCTAAATGATAGATTACATGAATTATTTATTCTCCCCTTAATCGTCTAGATTTCTCCTCTAGATTTCTTCAATTAATCTCCCACTTTTGGTATTATCAAAAGAAGGTGGGGTGAGGGTAGTAAGGAGGCATTCTTTAGGCTTTATATATCATGATCGAGCTTTTGAAATATAGATAATGATAAAAAGTTTAAGCATAATTTTGAAGAGATTTCAAATAAATAGCTAAGAGTTTTAAGCAAGCAGAAGATTATAAGAAACATCTTTAAGCAAGAAAAGCATAATTATAAATAGGAGTGTAAGATCAATAAATGTAAAGATGTTGTAACCATTTTGAAATCTCGTAATTTTACATAAAGATACCAAGCATGAAATGAACATATCAAAAAGAGATTATACTACAATGTTCCTTAATTTCAAGTTTAAGAGATACCAAACATTGTAGAGATCATGCTAGGTTATCTATTGCATTCCTTATATAAAGAGTAGTATAGATAAGGCATTAGAATCCAATACTCATGAGAAGAAGTGTTATGAAAGATAATGATGTGCACATAAGTGTATTTTGAGTAATGTTAACAATTTATTTAAATCACAAAATACAAGACATATGTGGAGTTAAGTAAACAATAAAACACAAGTATATTAACTTTCACACACTTTAATGCACATAATTTTTAACAAAGTGGTGTAATAACTAAGGTTTGCACAAGACATTTTACTATTCTTTCCAAGTAGTACTTAGTGGAGTTATATTTGTCTATATTTTTGTTCACTTTTGTGAGACAACATTCTCCGAATACACTTGTTTTGCAAACCCAACATAATAATTTTTTTAAAACTCAACCACTTTTGTTAATTTTTAAGTGCAATTCAAATGTAGTGTAGATAATAAACTTATGCAAGTTTTAATTCATTGTACAATTACAATACACAAGCAAGCATTTTTAGATTTAAACACACATATACATTATCAAACATAAGTGAGTGAAAAAATATCATTATCAATCACAAAACATTTACTCATACTTAGATGCATGTTAAGCTTGGTTCTACACATATTTTTCAATACAATTGATGCACTTAATTAGATATATCAAAGCATGATAAACAAAAACAATGTTCATAATGAAATGAAGAAACAAGTTTTAACATTGTAGATAATTCTAAATAATAGAATACATACATGCTTATATTAGCAATAAAAATCATACAGTTTTTTTGTTTTGAAAATTTTTAATGAGAAAAAAAAAACAGAAAAACACAAAAACATATTTTTGTATTTTTTGATTTTGAAGTTTTGTAGTTGATTTTTCATAATACAAATAAAACAAAAATAAAATAGTCAGAAACACAAAAACTAAGTAGTGCATATGAACTAACATATTTTTATAGATTTTTCGAAATTTTAAAAAACAGAAAAAATGAACACTCACGCTAGCGCCGGCGCTAGTGCAAGCGCGGAAAACAGTAAGTGATTTTTTGAGAATTTTAAATTCACTTTTTGATCTTTATTAAGAGTCCTTAGAGTAGTCTTATGCAGAAATTTTGTAATTTATGGAGATGTCTTGTTTGCTTAAATTGCATAAAACTTTGGCGATTTTCAAATAACTCATCCTAAGATATCTAAGACTCCTAATTCCAACCTTAATATTTGAAACCTTGCATCGGGAAGAGGTTTAGTGAATATATCAGCAAGTTGAGAGTCCGTGCCAATAAAACTTATTATAACATTTTCATTTTTAATGTGATCTCTTATGAAATGATGACGTACATCTATATGTTTGGATCTAGAATGGTGTACCGGATTATTTGTAAGATCAATGGCACTCTTGTTGTCATATTTTAATTTAATATGTTTTAGATGAAAACCAAAGTCCTCTAGAGCTTGGCTCATCCATATTGCTTGTGCACAACAACTCCCTAATGCAATGTATTCGGCCTCCGTGGTGGAGAGTGCAACCGAATTTTGTTTCCTACTAGACCATGCAACTAATGAAGGTCCTAGAAAATGACAAGTACCACTAGTGTTTTTTCTATCAAGTGAGCATCCGGCATAGTCCGAATCTTCATAACATAACATGATGTATTTACGGCTTCGGCCCAAAAGGACTTAGCCAATTTATATTCACATAACATTGTGCGTGCTAATTCTTGAAGTGTCTTATTCTTTCTTTCTACAACACCATCTTGTTGTGGTGTGCGTGGTGCGGAGAACTCATGTTTAATGCCTAACAAATCACAAAAAGATGTAAACTTTTCATTTTCAAATTCTCCTCCATGATCTGAGCGAATGCATTTAATTTTTAAATCACTTTCATTTTGAATACGAGTACATAATTTTAAAAATTCGCAAAACGCATCGGATTTGGATGAGAGAAATATTGTCCAACAATATCTTGAAAAATCATCTATTAAAACATATGTATATAATCTACCACCAAAACTTGCGGTGCTAACGGGACCAAAGAGATCCATATGAATTAATTGCAAGGGTCTTGAAGTAGAAATAATATTTTTACTTTTGAAAGAGGATTTTGTAATTTTACCTTTTTGACAAGGTGAACATAGTGAAGGTAAATTCTAATTTAATCTAGACAATCCTCTAATTAAATCTCTTTTGGCAAATTTTACAATAAGTTTTGTACTAGCATGTCCTAGCATTCTATGTCAAAGTTCTAATTCATCATTTTTAGTGATAAAATATTTTATAGATGATTTAGAAAAATCATAAAAAGAAATTATAAAATCATTATGTATTCTTGGTGCAGTTAGTAAAATATCTTTTGTAGTAGGATTGGATATTTTGCATAAATTAGTGGAAGATTCAAATAAAACATCTAATCCTTTATCACATAATTGGCTAATAGAAATTAGATTGTGTTTTAGCCCTTTTACATAAAGAACATTTGATATCGTAAATAATTCATTACAAACTGTACTTATTCCCATGATCCTTCCTTTTCCGTTATCGTCAAATGTCACGATCCCTCCCTTCTTCTTTTCTAGGCTAAGGAACTTCGCTTTATTGCCCGTCATATGCTTGGAGCATCTTGAATCCAAGTACCATATGTCTTTATTGTCCTTAGCATGCCTGCACATCTAGAAAGAAGATGAGAGTAAAGATCCGGATACCCAAGTGGTACCACCCATAGAATAAGTGGAAGCCTTAGGTACCCAGATTTGCTTTAAAGTATTTTGCTTTATTTTCCTGCAAGAACTGTTGGAACATGGTCTTCCGCATCTCCTAGGTTTGAGAATAACAAATCCTATGTGTATTTGATCTTGTGTGTTCAAGTGTGCAGGTTAACATAGTCCATATGACTCAAGGAGTACTCATGATGACTGCCCCCAAAATTGAGGCCAAAATTCGAAGAGGCTCACTAGCGCCGGCGGTAGCACCTAGCGCCGGGCGCTAGCGATGAATAGCGCAATTCCGGGAGCTGTTATAAAAGGCGCTAACGCCTGGCTGTAGCGGATAACGCCGGCGGTAGCGCTGAACACAGAAGGAATAAAAGCAAGGTTGCCGCGGATTGAAGATCCTGCCGCGCAAAAAGTTTCTTAATCAGGGATAGCGCCGACGGTAGCTACTAGCGCTGGCGGTAGCGTGGCGCACAGAAGGCATAGAGCAAACTGTTGCAGCGGATGGGAGATTCTGCCGCGCAAAACGTTTCCTAATCCGGGCTAGCGCCGGCGTAGCGCTAGCGCCAGCGGTAGCTCTGAGTCTATAAATTGGACACTTTGCCTCCGTCTTCATCACCCTCTTGAGATCCTAAACTCCAGAGCTTCGTGCCACAGCAGAGAGAGGAAGGTTTAGAGAGTTACTCCCACAAATTCATAAAGCCTAAAGGAGATCCGTGGAGAAGATTTCAACACGCGCCATCATCGTGACGAAAGACCGCATCGACTACGATCATACTCTGCGTCTTCGTGTACTTCTCCAAGAGATCCACATAGAGGGAGTTTTATATTATTGTCTTTTCATTTCATTTCTTTTTCTTTGTAAACGGTAGTGAAATCGCCTCGTGTTGGCGACTAGGTCTGCGGTAGGACTTAGGGCTGAAATTCACCTCGTGTTGGCGACTAGATCTAGGCTAGGTCTAGGGGGTGCTCGAGGCCACATCCGGTGAAGGATTTGCTAGAGCGGCTTGAGGCCGTATCCGGGGAAGGATCGGCTAAAGTCAACCGGTTCGTGGGGATACGAGTCGGTATAGAAAACAAAAAGAGCTTTTATTATTCGCCTCCGATCTCTAGCGCCATTGAGATCAAGTTTTGTAAAACTTATTTAATATCAATAAACCTTGTCTCTCTTTTTGTTTTACTTGACTTCTTGTTTTAAATATTGCAATATTCCAAAGTTTTTCTAAATAAAATCTAAAGTTTTTAAAAACTCTTATTCACCCCCCCCCTCTAAGGGCGCCGACCGATCCAACAAGTGGTATCAGAGCGGTTTTATTCCAATCGACTTAACAACCGGGAATAATGGCGTCTCATGATCTCGCTTCTACTAGTGGGGGAAATTTTTGTGAAGAAGAAAAACCACATACACCACATTTATTTGAAGGGACAAATTATAAAGGATGGAAAATCTCAATTGAAAAATTTATTAAAACTTTAGACATCGAAGTTTGGAATTTAGCAATAGCAAGACCTGCAAATGAATCAAATAAAAAGGAACTTCAATTAAGTGCAAAAGCTAAACATTAATTATTTTGCGGTCTATCTAATGAAGTCTTCAAATTAATATATTGTTTTTCAAGTGCATATAAAGTATGGCAATTTCTTGAAGAAATGTATGATTCTCCATCTACAGGTATGGAACAATCGCAAGAACCGGAGAATATGCAAGCGTGCACAAATCTACAAGAATGCCCCTCTCATGATGAATCAATGGAACACACATCAAATGAAATAGAAGAAGAAATCTTACTTTTGGAAGAGGAGTGCCAAGAAGAAGACAAAGGAACAATATGTTCAAATCCTCCCTCATCCAAAAGCAATGTAAGGAAATCAAATCCCATCTTTTGTACTTCTATTTCTACTTTACAATTGCTACAAATTACAAAGCGCAAATTAAGAAATTAAAAAATGCAAATTGCAATTTGTGCTTAGAAAATAAAAATTTAAAAGCAAAAGTTAAAGTAGTATCAAAATCTGATTTATCTAGCTTTACTCATGTCACTTCAATTGAAAATACAAAACCTTGTCTTGATTGTAATGATATTAAAGAAAAATTTAAGGAACTTGAAAAAGAAATTATTTTTATAAAAGAACATAACGAAAAATTGATAAACGAAAATAATATTCTCTCTCATAAACTAGAATCTTTAAAATCACTCTTTCAAAAAGGATTAAATAATTTTAAATATCTTATTTCTAGTTTATCATCAAACATGTGCAATACTTCTACTAGTATGTTAAAACATATTAAACATGCACCTAGTAGAATGTTTAATCACACAAACATAATAAATTCTAACCCACATTATGTATCTCCCAAATTAAATTCTAATGTGCACAAAATTCCTATGAAATATAATTTCAAAAGTGATTATTATTTCAAACCTAAGTTTAATGAATATGGAAATTTGATGCATAAATCTAAATATGAATGGAGACCCAAAATAAAAAATGAAACATTAACTCCACTTAAAAAAATTCATTCATTTTTGTCTCCCCAAAAATTATCACGCTATATTTGGGTGCCTAAAGGAACCGTTACACTTGGTTCCCTTTGGATACCCAAATCTCTCATCTATTAGTATCATCTATATGCATGAAGTAGAATATTCTCAAATTAAAATACACAAATTTCTACTTCATGATGTGCTTTAATATGTCTTTTCTATTTTTTTCTTTTTGTTTTTCTTTTTAAAGCCATCATGTTATGGTCATCTTATATATTATAGGAAATATGATCTTATCTCTTAAAACTTAATGAGTTTATAAATCGAATCAATCAAAATTCAAAATCATATTTTATTTTGATGACCTATCTATTATTCTAATATTCATTGCTTATAAATATCTTATATTATCCATATGAATCAAACTCTAAATTTGTTATGAGATATTTATCTAAATTATAAAGAAAATCACAAAAGACATATTGAAAGATTAATTGTCTTAAATACTAATGTCACACGCACCATCATGATCTAGTGTTGTCCTTTGATAAAATTTTCTAAAATCATATATCATAATTCATATAAAAAATCATCTAAAAACAACTATCTCTATCACATGTATATGAATTATATGACAACAATTGGCATTTTAATTGTTTACCATGGTTGGTGTTATGGTGTATTATGTGTGTATTTCACGTTTTTCCTTTGAATCATCTTGATATCAAATCAAATTAAATCATCACTTCATTCTAGGTCTCTAAGTTGAAACACAATCAAAACTTGGTATAACATTAATCTCAAACTTATCATTCTAGCATTGCCACCTAAAGAATATTTATGTCTATGTTAGGCTTTATTTGTTTACCAAGATATACAGGCTAGGTATTCTCATCTAGGGCTTATCCATGGTATGATTATGCATGAACATTATTGTTAATCTCTAAAATCATGCATATTTGACTTGTTCATTCATGTACAATCATGCTTACGTTTCCTATCATTTTTAAACTACATTGGTAAATATAAGCCTTAAAATATTAAAATGGAGATATAATGAGATATATCACTTGCAAAGTTTATTTGGAAAAGTCATATACAAAATCGCTAATGTTTCATGCAATTTAGACTATCTAGACATCTCCTAAAATTCTGAAATTTCTGCATGAAACTACTATTGAGACACCTAATCAGGATCACCAATTAAAAATTCCAAAATCATAAAAAATCGTTCATTGTCTCCCGCGCTAGCGCTACCGCAGGCGCTAGCGTCCATATTCATTTTTCTGTGATTTTAAAATTTTGTAAAATTCTTAAAAATATATTAATCTATATGTACTATTTAGCTTTGCACTTCTGATTTTATTTTATTTTTGAAAAATCAAATACAAAAATACAAAAGCCAAATTACAAAAATATTATATGTTTTGCCTTTGTGTTTTGTCATTTGTTTAAATTCTATTTCTAAAAGCAAAAATCAAATACAAAAATATAAAACAAAAAAATCATTAACTTTTACTTGTATCTTGCGAAAGGGTGATTTGGGCTATCATCTCATCATATCACCTAGTACCGGGCGAACCTCTCACAAGGTAGTCCTCGGGAAGTCCAAGATCAATTTTATAAGTTCAAACTTTAAATAAAAATTATTCTTCAAAAATATCAAAAATATTGTATGGACTTCATTGAAAATCAAGCATGATTTAATCTATTCTTTAGAACTTCTATAATGTTGCAATTTATTTTTTCAAACTACTTTGAACATTGCTTTCATCATGCTTTGATATATTTATTAATACGTGCATCAATTATATTGAAAAGGTTGTGTAGAACTAAGCTTAGCATGCCTCTAAGTATGAGTAAATGTTTTATGTTTGATAATGATATTTATTCACTCACCCTTTTTGGCATTGTCTACATATGAGTTTAATCTAAGAATACTTGTGTATGTTTTGTATTTTTACAATGGATTAAAATTGCACAAGTATCTTACCTACACTCATTATTTTGCACTCTTAAAAATTAAGAAAAGTGGTTATGTTTTTCATAAATTCTATTGATTTGCAAAACAAGTGTATTCGGAGAACTTTGTACAAAACAAAATTATAAAATAAATGACAAAGATAACTCCACCAAGCACTACTTGAACCTCCTGATAAGTCTTAATAATCATTGTGAGGTTGAGCACCTTGGAAAGAATAGTAAAGTGTCTTGTGCAAATCAAATCTTTCTTTCAAAAATAAGAAAAACCACTTGCTCTTAAGTACACCGGATCACTAGTCTCAAAATTCAAAATAAAATATGTGATCCCCCAAGCACTACTTTGCACCCTGATAAGTCTTAATGAGCATTGTGTGTGCAGAGCACCTTGGTAGTTGTACTTTTTTTGTGCATTAAAGTGTGTGGGAGTAATCTTATTTGTGTTTTATTGTGCTATTACTTTACATATTTCTTGTATTTTTGATTAAAACATTTGTTTACAATACTCAAAAATACACTTATGTGCACATCATTATCTTCCATAATAATTCTTCTCATGAGTATTGGATCTTAATGCTAAGTCTATATTACTCTTTACTTATGAAATGCACTAGATAACCTAGCATGTTTTCTATAATGTTTGGTATGATTCGAAAGTGTGAATTGAAATAACATTGTAGTAATCTTTTTGTGATAATATTATTTCATGCTTGGTTATTTTTGTCAACCATAAAAGATTTTTCACTGAAGCATGATTTACATAAACATCTTCTTTTTGAAATTAAACTCATATATCTTTTTATGGATTATTCTTAATTACAATAAGATGTTTCATGTATTTCTACAAGTCTTCCGCATCATCACCATATGACTTTTACCTTGCACTTTCATGCTTATATTAAGTCTAAAATCTCAATTTTCTTTTCTTAAAAATAAGTGGTAGACTTGCTTGGTAGAATTTATATTGGTTAACACGCATATCATTTTATAGCAACAAACTCTGATTTATTTCAATATAAACATGTATGTTAAACGCTCTTCCAACAAGTGAAACATTGCTAAAAGGATGATGTTTCTTTCTTCCAAAATGTTTTAACTCTTATCTTTATAAAGTTAGTTTTGAAACTCAAAAACATCTTCTTTTTAAACTTAAACTCTTATTTAGTATTATAGTGTTTCTTTTTCGAAATCTTCCGCAATGCTCAAACTCTGATATATTCATGAATTTCAATATAACTAAGTAAGTTTTATTTCAAAAAAATTCAATTATGATTCTTACCATTAGATTTAAAACCTTCATGTTTCAAAAAAAACTATTATCTGTGACTTCATATCTCACCATAGCGGGGGCGTAGGGTTGTAGACATTAGATAAATTTATATTTAGTTATGTCTTGTCCTTAACCGGGGAGGGTTCCAGTGGGGCCTTGCGAGGCACTGGGGGGAAAGAGTGCTAGGTTGAGTTTTGTCTAGTGTTTGCATATGGGACTAACACCCCAACATACGGCATGTTTGAAGCTCCTCATGCCCATCCGTCACTTAGTACGGGGCTAGGGTGTAGATATATTGTCTGGGTAGATTGGTTATTTGGAAATCCTTATTTTTATGCTTAAAACTTTTATATAAAGGGAAAATCATTACTTTTTTTTATGCTAAAAACTCTGATTTCCTTCTATGAAAAATTTTGTAATGCTTATATCTCTGATCTATTTAAATGAAAAACAATTCTAAAACTCCTTATCATTTACTTCAAAAGCTCGATCATGTCTTATTTTCTACTTACAAACTTTTTTGATGCTTTGTTTCCTTACCCACTTTTGCTAATAACAAAGGGGGAGAACTAACATGATAAATATAACCCGCTATCATAAACCGAACATGACAAATTCAGATGATAGCTTACATATTAGGGGAGCATTCACTTGGGGGAGCATGTATTTAGGGGGAGCAATTCTAAAATGCCAAAATCAATAATTATCCTAAGTCATCACTCTCACACACACACAAGTATTGTTTCATCATGCTTATTTATTAATGCTTTGATTTATCATTAATGGATTTGTTATTCTCAAAAGGGGGAGTTTGTTGGAACATGGTCTTCCGCATCTCCTAGGTTTGAGAATAACAAATCCTATGTGTATTTGATCTTGTGTGTTCAAGTGTGCAGGTTAACATAGTCCATATGACTCAAGGAGTACTCATGATGACTGCCCCCAAAATTGAGGCCAAAATTCGAAGAGGCTCACTAGCGCCGGCGGTAGCACCTAGCGTCGGGCGCTAGCGATGAATAGCGCAATTCCGGGAGCTGTTATAGAAGGCGTTAACGCCTGGCGGTAGCGGATAATGCCGGCAGTAGCGCTGAACACAGAAGGAATAAAAGCAAGGTTGCCGCGGATTGAAGATCCTGCCGGGCAAAAAGTTTCTTAATCAGGGATAGCGCCAGCGGTAGCTACTAGCGCTGGCGGTAGCGTGGCGCACAGAAGGCATAGAGCAAATTGTTGCCGCGGATGGGATATTCTGCCGCGCAAAACGTTTCCTAATCCGGGCTAGCGCCGGCGGTAGCGCTAGCGCCGGCGGTAGCTCTGAGTCTATAAATTGGACACTTTGCCTCCGTCTTCATCACCCTCTTGAGATCCTAAACTCCAGAGCTTCGTGCCACAGCAGAGAGAGGAAGGTTTAGAGAGTTACTCCCACAAATTCATAAAGCCTAAAGGAGATCCGTGGAGAAGATTTCAACACGCGTCATCATCGTGACGAAAGACCGCATCGACTACGATCATACTCTGCGTCTTCGTCTACTTCTCCAAGAGATCCACATAGAGGGAGTTTTATATTATTGTCTTTTCATTTCATTTCTTTTTCTTTGTAAACGGTAGTGAAATCGCCTCGTGTTGGCGACTAGGTCTGGGGTAGGACTTAGGGCTGAAATTCGCCTCGTGTTGGCGACTAGATCTAGGCTAGGTCTAGGGGGTGCTCGAGGCCACATCCAGGGAAGGATTGGCTAGAGCGGCTTGAGGCCGTATCCGGGGAAGGATCGGCTAAAGTCAACCGGTTCGTGGGGATACGAGTCGGTATAGAAAACAAAAAGAGCTTTTATTATTCGCCTCCGATCTCTAGCGCCATTGAGATCAAGTTTTGTAAAACTTATTTAATATCAATAAAGCTTGTCTCTCTTTTTGTTTTACTTGACTTCTTGTTTTAAATATTGCAATATTCCAAAATTTTCTAAATAAAATCTAAAATTTTTAAAAACCCTTATTCACCCCCCCCCCCTCTAAGGGCGCCGACCGATCCAACAAGAACTAGATGTGTGACCTAACCTATAATAGTTTGCATACGAAATAAAGGGGTTGATACCCTTTTCTGGAATATTTTCTTGCTGGAAGGAATCAATTTTGCAGAGGAAAAACATTTTGAAAAAGAAAATTCAGGCATCTTATATGAGGTGCTAGCGCCGGCGTTAGTGGCTAGCGCCGGGCGGTAGCCCTCACCTTGATATCCGAGCCCAAATTTTTCAGAACCGTGGCACTGGTTCCCTAAAATCATTTCCAGTGATTTTTGGCCTATTCCAAAAATTTTAATGGTCATGGTGAGATCATGAACTTGCGCTTTAAGTGATGAGTTTTCTTTCACAAGCATGACACACCTACTTTCAAAACCTTTTTTATTAATTTTTATTTGAACAAGAGATGCTTCTAATTTCCTTTCTAATTCCCCCTTCTCTTTTGTAAGAGTTTTGGCATGAGAGAGGGCTTTAGAAAGAGAATCTTCAATATCCTTTGCCATCTTAATAGAGTGATCACACTATTGGCAAGACACCTTTCTTTTTTCTAAAACAATTAATTTTTTGGAAAGCATTTGATTTTCTTTAATTAAAGATTCATTTTCCCGGTTTAATAAAATACTATCTTTCATATTTTCATCAAAAGCGTTGCAAGTTTCAAGAAATTTATTAAAAAGTTCATCATAAGTGGGAGGAGTTACCTCAGTGTCGCTAAGAACACTAGCATTGTCGTCGTCGTTTCCATGTCCCATGAGGCACATATTTGCTTCCTCATCTTCGCTTGATGAAGACCCGCTTGATTCTTCGAAGGAGTCATCCCATGTTTTTGCTTTTAGCACCTTCCTCTTTTCCTTCCCCTTGTGCCGCTTTTCCTTTTTCTCCTTCAAAAATTTTGGGCACTGACTCCGAATATGCCCGGTCTTCCTGCAATGATAGCATTCCGGTGGAGGTCTTTCTTCTTCATCATCGCTCTCATTTTCCTTCTTAGAAGATGACCCTTTCCATCTTCCTTCCTTTTGGAAATATTTCCGGAAGGTGTTTCTCCTTTCTGGATTTCTCATGAACTTTCGGAAGTTCTTTACCACCAGTAATTTCATCAGATGAGACCTCCGCTGGCCACCCCAGCTCATTCAGATCGTCCAGCCTGGCAGTTCTATCAGCTTCAGCCTCCACCTCCAGTTCAGCCCCTACTGCAGTTCGACGACTCCCTAGAGTCGTTTACCGAGCTCATTCTTCCAATGAGTAAGGTAGTTCAGATTTTGCTGAAGTCAAGTCTCAGAATTTGGCTCTCTACCGTGAACACCACAAAGAGAGAGGTCATCTGACTGAGAATTGTCGAACTCTCCGGATGCTCGTGGAGAAGTTGCTCAAGGAAGGAAAACTTCGGGACTTGGTCCTCAAGAGTGATGCTGACAAGCCGTCTACCTCCAAGGGGAAGGAGGTTACATAAGTATTCTGGGAATGCGAATAAATTAATGATGTTGGCTCCCTCAGCAACGTCTCTTATGAAAATGAATACGTGGAAGCGGACGATGAAAGTCCTCTAGGCCGCCTCTTCTGCATCCATGAAGGGGTCGGGCTTGAGTCCTCTCGGAAGGCCAGCTTGTCTCGGGTCTTCCGCTCGGAGGTAGCAGCCACCTCCTCTTCAGCTCCAAGTAAAGGGATCGTCACTTTCGGCAAAGACGACCTCCCTCCAACTGCCAACCCCTTCAACGACGCAGTAGTCATCAAGGCAGTTATCGAGAACTACACAGTAGAAAAGATCTTGATTGATACAAGTAGTTCAGTCAACCTCCTCTTTAAACCAACTTTTGAGGCCCTGAAGACTGGAAAGTCTCTCCTTTCCACCGAAGGGCCCCTCTATGGCTTTTTAGGTGAAAGGAAGGAGGTTTAAGGCAGTGTTACCATCTCGGTGACACTAGGTGGAGTGATCAAGCAGGTCATGTTTGTGGTAGTAGATGCTCCCAGCAGCTACTACGCAATCTTGGGAGGCATATACTCAACGAGTATCAGGCCATCGTCTTCACCTTCCATTTGGCGATCAAGTTCGCCCTGCAAGGGAAGCAGTATATGGTCAGGAGTGACCCAAGGCTCGCAAGGGAGTGTTATGTCAAGACAGTCAACATGACTGTATTTATTCCTCCCCAGAAGGTATCGCTGCTCTTCCTGTTTGTCAAGCTAACAGCTGCTCTGAAGTTGCAGAATAGCCAGCAGAAGAGAAGGATAAGGATGGTGCTCACCTGGAACCTGCCCAGGTGATTCAAAGTGTTGCTGTTTCAGAAAAGGATGGAGACAAGATGCTCTCCATCAATGTCGAGCTGCCAGAGGAGGAGAAAGCCAAGTTGATCTCATGCCTCCTAGAGAACCTGGATGTGTTCGTCTGGTCAGCGGACGACATGCCAGTAGTGGATCAATGTCGACATGCCAGGGTCAGTATTTATGAACCGCAGATTCTCTAACCGCAGACCCATGATAAGAGAAGGAGCAAACAAAATATCGACTTGATGTCTAGTCGATAAATACGATATCGACTTGACCTCAAGTCGACATACATTTAATCAGTGTGTTATCCAGTCGACATACATAATATCGACTTGATGTCTAGTCGATATTCACAATATCGGCTTGATGTCTAGTCAATATTTATCTAGTCGACAAACACGATCGACGTGCTGTCCAATCGACATTCATAATATCGGATTGATGTCTAGTCGATATTTATCTAGTCGACAAACACGATATCGACGTGTTGTTTAGTCGACATTCATAATATCGGCTTGATGTCTAATCGATATTTATCTAATCGACAAACACGTAACCGTACAAGGTCTAGCCGACATAGATTTACTCCCATTCGGCATATGCATGTTCCTTCACTCATATCCAATATAAGTAAAGTCAACACGATCATTTGTCCAATTTTCTATATGTTTTTAAGTGCAACCTCATAGGCTTATATTACGTTGGTAGTGAGACTAACTCCTTGATTACTTCTAGATCATAGGAGATTCCAACAGGACATCCTTCTGGGACTTCTTGATTTGGGAAATGCACGTTGGTGGCGCAGCTGGCCATTTTGGCAGAGATGAGACGATTGCTTTAGTTGAGGATCGCTTTAAATGGCCCGACATGAAAAGGGATGTGGCGCGTATTGTGTGACACTGCGGCACATGTCAAACAGTGAAGGGTTCGAAACAAAATACTGGACTCTATACTCCTCTTCCAGTCCCACACCATCCTTAGGTCGATATCAGCATGGATTTTGTATTGGGCCTTCCTCGCACTCTAAGGAAGCACGATTCTATTTTCGTAGTGGTAGACCGGTTTTCGAAGATGGCTCACTTTATTGTCTGTCGCAAGACTGCTGATGTGGCTAATGTGGCGGCCTTTTTCATGAGAGATATTTTTCGATTATACGGATTACCCAAATCCATAGTGTGTGACCGTGACGTTCGATTTTTAAGTTATTTTTGGAGAACGTTATGGCATAAGATGGGCACGAATTTGAAGTTTTCTACCACTTATCACTCACAGGGCCCGACTGAGGTCGTTAATAGGAACTTGGAGAATTTGTTAAGGTGTCTAGTTGGTGATCACTCATCGGTTTGGGATTATGTGTTACCCGTAGCTGAATTGGCATACAATAGTTACATCAATAGGCAACTAGCATGAGTCCATTCCAAATAGTGTCTGGTTATGAGCCTAGGAAGCTAATTGACCATGCTCAGTTCCCTTAGAGTCACGTCCTAGTGAATCCGTCGAGTCCTTCATTCATCACATACATGAATTGATCCGGAAAAAAATTGCTAGCAGTAATGAATTATATAAAACACAAGCAGATGAGCACAAGCGTGAGCAATATTTTCGGATAGGCGAGCAAGTCATGATACGACTTCGCATGGAGAGTTTTGGGAAAAACACCTTTGATTTATCTTACAAATTATGTACAAGTGATTTCATTATCTAGGATTCATTGTCCATATTGTATAGAGGGTAATTTGGTCATTAGATGTCTTAAGATGTCACACTCTCATTAGGGTGTCAAAGACCAGTCCAAAAGGAGTCTAAAATTCAGTTGAGTTAAATCTGCGTCGAATAGGAGTCGACGCAGCTTCGACTGCAACTCGAAGTAACTTCGAATAGAAGTAAAAATAACTCAGACTGGTAGTTGAAGTCGACGCAACGTCGAAATATACTCGACGCAGAAGACAGAGTAAGTCGAAGCAGCATTTGAAATCGACGCAACTTGGACTTACATTCGACGCAGAAGGAAGAGCTTTGAGTCTAGGCTTTCATCACGACGGATACATCGATAAGTATTCGACGCAACGTCGACTACACATTTCATTTCTAAGCTGAGGAGGATTTCGAAGCATCTTCTATTAGAACTCAGAGGTGCGTCGATAAGAAGGCAAATGTATTCGACGCTAACGGGTCTTTTATTACCAAGAATAAAAAGGACTCCAGAGATACAATAAAGATATTTCTGGAATATATTCAAAAAGGAATTGAAGGGTAATCAACAGAAATAAAAGGAGAATATTATTATCCCTTGGGCATTCCTATTAGGGATACAGCAGAAGAGGAAAGGAATTCATATACAATTCGACAGAAAAATAAGGATATGCAGGAAGATTCAGATAACAACAATTAAATCAATTTTCTGTCTTCTTCTTCCTGAAGCTCCTTCTCAGACAGTACAACAAAATCTTTGTACATGAATTATTCAAAGGCTTCTTCTTTCTTCTTCTCTTACTGCAAGAAGCCTACAGAAATACAGAGATTCTGTGAATCAAAGCTAGAACTGTCATTGCATCTCTTTCTCCCAGTAAGGATTCATCTACTGAAATAAAAAACCATCAACAACACTAAGTGCCTAAATCCTCAGTGATTGCTGAAGGAGGATTCAACCAGAAGAACAATCTTCATTCTCTTACTTCTCTTCTACTCTCTCTCTTTATTATAACATGAGTAAAGAGTCCTTAGAATCCCTCTTCAAAGGATTCGGTGGTTCAAGATCTCCTTACCAAAAGATCTAGTTTGATTCTAAGAATCTCCTTACTAAAAGATTCAGTGGTTCTAAGAGTCTCCTTATCAAAAGACTCAATGGTTCTAAGAGTCTCCTTATCAAAAGACTCAGTGGTTGGCTCTAAGAGTCTCCTTATCAAAACACTCAGTGGTTCTAAAAGTCTCATTATCAAAAGACTCAGGCACTGGATAGTGTATTACTACCAAGGTGGTAGAAGAGTGGATATACCCATATTTTGGGGAACCACTGTAGATCTTGTTTCATCTGTATTTGACAATTTTCAATGTTGTCCCCTTTATATTTCTGCATTTCTGTGTTTACTTTATTCTGGATTAAATAGTTGAATGCATAGGTATTAGAACTGTTTTATTGTTTTGCACATCTGATAGTGAAAAGTTTTAAATCTCTATTGCCCCCCCCCCCCCCCGAGAATACTCAGAAGACTCACTGTGCACTTTCAACTGGTATCAAAGGCTAGGTTGATCATAAAAAGGTTAGCACCTTGATGAAAAGATCCTCTCACTCAAATAATTATATTTTAAAACTATTTTCAGAAAATGAGTTTTAAGGATTATGCATCAACAAAACCACCAGTGTGTAATCTGAAAAATTTACACTCTGGAAGGCCAGAATAAACTTTATATGAACTCTATTGATAAAGAAATTTTTGATGTCATTATGCCAGGTCCCCCAACACCATTGAGGAGAAATGCAAGTGGAACTGTCACACGGGAACCTGTCCCTATATCTGAATGGACAGATGCTGAGAAGAAGCCGAAGGCATGTGATGCCAAGGCAATGAACATTCTGGTATCAACTATGTCAGATTACATATTCCAGAAAGTGGCTGACTGCAACTCAACAAAAGAAATCTGGGAATCTTTGACCAGGTTGGTTGAGGGTTGCTCGGATGAAAGAAATGACAGAAAGTCCTTTCTCATATGCCAATATGGGAACTTTCAAAAGAAGACTGAAGAAAATGTTGCTGAGATGTATGATAGATTCAACATCATTATAAATGAGCTCAGGAGACTGGACAAAGAAATCTCACTGACTGAGATAAATGACAAGCTTCTCATGTGCTTCGCAAGCACATGGGACTCAAGAATCTGGGTCATCAGAGAGTCCAGATGTCATAGGGAAATCTCCACTTATGATCTGCTAGGCAAGCTCAAGTCCTATGAGCTACTACTGAAGAGCAGAGCTGAGACAGAAGCCAAAGATAAAGTCTCAGCTCCTAAAGAAAGGACTATTGCTTGAAGGTTGCTGAAGGAGAGCCTTCCACTTCTGAAGAAGAAATGTTTATCTCCTGGCTAGAAGATTCAGAAGATGAGTCAAATCTGAAGACTCTAGAGGGAAGGAAAGGAGCTCAAGCAAACTCAGGTTTGACAAGACTCCAAAGCAGGAGGTAATCTATTTTGCATGCAGAAAGCCAGGGCGCATTGCCCCTGAATGTCCTGAAGAACAAAAGGACAGAAGCAGCAACAAGAAGGAGCACAAGAAGAAGTCCTTCAGAAAGAAGGATGAGAATAAAGGAAAAGGTTTCATAGCTGAAACCTGGAGTGACTCAGAATCTGAGTCAAGCTCCTCTTCATCTGACAGTGATGAAGAAGGTGCTGCTGAAGAGGCCTGTCTGATGACTTTAGAAGACTCAACTGAAGAAGAAAAGGTATCTCTATTTTAAGAATTTGATTTCTCTTCATAAGATTTTAAAATCCGTTTTAAAGAATTTTGTCAAAATTATCTTAATCTTCAAAAAGAAATAGAAATAGTCCGGGAAGAATTAGAAGAATTTAAGAAAGACAGCGTATATTCTGTTAATTATGACTTAAGAAATCAGATTTATAAGAAAGAAAAAGAAATAGATAAACTAATTAATAAAAATGCAAACTTAAAAGAAGAGCTTACAAAGGCAAAAGTCTTTGAGGACTCACTCAATGGGAGGAGTCAAAAGCTCAAGTACATTACACAGAATCTCTCCATGAGATTCATTAGACAAATTCAATCTGAATTCAATACTTAGGTTATCATGATCAAGAGTGATCATGGTACTGAATTTGAAAATCAGTTAATGTGTAGATTCTGTGGGATGAAGGGATAAGACAACTTTTCAGCTCCTAGAACCCCCCAACAAAATGGGGTGGCCGAAAGAAAAAATAGAACCCTAATTGAATTATGAATGACATTATTGGCTGAATCCAATTTGCGAACGTTTTTTTGGGCTGAGACAGTGAATACAACTAACTATGTTCTGAATAGGAATCTCATCCATAAAACTAAGTTAAAGAATCCATATGAGTTATTGAAAGGAAAGACACATATAGTCACATACTTTAGGATCTTTGGGTGTACTTGCTTCATTCTGAACAATGGAAAGAGACACTTGTCAAATTTGACAAAAAGTCTGATGATGGGATATTCTTGGGATATTCCTCATCAAGCAAGGTCTATAGGTGTTATAATAAGAGTTCCCTCAAAATTGAGGAGTCAATGCATGTGGTGTTTGATGAGACTAACATGTTCTCCAAAGGGCAGAAAACTTCCACCAATGTCATATTGCAGGAAGAAGACCAGGTGGCAGATCAAATTGAAAGGATCAGCATCATAGATCACTCATCAGGTTGTCAGGACAAAAGCAAGCAGTCAACTGATAATGAATTAGATGAAGACTCTGCTTCAGATGATAATAACCCTCTGGTACCTGAACTGCCAGACACAGAGATTATTCTGGAGAATGAAAATGGTGCCCCCACAATCAATGAGGAAGAGAAAATCCAGGAGGATGTCAATCCACTGAACAACTTAACAAGAAATAGAATGATCCTAAAGGATCACCCTCCAACTCAAGTTATAGGACATATAACAGTGGGAGTGAAGACAAAAAATCAGATCACAAATGAAACTATGCTATAATGCTTCCTCTCACAGTATGAGCCCAAGAAATTTGAAGAAGCAGATAGTGATCCTCATTGGATAGTTGTCATGCAAGAGGAACTTGCATAGTTTGAAAGAAACAAAGTCTGATCTCTAGTTGAAAGACCAAGAAATTACCCAATCATAGGAACAAAGTGGGTATATAAAAATAAGATGGACTCAAATGGAGTCATAGTCAGGAACAAAGTCAGATTTGTTGCTCACGGATACAGGCAAGAGGGGTATTGACAACAATCAGACATTTGCTCTGGTAGCTAGACTGGAAGCAATCAGAATGTTCCTTGACTATGCTGCACATATGAAGATCAAGGTATATCAAATGGATGTGAATAGTGTTATCCCTAAATAGAACTCTTTAGGAAGAAGTATATGTGGAGCAATTCTCAGGTTTTGTCAATCCATCTCATCCCTCTTTTGTTTATAGATTAGATAAAGCATTGTATGGTCTCAAGCAAGCTCCAAAATCTTGGTATGAGACCTTATCCACCTTTCTTCTAGAACACTCTTTTGTAAGATGTAAGATGAATAAAACACTTTTCACCAGAGCACATAAAAATCAGCTACTTCTAGTACAGATATATGTAGATGATATAATATTTGGTTCAAAAGACCAAAGACTTTGCAAAAGATTTGTTGATCTAATACAGTCTAAGTTTGAAATGAGTAGCATGGGGGGATTATCTTACTTTCTTGGCCTCCAAGTAAAGCAAAATGCAGATGGCGTTTTCATATCCCAATCTAAGTATACAAAAGAGCTCATCAAGAAGTTTGGGATGGAAAATGCCTGTCATGAAAACCCTCATGGCTACCAATATTGTATTTGATAGAGATGAAAAAGGTAAGTCATTTGATCAGAAGACTTACAGAGCAGCCATTGGCTCACTTCTCCATCTTACAGCTAGTAGTCCAGATACCATGTTTGCTACATGTATTTGTGCTAGATTTTAGATTGACCCCAAAGAATCTCACATGAGTTCTGTAAAAAGAATACTCAGATATCTAAAGGGTACACCTGAACTTGGCTTAGGGTATCCCACAGAATCTGGATTTCATTTAATAGGTTATTCAGATGCAAATTATGTTGGATGCAGGCTTGATAGAAAGAGCACCCCAGGAACCTGTCAATTCCTGGGTGCTAAACTGATCTCCTGGTTTAGCAAAAAGCAAACCTCAGTAACCACTTCTACAGCTGAAGCTGAGTATATAGGTGCAGGAAGTTGCTGTTCACAGATATTGTGGATGCAGAATCAGTTGTTAGACTACAACTTTAGTATTAAGAACTTCACAATATTCTATGACAGTTCAAGTGTTATTTCTATAGCTTCCAATCATGTTCTCCACAGTATAACTAAGCACATTGAGATAAGGCACCACTTTCTCAGGGACAATGTAGAGAAGGGTAAGATCAATCTTCAATACATTTCTACTGATAATTAAAGGGCTGACATATTCACTAAGCCACTTGATGAAAGCAAGCACAATTTCTTCATCAATGCACTGGGAATGCTTGATGGAGCACTTTAGGACACATTTATTATGTAATAAGATCTATTTTTTATAGAAATATATTGCTGGGAAAAATAACAAATTTTTTTAGAAAAGCATAACTGTTTAATCAGAGTTGCGTCGAATACAAATCGACGCATCGTCGATTTCTACTCGAAGCCAGCTTCAAGAGCTGTCTGGGAAAGTTAATTCGAATGGCACTCGACGTAGCGTCGAATTCGTATCGACGCTTACGTAGACATAAAACTCGTTGCTTTCATTCGAAGCCACGTCGACTTCTACTCGACGCCACGTCGACTTCTACTCAACGCCACGTCGACTTCTCGAAGCGCGCGCAGACTTCGTTTCTAGAAGCTGCTTCGACATCTTTTGGCACGCTGAATCCACTTCCTTTCGACGTTACTTCGAATGCAACCCTAAGTTACGCCGATTCGTCTTCTAAAAGCAACACAGTCGTAGACTTTATTGTGTTTTCGAATTCTCTCTCTCTCTCACTCTCCTTCTTTTCTGTCTCTCTACTTCTCTCGTCCTTCTTCTTTGCAGGTACACATCGACGATCAATGGCTTCCAATAGAGATATTCTTGATGCAGTTGATTCGGCTTTAGAGACACTGTTGTCTCAATTCTCTTCTCTATACCTGGAATTCTCAGGGGATTGTTATCGCAAACTGTGTACTCAACATCAAAGGCTTCGAAATCTCACTGCCCAGACGAAAGCCCTTGAAGAGGAGTTAAGATTGTCAGTATTGTCTGTTGAGGTCTTTATATCCTTCTTCAATGATATAAAGCAGGAGGAGAAGTGCGACAGCAGGCCCCCTCCAGATTCAATGTACACTGTCAATCTTCCTTCTCCTTCTGTTTCTGAAGGAGAACCAGCTATCACCTCCAAGTTCTTTCTAACACCTGCACAATCCTCTCCTTCCAGAACTCTGCCTGCAATCCAGGGGGAGTCATCATAGCAGGAGGAGCTATTTTCCAATGATGAGGATTATTGGAGAAGTCTGAAGGAATTTTCAGAATCACCCATTCCTGAGACAACAGACCTCAAGCCTGAATTTGAAGATTCAACAACAGTATCACCTACAGTGCATGTTGCTTCTATTTCTAATGATATTCCTGAGACTCATGATTCTACTCCAGCCCATCTTCCTCCTGCACATATTCCAACAGTTCCAGCACCATCTCCCAGACAAAGGGACACATTCAGAGGAAGAAATACACTCAGAGGAAGGGGTTATGGGAGAAACAGACCCATCTGGGAGAGATACACAAAAGAACAAAGAAAATAATTCAAAAAGGATAGGTCATACAACAAGAACTATGAGAAAGTTCAACTTCCTGAAAATAGAATGAAAGTGTATGATGATCCAGCTCTCGACAAAGTGTTTGAAGAAATAAGAGAAAGAGAACAATATGAGTATGAAGCCTCCCAAAGAGAACTTGAGGAGAAGAGAATGAAATTTATTGAAAGACTGAAAAAGGGCAAAGATGTTGTGGAAAAAGAGCAAAGATGCTGTGGAAGAAGAGCAATTAAAAAAGGCAATTCAAATTCCAATTACTCTATTTGACTCTTCCAAATATGTTGCCAAGAATCCTCAAGCTAAACTCGGAAGGCAAAGGACAAATGGATACAAAGGGTCTTGGATGTAGTCAAGACTTAGAAGATCTGTCATATCAGAAGAAGAGAAAGATTGTGTTCAAAACAGCTCCAGTTCCAGGCATTACACAATCAACTTTCATAGTACCAGATCCAGACTCAGATGAGCTTGACCTGGTTGAACTAAATGAGATGACAGCAAAAATCATCGGTCTTGGATTCAAGATTAAAGATGTTGATCCTGATGCAGAATCTGACATGGAAAAACTATTCAAAGGACATGACAAAATTCAGCAGAACCTGAGAAGGCCAAACCAGAAAATTTCAAATATGTTGAAAAGAAGTTCAGAAAAGTTTATGAAGCCTTATCTATGTTTCTCAAAAAGAGAAAGTAAAACATTTCTTTGGGTAAGTAAATTTTGATGAACCTTTATTTATATTAATCAAAAGTTTTGGTTTGGTGTTATTTTTGTTTATTATATATTTATTTGTACTCAATTTTATTTTTCAGTACGATTGAAATCACTTAAAATATTTGTCAAATTTGTTATGATAAATATGGGGAGATTGTTGGGAAAAACATCATTTGATTTATCTTACAAATTATGTACAAACGATTTCATTATCTAGGATTCATTACACATGTTGTATAGATAGAGTAATTTGGTCATTAGATGTCTTAGGATGTCACACATTAGGGTGTCAAAGACCAGTCCAAAAAGAGTCTAAAATTCAGTTGAGTTAAATCTGTGTCGAATAGAAGTCGACGCAGCTTCGACTGCAACTCAAAGTAACTTTGAATAGATGTAAGAATAACTCAGACTGGTAGTCGAAGTATAAGTTGAAGTCGACGCAACGTCGAAATGTACTCGACACAGAAGACAGAGTAAGTCGAAGCAGTATTTGAAGTCGACGCAACTTGGACTTACATTCGACGCAGAGGAAGAGCTCTGAGTCTAGGCTTTCATCTCGACGGATACCTCGATATATTCGACGCAACGTCAACTACAGAGTTCATTTCTAAGCTGAAGAGAATTTCGAAGCAGTTTCTATCAGAACTCAGAGGTGCGTCGATAAGAAGACAAATGTATTCGACGCTACGTCGAATACAGACAGAATTAGAATACTTTTTGTATTCTTTTCTAAAGATGATTCAGAGGTTAAACAGGGAATATATTTGATCTCTAACGGGTCTTTTATAACCAAGAATAGAAAGAAGGACTCCAGAGATACAATAAAGACATTTCTGAAATATATTCAAGAAGGAATTGATGGGTAGTAAACAGAAATAGAAGAAGAATATTATTATCCTTTGGACATTCCTATTAGGGATACAGCAGAAGAGGAAAGGAATTCAAATACTATTCGACAGAAGAATAAGGATATGCGGGAAGATTCAGATAACAATAATTGAATCAATTTCCTGTCTTCTTCTTGACGCAGGACGAATCTATAGGCGGCGGAAAATCCGTGACCTAACCTTATATGTTATGCAAAGCCCGACGGGTTAAATCACAATTGATTAATAAATAATGATATCCCACGCAGATAATTCAAGACAAGATAGAATATATTACTAGGGTGAAAAGAAGCTTAGGCTTTCCTCTGCGTAGAGGGCCAAAGCAAGAGCGCGCGGCGAATAAACCCTGCAAATCACAATAATAATCTGACAAACAACCACCATGCAAGATAATCAAACAAGTACAAGATCCAATCCAATATAGATATGTTGAAAGTAATAACCCAATACAACGAGAACTCACCAAGTAGTGGGCTGACCAAGGCACTGAAGAATATGAAGCCGAAGATGCGTGCACGGCGATCCGAGGTGGAACCGGTGGCGGAAGATAGCGAGGGTGGTTGTCCTCAGCGGTGGGAGGCGGGATCAGCCGGAAAAGGATAGATCCGGCCACGTATGGATAGATCCGGGCGAGGGATGAATGGATCCGATGTTTGGTAGCGGATCCGGGCTATGGGGTGGGGTACGGGTGGAGGGAATGACGGATCAGGGGAAGAAATTCCCGGATCTGGATTGATCCGGGATGAGGAGGGGAATCGGATGGTGGTTCCACATGGGGAATGGCTGGAGGCACGGGAGGATTAGGGTGAAGGGGCGGTGGCTGCACGAAGTAAGGGGAGAGGAGGCGGCGGTTTTAGGGGAGGGAATAGCCCGGGGCGGCGGTTTTCAGGAAGAGGGGTGCTGGAGGTGTTAAACCCGATGGCAGGAGGGGGGCTCAGGCGGCGGCTTGCTGGAAGGAGGGCTTGGAGGCATGCGGTGGAATATGAGGGGAAAATTATAGGTTATGAATAGTAAATTTCATTTTTAAACAGTAAATATAAAAGAACACAAGAGTGGCAACAGGCGGCTGTGTTTGGGAGGAATTGGGTGGCTGTAGGAGGGGGAAATGAGACTTAGGGTCAGGGGAAGGCTTGGGGAGGAAGATACCAACCTAGGAGTCGTCACCTAGGGTTCCACGGAGTCGGCACCGTGGGATGATCGCGGGAATCCAGGAATAGCTTTCTCCAAATTCTGCAATGTCTCCAATCATCCCACAAACCATCTATTTATAATAAAAGGAGGTTTAGGGCATCCCCCATCAACGGCTATGATTGGTCGGAAGTGAGGTTACCCAAATACATCAAAATAAATGCAAACATAGTAAAATAATGTATCAAATTGATTCACAACGCGAATCCGGACACATCTGTGGAGTCCAATCGTCGATCCGGGCACGTCATATATGGTAAGTCGCCAAATCAGCCCCGAATGGGCCCAAAACTCGTCCTCGTGTTTGCTCCACATCAATCTCCCCGGCTTGAAAGAATTCATCTCCCGATGAATTGGGATCGGAATTCTCTCGATGAAGGCCAGGTATAACTCGAAGAGGTCGCCCAAGTGTCGTCGATGGAAGAGTGTCCTCGCCACTCGACTCCCCCCGGCTGAAAAGTTATCATCACCGGTAAACGGAGACGGCCGTACTGAAGTCGAAGTCCAGGGGTGAATCGATCACGCTCTGCTGCAAGTATCCAGGTGTCACCAACGTCTGTAGTAGGAATGCACTGGCGGAATCTGGTCTCCATGAAGCTCTCAACGCTCAACTCACGAGTGGTGGATCCCGGTGCGATCGGCGGCGCCTTAGGTAGAACTAAAGAAGACGAGTCCCCAGGTGGGTGAGTGTCAGAAGTGGGTGAGTAGTGGTGGTCATCAAACGTGGGTGGACTATGAGGGTGGTAAGGCAACGGGAGTGGAGGTGTGGGCGGCTGGAAGTCCCCACTGCTTGGGTCCACATACTCGCTAGGCTCGTAGTACGGCGTCATATCTTCAACACTCAATACCAGGTGGATACCCATACTTGCAGGGATATCAAGATTGTAGATGTTTGCTTCGATTTGTCTCATGATTATATAGGGATCTATTCACCTAACGCTCAAGCTTTTAGCAAACCTCGTACGGAATCTCACAACGCAGATTCTCACCATCACTTGCTCGCCTTCATGAAGTACCTGCACTTGACAATGAACATCCGCATGTTATTTACAAGATATATTACCAATATGGACTATTCGTCGGACCGACTCATGACATACATGCAAACGATGAACAGACAACACAACAGACTTATGCAAATGATGAAAAAATGACTCAACATACTCATGCAAATGATGCAAATGAAACATGACCGACACTACATGCTTTTTATGAGAAAATCTAATAATAACCTGAAAATCTATATCAAAGGAGGTGGCCTATCAGAAGGCTCTATCGGAGGAGTGTAGAAAAACTCATCTCGTGTGTGTCGAGTGCTCAGGTGACCGTGCGAAACATCTACACTCAAGGGCGAGCTCATGAAGAGCAACATGTCTCTCAGGGAGCGTAACACATCAGGGGGCTCACTAGGAGGTGTGTAAGAAAAGTCATCACGAATGCGACGACCACGTGAATGAGAATCGTGTATACCGACTAAAAGACGTGACTTTCGAGTGTGGTGCATGTCCCCGAAATGAAAGAGCTCGTCTGGTGGGTCAGCAGGTGGTGCATCCCAAAACTCATCGAGGGTGCGATGTGTCAGCAACTGGTTCCCTAAATATTTGATGCTCCACACAATATCCATCATTTGGGGCAAGGTCAGAGGGACGATAATGGAAGAAACACCACTAACTTGAAACTCGTAAACAAGCGGCTCACCTGAATCGCATCCTCACCGGATGTGGTGGATCATCTGGAGGCTCAATTGGGGGCTCGTCATAGAACTCGTCACTAGGGTCATGGTCCTCCAGATGAGTACCATCGTGAGGGGTAGTGTCCCCGTGAATGGGTGACAGCCACTACGGGATCAACACCAGGCTCTGGGCTCTCGGTCGTGATGTGACTCGGAGCAATGACAATAGGAGGGTGACATAGACCTACACTCAAGAATGGATCTGTAGGTGCGGTGTCAGGAAGTGGGTTTGTGGTTGGGGTACTAACTAACCCGGTGGATGACAGAGGAAGAGGTGTGGGTGAGGGACACAATACTACAGACTCAATAGGCCGCTCAGGTTCGCTCTCTGTCGGGGTCACAAGAGACAGGTCAGAAACGAGAGATAAGTCACTCACTAGGCTAAGCACCTCACTTATCACTTCTGTCATGTTTGACGGAACAATGGTATGCAGAGTGGTGTCCTCGGTGTGGGAGGAGCTCGTACTGCGGAGGTCTAAGTGAGGATCCAACCGACCAGTTCTTGTGGATCTCAAAGAATGTTCGTAACGAAGGGCAAGCTGATACGTCTGCTCGAGGGACTTCGAGCTATGATAAACCACCTTAGTGCGAATGTCTGATCGAAGGCCAGACCGAAATCTGCAAGAGGTCATGGATGGGTCCTCTCGGATATCGCTCCTCACAACTAACTCATCAAAGTGATCCATGTACTCAGCGAGGGACATGGATCCTTGCTGAAGGGAAAATAATTGGTCGAGCAAGCGAGTCTGATACGACGACGGAAGATACCTCTGACAAAATATACGCTTCATTTCCACCCAACTAGTGACACGACGAAGACGGTCTCGCTCGCGGGTCCTCTCAACGCTAGACCAATAAGCCCTCGCCTGATCTAAAAGTCTAAGTTTCGCAAACTTGACGCGACGCTCACCGAATAACTCAAAATGATCGAGATAATACTCCATATCCACGAGTCAGTAACTGAAAAACTCGGGACACGATGAGCCGTCAAAGGAAGGGGCAGCAGTATGAAACTGACTCTCAAGATCTCTCTCGAAACGACGATCCGCATAATCATCATCCCTAAGGTAACCGAGTCGTGTTGAAGGATCAACACGATCCGTTCGCGTGTACGGATAAGAACGACGACAATCATCATACTGATCGTTTCTAGCATAGTGGGGTCGTGTCAGTGGGCCAACACGATCTCTGGAAGTGGTGTACTGCATTCGCGAATAATCATCGTAGTATCGTGAGGGTCTCCCTAAAGGGGATCTATGAGGGCGGATGCAAGTGGACTCGAGACCTCCAAAGTGAGGGGAGGAATAATCGTGACACCTAAACATAATGAAAAACCTATAGACTCTACGACTGCGTATCGAAAAGGGCGGGCAACCTATGCTTTGATACTAATTGACGCAGGACGAATCTATAGGCGGCAGAAAATCCGTGACCTAACCCTACATGCTATGCAAAGCCCGACGGGTTAAATCACAATTGAATAATAAATAATGATATCCCACGTAGATAATTCAAGACAAGACAGAATATTTTACTAGGGTGAAAACAAGCTTAGGCTTTCCTTTACGTGGAGGGCCAAAGCAAGGGCGCGCGGCGAATAAACCCTGCAAATCACAATAATAATCTGACAAACAACCACCATGCAAGATATTTAAGCAAGTACAAGATCCAATCCAATATAAATATGCTGAAAGTAATAACCCAATACAACGAGAACTCACCAAGTAGTGGGCTGACCAAGGCACTGAAGAATATGAAGCCGAAGATGCGTGCACGGCGATCCGAGGTGGAACCGGTGGCGGAAGATAGTGAGGGTGGTTGTCCTCGGCGGGGGGAGGCGGGATCAGCCGAAAAAGGATAGATCCGGCCACATATGGATAGATCCGGGCGAGGGATGAATGGATCCGATGTTTGGTAGCGGATCCGGGTTATGGGGTGGGGTACGGGTGGAGGGAATGACGGTTCAGGGGATGAAATTCCCGGATCTGGATTGATCCGGGATGAGGAGGGGAATCGGATGGTGGTTCCACGTGGGGAATGGCTAGCGGCACAGGAGGATTAGGGTGAAGGGGCGGTGGATGCACGAAGTAAGGGGAGAGGAGGCGGCGGTTTTAGGGGAGGGAATAGCCCTGGGCGGCGGTTTTCAGGAAGAGGGGTGCTGGAGGTGTTAAACCCGGTGGCAGGGGGGCTCAGGCGGCAGCTTGCTGGAAGGAGGGCTTGGAGGCAGGCGGTGGAATAGGAGGGGAAAACTATAGGTTATGAATAGTAAAGTTCATTTTTAAACAGTAAATATAAAAGAACACAAGAGTGGCAACATGCGGCTGTGTTTAGGAGGAATTTGGTGGTTGTAGGAGGGGGAAAAGAGGCTTAGGGTTAGGGGAAGGCTTGGGGAGAAAGATACCAACCTAGGAGTCGTCATCTAGGGTTCCATGGAGTCGGCGCCGTGGGATGATCGCGGGAATCCGGGAATAGCTTTCTCCAAATTCTGCAATGCCTCCAATCAGCCCACAAACCATCTATTTTTAATAAAAGGAGGGTTAGGGCATCCCCCATCAACGGCTAAGATTGGTCGGAGGTGAGACTACCCAAATACATCAAAATAAATGCAAACATAGTAAAATAATATATCAAATCGATTCGCAACGCGAATCCGGACACATCTGTGGAGTCTGATCGTCGATCCGGGCACGCCATATATGGTAAGTCGCCAAATTAGCCCTGAATGGGCCCAAAACTCGTCCTCGTGTTCGCTCTGCATCACTTCTTCCTGAAGCTCCTCAAACAGTACAACAAAATCTCTGTGCAGGAATCATTCAAAGGCTTCTTGATGGGGATCGTCATCAGACTACGAGTCGTCAGTCGGCGGGGCCCGCTTTTGTATATTCGCGCAGGAGGCGATGATCGGATCGGCGATTCGAGACCGCGAGCGCGTCCGGCTCGTCGCGGTATAATTTTTATGTATTTTATTTTTATTTTCTGGACTTGTTTTTAGTATATTAGGGTCTCGGGTGTAACGGTCAATCATAGTCGTGCACGTCCAGTGCCCAACCGCCCCTTGTTATAAATAGGGGTGGGTGCTGCAGTTTATGATTATTGTTGATTTGTGAGAGATTCCAGACCGACAATCATTCGTGGTGCGACGCCGCGAGCCCGGGGTGTGACGCTTCGGCCATTTTCAGTTTCCTTTTTAGATTTCTCCTTCTATTCCACTGTTCCCGTACCCCCTCCACGATTTTCACTTCTCTGAAGGAGATAACTGCTCGACAACCGTTAATCTCACCCATTCCCGTCCTGTTCAGAGCTTCTTTCTCGACGGAAGATTGAAGTCCCCAGTCGTATCATCCCCTTCTGCCGCTAACTTCACGCGCCGCCCCTCCTGTCCTGTTCATCTTCTTCCTCGACGAGATGCATCCCACACCTCCCATCCGCAAGCCCTAAACCGTTGAAGGCTTCTTCCCCTCTCCCAACGTCGGACAACCCTCTTCTCTGTCGTGGAACCACCGCACAGCCACCCCCCAGCACCGTGCTTCTTCCTCCCGCCTTCCTCCCTTTCTTCTCTGTCGTGGAACAACCGCACAGCCACCCTTCAGCCTCTGTGCTTCTTCCTCCCTCCTTCCTCCAATATTTCTCTGTCGTGGATCCACCGCACAGCCATCCCAGCCCCTGCTCATCTTCCTTACCACAGCTCTCATCCAGTTCTCCATCCTGCGGGAAATTTCCTGTTGGCACCCCACATTCAGCCGCAAGTCACACCCCCCCCCCTACAGAAGTTCCCTGCCGGATCTCAACGCTTGTGAGTATTATTGTGCTTTGTTTTATTTATTTCATTACTAACTACTGGAAAACATTTCATACTTATTTAGGCGTTTGACTCCTTAGTGCATTTGTTCTTTATTGTCTTTATCCTATATAGCATAACCGTGAAAGTTGTAGTAAATAGCACTTAGTGCGAGCGTTAGCGTGTTTTGCTTGCGCGTCTGAAGATTTATTAATCATCTTGTATTAATTTGCCTCGGTTATAAAATCATTACCACAACATTTTAATTCCGAATTAATTGAGTTACAACCAATTGCATTCTCATTTTAGTTATATTTATTTGAGTCTACTTGGCATCACATCCACTTAGGTTCGCATTGGAGTTAGCACACCCGAGTTACACGGCCTGCCCTGCGTCAGATTTGGTATCAGAGCTAGGTTTGGGCCACATGCATGTTACGTAGTGGTAGGTCTTACCGTCAGTCCATGTCTGACACGAACCTAACCGTCGCAAGGACCACCAACTCAAATTTAGAAATGACACCTGTGGAATTCCAACGGTTGATTGATCGATCGGATACACAATATGACGATCTTCGCACCCGCGTCGCCACCATTGAGGAACTACGAGAGCACTCCACTTCCCACAGCAGGGAAACCTCCCCCACTCCGCCTGATATTCTCTTTGGGGAAGAACGGGTTGCCATCCCACCACAAGATGTGTGTGTTAGGGATCATCCACCACGAAAGGCCGCTCCACATCGAGAGCCTGCCCCACACCGTAGGCGACCCCTTGATCACGCTCGAGACCGTCAGCCTGCACCTGCTCCACCACAACGTCCAGCTCCTCGTGATAGAGCTCAGGACCATTTTGACTACGGTCATGATGATTATTTCGACGAGTATCCTGAGCCACGCCGGGCAGCACACGCTGAGGATGATATTACCCGTCGCATACGGATTAATGCCCCCACCGACGATGGTCAGCTCGACCAGAAGATTTTTAGCGATTGGCTTCAGGAGATGGACCACTACTTTGAGTGGTATGATATGAGCGACGAGCGTTGGATTTGCAAAAATGAAGCAAGTCGGCCCAGCCAAGATTTTTTGGGTCAGCCTAGAGAGGTCTCTACAGAGAGATGGATATCGTCCTATTATTCGTTGGGAAGACATGAAACGCGGATTGCAAGAAAAATACTTTCCCTCCTCCTATCGGGATCAGTTGCTAGATCAGCTTTTTGTGTTGCGCCAGGGCACGCAATCCGTAGCGGAGCACATGTCTCGATTCGATGAGCTAGCAGTGAGGAGTGATCTACGAGAGGAGACTAGTGTCACCGCTTCCCGGTTCCGTACCGGATTGAGATCGGAGATACGTAGGGAACTTATTCCCCACCAGTTGGAGTCGGTAGAACGAGTTTATCAGATGGCTCTCGAGTATGAGCAGTACTTGCGACTCGCTAGTACCCGTCAGACTTCTACCAGGATAGACGGGTCCACATTTAGGAGGCCCCCACCGGCCATGACTTCCAGGTCGGGGAACATCCAGTGTTATCGTTGCTCGGATAGAGGTCATGTGGCGGCCCAGTGCCCTACGAGGAACCTACTAGTTGAAGGTGAACCCAGTGTTGATGCTGAGGAGGTCGCCGATGAGGAGGTTGTTGCCACCGTCGAGGACGGTTGGGAGAGCGTTGTTGAGCGCTCCCTAGAGTTAGGTGTTATACGGCGCCTCCTTTATACCCCGCATGCTGATGAGGATTGGCGATGTACGACGATCTTTTATACCTTCTTTCCCAGCGCAGGCGGTCCCTGCAAGCCAGTCATTGATAGCGGGAGTTGCGTGAATATTGTAGCCCAGCGAGCATTAGAGCGAATGCAGGTGACCCCTGAGCCTCATCCACATCCTTACCGAGTCATTTGGGTCGATAAGACGGCTATACAGGTTACCCAGAGGTGCCTAGTTTCGATCATTCTCGCAACGTTCGAGGATCGTGTTTGGTGTGATGTCATCCCCATGGATGTCGCCCACATTCTCTTAGGGAGGCCCTGGCTTTACGACCGTGATGTCACGTGTTTCGGTCGCTCGAACATGTATGTATTCTACGAAGGGTCGTAAGATCACGTTGACACCAACCCAACCGAAGGAGAAATCCCCGGGGAAGGTCATACCCTCTACAAGTACGAGCTCATCTAGGCCGCTGCACATTTTGCGCCGCAGCGAGTTTATGAGAGAGGGTGTCAGCGCCGGTATCTTTTACGTAGTGGCAGTCACTATGGCTTCTGAGATCCCTACGGAGATTCCTGAGCCACCACCTGAGGTCCGGCGACTCCTGGATGACTATGATGATCTTATCCCAGATGAGCTACCTGATGAGTTACCCCAGTTACGCGACATTCAGCATGTCATAGACTTGACAGCGGGAGTTTCACTCCCGAACATACCCCATTACCGGATGAATCCGGATGAGCATGCTGAGCTCAAGAGGCAAGTTGATGAGTTGCTGAGGAAGCAATTCATTCGAGAGAGTCTGAGCCCTTGCGCAGTCCCTGCCCTTCTCACTCCGAAGAAGGACGGGAGTTGGCGAATGTGTATTGACAGTAGGGTCATTAATAAAATTACTATTAAGATCGTTTTCTCATCCCCCGATTGGATGACATACTTGACACGATGGTTGGTGCCTAGGTATTTTCAAAGATCGATCTTCGCAGCGGGTATCACCAGATTAGAGTTCGCGAGGGAGATGAGTGAAAAACGGCTTTCAAGACGAAAGACGGTCTATATGAGTGGTTGGTCATGCCATTTGGGCTATCCAACGCCCTCAGTACCTTTATGCGAGTCATGACTCAAATCTTTCGGCCCTTTATAGGCAAATTCTTAGTCGTCTACTTTGACGATATTTTGATCTATAGTCACTCATCCGATGACCACCTGAGCCATCTGAGGCTTGTGTTCGATACTCTCCAAAAGGAGAAGCTGTATGTGAACTTGAAGAAGTGCTCCTTCCTGACTGATTCTGTGCACTTTCTAGGGTTCATCATATCTTCGTCCGGCGTGTCTGTTGACCCGGACAAGGTCCGATCTATTCGTGAGTGGCTTATCCCTTCCACAATTACTGAGGTCCGTAGTTTCCACGGATTAGCCACCTTTTATAGGATATTTGTCCGAGGATTTAGTACCATTATGGCCCCCTTCACAAGTTGTCTTCGGAAGGGAGATTTTCAGTGGACGGCAGCCGTCACTCGAGCTTTTACTGAAATCAAGGAAAAATTGACGACCGCACCTTTTCTGAGATTGTTCGATTTCTCTAAGGTGTTTGAGGTCGCATACGACGCATCTGGCGTTGGGATTGGCGGAGTACTGAGCCAGGAGGGTCATCCAGTTTCTTACTTTAGTGAGAAGCTAAATGAGGCGTGGCAGAAGTACTCAAATTATGATCGAGAGTTTTATGCAGTGGTACAGTCACTTCGTTATTGAAGACACTATCTCCTCCCACGGGAGTTTGTAATCGTTTTCATTTCATGTACTTGTTTTGGCTCGTCGGTTTGATCGCCCGATGAGACCATGAATAAAGAGATTCGGTAATTTAGGTAGTAGGAACAAAAAAGGCAAGCTTTAATTTATTAAAGGACGTATAAACTTAAGCCCAACAATTAGAGAGAAAAAAAGGAGTTTTAGTCAAGAAATCCCTGGTTGGAAAGTTTTCAAAAATAATTCCAGAAAATCTGCATCAATCTAATGGAAACAACAAATTAGAAGGAAATCAATATGAAATATTATTCCTGAAGATATTTAGGAAGTTATTAAAGAGGAAAGAGACATCTTCCCCTCTATTTATTTGAAGCTACAGCAAAGGAGAAGGAACGAACCGAACAGCAGAGAACGAACTCCTCTTCGTTCCTCTGCATTGCCGGAATTCACCCATGCCGCTGCTACTATTCCTAATCTTCTGTGCCAAGACCGCCAACGACGCGAAGCCTCATCCAAACGGCGGATTCCTCGACCTCCCGCGTCGTCGTCTTCCTCGATAGAAGTCTCGGCGACTCGATCTCGCTCAAGGACGCTCCGCCCCGCAGGGAATCGAACTCCAGATCGTCGTCGACCTCGGCTCGTTCTCCTTCCGACGATCTAAAACTTTTAACGACGACCTCGCCATATAGATCTTGTGTTAGCTGCTCTCCTGGCGCAGGAACTTGGGCTGGGGCGATCTCCTCTGTGGTAACCCGTAACCTTGCTCAGAATTCTTTGGCTTAATTTATGTGATTCACTTAATAATTTGGGCTTGCCTTTGAACGTTCCTACTGTCTTTATTTTCCGCTATTCCATAAATTATTACGTGTAATCTTGCTTGTGGTTGTACGAACCTCGCATCGGTTCAATTAATTGGGTGCCAACGAATTTCTTTTGAAAAACGATTAACAGATTTTGGGAAATTCATCGTTAAGAGTAGTCGCGCGTGCGAAGGCTTCGTTTTGGCCGCTCGGACCCTCTTTCAAGATTAAAAATCCACATTTTTATTAAAATCATAATTTTAATTTTATAACAAAATAAAATATTTTCAATTAAAATAATTAATTTTTAAAACCATAGTCCAGTTTACATCAGTTTGGTATCAGAGCGTTTCGATTCACTCCTACCGTGAATCGGTCGATCCATTACTTTTTATAAAATAAAAAATAAAAAAAAATCGTTATCTAATAAAATAAAAAAATAAAAGAAATTTTAATTTAAGTTTTAAAATTTTGTTTGTCTTTTAAAAATAAAATAAAATTAAAACTGTTTTTCTACCCACTCGAGTAATCCATCCTTTCAAATAAAATTTTTCCAATTCTTTTTTGAAGTTTTCTTATTTTTCAAGATGTTCCTTTAGAATAAAATAAAGAATGATTTAAAATATTTAAAGAAAAAGGGATATCTTAAAATTAATTTAAGTCAGACTTTTGGGAAAAAATTAAATTATTTAAATGGAAAATCGCGTGGGAAAAATTGAAGATAGCGTCACCGCTCTTATCACACAAATTCAAAATCTAACGAAATCAATTGACGCGTTAACCACTAGTGTCAACGAAAATCAGAGAAATGTAGGGCAAGTGCTCACGGGATTGCGTGCGAGTGTTAATGCTTTAGAGGTCAATCAACACTTAGGACTAAATCCGCCACCCAAGATTGAGCACTATCCAAATCATAGGAATTTGGAACTAGAAAATTCGGATCCACGACCTTTCGAACCGGTAGCCCGCAATATAAGAGAGACGCCTCGTTGGGATTTAGGGCTTAAGTTGGACGTTGGTGATTTCGAGGGTCGGCTAGAACCCGAGGGATGTCTAGAGTGGTGTGATAGGATGGATCGTTTCCTAGCTTGGAAGCAATTGCCCCAAGCCAGGCAAGTTGAGTACGCAGTCCTTAGACTTAAGAATTCTGCGTTGGTTTGGTGGGGTCAGTTGGAGCAGTCTAGGTTCAACTTAGGATTACCCCTGATTACCACGTGGGATGAATTTAAAATTCAACTACGAAAGCGGTACGTCCCAGCAGATTATTTGCAAACTCTCTATCGTAGTTTCCACAACCTACGACAAGACAAACTAAAGGTGGATGAATACACCAATGAGTTTCTAATTCTGCAGTCTCGCCTCGACCTCCAAGAGGATGATGACATGATCGTGTCCCGTTATCTGAACGGGTTGCGATATTCCATTAGAGACCAGCTAGAGCTATTTGATTATAAGGGCTTAGGGGAGATATCGAGTCGAGCACGGAGGGTGGAGTCCTCACAGAAGCAGACATCCGGAGTTAGGTCTACTGATAGACCCACGTCGAGCATCACCACTGCACCCACTACTAGGGCCTTGGATTCCCTTCACCCTCCCATCACTACTAGGACCCCCACCCCACCCACTAATCCCTCCAGGGGTAAAGAGGTTATTGGGACTAAGCCCAATACGGGAATATTCTGATGCTTCAAGTGCATGGAGTCGGGACACAAATCGTCAGAGTGCCTGTGGCGTCACTTTGTCGCTATTATTGACTCCACTGATGGACGAGAGCCTGAGTATGGAGTTTACGTTAATGAGTCTCACCCTGAGCCTGAGCCTGAGCACGAGTCTGAGGATGTCATAGAAGTGGAAGGCGAACACGCTGAACACTTAGTCTGTGTCTTACGATTTAGCCTGATCACCCCTAGTGAGCCCACTGAGGATGACTATAGGAGGCACGATATTTTCCGCACTACTGCACGCATCCAAGGACAATTTTGTTCTATAATCATCGATAGTGGCAGTATGGAGAATTTCGTCTCTCAGCGCATGGTCGACATATTGGGGCTTGTGACGCATCCGTTAGAAAAACCCTACAGCTTATCCGGAGTCAATAGTCATTTGACTATGCTCGTTACCCACTATTGCCTAGTAGAGTTTTCTACAGGGAACACGTATTCAGATAGTGTGTTATGTCATGTCGCCACCATGGATGTCTGTCACATCCTACTACGGCGATCTTGGTAGTACGATCGACGTGTCATGCACGATGGCACGAGGAACTCTCATTCCTTCGAGCACCATGGACGCAGGATTGTTCTTCTTCCCCAGAAGAACTACCTTATTCCGAGGGTACCAGAGAGGGCCTCTCCATCATCGAGTTCACCTAATGGCCACTCTACTACATTACTACTCACCACACTCCCGCCTGAACCCCCATCCCATGAAGTGACTCATGACCCAGATGTGTCTATCACCCCACATTTATCATTTCCTGACGTGCCACCAAATATTTCTCAGCTTTTTGATACTATATCTAATGACCACTCACTCCGCACACCCCGTTCTGTCGATTTCATATTTAGAGACAGCATTTTTTCACCACACTATCATTTGGAGAAAGGTGTATCAACAAAGCTACATCTATACAACAACAACAACAACAAAACCCATATAGTCCCCAATCATTGGGGGTATGGGCGGGGGAAGATTGGAAACAGACCTAACCTTTGGTCCTATGCACAAAGTGGCTTCTCGCAGAGGAGGAAGACCTAACCTTTGACAATAAATGCACAAAGTGGTTGCTCACAGTGTACCACTGAAAAAGTGGCCCCCTATACCGTCGCGTTTGCTGCGGAATCATGCCCTCAAAACAAAGCTACATCTATATATTAAAAAAATTCTATCATTTTTTTGGAACACCTTATGGGGTCAGAAGGAAGTCAAACTCGAGTTTAGTAGCATTTAACACTTTCTAATCGATGAACTGATTAAAATCGTTAATAAGAGTTTGGAGAATTTTCTTAGGTGTTTAATCGAGGTGAATCCAAAGCAAGGGGATCTTGTACCTCCACAAGCAAAGTTCACTTGTAATAATTCTAAAAGCCACTCTCCTAATAAATCTCCTTTCGAGATTATTTATGGGTTATCTACATGCCTCATACTTGACCGCCACCCCATATCACTCCATGAACGTATTTCATTCGATGCGCAGGCTCATAGTAATTATTTAAAATAATTGCATAAAATTAGTGCTAATATTTTGCGAGCAACCTTTGAACAGTACAAACTCACGATCGGTCGTTATCGCCATGAGTTGTACTTTTCAAAGGAAGGTCATGTGATTGCTTACTGCAGAAGGCTTGGTCTAGTTCATGTTCAGAAGCGCCTTGGGCCACCAGTTGAACCACCCATCAAGGCCCCAGATATTCCACCCGATCTAGCACCAGCGACGATGTCAGATCTCTCCATTGTCAGTTTTTGCGAAGTCTCGTCGGGGTCGAGCTCTTTCAACCCCGGGAGAATTGATGCATCCTTCGTCGCATCGTAGTTCTTTCATATATATTTATTTTTGTATTTCATTTCATGTACTCATTTTCAAAACATGTACTCATTTTCATTTCATGTACTTATTTTGGCTCATCGGTTTGATCGCCCGATGAGACCATGAATAAAGAGATTCGGAAATTTAGGTAGTAGGAACAAAAAAGGCAAGCTTTAATTTATTAAAGGACGTATAAACTTAAGCCCAACAATTAGAGAAAAAAATGAGTTTTAGTCAAGAAATCCTGGTTGGAAAGTTTTCAAAAATAATTCCAGAAAATCTGCATCAATCTAATGGAAACAGCAAATTAGAAGGAAATCAATATGAAATATTGTTCCTGAAGATATTTAGTAAGTTATTAAAGAGGAAAGAGACATCTTCCCCTCTACTTATTTGAAGCTACAGCAAAGGAGAAGGAACGAACCGGACAGCAGAGAACGAACTCCTCTTCGTTCCTCTGCGTTCCGGAATTCACCCCTGTCGCTGCTACTATTCCCAATCTTCAGTGCCAAGACCGCCAACGACGCGAAGCCGCATCCAGACGGCGGATTCCGCGACCTCCCGCGCCGTCGTCTTCCTCGATAGAAGTCTCGGCGACTCGATCTCGCTCAAGGACGCTCCGCCCCGCCGGGAATCGAACTCCAGATCGTCGTCGACCTCGGCTCGTTCTCCTTCCGACGATCTGGAACTTTTAACGACGACCTCGCCATACAGATCTTGTGTTAGCTGCTCTCCTGGCGCAAGAACTTGGGCTGGGGCGATCTCCTCTGTGGTAACCCGTAACCTTGCTCGGAATTCTTTGGCTTAATTTATGTGATTCACTTAATAATTTGGGCTTGCCTTTGAACGTTCCTACTGTCTTTATTTTCCGTTATTCCATAAATTATTACGTGTAATCTTGCTCGTGGTTGTACGAACCTTGCATCGGTTCAATTAATTGGGTGCCAACGAATTTCTTTTGAATAACGATTAACAGATTTCGGGAAATTCGTCGTTAAGAGTAGTCGCGCGTGCGAAGGCTTCGTTTTGGCCGCTCGGCCCCTCTTTCAAGATTAAAAATCCATGTTTTTATTAAAATCATAATTTTAATTTTATAACAAAATAAAATATTTTCAATTAAAATAATTAATTTTTAAAACCCTAGTCCAGTTTAGATCAGTTATCTTGACTCACAGCGGCAATTGGGGCATAGACATACCAAGTGGGTTGAATATTTGCAGGACTTTCACTATGTTCTCAAACACCGCACGGGTGTTAAGAACAAACCTGCTGACGCTCTTAGTCGACGTATCGCCCTACTCCACACATTGAGCGCTAACGCGACTAGTTTTGATCGTTTATCTAGTGACTACCCCACCTGCCCAGACTTTGGCGATATCGATTTGGGATTTTTGAGGGATCCTCCTGAGCCCACTGATGGGTTTGATATTGCAGAGGGATACTTGTACCGCGGATCTCGTCTCTGCATCCCCAGGACGTCCTTCAGGGACTTCTTGATTTGGGAATTGCACGCTGGCGGCGCACCTGGTCATTTTGGTAGAGATAAGACCGTTGCCTTAGTTGAGGATCGGTTCTATTGGCCCGCCATGAAAAGGGATGTGGCTCGTGTTGTGCGACACTGCGGCACATGTCAGACTGCGAAGGGTTCAAAACAAAATAATGGGCTCTATACTCCTATTCCAGTCCCACATCAGCCATGGGTTAACATTAGTATGGATTTTATATTGGGTCTTCCTCGCACTCTGAGGAAACACGATTCTATTTTCGTAGTGGTGAATCGGTTTTCGAAGATGGCTCATTTTATTGTCTGTCGCAAGACCGCCGATGTGGCTCACGTAGCGGCCCTTTTTATGAGAGACATTTTTCGATTACACGGATTACCCAAATCCATAGTATCTGACCGTGACGTTCGATTTATGAGCTACTTTTGGAGAACGTTGTGGCATAAGACGGGAACGACTATGAAATTCTCTACTGCTTATCACCCACAGACTGACGGCCAGACTGAGGTCGTTAATAGGAGTTTAGGGAATCTGTTACGGTGTCTAGTTGGTGATCACCCGTTGGTTTGGGATTCTTTGTTGCCCGTAGCGGAGTTCGTGTATAATAGTTCGGTCAATCGGTCTACTGGCATGAGTCCATTTCATATAGTATCAGGTTATGAGCCTAGGAAGCCTATTGACCTTGCCCATGTTCCCTTAGAGTAACGTCCTAGTGAGTCCGCCGAGTCTTTCATTCATCACATACATGAACTGGATGAATTAATCCGGAAAAAAATTGATAGCAGTAATGAATTATATAAAGCACAGGCAGATGAACACAAGCTTGAACAACATTTTCGGGTATGCGAACAAGTCATGATCAGACTTCGCATGGAGAGGCTCCCAAAAGGAGTCGCTAAGAAGCTACAACTGAAGCGAATGGGCCCTTATAGAATTATAAAGAAAATTGGAGCAAATGCCTATGAGGTCGATCTCCCAGCAGATATGAATATTCATCCCGTATTTAATACTGAAGATTTGACACCGTACTTTGAGCCTCTCGGGCATATGGATCCATACCTTGGTCCACTTCCTACATCCTCCCTGTCACAGCCCGACTCTTCCCTTGTCCACCTTGGACAAACACCTACGGACTTGCCCGCACCACCTATGATTCCACCGGTTCTTCTGGATCCACCAACACGAGAGATGAGAGTTGAGCGCATTACTGACATTGCGGCGCATGAGTGCATTCCCACCGTGAACGGCCCTTCATGCCGCTACCTGGTACATTGGAGCGGGCGCCCCATTTGTGATGATACTTGGATGTGCGCGACGGAGCTTGATAGACATGCCCCCGATCTTCGACGCCAGTACGATCATCTCCATTCATCGGAGATGAATGTTTTTCAGTCGGGGGGAGTTGATGGGGATCGTCATCAGACTACGGGTCGTCAGTCGGTGGGGCCCACTTTTGTATATTTGCGCAGGAGGCGATGATCGGATCGGCGATCCGAGACCGCGAGCGCGTCCGGCTCGTTACGCTATTATTTTTATGTTTTTTATTTTTATTTTTTGGACTTGTTTTTAGTATTTTAGGGCCTCAGGCGTAACGGCCAATCATAGTCGTACACGCCCGGTGCCCAACCGCCCCTTCTTGTTATAAATAGGGACGGGTGCTGCAGTTTATGATTATTGTTGATTTGTGAAAGATTTCCTGCTCATTGCCAAAGCGGCAATGAGCAGGAAAACAAGGAGGCTGGAGGAACGACGGTCGGCAGCAAGAAACGGATCCATCGGACTCCGTGGAACAGGGACCGGCTGAGCAAGGGCCGGTAGAGGAGGTGGCGAGATAGCCGAAGGAAACAGCGGAGCAGAAGCCGGCAAGGAAAGCAATGGCACGTCGTCGACTGACGAAGAAGGCAGTTGCACGAGGAGAGTCGGCGGTGGTGCAGGTGGAAGCTTCGGCAAAAATGGCGTTTATCAAATCATTAAACTTGCGTAGGAGTGCGATCATGTTGCCCTGACGATGAGCTTCGGCATCCTGACGACGAGCGTCCATGGAGGCCGTAAATTCTTATGACATCGAACCGATGGCGGCCTCATACGCGACACTAAGCTTGATGTTCCTCGTAATTAATTGATGACTTATTAATTCAATTAAGAATTAATAAGTGATTGAATTATTAATAACTAATTAATCAAGGAATGATTAATCGATTAAAAATAAGTTCAATAATGTATAATATTATAGGGTCGGGACATGTTGCACAAGGCTCAAGGAGGGAAAAGATAAGCACAGGGCTAAGAAGGATGGCAGTTGCTCTGCGTGGGGCTTTAATGAAATAAAAATAAAGTTGTTGTTGTGGGGAGGGGCTCAAGAAGGAATGAGAACAAAAAAAAATTTACTGCAAGTAGACTGCTCGAGGGCGACGGTGAAGCAAAGAGGTCGCTACCGGACGGTCAACAAAGGAAAGAAGACGTGCAAGAAGCAAGTAAGAGGATTAGCAGAGTTTGCACGGCTTGTTGCGTGGAGTCGGCAGGGGAGGAGATTGCCGAGTGTGAGGCGATGGCTGGAATGGATCGTGACGATCAAAGAGGGTTAATGGAGTCGGCTCGTTGGTTGATGGAGTCGGCCCATGTTGTCAAGGAAGGAGAGTAGGCAGGGAGATGGCGTCAAATCGCTAGGAGAAGACAAGATCCCATGGAAGAGGCGTTGGATGCACGGAGAAGAAGACGAGCATGTAGGGTTCGAGCGGATGTGTTGCGGGAGTCGAACAGCAAACAGAAAAATGGGGAATCAGTGGTTGTCGGCGTGCAAACAGGTATGCAGTTGTTGATGTGGTTGGAGATGTCGATCAGCGGCGCAGGCGTCGAGCCGAGGAAAGAGGGCTTAGATACCAAGTTACGGGCTTGCCGGAGAGGAGGTCGAAGATGGGGAAGATACTACGGAGCCGAAACCGGGTCTGCTTAAGCGGGGCTTGCTCAAGGGGGAGAGAGCATCCAAGATTTATTTTTGGGTTTAGGAAATTAGAACTCCATTCATTGATGACCCTTCATTACATGACTCCATGGGCTTATATAAGACTCTCAATGGCGTGGGTGTAAATAACCCGAAAACATAAAACATAAAGGACTCGACATGACTAATAAACGAAATGACTCGACTAATACATTTGACTCAATATAATAACTGAACTCAATAATAATAATCAAACTAGGTAGCTGACGTATAGGATCCATAACAAAGAATTTGAAACTCTTTGCAACTATATAGTGCTAAGAGGAGGCTCGGGTTGAGGTATTTGACCGCTCAGAAGGTTTCCATAAAGGTCGCTCTAAACCCTGACTTCTTGGGAGAGGGAATATTTTTTCTCATTTTCCAAAGCTCGCTACCCAGTTGATCCAGTAGCCATCCAGACATTTTTTTCTAAGGAATACTTCATCAATGTGCTTAAAGCAGTCAAATAGCCCCGATATTTATAGAGCCAGGACGTGATTATGTCGTACAGCCTCAGCATTTATGGCGCACCTACCCTAAATTTATGACGTACAAACCTCCCCTTTAGGCTGATGATAAATTTCCTCACCTCGAGAGGTAAGTCTCGCCTTCACCCCAGCAGGTAAGGGATATCTTGTAAGGATAGCGTCAAGCTCGCTTGAGTTCCCCATCGAAGCAGGGAATGTGTGCCTCTAAAAATGCCCAGCATTTTTGGTCCTCTCAGAGGTAGCCTTCACTTATTCCAGCGCTCACTTCGGCCCCATCTCGGTATATGTGCAATCCCTCCTAGTGCGTACTCGCAAAGACTGGGTGATAGCCAAGACCTTCAGAAACCGATGTTTTGAATTGAAGGCAGGCCCCCCTCTATTTATAGAACATTGCATCGAAAGTTGAAACGCCGAAGGGGCCTGAGTTCGTTGCCTACTCCCCTAGAACCCGCAGTACCTGTCAAATTTTAATGCGAGAAAGGTACCAATCCAGATAAAGACAAAAAGGTAACAACGAATATCCCAAAGTGATATCACGGAAACAAAAGTATTTTGAAGTAGAAAATTACAAATAATCGTTCATAAGCAAAACATACCAATAAAAAGGAAGTGTCCCGAAATACGAATATTAGCAAGTGACTACGAGTTCGTCTTGCCAAAAAAAGGCAAAATTGCAATTTAAGAGTAGCGAGCAACAATGTCCAACAGTTGACAGGACACAATGTCCACATGCGCCCTATAAAATCGAAGTTGATTAACCAAAGAGCGGACAGAGGGAACCTGAGTTTGTTTATCTACGAGACCTCGCAGTCGCGCAACCTCATCAAAAAGAGATCTCCGCTTGTGCTCCAGACGGGAAATCTCCCTCTCCTGAGCCTCCGGTTTTTTATTGTATCCTTCAAACCTCCCCTCCATCAAGTGAATTCGCCTCCAGAGCTTTTCCTCTTCAGTGAGAGCTCACTACAACACCGCTTCAGGACGATCAATGCGATCTTGTGGTGGAATGTTCTCAGGATTCAGTCGTGCGCCTGTAAACAGAGAAGGGTCAAGTTAAGCTTAACAGAAGGTCCTCGCAACGTATGGTGACAACAAAACAAGCGAGATCAACCATAGGTACTCGCGTAACAATTGGCGACATCAGTCGGAGGAATGTTATCTCCACGACTTTTTTCCCGCGGACAGGTCAATTTTCGAGGAACTGGGACAGGGTGAACAAAGGCAGCATCGTTGCCGGCAGTAGGTGCTTCATTCTAATTTTCCGTTGAGGAACTGATTCCGGAGCAATGTGCATTGTTCCCTTCCAAAGGAATGTCTAGAACAAGTGGACTTTGCAGGATCGAATCCGGCGAGCTTATCCTTCTCCTCTTTATCCTTCGGTAAGCGGCGACGCCTCGCGGTCTCATCATCGAGGATCTCGCCATCCCCATCGTATATGATAATTCGTTTTGGTGGGGGCTTTTGAGCATGCGACGGCTTCATATTCATCTCTCTGACTTGAGAGATCACACAATGTTCAACATCAACCTCGGACAATCTAGTCGCCTCCGCCGCCATCTGCTTGTCAAAAAATAAAGCTCAAGGGCTTGCTCTCTCGACTGTCTTTTGTGCTAGAAAAAGCAGGGTATACTCCCCCGGAATCAAGAGCAGTTTGCGTCATAATAAGAGCATTGGAAAGACCAGTATCCGCCGTTGTCCTGGCCTTGGAAAAGACACCAAATGGATCTATCCAAGGAAGAGAGAATTCATCTGAAGGGTTACTCGCAGGCTCCCTAGCTAACCAACTCACCGCCCCTGGGCAGCTTTGATTCGAGGTCAGGACCCGTCTCTTCGGAGAATTCATCTTTCTTTTCTTCCTGTCCTCCACCACCGCCTTGCCAGAGCCAACAGCACCTTTTTTCTCGTTCTCTCCAGGATTGGCAATGCTTTTACCCTTACCATCAACAGCCTCTTCCTCTCTTGTCTTCTTCTCCAAGTCCTCGATGTCCTTTGCAGCTTGTTCCTCCGCCTCCTTGATGCGATAGTGAACGCCTTGATCGCGCTTAAGACATCGTTCTTTGGCTTTTTCTACATCATATGCCTCTCTCCGCTGAAGTACGAGAAGTTCTACTTATGCGTTAGCATGTTTCGCGACCTTGCGTCTGCTTTCTCCTTGTCTAGAAGAATTTTCTTTTTCTTCTCCTCAATCGCCAGTCTCGCGGTCTCTAATGCTGACTTCGGATTCTCGCCACTTCCCGCATTCGCTTTTCCATCTTCTTTGATATCCTCCCCTTCAGTCTAAGGGGAGATCTGGGAAAGCGGGAACCGGTCCTCACCCGAGTCAGCAGATCCTTTTCAAACGTCCGCGAGTTCTTCCGCGCTTTCCTGTTCACCAAAGCAAAGCTCATAAAATGCGCTGAATGAGGGACTCGGACTCGGACCTAAAATTTCGCGACAAGGGGTGCGCACCTCACGGTCCTCCGAGGTGGTTGAGACAAGAATCACTCGACGGGAAGTCACGACGGGAACAGAAATACTCGTCCTATTAGCATCCACGGCCAAAGGAGAGCGTTTCAACTTTTTCTGCTCTTTCTTGGACATGACGAACTCACGAATAGCACCAGTCGTCATAGTCTTATTTCTCGTCATGACTGGAGAAAGTACTCGCACAGCAAGAGGAGAAAAGTGAGACGTTGTATAAAGTTAAAGAGCAGGACAAGGGTCGAACTATTTATTGGCAGAGAGAAGACCCGTTATGGAATCATTCTCGTAGACGTTATTTTTTCGAAATCTCAAGTAGGAGATTTGAAAAAATGCGGGAATTCTGTCAGCCCAGATTCCTCCATCACTGCTTCAAGAAGGTCGAAAGGAAAAAAATCATTCTCAAGTAACTACCCGAACTCGCCGGCACCCAAATTCATACTCGCCGGTACCGAATTCGAACTCGCTGGCACTCGTACAGGATCTCGTCAGCCTCCAAAGCTTCTTTGTACTTAGAATTTTTTTAGCCCATATTTTCGGAGATTGCCCATGGGTCGGCCCCCCACGCCTATAAATAGGGAACACAGTAGATGAAAGGGCACATTGAAAACCTTGACCAAAAGGCTGCAGTACTCGCTCAATCTAGTCCTGGTCTCCGCGAGTACCCTTGTAACAGGTTTCTGAGTCCTTTGAAGCACTCTTGTGATAAGTTGTAATCATTTTTCAAATCAATAAAATCACCCGCAACGAGTTGCAATTGCAGTTGCGGGAAATCCGGCCCCGCCGCTAGCGACATTTCTTCTTTTTCTCACCCCCTCTGATCTCAATCTAGTCTTTAGTGTTTCCCCGTCCACAAATCCCGCAAACCCCATTTCGATTCGAGTTTTAGTGATGATGAATCTATTATTCTCTCCACTCTCGGCTCCCTCCAGGATCTCGCTCAACCAATCACAATTCGAGTAATCGGTCACTCACAGTCCCCCTCACTCCAATTTCAAATTGTTCGTGTTGTGGAATTTGGAGAAGATATTTTCTGATCCAACAAAACACATCAGTTTTTAATCTTCTATCTTTATCAATATTAACTATATGCATCCCTTTTCGAAAATCCCATATTCTGCAGTCCCCCAACTTCATCGGTAAGGTTACTATATGCATCTGCAGTTCTAATTCCCGCTTCTGACAACAGTTTTAAGACACCGCCATTATCCTCAGTAACAGACATATTTGATCGTAGGAAATGTCATTTAGTGGCACTTACTAAAGATTGGTTGTGTTCCTTAACAGACGTACCCATTGTTAAATTTATGTCAGCTACATCAGCATTAAAGGTAACACAGCAAGGTAGTTAGTTCTGTATCCATCAGATGATATTTGAATTCAGATCTGAGGGTCGTAGACACTCCTTGTAATTTAGATATAGAACAATAATATTCAAGTGACTTCAAAATGTTTGATTAGTGCAATATTTTTTTACTCTTTTCACACACTAAATACAGTATTGCATGTAAATTGACAATACATGTTGAAATGCTACTATTGAATTCCTATAATATGGAAACATTAACAAAAGATTAATCTAAAAAAACAAATATATTGCCTCGGTTTATCTATTACAGATATAGGGACTTAAAAAAATGACATTCTTAAAGACAATCCATGGGAGATCAAAAAATAATTCACGGGAGATCATAGGAGATCATGGGAAATACCCGGATGATCATTACATAATAAACAAGAGATCATTACATAATAAACAAGAGATCATTAAATAATATAAGGTGATCATTTTTTAATAAGCAATATTGAACAAATGTACTCCAAACATAAAAAAAATTTCCTGCGAACATAAAAAGATTTCCGACGAACATAAAAATTTATTAAAGCACTGATCTCAACGTAAGTTGCCGCCTTTGAATATCAAAAAATAGCAGATTTTTGGGAACGGGCAAACAAGGAATAGAAATAGGACACAGTATTTGCTTCATTGTCATTAGACAAGAAAAAAAGGAGCTCAAATACGCCGTAGACGATCCATTTTTCTCTTTGAATTTCCTTCCTACTAATTAGTCGGGAGATTCGCTTAGGATAAGTTTTCAAGGGTTTCTACAATTTAGTTTATATCTTTCCTTCCAGTATGATGTATCACCTAAGTGTGGGTTTAATTATATCAGATATTGTTTAGATTTCAATGTTTTATATTTCTAGTTGGCTCTGTAAGTCATATTTTGAGGTATTCCTTTAATCCTAGCTTCACTATTTTGCCTTTATACCTTAACTTGTACAATTTACCATTGCTTACACAATTTGAGTCTTACATCACTTTTCTTGATTACCCCCACTTCAACTTTTACCAATGCAATAAATCCTTTCATATTATCACACTTGAATTATTGAGTTGCATAAAGTATTTTGTGATGATTGGATTTCAAGATTGGAATTGAGGTGGACTGAGTAGAAAAAAATTGAGATGAAAAGAATAAATTTCAGCATCTCATTTTATTTAGTATAAAAAGAAAAGAATGGATTAAAAGAGTATTGAAATAAAAGAAAAGAAGAAGATGAATTGGTGTAAAGTTCAATTTGAGTGAAGTAACTCCATATTTTTTAAAATAAGTTTAGAGGAGTGTACTTCATCTCTTCATTTTTATGGTGAATTATTATTTTTGAGATTCAACACCTTTTTTTAAGTGTGATCAACTCTCCTTATTTAACTTTGATATCATGCATAAACCAAAATCTTATATTTTGTCTTAATTGAAGTACTGATAATCCAAAGCATGATATACATATCTTTGTAGTGGAGAGTGTGAAAGAGCAAGCCCATGGACATTATCAATAATGGATTTCATTAGAATCTCCTTTAAAGTAATATTGTCTATAATCTTATCTGGAAGCTAGTTAACTTTCTCAGTGCACTCCTCTTGGAATTGATTTTTCATTCATAGTTGAACTTGTAGACATTTTCATTTCTAGTTGAACTTGTAGACATTTTCATTTCTTATGCAGTCAAAGAATTTCTAAATTCATTACTCTGTGGATTTGACCTTCTTATAAAAACTTTCAGTGTTTCATTGCTTGAGAATTACTTATAAACTACTTGACTATGTTATGTTTGTTGTTCAAACTTCGTGATCCTCTATTGTTGAGATTGGTTTGCTTGGGGATAAGCAAACATTTAAGTTTGGGGGTATTTGATGAGTATATTTTATCTAGTGATTTTAGGGTACATTTAGCTCCATTTATTCCCTATTTTGCCCCTACTTCTACAATCATGTGATATTACGTGTATTTGTCTAATTCTGATACAGGAGCACTATGTGAGCTAAAGGGAATGAATTTCATGCAATTCGGAAGCTATTTGGAGAAGATCAAATATTTTGAACATGGTGAACGATCGTCCGCTTCATTGAGCACGAATGTGCGCCCCCATATGTATCATTATGATTCATGATTCATTTTATACAAGTCTTTTATTTGTTTGCATGGTCGTTCGTCACTATGAGCACCACACCACCACCGTGCACCACTTACTTTTAATCCAGATGAACTAGGACGTGAACTTTCATTTGGCACACGACTGTGCGACTTGCGCATGAGTGGTGTGCATATAACACTAAGAAGGCGCAAGATCGTGTACCTCATTGAGCAAGATCGTGTGCCTTATCCTGACACTCAACCACAATCCTTTTCTTTCCTATTTTGTTTTCTCGGAATGTATTTTGTTTGTCGCGCACGATTGGGAGCACAACCATTCGCCCGACCGTGCGCGACCATTTTCTCATGCCTATTTAAATAAAATCTTGGCTCGATTTCAAGGGATTCCCCAGGACTCCGTCCCTAAGCTCTTTTCTCTAGTTTCCAAGGAGGCTAGGAGGTTCAAGGAAGAGAACGCAAAGGTGAAAGTATAAGGAGAGAAGACGAACTAATTGGAAGTGGTTGACCAGCCCATGCTCTACCCCAGACGAGGCCACATATGAAAGGAAGACCGGATTGACAACCCACTGTCCTTTCCTGAACATCTGAGGAGGGCACTCTTCTCACTTTGCATTTTCTTCCTCTCAGATCAAAACATTGGGTACTTGAGATTTTCTTTATTGTTTGCATATGCTTGTGATCACAAACTCTCTTTAATGTTGTAATCGTACATTTTCATGGCTTTCCATGTTAGTGATTATGTGTGGTTCTTCTTTGCTTGAGAATGTTTGGTTTGGATGATGGTTTGTTAATTTAGATTTCCTTTTCATGCTTTTAGATAGTAATGAATCCAAATCTTCGATTCGCCTAAATAGCTTAGTGGTATAATGGTCTTGGGCATTTTCGCCTAAATAGCTTAGTGGTTTTCTTTATTGTGTTCCCTGCAGATGCGATACACTCACTCACACTCTAATACTTGCGACTGGCACACTGTCGTAGCATCTCCTTCAGGATTGGTAGCGCGCTAGCCGTGCGTCAAGTCCCTGAGAGTAAAGTCGCACTACACATGGGCCATTTTTTTTAACCTTAAAGGGTTCCTCAACTCCATATTTTGTTTAACATAGGTCCTCACGAAGAAATTCATTAGATAAAATACGGATACAAATATTTCCATATATTTAATTTCAATGTGAGAACTTAATTTATATGAAGCCTCTAAGGTTCGCAATTGTAGCAATACTTTAAAATGTTAATTTATATGAAGGCTCTAAAGTTCGCGCATGTAGTTAAAAGACAAAATGTTAAGCACTGCATTACATAGGAAAAGCTTTAAAGAATAGCTCTTAATATTTTTAAGGAATATCATCAATACTCATCAAAAGAGAGTTTATAGAGCCCATCAACAAGTTTTCACATCATCAGCGAGTAAACATTGCTACAAAATTCAAAAAAATCCACACGGTCAATTGTGCAAATTTTTAGCCAACAAATTTATTGGATTTTGATTTGGACTTGAAAAACCTAATTATAGTGGAGTTCAATTCTCATGCATTTAGAATTTTTCAAATATTTTTATTAGGATTACAATTTAAATTTTAAGTTAGCGTTTTAGTTTCCTTAATCCTTTAGGATCTTTTTATTATTCTCATTAGGATTTTTTGTTGGTTTGTAATTTACGAGATAGGCTTTATCCTCTAAGAGAAGCCACTTTGTGCATAGTGCCAAAGGTTAGGTCTGTTTCCAATCTTCCCCCGCCCATACCCCCAATGATTGGGGACTATATGGGTTCTGTTGTTGTTGTTGTAATTTACGAGATAATTATGGATTATTATGTAGATAAGGAGAACATGTCAACTATATATCATTTATGTCTTATTATAATTTATTGATTAGTTAATGAAAACTGTGATTATCTGTCAGCTTGACTAATTTTCACTGATATTTTGCTCAGCACTTTAGGGTTACTTAAGCTATGGCACCTAAGCTGATAGGAAAAAGAACATCACAAATCAAAATAGACAGTGTTTGGTATACATTCTATTTGCAAACTGCAAGGCATGCAGTACTCCTCTTAATTGGCCATCCATTCGAATTCGTTTCCTTCAAAACCCTCCTAATTGGCAATCAATCCATATTTGTTCCTTCGAACCCCTCCTGATTGGCAATGAATGTGCATTCGATCCCTTCAAAGTTCCAGTGGCTGAAAAAAAAGGGGGGGGGGGGGGGGGGGGGGGGAGGGCGGAAGCAGTCTGACCTCTTGAAAAACAGCAGATGGTCCAGCTTGACCACTACTCACCAAAGCCTCGGGTATATCAAGGGGCTCTGACTTCAGGTTCGTCTGTGCAAGCTCGGCAAACTGGCTCGTGGCATCATCCTCCTCCTCGCCGATCTGCAGCAAGCGTCGGATTTCCGATGATAGGTCAGACGATACCCTGCTGTTCCCCTGCACCAAGTTTACTTATAGATTACAGACAGTGCATTATTAACCAAAAATAGAGAGAAATAGATGCAGACTGCGCGGAGGTCTCACGAGAAGGGAGGTAGCAGGGGAGGCATCATTGAGCTCGGCCTTCCACTCGCGCAGCATCTGGTTAACCTGCTCCTCGAGCACGGTTATATCGCCGGAGCGGCTCTCACGGCGAGCGGATTGGAGGTCGGAGAACATCCCTTGAAGGTCATCGACGCGATTCTTCGCTTTATCCTTGAAAATCTGGTGCGAAACCGACCTGCAGCCCTTCCCCATTTCCAGACCCCTTTATCAATATACTCCAATATGAGCAGTCGATCAACTTCAAGGGCGATAGGCAGACGCAGGAGTAAAGGGCATCGGCTAATACACTAGAGGAAGAAAGAAGTGAGTGAGCTAAACCCTAAGACCTTTCAAAGGACGAAGCAATCTCTCTCTCTCTCTCTCGCTCGCTCGCTCGCTCTCTCTCTCTCTTCCTCTCGTCGCTGTTGCTCCTTGTCTCGGAGGCTTGCTGTTTCTCCGGGAAGGGTGAAAAGAACCCGAAAAAAAAGGTAAGAACGCGGCAAAAGCGAAAGAGAATTTATGCCGGGAGAGCTCTTGACTGCGACAGTAACCCCCGGTCGGGCTCACTCCGGTCGACTGATTTTGACTGAATTTATGCAATTCCGAAAATGCCCCCAGCCTCTCACGACATCAAAAGAGACTCGCTGCTGCTGTTTTCTCCGCTCACTGTTTCTCTCCTCCCATCCGTGAACCAGCGCCCCCTCTCCTCCCCCGACCATTTCCTCTCTTATACGCTTCCGCCTCCCGCAAGAGTTGCAACTCGCCAAGTCAAGCGTGCCGATCTCTGTCTCTTCCCCAGGTTTTGCGACGGCGGTGGCGATTTTCCTTCCGCCACGATTTCGCCGCTCCCAACTCTCCTTCCCCCAACCTCTCACAACCCGCCGCTTCCAGTCGCGATCCGGCGCCCCACTCCAAGACACGCCGCCGCCACCCCGACTCCCGATCCCGCACCTCTAAACTCCACCACATCCCACGACCAGTCGCTCCTCCTTCAGATTCGGCGGCTCTCCCAAAACAGAGGAAATTTCAGAAGCTACAGTAAAAACAGAGTAATTTAGCACAAGGGTCTAAATCACCTCAGAGAAGATCAAGAAAAACTGATGGAGCAAGGAAACGCATGGAACTTCAGGGAGAACCTCTTGGATCTCCGCGGAGAGCCAAATGGCTCTCCCCGGAGACCCTTTTGGCTCTCCCCGGAGAACCTTTTGGCTCTCCACCGAGAGAGTCCCGGATGTTCAGCCCGGTGAAAGGAATGGGGTAAGCACGAAGTTGAAGCTCAGCTCTTTAGAGAAAGACCGGAGCAGAGGGATAGCTCCGAATGAAAAAATGCGCCGGCTTGATCCGTGAGGCAATCACTTGACTTTGTTCAAGAAAGACTGTCTTCCTGTGCCAGTTGAGATCTCAAAATCTCTTTCTCCATGAGGTCTAAAAGAATCATTATTGATTAACCTTTTTTTTCATAAAGAAGGGGTTCCTGATTGGCGATAAGAGCTCGAAGCCTCACGAAAGTGGCACGGACCCGAGTCGACAAGCGCGGAAAAAGGGTGAGGGGTAGATGGAAAGGATTTGATCGATGACACCTAAGCTGATTGAATTGAGAATCAGTGGATTGATTTCCACATTTGACGTTCCCGCGGGTTTCTCTCTTTTCGGCAAGGCGAGCTGAGCGAAGTTTCCAAGCCGGAGAAGGAATCACGTGCGGGCCGAGTTCTCTAAGGAAGGAAGATTCATTTCATGAAAGGCCTGGCCTAAACCGGACTCGTGCTTCCAAAACTGCTCAACTTCGGGCCTGCAAATCGGGATCATAGGCTTTGCTCTCCCCGGAGAGCCAAATGGCTCTCCCCGGAGAGCCAAAAGGCTCTCCCCGGAGACCCTTTTGGCTCTCCCCGGAGAATCTTTTGGCTCTCCGCCGAGAACCATTTGGATCTCCCCGGAGAACCTTTTGGCTCTCCGCTGAGAGCCATTTGGATCTCCGCGGAGATCCTTTGGGCTCTCCGCGGAGATCCTTTGGGCTCTCCGCGGAGAGCCATTTGGCTCTCCGCAGAGACCTTTATAATGGATTTTCAAATTTTTTATATATGATGGGTATATTCTTCAAAGTCATGTAGTACGTATCCATATGACTCAACTCCTTGATCAAGTAGCTAGACTTAAAAGACTCTACGATAAGCTGAATTTTTTGACTAATTTGATGTATGTCAAAAATTAAATTTTGTTGATTAAATCTTCAATGATTTGCTGAATTTATGTATGCTCTTTGTTTGATCTGAGTCTTTATTATCCAATTATATAAGTTTTTTCAATTTATTTTTGGATTCTTAGGCCACTGACTTTGCCTGATCCATCGCAGATTGTCTGCATGTTAGCCATCAGCACCAATGAACGGTATCGACCTTGTGCTGAGGGACATTGTGAAAACACAACGATCGGTGGAGACCCTCGTTCGTTGCTGCCCCGAAATTCCGCCGGAATCGATTCTGACCCAAACGCCGTCATTCTATTCGTCAAGATTCGATCGCCCCACTAGTGAGCCGTGCATTTGTGGCAAGCAATCTGGCACGTTTGAGCAAGCTGTCATTCCATGTCAAAAATCTCATTCAAGGTATAGTGTATTATGTTATCACTCTCCGATCTTTTTCTTGGTTCACAAACTGCATATTTGATCTTTTGCAAGGTGCAACCTAAAGCTAAAATGCAGTTTTCTGACATACCACTTTAGTTAGGTTGTCTTTCACCTCCCAATTCAATAAAATCATGATTTTTAAATTAAGCATTTTGCAGATAAATGTCCAACAAAACATGTTTAGTTCAAAACATGTATTATCGTTTCACATTTAGCTACCATGTACATTAGAAACAGCAAGTAAATGTTAAATTAATCTATACATGCTTGATGTTTATGATTCTTTCTAATTCACCGAACATCGAATTCAATTCCATCTACAAAAATCTGAATCCGAAGACCAGTTCGAGAGAATGCCTCGTGGATCGATTAGCTCCGATTTCATTTGCAGAGCAAGATAGAATTTTTAGATTCATCAGCATGTGAAATTTAGAATGATATTCACAATACATCATGAGTCAATTTAGAATGATATTCACAATACATTTCAAGATTTTTACATTGATAAGAGTAATGAAGCTTATTAAAGTAAATTATCACTTTGCTTTAGTATTGAATGAATGGTTTAACTTGCTTGATGAAAAATATAAGAATTTGTTAGTTAAGAAAAATTGAGAATATTGTTTGGTTGTTATTTTCATTAAGCTCGTTCCATGAATTCATCATAATGCTCTAATATTGATAAAATATTAGTCTATGAAGGCGTTTTTTGTGAGAAAGCGCAGCAACAATCTACTTTGACGGTTACATCGAAAACGTCGTTGAATCAATGACAATGATTGATCATCGTACCGTTGTCTTACTTCCTCTCTCTCTTTCCCTCCATTTTTTTTCTTCCTTTTATTGGAACATGATCTTCCGCATCTCCTAGGTTTGAGAATAACAAATCCTATGTGTATTTGATCTTGTGTGTTTAAGTGTGCAGGTTAACATAGTCCATACGACTCAAGGAGTACTCATGATGACTGCCCCCAAAATTGGGACCAAAATTCGAAGAGGCTCACTAGCGCCGGCGGTAGCAACTAGCGCCGGGCGCTAGCGATGAATAGCGCAATTCCGGGAGCTGTTTTAGAAAGAGCTAACGCCCGGCGATAGCGGATAACGCTGGCGGTATCGATGAACACAGAAGGAATAAAAGCAAGGTTGCCACGGATTGAAGATCGCACCACGCAAAATGTTACTTAATCTGGGATAGCGCCGGCGGTAGCTACTAGCGCTGGCGGTAGCATGGCGCATAAGAGGCATAGAGCAAAATGTTGCCTCGGATTGAAGATCCTGCCGCGCAAATTGTTTCTTAATCCGGGCTAGCGCCGGCGGTAGCGCTAGCGTCGGCGGTAGCGCTTGGGCTATACAAAGGACCCCTCACCTCTCGTTTCATACAGACATCAGGGAGAGAGAGGCAGTACTACAACTCCAGAGGCCATCTTGGCCGAAACTTGAAGCCCTAGCGAAGCTTTGCAAATTTCTGAAGGAGGATTACGTCACGCTGGATCCAAACGAAGTCCGCTTCTACAAATGCTGATTCTACAGCGGATCTTCGTCTCCGACATCAGAAGTTCATCTTAAGGGAAGTTTTATTATTTTATTTCTCTTTCTTCATTGTAAACGGTAGTGAAATCGCCTCGTGTTGGCGACTAGGTCTGGGGTAGACTTAGGGCTGAAATTCGCCTCGTGTTGGCGACTAGGTCTAGGGAGTAGATCTAGGGGGTGCTCGAGGCCTTTCTGGGGATAGATTGGCTAGAGCGGCTTGAGGCCGTATCTGGGGAGAGATCGGCTAAAGTCAACCGGTTCGTGGTGATACGAGTCGGTATAGAAAACAAAAAGAGTCTGTTTATTATTCGCTTTCGATCTCTAGCGTCATTGAGATCAAGTTTTGTAAAACTTATTTAATATCAATAAAGCTTGTCTCTCTTTTTGTTTTACTTTAATATTGCAATATTCCAAAGTTTTTCTTAAATAAAATCTAAAGTTTTTGAAAACCCTTATTCACCCCCCCTCTAAGGGCGCCTACCGATCCAACAAGTGGTATCAGAGCGGTTTTATTCCAATCGGCTTAACAACCGGGAGTAATGGCGTCTCATGATCTCGCTTCTACTAGTGGGGGAGATTTTTGTGAAGAGGAAAAATCACTTGCACCACCTTTATTTGAAGGGACAAATTATAAAGGATGGAAAATCTTAATTGAAAAATTTATTAAAACTTTAGACATCGAAGTTTGGAATTTAGCAATAGCAAGACCTGCAAATGAATCAAATAAAAAAGAACTTCAATTAAATGCAAAAGCTAAACACTATTTGTTTTGCGGTCTATCTAATGAAATTTTCAAATTAATATATTGCTTTTCAAGTGCATTTAAAGTATGGCAATTTCTTGAAGAAATGTATGATTCTCCATCTATAGGTATGGAACAATCGCAAGAACCGGAGAATATGCAAGCGTGCACAAATCATCAAGAATGCCCTCCTCATGACGAATCAATGGAGCACACATCAAAGGAAAGAGAAGAAGAAATCTTACTTTTGGAAGAGAAGTGCCAAGAAGAAGACAAAGGAACATTATGTTCAAATCCTCCCTCATCCAAAAGCAATGTAAGGAAATCAAACTTCATCGCTTGTACTTCAATCTCTTCATTACAATTGCTTCAGAATACAAAACGCAAAATAAAGAAATTAAAAAATGCTAATAAACTCTTGCGCTTAGAAAATAAAAATTTAAAAGCAAAAATTAATGAAGAATCAAATTCTAATTTATCTAGTTCTACTCATGGCTCCTTAGTCGAAAACATTACATCTTGTGAAGAATATAATGAATTAAAAGAAAAACACAAGAAACTTGAAAAGGAGCATATCTTAGTAAAAGAACAAAATGAAAAATTATGTTTAAAAAATTCTTCTTTAAAAATTAAATGAGCTAAGTGTAAAGATTATAAAAATGAGATCAAAGAGATGGACCAAACATTTGATGAGTTTAGAAATGAGTATCAAAATCATATTGACTCTATCGTCTCTACTCTTAAAAATAGCACAATAACTTATAATAAAGCTAGGCATAATCTAAAGATAAAGAATGATGAATTAAAATCAAAAATCAACTTGCTTATGAAAATTGTAAATACAAATTCACAACATACAAATGTAGAACATCAAGCAATATCTAAAAGCAAGTTGAATACAAATATAAATAATGGGAATAAGAAACAAAATGTTTTTGAAAAACCAAATCATCATTATTTACAAAATCATGTTTCTCCAAACTTAAAATTGAAATTACACAAATTTCCTATAAATGATAATTTCAATTATAATCTTCAAAGGAAAGAAAATCATCATGGATATTTGATAAATAAGACTCACTACTAGAAAATTGTCTTTTAGCCAGGGCAAATTATCGTGGCTAAAAGTCCAAAATCGTGGCAAAAGACTTTTAGCCACGGATTGCCGTGGCAAATGGGCGTGGCCAATACGAGCGTGGCAAAAAAGTATTTGTCATGCTCTTTCTGTGGCAAATACCCCTTTTCTATGACTTTTAGCCACGATTTTAGACTTTTAGCCACGATAATTTGACTATTTGCCACGGAAAATGGTCGTGGGCAATACGAGCGTGGCTAAAAGTCAATTTTCTAGTAGTGACTAATATTAAACCAATATTTGAATGGCGGCCAAAAATTAAAGATGAAACACAAACTCAAATCAAAAGGGCCCATTCGATCATATCTCACCAAAAGAAAACACGATGTATTTGGGTACCCAAAGGAACCGTCACTCCCGGTCCTCTTTGGATACCTAAATCTCTTATTCATTAGTATCCCATCATTTGCATGAAGTAGAAATCAATTAAAATGAAATACACAAATTTCTACTTCATGATGTGCTTTAATGTCTTTTCTATCTTTTTGTGTTCCTTTTAAACTATCATGCCATGGTCATCTTATATAGTATTGGAAATATGATTTTATCTCATAAAGCTTAATGAGTTTATAAATCATTTTTTGATCAAAATTCAAAATCATATTTTTATTTTTGATGAACTATCTTTTATTCTTATATTCATTACTTCTAAATATCTTATATTATCCATATGAATCAAACTCTAAATTTGCTATAAGATATTTCAAATTAAAACCGGTTATTAGATTTTTAGCCTTCACCAACAAGTGGATAAAATTCAGAATTTGCTATGAGATATTTATCTAAATTAAAAAGAAAAACACATAAGACATATTGAAAGATTAATTGTCATAAATATTGATGTCATACACACCACCATGATCTAGTGATATCTTTTGCTAAACATCTCTAAAATCATAATTCATATCAAAAATCATCTATAAACAACTATCACAAATTATATGATAACAATTGACATTATAATTGTTTACCATGGTTGGTGTTATGGTGTATTATGTGTGTATTGTGATTTATTTCTAGTTTAGACCTTTGAATCATTTTCATATCAAATCAAATAGAACTGTCACTCCATTATAGGTCTCTAAGTTGAAACACAATCAAACTTTGGCATAACATTAAATTTATCATACTAACATTGTCACCTAAAGAATATTTATATCTATGTTAGGTTTTATATGTCAGGGCATATCCATGTTACTATTTGCGTGAACATTACTCCTTGTTCACCGAAACCATGCATATTTGATTTGTTCAAACATGATATCTTGGGTTTTCATTTCCTATTTTTTAAGTTATAAGCACAAGTCTTTAGAAAAGTCAAAATGAAAACATAAGTAAATATATCTCGTGCAATGATTATTTTATCAAGTCATATAAGAAATCGCCAATGTTTCATGCAATTTTGACCATCCAAAACATCTCCTAAAAATCTGCAACTTCAGCATGGAACTACTATTGGGACACCTAATCAAGACCACCAATCAAAATTTTCAAAAACATAAAAATTCATTCTCTGTCTCCCGCGCTAGCGCTACCGCAGGCGCTAGCGTCCATGTTCAAATTTTTGTGTTTTTAAAATTTTGAAAAATTTCTAAAAATATTTTGATCTATATGTACTATTTAGTTTTGCACGTCTGATTCTATTTTATTTTTGAAAAATACAAAAATATAAAATCCAAATTACAAAAAAAAAATTATGTTTTGCCTTTTATTTTTGTTTTGTGGTTAAAGTCTATCTTTCAAAAATCAAATACAAAACTACAAAAATCAAATTACAAAAAATATGGTTTTCTTTTTCGCTTTTGTTGTTTCCTTTGTTTAAAGTTCATCTTTATGCAAAAATCAAATATAAAAATTACAAAAGTAAAAATTACAAAAATATGCTTTACTTTGCTAAAATCAAATACAAAAATATAAAACTTTAAAACTATCAAAAAAACTGTATGATTTTCTTGTGAAAAATCAAGCATAATTTACTCTATTATTTAGAAACTCTACAATGTTGTAATTTATCTTTTCAAACTACTTTGGACATTGTCTTTCTTCATGCTTTGATATATCTATTCAAATGTGCATCAATTATAGTTTAAAAGTTGTGTAGGATCAAGCTTAGCATGCCTCTAAGTATGAGAAATGTTTTATGTTTGATAATGATATTTATTCACTCACCTTTTTTTGGCATTGTCTACATATCTGTTTAATCTAAGAATACTTGTGTATGTTCTGTATTAGTACAATGGATTAAAATTACACAAGTATCTTACCTACACTCCTTATTTTGCACTCTTAAAAATTAAGATAAGTGGTTATGTTTTTCATAAATTCTATTGATTTGCAAAACAAGTGTATTCGGAGAACTTTGCCCAAAACAAAATTATAAAGTAAATGACAAAGATAACTCCACCAAGCACTACTTGAACCTCCTGACAAGTCTTCATAAGCATTGTGAGGTTGAGCACCTTGGAAAGAATAATAAAGTGTCTTGTGCAAATCAAATCTTTCTTTCAAAAATAAGAAAAATCACTTTCTCTTTAGTACACCGGATCACTAGTCTCAAAATTCAAAATAAAATATGTGATCCCCCAAGCACTACTTTGCACCCTGATAAGTCTTAATGAGCATTGTGTGTGCAAAGCACCTTGGTAGTTGTACATTTTTTGTGTGCATTAAAGTGTGTGGAAGTAAAATTATTTGTATTTTGTTGTGCTTCTACTTTACATATCTCTTGTATTTTTGATTACAACAATTGTATACTCTACTCAAAAAAACACTTATGTGCACATCATTATCTTACATAACACTTCTTCTCATGAGTATTAGATCCTAATGCTAATTCTATGTTACTATTTACTTATGAAATGCACTAGATAACCTAGCATGCTTTCTACAATGTTTGGTTTGTTTTGAAATTGTAAATTGAAATAACATTGTAGTAATCTCTTTGTGATAACATTATTTAATGCTTGGTTACCATATTGTCAAATTAAAATATTTTTAAATGCAAAATGATTTACAAAAACATCTTCATCTGTGGAACTTAACTCATATATTTTCTTATAAAAAGATGTTTCTTGTATTTTTATAAGTCTTCCGCATCATCACCATATCACTTTTACCTTGCACTTTCATGCTTATATCAAGTCTAAAATCTCAATTTTTTTCTAAAAACAAATGGTAGACTTGCTTGGTAGAATTTATATTGGTTGTTCCAACACGCGTATCATTTCTTATGCAAAAACTCTAATTTATTTCTCTGAAAACTTTCATGCTAAACACTCCTCCAACAAGTAAAATATTGCTTATAAAAACATCCTCTTATTATTGAATTTCAAATCAAATTTTACCTCTTACTTCTAATTGCTAAAAGGATGTTGTTTCTTTATTCGAAAATGCTTCAACTCTTATCTTTATAAAGTTCATTTTGAAACTCAAAAACATCTTTTTTTTGAACTTAAACTCTTATTTAGTATTATGATGTTTCTTTTTTCTTCCGCAATGCTAAAACTCTGATTCATTCATGACTTTCAATATAGCTAAGAGTAGTTTATTTTTAAATAAAAATCCATATGCTATGAATTTTCCCATTAGATTTAAATGCTTAATATTTCCAATAATTGTTATGCTTGACATCATTTCTCACCATAGCGGGGGCGTAGGATTGTAGACATTAGATAACCTTATCACTAGTCATGTCTTGTCCTTAACCGGGGAGGGTTCCAGTGGGGCCTTGCGAGGCACTGGGGGGGAAAGAGTGCTAGGTTGAGTTTTTGTCTAGTGTTTGCATATAGGACTAACACCCCAACCTACGGCATGTATGCAGCTCCTCATGCCCATCCGTCACTTAGTACGGGGCTAGGGTGTAGACATATTGTCTGGGTAGATTGGTTATTTGGAAATCCTTATTTGTATGCTTAAAACTTTTATATAAAGGGAAAATCATTATTTTTTATGCTAAAAACTATGATTTCCTTCTATGAAAAATTTTGTAATGCTTATAATTCTGATCTATTTAACTGAAAAACAATTCTAAACCTTATTATCATTTACTTAAAAAAGCTCGATCATGCCTTCTCTTCTATTTACAAATTCTTTGGTGCTTTGTTTCCTTACCCGCTTTTGCTAATAACAAAGGGGGAGAACTAACATGATAAAATGCAAAAGGGGGAGAACTAACATGAACTAACATGATAAATATAACCCGCTATCATAAACCCTACATGACAAATTCAGATGATAGCTTACATATTAGGGGAGCATTCACATAGGGGGAGCATGTATTTAGAGGGAGCAATTCTAAATGCTAAAATCAATTAAATATCCTAAGTCATCACTCTCACACACACACAAGTATAGTTTCATCATGCTTATTTATTAATGCTTTGATTTATCATTAATGGATTTGTTATTATCAAAAGGGGAGTTTGTTGGAACATGGTCTTCCGCATCTCCTAGGTTTGAGAATAACAAATCCTTTGTGTATTTGATGTTGTGTGTTTAAGTGTGCAGGTTAACATAGTCCATACGACTCAAGGAGTACTCATGATGACTGCCCCCAAAATTGGGACCAAAATTCGAAGAGGCTCACTAGCACCGGCGATAGCATCTAGCGCCGGGCGCTAGCGATGAATAGCGCAATTCCGGGAGCTGTTTTAGAAAGAGCAAACGCCAGGCAATAGCGGATAACGATGGCGGTATCGATGAACACAGAAGGAATAAAAGCAAGGTTGCCGCGGATTGATGATCGCACCACGCAAAATGTTACTTAATCTGGGATAGCGCCGACGGTAGCTACTAGCGCTGGCGGTAGCATGACGCATAAGAGGCATAAAGCAAAATGTTGCCTCGGATTGAAGATCCTGCCGCGCAAATTGTTTCTTAATCCGGGCTAGCGCCGGCGGTAGCGCTAGCGCCGGCGGTAGCACTTGGGCTATATAAAGGACCCCTCACCTCTCGTTTCATACAGACATCAGGGAGAGAGAGGCAGTGCTATAACTCCAGAGGCCATCTTGGCCGAAACTTGAAGCCCTAGTAAAGCTTTGCAAATTTCTGAAGGAGGATTACGTCACGCTGGATCCAAACGAAGTTCGCTTCTACAAATGCTGATTCTACAACGGATCTTCGTCTCCGACATCAGAAGTTCATCTTAAGGGAAGTTTTATTATTTTATTTCTCTTTCTTCATTGTAAACGGTAGTGAAATCGCCTCGTGTTAGCGACTAGGTCTGGGGTAGACTTAGGGCTGAAATTCGCCTCGTGTTGGCGACTAGGTCTAGGGAGTAGATCTAGGGGGTGCTCGAGGCCTTTCTGGGGATAGATTGGCTAGAGCGGCTTGAGGCCGTATCTGGGGAGAGATCGGCTAAAGCCAACCGGTTCGTGGGGATACGAGTCAGTATAGAAAACAAAAAGAGCCTGTTTATTATTCGCTTTCGATCTCTAGCGTCATTGAGATCAAGTTTTGTAAAACTTATTTAATATCAATAAAGCTTGTCTCTCTTTTTGTTTTACTTTAATATTGCAATATTCCAAAGTTTTTCTTAAATAAAATCTAAAGTTTTTGAAAACCCTTATTCACCCCCCCTCTAAGGGCGCCTACCGATCCAACAAGTGGTATCAGAGCGGTTTTATTCCAATCGGCTTAACAACCGGGAATAATGGCGTCTCATGATCTCGCTTCTAGTAGTGGGGGAGATTTTTGTGAAGAGGAAAAATCACTTGCACCACCTTTATTTGAAGGGACAAATTATAAAGGATGGAAAATCTTAATTGAAAAATTTATTAAAACTTTAGACATCGAAGTTTGGAATTTAGCAATAGCAAGACCTGCAAATGAATCAAATAAAAAAGAACTTCAATTAAATGCAAAAGCTAAACACTATTTGTTTTGCGGTCTATCTAATGAAATTTTCAAATTAATATATTGCTTTTCAAGTGCATATAAAGTATGGCAATTTCTTGAAGAAATGTATGATTCTCCATCTATAGGTATGGAACAATCGCAAGAACCGGAGAATATGCAAGCGTGCACAAATCATCAAGAATGCCCTCTTCATGACGAATCAATGGAGCACACATCAAAGGAAAGAGAAGAAGAAATCTTACTTTTGGAAGAGAAGTGCCAAGAAGAAGACAAAGGAACATTATGTTCAAATCCTCCCTCATCCAAAAGCAATGTAAGGAAATCAAACTTCATCGCTTGTACTTCTATCTCTTCATTACAATTGCTACAGAATACAAAGCGCAAAATAAAGAAATTAAAAAATACTAATAAACTCTTGCGCTTAGAAAATAAAAATTTAAAAGCAAAAATTAATGAAGAATCAAATTCTAATTTATCTAGTTCTACTCATGGCTCCTTAGTCGAAAACATTACATCTTGTGAAGAATATAATGAATTAAAAGAAAAACACAAGAAACTTGAAAAGGAGCATATCTTAGTAAAAGAACAAAATGAAAAATTATGTTTAAAAAATTCTTCTTTAAAAATTAAATGTGCTAAGTGTAAAGATTATAAAAATGAGATCAAAGAGATGGACCAAACATTTGATGAGTTTATAAATGAGTATCAAAATCATATTGACTATATCGTCTCTACTCTTAAAAATAGCATAATAGCTTATAATAAAGCTAGGCATAATCTAAAGATAAAGAATGATGAATTAAAATCAAAAATCAACTTGCTTATGAAAATTGTAAATACAAATTCACAACATACAAATGTAGAACATCAAGCAATATCTAAAAGCAAGTTGAATACAAATATAAATAATGGGAATAAGAAACAAAATGTTTTTGAAAAACCAAATCATCATTATTTACAAAATCATGTTTCTCCAAACTTAAAATTGAAATTACACAAATTTTCTATAAATGATAATTTCAATTATAATCTTCAAAGGAAAGAAAATCATCATGGATATTTGATAAATAAGACTAATATTAAACCAATGTTTGAATGGCGGCCAAAAATTAAAGATGAAACACAAACTCAAATCAAAAGGTCCCATTCGATCATATCTCACCAAAAGAAAACACGTTGTATTTGGGTACCCAAAGGAACCGTCACTCCCGGTCCTCTTTGGATACCTAAATCTCTTATTCATTAGTATCCCATCATTTGCATGAAGTAGAAATCAATTAAAATGAAATACACAAATTTCTACTTCATGATGTGCTTTAATGTCTTTTCTATCTTTTTGTGTTCCTTTTAAACTATCATGCCATGGTCATCTTATATAGTATTGGAAATATGATTTTATCTCATAAAGCTTAATGAGTTTATAAATCATTTTTTGATCAAAATTCAAAATCATATTTTTATTTTTGATGAACTATCTTTTATTCTTATATTCAATACTTCTAAATATCTTATATTATCCATATGAATCAAACTCTAAATTTTCTATAAGATATTTCAAATTAAAACCGGTTATTAGATTTTTAGCCTTCACCAACAAGTGGATAGAATTCAGAATTTGCTATGAGATATTTATCTAAATTAAAAAGAAAAACACATAAGACATATTGAAAGATTAATTGTCATAAATATTGATGTCATACACACCACCATGATCTAGTGATATCTTTTGCTAAACATCTCTAAAATCATAATTCATATCAAAAATCATCTATAAACAACTATCACAAATTATATGATAACAATTGACATTATAATTGTTTACCATGGTTGGTGTTATGGTGTATTATGTGTGTATTGTGATTTATTTCTAGTTTAGACCTTTGAATCATTTTCATATCAAATCAAATAGAACTGTCACTCCATTCTAGGTCTCTAAGTTGAAACACAATCAAACTTTGGCATAACATTAAATTTATCATACTAACATTGTCACCTAAAGAATATTTATATCTATGTTAGGTTTTATATGTCAGGGCATATCCATGTTACTATTTGCGTGAACATTACTCCTTGATCACCGAAACCATGCATATTTGATTTGTTCAAACATGATATCTTGGGTTTTCATTTCCTATTTTTTAAGTTATAAGCACAAGTCTTTAGAAAAGTCAAAATGAAAACATAAGTAAATATATCTCGTGCAATGATTATTTTGTCAAGTCATATAAGAAATCGCTAACGTTTCATGCAATTTTGACCATCTAAAACATCTCCTAAAAATCTGCAAATTCAGCATGGAACTACTATTGGGACACCTAATCAAGACCACCAATCAAAATTCTTAAAAACATAAAAAATCATTCTCTGTCTCCCGCGCTAGCGCTACCACAGGCGCTAGCGTCCATGTTCAAATTTTTGTGTTTTTAAAATTTTGAAAAATTTCTAAAAATATTTTGATCTATATGTACTATTTAGTTTTGCACGTCTGATTCTATTTTATTTTTGAAAAATACAAAAATATAAAATCCAAATTACAAAAAAAAAAAAAAATATGTTTTGCCTTTTATTTTTGTTTTGTGGTTAAAGTCTATCTTTCAAAAATCAAATACAAAACTACAAAAACCAAATTACAAAAAATATGGTTTTCTTTTTTGCTTGTGTTGTTTCCTTTGTTTAAAGTTCATCTTTATGCAAAAATCAAATATAAAAATTACAAAAGTAAAAATTACAAAAATATGCTTTTCTTTGCTAAAATCAAATACAAAAATATAAAACTTTAAAACTATCAAAAAAACTGTATGATTTTCTTGTGAAAAATCAAGCATGATTTACTCTATTATTTAGAAACTCTACAATGTTGTAATTTATCTTTTCAAACTACTTTGGACATTGTCTTTCTTCATGCTTTGATATATCTATTCAAATGTGCATCAATTATAGTTTAAAAGTTGTGTAGGATCAAGCTTAGCATGCCTCTAAGTATGAGAAATGTTTTATGTTTGATAATGATATTTATTCACTCACCTTTTTTTGGCATTGTCTACATATCTGTTTAATCTAAGAATACTTGTGTATGTTCTGTATTAGTACAATGGATTAAAATTACACAAGTATCTTACCTACACTCCTTATTTTGCACTCTTAAAAATTAAGATAAGTGGTTATGTTTTTCATAAATTCTATTGATTTGCAAAACAAGTGTTTTCGGAGAACTTTGCCCAAAACAAAATTATAAAATAAATGACAAAGATAACTCCACCAAGCACTACTTGAACCTCCTGATAAGTCTTAATAAGCATTTTGAGGTTGAGCACCTTGGAAAGAATAATAAAGTGTCTTGTGCAAATCAAATCTTTCTTTCAAAAATAAGAAAAACCACTTTCTCTTTAGTACACCGGATCACTAGTCTCAAAATTCAAAATAAAATATGTGATCCCCCATGCACTACTTTGCACCCTAATAAGTCTTAATGAGCATTGTGTGTGCAAAACACCTTGGTAGTTGTACATTTTTTGTGTGCATTAAAGTGTGCGGAAGTAAAATTATTTGTGTTTTGTTGTGCTTCTACTTTACATATCTCTTGTATTTTTGATTAAAACAATTGTATACTCTACTCAAAAATACACTTATGTGCACATCATTATCTTACATAACACTTCTTCTCATGAGTATTGGATCCTAACGCTAATTCTATGTTACTCTTTACTTATGAAATGCACTAGATAACCTAGCATGCTTTCTACAATGTTTGGTTTGTTTTGAAATTGTAAATTGAAATAACATTGTAGTAATCTCTTTGTGATAACATTATTTCATGCTTGGTTACCATATTGTCAAATTAAAATATTTTTAAATGCAAAATGATTTACAAAAACATCTTCATCTGTGGAACTTAACTCATATATTTTCTTATAAAAAGATGTTTCTTGTATTTTTATAAGTCTTCCGCATCATCACCATATCACTTTTACCTTGCACTTTCATGCTTATATCAAGTCTAAAATCTCAATTTTTTTCTAAAAACAAATGGTAGACTTGCTTGGTAGAATTTATATTGGTTGTTCCAACACACGTATCATTTCTTATGCAAAAACTCTGATTTATTTCTCTAAAAACTTTCATGCTAAACACTCCTCCAACAAGTAAAATATTGCTTATAAAAACTTCCTCTTATTATTGAATTTCAAATCAAATTTTACCTCTTACTTCTAATTGTTAAAAGGATGTTGTTTCTTTATTCGAAAATGCTTCAACTCTTATATCTATAAAGTTCATTTTGAAACTCAAAAACATCTTTTTTTTGAACTTAAACTCTTATTTAGTATTATGATGTTTCTTTTTTTCTTCCGCAATGCTAAAACTCTGATTCATTCATGACTTTCAATATAGCTAAGAGTAGTTTATTTTTAAATAAAAATCCATATGCTATGAATTTTCCCATTAGATTTAAATGCTTAATGTTTCCAATAATTGTTATGCTTGACTTCATTTCTCACCATAGCGGGGGCGTAGGATTGTAGACATTAGATTACCTTATCTCTAGTCATGTCTTGTCCTTAACCGGGGAGGGTTCCAGTGGGGCCTTGCGAGGCACTGGGGTGGAAAGAGTGCTAGGTTGAGTTTTTGTCTAGTGTTTGCATATGGGACTAACACCCCAACCTACGACATGTTTTGCAGCTCCTCATGCCCATCCGTCACTTAGTACCGGGCTAGGGTGTAGACATATTGTCTGGGTAGATTGGTTATTTGGAAATCCTTATTTGTATGCTTAAAACTTTTATATAAAGGGAAAATCATTATTTTTTATGCTAAAAACTCTGATTTCCTTCTATGAAAAATTTTGTAATGCTTATAACTCTGATCTATTTAACTGAAAAACAATGCTAAACCTTATTATCATTTACTTAAAAAAGCTCGATCATGCCTTCTCTTCTATTTACAAATTCTTTGGTGCTTTGTTTCCCTACCCGCTTTTGCTAATAACAAAGGGGGAGAACTAACATGATAAAATGCAAAAGGGGGAGAACTAACATGAACTAACATGATAAATATAACCCGCTATCATAAACCCTACATGACAAATTCAGATGATAGCTTACATATTAGGGGAGCATTCACATAGGGGGATCATGTATTTAGGGGGAGCATTTCTAAATGCTAAAATCAATTAAATATCCTAAGTCATCACTCTCACACACACACAAGTATAGTTTCATCATGCTTATTTATTAATGCTTTGATTTATCATTAATGGATTTGTTATTATCAAAAGGGGGAGTTTGTTGGAACATGGTCTTCCGCATCTCCTAGGTTTGAGAATAACAAATCCTATGTGTATTTGATCTTGTGTGTTTAAGTGTGCAGGTTAACATAGTCCATACGACTCAAGGAGTACTCATGATGACTGCCCCCAAAATTGGGACCAAAATTCGAAGAGGCTCACTAGCGCCGGCGGTAGCAACTAGCGCCGGGCGCTAGCAATGAATATCGCAATTCCGGGAGCTGTTTTAGAAAGAGCTAACGCCCGGCGATAGCGGATAACGCTGGCGGTATCGATGAACACAGAAGGAATAAAAGCAAGGTTGCCACGGATTGAAGATCGCACCACGCAAAATGTTACTTAATCTGGGATAGCGCCGGCGGTAGCTACTAGCGCTGGCGGTAGCATGGCGCATAAGAGGCATAGAGCAAAATGTTGCCTCGGATTGAAGATCCTGCCGCGCAAATTGTTTCTTAATCCGGGCTAGCGCCGGCGGTAGCGCTTGGGCTATATAAAGGACCCCTCACCTCTCGTTTCATACAAACATCAGGGAGAGAGAGGCAGTGCTACAACTCCAGAGGCCATCTTGGCCGAAACTTGAAGCCCTAGCGAAGCTTTGCAAATTTCTAAAGGAGGATTACGTCACGCTGGATCCAAACGAAGTCCGCTTCTACAAACGCTGATTCTACAGCGGATCTTCGTCTCCGACATCAGAAGTTCATCTTAAGGGAAGTTTTATTATTTTATTTCTCTTTCTTCATTGTAAACGGTAGTGAAATCGCCTCGTGTTGGCGACTAGGTCTGGAGTAGAATTAGGGCTGAAATTCGCCTCGTGTTGGCGACTAGGTCTAGGGAGTAGATCTAGGGGGTGCTCAAGGCCTTTCTGGGGATAGATTGGCTAGAGCGGCTTGAGGCCGTATCTGGGGAGAGATCGGCTAAAGCCAACCGGTTCGTGGGGATACGAGTCGGTATAGAAAATAAAAAGAGCCTGTTTATTATTCGCTTTCGATCTCTAGCGTCATTGAGATCAAGTTTTGTAAAACTTATTTAATATCAATAAAGCTTGTCTCTCTTTTTGTTTTACTTTAATATTGCAATATTCCAAAGTTTTTCTTAAATAAAATCTAAAGTTTTTGAAAACCCTTATTCACCCGCCCTCTAAGGGCGCCTACCGATCCAACACCATTCCCTCTTTTCTCTTCCTCTCTCACCCTTTCCTTCTCCTCCCCCTCTTTTTTCTCCTCCCCTCTTTTTCTTTCTCTTCCCTCCCCCTCCCCCATTTTTCCCCGTCATACTAGAGTAGAACCCGGCGCCCCCCCAAAAAAAAACTACTCAAAAGTAAGTGCTGTTAATAGCAAATCAATTATGATTATTAGTAAACCACAAAAAAATGGTTAAGTTAATTTAGGAGTTCTCTTGATCTTAAAAAATAACTGCTAGCAAATTATTGGGTTTTGCGCTCATTTTAGCCCTGGACGACAACTCCACTCCATCGTAACTTTGCGATTTCTGCTCGAGGCTTCGCGATTCCTGCTCGAGGCTTCATGATTCCCGCGATTCCCGCTCTAGTCTCTGCGAACGAGATTCCAGCCGGTCTTACTCTCCATTGTTTATGAACGAGTTTCTTCCTTTGTCAGCGTCTTAACCAGAGACCAACACTGCTCGGACGAGTTTACTGCAACCGACCTTTCTTCAACTTGTTGACCGATTCATCTCCACCGACGACAGCTCTTCTAAACATTGTTGCCGCTGCAGAATCTGGATATTGCTCCACTGTAAGTCCTAATTTTGCTTTCTATACCTGTTTCGGTTGCATTTTCTTCCCGACCTAAAGAACACTTCTATACATGTAAGAGGCTGGAGAAAATTTCACACACCCTCTATTGATATTTATGAGATCCTGAAGTTGGAAGACCAAATCCTTCTTAATGCCTGAGTGATGTTATTGATTGTTGATTTCAAGGTGAATTTTCAGTTTTTATCATGCTTTTTTAGCTGAATGATCTCTGCTTTCTGAATTCAGAGTATTGTTTCATCAAACTTTGGTGAGTTTTCAAACTTTTGTTGTACTTTTTTTAGCAATAGCATTAGTTGTAGTTCAATAACCAAATGATCAGGTCTATTGTTATATGATTCATGTTGAAACCGATTTCTCGGCCTCTTGTGAAGCTCGGGGCCCTCACCGAAATGAGGGGCAGCTATCCCTTACTGATCCATCGGAGAAGGTAGACTGAAGACTAAGAAAATGACTAAGACCTTAGTCACAGTGAGGAGGTCCCTCCACTAACCCGGAAGATCGTTGAGCGCTTCCCCTCCCAAGCCAAAGCTGAGACTCTGGCACCTTGGAGAGCTCTGGAAATGCTAGCCAAGGAGAGCCTGAGGAGAGAGAAGCTGAAGTGAAGTCCTCTCCAAAGGTGCCCTTTAGGTCTTATTTATAGGTTTTCTGATCTGGCCTGCAAATAGCAGGATTCCGCCTTTTGATTTTACTATCCGCACCCCAAATGGGTCAGCTAACAACCAAACTCCGCTGTTTGGAGAGGCTAAAGGCAGACCACCAAGGGTAAAAGGGTAATTTGACCCTATCAACCTATGGGCAGGGAACTCCGAGAACACTACTGCCGAAGCTCTCGCGGGCCTTCTCGCGGGTCCTGCTTGCGATGCCTCTTCTAGGCAATCGCCCTGCGAGGACCTCACGAGTCCTGCTCGCGAGCCTTCCTGCGAGACCGCCTCTTGATTTTGTTGAACATAAAACTCATTGTGTCGAACACAGGGCACTTCGCCGATCACACACGAACTTGACGAATGCAGAACGTTAAACTGTTCGCTGACCGCTGAGACGGGCGGTTCGTCGACCGCTGAGCCGCAGAGATTGAAGCAAGCCGTTCGTCGAATGCGGGAAGCAATTTGTCTAACATAGAATTGAGCTCGCCGAACGCTGAGGCCCGATCTCGCTAGCCTTCCTGCGAGACCGCCTCTTGACTTTGTCGCGCACTGAACACATTTCGCTGAACAGGGGTGAGCTCAACGACCGCAGGTGAGCTTGACGAATACAGGAGAGTTCGTCGAACGCGGGACCCCTTTCGTCGAGCTCAGAAAGCTTCCTCAAACTGCCTGCGAGTGTCTATCTCGCCGACCATTCTCGCTCGCCTCTCAGCGAGCCTTCGGAGAGAGATTTTTCTGAGGCCCCTCTCGCGAGGTTTCTGGCCCTATGGCCTTCCTCTCTTATTACTTTCTTCGTCATGTGGCCTTCTTAAACCGTGCCTCCTCTCCTGGCGAATATCAGGGTTGTACACAATCCCCACTCTTCGCGAGGCTACTCAGGCTCGCGAAGAAACATCCAACCCCTGGTATTCGCCAGCCCCTTGATGATCTGTCAGGAATCTTTGGTAGGGCCCACCCCGAGGGCTATAAATATCATCCCTAGTCTCAGTGACGCGTGTCGTCACTCTTTTTTCCTTTTCTCCCGTACTGTATCTGCCAGGAGATGTCGCTTTCCGAAGAAGCTGAGGCTCGCCTGAAGGCTGTAAGAGTTGGCGGGCTACCCTCCACGACCAGGGTCCCCGCCTGGATGAATCGGCCGCCTCCCGCTCAGTCGCCGAAGACTAAAAAGGCGAAGGCGGCTTGACGAACTGGGGACGACTCCGTGCTGCTGGACTCTTCCCCGGATAACTGTCCCCCCGAGAAGGTATGAGCTATTCCTCTAGCTAAGTCAATAAATTTGCCTGTGATTCATGCTTACTCGCAGGAGATTTTGCCAAACAAGGACATTGGCGAGCTTGGAGGTGGGTCTCGCCGAAGTCCGCCAGCAGACACACATCTCGCTGGCAAAAACGCCGAAGGTACGCCCTTAATCTCGCTCACTGACTCTCCTTTCGTTGACTATCGACCTCTTATTCCCTGTTTTTCACAGTCTCGCCCCGGAAGACCCCGGCTCGCGAAGATTCATGGCTTTCGTTTCCATCCTTTCCTGACAAAACTGTGGACATGCCAAGGTTCGATCTCCTGGGGAGCGAGGGCACTGGCGGCTCTCGACCGCCAAATATTCCCCCAATCAACAACGTAGCCTACCCTCCTGGTTTAGGCGAATCCCTCTACCCCTACTACGACAACGTCTTCCAGGGCCGCCCTGAGGGTTCTCGCCCTCCTCTGGGTAAGCATTCTGGTGCCCCCATGCAATGCGCGAACTTAAATGGGTTATCCAACCTTTCCGTAATATTTTGCAGAGAATTCCGAGAATCCGCCCACCAATTCCGAGTTTGGGGATGAGGGGGTGTCCCCGCTCCTCGATCAAGTGGAAGACTTCTTGGGGGATTCGCGAGATCCCGAGATGATGAAGCGGCGAACCGCAGAGTTGCTTCAGAAACATGGTAGGATGCTGCTGGACCTTAATCTTCAAGCGAGACGGGATAGAGAGGTCGCTGAGGATAAGCAAGTTGTTATGATGGAGGAGTGCGCGAGACTCCGAGCCGCGGTGCCTCGCGCCCAAGATGAGATGGTCACATCGCCGGAGGTGCACATCACGAGGATGAGGGATTATGCCTTCCTGATGGATCGAGAGGGCCGTGCGGCCCAGGATTACTATAATTCCAGGGTACCGCCGAGGTCCGGGTCGCGGGGTGGCGGCAGATGGAAGTGGTTGCCCCACGATCCTCGCTGACTCCTACGTTCCCGCGAACTTTTATTGTCTGTTAACGCTCGCCGCTACTTTGAACAATCTCCTAATTACTTGCAACTTATATTTGTGAGTTCTCGTTCATAAGTAATTATTGATAGTCGTTTATTAGCTTTCGCTCGCGATTTGTATATTCGTACTTTCTTTGTTATGCAATTCTCGCAACGAGCCCTTCTGCTCCCGCTAAAACTGTCCCGCACTGGGTTCTTTTCGCTATTTCGTTTGCTCATGCTGCCCTTGCAAAGAATTTGCTTATGCTAACCTCGCAGGGAGTTCTCGCCTACGATCCTGATGTGATATTTTGGCTAACCGCACTCAACGGCGCTTGGGCTTCTTCCCGCTCTTTTACTTTTGCTATAAATAGGTTGTCATAACTGTGTCAACCACCGCATTTACCGTCGACCCTCTTCTCTCACTACTCCGGAGCTCTCGCATTTCCCCCTCTTTCTTGCGCTATTCTCTTCCTCGCAGGTCTTCAAGATGGTCGGTGACCAGAGCGAGGCTGAGGGCAGGTTGAAGTGTGCATGGGCCTTTACCTACCACTCCTTCTTCCTGGCGAAGTTGACGGAGGAGGAATATCTCACTGCCGTCGCCGACTTTATCCCGTCGGAGTTTACCGCTCGCCAACCTACCAAGGATGATGCAATAAATGTCCCCCTGCCTGATGAACTCGTGATCCCCATAGCCTATTTTGCGGTGGGTCTGAGGCTACCTCTGTGGCCAAAAGTTCGCCAAGTAACTACTAATCTCGCCTTCCTTTCCTTAGATGAGAATGGATTCTTCCTCGCTTAACTGACGGTCTCGCCATCTTGCTCGCCAGATGTTAAGACACTACGGTGTGATACCGGGTCAACTGACCCCCAACGCGATGGCGGTCATCGTCGCCTTCGCCTGCTATATGCGCGAGGAGCGCATCGAGTTCAGCCTTCCGGTTTTCCGGAAGCTGTTCTCTTTCCGTGCGTATAAAGATGGGACCGCCTACTTTGTTGGCTCGGGTCCCAAGGTCGACGAGACCGTCAACAAAGCTCACTACTGGGCTCAGAAGTTCCTCTTCGTCAAGGGGAACTTTGGCAACATCCCTTTCTCGCCTGTTCAGTACAGCGAGACCACTTACCGTCCTCCTACTCTCGGCGGCCACGACGCCGCCTTATACCAGTTCTTCTGCAAGAAGAACTTCGAAATTGTGTATCTTCGCCGCAACCTCGACTCGCTACCCCCAGTGCTCGCCGGGGAGGGTAATGATCTCGCCCGCTAACTTCCATGGTTTCAACGTTTTCCACGCTAGGTGTCTAACCCTCACTTTTTCAGGTGAGCGAGATCTACCACTCAACCCCCCCTACGCAAGCAACTAGAAGTATTCCTCCACCCACGCTCTCGCGACCATGGGAGCGGAGGCCTGTCGTGATACCACCACCCCGGCTGAGCTCTCTTCTCGCTAGAGATCGGAGGCCTCCAGCAGCTGGGGCCCAGCCTCAAAGTCTCTGCCCAAGAAGAGAGGCAAGAAGAGCCAAGGCTCGCTCGCCCCATCTAAGGGAAAGGGGCACTCTGAAGCCGCCCCTGGCGAGATCGACCTAACCATCCTCTCCGAGGAGAGGGGGTCGATGAGGAGAGCGAGGAGGCCGCGAAGACCTCTGACCCGCCCATTCCAGTTAACCACTGGAACTTTGGGCTCGGCCAGAGACGCGGGGATGAGACCGGCGAACTCCTGGTGTATTGGAAGCCGGAGGTTAACAAAGCTGAAGTCTCCACCATCCTTCCTTCCTGGGTGGAGAAGCCGACCATCAGCGGCCATGCCTATGACTTCTCCTTCGCCCTCTACGGGCGCGAGGATGTCGGGTCCTACAAGGACGAGACCTCAAAGACCCTCGCCTATGAGAGCACGAGGTCCCAGCTGCGCTCCGGTGAGCTCGCCATTATGACAGGAAGGCGATGCCTGCAACTAGAGCAACAGAATGTGGAGCTCGCGAGGGCTTATCAGGTGCTCCTCGCCGAGAATGCGTGGCTGAAGGAGAAGTTGCTCGCCGCAGTGAGCGTTGTGGTGAGTTACCAAGACCTCGCCACTTCTCTCTTTCAACCCTTTCGCTTTCTGAACTTGTCTTTTACCTGTAGGATGCCGCAGCTGCCAAAAGAGCTGACGCTCGCATTCAAGGCCTAGAGGGCGAGGTGTCCGGGTTCAAAGCTCTTAACCGAGAGCTGTCCCGTGTCGCCGTTCCCCCTTCCCCCCTCCGCCTGAAGGAAGAGCGGCGAGCGCGAGACGAGGAAATCTGCGAGGAGTCCACCGAGTCGGCTCGCTATATCTTCCAGACGATGAAGGCGGCCGGCCTCCCATCCGCCGACGCGGCCGACATTACTCTGGAAGACATCGTCCCGGAGCTCTTCATTCCGCTCCCGCCAGTGAAGAGTAGTGATGACGAGGGGGGATTCGCGAGTGATCCCTGATACTTATAATTTTTGGCTTTGTTTCTTGCTTCGTTTTGGGCTGGCGAGATCGCCGCTTCATGTAAATCGAACCGTGGAATGCATATATGCATGTTTTTTGGCCTTGTACTGCGCTTGCTCTTTCAGTTATATTGTTTCTCATGTTGATATCTCGTTCTCGCTTACCTCGATATTTATCTTAGCGAAGGTTGTTCTCACGATCTTCGTTCTCGCACAATATGTTATCGGATAGATGGACATAAGACGTTTTTGGCTACCCTGGCCTTTCGCCATTTGCCTTAGGATTATAACCCTTTAGGTACGCACTTTCCTCTAGGTCTCGCAAGGTACTTTCCTTCCCGGTGAGAGCTCGCCTCCCACTTTGGGCCGACGACCTCTCCGCCGAGTACCGGGTACCCCGGAGTGCTTAGGGATAGTTCTCGCTGCCCCTATATTATCATGCAAAATCTTTCTTCTCACCGAGCGAGAAGGCCCTGGTCAACGCCAAAGGCTTGTCAACCTGAGGCTTACCAACCTGCCCTTATGAAGAACTCATCTCCTTGCCAGCCTCTTCAGAGATCAACCTGTACCCCCCGCCTAGTGAGAGCCCGGACGCGGAATCGATCTGGGGCATTCCAGCACCAGTACTTGTCACCTTGCCAGCCTCTCCAGAGATCAACCTGTACCCCCGTCTAGTGAGAGCCCGGGAGCGGAATCGATCTGTGGCATTCCAGCACCAACACTTGTCACCTTGTCAGTCTCTCCAGAGATCAACCTGTACCCCCCGTCTAGTGAGAGCCCGGGAGCGGAATCGATCTGGGGCATTCCAGCACCAAAACTTGTCACCATGCCAGCCTCTCCAGAGATCAACATGTACCCCCCGTCTAGTGAGAGCTCGGGAGCGGAATCGATCTGGGGTATTCCAGCACCAACACTTGTCACCTTGCCAGCCTCTCCAGAGATCAACCTGTACCCCCCGTCTAGTGAGAGCCAGGGAGCGGAATCGATCTGGGGCATTCCAGCACCAACACTTGTCACCTTGTCAGCCTCTCCAGAGTTCAACCTGTACCCCCTGTCTAGTGAGAGCCCAGAAGCGGAATCGATCTAGGGCATTCCAGCACCAACACTTGTCACCTTGCCAGCCTCTCCAGAGATCAACCTGTACCCCCCGTCTAGTGAGAGCCCGGGAGAGGAATCGATCTGGGACATTCCAGCACCAATACTTGTCACCTTGCCAGCCTCTCCAGAGATCAACATGTACCCCCCGTCTAGTGAGAGCCCGGGAGCGGAATCGATCTGGGGCATTCCAGCACCAACACTTGTCACCTTGCCAACCTCTCCAGAGATCAACATGTACCTCCCGTCTAGTGAGAGCCAGGGAGCAGAATCGATCTGGGGCATTCCAGCACCAACACTTGTCACCTTTGTTATTCTCGCACACAGTTATAACCATCATACAAAGAAGGTAAGATATTCAACAAACAAAATAGTAAAAAACTTTCAAGGGTAGAATCGCTTCAGATCATCTCCACTTCTGGCTCGGCCGAGAGGTACCCCTTCCACATCCCGGAGGTGATACCCCCCAACTTGAGCACTTCGCTTACAATGTATGGACCCTCCCACTTTGGGTTATGCTTACCCACCGCGGCCCCTCTTCCGACCGCGTCGACCTTTTTCAGGACCAGATCTCCTTTCTGAAAGTGCTTTACTCAGATGTGCTTGTCGAAATATCGGGCCATTCATCGCTTGACTTCCTCCTGCCTGATGGCGGCCAGGTCCCGGAGTTCCTCCACCAGGTCCAAAGACAGTCTTTGTTCCGCGTCATTAGCCACTAGCCACTCTCCATCACCCTCGCCTGCAGCGATCACCCTGGGGATCTTTACTTCAAATTCTATGGAAAGGACTGCTTCAGATCCATGAGAAAGTTTGAACGGGGTATCCTCGGTGGCGGTGTTTGGAGTGGTCCTCAGGGCCAGAGGACGGATGGTAGCTGCTCCACCCAGTTCCCCCAGAGGTTCTCTACTTTCTTCTTTAAAAGGTTGACGATTATCTTGTTTGCCGCCTCCACCTGGCCATTACTTCTCGGATGGTGAACCGATGCGAACCTGAGGTCAATGTCAAGCTGGGTGCAGAAGCTAACAAATTCTTCGCTAGCAAATTATGGCCCATTGTCTGTCACTATAGCCAGAGGCAGGCCATGCCTGCAAATTATCTCTCCCCACACAAAATTCTTTACAACTTGAGATGTTACCTTGGCCAGCGCCTTCACTTCTACCCATTTGGAGAAGTAATCGATCATGACTAGTAAGAACCTCCTCTGGCCACTAGCTTGAGGGAAAGGGCCAACTAGGTCCAACCCCCATATGGCCAAAGGCCAGAGAGATGTGATGGTCCGGAGCCTCTGGGCTGGGAGGAGTTGGAGTGGAGCGTAGAGCTGGCACTTTGTACATTTCCTTGCGAACTTCGCTGCATCTTTTCTGAGGGTAGGCCAGAAGTAGCCTTATCTCAACACCCTCCCCTCCAGAGTTCGGCTCCCGGAGTGACTGCCACACTCCCTGAAGTGAATTTCTTCTAGGACTCTCGGAACCTCATCCTCAGAGACACAACGGGCCAGAAGTCCCGAGAGAGTTTTCCTATATAGCCCTCCTGCATGCAAGGAATAATAAGCTGACTTATACCTGAAGCGTCGTCTATCTATGTCCTCTTCAGGGAACTTTCCTGATAATAGGAAAGTGATGAAGGGATCCATCCACGAGGCCTGCTGATCTATCTCCATCAGCTCTCCTTCCTCGATGGTGGGTCGGAAGAGTTCCGAAACCGTTCCCCCTGCTCGGGGACCGAACTTAGCTAAGAGGTCCGCGTGGGTGCTCTTTCCTTTTGGCACGTGCTTGACGAAGAAAGTGCGGAATTGCCCGATGACCCCCTTGACCTTCTCCAAATACCGCAGGAGGGTCGGGTCCTTTGCCTCAAATTCCCCCTTGACTTGGCATGCTACCACCATGGAGTCCGTCGAGACCTCCACATCTTGTACTCCCAGCTCTCGAGCTAACCGCAGGCCCACTATCACCGCCTCGTACTCTGCTTGGTTGTTGGTAATCGGGAAGTGGATTTTCAAAGCTTGTTCGATCCTTGTCCCTTGGGGGCTCACCAGGATGATTCCCCCTCCATATGAGTGCTTTCCTGACGCACCATTCACCAACATCTTCCATGCCACTGGGGGAGGGGGGGGGGGGGGGGGGGGGGGGGGGCGATTCTGTTGGAGTTACCATTGTGATCTAGAAGTGGTCAAACATGTAATCTCACTACCAACGCGATATGAGCCTGCAGGGTCGCACATAAGAGCATGTGGAGAAGTTGGAAGATTGACTGTGTTGGTAAAGGTTACCAATCACCATATAGAATCGGGGAGGGTTCTTCAAGGACTTACGAGAACTTTAGCCGACGGAAGGTGTTCCGCCCGAACCCTAGACGGAAGGAGTTCTGCCGTCCCGTTCGCCTCCGACGATTGTCGCCTGTGTTGTTCTTCCTGAAGCGGATCTAGCAATCCGTGGAAGCGCAAGGTGCAGTCTTCTTCTCCCGGCTCGTGTGGATCACTGTAGAGACGTAGACATTATTCTATGTGAGGACTCGGACAGCCGACGACAGGATTCAACTCGTGGAGCATCTAGGTTGGATTTGATCCAATCCCGCAAAGGTAATTTCATACCTAGCATTTTATTAACTTCTTGATTCAATGTTCATGGCCCGATCCGAATTTTTTTGGGTTGTTTCTCTTTATTGCCGCTGCGCCTACATACGATGTATGGTTGTAGAAAAACCCAACAGATTCATGCTCCCCCACTTCGGTTGCGTAGTCAGCCATGAAGTCTGCCACTGCTTGGGCCTTGATCGATGTCCTGGGCACGAACGTAACATTGAACTCACTCAGCTCCATGGACCACTTTGCCAACCTTCCCGAGTGCTCCACCCCTTCCATGACTTTGTGAAGTGGGTGATCAGTCACTACCTTGATCGAATATGCCTGAAAGTAAGGTCGGAGCCTCCGGGCCGCCACCACCAATGCGAAGGCCAACCTTTCCAGAATCGGGTACCGGAGCTCCGCCTTCCTCAGCACTCGGCTGACGTAGTAGATGGGGAACTGCTTTCTCCCTTCTTCCCGGATCAGTACTGAGCTTACTGCCTCGGACCCTACCCCCAGGTATAGGGATAGGTCCTCTCCCGGTCTCGGCCCTTGGAGTAGAGGAGTTTGAGTGAGTTGTTCTTTCAAAGCCTGGAAGGCTCCCTCACACTCCGAGGTCCATTCGAATTTTTTGTTTCCCCTTAACACCTTGAAAAAGGGTGCACACTTGTCTCCCGCCTTGGAGAGGAACCTACTGAGTCCGGCCAGCTTTCCAGTGAGGCTCTGAACCTCCTTCGAATTTCTGGGCGATCCTAACTCCATTATTGCCTTAACCTTGTCCGGGTTTGGCTCCACCCCCACCGGGGTGAGCAGGTGACCTAGGAATTTCCCTCAGCTAGCCCCGAAGACACACTTCAAGGTGTTGAGCTTCATCTTATACTTCCGCAAAGTCTTAAAGGTCTCTTCAAGGTCTCGGAGGTGGGCTTCGAGGTCCCGACTCTTTACCATGAGATCATCGACGTAGACCTCCAGGTTTCTCCCCTTTTGTTCTCGGAAGATCCTGTCCATCATTCTTTGGTACGTGGCATCTGCATTGTTGAGATCGAAGGGCATCATCTTATAATAATAACACCCATCCCCCGTGATGAAGGAGACCTCCTTGATGTCAGGGGGGTGCATGCGAATCTGATGATAACCTGAAAAAGCATCTAGAAAAGACATTATAGGGAAACCGACGGCTGAGTCAACCAGCGCATCGATTCTAGACAAGGGGTAGCAATCCTTGGGGCACGATTTATTAATCAAGGAAAAGTCGATACACATTCTCCACTTAACTCCCTCCTTCTTTACCCTGACCACGTCAGAGACCCAGCCTGGATACTGGATCTCTGATACAAACCCTGCCTGAATGAGCTTACCCACCTCCTCTCGGATGGGTCCTTCCAGCTTGTCTGCTGATGAATAGTAATTATACGTGTTTTTCTGTATAGTTTTTAGTGTATTTTTGCTTAGAATTATAAATAATCTATGTAATTAAATAAATAAATTGTTTGTTTTTGATATTTTAACTTTTAACTAAGTTTTATTTTAATTTGATAAACTTTCTGTCTTTTTGTTAAGACACGCCCTCGGACACGCCTGTGTCTAAGAGCGTGTTCACTAATCCCTAACATTTTCTTCTCTCTGTTCTTTTTCCAGCTCAAACATCAAGTCACGCCCTCGGTCACGCCCGTGACCGAGGCCGTGTACTTGGTCACGCTCGTGTTGGATGTCCATCCCAGATTCCAGCTACTTGAAGCATTTCATCCAAAAAGTCAAAGTCACGGCCGTGACCTTTCAGACACGCCCGTGACCCATCAATTCCTTCTAGAAGAACAAAGGACACGCCGGGTGTCACGCCCAGTTCAAGCTCCAGCCACCCGACCTAGGTCACGCCCATGACATAGGCCGTGTACGATGGTCACGCCCGTGTACTTCCAAAGTCGCCGGTCAAGCCTTCCAGATGCCTGCCTGGATCCAGCTGTTCTGACTATTCGCACCCCAAGCTGTGTCACGCCCTCAGACACGCCCGTGTCCGAGGGCGTGTAATTACAAAATTTTTCCTATAAATAGCCAGATTCAGCTGAGTGTGGGGGTTCAGAATTTTGAGACCTCTTCTTAAGATTGTGGACCAATTTTTGCTGTTTTCATGTTTTAGCTCTCTTTTTGCATTTTCTCTCTCTTGTTTTGTAATCTTTTTATTATGGAAATGAAATAGATTTGTTTTTTTTGTAATTTGTCTCTCTTTGTTTTGGTGGGAGTGTGTGTGTGTTCTTCTTCTTTTTTTATTTTTAGTTTTTTGTTGTTGTTGTTGTTGTTATTTTTAATTAGCTTTTCTTTATGTAAGTGTGTGTGTGTGTATGAGAGTAAATTGCATTTTGTTTTGGTTTGTTGTTTTTATTTTCTTTTTCTTTTTTTTTGTAAGTGTGTGTGAGTGTATGAGAGTAAATTGTTTTTATTTTAGTTTCATTTTGTTAATAGTGTGTGTGAGTGTAGGAGAATAGATTTTTATTTTTTTTAACTTAGTTTCATTTATGTTGTGTGTGTGAGTGTATGAGTTAATTTTTGTTTTGTTTTTAATTAGATTTCATTAAAGTAGAGTGTGTGTGTATGAGTATAAATTTTGCACCTTTTTTGTAATTCAATAGCTTCCATTTCCGTCACGCATTTATTTCCCGCCTATCCGTTTGGATAGGAATCGCTCACGCATTTATTTCCCGCCTATCCGTTTGGATAGGACTCGCTCACGCATTTATTTCCCCTCTACCTATTTGGGTAGGGATTGCATTTCTTTAATTTCTGCAATTTACAGCTTTCATTTTAATTTCGTAGAGTGTGTGCGTTTTAAATTAGTGCGTTCTTTGTTTTTAATATAATTGCTTTTTGCTATTTCGCTAACCGCTCAATCGCTTAAAATCGCCGTAGTTATCATTATCGCTTTATAAAACTCTAAAAAATCTAAGCAAAACTACTTTCTAAATTAACGTTTTCGTGCTTTTTCGCTTTTTATTGCAATTATCGTTAAACGCACGCCAACCTTAATTTTCGTCATTAGTTTTTCTACAAAATTATAAAAATCAATTCAAAACTCTTTTCGATAAAATAATAGCACGTTCCTAAGAAGTAGAAATAATCGATACTACCCTGGAAAAATACGACCTTGATATTTCAAAAGAAATATCCTATACTACTATCGATAAGGTCCACTTGCCTTTATCGATTTTAGTCTGGATAATTATATAAACCCAAAAGCTTTCTCTCCAAAGCAATTTTTAAAACTCTCTTTTAAACACTTAAAAAATTGTTGCAACAACTCTTTGGTTGTTGCAACTAGTTCAAGGCAAAAGAAGTTTTAAAACGATCTCTTAAAGAATTGTTGCAACAACTCACAAAATTGTTGCAACAACATATTCAAAAAGCTTTCAATTTTCATTTCAAACATAAGCCTTTCAAAACCAATTCTACTTAGCCTTTGGCGACACGGCCAAAGAGTAATCCTCGATATTTCGAAAGAGGAAAAGGCCGTTACTTCTATCTTTCGATAGGATAACGGGTAATTCCTCGAAGTAGAATTACTCGCGGGACTCTTCGAAAACGTCCGCCTAAGGTTAAAACCCAAAGAAAGGAAGAGCTTTCTAGAAAAGTTAAATTTTAGCGTATCAAGTTTTTGGCGCCGTTGCCGGGGACTTGTGTCGTTATTTTGAAATAGGAAACGCTATTAATTTTATCTTATATTTCACCTCTCTATCAATTATATATTTTACTTTCCCCTTAAAAACAACAACAAAATTTAATTAAGAAAGAAAAAAAAAACCTATCTAAGAAAAACGAAAATCCAAAAAAAAAATAATATATAAATATATCTCCTTTATTTTTACAACCTCTTATAAACTCATATTTGCAAAATTTTAAAACTTTTGCAATTATAAAACTTTTGCTTATATATTTACAAACATACATCTATATGTACATATAAAACCAAACAAAACAAAACCATAAAAATTACCCAAAATATATATATATATATATATATATAGCAATATTTTCTGTATACAAAAAGAAAATAAAAAAAAAATATATTTTCCCCCTCTTTCTTTCTTTCTTTCCTTGTTTTTCTTCCTTGTAAAAATATTTCCAAAACAAAAACATCAAAAAATCTATAAAAAGAAAACTATTTCTTCCAAAAAATTTTTATAAAAAAAAAAAAGAGAATAGTGTATGACCCGAGGAGAATCTTCGGATAATCCAATTTTACCTTTTGATCCTGAAATCGAGCGCACGCTTCTCGAGCGCCGCCGATCTCGTAATCAAAATCTACAAATAGATCCCGAAGAATCCGTCGACGATATACATTTAGGCGTGATGGGCAATCCTAATCTAAATGCGGCCCCACAGCGGACCATGGCCTATTATGCTAGGCCAAATTTAGAGGATACAGGATCGAGCGTCACCCGCCCCGCGGTAGCTAATAATAATTTCGAAATCAAATCCAGTATAATCCAAATGGTACAACAGTCGATTCAGTTCGACGGTTTGCCAGATGAGGACCCAAACCAACACCTTAATAATTTTTTAGAAATTTGCGAGACCTTCAAGATTAATGGCGTCAGCGATGACGCCATTCGCTTGCGTTTATTTCCCTTTTCCCTGCGGACAAAGGCGAAATCGTGGTTGACTTCTTTTCCGAGAGGGTCCATAACCACGTGGGCCGAATTGACGGAGAATTTTCTAACTAAATATTTTCCTCCGTCAAAAACCGCTAAATTACGCACCGATATCGCATCCTTCATTCAATTCGATTCCGAGTCTCTCTACGAGACTTGGGAGCATTTTAAAGAATATTTGCGTAGGTGTCCTCATCACGCGCTACCAACTTGGCTTCAGGTACAAACGTTCTATAACAGTTTGAATTTCTCAACGAGACAGATGATCGACGCAGCCGCCGGGGGAACGTTAAACAATAAAACCCCGGAGGCCGCTCAAGCTCTGATCGAAGAAATGGCCATGAACGCGTACCAATGGAACATGCCAAGGTCGCGTCCTTCTAAACCGACTGGTATTTTCGAAGTGGATGCCACTACTCACTTAGACTCGCAGGTAGAGCGGCTAAGTAAGCAAGTGGCGGAGATGACTGCTTCCTCCTCCACTCCCGCTTGGGCTAATAATCCTAATAATAATAATAATAATTTTAATAATCCAAATAATAATAATAATAAAAATTATAATTTTAATAATCTTAATAATAATAATCTTAATAATAATATTAATAATAACAATAATTTAAGCGAGGAATCGGTGGATTACGTGGGCAATCAAGTGCGGGCGCCCTTCAACCCATATAGTAATAACTATAACCCGGGTTGGAGGAGCCACCCGAACTTCTCCTGGAGTAACCCTAATAATGCGCAACGCCCTCCACCTGCGATCCCGCAAGGATTTCCGCATGGGTATCCCCAAGGATTTCAGCAGGATTTTGCGCCTCCTCCTCCAAAACCTTCTCCGCTCGAGGAGATTTTTGCAAAATACATGGCTTCCAACGACGCAAATATCCGGAATATAACCGGATCGCTAAAAAATTTAGAAATGCAGGTTGGACAGCTTGCAAAAATGGTCTCCGAGCGGCCACTTGGAGCACTACCTGGGAACTCGGAGCAGAACCCGCGTGAAAATGCCCACGCCATTACCTTACGCAGCGGCAAGGAGGTCGACTCCCCATTGCGGGTTGAGCATCAGGTAACTGTTTCGCCTCCGACCCCTGCACCCTCGTCTTTTATTTTAGTAGATACGGAAAAAATATTAGCGCCGGGCGTCTCGAGCCCGCAAATTCCGTACCCCGCAAAATTTAATAAAGAGAAGGAGGACGAACATTACAAAAAGTTTTTACAAATATTTAAACAAATTCAAATTAACGTCCCCTTCTGCGAGGCACTCTCTCAGATGCCGAAATACGCGAAATACCTTAAGGAGCTCCTTTCTAATAAAAAGAAGCTCGAGGGTATTTCGCGTGTTTCCTTAAATGCGGAATGCTCGGCGGTCCTACTTAATAAATTGCCGCCAAAACTAAACGACCCGGGAAGGTTTTCCATCCCGTGCCTATTCGGCAATTTATTAATAAAGTACGCCCTAGCGGACCTGGGAGCGAGCATCAATTTGATGCCCTTCTCCCTCTTTAAAAAACTAGATTTGGGTGTTCCCACCCCAACAAAAATGAGCATCCAACTCGCGGATCGCTCGATAAAATATCCTATCGGGGTAGTGGAGGACGTTCTGGTCAAGGTTGACAAGTTTATCTTTCCGGTAGACTTCGTCATCCTCGACATCGAGGAGGACGCCGAGGTACCAATTATCCTCGGTCGCCCTTTCCTCGCGACCTCCCGCGCATTAATTGATGTGAGTAATGGTCGCCTCCTCCTTCGGGTAGGTGGGGACGACGAAGTTACCCTTCTTATTAATCCCTCGATGCGAAACTCTTTATCGAACGATGATTCTTGGTTTCACTTAGAATCCGCGTTCGAGGATGAGTGTTCTTCGCTTTCAGAATTACTCGCTTTAACATTAGACGATCCGGATCTGGCGGACCTCGCCCCTTTGGACGAGCTACCGCCAGATTCGCCTTTCGAATCTTTTAATTCTAAAAGTTTAAAAATAATAACTTCTTACGAAGAACCCCCGGTCTTGGAGCTTAAGCCACTCCCCGACCATTTAAAATACGCTTTTCTCGCCGCGGACTTATAACTCCCGGTTATTATTTCATCTTCTTTAACCGATTCGGAAACCTCCGAATTAGTTAAAGTTTTGTCCACGCATCGCCATGCAATTGCATGGCAGATTTCCGATATTAGAGGGATAAATCCCTCTTTTTGCACGCACAAAATCTTCTTAGAAGATAATTCCCGCAAAACCATCCAGCCTCAGCGACGACTTAACCCGAATATGCGGGATGTCATTAAGGCTGAAGTAATAAAACTCCTGGATGCGGGGATTATCTACCCTATATCCGACAGCACGTGGGTTAGTCCCATTCATGTCGTGCCAAAAAAGGGCGGTCTAACGGTAGTGGCAAATCAAAACAACGAATTAATTCCAACCCGTACTGTTACGGGTTGGAGGGTGTGCATCGATTACCGAAAATTAAATGATGCCACCCGCAAAGACCACTTTCTGTTACCGTTTATCGATCAAATTTTGGAGCGACTATCGGGTCATCCTTATTATTGTTTTCTCGACGGTCTATCGGGATTTTTACAAATTCCAATCTCCCCCGAATATCAGGAGAAAACAACCTTTACGCGCCCCTTCGGTACCATCGCGTACCGAAGGATGCCATTCGGCCTCTGCAACGCGCCAGCTACATTTCAATGATGTATGCTAGCGATATTTGGAGAGCTCGTAGAGGATATTATGGAAGTCTTTATGGATGACTTCTCGGTTTTTGGAAGCTCCTTCCAAAACTGCCTCCAAAATTTAGATCGAGTCCTCCAACGATGCGAAGACACGAACCTGGTTTTAAACTGGGAAAAGTGTAATTTTATGGTTCGAGAAGGCTTAGTTCTCGGCCACAAAATTTCTGAAAGAGGGATGGAGGTCGACAAGGCCAAGGTCGAAATAATTGAAAAACTCCCCGCGCCCTCAAATATAAAATCAATTCGTAGTTTTCTTGGCCACGCGGGTTTCTATAGGCGGTTTATTCAAAATTTTTCCAAAATAACAAAACCGCTAACCCACCTCCTGGAGAAAGAATCTCCATTCTTTTTTGATAGCGCGTGCGTAAAGGCATTCAATGCCATAAAAAATAAACTTATCCATTCTCCCATTCTGGTGGCGCCCGATTGGACCCTTCCGTTTGAGATTATGTGCGACGCGAGCGATATAGTGGTAGGGGCCGTATTAGGCCAACGCATAAATAAATATTTTCATCCTATCTACTACGCGTCCCGCACGCTCACGACCGCACAGGCTAATTACACGACAACGGAAAAGGAACTCCTTGTCGTCGTCTTCGCCATAGATAAGTTTAGGCCCTACGTCACGCTTTCTAAAATTATAATATTTACCGACCACTCCGCACTTAAATATTTATTAGAAAAAATGGACGATAAGCCCCGCCTTCTCCGATGGATCCTCCTATTACAAGAATTCGATTTAGAGATCCGGGATAAGAAGGGGGCCGAAAATTTAGCGGCCGACCACCTTTCTCGTTTAGAACACCCAATCGCGGAAGCGCTCTTCGAACCGGAAATCGATGATCGATTTCCCGAGGAGCGTCTTTTAGTTTTAAATAATTTAAAAACTTCTCCCTCGCCTTGGTTCACAGACTACGCCAACTATTTAGTTGCGCGGGTGCTCCCGAAAGACTTTTCAAAACAGCAAAAGAAGAAATTCTTTTCTGATTTGAAAAATTACTTTTGGGAGGACCCTTTCCTATTTCGCGTCTGCGCGGACCAAGTCGTGCGGAGATGCGTTTCGAGCGAGGAGGGTGCACAAATATTGCGTCACTGCCACGAGGGGCCGGCCGGGGGGCATTATCAAGCCAACCGGACCGCGCAGAAGGCGCTGGAGGCGGGCTTTTATTGGCCCGCTCTCTTCAAAGACGCTCACACTTTTGTGAGCGCATGCGATAGCTGTCAACGGTCGGGTAACATCTCTCGTCGCGACGAGATGCCCCCAAATTTTTATTTAGAATGCGAGATTTTCGATTTATGGGGCATAGATTTCGTAGGCCCCCTACCTCCTTCATATAATAATCGCTACATTTTAGTGGCGGTCGACTACGTATCTAGGTGGGCGGAAGTGCAAGCTCTCCCCACCAACGATGTGAGAGTCGTCGTCAAATTCCTAAAAAAATTATTTTCTCGTTTCGGTACGCCCCGTGCGATAGTTAGTGATAGGGGTACGCACTTTTGCAACGCCCAGTTTGCAAAAACATTAACCAAATATGGCGTTACGCATAAGCTTGCCACCGCCTATCACCCCCAAATGAGCGGCCAAGTGGAGGTAGTAAATCGAGAAATTAAACGCATATTAGAAAAAACCGTTTCAATAAATAGGAAGGATTGGGCGATTAAATTAGACGACGCGCTGTGGGCATATCGTACGGCATACAAGACCGCAATCGGTTAAGAATGAAAAAGTCCATCGGGAAGGGGTGGCCGAGTATGAGGGGTACTTCGGCATCCTCTTCGATGTCAAGAATGAAAAAGTCCATCGGGAAGATGAACTTGTCAACCTTAACGAGAACATCCTCCACTATCCCTACCAGATATTTTAATGAACGATCGGCGAGTTGAATACTTATTCGAGTGGGGCTCGGATTTCCTAGACCTAACTTTTTGAATAACGAAAAAGGCATGAGGTTGATGCATGCTCCAAGATCCGCTAAGGCGTGTTTTACTAACGAATTGCCAAATAGACACGGGATAGAGAACCGTCCCGGGTCATTTGCTTTTTGAGGCAATTTGTTGAGTACAATCGCGGAGCATTCTGCGTGTAAGGAAATATGCGAAATATCTTCTAATTTTTTTCTTATTGGAGAGCAACTCCTTAAGATATTTCGCATATTTAGGCATTTGAGAGATAACCTCGAAGAAGGGTACATTAATATGAATTTGTTTTAAAATTTCTAAAAACTTTTTATAATTTTTTCGGCGCACTCGCTTTTAAACTTAGACGGATACAGAATATTAGAAGTAGAAGTATGCGGAGCTAACGTAGCGGGAAAATTAGAAGATAAAATAAGAGGAGGAGGAGGAGAAGTTACCTTGGGTTCGTCCTGTTTTGAAACCACTTCCTTCCCGCTTCGGAGTGTAATCACGTTTGCGCTCTCCCTTGGATTTTGCTCCGTATTCCCCGGTAGTGCTCCTTGCTGACGCTCGAAAATCATCTTTGCGAGCTGGCCCACTTGATTCTCTAAATTTTTGATCGATCCGGTAAGGTTCCGGATATTCGTTTCATTTGTAGCAACATATTTTGCAAAAACCTCTTCAAGCAGAGAGAGCTTTTGCTGTTGCGGTGGAAAACCGGGTGGATTACAATTTAGAGGTGGAGTTAAGTTAAGAAGTTTATTAGGGGGGGGGGGTGATTTAAATTCATAGACGCTGAGCATTTTCTTGGTTGCTCTACGAGAAATTCAGATGGTTCCTATAACCCGCATTGTAAGTGTTGTTGTATGGAGCAGTGTTGGGGTTATAGGAAGGTCGAGGCGGATTTCCCATGTAGTCAACCTGCTCTTCAATTAAAATATTATTAGCCCTAGGAGGAGTGGCGGAGGAAGCAGACATCTCCGCCACTTGCTTTGTTAAGCGCTCAATTTGTAAAGCCAAATTTGCGTTTGCGTCTGTTTCAAAAATTCCGGCTGGCTTGTTAGGCCGCGCTCGGGGCATATTCCATTGGTACGCATTCATGGCTATTTCCTCAAAAAGCTCTTGAGCAGCCTCCAGGGTCTTTTTATTTAATGTTCCCCCGACGGCCACATCAATAAATTGCTTAGTTTGGAAATTCAAGCCATTATAAAAAATTTGCACTTGTTGCCAAGTGGGAAGTGCGTGGCGAGGGCATCTACGCAAAAGCTCCTTGAAGCGCTCCCATGTATCATAGAGAGTCTCCGAGTCGATTTGCATAAATGACGCAATACCTGTTCGCATTTTGGCGGTCTTTGCAGGCGGAAAATATTTAGTGAGAAATTTTACCGCCATATCGGCCCATGTAGTGATGGACTCCCTAGAAAGTGAGCCCAACCACTGCTTGGCCTTAGGCCGCAAAGAAAAAAGAAAAAGACGCAATCGAATGGCGTCATCGGTGACGCCATTGATTTTAAACGTGTCACAGATTTCGAGAAAATTAGAAATATGATAGTTTGGATCTTCGTCTGGCTGACCATCGAAGGTCACTGATTGCTGCACCATTTGTATGATGTTAGACTTGATCTCAAAGTTATTGTTCGCCACCGTGGGGCGAACAATACTTGATTGTGTGCCTTCCAAATTCGGCCGCGCATAATAGGACATGGTCAGTTGCGCGGTCTCATTAGGATTTGGCGCGTTAGGATTAGGAGGATTAAGATCCATATTCGCTGTGTTAGTGTCCCCGATCGACTCTTCGAATTCTGATTGATTATCCTTATCACGAGAACAGTGGCGCCGCCAAAGGGTTCGCTCGATCTCTGGATCAAAAGAAATATTCGAAGCACTACCTCGGGTCATACACTAAAGAGAAAAAAGAAGAAGAAAAAGAGCGGATAATGAAAAGAAAAGAAAGAAAGAGGAAAACTAGACTATTATATTTTTTTTCTTTTTGAAGTTTAGAAAAAGAAAAATAAAATAAAAAGAAGCATGATAAAATTAATAGGTATCCTCTCTTCAAAATATCTACGCAAATCCCCGGCAACGGCGCCAAAAACTTGATATAAGAATTTTAAGGTTTGCAAAGTGAAATGATTAAAGACTTTCTCCAAAACTATATCCGATAAAGGCAAGTGTAACTTATCGTCTATAGTATAGGATATTTGGAAATACCAAGGTCGTATTCCATGGGGCGCGTTGATTACTTGTACTTCGAGGAAAAATCACTATTATCTTATCTAATCGATTTTTGAGTTTTGCTTTACTAGCTAAATAGAGACAAATTGCAATCTAAAAGAAGAGATTAACGATGGTAAAAGAGATTAGTGCTCAATCAAAAGTCACCTTGGATTAAGAATAATCAAGCGAAAGGAAAAATAAATCTAATTCCGTTTAATTAAACAACTTGACCGTGGAGGTTCCCGAAGCTCGAACATGCCTCTCTCGAGGTTAATGCCCAACTAAGTTTAGGAAAAATCAACCGGACTCTCGTCCTATTATTGATTACCTAAAACTTGCTTTACGAAGTGAACCCCACTATTGGATTTGACTCCAATCTAGGAGATTTACGTCATCCTCTCTTGAGGGGTGCATGCAACTCTCTTTAACCTTGAGTGATCGATTCATACTTTGAGCCTCTCGGCTAACTAAGTATGAATACTTAAGCGAAAACCATACATCGATAATATGGCCTCACTAGTTAAAATTCAAGGGTAATTCAAGTGTTTTATAAAAATGAAAAAAGAGAGCTTTAAGAAATCATAACTTGATTATCACATCCTCGGATCATTTCGATCGAGCACTAATGAGAATTAGTTAATCATTGTGGAGGGGAAAGAAAAAGAAAAATAGAATTGCATGAAGGAAAAATACTAAGTAGAAAGAGAGGTGAAGAAAACTATGCTAACTTTTATTGAAATGAAAAACTACTACATCTCTTTAAGCAAGATTGCAAACTAGAAAAATAAGTATTACAAGCTTAATAAACTAGTGCATGGAAGAAATCTAGTACATTGCATGAGAAGAAAAAGAGAACATGAAAGTTTAAAGAGACATGAACATGAATAGGAAAAACTCACTCTCAGCTCTAGCAGCTCCTCCCCCTCTCCAAATTTCTGAACCCTGGACTCAAGGAGAGCCTTGGAATTTATAGGAAAAATTTTCAAGTTACACGACCCTTGGTCACGAGCATGACCTAGGGGCGTGTAATCACTGTTCACATTGGATCCGTCAGTGGCGTGGGCTTTGCATGACGGCGGGAGAAATTTGGACAGTACATGCCCGTGTAACATAGGTCACGGGCGTGTACTTGGACGGCTTCATTTAATGCGGCATGGGTCTTTCTTGCGGTGCGACGGTGTGCAGGGATCACGCGGGAAAGTCACGGGCGTGACATATGGGTCACGGGCGTGACTCATGTTGACTTCTCGACGGCGGTTCCTCGTCTTGACGACAGCATGTTGGGAAGATTCTAAATTTACATGCCCCCTAGTCCTGTGCATGGCTTTGGGTCATGGGCGTAACTTGGGGACGTGACTTGCTTTGGACTAGCTCAATCAGTGCAGCATCGACTCTGGTTTGATCTTCAGGTTACACGCCCCTTGGTCACGGGCGTGGCCTAGGGCGTGACTTGCAAATTTCACCAATTTCTCCCAAAATTCTACAAATATTGAAATTAAGCTAAGTTAGAATCAAAATTACAAAAAGAACAACTTATAACCTAAAATTGACATGAAAAGGAAAAATTCATTTTAAATAATTACAAAAATTTCTATTAAAACTTATATAAATACTACTTATCAGTTTTAGCCAACGTCTTTGCCTCGATCCACTTACTGAAGTAGTTGATTATTACCATAATAAACTTGCACTGTCCATTAGACAAAGGAAAAGGTTCGATTAAATCCATTCCCCAAACCGCATACAGCCATGGAGTTGATATTGACTTGAGCTGATGTGCCGGTTAATGTTGAAGTGGTGCAAATTTCTGACATTGAACACACTTTTTCGCAAACTTCTCTGCATCCTTCCTCATTTGAGGCCAGAAGTAACCTTGCCTTATAATTCTCTTTTCTAAAGTTCTAGCTCCTGGATGACTTCCACACTCTCCTGAGTGAACCTCTTGAAGAACAATTGGAATTTCTTCCTCAGAGACACATCTTGCCAAGGACGAGAGAAAAGTCTTCCTGTAAAGAACTCCTGTAACAAGATAATAATAAGCTGCTTTTAATTTAAACCTTTTCTTATCCTTTACCGCTGGGTGGAATTCTCCAGTTGAGAGGTAGAGAACAAAAGTATCCATCCATCATGGACGTTGATCTATCAGCATAATGTCTCCTTCTTCGATGGCCGGATGAAATAATTCCGAAGTAGTTCCTCCTGAAAGGAGACCGAATTTGGCCAACTCGTCAACTTCTATGTTCTCTTCCCTTGGAATGTGTTGAATAGTGAAGTTCTTGAACTTTCCTATCTCAATCTTCACTAGAGCTTGGTATTGCTTCAAAATATGATCTCTGGTCTCGAAGGTTCCGTTCGCTTGAGATGACATCACCAGAGAATCAGTTTTGATCTGGACATCTTCAATCCCTAGCTCTCTTGCAAATCTAAGACCAGCGAGCAAGGCTTCATATTCCTCCTAATTGTTCATTTTCAGGAAATAAAACTTGAGAGCTTGATCTAATCTAACCCCATTTGGGTTAATCAACACAAATCCAGCTCCCGATGAATTTCTTCCTGAGGCTCCATCGACGTAGATCGTCCAAGATAAAGGCGTTCCAACCTCCTTTTCTGAGCTAGCTTCCTTTGCATCTATCATGAAATCTGCTAGCACCTGGGCTTTGATCGCCACTCTAGGAATGTAGGAGACATCGAACTCACTGAGCTCTATTGCCCACTTTGCCAATCTACCCCGAGTGTTTCGACTTTTCCAACACACTCTTTAACGGGAGATCTGTGACAACCTGAATAGAATGGGCTTGGAAGTAAGGCCTTAGCCTTCGTGCTAAGATCACAAGCATCAAGGCTAACTTCTCAAGAATGGGGTACCGAGCTTCCGCATCCTTCAAAATTTTGCTCACATAGTAAACCAGAAATTGTTTCTTCCTCACTTCCCTTACCAGCACGGAGCTGATAGCATCAGAGCCAACTCCAAGATACAAGAGGAGATCTTCTCCCTCTCTCAGGATTTGGAGTAAAAAGGTAGACGTTAGCTGTTTTTGAGCTGGTCAAAAACATCATCACATTCTTTTGTCCATTCGAACTTAGCTCCTCCACAGAGAGTTTTGAAGAAAGGAACACTTTTATCTCCCGAGCGGGATATAAAATGGCTCAAGTCTGCCATCCTCCCACCTAGCTGTTGAACTTCCTTGGAGGTCTTAGGATGTGACATTTCTAAGATAGCCTTCACCTAACCAGGATTCGGCTCCAACCCTTCTGGAGTGAGGAGATGTCCAAAAAACTTTCTTTTGCTAGCTCCAAAAACACACTTCAATGGGTTCAACCTCATATTGATGGTCCGGAGGGTTGCGAATGTTTCATTTAGGTCGTTAAGGTGAGCTGAGAAAATCTTGCTTTTTATTAAAAGGTCATCGATATAGACCTATAGATTTCTTCCCTTTTGACTTTTAAAAATGGTGTCCATCATTTTTTGATAGGTTGCACCAACATTTTGTAGCCCGAAAGGCATTACGAGGTAGCAGAATTAACTATCATTTGTGATGAATGAGGTGTGAGGGACATCAGGCTTATGCATACTTATTTGGTGATAACCAGATAGTGCATCTAAAAAACTCATGCAAGGATACCCTACCGCAGAATCAACTAATGAATATATCCGAGGCAAGGGGTAGCAATCTTTCGGGCAAGCTTTATTAAGTTTGTGAAATCAACACACATTCTCCACTTTTCCCTAGAGTTTTTAACCATTACCACATTTGACACCCAATCCGGATATTGAATTTCTTGAACAAGTTTGGCCTTCAAAAGCTTTTAAACCTCCTCCCGGATGGGTTGAGCTATGGTCATCGCCACCGCTCTTTTCTTTTGCTTGACATGAGTGAAATTTGGATCGATGTTAAGGTAGTGGCAACCAACGTCCGGATCAACCCCCGTCATGTCATCCGTTGGCCAAGCGAATACACCCAGGTTCTTCAGAAGGCAGGAGATGAGCTGACTCTTTTCAGCTACGGGCAATTCAGCATTGATTAAGAGCTTCCTGCTCTTATCTTCATTGTTGATGGGCACAACTTGAATTGCTTGGGTAGGTTCCAAGCGAACTCTCTCTTGTTTCTTCTACAACCTCTTCCGCAGCTTCGTCAGGATTGGAGGCTTGAGAGGCTGAAGAGGTCTCAACTACCTGAGGTGGAAAAGATTCAGTCACATTGACCGACTTGACATAGCATTCCCGAGCTTTCTTCAGATCACTCCTGATCCAGTATTGTTTGCCATTCAAGGTAAACTTCACAGCGAGGTGGTATGTAGAAACCACCGCTTGATATTTATTTAGAATCGGCCTTCCAAAAATCACATTGTAGTTACTTGGAGCTTCAACGACTATGAATTTGACGAGCTTAGTTATGCCTCCCAGAGTCACCGAGAGGGTGACATTCCTTCCACCTCCTTTATTTCTCCAGAAAAGCCATAGAGAGGCCCTTCAGTGGATAGGAGAGTCTTTCCAGTCTTAAGGGCTTTGAAGGCCGGCTTGAAGAGGACGTTAACAGAACTCCCGGTATCGATCAAGATGTTTTCAACTGTATAATTTTCGATAACTACCTTAATAATGACCGCGTCGTTGAAAGGGTTAGCGATTGGAGGAAGATCCTCCTGCCCGAAGGTAACTGTCCCTCGGACTGGAGTAGAGGATGAGGTAGAGGCAACCTCTGATCTGAAGACCCTTGCTAGACTAGCCTTCTTTGAGGATTCTAGGCATGCTCCCCCGTGGATGCAAAATACATAGCCTAAAGCTCCCTCATCATTTGCATCCACGCACTCACTAGGATAACCAACATTTCCAAGGGGGCCAACATCGCCAACCTCTTCGCATTCCCAGTGAACCTCTGCCACTTCCTTGCTCTTGGAGGCGGAGGCCTTGGAGGGATCAACTTTCTACACTAGCCCCTGCAACTTTCCCTCCTTCACGAGCTTCTCCACCAACATTCAGAGGGCCCTACAATTTTCTTTCAGGTGGCCTCTCTCCCTGTGATGTTCGCAGCAGAGAGAGAGAGGTTTCTGGATTTTGGGTCAGATTGCATAGGGGCTGGCCTTTTGTAGAAAGGCTGCTTTTGGAGGGCCTAAACTACCTCGCTCATCGGGATATTGAGTTCGGTAAATGACTCTTGAGAATCATTATAGGATGGATGAGTAAGTGGGAGAGGTGGCTGAACAAAATGTATTTGATGGATTGGTATTTGCTGGGGAGATGGCAGCAAAGGCACTTGAGGTTGAAACTGCTAGTGCACCTGGTGAGGACAATGATGATGGAAGTTCCTTCTTCTTTGAGCTGGAGGTTAGAACTCTTGACGAGACATCTTTGATGATGGAGGGGCCAAAGGAAAACCTGCGGAGCCTTTTTGGACAACTTTGCATGTTAGATTGGAAACATAGGTGGGGTTGGTGACTTCCCCTTCTATGAATCTATTTGCGATGCTGATCAACTCTTGATAAGAGCTTGGCTCTCTGGTGGTGACCTCAAACTTGAGAGGTCCCTCCTACAGGCCAATTATCAAGGAAACCATATACAACAAGGGATCTACATCCCTTATTCCAAAAAACCTCTCTCTGGAAGCGGTCAATAAAGCAAGCTGTAGTCTCGCCTTCATTGTACTTAATCTTGAAGAGGGGCGCAGGACCACTCTTCCTCTTCTTTGAGGTGGCAAACCTCAGAAGAAGTTCCTGCCTCAGGACGGTGAAGCGGGAGATGGGCTGGGGAGGTAGATTATAGAACCACTCCCTTGCCTACCCATCTAGAGAGGTGAATAGCAACTTGCACCTCATCGCATCTGAAAGAGACCTCAGAGCGACTGCGGATTCAAAAGCCTGAAGATGAGAGCTGGGATCACTTTCTCCAGTAAACATGGGCAGTCGTGGCTCTCTAAAATCATGGGGAGTTGGCTCCCAACGGATTTTATCAGAAAAAAAGGAGGGCTCCTCTGCCTCAAAAACACAAAAAGGAACAAGAGGGGCAGCAACGGGAGCTGGAGGATAAACATAATCCTCTTAGAAATTCAGGGCTCGAGTTGGAGACCCCTGGGATGCTCCCCTAAATGAAGCTTGGCAGGCAACAAACTCTTCCCCTTGAGACCGCATGGGAGTAGTGGGCTGAGGGGACACGCGGTCTAGAGGGTGACCGGTGGCCAACCGATCAGGGGTCGCATCTTGATCGGCTTGAGGCATCATCATCTGGGAGAGCTCAGACAACATCTGATTCATGGACTCAAACTATCGAGCGGTCTCCTAGCGAGCTTGTGCGGCCTCCAGACGGGCTTGTGCGAGGTGAAGCTCCATTCAAAGCTCTAGGGCTTTTAAGGAGGTCGCACTCCATGAAGAAGGGAGACCGTAGGTGAATTGACCGGGCTGACCATCACGGTCTGACATCTCAACTGTCTGCTGACTTCAACTGGACACTCCGATCTAAAGGTCACGTGTTCGTTCTGTTTGCACAAAAATTGTACCTCCAAAACTCACACTAGAAAGAGATGGGGGGAGTCTACGGAGTGCAGGTTACTTGAGACGGAGAATGCTAGAGGGGAGACCTCTGAAAGAAAAACTGCTTTGATTAATCTCAGAAGAGGTTACAGGAGGGGGTCTAGAACAAGTCAGAGTGAGAGGTAGAAAAGTGACAGAAATTGAGACCGCTTACACAGATTGTAAGCTGGAGGCTCGAAGCCAAAGTCCTTTTTCTGGTTCCCCTACCGCTCTATTTATAGACGCGGTGGCTGCCCAAATGGGCAGATCCAAAAATTATGGGATGACTAGGGTACATGAGAGCCGGGGCAGAGAATAGGGGTGTAAATAACAAAAAAGAAGAAAAAAGCCAAGATCTTACAGTCTAGCGATCTCCCTGGAGTCTGACAACCTATGCCTTAGGAATAATGCAAGAGATGAGGTAGGCGGTCTGGGTGGTCTCCCATAATTATGATCGCTGGAACTGGCCATTCTGAATGGAAAAGAGAGGTTGCGGACTTCCGGGAAAACAGTATCCAACAAGCAATACCTTGGTGTTTATTGTTTACAGATGATGTCGTTTTGGTCTATGAGACTCAAGAGCGTGTAAACACGAAACTTGAATCTTGGCGAGACACTTTAGAAAAGAAGGGTTTTAGGTTGAGCAAGGTAAAGATGGGGTATATGGAGCATAAATTTTGTATTGCAAGAAGGACGGATGACTTCGTTATTAAGTTTGGTGATCAAGATATTTCCCATAATCAGTGCTTTAAATATCTTGTATCGATAGTTCAAAAAGATGGAGGTGTTGATAAAGATGTTTTACAACCCCGTGTTTGCTGAGTGGACCCAGTAAGACCAACAAGTAGATGGGGCAAAACTCGCCTACTGCCAGCGATATCGTTACCGCAAGACGTTAAACCCTAGCGGGTCGACACGCCCCTAGCCGATTGGCTAGACTTCTAGCCAATTGGCTAGACTTATAGCTAATATGCGAGTGCACCCCTGATTACTAGTACTGGCCCCCGATTCGGGGTAAGCGGCGAGCACCCAGTCACATCTGGTACTCGCCACCCCCCAAACGAGCACGCCTCAAGTGGCATGGACTCTCCCCTAGGGGGTAGCTCTTTTTTGCATGAAATCCCATTTCAGCCTGCACTTAGTCATTCCAAACAATGGGATTCTGTTGTTTGCAGACCAAGTTGGGTTGAATCTAGTAGTTTCAAAAGATGGGATTCCGCTATCTGGAGACCATTTTTTAGAAAACTATAAATAGACCTCAATTGCACCTTTGGAATGGGGACACTTCTACTTCATCCCTCCTTAGGTTGTCTCTTGTTGGTAAGAGCTCTAACATTCTGTTTGCTGTAGTTTCTGGGCTGACATTTTGGTGCTCTCAAGTGCTCTCTAGGGTGAATTGCTCAACATTGGCTTGGGAGGGGAAGTTCTCTTTGATCTTTTGGGTATGTGGAGGGACCTCCTCGCTGCAGAAATGGGGTCTATTTCTAGTTGCCCACCATTGTGAGTGATGTTCTTTGCTCCTAGTGCTTGGCCTGGTGTTCTAACTCATGAGAAGTAAGTGCAAGCTACCCCCATATGTCCGAAATCCTCTTGAACTGTGGTTTTCAGGTTCAACATTCTGGTGTGGTGAGCGTGGACGTAGCTTATTCGGAAAATTCTGAGTAAGTCCCATGGCCAGAAGTGAAGGGCATGGGGCTGACCCCGCAGCTCACCCCTCTCCGACGAGTACATCAAAAAGAGCGATTTCGGCGAATTTAGGAAATCGATCCTAGAGACCCTGAGCCTAGGCTTCACACCGCTGGGTGAGTGCTTAACCCCTGCAGTCCCGATATTTGCCTCGTAAACCTTGGGCGAGGAGGTGCCAGGTAGGTGAGCAGGGAAGAAAGTAGTGGTGGAGGAGGACGAGCGGGCCCTCCATAGGCGAGTGTTGTTCCCCAGCCCCTCGGGTACTCTATACCCTGGCGAGGAGACTACATGAGTCCTTCCAGCTCGCCAGGCAGGGTTAGGGAGCCCTTTCTGCAAATTTGTCCTTTCGGACCCAGTGCCGGAGGGGTTTAGGGAGCATGTCATGTCCTACTACACAAGCAAGGATTACCCCATACAACATCTCCATTGGTTCGAGTGTTGGATCTGTAGGCCCCCTTAGGGGGGGGTGAATATAAAACTTTTAAACTTAATTTAGTTTATTCAAATATGTCGACTGTATTTAGGAAAAATATCCCAGTTAAGACAATGCAGTAGGCTTTTTATGAAACTTGGTTGTACTAGGCGCGAGAGATGTGAACTCTGTTGCTACCGCCAGCGGTAACATTACCGCTCGACGTTAGTGACAGAGAATGCATTTTCATTTAGATTTCAACGATCAAAGATAACATGATAATATTAGTGAAAAAAAGATAATATTATTGCTTTAGAAATGATTACAAAATCTTATCCCAATGATGCTTGGGATTGAGGCGAATGTATAAAAACCCTTTTTGGTTTTCTATATCGACCCTTCTCCCAAAGACCGATTGGCTCTAGCCTATCTCTCCCCAGATGAGTCCTCGAGCCGCCCCTAGATCTAACCCTAGACCTAGTCGCCACACCCACACGACGAATTCTCCATAGTCCTCGCAAGGCCCTAGTCGCCAACCACGCGACGAATTCTCTATTGATGATAAAAAGAGTTACAAATAATAAAAAATAAAACATCAAAGAAACTTCCTCAAAGGATGAACTTGAAGATGAAGTCGGCGCGATTGATCTTTCTTCAAGTCCTTGGCGTTCACGAACGTTGATGGAGTTCTCTTGGCTGCAAAGAGGAGTCTCTCACGAATACATGCGTAATGGGTTTGATATCTCTTCAAATCATCAAATCAAAATGGAGGCAGACCGCTCTTTAAATAGACTCGGATCCTAGTGCCAGCGGTAGTACTACCGTCGGGCAGTAGGCTCTTTAGGCAACAAGCTGGCACACAAATTGAGTCATTTTTGGCAATATTCTGGCTCCAAATTTGTCATCCCCTCCTACCGTGCTGCGATAAGGACAACGCTCTACATTAGCTTTATCTCTTTCCTAGCCATCAGATCTCCTTCCTTTTTGCTCCTCAATGAGCATCGTGATCGCGGGACTTCCATAAGTTACCACTGGGCGTTAGCCTTAACGCGCCGCTGTAAGAGTTGAGATATTTAGTCCCGATGACATTCCTTTTTCGACGAATGCTTCCAACTCGATGATATTTCTAAATTTGCAGAAGCTACCGCCAGAGGCAGCGTTAGCGTGCCGCGCTAGCATCATAGTACTAAACTAATAAGAAATCATCGTCTTTCCTTTTTGAACTTATAGAGACTTGAAAGTAGAAGTTCCTGCACACTTGAAAGTGCACAGTGTGCCTCTCAAAATTCTCTAGAGGGGGTGAATAGAGATTTAAATATTTTTACCCTAACTGAGCATACAATAAAAATAACTAAGGTATTATGCATACAACAAACCAAAGGTAAAATAAATAAAGCAAAGTCTGCTGAAAATGAACACAGAAAAATCAAAGGGAACAACACAGAAGTTCACAGCAAAGACACAAGGATTTTTATAGAGGTTTCCCAAAATATGGGTAGTCCTCTCTTCTACCTCCCTGGTAGGATTGCACAACCTGTGCCTGAGTCTTTTGATAAGGAGACTCTTAGAACCACATATCTTTTGATAAGGAGATCTTGAACCACTGAGTCTTTTGGTAAGGAGACTCTTAGAACCAAAGATCTTTTGATAAGGAGATCTTGAACCACTGAATCCTTTGGAAGAGGGATTCTTAAAATCTATAGAGGTGAAGGAAATAGTAAGAAGAAAGTGAGAGAGAGAAGGAGAGAATTCTGTTCTCAGAATTCTCTAGAAGCTTTGTTGATGCTTTTGTCTTTCTTTCACTGAATCTGAAATGATAAACCCTTGCTTATGATAGTGATGATTTGCAAGGGTTGTTTTGCTTGAGCCTTTTCTCTCAACACTTGTTGTATTTCTATTGCTGTATGACAATGAAGAGGAAGCAACAATGTATGTTCCTATGCAGAGAGTGCTCTTCTGTAAATCTGTCTTTTAGGGTTTGAGAAGGAAGAAGATGAAGGCCCTATTCGACAGAGAGGATGAATGTAATTACTGTGTTGTTCTTTTCTTCACCTCTTTGTGCATACTTATTGTGTATGATTGGGTTTTCAAAAACCTTTCTTCTTTTGGCTCGTCCTGAAAAGGAATTCCTCTCAGCCACCTAATTTCCTTTCTTCTTTTGTTCTCGACCCGTCCATTCATTTTGAATAGCTTCCAAAAGTGATTTGCTGTGTCCTGGAAGGCTTCATTCTATTCTTGGCAACAAACGAGCTGTTGGAGAACTGTCTCTAGCCTAGTGGTCCTTCTGAAAAGGTCCCAAAAGGACAGCTGAAAAAGCTTCCTTTTTCTGGCTGTATTTGACGCTCCATCGACTTCATCAATCTTCATATCGACGCACCTCTGAGTTCTTATCGACGTAGCTTCGAATTTCTTCTTAGCTTTGGCTGAACTCAGATGTCGACGTTACGTCGATTCCATAACAATGTACCCATCGAGTTGAAGCCTTGGACTTGATCTCTTAACTTATTTGTCAAATTATAGTCGACGTTGCACCGACTTGTTAGATGGCGTCAACAAGCTCTTCATTCTGCGTCGAGTCCCTTTCGACGTTCCGTCAACTTTACTTATACTTTGCCAAGATGAATGATCTGCTATGACTTCAACTCAGAGTTGCGTCAATATTAAGTCGAAGTTGCGTTGACTTTGATTCGACGCAAGTCTTAACTCAACTTGTTTTGTGATTGCTTTGACTAGTCCTTGACACTCTAAGTTGAGTGTGACGTCCTGAAAGTGCACAGTTAACCTCACTAGAATTCTCTAGAGGGGGGGGGGGGGTGAATAGAGATTTAAAAATACTTTGTGCAAAGTTAACAAATATATATATATATGTGTAATAATCACAGAGTTAAGCTTCCCACACACCAACAAGAATTAAGCAAAATAGCAAAAAGAAAATCACAGCACAACACAAAGAAATATAGTGGTTCCCCAAACTTTGGGTTGTCCACTCTTCTACCCCCTTGGTAGGAATTCACTATCTTGCACTGAGTCTTTTGATAAGGAGACTCTTAGAACCAGTCTGAGTCTTTTGATAAGGAGACTCTTAGAACCAGTACAACTGAATTTTTTGAAGAGAGATTCTAAAAACTCTTTTACACAATTTGAAAATGAAATAAGAGTAAGAAGAAGAAGTAGAAGAAAAAACAACTGAAACAAGAAAGAATCTTCTTCCTAGCAAGAAGATTAGAAGCACAAGTATAGTGAATGAAATCTCTCTTCTATTGTGAGAAAGAGATTGTAAGCCTTTCTCTTTATCAATGAGAGCTTTCAGAAATTGCAGCAGCATGGCTTCAGAAGAAGGAGAAGAAGAGGGCTTGTTGTTTGCTGCAGCACACTTTCACTTCTCTCAGATATTCTCACTTTTCACTTGGGAGCTTTTCCTCTTTTTCAAATGGATGGAGTGGATCACTTCCTTTTCTTCTCTGCCGTCTTCCCTCTTATTTATAGCTCTGTTTATTCAAAGAATACTATAGGAGAATAATCAATTAGCAGTTAGAGAAATGGTAAGAGAGGAAAGATTCCATAATCAATATTTCTGTAGAAGAAAAGAGATCATTCTGATTTCAAATAATATCCATAATAAACTTAATCAATTTAGCCAAGAATCATTTAGAAGGAAAGATTGATTCAAAACGGCTGGAAAAGAATAATATCATTCCATAAAATTCAGATCTACAGATAGAAGGAAAGAGATCTGGCGTGTTTTGAATTTGACATAGAAATCGACGTACGTTGATTACTATTCGACGAAAGCGTCGATTTCAGACTGGCTGGACGTCGAGAGGATAATATGGAAGTTGCGTCGACTAAGGTACGTCGACTTCATTAGATACGTCGACTAGAAGTCAGAGTTACGTCGACATAGGTTACGTCGAATTCAGTTTGGAGTTACTTCGACTCATTCTGAGAGGAACGTCGACTACACTTCGACGTTGCGTCGAATACTATTCGACGCATATTTACTTAGACTAATTTTTCATTCTTAGAATTTATATTCTACTCATTTTTAGGGGTTAAGATAAATCATTTCCCCAAACACATCCTAAGGCATCTAATGACCAGATTACCCTTACTATAAAATGTGGGTAATACACCTAAGAAGTAAAATCATTTATAGTTAATTTGTTAAGTTAAATCAAAAGGGGTTTTCCCAACAATCTCTCCCTATTTATCTTAACAAATTTTACAGTTTGTTTTAAAGTGATTTTACACATACTTTGACATAAATACAAATACAAACAAGACATTTATAAACAATATGATATGATAGAACAAAATCACATGCCATTTCATACATTGTCAAGAAATTATATTGTTCACCACAACTGTTTGCTTCTAGAAAGTATGGTATTTACAGAATACCCGAGCCTCAATGCTCCTTCTCAGGAGTTCTCCTTTTTCTTGAGAATACTTTTGGAGTTACCTTTCTTAGGGAAAATGATAGTGGTTCATTCACTTCTTCAGAATTCCTCTCTACTTCTGTATTGATTTCATCATCTTTGGGAAGCTCCTCCTGAGATTGATCATTCTCCTTAACATCCTGAGCAGCTTCCTTAGCAATTGTTGCAATCTCATCTAGAAGTATATTATGTACAAGGAGCTCCCCCTGAGTTGAGGGAAGCTCTCCCTGATTTACTACAGGCAAAGCTTCAGCATTTTGTACTGGATTATCTTGGGGACTTGTATGAGGCTCCCCCCTGGACATTTGCATCTGTACTTAGTGTTTGAAGTACAATAAGTTTATCAGGATTTTCCACATCCTTATCCTTCACCTAGTCATACATTTTTAGAACTGACCTTTCCTCCTCCTGAATGTTCTCCCTCTTCTTAACCTTGCTGAGAAGAGAGGTTAAGAACTCTTTAGTGACCATGGAGGAGGACACAAATTCCTTGAGAGCCATGAGGGACACTCTTGAATCAAGTATCCCACTTTCCATCTGAGAGTACTTTTTATTAAACCTTCTAGCTTGAGTGGCCATTAGGTCAGCAAAGGTTCTGGAAGCTAGCCCTACTACCTTTGCAATTGCTTGTTCAATATCAATTGGGGTGTAGAATGAGAGGTAGAGGCAGGTGGAGGTGGAGGTGTGAGGTTCTCATTCAGATCAGGAGGATCTTGGTAGGCAGAGGAAAGGGATTGGTAGGTTTCTGGAGAGATATGAACTGGTGGTGGTGGAGGAGCCTGGTTGTATGGAAGAAAGATGGATGTTTGTTGTTCTGGTTGGAGAGGAGACTGTGGTGTAGGTTTAGGAGATTGGATGAGAGCTTGCTATGTTGCTGCAGGGACCTGTGCTGGGATGTCATCCCTTGAGAAATCTGGGACTATGTCCTGTGAAGTTGGAGAAGGAGGAGGAGAAGGTGCAGCTTGACCAGGCTTTAGGATCTGTCTGGTCCACTTGGAAAAGATCCAAATGTTGATCCTTTTCCCAGGAGGAATGGACACTCCTTTTGATTTGCATACACCTGGATAGTGTTGAAACAGTACCTGGCTCATTATCCTCATATAGGAATTCTACTTATGAGAATACTTATGTACTATTAATTTTAGGAGTCATCTCCCCCAAATGATCATTTTATTCAGTATTAATACTCTCATTATCTGCAGCTGCTGCTTTGGGATGGCATCATGGGCAGAAATTTTGTAGAGCTGCACCTTCCCTACTATGTCTGCAAGAAATCTATATTCGTCTCCAAGGTCAATCTTCTTCAGATTGATAGCTTTATCTTTCTTAAACTTCATGATCTCTAGGCTTTCTTTGTCTCCTCCCCTGTTAATTCATCAGACTCATCACCTGTTTGTAGAACAAAGGCGAGAGATAAAATTTCCTCAATAATGCTAATGTCGGTTTCAACTATTTTCCCATTGAGGGTTCCATCCTCTTCAAGGTGAATATTTTCCTTGAGCTTTGTTAGCTCCACATCAAGAATCTTACATCTGGTTGAAATCAATTTTGTTAATCCAGTTGATTGAAACAAGTCGAGAATGGCTTTGAAGTTATCTGAAGCTGCATTGAAAGAGCCCACATCTCCATCAAAGCCAGAGTTTATCTTTGGAGGAGCCATTGATTCTGAAGTAGTACCTATAAGAAGGAATAAGAGAGAGAGAGAGAGACGAGTGCGAGAGAACTAGAGAAGAGGAGAGCAAGAGAGCTAGGAGGAGAGAAAATTCAAAAGCGCACCGAATTCGATGTAAATGGTGCTTAAAAGAAGATGATTCGTCGCACCTTAGGGTTTTATTCGAAGCACCATCAAAAAGATTAATAGATAGCCTGCCAAAATGTGTCTGAGTAGCTTCTAGAAGAGAAGGTGCTCGCGCTTAATGTCGACGTTGTGTCGATGAGAACTCGACACATCTTCAAATTTGGTGAGCAACTGTTAATTCTACGTATCCGTCGATATGAAATCGACGTTACGTCGAATGCTTTTCGAATTATCTGCTTTGGAAGGCTCTCGAAGCTAGTTTTGAATTGAATTAGATGGTACATCGAATTCTATTCGACGCAACTCTGAATTAGCAGTTGCATATTTCTTAAGGCGCATGCGTCGAGTAGAATTAGACGGTACGTTGAATTCTATTTGATGCAACTCTGAATGAATAGTTCTAAACTCCTTAGAAAGTTCTTATTGTTTTTCCCAGCAATGATTTTTATTGAAAATAGTATTTATACTAATATTTTCATGAATTATAAACTCATCAGAAACTTTTGGAGTAGAGATTACTCCATTTGCATGTGAGTTGTTTATAATTGATCATCAGCTTCTTTCTTTTCCCTTCACTTTCTCTAGGAAAGAATCTCTACATCTTCCTGCACAAGTAACTCAAACATCAGAAGGTACCAGGTTATCTTGGGCCCTTTGCTTTTACCATTATAAGGTTCTATGAAAGAGTAGAAGGGTCTTTCATGAAATCCCTTTGGATGGCAGAGAGTGAGTTTATCAAACCTTGATCTATTATTGTGATACTTCAGATGTGTATAAAATGTATCTAAATATTATAAATCAGCAGAATGTTTAAATATTTTACTTTGGGTTTTAACCTTTTGATTATTATTGGTTCGTTTCTCTGAATTACACTTACCTAAAGGTTTCTTTTCTTTGTTTAGATTTACTTTATTAACCAAAGTTATGTTATTTGGATTATTACTATCCTTATCTTTAGTTAGTGCACTCCTCTCACTTGATTGATATTCACTAGTTCTAATAAATCTATTTGGATTTTTCCAGGCTGGTCTACTAGTGACTTCAGTGCTAGTGCAAGGGTCTGCTCCTAGACCTAGGTGTTTAAATCTCATGGAGAGATTTTGTGTAATATCTTTGAGCTTTTGACTCCTCCCATTAAGAGAGTCCTCAAAGGCTTTTGCCTTTGTTAGCTCTTCTTTTAATTCTAAATTTTCTTTTCATACTTCAGCTAGTTCTGATTCCTTGTTATGAATCTCTTTTCTTAAGTCTTGATTTCTCAAATATATGTCATCTTCCTTTAGATTTTCTAGTTCTAGCCTAGCTGTTTCTATTTCTGTTTGTATCTTAATATGATCATTGCAGAATTCTTTAAAGCTAGTTTTAAAATCATCAGAATTGAAGTCAAAATCATCAAACATAGATACATGTTCTTCCTCATCATTTGAGGATATCCCCAATGCCATCATGCAGGTTGCTTCTGCTTCTGCTTCTTCATCACTCTCAGATGAAGAGGAGCTTAACTCTGCTTCAGTGTCACTCCAGGTTTGAGCAATGAACCCCTTGCCCTTCTTCTTGTCTTTCTTCCTGAAGGACTTCTTCATTTGTTTCTTTTTGTTGTTGCTCCTGCCCCTTTGCTCTTCTGGGCAGTCAGGAGCAAAGTGCCTTGGTTTGTTGTAGGAGAAGCATATCACTTCTTTCTTTGGAGTTTTATTAAACCTTGGATTTGAGCTCCACTATTTTCTTCTTAAGTCTTCAGTCTTGACCCATTTTCTGAATCTCCTTGCCAAGAGTCTGAACATCTCATCTTCAGGAGTGGAGGGCTCTCCTTTAGCAGTCTTCGAGGCAAGGTTCTTTTGTATGGGAGTTGAGATTGTTTCCCTTCCCTCTGATTCAGCTCTGCTCTTCAGAAGCATCTCATATGACTTAAGCTTTCCTAGCAAAGCATCAATTGAGATTTCTCTGTGGCATCTGGACTCTCCGATGGCCCAGATCCTTGAATCCCATGAGCTAGGGAAGCACATTAGGATCTTAGCATTGATCTCTGTTAAGGAAATTTCCTTGTCCAGACTCCTTAACTCATTAATAATGATGCTGAATCTTTCATACATTTCAACAACACTTTCTTCAGCTTTCTTTTGAAAGTTCTCATATTGGGATATGAGAAGGGACTTCCTGTCCTTTCTTTCATCAGAACTTCCTTCTACCATTCTGGAAAGAGATTCCCAGATCTCTTTGGCTGATTAACAGTCAGCTACCTTCTGGAAGATGTCATCTGACATGGTGGATACCAGAATGTTCATAGCCTTGACATCACATTCCTTCTGCTTCTTCACTGTCTCTGTCCACTCAGCCCTGGGTACAGGTTCCTATGTTGAAGATCCACTGACATCTTTCTTGTAAAGAGCTGGAGGACCTGTTATGATAACATCAAAGATGTCTTCATCAATAGAATTCATATAGAGTTTTATTCTGGCCTTCCAGAGTGTAAACTTATTCAGATTACACACTGGAGGTCTTGTTGATGCATAATCCTTAGAACTCATTTTATTTAAAAAAGTTTTAATTCATTTTAAAATAAACAATTGAGAGTGGGAGATCTTTTGATCAAGGTGTTAACCTTGTAATGATCAACCTCACTCTGATACCAATTGAAAGTGCACAGTGTGCCTCTGAGAATTATCTAGAGGGGGGTGGGGTGAATATAGATTTAAATATTTTTACCCTAACTGAGCATACAATAAAAATAACTAAGGTATTATGCACATAACAAACCAAAGGCAAAATAAATAAAGTAAAGTCTGCTGAAAATGAACACAGAAAAATCAAAGGGGACATTACAGAAATTCACAGCAAAGACACAATGATTTTTATAGAGGTTCTCAAAAATGTGGGTAGTCCTCTCTTCTACCTCCCTGGTAGGATTCCACAACTTGTGCCTGAGTATTTTGACAAGGAGACTCTTAGAACCATAGATCTTTTGATAAGGAGATCTTGAACCACTGAGTCTTTTGATAAGGAGACTCTTAGAACCAAAGATCTTTTGATAAGGAGATCTTGAACCACTTTTTCCTTTGGAAGAGGGATTCTTAAAACTCTGTACATGTGAAGGAAATAGTAAGAATAAAGTGAGTGGGAGAAGGAGAGAATTCTGTTCTCGGAATTCTTCAGAAGCTTTGTTGATGCTTCTGTCTTTCTTTCACTGGATCTGAAATGATAAACCCTTGCTTATGATAGTGATGATTTGCAAGGGTTGTTCTGCTTGATCCTTTTCTCTCAGTATTTGTTGTAGTTCTGCTGTTGTATGATGATGAAGAGGAAGCAGTAGTGTATGTTCTTGTGCAGAGAGTGCTCTTCTGTAAATATGTCTTTTAGGGTTTGAGAAGGAAGAAGATGAAGACCCTATTCGACAGAGAGCATGAATATAATTACTGTGTTGTTCTTTTCTTCTCCTCTTTTTGCATACTTATTGTGTATGATTGGGTTTTTAAAAACCTTTCTTTTTTTGGCTCGTCCTGAAAAGGAATTCCTCTCGACCACTTAATTTCCTTTCTTCTTTTGTTCTCGACCCGTCCATTCATTTTGAATAGCATCCAAAAGTGATTTGCTGTGTCCTGGAAGGCTTCATTCTATTCTTGGAAACAAACAAGCCGTTGGAGAACTGTCTCTAGCCCGGTGGTCCTTCTGAAAAGGTCCCAAAAGGACAGCTAAAAAAGCTTCCTTTTTTCGACTGTATTCGACGCTGCGTCGACTTCATCAATCTTCATGTCGACGCACCTTTGAGTTCTTATCGACGTAGCTTTGAATTTCTTCTTAGCTTTGGCTGAACTGAGATGTCGACGTTACGTCGATTCCATATCGACGTACCCGTCGAGTTGATGCCTTGGACTTAATCTCTTAACATCTGCGTCGAATTGTAGTCGACATTGCTTCGACTTGTTATATGGCTTCGACAAGCTCTTCATTCTGCGTCGAGTCCCTTTTGACGTTCCGTCGACTTGACTTATACTTCGACAGGCTGAATGATCTGCTTCGACTTCAACTCAGAGTTGCGTCGATATCAAGTCAAAGTTGCGTCGACTTTCATTCGACGCAAGTCTTAACTCAATCTGTTTTGTGATTGCTTTAACTAGTCCTTGAAACTCTAAGTTGAGTGTGACATCCTAAGACATCTAATGACCAAATTACCATTACTATACAATGTGGGTAATAAACCTAAGAAGTAAAATCACTTATAGTTAATTTGTTTAGTTAAATCAGAAGGGGTTTTTCCCAACAACACTATAAACATATGGCAAGTATGATCAAATACAATGAGATTTGTTATTCTCAAACCAAGAGATGTGGAAAGCATGTTCTAACAAACTCCCCCTTTTGATAATAACAAATCCTCTTAGAATGAAATCATTCAAATATAAGACTTGTGTTTATAGTAAAGGATAAGCATGATAATACGAATATACTCCCCTTAAATAGATGCTCCCTTATATGAGTGCCCCCCCTACATCAAAGTATCACATATATTTTACTCCCCTTATGTGTGAATTTCATTCAAAGTTATTCTCCTCCTTTTGGTATTATCAAAAGAGTGTGGAGAGAAGGTAAGAACACGATAAGGATTTATGACTTAGTGATACTACGTGGTGAGTGAGTAAAGGATGGAGTTAGAATTACATAGTTATTCTCCCATTTTGTAGGAAATGTGGAGAAAGCAAGAAGTATCATTAGAAAAGTAACCAATATCGGTTGTTGGGTAAGAAAATATTCATGATCGAGTGTACAAGTAGTAAGGACAGTGGAAAGCATGATTCAAGATAAATAAACATCTTTATAGAAGTTTGAAACATAATAAATGAGGAAGAGTTTTGTTTTAGTAGAGAATATATGTTTTAGCAATGAAAGGCCAAGAGCACAATATCATTTGTTATCAAAATATATTAGCATTTGTTTAGAAAGTAAGCAAGATTGAGTATTCAAGGCGTAGCGAAAGATAAGTGCAAATATAATAAGCATTCTTAAAAGAAACATCCTTCTTGAAATTTGTAATCATAAAAAATAAATAAGAGTGTTATTTTTGAAAGAAGATGTTTTGAGCTTGAAATCCAAGATATTTTTATGGTACACATAAATAATTCAAGCATGATTTTTAATTTATTAAGACAAGATCGGAGACTACAATGTTCTAAATTCATAATTCAAGTATACTTATACAATGTAGAGATCATGCAAAGTTATCTAGTGCATTTACTAAAAATTATAAAAAAGACATGTAAATATGCATTAAAGTCCAATACTCATGAGTAGAAGGTTTATAAGAGATAATGATGTGTACAAGTAGTGTTTTTGATAAAAGTATATAAATGATTTAATCAAAACACATGACATGTATAATGGAATAAACACTGTAAGAACCCTAGTGTTCAGGTGCAAAGAAGTTCACGAGAGGCTAAGGTAGAGAGCTAGCGCCAACGCCAGCGGTAGCGCCTATCGTTGAAATGTGTGTATCGTCGAAGGGACTTGTGGGAATCGTCGAAAGCAATCAAGATGAATAGTCGAGTACTAGCGGAAACGCTAGTGCTAGCACCGACGGTAGCGATCTCGACGAATTTGTGTCCCGACGAATGTGTTTCGACGAATCATGGTAGACACTCGTGAATTCGGCTGGTCGAGATCTAGCACAGGTAGTAGCACTAGCGGTAACGGTAGCACTCTCGATGATTTCCTTAAGCGGGTATGGATAGGTTCGACCATTCCGCCTTTGGGCTAGCGCCTGGCGTTAGTGACTAGCGCCGACGGTAGCGTTTGCTATATATAGCCTCCAAATCCGTGATTTTCCTTAGTTTTCTCTCTGGTCCTCTCTCCTAAGGCAAAGTCAGTAGCAGGAAGTGAATGGAGATCCGTTTGGCTAGGCAAGTCTGAGGAAGAAGAACTCTTATGTGTTTGTGTCGTCTTCGAGTCTGTGGAGAGGGATCTTGGTCCGATGGAACCGAAGCAAGCAGCAAGGGTAATGATTCTCCTCCTTAATCTCCGGACATGCTAGTCCTTTGATTCACATAGTAGCAGGAAGATTTCCACTAATTAGTGGATAGGTTCTTCCGACGGGTCGATATGGATTATCCCCGTAGAAAATTGCATATAGAGTCCGGATCGCTGTACGGACATAGACATACTGTGTGAAGCCCATCTGGACAGGTTTGTCTGGATTGGCGATGTTGATATTGCACTCCAGAGGAGACTTCGAGTATGTATGCTTGTTTTCGGGTTCTGGGTGCTGTGATGTGCTGCAGGGAGTCATGGAGGTTACCTTCAGGAAATACCCGAAAGAGATGGCAGAATAACATTCTGTTAGATAGCGCCAGTGATATCAGATATCATGTGGTGTGTTTGGAAATAGCCCCTGAGGCTGTTCTGATGACCCTGTGTGGTTGTCTCATTAGCGGGCACAAGGGGAAGCTGAACCCGTGTCGGGTAGTTAACTTGCTCGACAATATGAGCATGGGTACAAAGCTGAACCGAACCCGTTCCATAGCCAGCCAGTGATAAGGTCGCCCCTCCGTTTCACTGAAGGAATGTTGGGAAAGGAATCGTAAGGTCGGGGACCTTGACGGTAAATGCTCATAATAAATCCGTGGTGTAACTCAGGGAGTACACCAGAAATGTGCCTTGAGAGCACGATACGTGCGGCCCAACATCGACATATGTGGTGAATGTTTCTATGCGGTGCTTAGACGCACCTGTGAAATATATGGTGCTATTGCTTGTTTACAGGGAAGGAGTACCGCCGCCCCGGGTATGGGGTGGGGTCGTTATAATCTTGGTCAGCTAAAGCTGACCGGTTACCAATTTTTCCCACTGCTTGGTGGATTGTGCATTACAGGTCCTGGCGAGACGAGCGAGAAATAGCGGGTTGGATCCCCAGCTGGCGCGCTTTGCTGGCCCTTGAAGGCCAAAGTGTTTTGAGTGATTTTCTTTCATGTATTGCAGGCCTACGTGCCAATGTTTATATATATATATATCAGTCGTTCCTCTTTTGTATTGTGGACATGTAAATTCCGTTCAAGAGATAATTAATTCATGCTTCCGTTATCGTGCAATCTCTAAGATGTTATTGGTTGGTTAACTGAAAACGTAACCCTCTTGCTTGTTCACCTTATATGGCGTGGGGTCCCGACCGGACCTACTATTATATACTGTGTAACAGGTGGGGTGTTACAATTTGGTATCAGCTACGGGTCTTGATCACTTCCATGCGAATTCATGGTCGAATTCCTTTAAGGGGTGGTGGGCACATGTGTGCGTCACCGTTTAACTCATTTAAATAACCAGAATGTCCACTTAGGAATGCATTATATATATGCTTTAATATGATTATGGAACCTGCGTGTTCCTTATTTAATATTTTGTTGTGCTACTCGTCACTAAATTGTGTCCGACATGATTATAGGGGACTAGAAGTGGTGCGGGGCAGTCCCAACCCCGGCGCACTGCCGAGAGTAGTGTATCTACTGAGATGCCTATGCCTCCTCCTTCTGATGAAACAATACAAAGGCTTGCTGATGCAGTGGTAGCCATGATCAATGCGCAACCAGGACGACCTGTAGCCTCCTGCCCTTGGGGTGGCCCCGGAGCCGATTGTCGCAGTTGAGCCTGTTGTGGAAAGACCAGTATAGGTTGAGGTGACACAAGCAATAAACCATCACTTGCAATTGTTTCTGAGTTTCCACCCTCCTATGTTTGAAGGGGTAGGAACGCCAACGCAAGCTGATGATTGGCTATCTCATGTGGGGAGAACCCTAACAGCTACATAGACGAAGGAAAGGCAGAAGGTAACCCTAGCTACCTATCTGTTGGATGGAGAGGCTAGGCTGTGGTGGGAAGGTTTGGAAAGGCATTAGTATGCCGACAGACAACTGACAAACATCTCGATGGAAGAGTTCTCGAGAGTGTTCTTAGCAAGGTATTTCCTTTCCGCTCAATGCATCGAAATGGAGAACTAGTTTCAAAGGTTGACTCAAGGGGATAGAATGGTCGATGAGTACCTCCATGAGTTTACGCGACTGGGAAGGTATGCGGGCTCTTCCTTTGATGATGAAGAGCGAAAGACCAACCTATTTTATGAAGGTCTGCATGATGATTTGCTGGTGCTTCTATCAGGCCCGATGACGCAGGTCTTTTTGACGTTGGTAAATACCACCAGATCCCTTGAGAAGGACCTGAAGAGGATCCAAGCAAACAAGGACCGAGCGGTGGCAAAGACAGAGTTTAAATTACTAAGCTCCGTAAAGTCTGGGTCCCGGCGATTCAGAAAGAAGTCCAGGTTTTCAGAACTGACTTCCTCTTCTATTTTAGGAGAAAATATTGGACGAGGTCCAGTTACATGTTATAATTGTGGCAAGGTGGGCCACTTTACTCGGGACTGTCGCGGCAGCAAAAAGGCAGCTGCGGCTTATGCGGTGAAGAAAGGGAAAGCAGCAGAGTCATCTGTATCCCACTACACTCCAGCTCAACCGCGGGTATATAACCTTGTCCAGCAAGAGGCCATTAAGTAAAGCGATGTCCTGACAGGTATGATTTAATATATAACATTTATTGCTTTATGTCTTTTATACCTTGTGTGGATTGCCTATATACCCTGTTTGGCTTAGGTTTTGTCCTGATTCGGAACTGTCTGGCGAGAGCTTTATTTGACACTAGAGCATCCCACTCCTTTCTGTCCGAGGACTTCATACTGCGTATTGGAGTGCCTTCATTTGTGGCAAAGGATAGACTGGACGTCGTGCTGCCAAATGGGTGTCGAATGCATGCAGGCAGAGTTTGTAGTGTTTAGGTGAGGATAGGTAGTCAGGAGTTTGATCTGGAAGCATCGATGCTGCCGATATTCAAATTCGATGTGATATTTGGCATGGACTGGCTTTCAAAGCAGCATACATGTATTGATTGCAATTTTAAGGAGGTTACGCTAGGGCAGAATACTGAACGCGAGACTATATTTACTGGTTTGTGAGGATCGAGAAAGATGTTAATGTCTGCTCTCCAAGTAGTCAAGGCAGTTTGGAAAGGCGCAGAGTTGTTATTCACGTTATTGGATACTTCTGAGCCAAAGCCCAGTTTGTGTGATGTCCCGATCGTATCGGAGTATGCAGATGTTTTCCCAAAAGATCTTCTTGGGCTCCACCTAAGCGAGAGATTGACTTCGCTATTGAGTTGTTGCCAGGTGCTAAACCTGTAGCACGCTCACTGTACCGAATTGCGCCAAAAGAGATGGCGGAGTTGAAAGTTTAGTTACAGGATTTGCTAGAGTAATGCTATATACGCCCATGCTCATCCCCTTAGAGTGCACCGATCCTCTTTGTGAAGAAGAAGGACGGAAGCTTGCGTCTGTGCATAGACTACCACGAATTGAACAAGCTGACAGAAAAGAATAAGTATTGGATTCCACGAATCAATGACTTGTTCGATCAGCTAGTTGGATTGACTGTGTACTCAAAGCTGGATTTGAAGTCTGGCTACTACCAATTGCGGATTCAGGAATGTGACATTCCCAAGATGACGTTTAGTACTCGTTACTGGCACTTTGAGTTCATAGTGATGTTGTTTGGCTTGATGAATGCGCCAACAGTATTCATGGACCTAATGAACCGAACATTTTGAGAGTGTATAGACCGATTTGTTATTGTCTTCATAGACGATATTCTAGTATACTCTCAGTAGGAAGAAAAACATGCGATTCACTTGCGCATTATTTTGGATGCCCTGAGGCGAAGTCAGCTGCATGCCAAGTTCTCAAAGTGTGAGTTTTGGCTCTCCTCTGTGTCATTCCTAGGTCATGTGGTCAGTGGAGAAGGCATTGCAGTGGATCTTGCAAAGATAGTTATGATATGGGAGGGCCTGTGTTGTCTACAGTGGCAGAACTCCAGATCTTCCTAGGACTTGCAGGCTATTATAGGCGCTTCGTAGATAACTTCTTGAGGATATATCTGTCTCTCATGACATTGACTAGGAAAGATCAGAAGTTCGATTGGTCGCCTGAGTGCATGCGCACTTTTGAAGAGCTGAAGAGTCATCTGACCACCACGCCAATTCTTTTCTCTCCATGTGGTACAGAAGGCTTTGAAATCTACAGCGATGCGTCAGGGAGCGGCTTAGGTTGCGTTCTTCTTCAGCATGGTCAGGTTATTTCTTATGGCTCTCGCCAACTGAAAGTGCACGAGAGGAATTATCTGGTCCATGACTTGGAGCTAGCGGCCGTGATATTCACTTTTAAACTTTGGCGGCATTACTTTTATGGCGCGAAGATCGACATCTTTACAGACCATAAGAGCCTGCAATACCTAATATATCAGAAGGAGCTGAATAGGAGACAACGAAGGTGGATGGAGTTCCTGGGGGACTACACTCTCAAGATTCACTATACTCCTTTGAAGGGAATTGTTGTCGCAGATGTTTTGAGCCGGAGGGCTTCTGCACAAGCCAGCTGGATTCAGATTCATGATCCACGTCTGATCAGCGACTTGGAAGCCTTGGAGATTTCCTGTGTGGATAAAAGAACCAGTGCCATAACATGTATTAACTGGACAGAGGTACAATGTGACCATGCAGACAGAGTCCGATTGGCCTTGGAACTTGATGAAAGCATGCAGCGGTATGTGGCAGAGACCAGGGATGAATCAAATGCCGAGTTTTCCTTGGAAGACGATTTTTTGTGGAAAGACAGTCATCTGTGTGTCCCCAATGTTGGTAAATTACGGGAGGAGTTGATGTACGCGACACACTTTACTAAGTACTCAATCCACCCGGGGAGCACAAAGATGCACCAGGATATGAAGAAGCTATTCTGGTGGCCGGGTTTAAAGAAAGACATTGCCTTATACGTAGCCAAGTGTCACACTTGCGCACTCGTGAAGGATGAATGCCAAAAACCTAGAGGTTTTCTGAAGTCGTTACCTGTTCCGGAATGGAAATTTGATGACATTTCTATGGATTTCGTGCATGGTTTGTCGAGGTCGTAGTCCGGGAACGATGCCACTTGGGTGATTGTGGACCATTTGACGAAAGACGCACACTTCATTCCGAACCAGCGGGACGATTCAGTGGAAAAGTTAGCAAAGTTATATGTTGATAGCATAGTGCGATTGCACGGTGTGCCCCGTAGCATCATAAGTGACCGAGATGGGCGCTTTACTTCAAATGATTGGAGGCTAATCCACCAACTATTAGGTAGCAAACTGAAGTTTAGCACTGCCTTCCACCCTCAAACGGATGGACAGACTGAGCGGACCAACAGAACTTTGGAGGATATGCTCCGAATGTGCGCATTGGATTTTGGAAAGAGGTGGGAGGATCATCTCTTCATGATCGAGTTCGCTTATAACAACATCTATCAAGCAAGTATAAAAAATGGCGCCCTTTGTGGCCCTTTACGGTAAAAAGTGTCGTACACCTTTGGCTTGGGAGGAGACGGGCGAGACTAAGCTGTTTAAGCGAAAGGTAGTCGAATATGCTACTTCGACTATTCAGACAATACGAGAGAGGTTGTTAATTGCACAAGATAGGAAATCAAAGTACTATAATGCCAGACATAGGAACGTCGAGTTCACCGTGGGCGACTGTTGAAAAAAATGAGGTCCTGAGGTGAAGTAAAAATGTGGAATACACTTCACAAATCCTTTCACAAGTGTATCACAACAATGACAATGAGAAGAACAAATAGTGTTATGGCATTAACTATCTCTTTACAATGTGAGGTATACATGACGAGACATGATTCATAAGAATCACGGAGGAGAGAAGAACACAACACAAAGGTAAAACAAGCTACAGCGACCTGACATACTGAGACCGCCAGACCACGCGAACAGACAAGCCAGACGGAAGCCGTTGAGACCGCGCGAACAGAGTACAAGCCGCACCTGCCAGACTGCAACCACAGACCGCCAACTTGCTACTTTATTCCACTGCTAAAAACAAACAGTTCGCACTTTTTGATGGCCCAGACCGCACAGTCTTGATCAAAGAAGAACCCGCGAACTCTGAACAGAGAAACTACTATCTGCGACACACCGCAACTCAAGACCCCCTGGCCACTTAAGACCGCCTGATCAACTGAGTCTGCTGCACAGACCGCGAACACCTAAACACAGTCCGCCCGGACTGGTTTATTCAAAGATGGAAGAAGGGAGACAAGCTTACCGCGAGCTGCAAGCCGCTAACCTGCGAACACAGAAACCGGTCAGACAAAGATCTCAGACTGCACGACCTCAAAGTGAGTCCGGCACAATCAAGCCAACTTTGGTTCTTACAGTTCTCATTTTTAATGACGGGCCCTGCACCCCTATTTATAGGCGAGTAGACGAATGTCGTCACCGCACAAACCGGGATACAATAACCGCCCATCAGATCGTGAGCGGTCTCGCAAAGCAGACCGCCTGAGCTCAGCAAAGCTCACATCTCCCTTATTAACCAAACAGTTATTACAAACCGCCCAGTTACCGCGGTCTCTGAAAAATAGACCGCCTGGTCTTATTGCAGAAGCAAAGAACTCCGTAAGTAACCAGACCGACTAGAACAGTCGTCAGACCGCCCGGTCACTGCAAGAAGGCAGACCAAGAACATCTGGCCGACTTAGGACAAGTCGCCAGACCAACCCGCGCAAGTCGCCCGGACAAATTATGGTCTCCCAGATCAGACTGCCTCAAACAAACCGCTGAGACTGAACGGACCAGAGAACCAACACAGACCGCGCAGTCTCTACGGTCTCCAACCTGCAGACCGCCCAACACAGATCCACTTCCACTTCAAAAATTTAACAACGACTGGGTTTATCTTAAAATTAAACCGTTCAAGGGTGTGTCAAGGATTCAACGCTTGAAAAAGGTGAGTCTCAGATACCTTGGGCCGTTTGAGATACTGGAACGTGTTGGTGAGGCTGCCTATCAGCTCGCTCTTTCGACAAAGCTGAGTAGTTTGCATCATGTGTTTCACATCTCTGTGCTGTGGAAGGCTGTGCAAGAGCCTACTCAAATGCTTATGGATGATGTTCAAGTGCCGATCGAAAGTGGGCTAGCGACAAGGGTCAAGCCCAATCGGATTGAAGACACTGAAATCAAGTAGTTACAGAACAAGTCGATTAGATTGGTCAAAGTATGCTAGGACAATTGCGGGTGTGAGGAGATTTTGTGGGAGCGAGAGCAGGCCATGCTTAAGGAGTTCCCCGAGTTGTTCCGTTAAGGTACATAGTTAACTTTTGTATCTTTGTTGTTTTTGCACCGTTAGAATTTCGGGATGAAATTCTTTTTAAGGGGGGGGGGGGGGGGGCAGAGGATTGTAAGACCCCCAGTGTTTAGGTGCAAAGAAGTTCATGAGAGGCTAAGGCAGAGAGCTAGCTCTAGCGCTAGGGCTAACGCCAGCGGTAGAGCCTATCATCAAAATGTGTGTATCGTCGAAGGGACTTGTGGGAATCGTCGAAAGCATCAAGATGAATCGTCGAGTACTAGCGCCAGCGCTAGTGCTACCGCCGATGGTAGCGATCTCGATGAATTTGTGTCCCGATGAATGTGTTTCGACGAATCGTGGCGGGCACTCGTGAATTCGGCTCGTCGAGCGGTAGCGCTAGCGCTAGAGGTAGCTCTCTCGACGATTTCCTTAAGCGTCCATGGATAGGTTCAGCCGTACTGCCTTTGGGCTAGCGCCTGACATTAGTGGCTAGCGTCGGCGGCAGCGTTGTGCTATATATAGCCTCCAAATCCGTGATTTTCCTTAGTTTTCTCTCTGGTCCTCTCTCCTAAGGCAAAGTCAGTAGCAGGAAGAGAAGGGAGATCCATTTGGCTAGGCAAGTCCGAGGAAGAAGAACTCTTGCGTGTTTGTGCCATCTTCGAGTCCGTGGAGAGGGATCCTGGTCCGATGGCACCGAAGCGAGCAAAAAGGGTAACGATTCTCCTCCTTAATCTCTGGACATGCTAGTCATTTGATTCGCATAGTAGCAGGAAGATTTCCACTAATTAGTGGATTGGTTCTTCCGACGGGTCGATATGGATTATACCTGTAGAAAATTGCATATAGAGCCCGGATCGCTATACAGACATAGAAATACTGTGTGAAGCCCATCTAGACAGGTTGGTCTGGATTGGTGATGTTGATATTCCACTCCGGAGAAGACTCTGAGTATGTATTCTTGTTTTCAGGTTCTGGGTGTTGTGATGTGCTGCAGGGAGTCCTGGAGGTTACCTTCAAGATATACCCGAAAGAGATGACATAATAGTGTTCTGTTAGATAGCGCCAGCGCTAGTGCTAGCACCGGCGCTAGCATTAGTGATATCGAATATCATGTGGTGTGTTTGGAAATAGCCCCTGAGGCTGTTCTGATGACCCTGTGTGGTTGTCTCGTTAGCAGGGACAAGGGGAAGCTGCACCCGTGTCAGCTGTTGAAACCGATTTCTCGACCTCTTGTGGAGCTCGGGGCCCACACCGAAATGAGGGGCTGCTAGCCCTTACTGATCCCTCAGAGAAGGTAGACCGAAGACTAGAAAAATGACTAAGACCTTAGTCACAGCGAGGAGGTCCCTCCACTAACCCGGAAGATCGTTGAGCGCTTCCCCTCCCAAGCCAAAGCTGAGACTCGGGCACCTTGGAGAGCTCTGGAAATGCTAGCCAAGGAGAGCCTAAGGAGAGAGAAGCTAGAGTCAAGTCCTCCCCAAAGGTGCCCTTGAGGTCTTATTTATAGGTTTTCTGATCTGGCCTGCAAATAGCAGGATCCCGCCTTCTGATTTTACTATCCGCACCCCAAATGGGTCTGCTAACAGCCAAACTCCGCTGTTTGGAGAGGCTAAAGGCAGACCACCAATGGTAAAAGGGTAATTTGGCCCTAACAACTTATGGGCAAGGAACTGCGAGAACATTACTGCTGAAGCTCTCGCGGGCCTTCTCGCGATGCCTCTCCTAGGCGATCGCCCTGCGAGGAACTCGCCGGCCAATTCTGGCGGTATCTGCCGAGGTCCTGTCTCGCGAGCCTTCCTGCGAGACCGCCTCTTGACTCCGTCGAGTTCAACACACCCTTCGTCGAACGCATAGCATTTCGTCGACCACAGATGAGCTCAACGAATGCAGAACGTTGAATTGTTCGCTGACTGCTGAGACGGGCGGTTCGCCGACCACTGCTTCCCTGCTGTAATTTGGCGGGCTCCGTACGACGAATGCTGAGCTCCGTTCGACATTCGTCGAACGCCGAATTGAGCTTGCCGGACGCTGAGGCTCTAAACTTGCGAGCCTTCCTGCGAGATCGCCCATTGACTTTGCCGCGCACCAAACACATTTCGCTGGACATATCTTTACTGAGCATATGTCTCTTCTGCCAGCGGCCTGCGAGGTATTGATTTGCCAGCCCTCGCTCGGCCCAGTCTTTTAGGGATATCTGCCGAGGTCTGGAACTCACGACTCCTCTTGCGAGACCGCCCCTTTGGCTTTAATGAGCATAGAACACCGTCGACCTCTAATGATTACGCCGAACAGGGGTGAGCTCGACGACCACAGACGGGCTCGACAAACTCGGGAGAGTTCGTCGAACGCAGTATTCCTTTTGTCGAACTCAGAAAACTTCTTCAAATTGCCTGCGAGCGTTGATCTCGCCGCCGACCCTTCTCGCTCGCCTCTTAGCGAACCTTGAGAGAGAGACTTCCCCAAGGTCCCTCTTGCGAGTTCTTTGGCCCTAAGACCTCCCTTTCTTATTACTTCTTTCATTCTGTTGCCCTCTTAAACCATGCCTCCTGGCCTGGCGAATATCGGGGTTGTACACAATCCCCGCTCTTCGCGAGGCTATTTAGGCTCGCGAAGAAAAATCCAACCCCTGGTATTCGCCAACCCCTTGATGATCTGTCGAGAATCTTTGGTATGGCCCACCCTGAGGGCTATAAATATCGTCCCAAGTCCTCAGCGGCGTGCGCCGCCACTTCCATTTCTCTCTTCTTGCCTCATACTGCATCTGCCAGGAGATGCCAATTTCTGAAGAAGCTGAGGCTCGCCTGAGGGCTGTGAAAGCCATCGGGCTACCCTCCACGACCAGGCTCCCCGCCTGGATGAATCGGCCGCCTCCCGCTCCGTCGCCAAAGACTAAGAAGGCGAAGGCGGCTTGCCTAACAGGGGATGGCTCCGTGCTGCCAGACTCCTCCCCGGATAGCCGTCTCCACGATAAGGTATGAGCTACCCCTCTAGCTTAAGTCAATAAGTTTGCCCGTGATTCGTGCCTACTCACAGGATTCCCCGACGAACGAGGACGCTGGCGAACCTGCTGGTGGGTCTCGCAAAAGTCCGCCGGCGGATATGAATCTTGCTGGGAAAAATGTCACGGGTATGCCTTTGATCTCGCCTGCCAGCCTTCCCTTTGTCAACTATCTGACCCTCATTCCCTTCTTCTTCCAGTCTCGCCTCGGGAGTCCCCGACTCGCCAGGCATCGCGACTTCTGTCTCCGCCTCCTCCCGACAAAACTGTGAATAGGCCAGGGTTCCAACTTCTGACGAGCGAGGAGACTGGCGCCTCTGTGCCGCCAAAGATACCTCCGATCAACAGCGCTGCCTACCCTTCTGGTCTGGGCAAATCACTCTATCCCCACTATGGCAACGTCTTCCAGGGCCGCCCTGAGACCTCTCTCCCCCCTCTGGGTAAGCATTCCGACGACCCCCCTGCCCTGTGCGAACTCAAGCGCGCTATCTAACCTTCTCATAACATCTTGCAGAGAATCCTGAAAATCCGCCCACCGATTTCGAGTTGGGCGACGACGAGATGTCCCCCCTTCCTGACCAGGTGGAAGACTTCTTAGGGGATCCGCGAGATCCTGAGACGATGAAACAACGAGCCGCAGAGTTGCTGAGAAAGCACAGTCGGATGCTGATGGACCTCAATATGAAGGCGAGGTGGGACAGAGAAGCCGCCAAGGACAGGCATGCTGTCCTGATGGAAGAGTGTGCGAGGCTCCGGGCCGCGAGACAACGCGATCATGACGAGAACGTTACGACGCCGGAGGTGCATATAGCGAGGATGAGGGATTAGCTTTCCTCATACACCGGGAGGGCCGCGCGGCCGAGAATTATTATAATTCTAGGGTACCGCCGCGGTCCGGGTCGCGAGGTGGGGGCAGGTGGAAATGGTTGCCCCATGACTCTCGCTAACTTTTATGTTGACGCGAACTCATATTACTTGTTATTGAGTGTCGCTATTCCGGACCATCTCGCAATGGTTTGCAACTTATATACTAGTTCTATCTCGTCTGATAATAATTACTAGCTTTTTTTAGTTCTCGCTCGCTGCTAATATGTCCGTTTCATCTTCATGCTATGTTGTGTTCGCGGGGGTCTCCGTTCTCGCTAAATGTATCTTGCGACAGCTCCCCCCTTCTTACGCTATTATGTTTGCTTGCGCTGTTCTCGCAAAGATATTGCTTGTACTAACCTCGCAGGCCTTTCTCGCCCGCAGTCGTGATGTGATGTTTTTGGCTAACCGCGCTCCCCGACGCTTGGACTTCTTCCCGCCCTTTTACTTTTGCTATAAATAGGCTGTCCTAGCTGAGTAAACCACCGCATTTACTGTCACCCTTCTTCCTCCTCTGCTTCAGAACTCTCGCCCCTTCTCGTTCTCGCTCTACTTCCTTTCTCGCAGGTTTTTTGAAATGGGCGGCGATGCTAACGAGTCGGAGGGTCGGCGAAAGATGGCTAAGGCTTTCGCCGAGCATAGCTTCTTCCATTGCAACCTGACAGACTAGGAATACTTCAGCGCGGTCGCCGACTACGTCACCCCTCCATTCGCGGCGCGTCATCCTAGCGAGAATGATGTGATCAACGTGCCACTTGTCGACGAGCTGGCCATCCCCACCGCTCATTTCGCGGTCGGCTTGCGTCTCCCCTTGTGGCCGGAAGTTCGCTAGGTAATAATCTCTCTCGCTCATTTCATATTCTCTGCAGGAAGAGTCTCGCTCATTGTATAAAATAAATCCTGGTTTTCTCATCGCTCGCCAGGTGCTCAAGCATTACGACGTTGTTCCGGGTCAGCTCACCCCCAACGCCATGGCGGTGGTCACCGCTTTCGCCTGCTACCTACGCGAGGAGCGTATCGAGTTCAGCCTTCCGGCCTTTCGGAAGATGTTCTCCTTACGCGCCTATAAGGACGGGACCGCCTACTTCGTGGGCTTGGGTCCTATGGTCGACGAGACCGTCAACAAGGCCCACTTCTAGGCCTAGAAGTTCCTGTTCATCAAAAGGAACTTCAGCAATATCCCGATCTCGCCAGTCCAGCACGGCGAGACCACCTACTGGCCCACCGCCCTCGGAGGACATGACGCCCTCCTTTATCAGTTCTTCTGTAAGAAGAACTTTGTGGTTGTTCATCTCCGCCGCAACCTCGACTCGCTGCCTCCAGTGCTCGCTGGGGAAGGTAAAGATCTCGCTAAACAACAACTTTATTCCCAGTAACTCCGTATTTATTGAAATTTCAACGCTTTTTTAGGCGAGCGGGATCTTCCCATCCATCCCCCCTACGTGAGCAATCGGAAGGCCGACGCTACCCTTGCGACCATGGGGGCGGAGGCTTGCCGAGGCGCCGTCACACCAGGTGAGCCCTCCTCTCGCAAGAGACCGGGGGCTTCTAGCAGCCATGCCCTTCCCCCAAAATCTCCGCCGAAGAAAAATAGTAAGAAGAGCAGGGTCTCACTCGCCTCCTCGAAGGGGAAAGAGCCTTGCGAGGCCGCTTTCGATGAGTTCGACCTCACCAGCCTCTCCACTGGAGGTGAGGATGACGAGCCCAGCCAGGAGGTTGCCAGAACCTCTGCTCCGCCCATCCCCATCAACCATTATAACTTCGGTCTCGGCCAGAGGCGCCGTGATGAGACCGACGAGCTCTTGGTGAACTGGAAGCCGGAGACGAACCGGGCGGACATCTCCACTATCCTCCCTACCTGGGTGGAGAAGGAGACCGTTAGCAGCCACGCCTTCGATTTCTCGTTCATCCTCTATGGATGCGAGGACGCGGGGGCTTATAAAGACGAGACGGCGAGGACTCTCGCTTTCGAAAGCGCGAGGTCCCAGTTGCGCTCTGCCGAGCTCGCCCACTTGATAGGGAGGCGCTGCTTGCAACTGGAGCTTCAGAACGTGGAGCTCGCGAGGGCCTATCAGGGGCTTCTTGCCGAGAATGCGCAGCTGAAGGAAAAGCTGCTTGCCGTGGAGGGCAATGTGGTGAGCTACCTAGACCTCATCACCGTCCTTTCTTTCGGCCATTTCGTTCCCTAAATTTATCTTACTTGCAGGATGTCGAGGCCGTCGAAAGAGCCGACGCTCGCCTCCAGGACCTCGAGGGCAAGGTGGCCGGGCTAAAAGCTCAAAATTGCGAGCTCGCCCATGACGTCGTTCCCCCTTCCCCCCGCCGTCTGAAGGAAGAGCGGCGAGCGCGAGACGATGACATCCGCTTGGAGTTTACCGAGTCAGCTCGCTACATCTTCCAGAAAATGAAGGCGGCCGGCCTCTTAGCCGACGACGCGGCTGACATGACTCTGTAAGACGTCGTCCCGGAGCTCTTTATCCCGCTTCCGCCAGTGAAGAGCAGTGATGACGAGGAAGGGTTCGCGAGTGATTCCTGAAGCTCGCCGCCATTCCCGTTTTTTGTAACTTTTGATCGGCGAGATCGCCACAAATTTTAACCGAACTGTGGAATGTAAATGCAGGTTTTGCTTTGTTCTTTGTGCTTGCCTTTTCTGTTTTGTTATTTTCGTGTCTTGATATCCCGTTCTCGCTAACCTCGATGTTCATCTTCGCGAATGTTATTCTCGCGATGTTCGTTCTCGCATATTATGTTATCAAATAGATAGGCATAGGAAATTTTTGGCTGCTCCGACCTTCCGTCGTTTACCTTAGGATTATTACCCTTTAGGTATGCACCTTCCTCTAAGTTTCATAGGGTACTTTCCTTCTCGGCGAGAGCTCGCCTCCTACCTTGTGCCGGCGACTCCTCTGCCGAGCACCAGATACCCCGGAGTGTTTAGAGTTGATTCTCGTCACTCACATACTATCATGCGAAATCTTTCTTCTCGCCGAGCGAGAAGGCTCGGGTCAGCGCCGAAGGCTCGCCAATCTGAGGCATATCATCCTGACCTTATGATGAACTCATCTCCTTGCCAACTTCCCCAGTGATCAACTTGCATCTCCCATCTAGTGAGAGCCCGAGAGCGGAATGGACCTGATGCACTCCAACATTGATATTTGTTACCTTGCCAGCCTCTCCAAAGATCAACCTAAAACCCCCCATCTAGTGAGAGACCGGGAGCGGAATCGATCCGGGGCATTTCAGCACCAATACTTGTCACCTTGCCAGCCTCTCCAGAGATCAACCTGAACCCCCCCCCCCCCCCCCCCCCCCGTCTAGTGAGAGCCCGAGAGCGGAATCGATCTGGGGCATTCCAGCACCAATACTTGTCACCCTGCCAGCCTCTCCAGAGATCAACCTGAAACCCCACGTCTATTGAGAGCCCGGGAGCGGAATCGATCTGGGGCATTCCAGCACCAATACTTGTCACCTTGCCAGCCTCTCCAGAGATCAACCTGAACCCCGCCGTCTAGTGAGAGCCCGGGAGCGGAATCGATCTGGGGCATTCCAGCACCAATACTTGTCACCCTGCCAGCCTCTCCAGAGATCAACCTGAAACCCCCCATCTAGTGAGAGCCCGGGAGCGGAATCGATCTGGGGCATTCCAGCACCAACACTTGTCACCCTGCCAGCCTCTCCAGAGATCAACCTGAAACCCCCCGTCTAGTGAGAGCCCGGAAGCGGAATCGATCTGGGGCATTCCAGCACCAATACTTGTCACCTTGCCAGCCTCTCCAGAGATCAACCTGAAACCCCCCGTCTAGTGAGAGCCCGGGAGCAGAATTGATCTGGGGCATTCCAGCACCAATACTTGTTACCCTGCTTGTCCTCGCATAACAGTTATAACTATCAAGTGAAGAAGTAAAATATTCAACTAGTATTGCAATAAAACTTTCAAGGGTAGAATCACTTCAAATCGTCTCCACTTCGGTCTCGGCCGAGAGGTACCCCTTCCACATCTTGGAGGTGATACCCCCCGACTTGAGCACTTCGCTTACAATGTATGGACCCTCCCAATTGGGGTTGAGCTTACCAATCGTGGCCCCTCTTTCGGCCGCGTCGATCTTATTTAAGACCAGATCTCCTTTCTGAAAGTGCTTTACTCGGATGTGCTTGTCAAAATATCGGGCCATTCGCCGCTTGATTTCCTCCTGCCTGATGGTGGCCTGGTCCCGGAGTTCCTCCACCAGGTCTAAAGATATCCTTTGTTCCTCATCATTAGCCACTAGCCACTCTTCGTCCCCCTCACCTGCGGCGATCACTCTGGGTTCTTTACTTCAAATTCTATGGGAAGGACTGCTTCGGACCCATGAGAAAGTTTGAATGGGGTCTCCCCGGTGGCACTGTTTGGAGTAGTCCTCAGGGTCCAGAGGACGGATGGTAGCTGCTCTACCCAGTTCCCCCAGAGGTTCTCCACCCTTTTCTTCAGTAGGTTGACGATTACTTTGTTTTCCGCCTCCACCTGGTCGTTGCTTCTTGGGTGGTGAACCGATGTGAACCTGAAGTCGATGCCAAGCTGGGTGCAGAAACTAACAAATTCTTCGCTAGCAAATTGAGGCCCATTGTCCGTCACTATAGCCAGGGGGAGGCCGTGCCTACAAATTATTTCCCCCCACACAAAATTTCTCACAACCTGAGATGTTACCTTGGCGAGCTCCTTCACTTCTACCCATTTGGAGAAGTAGTCGATCATGACCAGTAAGAATCTTCTTTGGCCACTAGCTTGAGGGAAAGGGCTAACTAGGTCCATCCCCCATATGGCGAAGGGCCAGGGAGCCGTGATGGTCCGGAGTCTCTGGGCTGGGAGGAGTTGGAGTGGAGCATAGAATTGGCATTTTGGACACCTTCTTGCGAACTCCGCCGCAACTTTGCTGAGGGTGGGCCATAAGTAGCCTTGCCTCAAGAACCTCCCCTCTAGGGTTCGGCTCCCGAAATGACTGCCACACTCCCCGGAGTGGATTTCTTCCAGGACTCTCGGAACCTCCTCCTCGGAGATGCAACGGTCCAGGAATCCCGAGAGCGTCTTCCTATATAGCCCTCCTGCATGCAAGGAGTAATAAGCTGACTTATACCTGAAGCGTCGTCTGTCTATATCTCCTTCAGGGAACTTCCCTGATGATAGGAAAATGACTAAGGGATCCATCCACAAGACCCGCTGATCCACCTCCATCAATTCTCCTTCCTCGATGGTGGGTCGGAAGAGCTCTGAAACTGTTCTCCCTTCTCGGGGACCGAATTTGGCCAAGAGGTCTGCGAGGGTGCTCTCTTCCCTTAGCACGTGCGTGATGGAGAAAGTGCGGAAATGCCCAATGACCCCCTTGACCTTTTCTAAGTACCGCAGGAGGGTCAGGTTCTTTGCGTCAAACTCTCCCCTGACTTGGCATGCTACCACCATGGAGTCCGTCGAGACCTCCACATCTTGCACCCCCAGTTCCCGAGCTAACCGTAGGCCCGCTATCACCGCCTCGTACTCCGCTTGGTTGTTGGTAATCGGGAAGTGGATGTTCAAAGCTTGCTCGATCTTGGTCCCTTGGGGGCTCACCAAGATGATTCCCCCTCCATAGGAGTGTCTTCCTGACGCACCATCCACCAACATCTTCCACGCCATTGGGGGAGGCGGTTCATGCTCCCCACTTCGGTTGTGAAGTCAGCCATGAAGTCGGCCACTGCTTGGGCCTTGATCGACGCCCTGGGCACGAACGTAACATCGAACTCACTTAGCTCCACGGACCACTTTTCCAATCTTCCCGAGTGATCCACCCCTTCCATGACTTTGCGAAGTGGATGATCAGTTACTACCTTGATCGAATGTGCCTGAAAGTAAGGTCGAAGCCTCCGGGCCGCCACCACCAATGCGAAGGCCAACGTTTCCAGAATCGGGTACCGTAGCTCCGCCTTCCTCAGCACTCGGATGACGTAGTAGACAGGGAACTATTTTCTCCCTTCTTCCCGAATCAGTACTGAGCTTACTGCCTCGGACCCTACCCCCAGGTATAGGGATAGGTCCTCTCCTAGTCTCAGCCCTTGGAGTAGAGGAGTTTGAGTGAGTTGTTCTTTCAAGGCTTGGAAGGCTCCCTCACACTCCGAGGTCCATTCAAATTTTTTGTTTCCTCTTAACACCTTGAAGAAGGGTGCACACTTGTCCCCCGCCTTGGAGAGGAACCTACTGAGTCCGGCCAACTTTCCAGTAAGGCTTTGAACCTCCTTCGAATTCTTGGGTGATCCCAACTCCATTATTGCTTTGACTTTGTCCCGGTTTGGCTCCACCCTCGTCGGGGTGAGCAGGTGACCTAGGAATTTCCCTCGGCTAGCCCCGAAGACACACTTCAAGGGGTTGAGTTTCATCTTATACTTCCGCAAAGTATTAAAGGTCTCTTCAAGGTCTCAGAGGTGGCCTTCGAGGTCCCGGCTCTTTACCATGAGATCATCGACGTAGACTTCTAGGTTTCTCCCCTTTTGTTCTCGGAAGACCCTGTCCATCATTCTTTGGTATGTGGCACCTGCGTTCTTGAGCCCGAAGGGCATCATCTTATAACAATAACATCCATCCACCGTGATGAAGGAGACATCCTTGATGTCCGGGGGATGCATGCGAATCTGATGATAACCTGAAAAAGCATCTAGAAAAGACATTATAGGGAAACCGATGGCTGAGTCAACCAGCGCGTCGATTCTAGGCAAAAGGGTAGCAATCCTTGGGGCATGATTTATTAAGCAAGGAAAAGTCAATACACATTCTCCACTTACCTCCCCCCTTCTTCACCATGACCACGTTAGAGACCCAGCCTGGATACTGGATCTCTAATACAAACCCTGCCTGAATCAGCTTACCCACCTCCTCCCGGATGGGTCCTTCCAGCTTGTCTGCTGTGGCCCTCCTCTTTTGATGGATGGGACGGGTGCCGGGGTCAAGATTGAGGCGGTGGCAAGCCACATCCGCATCGATCCCTGGCATCTCTGCGGCGCTCCAAGCGAAGACATCCACGTTCTCCTGAACGCAGGCTAGAATCTGCTTCTGCTCCTCCAGGCCGAGCTCCCCGCTGATCCTGACTTTCTCCACCACCCCAGCTCGGGTGGTGACTTCGAGCTCCACGACCTCCTCCATGGCCTCCAACCGGGACTGCTCTCCCTAGTCTCCTTCCTTCCCTTCGCCACTAGCGAGTGCTTCGACCTCACCCTCCTTTCCTTCTTCTCCGACTACCATCAACTCTTCTGCCCCTCCTTCCCGGGCCTGACCCTCTACCTCTTCCTCCTCCATCGGATCCTCTGACCTCTGCTCCACCTCCTCCTTCCGACCTTCTCCTTCAAGTCCCGCCGGCTCACCCACCTCCTGGTCCCATCTCTCGGCCCCCCCCATCCAAGAGATGGTGTTGACTGCCGTCACGTAGCATTGCCTCGCTACCTTCGGATCTCCTCTGACTTGGACTTGGACTCATCCGTCATTGAACTTAAGGCACTGGTGGAATGTGGAGGGGACACAACAGAACGCGCTGATGAGAGGCCTTCCGAAGATGGCGCTGTAGCTGCTGAGAGCATCCACTATGACAAATCAGCAGTTTCTTGATTGCCCTCCCAAAACCACATGGAGCCCTACTCCTCCTTCTACTTCTTTTCTCTCCCCGGAGAATCCGAACAACGGACCATCCGAGGCCAACACCCTTCGCGGCTCCACCTCCATCCCATCAAACGCCTTTTTGAAATTGACATTGACCGAACTCCCGTTATCCACCAGATTCGGGAAACAGTGAAGTTCTTGATCGTTGTCTGGATGACCAACGCATCGCAGAATGGGTCCTCATAACCCAGCATGTACTTCTGAGTGAAGGTAATCTTCTCTGTCGGGGGCGGGGTTAGGGATGTCGAGGCAATGCTACGACGGTAGATAGTATGGAGGCTCGCCTTCCGGGTTGCCTAAATCCCTACCCCCCCATGGATCACTCCGATCCCCCCATCGGGACCCCAAATCGGCCCGATCCTCACACCTTTCCTCCTCCTCCTGAGGCCCAACCTCCTCAATCCTTACTGGTTGCTGTTGTCGTGGCCCTGACACTCGAGCTCTTTTTGTCTCTAGGAATTCCGGGCAGGTAGCCGTCGCGTGACCTTCCTCATCATGGAAGTCACAGTACGGCAGCGTCACCTCTCCTGTCTAGGCATCTGCCATCCTATTCCTTCTTCTTCTTCATGCTCCCGCTTCTTCTCCCACCTCTTCTCTCCTTCCTCTTCCCCCTCTTCCCCGCTAATTGCCATGGCTTGCTGTGGTGGAGGAGGCATCGGCCTCGGACCCTGCCTCCATCCTAGCTGGTGGGGTCTTACTTGACCCCCATTGAAGTTACCCCTCCCCGGGGCGTAACCCCTTCCCTGGCCTTGCATTCCTCCGCCATGATGCCTCCACTACCCCTCCGGGGCCCTGGGCTCTTCCCTTCTCCTCACCTCTTGCTGCCTGACCTCCGGCTCACTGAGCTTTGCTAGCCTCTTGGTGAGTTCCGGGTTGGCCTCTTCACTTTCGATTTCTTCCGCCACCCTCTCCATCAGCTCCTCGTAGGAGATGGGGGCCTTCCTCTTCAGAGCCATTTTGAAGAAACTTTCCCTTAGCCCGACCGTGAAGGCGAGCTGGAGTGCGAACCCAGGCATCTCCTGAGTGAGCAACACTTCTTCCTGGAACCTATCCGTGTAGCGAGCCAACGACTCCTTCGGCTCCAGCTTCAGTTTGAAGAGAGACTCGACGTCCTTCTTCCTCTTCTTTGAAGTTGAGAATCGCAACAGAAAACTTCGGCGCAAATCCTCGAAAGCGTAGATCGACCCTATAGGGAGTTGATGGAACCAATTCCTGGCCTTTTCTTTAAGGGTGACGGCGAAGAGCCGACACATGAAAGCATCTGACATCGGCCTGATAGAGACCGAGTCCTCAAAAGACTGGAGGTGTTGGACAGGGTCATCCCTGCCGTTGTAGTACACCCTGTCCTACTCTCCGAACCCTTCCGGGACAGGTGCAGAAAGTACTAACTCGCAGAAGGGACTTCCCCCTTCTGCCACCCTTTCTCGATCCATACGCCCCCCGAGTTCTCTCGCCAGACTTGGGCTCGCGGGGACCGCGCTTGCGAGAGCGGCGCTCACCTGAACCACCCCCACAGTCACTACATCCCCCGGGCGCGCGCTCCCCTGCGCCGCGCTCGCAGGCACAGAGCTCACAGGTACGGGGCTCGCCGGACTGGCGAACAGCACTCGCCCCTCCAGGTCTTGCGCTGAACCTCCGACGACTTCCTTTCCGGCCCTTCCCCTGGGGCGTCCTCGCCAACCGCTGCTGGGGGAGGGGTTACCTATGGTGCTGGGGTTGCGAACTCACTTCGCAGCGCCGCGACCGTGAGCCCGAAGGTGTCAAGCACCTCCCTCCTGAAATCTGCGAACATCCTCGGCGTCACCACCTGTGGTGACTCGCTGAACTCCTCGCCTTGATCCTCGCCTCCCTTCATATCTGCTCCTTGGAACTTTCTTGGACCAGCCACGCTCCACGCTCACCGCACCAAAATGTTGAAACCGATTTCTCGACCTCTTGTGGAGCTCGGGGCACTCACCGAAATGAGGGGCGGCTAGCCCTTACTGATCCCTCAGAGAAGGTAGACCGAAGACTATAAAAATGACTAAGACCTTATTCACAGCGAGGAGGTCCCTCCACTAACCCGGAAGATCATTGAGCGCTTCCCCTCCCAAGCCAAAGCTGAGACTCGGGCACCTTGGAGAGCTCTGGAAATGCTAGCCAAGGAGAGCCTAAGGAGATAGAAGCTAGAGTCAAGTCCTCCCCAAAGGTGCCCTTGAGGTCTTATTTATAGGTTTTCTGATCTGGCCTGCAAATAGCAGGATCCCGCCTTCTGATTTTACTATCCGCACCCCAAATGGGTCTGCTAACAGCCAAACTCCGCTGTTTGGAGAGGCTAAAGGCAGACCACCAAGGGTAAAAGGGTAATTTGGCCCTAACAACTTATGGGCAAGGAACTGCGAGAACATTACTGCTGAAGCTCTCGCGGGCCTTCTCGCGAGTCCTGCTCGCGATGCCTCTCCTAGGCGATCGGCCTGCGAGGACCTCGCCGGCCAATTCTGGAGGTATCTGCTGAGGTCCGGTCTCGCGAGCCTTCCTGTGAGACCACCTCTTGACTCCGTCAAGTTCACCCTTCGTCGAACGCAGAGCATTTCGTCGACCACAGATGAGCTCGACGAATGCAGAACGTTGAATTGTTCGCTGACTGCTGAGATGGGCGGTTCGCCGACCGCTGCTTCCCTGCTGTAATTTGTCGGGCGCCGTCCGAAGAATGCTGAGCTCCATTCGACATTCGTCGAACGCCGAATTGAGCTCGCCGGACGCTGAGTCTCTAAACTTGCGAGCCTTCCTGCGAGATCGCCCATTGACTTTGCCGCGCACCGAAGACATTTCACTGGACATCTCTTTACTGAGCATAGGTCTCTTCTGCCAGCGGTCTGCGAGGTATTGATTTGCCAGCCCTCGCTCGGCCCAGTCTTTTGGGGATATCTGCCGAGGTCTGGATCTCACGACTCCTCTTGCGAGACCGCCCCTTTGGCTTTAATGAGCATAGAACACCGTCGACCTCTGATGATTTTGCCAAACAGGGGTGAGCTCGACCACATGAGGGCTCGACGAACTTGAGAGAGTTCGTCGAACGCAGTATTCCTTTTGTCGAACTTAGAAAACTTCTTCAAATTGCCTGCGAGCGTTGATCTCGCCGCCGACCCTTCTCGCCCGCCTCTTAGCGGGCCCTGAGAGAGAGAGACTTCCCCAAGGTCCCTCTTGCGAGGTCTTTGGCCCTAAGGCCTCCCTCTCTTATTACTTCTTTCATTCTGTTGCCCTCTTAAACCACGCCTCCTGGCCTGGCGAATATCGGGGTTGTACATCAGCTAGATAACTTGCTCGGCAATATGAGCACGGGCACAAAGCTGAACCGAACCCGTCCCTTTGCTAGTCAGTGATGAGGTCACCCCTCCGTTTCATTGAGGGGATGTTGGGAAAGGAACTGTAAGGCCGGGGACCTTGACGGTAAGTGCTCATAATAGATCCGTGGTGTAATTTAGGGAGTACATCAGAAATGTGCCTTGAGAGCACGATACGTGCGACCCAGCGTCGATGTATGTGGTGAATGTTTCTATGCATTTCTTAGGGGCACCTATGAAATATATGCTGCTATTGCTTGTTTGCAGGGAAGGAGTATCGCTGCCCTGGGTATGGGGTGGGGTCGTTATAATCATGGTCAGCTAAAGCTGACTGGTTACCTATTTTTCCCACTGCTTGGAGGATTGCGCATTACAGGTCCTGGCGAGATGAGCAGAAAATAGCGGGTTGGAGCCCCAGCTGCTGTGCTTTGCTGGCCCTCGAAGGCCAAAGTGTTTTGAGTGGTTTTCTTTCATGTATTACCGATATGCTTGCCGATGTTTGGAAATCATGTAATTAGAGAATCACATTTGATGTATGGCCTTAGTGCAAAACTCGTTTATATATATATCAGTCGCTCCTCTTTTGTATTGTGGACATGTAAATTCCAGTTCAAGAGATAATTAATTCATGCTTCCGTTATCGTGCAATCTCTGAGATGTTGTTTGTTGGTTAACTGAAAACGTAACCATCTTGCTTGTTCACCTTATATGGCATGGGGTCCTGACTGGACCTACAGTTATATACTGTGTAACGGGTGGGGTGTTACAAACACAATATTATTGAAATGCATTTTTGGACTTACTTCCACCCATATAGCAAATGAGATAATTGGTGAGCTTACTGATGGAGTGAGAACTAGAAGAAATGCACTAAATGAAAAACTTACACCTTATATTTCTATCCCAACTTGAGCCCAAGAAATTTGAGGAGGCCAATAGAGACCAATTCTGGGTTATGGCTATGCAAGAAGAGCTAAATCAATTCAAAAGGTGCAAGGTATGGAAACTTGTCCCATGGCCACAAGGGCATAATATCATTGGAAAAAAGTGGGTCTACAGAAATAAGATGGATGAAGTTATACTAATTATAAAGAACAAGGCAAGGCTGGTAGCTCAAGGATAGATGTAGGAGGAAGGCATAGACTTTGTCAGACATTTGCACCTGTTGCAATATTAGAGGCAATCAGACTCTTTCTAGCCTATGCTGCATACATGGGGTTCAAAGTTTATCAAATGGATGTCAAATCAACATTCCTCAATGGAAATCTAAAAGACGAAGTCTATGTATCTCAACCACCAAGTTTTATCTCTCTAACCTTCCCTGATCATGTGTATTTCCTCAAGAAAGCCTTATATGTGCTAAAGCAAGCTCCAAGTGCTTGGTATGAGACACTGCCTACATTTCTCCTTGAAAACAAGTTCTCAAGAGGGAAAATAGATAAGACTCTTTTCTTGACAGAGTTGAAGGGCCAGATCCATTTGGTCCAGATATATGTTGATGACATTATATTTGGATCAAGAGATGAGAGTCTTTGCAAAACGTTTGCTAAACTTATGCAAAGTAAATTTGAAATGAGCAGTATGGGAGAGTTAAAGTATTTCTTAGGTCTCCATGTAAAGCAATCTGAGGAAGGAATTTTTATTTCTCAGACCAAATTTACCTTGGATATCATTAAGAAATTTGGTATGGAGAACTCTACCCCCTATGAGAACTCCTATGGGTTCAACTGTGTCTCTAGACAAGGATGTAAAGGGGAAACCCTATAATGATTCCATGTATAGAAGCATAATTGGCTCATTGCTCTACCTCACTGCTAGTAGGCCAGACATCATGTTTTATACATTTGTCTGTGTAAGATATCAAGTGAACCCCAAAGAATCTCATTACTCAGCTGTGAAAAGAATTCTGAGATATCTGAAGGGTGCTCCAAATCTGGGGCTCTAGTATCCTAAGTCAAATGATTTTGAGCTATGTGGCTATTCTGATGCAGACTTTGCTGGGCGCAAAGAGGACAGAAAAAGTACTTTAGGAACTTGTCAGTTCCTGGGGAGAAGGCTTGTGTCCTGGAGTAGTAAAAAGCAAAACAGCATTGCTATCTCCACAGATGAATCAGAATACATTTTAGCTGGTAGTTGATGTGCACAACTCCTATGGATTCAGAACCAATTAGAGGATTACAATTTGCACATCAAGAGAACATCTCTCTTTTGTGATTCCTTAAGTGCCATTTCTATTGCCAAAAATCTTGTGGCACACAGTAGAACATAGCATATTGATATTAGATATCATTTCATTAGGGAGCATGTTGAAAAGGAGGACATCTGCCTTGAGTATGTTAATACAAAGAGGCAGATAGCTGACATTTTCACTAAACCCCTTGATGAGTCTAAGTTCAATCAATTCAAAATTGAATTGGGCATGTTGAGTTCTTGAATTGGGTATGTTGAATCTATTATTTTTTGGTTCACATTATTTTGATAATGGGTTGGATCTCACACAAGGTCCACCCTAAAGTGATCTGACAATCTTAGTTTTTGAAGACAGGAACACCAGAAAGCTTAAACTACAAGTACTCTAGAGGAAATCAGCTTCATAAAGAATATCATATTAATTGATAATGACGACATTGATAAAGTATCAACGACAACATCCAAGTCTCGACGACAAGAATAAAGACATCTCGACGATAATCTCGAGATAAAGATACTCTCGACGACACTCCAGACAGACAAAATGATGTCATAGAACACGACACCATCATCATTGCGCCGCAATTACATGATTCTCAAAATGATACATGAGAATTTGTATAGGTACGCGCCTCTTTGCCTTCCCAATGCTTTACTCTATATATTAGACATTGTGTAAGCATAGAAATCACGCACACACGAAACCCTAGAATCCTTCTCTCATCTTCTTCCTTCCGATAACTCTCTGCTAACGGAATGGCGCCAAAAAATAATGATGAGAAAATCCCTTTTAGTGGAGAACTCCTGCAAAGCGGCTTTGAGAAATCTTAGGAGGATCTAGACATGGTCATAACCCGGTTGTATGCATCAGAGTTGGAATACATCCTGACCGAGCCAACTTGTCTCTACTATTCAGCCGTCTCGGCCTTCTATGAAAATGCCGAATTTCACAAATCTAAAAAGGAACATCGCACAGTTGTGGCTGGGCAACAAATTCAAGTGACTGCTGAAAGTCTATCCCAAATCCTCAAACTTACTGCTTTTGACAAAGATGAGATAGAAGAAGACATCATAGATGCAAATGTCTATGAAGGATTGAAATGATGTGGTTTTGAAACCAAACCCTATGGCAGCTTGCAGAGAATGCACTTGAATAGGCAAGGCAAACTACTGATAGATATCATTGGAAAGGTGTTGTTATGTAAAACTGGCTCGCATGATCGAGTCTCTAAAGGGATGTTTTAGGTAATGGTCAGGGTAATCTTAATGAAAAGGACTGACTGGGGAAAGTTGATGTTTGACATGATTACTGATCACATAAATTCTCCAAAATTTGGAAGAATCCTATCCTTGTATCTCAAGAATACTATCCCTTATCTCCTCAAAGTTTCAGAATCAACTCCTTTACACCATCTCAAAAAGATAGATGTAAAAACATTGAGCAAGTGGGAGAAGAGGTTCACAAAGAAAGATGCAGGTGAACCTTCTGCTCAAGGCTCAAAGACCCCTGCCACAGTACCTCAAATTCCTCAAGAACCCCTGACTCCTGTTGAGGGGTAGCCTATGAGAGAAGAAACCCCTAGAATGGATAGTTCACCTACACCTCAAGAGGAGGTGGATCCAGCTCATCTAGAGCTGCCTGAAAGAGAACCAAGTGGTCATACAGCTGTTGAAGAACATGATCAATCTGACAGGTCCTTAAATGATTTTCTCATTGATGAAATACATACATTCTCAGAAGGAGAATAACATGAGCGCAACTCAGAAACCCCTGCACCAATGGAGGGGGAGCATACATGTCAATCAACAATGTTTCCTTCACCTCCAAGAATAGAAGCTGAACCACATCCTCTACCCAACATAGCTCCCACAGTTCCATCACCTGACATTATGTCACATATGGAAGGTTTATTGGATAGAAAAAGAGAAAAATTTGAAGCCTATGTAAGTAAATCATGCTATTACAGGATGCATAAATGATATCTCTGCCATGATAGATGTCCTCCAAGAAGATATCAATCATCTAAACCATAAGAACTCAAATGTATATTAGACCGCTGCAAATGCTGTAGCAAATACTTGGACTGAAATAGCCAACATAAATCAAGCTACCTTTCTAATCGGACAACAACTCAACATTGTGCTCGATAGATTAACTACTCTAAGAGACATCCAACAGACCATCATACAAAATCAAGATGTGTACTTTACTGATTTTGAAGATGCCATCAATACTATCCTTCAGAGAATATCCACCTCCGCTCAAGTATCTCAGGAGCTTATGGACAATATAAGTGAAACATTACTGCACCAGTTTCAAGTAACTCAAGATCATCTTGCAAATTCTTTCCATCAAGCTGTCAGGACTTCTCGGGGAACCCTTATGGATGCCCTTGGAAATCTGAACAACCTTCTGGCTAGACAACTTCAGGCTTTTCAAGCATCCCTCTCTAAAGAAATAATTTCAGAAGCCAGAAAGGGGGAGATAATGTCAAGCCACCATGCCATATGGCTAGCAAATGAAGTAAGGTTCTCTTTGGATCTTTCTCCAATTGACTATGGGATAGCCTACCAACATCCAATTCCTGAAGGCAATCTCCCTGAAGAACCATCTCAAAGTGTAATGCCTGAAGCCCTTGCAGAACAGTATCAAGAGCCTGAGAGCTATCAAGAGTATTTTGTTGATGTGCCTGCAAGTGGAAGTAGGTAAATCATGAAAAGTAAAAGATACTCTGTTGACACTGAAGAGCAAGAAGCTAAGAGGAGGAGAATGGAAGAAGTTAAGAAAAACCCTAATTTTGAAGAATGGATGGCTCAAGGGATATCATCCTGAACACTTGGAATCTATATTAACAGGGAAAGCATGATATGGGGGACCTTCTACAGCTCAGGGGAATGACAAAAATATGAAATATGTGAAGCTGAAAGAAGGGATTATTGGAACACTATCAAAATGGGAGAAACCTCAGTGCCTGCACATGCACCTCTCAGATATCACCCCAATCCCTATAACTACTTTGAAAGATAAAAGCAGAAACAGGCTGAAGCTGAGCAATCAAAGAAAGCAGGACCTTCTGGAAAAGACAAAGATGTTCAAAAGGATTGAAAAGAAGAAGGATTCTAGAAATCACTTGCACACTTCTATGCTTTACATTTTTGAATCTGATATATATTGTGAATGTATTGGACTGGTTATTAATTAATACATGCAGTGATCAAATGCCTAATTTATTGTCAATCATTATATTTGCTAGTAAGGCCTATCTATACTTATAAGTTCCGGCTTCTTCAAATAGGGGGAGATTGTTGGGTATTATACCTTCAATGTCTCTAGATTTGAAGAAGGAACACAAGTATAGATAAGCTAAGTTGTTTTTGATGTTGTGTTTAAGTTCATGTTATGACGGATACATCAAAGCTATATCACCAATATATAGACGATAAAAGTAATGAAAATTAACTAAGTAAAATATCGTCTCAAGACTTAGCAGAAGAATCGTGGAGAAGTATCATATCGTCGAAATAGTTTTGACGATATCATCTTGAAGAAGACACATCATCTTGAAGGTTGTAGAAAGCTTGTCGTGGATAAAGCTAAATTCAGATGTCGATGACATCATCTTGAATAAAGCTTGTCATGGATAAAGCTAAGTTCAGATATCGACGACATCGTCAAGAAATCTTATCGCAGATAAAGCCAAGATGTCTTCGAAGATATCATTTTGAAGAAGAAGTATAACCTTGAAGGCTAAGTGACTTGACTCATTAAGTCATGAAGGAAGAGTCATGAAGAACAAACATCAGTTTGATGACCTCATGTCATTTAGACGACCAAGACAATGTCGTCTTGTAGTAAGACAGTCAGCCTAAAGAATAAGTCTAAGTCAACATCTCGACGATGTCGTCTAGAAGATCAAGACGATGTCGTCTTGAACAAAGACAGACAACTTGAAGAACAAGTCTAAGTCTTATTCAAAGCAATATCTCGACGATGCCGTCTAGAAGAAGTAAGACCGTTGAGATATCAAGTAGAGTCATGAAGAAGGAAGAATGTCGACGATATCGCCGTAAATTATATCTATTGTGTACACTGATCAAGACGATATCGTCTTGAAGGAGAAACATCGTCTTGACAAGTTGCAGAGCAGCATTTAATGCGCAAACATTCTTGGAAATAAATATTCAGGGAATGTGCACGTCGCCTATCTTGCGCACAAATCAAGGAGCAATAAATGATATATTCTCTAAAGAATATAGTCATTGCACAGCACGTAAGAAAGAAATTTATTATTTTTATATTCTGCAAGTTCCAAGAAAGGCTAGTAATTATGATAAAGAACTACCAATTCTGCAAGATGTTTTCAAACGAAAAATTGATTATGGAATAATCATCAAGGTGTTTTATGCAAAATTGCAGAGCATATAAAAGAAGATAATTTTTATCTACTGAGACGACCTTGCTCAGTATTCTCTCGAGTTTTATCCTCACACATAATTCCTGAAGAGAAAAAAAGAATCAACAAAAAGAAGAAACCTTCATTACCGTTGTGCTGTGAAGATCTACAGAAGATTCTAAAGAAAGGTTCATTGATCTACAAGATCTTTGGGCTTATTGTTACAAGAAGAAGAAGAAGAACTTTGATTCAAAGCCTTCATTCTGAAGTCTTCTCTTCTACAACAACATCTCCGTATTACTTTGTAGGGTTCCTTGTGAGCCTGAGCTGGTAGGATCTAGTGATATCTCTGAGTTGGTAAGGTTCTTGGTGAACCTGAGTTTTGGTAGGATCTTGTTGAAGATCTGAGATTGTAAGACTTGCAAAGTCTGAGCTTTGTAGGGTTCTGTGTGAACCTGAGTTGTAAGATCTGAATATAGTGAAAAGATCAAAGTTAGAGAAGTTGCCTAGTCTAGCACATTGCTAGACTGTGGGAGGGATAGTGGACTACCTCTAGACATATTGTCTAGTTGGGAACCACTATAAATCATTGTGTGTTTTCTGTGATGCTTGTGTGCTTTGATAGATAAATTCTTAAATAGCAAAGAAATCTGAAAACACCTAATCACCCCCTCTAGGTGTAGTTTATAAGCAACCCATAATCTTTCAGTAAGTAATTTCCCTTTGTATTGTGACTCATCCGGTGCTATCTTTATAGCTAAGAATCCTATCTCACATAGCAGGACCAAGCATATAGAGATAAGGTATCATTTTATTAGAGAGAATGTTGAAAGTAAAGATATATGCCTTGAATTTGTCCCCACTGACAAACAAGTAGTTGATATCTTTACAAAGCCATTGGATGAGGCAAAATTTAATGCTTTTAAAATTGAGGTTGGTATGTTAAATCTAGAATAGATTTTATCCTGTCAAATTATCTATCTTGCTAATTATGTAATTTCCTTAGCTTTATTAAGACATGTAAACATGTATCACAAGCTATGATAGGATAGGTTGCTATCTAAAATACTTAGTAGCATGTTTAGGACTAAGAAATAATCCTAATTATATGGTCACTGATAGACAGTGAGATCAACTGAAATAGCTCAGAAAGTTTCAGCTGAACCGCTGAGACAGCTGAGAAGGTCTCAGCTGATCCACTGAGATGGCTAAAACTATCTCAGCGGTTAACAATACCTTGTCCCAGCGAATTGTCACTCCGTATCAGTGGTTCCGCTGGGACGGGCTGGTTCAATTAAAACATGCCCTATTTGACATGTTAGCAATGTAAAATCAATTAAATTGATAAGTCTAATCAACGTATACACTTAGGGAAAATCTAAACCTAAGACAAGCCACTATAAATAGAAAAGTGTTGATTAATTAATTACAATCCTTATTAACCTAGCCGACAAGACGAACCCTCCTCCATCCGGTCTCAACGACTTGTCCTTCAGTAGAAATGGCACCAAAATGGCAAAAGATCTCCAGGAAGGTTATGAAATAGTCAGGAATGGATTCCAGCATGCCTCAAATTCTTCAGTAAAGGCTAAAATAGGAATTATAAAAATAAAGATCTCTCCAAGGAAGATGGAGAAGGCCTTACAGCTGCCCTCTTGTAGTCAAGAAGAGGAAGATGAAGTATCTGAAAAAGATAAATACCGAGCTCTAAAGTGGTGTGATTACAGTGATGCCAAAATTGGCTTAATAAAGAGAAAGTTCTTCAATCAGAGAGGCAAGCTGCTCTCTAATATAGTTTGCAAGGCACTGTTGTGAAAGCCTGGATCACATGACATAATTTCCAAACACATTTTGAATTGATGTCAAGGGTAATTTTAAAGAAGAAGGCATCCTGGGCAGCTGTCATATTTCAAAGGATAAGAGAATATATGCAGGCCCCCAACCAAGGAAGAATTCTCTCTTTATACCTTCTGAACACATACCCAGAAGAGTTTGACAAGTCAAAAGGTTCCAACCTCCATTATCTGAAAAGGATGGATATCAAGACTTTGGACAGGTTCTCCAGGGTGCTCCCCATGAGCCAACCCTCTGAGCCCACAGAGAAGAAGAAAATTTTAGTCAAAGAGCTGAGGAAAGACAAAATAGACTTCTCTGATTCTGGGTCAGAGGTAGAAGACAATGTCCCAACTGTGGACAATCAATGTCCAGCCAGCAGTCCACCCAAGGATGATCAAGAAGGAGACCATGACACTGAAGGTCATGAATGCCATGTTGCTGAGAAAGAGCATGATAAAGAAAAGGATGATGCTGCTGAGAAAGAGCATCAGAAGGATCAGGATGCTGCTGCTGCTGATAAAAATGTTCAGCATGTTCAATCCTCTTCAAAAGATCATGAGGATGACCAAGGAGTCACTGTTGCTGATCTAAAGGGTAAGATTGATGCAATCATATCAAATCTAGAGAATAGATTTAAGCAAATCCCTCTTGAACCAGCAGATTACCGGGGAGATGATTTTGAAGATGATAATGCCCCATCTGAGGGGTAGCAGAAGAAGAGAGCTTCTGACAAGGAAGATGAAGGTGCTCCAAATGAGGGGGAGCAAACAAAGATGGATGTTGAAGCCCAGCCTAGTTATAAAGCTGAGGGGGAGCACTTCCCTATACAGCTGAGGGGGAGCATGACCAACAGGCAATGGAGCCAGTGCCAATAGTACCAGAAGACCATGCCTCAACATCTGCAGTATCACATGATAAGCTCATTAGTTCAATCAGTTCACTAATTGAAGGTCATATGACTTCAATTAAGAATTATATTGATAGCTCAATCTTATCAATAAATAAAGAAGTCATGGCAGAAGTACAAGAGATTAAGGAAGAAACTGCCTTACTTAATAAGCAAATGACAAAATGGTTTGACCTAGCAGAAAAGTCAGTAGTTGCTCAGAACACCATTCTGAGATCAATGGACAAACAACTCCAATTATCTGGGAAAGACATATCTTATGTCAAAAACTATGTGAGTAAGACAGATGAAGTCATAGAAAAGTCCTCCAATCACATTGAAGACTTTGTATGGAAAACAGCTACAACAGTGATTGGAGAGGCAGAGAAAATGAAGGATGAGCTCAAATCTGACTTGGAAAATGCCTTACAAACTCTCTCAGGTTCTGTAGCTACTGCCTCCCAGATATAGAAGCTAAAGTGGCCTAAGAAGCCAGAAAGGGGGAGATGGCCAATGCTGAGACCAATTCTAAACTAGCTCTCCAAGTGCTACAAGGAACCGGGTAGACTTAAATCTTCCCCTGCTATATAACTACATAAAGGAAGATTTTGACTTTGAAGGGCAAGCTAAACTAGCTCAAGATGCTCAGCTGGCAAAAAGGAGAAAGATAGGAGTATTGCTAGTTGAAGAATTTATGGCTAAGCAAAGAGAAGAGCAAGGCAATGACCCTGATTATGAGTATTGGAGTAAGGACTCTAAGAGCATTATTTTTAATGCTTGGATGAGCCATGGACAAGTATGCAAGGATATTGACAAGATCTATCCAGTTGAAGAATGGATAAAGCATCTTGAGAGAAACACACAAAGGGAAATAATCTTCAAGGAGAATTTTCTAAGAAAGCACAATCCAAGGAGGATGCCTTCTAAATACATTCCAAAGCCATACCTTTATTTCAACAGGCAAGAAAACAAGTAGAAGCTAACTGAGATAGAAGCTGCTGCTAAAGGGAAGGAGGTTGCTGCTAACAAGGCTGAAGGCTCAAAGAGGAGAAAAACTTAGATTTAAATCTCTATTCACCCCCCCTCTAGAGAATACTTAGAGGTTACACTGTGCACTTTCAATTGGTATCAGAGGCAGGTTGATCATAAAAAGGCTAACACCTTGATCAAAAGATCTCCTTACTCATATTTTTATATTATAAAATTATTTTTAGAAAATGAGTTCTATGGACTATGCAACAACAAGACCACCAGTATGCAATATTAATAAGTTTACACTCTAGAAGGCCAGAATAATGTTATATATGAACTCTATTGATGAAGACATCTTTGATGTCATTATTTTAGGTCTCTCAGCACCAGTCAGACAAGATGCAAGTGGATCAGCAATACAACAAGCTGCGCCTAGAGATGAATACACTAAAGCTGAAAAGAAGCAAAAGGCATGTGATGCCAAAGCCATGAACATTCTGGTCTCTACAATGTCTGATGATATTTTCCATAAAGTGGCTGACTACAACTCAGCCAAGGAAATTTGGGAATCCCTTACAGATTGGTTGAGGGAAACTCTAATGAAAGAAAGGACAAAAAGTCTCTTCTCATATCCCAATATGAGAACATTCAGAAGAAGGATGAGGAAAGTGTTGCTGAAATGTATGAGAGATTCGACATTATTACTAATGAGCTAAAAAGTCTGGATAAGGAGATTTCTCTGACAGAAATCAATGATAAGCTCCTCATGTGCTTTCCAAGCTCATGGGACTCACGAATCTGGGCCATCAGAGAGTCCAGATGCCATAGAGAGATCTCCACTGATGCTTTGCTTGGAAATCTCAAGTCCTATGAGCTTATACTAAAGAGCATTGTTGGGAATATTGCCCTCAATATTCCCTTGATTTGAAGAGGCACCACTCACAAGGCTAAGTACATATTGTATTTGATAAACCCCATTTTTCATCATGACTGTGCAGGGTTAAGACACTCCAAGCATTGGGATAGAGTTAGTGGTTTGCTGTCAAAACCGCTGAGACGAGCTCACTGTCTCAGCTGAACCGCTGAGACGAGGCCAGGAGACGCTGAGAAGGGGTCTTCCTCAGCTGAGCTGCAGATAGACAAAATCCATTGCGAAGATAATCTGTCTCAGTGGATCCGCTGAGACGAATACACCTCAACCGCTTAGGCTGAAGTCTGTCTCAACCCAACCACTGAGACTGATTCAAATCTAAAGACGACACTGGAGGCATTTGCATTTGGCGCAAATAGCTGTAAAGCTAGATAAAGTATGTTATCCTTCTCCATGATGTGTCAGGGGCCTCCTTAGAGCCGTTGAATATGGAAGGAGTATAAAAGAACATCTTAGGGCATTTCCGAAAGGGTTGGTGTGCTAAGTGTTGAAAAGTTGTGAAAGCTTTCTACTGTTCCATTGACGGCTTCCGCAATCTCTCTCCTTCTGCTTACTGAACCAGCAAGAAGATACAAGGAGAGAAGATAGCTCTTCTATCCAGAAGATCAAGGTGATCTTTCCTCATCTACAAAAGAGGAGGATCAGATAAGAGCAAGGTCTGAAGATTTCATTCAGCCCTGCTTCAAGGTTGCACCAGCTGTGCATCAACAAAAGAAGATAATAAATCACTATTGTTATCTTTTATAAGCTAAACTTATAACCTCTGTAATAACAGTATTGTTCTGAGTTGGTAGGGCACTTTGCCTGAGCTGTAGGGTTGTTGAACCTGAGATTGTAAGGTTGTTGAACCTGAGAATGTAAGGTTGTTGAGCCTGAGATTGTAAGGCTGTTGAGCCTGAGAGTGTAGGGCTTTTTTCTTGAGGAGTAGGGATTCTTGATAGGCCTGAGGTAGGAGATCAAGGTGATCTCTGAGCTGTAAGAGTGGGTGCACTCTGAGTTGGTAGGGCTGGTTGGTCTGAGGTAGGGTTTGGCACAAACCTGAGAGATCCCATGGGATCTGAGTTGTAAGCTCTTGGAGCTGAGTTTAGAGGAGGTTGCCTTGTCTAACACACTGTTAAAAAGGTGTAGAGAGAAAGTGGACTACCCATATACACACTGTCTTGGGGAACCACTATAAAGAACTGTGTGCTTTCTGTGCTTGCTTGAGTTTTTATTTATTATTCATTAACTGCTAGCTACAATTAAGTAAAAGCAAAGAGACCTATTCACCCCCCTATTGGTGAATTAGACTACTAACCTATAAACTATCAAGTAGGGTAGAGACAGAAGCCAAGAAGAAACTCTCAACTCCTAAGGAAAGGACAATTGCTCTAATGGCTGCTGAAGGAGTACCCTCCACTTCTGAGGAAGAGATGTCCAATCTCTTGGCCAGAAGATTCAAAAGGTGGGTCAAGACATACGATTCCAGAAGAAAGGAGAGGAGTTTAAGCAAACCAAGGTTTGACAAAACTCCAAAGTAGGAAATAATCTGCTTTTCATTCAGAAAGCTAGGGCATACTGCCCTTGAATGTCCTGAGGAGTAGAGGGACAGAAGCAACATCAAGAAAGAGCACAAGAAGAAATCCTTCAGGAAGAAGATAAGAAAAAGGGAAAAGGTTTCATTGCTGAAACCTGGAGTGACTCAGAGTCTGAGTCAAGTTCCTCTTCATCTAACAGTGATGAAGAGAGTGCAGCTGAAGAAGCCTGCATAATATCTTTAGAAGATTCTACTGAAGAAAATTAGGTAACAATATTTGATGAATTTGATTTCTCTTCATAAGATTTTAAAGATTGTTTTAAAGATTTTTGTCAAGATTATATTGACAGTCAAAAGGAACTTAACACACTCAAAGAAGAACTAGAAGACCTTATGAAAGACAATCTGTATTCAGTTAATTATGAATTAAGAAATCAGATGTATAGAAAATAAACAGAAATAGATACACTGACTATTGAAAACTCTAACTTAAAAGAAGAGCTTGCAAAGGCAAAAGACTTTAAAAACTCACTCAATGGGAGGAGTAAAAATCTTAAATACATTACACAAAATCTCTCCATGAGATTTAAACACCTTGGTCTAGGATCAGATCCATCCACCAACACAATAATCCCTAGCAAACCTTCCTAGGAAAACCCTATAGTGTTTATTAGACATACTGTAAAACAAACTAATAACAACCTAGAATATTGTAAAGAATTGAATAACAACCCAATTAAAATCATTGTGTTCAATAGGGTCGATAAAACTGATCAAATAGGAATTCTAGGTAAGCACCCCTTAGAAAAATTCTATTAAAAATTACAAATTTTTTAATAAGAGGAATTATGCGTCGAGTAGAACTCGACGCAGTTTTAAAGATGCGTTGAATTCAACTCAATGGAGTTCTGTATATGCATTGACATCAACTCAAAGCAATTATGAGGGTGCATCAAATTCTACTCGATGCAACCAATATTCAGCATCGGCTTACTATCGATGTAACTATGCAGACACGTCGAATTCCACTCGACACAACTTTAAAGATGCGGCGATTTCTTCTCGACACAAGTTCTTAGTAAATAATTTTCAAACATCTATACCTCTCTCTTATTTCTACTTATATTTCTAGATGTTTTTGTTGTTCTAAAATTGGGCACAAAGCCTTACATTGCTGGCACAATAAACCAGCACTTCTTCACCTTAAGGGGTATACTGAAAGACCAACTTATTCTTTCATAACTCCATATGATGATAGAAGGAAGAGACCCCAGCAAGTGAGGGTCTATACTAATGTTTAATTTTATGTGCAGAAAGGAGACTGTTCTACCACAAACCACCAGTAGTATCTGGACAGTAGATGTTCCATGCATATGACTGGAGCAAAAGAGGTGCTGGAAAACTACAAGGCCAAGGAAGGCCCTAAGGTAATCTTTGGGAACTCCCACTCTGGTCAGACCAAAGGATATGGTGTGCTCAGGATTGGGGAAATCTCCTTCTCTAAGGTAACTTATGTTGAAGGTCTTCAACATAATCTAATTAGTATTAGTCAATTATGTGATGGTGAATACAAAGTTGTATTCACTAAGTCCATATGTCATATAATTAGCTATATAACTAACCAAATAGTATTTACTGGACTTAGAAAGGGTAAGGTCTATGTTGTAGATTTTGAGTATGCTAAGTCAGAAGTTTGTTTGTTTAACTCTCATCCAAAAAACAATGAATTGTGGCATAAGAGACTTAGTCATATGAATTTTAAGACAATAGCTAAGCTATCCAAGCTTAATCTAGTTAGAGGCTTACCAATTGGTAAGTTTAAGAAAGTCCATACTTGTAGAGCCTGCCAACTAGGAAAGCAAACCAAGTCATCATTCAAGCCATTTGGTAAGAATGATTCCCCTAGAACCCTCTATTTGTTGCACATGGACCTGTTTGGTCCTATCTCCACTCAAAGCTTAGCAGGCAAGTCCTATACATTAGTCATTGTAGATGATTTTTCTAGATTCAGCTGGGTGTTCTTTCTAAAAGCTATGCCATACACCTTCAATATCCTCTCAAAATTCATTAGATAGATTCTATCTAAATTAAATACTCAGGTTGCTATGATCATAAGTGATCATGGTACTGAGTTTGAAAATCAGGTAATTTGTAGATTCTGTGAGGATGAAGGGATAAGACAATGCTTTTCAACTCCTAGAACCCCCAACAAAATGGGGTGGTTGAATGGAAAAATAGAACCCTAATTGAATCAGGAAGGACATTATTGGCTAAATCCAATTTGTCAATGTCCTTTTGGGCTGAGGCAGTGAATACCGCCATCTATGTTCTGAATAGAAGTCTCATTTACAAAACTAAGTTGAAGACTCCTTATGAGTTATTTAAAGGAAAGACACTTATAGTCACATACTTTAGGATTTTTGGGTGTTCTTGCTTCATTCTGAACAATGGAAAGAGCCATCTTGCCAAATTTTATAAGAAGGATGATGATGGGAAATTCTTGGGATACTCCTCATCAAGCAAGGCCTATAGGTGTTATAATAAGAGCTCTCTCAAAATTGAGGAGTCAATGCATGTTGTATTTGATGAAACTAACATGTTCTACAAGGGGAAGGAAACTTCCGCCTATGCTATATTGTAGGAAGAAGACCAACTTGCAGATTAAGTGGAAAGGCTCAGCATCATGGATCACCCATCAGATTACTAGGACAAAGGCAAACATAAAGCTTAAAATGATTCAGATGAAGACTCTGCTAAAGATGAGGATGACATTAGAGCACCAGCTCTACCAAACACGTAGGTCATTCCAATAAATGAAAATGGTTCTCCCACAGTCAATGAGCAAGAAGAAATTCAAGAGGAGGTGAATCCACTAATCAACTTAACAAGAGAAAGGATGACCCTAAAGGATCACCCACCAACTTAGGTTATAGGAGATTTGACAGTGGGAGTGAAGACAAGGAATCAGACAACAAATGAAACTATGATGCAATGCTTCCTCTCTCAATATGAGATAAAGAAGTTTGAAGAAGCAGATAGTAACCCTCACTGGATTGCTGCCATGCAAGAGGAGCTAGGTCAGTTTTAAAGGAACAAGGTCTGGACCTTAGTTGAGATACCAGGAAATTACCCAATAATTGGAACCAAATGGGTATACAAAAACAAGATGGACTCAACTAGAGTAATTGTCAGAAAGAAGGCAAGGCTTGCTACTCATGGATATAGGCAAGATGAGGGAATTGACTTCAACTAGACATTTGCTCCAGTGGCAAGGCTGGAAGTAATCAGGATGTTTCTTGCTTATGCTGTACATATGAAAATAAAAGTATATCAGATGGATGTGAAGATTGCATTCCTAAATGGAGCTCTTCAGGAAGAATTATATGTGGAGCAACCCCTAGGTTTTACCTCAAGCAAGCTCCAAGAGCTTGGTATGAGACCTTATCCACCTTTCTCTTAGAACACTCTTTTATAAGAGGTAAGGTGGATAAAACACTTTTCACTAGAGCACATAAAAATCAGCTACTTTTAGTACAAATATATGTGGATGATTTCATATTTGGCTCAACATATCAAAAAATTTGCAAAAGGTTTGCTGACCTAATGCAGTCTAGATTTGAGATGAGTAGCATGGTGGAACTATCATACTTTCTTGGTCTCCAAGTAAAGCAAACTGCATATGACATTTTCATATGCCAATCCAAGTATACCAGAGAACCTATCAAAAGGTTTGTGATGGAAAATGCCTATGTCATGAAAACTCCCATGGCTACCAATACTGTTCTTGATAGAGATGAGAAGGGTAAGTCCTTTGATCAGAAGACTTATAGAGCAGCCATTGGCTCACTCCTCTATTTGACAGCTAGTAGACCAGATATCATATTTGCTACATGTATTTGTGCTAGATTTCAGGTTGACCCTAAGGAATCCCACATGAGTTCTGTGAAAAGAATACTCAGAGATCTAAAGGGTACATCTGAACTTGGCTTATGGTATCCTGCAGAATATGGATTTAACTTAGTAGGCTATTTATCTGTAGATTATACTGGATGGAGGCTTGATAGAAAAAGTACCTCAGGAACCTATCAATTCTTGGGTGCTAAATTGATCACCTGGTTTAGCAAGAAGCAAACCTCAGTCTCCACTTCTACAGCTGAAGCTGAGTATATAGCTGCAGGAAGCTGCTGCTCACAAATATTATGGATGCAGATTCAGTTGTTAGATTACAACTTTCATCTTGAGAACTCCACAATATTCTGTGACAGCTCTAGTTCTATTTCTATAGCTTCCAATCTTGTTCTCCACAGCAGAACTATGCACATAGAGATAAGGAACTGCTTTCTCAGGGATAATGTAGAGAAGGGAAAGATCAATCTTCAATACATTTCCACTGATAATCAAAGGGCGGACATATTCACTAAGCCACTTGATGAAAGCAAGCACAATTTCTTCATCAATGCACTGGAAATGCTTGATGGAGCTCTTTAGGTCAAATATATTATGTAACAAAACCTATTTTACATAGAAAGGTATTGCTGGGAAAAATAGCAATTTTTTTGAGAAAATATAACTATTCATTCATGGCTGCATCGAATACAAATCGACAACCGTCAATTTCTACTCGATGTTAGCTTCGAGAGCTAGCTGAGATAGTTAATTTGAGTGGCACTCGACGCAGCGTCGAATTCTTATCGACGCTTAGGTCGACATCATTGTTGCTGACTATATTCAGAGCCACATCGATTTCTACTCGACGCTACGTCGACTTCGCACATCGCGCATAGAAATAATTTCTAGAAGCCACTTCGACATGTTTTGGCATGCTGAATATACCTTTTGTCGACGCAGCTTCGAATAAAACCCTACGTTGCGATGATTTGTCTACTCAAAGCAACTCAGTCATCAGATCCTATTGTGCTTTCGATTTCTCTCGCTTTCAGCTCTCCTCTATTTTCCTCTCTACGCCTCTCTTTCTTTTTCCATGCAGGTACTCATAAGTAATCAATGGCTTCTCCTCAAGATCAAAGAGACCTTGTCGAAGCAGTTAATCTTTCCTTATAGACACTATTGTCTCAGTTCAGTTCTCAATATCTTAATTTCTCAGAAGATTGCTACAAACAACTATGTGCTCAACACAGAAGGTTATAGAATCTCAATGCTCAAACAAAAGCCCTTGAAAAATAAGTAAGGTTGTCAGCAATGCCTGCCGATGTCTTTATGTCTTTCTTCAAAGATATAAAGAAGGGGGGGGGGGGGGGAAGTGTGTCAGCAGGCCACCTTAAGATTCAATATACAATTTAGCTCTCCCCCCCTCTTATGTTTTTGAAGGAGAGCCGACCATTACCTCCAAGGTTCTTCTGATATCTACATCATCCTCTCCTCCAAGAACCCTGCCTTCAATCTAGAGGAGCCATCTCGATAGGGGGAGTGTGATCTCTTCTCAGATGATAATGATTACTTGAAAAGTCTAAAGGAGCACAAAGAATGGGATGGGTCACCCATTCCTGAGACACCAGAATTCAGACCTTATTCTGAAGAATCAATAACAACATCACCTATAGTCCATCCTGCTGATCTTGCTCCTGAATTTGCTCCATCTTCTCCAACACCAGCTCAACTCCCTCCCTCCTGCACCTACTCCAACACTTAACGGAATAGTCTCAGTACCAGTTTCTATAGGAAGACCTCCATTTAGAGGAAGGGGACATGAATGAGGTTTCAGAGGAAGGGGAAGAGATTTTAGAGGAAGGGGATATGGAATAAGCATACCTATTTGGTAAAAGTATACAAAAGAACAAAGAAAATAGTTTAAGAAGGACAAATCTTATTACAAAACATATGAGAATGTTGAAATTCCTGAAAATAGGATAAAGGTATGTGATGACCCAGAGCTTGACAGAGTCCTAAATGAGATTAGAAGAAGGGATCAAGATGAATATAAAGCATCTCAAAGGGAATTGGAAGAAAAGAGAAGGTTGTTCATTGAAAGGTTGAAGAAAGGCAAAGATGCTGTGGAGAAAGAACAACTAAAGGAGTCAATTAAAATTTCAAGCACTTTTTTGATCCTACAAAGTATGCAACCAGGAACCCTCAAGCAAAACTTCTTGAAAATAAAGGGCAACTTCACAAAGGAGGCATTTGATGTAATCAGGATGATGCAGAGCAGTCCCATCAAAAGAAAATGAAGATTGTATTCAAGTCAACTCCAACTTCTGGAGTTATACAGTCCACTTTTGTAGTTCCTGATCTAGAAGAGCTAAATATGGAAGAAATAAATCTGTTGTCTGCAAAAATCATTGGTTTGGGATTCAAGCTTAATGATGTCTATCCTGAAGCAGAAGCTGACCTAGAGAAGTTTTTCAAAGGACATGACAGAATCCAGAGGAATCCAGAAAAGGCTATTCCAACAAACTTCAAGTATATGGAAAGAAATTTCAGAAAGGTCTATGAGACCTTATCTACTTTTCTCAAAGAGAGAAAGTAGATCATTTCTTGGGTAACTAACTCTGATGAACAATTATTTATATTAATTATACGTTTTCAGTCTATGAGTTCATTCTGTCTATGATATATTTGTATGTACTCTGTTTCTTATTTAACAGTATGATTGAAATCACTTAAACAACTTGTAAAATTTGTTAAGATAAATAGGGGGAGATTATTGGGAAAAATACCCTTTGATTTATCTTACAAATTACCTACAAGTGATTTTATAATCTAGGATTTATTACCCATGTTGTATAGAGAGGATAATTTGGCCATTAGATGCCCTAGGATATCACACTCACACTAGAGTGTCAAGACCTGTCCAAAAGAAGTACAAAATTCAGTTGATTTAAACTTGCGTTGAATAGAAGTCGACGCAACTTCGACTGAAAGTCGAAGCAACTTCGACTGAAAGTCGAAGCAACTTCGAATATAAGTAGAAATAACTCAGACTGAAGTCCAAGTCGACGCAATGTTGATATGTACTTGATGCAGAAGACAAAGTCAGTCGAAGCAATATTAGAAGTCGACGCAACTGCGGCTTGAAGTCGGCGCAGAAGATAAAGTTCAAAGTCCAAGTATTTAACTCGATGAATACGATGATAAGGATTCGACGCAACGTTGATATCTGAGTTTAGTTCAATGCTGAGAAGGAATTTGAAGCAGCTTCTATTAGAACTTAAAGGTGCATGGATTAGAAGGAAAATGAATTCGATGCTACGTCGAATACAGATAGAAATAGAACATTTTCTACTGTTCTTTTTCTAAAGCTTTTCCGAAGGTATCCAGGGATATAATTCAAATTCTAATGGTTCGTTTATTGCCAAGAATGGAATGGACTACTGTAGAGAGACAATAATGACATTCTTGGAAGTTATTCAAATTCAGAGTGACGGGTCGTGAACAGGAATAGAAAGAGATATTCATTATCCAATGGACATTCCTTCTAAGTACAGAACAGAAGAGGAAACAAATTGAAACACTATTTGACAGAGAATAAGACTACAGAGGAAGAAAGACAACACAATAATTCTAGCTATTCTATTGAGCCATCTTCTTCCAAAAGCTCTCTCTCTCTCTCAGTTGGAACAAGAAGAACATCTCTGTATAGTAAAAACACACAGGCTCTGCTTCTTCTTCTTCACTTACAGTAGGAAGCCATCAAGAGAACATAGAGATCTTCAGGATCACAAGCTCATCACCCTTGCATTCTTCTCTACCTTAAGCAAGGGTTCATTCAAAATAGATCCTGAAGAACACCAACAGAAGAAACAACATTACATCTTCTTCTTCTTCTTTCTCTTTTCTCCATGTTTTATTCTGTAACTGTATAAAGAGTTTTTAAGAATCCCTATTCAAAGGATTCAGTGGTTCAAAGAGTCTCCTTATCAAAAGACTTTGTACTTGGTTCTAAGAGTCTCCTTATCAAAAGACTCAGGAGTTGGTTCTAAGAGTCTCTTTATCAAAAGACTCGGTGGTTCTAAGAGTCTCTTTATCAAAAGACTCAGTGGTTCTAAGAGTCTCCTTATCAAAAGACTCAGGCATTGTTTAGTGTATTCCTACCAAGGTGGTAGAAGAGTGGATGTACCCATGTTTTGGGGAACCACTATAGATCTTGTCTTATGCTGTGATTTTCTGTGTTGTCCCCTTTACTTTTTCTGCACTATGTGATTAATTTATTCCGTGCTGGTTTTCAGATTGCATAGTCATTAGAAATTTTGTATTGTGTGTGCATATTTAGTATAGAAGATTTAAATCTCTATTCACCCCCTCCCCCCCTCTAGGGAATATTCAGAGGTTACACTGTGCACTTTCAAAATGTATTTTAGAAAGTTATAAACTAGTATGTATGCTGAGAAAGTTCTTCTGCTGAAATGTCTATGCGCACGGGCATGAGACTTCTCTTTTTACTCTTATTATTCATTATCCTTGCAAGCATTAGATTTTCCTACATCTATGGCAAGTTGTTTGCTCAGAACTAGCAAATGAGTAAGTCTAGGGATATTTGATGAGTAGTTTTCATATAGCATTTTTTGGACTCATCTAGGCGTATTTCTTATTGTTATAGCTTCGATTATATATGAAAAAAGTGTGTATCTCACTTAATCACTTTTCGCACTTAAAGCACTTTTGACGCCTAATTTTGTGTGCAAAGTGTCGATTCCAAAGTAATGCGGAGACATCACTCTTCTCTCCCAATTATTCACTTTTATGCACTAAGCAAATCTTCACATGCCGACGGCTATTCACCTCGATCCATTTACACGTCGCGAGCATATGTTTGGTTGTTTAGGACAAATGTTGTTTCTCACGCACGGCCATGCATTTTCCTTCGTGCACGGGCGAGCGTGCATACACCTCTAGTTGAATGTGGAAATTGTACGGTCGTGCATTTTCCTTATCGCACGACTGGGTCGACCGTGCATGACTAACCTTCTAGTTGAATGCTTGTTTTGGTCTGAAATTAGGTGTTCTGTGCGCGCCCGTGTTTTTTCTTCTCGCACGGTGGAGTTTGATCGTGCGTCAAGATAATCGCATGGGTGGTTGCATTTAGAGAAATCGCACGATCATGCGATTTCCTTAGAGCACGAGCACTTCAGACCGTGCGCGTGTTTTCCTTAAGTTTTAAGTGTTCTGTCCTAAACCGTGCGTCTTCTTCTCGCACGGTTAGTTTCGATCATACGTGAACAAAATGCACGGGCATGGGTTGGTTTTCAGTGAAGTGATTGATGCGCTGAATTTTGGCAGCTTATTTGATTTAAATATTATCCTTCGTGCACGATCAAAATGCATGACCGTGCGTCCGACCGTGTGCCCTCTGCCTGACTCTTATTTAAGCTCTTTTTTTGCAAATTTTTGGGAGATCCGGATTTTTCATCCGAGAAAGCCCTAAGGGGTTCAGCTCCAGTTCCAATTCTTCTTCACCAGCAGTTAGGGCTTTGCCCTAGGCCACTCCCATCATCCTAAGCTTCAAGGAAGGAGAAGCTAGCTCAAGATCATAACCAAGAAAGGAGATCCTCGCATTTGACGTGGTCGGATGCTATGACCAGAGAAGTCGGGTACATTAGGAGGGGGTGACAGCCCTTTAGGACCCCAGATGTAGTTGATGATCAAGGACAGTACACAGATTGACAATCTGACAGCTTCCACCTTCGATCTACAGAAAACCTTTGGATTCAGTTGTATCTCATGCCTCTTTCTCCACTTGTTTTGATGTTGTTAACTATGTTCTTCATTTTATTGATGATTTATGCTCAATAAACATTCATGCGCTACTCTTGTATTTCATGTTTTTGAAATCTTTTTGAATGTTTATTAATTGCAAAAGGTGCACCCATTCCGCGAGCCTACTCTTCCATTCCACGAGCCTACTCTTCCATTCTGCGTGCCTACTCTTCCATTTGTCAAGCAAAGTGGTGCTAATGACCCATGTAATCCCCCAAATCATGAAACAATGCTAGTTACCCACATAGTTAATTTAGATTTAGTTTAGTTTCCGTCACATTCATCATCCAAATCAAATCTTCCGCATTTCACCCGACCTAAAGGACTTTGATCTCAAGTCCATTCTCGATAGATAACTCCACCTTGCCGTTTTACATGAGAGATCTGTTGGGAATATTGCCCTCAATGTTCCCATGATTTGAAGAGGCATCACACTCAATGCTAAGTACATATTATATTTGATAAACTCTCTCTTGCATCATGTATATGCAGGGTTTGGTTATTCCAAACAATGGAATAGTTTTGTGGTCTTACTATCAAAACTACTGAGAAGACACCATTGCCTCAGCTGAACCGCTGAGACGAGGCCAGGAGCCGTTGAGAAGGAGTCTATCTCAGCTGAGCTACATTTATACAAAATCTACTGAGAAGACTATCTGTCTCAGCAGATCCGCTGACACGAAGACAGATTCAGCCGTTGAGACTGAAGACTGTCTCAGCCCAACCGCTGAGACCGATTCATATTTGAATTAAAGTTTGGTAGGATTTGTTTCTGGCGCAAGTGGCTGGAAAGAAGGATAATATATTTTATTTCTATCCATGTTGTGACATTGCACTCCTTAAGATCCATTGCAGGTGGAGGAGGTATAAAAGAACATGTTAGGGCATTATGGAAGAAAGTGCTGAAAAGTGGAAGAGAATCGAAAAGAAAGCTTGTGCTATTGACGGCTTCCTCAAGTAATCTATCCCTGCTTCCTGAACCTAGAGGCAGATACAAGGAGAGAAGATAGTTCTTCCTGATTCAAGAATGAAGAATAAGTAGATCTTTCTTCATCTACTGAAGAGGAAGATCAGATAGGAGCAAGGTCTGAAGCTATTTCCCTTCAGCCCTGCTTCAAGATAGCACCAACAGTGCATCAACAACAGAAGACCAAAGCTGAAGGATACATCTGTACAGTCCTCTATTGTAAGCAAATATTATAGCCTCTGTAAGAACATCAGTGTTCTGAGTTTGTAGGGCATTGTGCCTGAGCTGTAGGGCTGTCGAGCCTGAGTGGTAAGGTTATTGAGCCTGAGTGTGTAGGGTTGTTGAGTATGAGCTAGTAGAGTTGTACTCCTAACTTAAGGTGTAAGATCTCTATGGAGATCTAAGGTAGGGCTTCTTGGTAGGCCTGAGGTAGGAAATCAATGGATTTCTGAGGTGGAGGAGTTGGAGCACTCTGAGAGGTAGGGCTAGTTGAGCCAGAGGTAGGGTTTAGAGCAAACCTGAGAGATCCTAAGGGATCTGTGTTGTAAGCTCTTGGAGCTGAGTTTAAAGGAGGTTACCTTGTCTAACACACTGTTAGAAAGGTGTAGAGGGAGAGTGGACTACCTATAGACACACTGTCTTGGGGAACCACTATAAAAGGCTTTGTGCTTTCTTTGTTTGCTTCTGCTTTACATATTATCTAACTACAACTAGCTGCAGTCAAGAAAAATCAAAGAGACTTATTCACCTCCCTCTAGGTGAATTAGACTACTACCTTATAAACTATCAAGTGGTATCAGAGGCAGGTTGGTCAATAAGGACTTAACAGTCTAACCAGATCCTACAAAGGAGTAGTCAAATCTGAATCCAATGGCTTCCACTTGAGGTCAGATGGATATGAGGTCTATGAAGTTGCGCATATGCAAAAAGGAGACTTTTGGCATATGGAAGCGAAGGGTAAGGTTGTTCATGGAAGCCTCAGACCCTAGGATATATATTACTATCAAGGAGGGTCCCTTTGTCTTCACAAAGCCCTCCACTATAGATCCTACATGGCAAGTGGCCAAGTCATATGCTGAAATGACTGAGGATGAAATTGCACTTGCTACCATGAACAAGAGAGCACAAAATATAATAGTAAATGCCATTGATGATTCCACCTTCCAAAACTTGGTTCATTGTGAGACTGCCAAGGATATGTGGGATACACTCATAGTGTATATGGAAGGTACTGAAGAAGTGAGGGATGATAGGAAATCCCTCCTTAATCAGGAGTGTAAAGCCTTCATCCAACACAACCTGGAATGCATAGCTGATTGCTATGAGAGATTCTTCCGAGTGGTAAATGAGCTGAGGACCTATGAAAGGGTCTTCAATCATTATGAGCTGAATGACAAATTCCATAGATCTCTAACAAGAGATTGGGATACAAAGAGCTGTGCCATCAGAGAAGTTGCAAAGCTGGGTGAGACTCCTCTCCCATACACTGTTTGGCAAGCTGCTCTCCTATGAGATGCAACTATCTGCAAGGAAGGAGGAGGACACATCAACCCGGCTTCATGCAAGGGAGAGAGTTGTGGCTCTCAAAGATGAAACCTCCAAGAAGAGCAAATCCAGAATTCCTTCTCCACCAAGAAGGGCTGCTGACTCAGAAAACTCTGAGCCCACCACTTCAGACAGCAACTCATCTGATGAGAAATTTGCTGCCTTCTCAAGGCACTTTAAGAAGCTGATGAGGACGAAGCAGTGGAAGAACAAACCTTCCTCCTCCTCACATCCCAAGAAGGATCACAACAGATAAGAAATGCAACACTCCAAGGGTGACTGGTATGACCCTAAACATGTTAAACATATTTCAAATAATGTTATATGTTATTGCTGCAGCAAGCCTGAGCATGTCATAGCTGACTGTCCAGTAAAGAGAAAAGAAAGAGGTGATAAGAAGTCTCATCACCAGAAGGGAAGGAAGGGTGAAAAATCCTTGCTAGCAAAGAAGGAGAAAAGCAGGAGTGAATCTGAGTCTTCATCCTCAGATTCCGAAGAAGAACAAGAAGAAGAAGAAGAAGAAGAAGAGGAAGCCTACATTGGGTTGTTTGTAGCTGAAGAGGATGAAGACTATCCTGCTGCTAAGGTTGGTATCAGGGCCCCTCTGTCACACTCAGATAGTGACATAGAGGAGGATGAATATGACAAAGAATGTTATGGCTTAATGGTCATATCAGATGATGAAGAAAATCAGGATCATCCTGATCAGGTATTAACTCCTCTCCTCCCCTCTTCTGATTATGAGTCAATACCAGATTCTGAAGCATGCTCATCTAATGATGAAAATGGTTCAGAACCTGAAGTGGATATCAATCAATTGATTGACAAGTATGACGCTCTTTTGGAAGCTCTGAAAAGGAGCAAGAAGCAAGCTAATAGGCAAGCTCAAGAAATTGCTTCCCTTCAGCAGGCAAAGCCTGATGGTACTGAGTCATCTACCCAGATGGCTCAAATGAGTAGAGAAATACGCCAACTGAAGGGAATTACAATATTCCAATTAAGCACCATCAGCCAAAAGAACAAGGTCATCAAGTACCATGAGGAGAAGCTTCTCAAAGAGAAGAGCTTGGTGGCTCAATTCTCCAAACCCAAATCCATATTGACCATCATTGACACCTTCTCCTCCCAAACTAATAGGAGATGGCTAGGGTTCAATAAAGTGGCATTTGGTTCTGAGAATGGAGTAAAAGGCAGGCTAAAGCTAAGCCTCGTACCACCTTTCAAAAGGTGTTGCTTCCCTCTAATAGGTATGACCAGGACATCATGTATGGTCACTGGAAGAATGGAAGTTCCTATAGGAAGGAAAATACTCCTTACTATAGCAAAAGAAAGGGCATGGGGATGAGTGCTTTGAAAGCTCCCCATGAAGAGATTCAAATGGCTTGTTGGAACAACCCTATTACTGATTTGGGCTAGGATCACTATCTGTGGACTAGGACTAAGTTGACCCCCAATGTATAGTCTAAGGGTCAAGGTTTTAGGCTGATTGGAACTAAGGAAAACTCAGTTTCTGTGTTCGATGAACTCCAATCTGCGTTCGACGAAATGCATTCTGTGTTCGACGAACGTCTTGCTCAAGGTCGACGAATTGAGGCTATCTCAGCGTTCGACGAATTGAGGCTATCTCAGTGGTCGATGAATTTGCTATGTCTCAGCGTTCGACGATCTTCCCAGTCTCAGCGGTCGACGAATTGAGGCTATCTCAGCATTCGACGAATTGAGGCTATCTCAGCATTCGACGAATTGAGGCTGTCTCAGCGGTCGATGAATTTGCTCGGTCTCAGCGGTAGACGAATTTGCTCAGTCTCAGCGGTCGACGATTTTGCTCAGTCTCAGTGGTCGATGAATTGGCTCACTCTCAGCGTTCGACGAATTGGCTCAGTCTCAGTGGTCGACGAATTGGCTCAGTCTCAGCGGTCGATGAATTTGCCCAGTCTCAGCGGTCGACGAATTTGCCAAGTCTCAGCGGTCGACGAAATATCATCTCAGCTCAACTAATTCAATTCTTCCAGCCAGATTTAGCAGTTTATTCTTCAGTTCGACGAACTCCAACTTGAGTTTGATGAATTCCAGTCTGTGTTCGATGAATCAGTAACAGAAGTTCAGTTCGATGAAATCAACATTTAGTTCGATGATTTCTTCATTCAGATCGACGAAAGTTTCTCTTCAGCTTGTTTATTTCAGACAGACCAGTTTTATTCTATTCTCCAAACTCAGATCATCAGCAACGGATCTATTCCTATCAGATAAGTCAAGATTTAATCCTTTCCTTTTATTATTCTTTTATTTCGAGAAAATAACTGTTGACATATTTTGGAAAAGGACACTTTCATGGAAAAGGAAAAGTAATAAAGTGTATCAGATTTGCAGTTCCAAGAATATCTCTTCTGAATATTTTTTTCCTTAAATTAAAAGATTTGAATTTCAAATCTGTCAGAGATTTTTTCTCTAAGGAAAAATAAAGAAGAAGTATTACAGCAGTACAACAAGAGAGGAAGAAGAAGCCGGGAAAAGATATACAGAATGAAAAATACAGAGTTCATCTTCCTCAAGCAGCAACTCTCTCAATCTCTAAGAACATCAACATTATTCTCTCAGTATTCTGCTGCAAGTTCAAAATCTTCAAGAGCAACAATAATCTGAGAAACCTTTATCTCTCAGATTCATCAGCTATCATGGAAGATCTATATTCAAGAGAAAGCTCCATCCTCAACTGTCAACCATGTCTATCAGACTGGAGGAGCTTTACATCAACACATTCCACTAGTCTTCTCTCAGATTATTGACAGAGAAGAACTTCATAACCCTCTTTTATCCCATTCTGTACAGGGTTATAACTCCCTTCAAAAGTTAACCCCTTTGGTGGCAGGGCACCTGATCAAAAACCTATGGTTGGTTTGAGCACCTGATCAAAAGCTCATTGATGTTTGGACACCTGATCAAAAATCCATTGGTGATAGGGCACTTGATCAAAAACCTAGTGGAATCCTACCAAGGGTGGTAGAAGAGTAGATGTACCCAGGTTTATTGGGGAACTACTATAAATCCTTGTGTCGTCTGTGTTCTTGTTTATTTTTTTGTGTTGTGCTGTGTTGTGTTTTCTTTATTAGTTTTTATAAATCACTCAGTACACATATAAATATCATTATTTTAATTCCGCTATAAAAATAAGTGAAAACTTTTTAATACTCTATTCACCCCCCCTCTAGAGTGACTTTGAGATCTAACGTCACTTTCAATTGGTATTAGAGGTTTCAACTGATATCAGAACTTTCAATTGGTATCAGCGGTTTCAACTGATATCAGAACTTTCAGTTGGTATCAAAGGTTGGTTGATTCTTTACAGGTTAACACTTGAATCAAGAGATCAATTAGATCTTAAGTTGTTCTAGAGTTTTATTTTTATAAAAAAACTCATGGCACAGAACAAAGAATACTCAAGCACAAGACCTCCTATGTGCAATCTAAATAAGTTTGCACTATGGAAGGCAAGGATCAAATTATATATGAATTCTATTGATGAGGATATTTTTAATGTTATTTTGACAGGACCTCCTACTCCTACAACAATAACAATTGCTAAAACAACAACAAATAATGCCGTTCCACCTCCTGAGTGGACAGAAGCTCAAAAGAAGTAGAGAAGTGCTGATGCCAAAGCAATGAATATATTGGCACAGACAATGTCTGATGACATCTTTCAAAAAGTTATGGAATGCACTTCAGCCAGGGAAATCTGGACCTCCCTCAACAACATGGTTGAAGGATCTGCAGATGAGAGAAAAGATAGAAGATCTCATCTCATTTCTCAGTATGAAAATTTCAAGAAAGGAGAAACTGAGAGTGTTGCAGATATGTACAATAGGCTAAGCGTCATAATCAATGAGCTGAAGACTTTGGACAAAGTGATCTCAATCACTGAAGTCAATGATAAGATCCTAATGTGCTTCCCTAGCACATGGGACTCTAGGATCTGGCCAATCAAGGAAGCCAGACGTCTCAATGAGATCTCCACTGAGACCTTGTTAGGCAAGCTCAAATCCTATGAGCAACTTATCAAGTCCAGAGAAGCTGAACAATCTACTTCCTCACCAGCATCCAAGAAGGAAAGGAGCATTGCTTTCCAAGCAACTGAAGAGGAAGATAAAGCTCTAGGGGAAGTGGACTTTATGAGCTTACTAGCCAAAAGGTTCTACAAGATGGCTAGAAAAGACTTCAGAAAGAAGGATTCAAGATCCAGAGAAAAGCCAAGGTATGACAAATCTAATTCTAAGGAAATAATTTGTTTTGGCTGCAAAAAACCTGGACACATTCTACCTGAGTGCCCAGAGAACCATGAGAAAGAAAAGAGAAAAGAGAAAGAAGAGAAAAGGCACTCTAGCAAGCCTTCTTCCCACAAACACAAACATAAGGGAAGAGGCTTTGTAGCTGAATCATGGAGTGAAACAGAATCAGAATCTTCATCCAGCTCTTCTGAAGATGAAGAAAATGCAAATGAGAAGGACCAATGCTTGATGGCTATATATGACTTAAGCAGTGAGTCAGAATATGCATCATCATCTAGCTCCAGTGATGATGAAGAAGAAAGAATTTTCTGCATGATGGCTATCAATGCCTCAGGAAGCAACTCAGATGAATCAGAGCCTGAAACTGACAGTGATCAGGTAATCTCAAACTTTGATTTCAATTCAAATGAATTCAAAGATGAATTCAAAACTCTTTGTTTAGATTTAATTAAATCTGAGAAAGAGATAATCTCTCTCAGAAATAAGTTGACTGAAATGAACCAACTAAGTGAAGATAATGTCAATCTTAAGAAATATTTGGCTGCCTCCAGAGAACACATTGTTCTCATTGAGAACAAGTTGTCTGAAGCTAAGAAGTTTGAAGAATCCCTCAATAGGAGAAGTATCAAACTGATGGACATCACAAGCACAGTGAATGCCAGACTTAGTGGCAAACTGGGCTTGGGTGCATCATCAAGTGAGACACATCTCATTAAGAAAAACATTTTTCTACACCTGTAAAATTCATTTTTGCCAAAAACAAAGAGGTTGTAGATGCTAGTAAGAATGTTTCAAGCAAGAATATTAAGAATAAAGGAATTCAACAGAATTCGTCGAACGGAGCTCGATGAAATCACATAATTTTGTCGAACGGAGATCGACGAAAGCTGAACACAGAATTTCAGTATAATTATCCTTCGAACGGTGCTCGACTAAATTACTTCACTTAGTCGAACGGCGATCGACGAATTCACCAGAATTCGTCGAACGGAAAACATACTGAAAATCTACAGAATTTTTATTCTTCACATACTAAGAATCCTTTCACTGAGTGGATAATTCCTCCAAGGAGATATTATCCACAAGGTTATAAGGATTAACCTGAGATGTCTTTCATTTTAGAATTTTGTGGAAAAACAAAAGGACCCAAGGTAGTCTGGGTCAAGAACAACTAGAATGTTTTCTGTTTTGCAGGTACAGGGCTATCCAAAAATAAAAGAACAATGGTATTTGGATAGTGAATGCTCAAAGCATATGACAGGGAACAAGGCCAACTTAAGCAACTACAAGGCAAGGCTTGGATCCCAAGTGATCTTTGGATACTCCAACTGTGGACAAACCAAAGGTTATGGACAAATCAAAGTTGGAGCAGTCACCTTCAAAGAGGTAGCTTATGTCAAGGGTCTGAAGCATAACCTCATCAGCATAAGCCAGTCATGTGATGAAGGTTATCATGTAACTTTTAACCATTCCTTATGTCTTATTACCAATAATAAAAACATAAATGTAGTATCTGGTATTAGACATGGAAACATTTATTTAGTCAATTTTGACTCTGCCAATTCAGATATTTGCTTATTTAATTCTATAAGTAAAACAAATGAATTATGGCATAAAAGGCTTGGACATATTAACCTTGAACTATATCTATGCTTTCTAAGGACAATCTTGTTAGAGGACTGCCTTCTGGTTCATACAAGAAGGAAGGACTCTGTAGAGCTTATCAATTAGGTAAGCAAACTAGAAGTAGTTTTAAATCTTTATCCAAGAGTGATTCACCTAGGATTTTGTATTTACTGTATTTGGATCTTTTTGGACCCACTGCAATACAGAGTCTAGGAGGGAATCATTACTCTCTAGTTATTGTAGATGACTTCTCAAGATTCACTTGGGTGTTCTTTCTTAGGAACAAGTCAGACACCTTTAGTGTTCTGACAGACTTTCTCAGGTCCATCAAGATTGAGTACTCTACTCTAGTTGCATTGATCAGAAGTGATCAAAGCACTGAGTTTGAATCTCTTCTAATGAGAGAATTCTATGGAAAAGAAGGGATCAGGTAGTGTTTCTCTGCTCCTAGAACTCCTCAACAAAATGGGATAGCTGAAAGGAAAAATAGAACCTTAATTGAATCAGCAACTACATTGCTTGCTGATGCTCACTTGCCAATCTCTTTTTGGGCAGAGGCACTGAACACATCAAATTATGTGTTGAACAGAATCTTGATACATAAGCTTAAGGGTAAAACTCCCTATGAATTACTCAAGAATAAAAAGCCTAAGGTTAACTATTTTAAGATATTTGGCTGTAAATGCTATGTGCATAACAATGATAAGAAGTCTCTCAGGAAATTTGAAGCAAAATCTGCTGAAGGTATATTCCTTGGATATTATTTTTCTAGTAAAGCATATAGAGTTTATAACAAATCAACTCTTAAGATAGAAGAGTCCATGCATGTATCTTTTGATGAATCTAATATGTTAAATGAGGAGAGGAACACCACCTCTACCAAAAATATTTTGCAGGTTCCAGCTCTATGTGAAGAAATCAATGGACTAAATCTATAGAATGTAGAGTCTCTACTTCCATCATCTCAAATTATTGAATACAGTGAAGAAGAAGATAATCCAGATCTTGCTGATCATTCAAATCAAGTGACAGCTGAACAAGTCCCTCAAGAGGAAACCATTGCTGAACCAACTCCAACTGTTGATCACTTCACAGTTAGAGATCATCAAATATCTCAAGTGATTGGAGATATTTTAGCAGGTGTTCAAACAAGGCATCAACTACACCAAAATCAGATGCACACTTATTTCCTATCACAAGTTGAACCTCAAACCATAAAAGATGCAGAACAAGATCCAAACTGGATTCTTGCAATGCAAGAGGAGCTTAACCAATTTGAAAGGAACAAGGTTTGGGATTTGGTTCCAAGACCAAAAGCCATCCAGTCATTGGCAACAAATGGGTCTTCATGAACAAGCTAGATGATCAAGGCATAATAATCAGAAATAAAGCAAGATTAGTAGCCCAAGGATATTCTCAGGAAGAAGAAATTGATTTTGATCAAACCTTTGCTCCTATTGCTAGACTTGAAGCTATAAGGATATTCCTTACTTTTGCTGCCTTCAAGAAATTCAAAGTCTATCAGATGGATGTGAAGAGTGCATTTCTGAATGGAGACATAAAAGAAGAAGTCAATGTGGAACAACCACCAGGTTTCATCTCTCCAACCCACTCTTCTTATGTATTTAAGCTTAATAAAGCTCTCTATGGTCTCAAGCAAGCTCCCAGAGCATGGTATGAGACCTTAGCTAATTTTCTTTTGGAGAACAAATTCTATAGTGGCTCTGTTGATAAAACTTTATTTTTCAGGATACATAAAAATAAATCATTACTAGTTCAAATTTATGTAGATGATATTATTTTTGGCTCTACTGATTCAAATCTATGCAAAAGGTTTTTTGACCTAATGCAATCTAAATTTGAAATGAGTAGTATGGGTGAGTTATCTTACTTCCTTGGTCTTCAAGTGAAGCAAACTCCAAATGGCATATTCATATCACAATCCAAGTATGATAAGGAATTAGTGAAAAGATTTGGTATGTCTGATGCTTCCACCATGAAAACATACATGCCCTTCAATGCTGTTGTTGATACTGATAAATCAGGGAAACCTGTTGATCAGAAAGTATATAGAGCAATTGTTGGCTCACTACTTTACTTAACAGCTAGTAGACCTGACATAATGTTTGCTACATGTATTTGTGCTAGGTTTCAAGTTAACCCCAAAGAATCTCACCTAATTTTACTAAAAAGAATTTTGAGATATATAAAGGGTTGTCCAAATCTAGGACTCTGGTATCCAACAACTTCAGAATTTGAATTAACTGGATTCTCAGATTCTGATTATGCTGGATGCAGAGTAGACAGGAAAAGCATATCAGGAACTTGTCAGTTTCTTGGTGATAGGCTTGTGTCTTGGTTTTGTAAGAAACAAACATATGTGTCTACATCAACAGCTGAAGCAGAATATATTGCTGCTGGCAGTTGCTGCTCATAAATATTGTGGATACAAAATCAACTTCTAGATTATGGTATCAACTTAAATAATTCAATTATATTTTGTGATAACACTAGTGTAATATCTATAACACAAAATTCAGTACTCCATAGTAGGACTAAACACATAGAAATTAGGCACTACTTTATCAGAGATAATGTGGATAAAAATAAAATTTGCCTATAATTCATTTCTACTGATTTGCAAAGGGTTGATATTTTCACCAAACCCTTGGATAAAAAGAAACACATCTTCTTTATAAATCAGCTAGGAATGATAGATGGAGATTCAATCAACTAAAAAATTAAATTTTCTACTTATCCCATCTTTTCATCGAACTGAGATCGATGAAATCTAGTCGTTCGTCGAACGAAGATTGACGAAGTCATCTAGATCGTCGAACTGAGATCGAAAAAATTTTATTTTTCGTCTAACGCAGTTTTGATGAAGCCTATGTTTCTAATCTTTCCTTTTAATCAAATCTCTTATTTCATTTTAACTGTATGCCTACAAAATTGCTTCTCTTTTCAGTTCCTTTTCACTTGATCTCTATTTTTTTTTGCAGGAACAATGGCAATATTTCTTCAAAGTAATTGCATCCTTCCCTACCTCCTATTCAACCGTCCCTTCTTCTAGGGGCCTAGCTCTAGGTCTTCCTGAATCTAGGTAGGGGGAGATGTTTTGAAGAAGCTCCTTTTGACAGGGGGAGATGTTTTGAAGAAACTCCTTTTTGTTAGGGGGAAATGCTCTCCTTTTTGATAGGGGGAGATGCTTTTTGTAGAAGCTCAAGTTTCAAGGGGAGATGCTGTATGAAGAAGCAAAAATCTTTCAGTTGATGAAGAAGCCCCTTTATGATAGGTTTCAGTTGTTTGAAGAAGCTAACAACAATTTCAGTTTGAAGATCTAGATATTTCAGTTTGAGATATGGCAAATACAGATGCAAATTCAGAAATAATTCAGAATTCAGAAATCAAGAATTTGAAAGGCAAATCACATTCAAGCCTCCTTCAAAGAAAGACAAAAGGTTCTGATTATTTGTTTTTATTATTTCTGTTTTCAATATAAAATTTCAAAACTCAGAGTATCATATTTTATATCTGCTGAAATGTTTAAAATCTGTCAGATATATATGCTCTGTTATTTTGTTGTTTATTTTATTATTTAATTTTTGTCAAATAGTGTCCTAACCCAAATAGGGGGAGATTGTTGGAACAACCCTGAAAGTGCACAGTTAACCTTACTAGAATTCTCTAGAGGGGGGGGGGGGGAGGGGTGAATAGAGATTTAAAAATATTTTGTGCAAAGTTAACAAATATATATGTGTAATATTCACAGATTTAAGCTTCCCACACACTAACAAGAATTAAGCAAATAAAGAAAGAAATAGCAAAAAGAAAAACACAGCACAACACAAAGAAATATAGTGGTTCCTCAAACTTTGGGTAGTCCACTCTTCTACCCCCTTGGTAGGAATTCACTATCTTGCACTGAGTCTTTTGATAAGGAGACTCTTAGAACCAGCCTGAGTCTTTTGATAAGGAGACTCTTAGAACCACTACAACTGAATTTTTTGAAGAGAGATTCTTAAAACTCTTTTACACAATTTGAAAATGGAATAATAAGAAGAAGTAGAAGAAAAACAATTGAAGCAAGAAAGAATCTTCTTCCTAGCAAGAAGATTAGAAGCACAAGTATAGTGAATGAAATCTCTCTTCTATAGTGAGAAGGAGATTGTAGGCCTTTCTCTCTTTCAGTGAGAGCTTTCAGAAATTTGCAGCAGTATGACTTCAGAAGGTAGTAGAAGAGGAAGAAGGCTTTTTCTTACTGCAACACTCTTTCACTTTTCTCAATTTTCTCTTCTCTCTTGGGAGCTTTTCCTCTTTTTCAGAAATGGAGTGGATCACCTCTGCTTATTCTTTGCCGACCTCCTTCTGTATTTATAGATCTGTTTATTCAAAAATATCGCTATAGGAGAATAATCAATTAGCAGCCAGAGAAAGAAAAGTTTCCATAATCATTATATCTGTAGAAGGAAAGAGATCATTCTATTTTTAAATAATGTCCATAATAATCTTAATCAAATTAGCCAAGAATCATTTAGAAGGAAAGACTGATTCAGAACGACTAGAAAAGAATAATATAATTCCATAAAATTCAGATCTACAGAAAGAAGGAAAGAGATCTGACGAGTTTTTGAATCAGTCACAGAAATCGATGTGCGTCGATTACTATTCGTCGTAAGCGTCGATTTTAGCCTGGCTAGACGGCGAGAAGAAAATATGGAAGGAGCGTCGACTGAGGTGCGTCGACTTTACTGGGTGCGTCGACTAGAAATCAGAGTTACGCCGACTTTGGTTACGTCGAATTCTGTTTAGAGTTACTTCGACTCATTCTGAGAGGTACGTCGACTACACTTCGACGTTGCGTCGATTACTATTCGACACATATTTACTTAAACTAATTTTTCACTCTGAGAATACATATTCTACTCATTTCTAGGGGTTAAGATAAATCATTTCCCCAATAATCTCCCCCTATTTGTCTTAACCCTATTCAAAGAGAAATTTTATCAGCTTTTAATCAACACATCAAAGCATATTTATAGAAAAGAGATATATTAGGTAATCAGAAGAAAATGGAAAAAGAAATCATCAGCACTTAAGCATTAATAGAGTATATCAAAGTTATTAAAAATATCACTCAGGAGGAGTAGGAGGGGTTTTTCTCTTCCTGGAGAATACTAAAGGGATATCAGGTCTTTTTATGGAGGTTGTAGCAGGATGTTCATTCAGCTCCCCCTGAGTCAAAGCAATCTGCTCCTGAGATGAAACTTCCTTTATACCTTCTATTTCTGCTTCTTCAGCTTCTGTCACAGCTCCAACTTCAGCTGTGACAGCATGTGGCTCCCCCTGAGCCTCAGCTTCTTTGTCTTTCTCACTTTCAGCCACTCCTTCAGCCTCAGTTTCCTTTTCAACTTCAGCTTCCTTTTCAACCTCTTTCTCTACTTTACTTGCCTCCCCTTGAAAGAGAACTACTTGTTGTTCAGCTTCTCTTGCTATAGAGAGTACATCTGTTATCTGTTCTGTAGTATGTAGCTCCGGTACTATTTCATTCCCAATGGTCTTAAGCAGAGCAAGACTATCAGATATTGATGTTGGAGAGGAGTTGTGTGAGTGAGATTTGTGACTGGAGAGCTGCTCTTCATCTAACTTCTCCCCCTTCTTGGCCTTCTTAGCCAAGGAGGTTAAGAATGATTTAGTAACCTTAGATGAAGACACAGAGGTTTTGAGTTCTTGCACAGAGGCATTTACCCCATACAATTGGGTTTGCATGTGCCTGATAGAGGAGTGAATTTGAAGGCAGTGTCCATCCAGCATTTCTTGAAATCTTTGGGCTGCTGACTGGATACACTGAGTGATGAGAGTTTCAGTGGATGGAGATGGTTCAGGGTGTGTTGGTGGAGGGGATGAAGGTGGAGAAGTGATTGTTGATATATGAGGTATGTGAGATGATGTAGGTAGAGAGGATGTGATAGTAGGAGGAGGAAGAGGTGGTGATTGAATTGGTGTATGTGAAGATGTAGTTAAGGTAGGAGGTGTGAGGGTAGTGGAAACTATTGGTGTGGATGATGCTGGTAGGGAAGAGATGTCTGTATGTGGAGGAGGAGGTGAAGATGGATGCACAGGAGAATTAGGAGGAGAGGGAGTCCTTTCAGGAATGGAACCAGGCTTGGGGATTTGCCTGGTCCATTTTGAAAAGAGGGCTATGGACATCCTTTTTCCAGGAGGAATGGGAATTACTTTTGACCTACATAGGTCAAGGAAGGAGTGAAGGAGTACCTAACTCATGATCCTCATGTAGGCATTCTCTTTATGAGAATATTTGTAGCCTATCATCTTCAGTAAGCAGCTGGCCCAGTCTATCTTCTTTTTCAGTACAAGGGCCCCTATAATGTTCAGTTGCTGCTTGGGCACTGCATCATGGGCAGAGATTTTGCATAGTAGTATTTTTCCTACTATGTCTGCCAAGAGCCTATATTCATCAGAGAAGTCTATTTTCTTCAAGTTGATTGGTCTATCTCTGGAGAATTTCATGGTGATTAATAAATTTTTGATTTCCTCAGGGGTGAGTTCCACAGGTTCACTACCTGATAAGGAGATTCATTTAACTACTCTTAGAAAATAATTTGCTTCCCCTTTTTGATTTGAACAAGGATAGTGTTGGTGTGTACCTGATGGAAGATCAAAGGAGTCCCTAAGATATTCTGCAGAGATTGAGACAGGTGTTTCATGGATTGTTCCTGTAATCTCTCCTTGTTCAGATATCTGAACATGATTCATCAACTCTGTGAGTTCTATTTCCAGGAGTTTGCATCTTGTTGAAATGAGTTTGTTTAGACCAGCTTCAGTGAAAAGAGCTATGATGCTCTTGTAGTTTTCGGCGGCGGCTTGGAAGGAATCAAGATCATTATCGAAACCAGAGTTGATCTTGGGAGCCATTTTGGTCAGTGAAAGAGAGAGGAAGAGATGGCTAGACTGAGAAGTGAGAAGGATGAGAGATGCAGAGAGCGTGCAGATTTCTAACTGAAGAGTTTATTTAAGTCAGGTGAAACGTCAAAACGAGACACAACTCGAGGTTTAATCGGTACTACAGTAGATATGACCGAAAATATTTTAGTATTGCCGCTTTTTTTTCATGAAGTTGACGTTGCGTCGAGTGGAAGTCGATGTATGCGTCGGTTTTAACACTTTTGACGATGCGTCGATTAAGGAATCGACGTGACTTTTATTTTCCTGAAAATTCTAGGTTTTTCTTGAGAGATTATTACTTCCTAATCCTATGGTTTTCTAAGTCAGTCTTGGACTAATTTTATACATTATTGAATTGATTATGCCAACATTGTTTGGCAATGTGGCCTGTTTTATTACAGATATAACACATGTTTGTCTTTAGATTATGGTAATTTGAGTTTAAAGAGGGATACAAGTGTTGATTAGGATAAAATTGTTGTTTAGGATGGAAGTTTAGATTAGGATAGAAGTTTTGATTTGGATAGAAATTTTGATTAGGATGAATGGGTTCTAAATGAGAGTTAAGATAGAAATTTTTTGAAGGATAGATATGTCCTGAATTTAAGTTACTCTGAGAATTTATGCGTCGATAGGTATTCGACGTATGTTGAGAGTTGCGTCGATTTATATTCGGAGCTTTCTCTAGATTGCGTCGATCTGGAATCGATGCATGGAAGTAGTTGCGTCGATTATAAGCCGAAGCAATTTTATTCATGCGTTGATTTGAGGTCGAAGTTTCTGAGAGATTGCGTCGAGTAAAGTTTGACGTACTATCATTCATGCGTCGATATGAAGTCGACGAAAATGTGTCTTTACAGATTTTATTTTTTCCTTTTTCTGGTGGGAGATTTATTTCCTTATGAATTGTTTCTTTTGGCCTAGTTGCCTTCTCAGAATGAGTTTGTTTGTCTTCTTCTAAATGGTATGATGATGATTCATCAAAATGGTTTGTCTCCTTGAGTGTGAAGTTTTCTTTATTTTGTGAGTCTTCTTCTAAGTTTGTTGATTTGATGGGTTTAGTAAATTTAACAGGGCTCATCCAAGCAGGTTTGGTAGATGGTATTGAACTTGTTGAAGGATCAGCCCCTAGCCCCAGATTCTTATGTCTTATTGTTTGTTTTTTAGTGATTTCCTTAAGTGTTTGGCTTCTGACTTTTATAGATTCTTCAAAAGATTTTGTTTGGGATACCTTATTCTTAAGGAGTTGATTTTCTATTTTAGCAGTTTCTATTTCCTTTTCTGTTTTATAGATTTTACACCTTAGTTCGTAATTCTTTGAACATGTATCCTCTATATTTCTCATATTAATTTGTTCTTTTAGATCCTTAATTTCTTGTTTAGCTTTTAGTTGATCTAAACAGAATCCTTTAAAATCATTTTTGAAATCATCACATAGAAAATCTATTTCATCAAAAATGCTTACCTCATCCTTATCCTCAGATTCCTCTATGAGAATAAGGCTATTTGCTTTTATTGTTGAATTTTCTTTTTCATCTTCAGAAGAGATGCTTCCTTCTGATCCTGTTTCACTCCATGATTTAGCATCATATTCTTCCTTTGAGCTTTCAAGAGCCATTAAGCATAGGTCTTCTTGCTTAGACTCTTCATTGTCACTTTTAGATGAGGTGCTGTCCTCAGAATCTGTTTCACTCCAAGCTTCTGCAATGAAGCCTCTTTCTTTCTTCTTCCCCTTTTTCTTGAGATCTTTCTTTTTCAGATCTTTCTTTTTCTCAGCATTTTCTGGACATTCTGGGGCAATATGTCCAGTTTTCCTGCAGGAATAACAAATAATTTCTTTAGTAGGAGTCTTATCATACCTTGGTTTTGACTCTCTTCTTCTAGACCCATCTGTCCTGACCCATTTCTTGAATCTTCTGGCCAGGAGACTGAATAATTCTTCTTCAGTAACATGGGTTTCTTCTTCTGTTGCTTTTAATGCAATGTTTCTATCTTTTGAAGAGGTTGGAGTATTTTCCCTTCTTTCCTTCTCTTCTCTGGTTTTCAGTAGTTGCTCATAGGATTTGAGTTTTCCTAAGAGGGCATCTGTTGAGATTTCCTTTTGTCCTCTTGTATCTCTTATTTCCCATATTCTTGAGTCCCATGAACTTGGGAGACTCATTAATAGTTTGTCATTGATCTCTGTGAGAGATATCTCTCTATCCAAGTTCCTTAGTTGATTGATGATCAGACTGAATCTGTCATACATTTCAGATATGCTTTCTTCATTCTTCTTTTGGAAGTTCTCATATTGGGAGATCAATAGAGCCTTCCTATCTTTCCTTTCATCAGCACTTCCTTCTACCATCTTTGTAAGAGCCTCCCAGATTTCTTTGGCTGATTCACAGTCAACAACCCTTTGAAAGATTTCATCTGAGAGGGTTGAGACAAGAATGTTCACAGCTTTTGCATCATATGCTCTTGCCTTCTTCTCATCATCTGTCCACTCAGCCCTTGGGAGAAGTGTTTGAGTCACTTAACCACTTGAGTCCTTTCTATAAGTCTTGGGAGGACCTGTCAAAATAACATTAAACAATTCTTCATCAATAGAATTCATATAGATCCTAATTCTTATTTTCCAAAGTGCAAACTTTTCAAGATTGCAAATTGGAGGTCTGGTGGAAGCATAATCTTTGATTTGTGCCATAAAGGAAATTATATATATATGAGATAGGATCTTTTTGATCAAGGAGTTACCCCTTTTTGATCAACCTCGGTTTGATACCAATTGAAAGTGCACAGTTAACCTTACTAAAATTTTCTAGGGGGGGGGGTGAATAGAGATTTAAAAATAGTTTGTGCAAAATTAACAAATATATATGTGTAATATTCACAGATTTAAGCTTCCCACACACCAATAAGAATTACGCAAATAAAGAAAGAAATAGCAAAAAGAAAAACACAGCACAACACAAAGAAATATAGTGGTTCCCCAAACTTTGGGTAGTCCACTCTTCAACCCCATTGGTAGGAATTCACTATCTTGCACTGAGTCTTTTGATAAGGAGACTCTTAGAACCAGCCTGAGTCTTTTGATAAGGAGACTCTTAGAACCACTACAACTGAATTTTTTGAAGAGAGATTCTTAAAACCCTTTTACACAATTTAAAAATGGAATAAGAATAAGAAGAAGAAGTAAAAGAAAAACAATTGAAGCAAGAAAGAATCTTCTTCCTAGCAAGAAGATTAGAAGCACAAGTATAGTGAATGAAATCTCTATTCTATAGTGAGAAGGAGATTGTAGGCCTTTCTCTCTTTCAGTGAGAGCTTTTAGAAATTTGCAGCAGTATGACTTCAGAAGGTAGTAGAAGAGGAAGAAGGCTTTTTCTTGCTGCAGCACTCTTTCACTTTTCTCAATTTTCTCTTCTCTCTTGGGAGCTTTTCCTCTTTTTCAGAAATGGAGTGGATCACCTCTGCTTATTCTTTGACGTCCTCCTTCTGTATTTATAGCTCTGTTTATTCAAAAATATCGCTATAGGAGAATAATCAATTAGCAGTCAGAGAAAGAAAAGTTTCCATAATCATTATATCTGTAGAAGGAAAGTGATCATTCTATTTTCAAATAATGCCCATAATAATCTTAATCAAATTAGCCAAGAATCATTTAGAAGGAAAGACTGATTCAGAACGGCTAGAAAAGAATAATATAATTCCATAAAATTCAGATCTACAGAAAGAAGGAAAGAGATCTGGCGAGTTTTTGAATCTGTCACAGAAATCGACGTGCATTGATTATTATTCGTCGTAAGCGTCGATTTCAGCCTGGCTAGACGGCGAGAAGAAAATATGGAAGGAGCGTCGACTGAGGTGCGTTGACTTTACTGGGTGCGTCGACTAGAAATCAGAGTTACATCGACTTTGGTTACGTCGAATTCTGTTTAGAGTTACTTAGACTCATTCTGAGAGGTACGTCGACTACACTTCGACGTTGCGTCGATTACTATTCGACGCATATTTACTTAAACTTATTTTTCACTCTGAGAATACATATTCTACTCATTTCTAGGGGTTAAGATAAATCATTTCCCCAACAAACCCTATTACTGATTTGGGCTAGGATCATTATCTGTTGACTAGGACTAAGTTGACCCCCAATGTATAGTCTAAGGGTCAAGGTTTTAGGCTGATTAGAACTAAGGAAAAGCTCAGTTTCTGCATTCGGCGAACTCCAATCTGCGTTCGACGAAATGCATTCTGCGTTACGTCTTGCTCTAGGTCGACGAATTGAGGCTGTTGTTGGATCTGTAAGCGCCCTTAGAGGGGGGGGGGGGGTGAATAAGGGTTTTAAAAACTTATATTATATTTTGAAATACTTGCTTATGATAAGAGATCAAAATAATGATTTTGTTTAAAGATCTAAATTGTTTTATAATAAAAGAGAGGATAATAAACAATTTAGAGAAATGAAGAACAAATCAATTTTATTACACAAAGAGAGATGATTATCATTAATAAACTTGATTACAAAATTTAATCTCTATGTCGCTAGAGATTGAGGCGACAAATATGAAAACTCTTTTTGTTTTCTATACCGACTCGTATCCCCACGAACCGGTTGGCTTTAGCCGATCTCTCCCCAGATACAGCCTTAAGCCGCTCTAGCCCTCCTATCCCCAGAAAGGCCTCGAGCACCCCTAGATCTACTCCCTAGACCTAGTCGCCGTGTGGCGAATTCCTCCCTAAGTCCTACCTAGACCTAGTCGTCGTGTGGCGAATTCCCCCTAGTCCCCGCATGGCCCTAGTCGCCGTGTGGCGAGTTCCTCTATTGAACAAAAGATATAAATGTTATAATTTGAAAGTAAAACAAAACACAAACTAAAGACTCCCTCAAAAGTAGAACTTGATGTCGATGTAGATGCGATCGTATTGGTCTTCAAGTTCTTTGCGTTCACGAACGTTGACAGAGTTCTTCGGGCTGCTTGAAGAAGGCTCTCAGGAGTGCTCTGAATATATGGCTTCTATTCCTTCTACAACAGCAAGCAACAACGGAGGAGGCGCACGTCTTTTTATAGATTCAACCACTACCGCCTGCGGTAGTACTACCCCCCGCGGTATCCACATAAGGCAATGAAGCACAGGGATCGTGGTAGTTTAGGCAATATTCTAAGCGCCAAACACTAGCGCGCCGCGGTACCGCTACCGCCTCGCGTTAGCGAGATTTCCTTCCTTCAGCCACAATCTACTTCCAAATCTGCTCTTCAATCAGCCCCAGACAGGAAGTTTCCAAAAGCTACCGCCGAGCGTTAGAATTAACGCGCCGCGATAGGACTTGCCAAAATTGTGTCCCGTCGACATTCCTTTTTCTCCACTGTTTCCTTCTTGCAATTGTTTCTATTTATACTAGCGCCAGCGGTAGTGCTAACATGCCGCGGTGGAGCACCTCTTTTCATCTGGCGCATTTTCGTCAAACTGGCATCATATTTCGTCGATCGAAATTTCGTCGAACGGGATTGAACATTCGTCGAACGCAAATTTCGTCGACCGCAGTGATAAGTATTTCATCGAGCTCAGCCTTCATTTCGTCGAATGAATACTAGCGCCAGCGGTAGATGTAACGCACCGCGGTAGAGCACTTCGTCGGGTGCATCTTTGTCGAACACCGCCTTTATTTTGTCGACCTCCATTTCGTCGATCGCTAGCGCCAGCGGTAGTTCTAGTGCGCTGCAGTAAATCATGCCTTTCGTCGAGCGCCGTGGTTGAGCATGCAGTTCGTCGACCGCAGTTTTCATTTCGTCGAGCGCCAGTTCGTCGAACACAGCTTCCATTTCGTCAAATGCAGGTTTCCTTCTCAGCGGTTTCTTCTCGGCGGTTGTTAGCACCAGCGGTAGTATTAACGCTGCGTGGTAGAGCTTACAGATCTTCTCAGCGGTTTCCTTCTCAGCGGTTTCGTATCAGCGGTTCGTTAGTGTTAGCGCCAGCGGTAAAGTTAACGCGGCGCGGTAGCAACAATACACAGCACCATGGAGATTTGAAAGCACAGAATCCTGCATACTATAAAAACAAAACAAGTATGATCAAATACAATAGGATTTGTTATTGTCAAACCAAGAGATGCGGAAAGCATGTTCCAACAAACTCCCCCTTTTGATAATAACAAATCCCCTTAGAAAGATATAATTCAATTTATAGGAATTTGTGTTTATAATAGAGAACTAGCATAGATAGCAAGAAAATTAGGCGTGTTCAATTGCTCCCCTTAAATGAATTCTCCCCCTAAGTGAATGCCCCCCCTACAACAAAACTTCCTATGAACTTGACTCCCGAAAACATGTTAATTTCTTTCAAATTTATTCTCCCCCTTTTGGTATTATCAAAAGAGGGTGGAGAGGTAGTCCAATAAAAAGTGTGCAATAACTATGTAGAGAGGGAATGATCATGATAAAGAGTTAAATGCTTAGGAAAAATATAATAGATAGGAGAGACAAAATAAAGGAATGTGAAGAATGTTTCATAAAGAAACCACTTGTTGGGATAACGTATGCATGATCGAGCGTACAAGTAGTAAAGAGGTGGAAAGCATGACGAAATATAATTTTTGAAGTGAACATCTATATAGGAGTTGTGAAACATAGTAAATGATTAAGAATTTTAGACATCAAAATAGATGTTGTAGCATTTTAAGTACACAAAATGATTTCAGTTGCAATATAGTCATACACTTGTTGAAAAGGAAATATTCATGATCGAGCTAAAAGAGAGAGTAGCACAACGGAAAAGATATATGATAAGCGTGAAAGTACATTAATTAATGAATATATAAAAAAAGTCACTTGCCTTTTGAAATTAATTTTAATAGATGTAGTACTTGTTTAAGGGAGATGCAATGTTGTGTGACAAGTACATGTAAAGAATAAGCATGAAAACATTGTAGGCAAGTAGGAATGCGGAAAGTTAAAACAAGGTTAAAAAGGATTAATATTTTTGTAATAGTTTGACCATTTTAACAATTGAGCAATTTAACTTTGAAAATTTTCATAACAAATAGGCAAGCATGAATTAACATATTCAAAAAGATAATAACTACAATGTAACCAATTCGTATTTCAAGTAAAGAAAACATTGTAGAAGTCATGCATTGCAATCTAGTGCTTTTACTTAAGTTTTTAGAGAATTATGTAATGTTTGCATTAGGAACCAATTCTCATGAGTGGAAGCTTTATGAAAAACAATGATGTGTGCATAAGGTGTTTTGATAAAAGCATACAAGTGAAATAATCAAAACACATGACATATATAATGAAATAGTGACAACAATATTAAGGATGTAATCTTATGATCACTTTCACACATCAAATCTAGAATAGAGTTTCAAAGCACAAAATATAAGTACAACTACCAAGGTGCTTCGCCCACACAATGCTCATTAAGACTTATCAGGGAGCGAAGTATTGCTTGGGGGATCACATAAGCAATTTTATTGATTTTTATTTTTAGTGATCTGGTGTACAAATAGAAGTGATACAAGATGAATGTGTTTGCACAAGACACTTTACAATTCTTTCCAAGGTGCTCAACCTCACAATGCTCATTAAGACTTATCAGGAGGGTGAGTAGTGCTTGGTGGAGTTATCTTTGGCTTTTTATTTCAGATTTTTATTTTGGGCCGAAGGTCTCCGAATTCACTTGTTGTTGCAAACATTAATATTATGGAAATAACACTTCTATATCGTGCATGAAATTTATTTTTGAGAGACGGTGTAGGTAATTTAGACATACAACTTAATATGTTAAAACTATTACACTACACAATCATGCAGGACTAAGATTATGAGCACATGTAGATTACCAAAATAATGAGTGTATAATTCATTGATTAACATAAAGCATTACTCATACTTAGAGGCATGCTAGACAATCATACATAATTATCTATAGACTATTTCATTGCACATAATCAGATTAAGGTCAAGGCATGACAAAAACAATGTTTAGAAGATTTGAAATTAAAATTAGACATTGAAGAGACTTAATGTGTATGCCTAATCAATTTTGACCATTTGAAACAAAATGACTAAGATGTACGCTCTTGTGAAATATTATAGTCAAACTAAAATTTTGTAAAAAGATAAAGCATAACAAATAGCAAAAACATATTTTTTGATTTGTTTTATAGTTTTTTTTTGAATTTTAAAAGAAAATAACAGGAACTGAAAAATAAAATAAAAAATGAAAGAGAAAAATAGGAAATTCAAAAATACCTACTAACGCCAGCGGTACCCAGCTATCGCCTGGCGGTAGTGACAGAACTAGAATTTTGGGGAAAACGTGAAATTTTTCTGAATTTTTCTTTTGAATATATTTATGCAGATTTGTGACAATGAAGTTTAGCAATGAAATCAGACATATGCATACACAAAAATGTGGATTTTCCAAGTTTAATCTAATATGTCCAAACCCCCAAATTCTAACCTAAGGTGTCACAATACACTTTCAAAATACTTGTGTTTTTCACATGCATGAGAGTTCAGAAATAGATAATATGAAAAACATAAGATAACATGTTTGAGCACGAATATGCATGAGTGAAATGACCGTAACTAAGTGAAATGATATTCATGCAATGTATACAACATATGTATGTCTAAGATCAAGATACCCTAACAACATGTTTACACCCTAGCCCCGTACTAAGTGACGGACGGGCATGAGGAGCTGCACGCATGCCATAGGTTGGGGTGTTAATCCCACATGCATACAAAAGACAACGCTCACCCTAGCACTCTTTCCCCCCTGTGCCTCGCAAGGCCCCACTGGAACCCATCCCAGTTAAGGACAAGACATGACATAGTGGTTAGGTTTCTAATGCACACAATCCTACGCCCTCGCTATAGTGAGACACATAGTGTGGTTGAATGATCATGGGCATACTAAGCACTTAATCTTATTGAACCAATTTTTTAAACTATGGCTTTTATGCGAGATTAATTTCTTATTAGATTTGATTTTAAAGCAACATAGTGATTATGAATTTTAACTTTCAATTGTTTTTCATTAAAATTGATTTATTATGGCATCATTAGATCACTAGCATGAATGATTGCATTGATTAGTTGATAATGCTAGAAGGAAGAGTTTATCACAATTTGATGGCGTAAGATCTATTTCATTAATGTTGTATGTATACAAACCTAGTCATTCAAATTTTGGACATAGAATGAAGTGATGATACTAGTTAATTTATTCTTTTAGATATAAGGATGATTCTATGATCTTCATATGAATAAGATAAATGCAAAACATGATTGATTCATATAATGGTCATGATCACAAACAATTTGATGAAATCAATAGGATCTTTTGTAGATTTTTAATATTTGAATTAAAAAGATCTATTGAATTGGCAATATGATTATACATGATCATGAATTTTAACACATAGGAATTATATACTCATAATTAATTGTTCATGATGATATAAACGAGATATTATTTAAGAACATTCATATTCATCCTTTTTGGATTATTAGAGAGAAATATCATAAGGTGAAAATTTTAGATAAATATAAAGAGAAATATTTTTGGTTATTTAAACACATGATTTTTGCAATTTTTCAATTTCAATTTGACAAAATTTATGATTAAACATACTAGGGGTAATAAAAATGATGCAAATATATTAAATACCTTGTGCATTTTATAAATTTAGTCTAATACCCCTAAAATACACCTTTTGAATCCATTTTGACACTTATTTCATTTAGTCTTAATAATATCATATGACAAATTTAGTTTTTCAATTTTTATAAGACTTTTTAGGAAATAGATTTAGAAGGATAAAAACAAAAAGGATAAGTAGATCACTTGAGAGATGATATGACTTCTTATTCAACTTTATTCAATTTGTTTATTTATGAATTTTGGTTTAATATGTGAGAGTCATATCACACGTTATATAAAGTGATCATATCATGATGGTTCAACAAAAAGGAAAATAAACAGACAAAAAAAGGTTAGGCATATTATGAAGTTGAATAATGATATTTCATTTTGGTTGATTTCTACTTCATGCAAATGATTGGATACTAATGAATGAGAGATTTAGGTATCCAAAGAGGACCGGGTGTGACGGTTCCTTTGGGTACCCAAATATAGCGTGTTGACTTTTGGGGAGATATGATTGAATGGGCCCTTTTGATTGGAGTTAGTGTTTCATCTTTAACTTTGGGCCTCCATTCAAACCTTGGATAAACATTATTTTTAGCTTTCAAATTTCCATAATCATTTACTTGAATATTTGGATCAAAATGATTTTTGAATTTATAATTTGGAGGAAATTTGTTTGCATTTAATTTTAAGTTGGGAGAAGATTGATATTGTAAGTGATGATGATTATAGTGCTTTGGAAATTCATTTACAATCTTTTGATGTTTTTTATTTCCATTGTTAGGCTTAGACTTATTATGAAAATTTACATTTAACTTGCTTTTGGAATTTTCTTGAAATTATTGATTTATGTGTTGAGAATTTTTCTTTATAATTGCCTTAAGCAAGTTGACTTTAGTTTCCAATTCATAATTCTTAATTTTAAGATTATGTCTAGCTTTATTATAGGCTATTGTGCTATTTTTAAGAGTGGATATAATAGACTCAATGAGATTTTTGATAATTATTTCTATATTCATCAATTGTTTCATCCATCTCTTTAATTTCAATTTTATAGTCATTACACTTAGCACAATCATTTTTCAGAGAAGAATTTTCTAAACATAATTTTTCATTTTGTTCTTTTATGAAAGTAAATTCTTTTTCAAGTTCCTTGAATTTTTCTTTAATATTATTACAATCAAAATAGGATATAGAGTTTTCAAATAAGGAACCATGGATGGAATTTGAATTTGATTGTTCATTAATTTTAGCCTTTAAATTTTTATTTTCTAAGCGCAAATGTTTATTAGCATTTTTTAATTTCTTAATTTTGCGCTTTGTAGTTTCAAGCAATTGTAATGAAGAGATAGAAGTACAAAAATGGAATTTGATTTCCTTACATTGCTTTCGGGAGAGGCACGATTTGAACATATCGTTTCTTTGGCATCTTTTTGGCACTCCTCTTCCGAAGATAGTACTTCTTCTTCTCTTTCACTTGATATGCACTTCATGGATCCGTCATGAGAGGAGCATTCTTGAAGACTTGTGCAAGCTTGCATATTCTCCAGTTCTTGCGATTGTTCCATACCCGTAGAAGGAGAATCATAAGTTCTTTCAAAAAAATTCCAAATCTCATAAGCGGTAGGAAAAGTATAAATAAGTTTACAAATATTTTGATCTAACGGACAAAATAAACTATTCATAGATTTTGCATATAAAACAATTTCGTTTCTAGTTAGTACGCTAGATGGCTTTTCAATAGTAATATTCCAAATTTTATCATCTAAGCCCTTAAGAAAAATTTTCATTAATATTTTCCACCCTTTATAATTTTTGCCCATAAATAAAGGTGGTGATAATCCTTTTTCATTTACAATAAAATTTTCTCCACTAGTAGAAGCGAGATCATGATCAAGAGATGCCATTATTCCCGGTTGTTAAGCCAATTTGGAATAACCTCGCTCTGATACCACTTGTTGGATCTGTAGGCGCCCTTAGAGGGGGGGGGGGGTGAATAAGGGTTTTAAAAAACTTATATTATATTTTGAAATACTTGATTATGATAAGAGATCAAAATAGTGATTTTGTTTAAAGATCTAAATTGTTTTATAATAAAAGAGAGGATAATAAACAATTTAGAGAAATGAAGAACAAATCAATTTTATTACACAAAGAGAGATGATTATCATTAATAAACTTGATTACAAAATTTAATCTCTATGTCGCCAGAGATTGAGGAGACAAATATGAAAACTCTTTTTGTTTTCTATACCGACTCGTATCCCCACGAACCGGTTGGCTTTAGAAGATCTCTCCCCAAATACGGCTTCAAGCCGCTCTAGACTTCCTATCCCCAGAAAGGCCTCAAGCACCCCCTAGATCTACTCCCTAGACCTAGTCGCCGTGTGGCGAATTCCTCCCTAAGTCCTACCTAGACCTAGTCGCCGTGTGGCGAATTCCCCTAGTCCCCGCAAGGCCCTAGTCGTCGTGTGGTGAGTTCCTCTACCGAACAAAAGATATAAAGGTTATAATTTGAAAGTAAAACAAAACAAAAACTAAAGACTCCCTCAAAAGTAGAACTTGATGTCGATGTAGTTGCAATCGTATTGGTCTTCAAGTTCTTTGCGTTCACGAACGTTGACAGAGTTCTTCTGGCTGCTTGAAGAAGGCTCTCACGAGTGCTCTGAATATATGGCTTCTATTCCTTCTACAACAGCAAGCAACAACGGAGGAGGCGTGCGTCTTTTTATAGATTCAGCCACTACCGCCTGCGGTAGTACTACCGCCCCGCAGTATCCACATAAGGCAATGAAGCACACAGATCATGGTAGTTTAGGCAATATTCTGAGCGCCAAACACTAGCGCGCCCCGGTACCGCTATCGCCCCGCGTTAGCGAGATTTCCTTCCTTCAGCCACAATCTTCTTCCAAATCTGCTCTTCAATCAGCCCCAGACAGTAAGTTTCCAAAAGCTATCGCCGGGCGTTAGAATTAACGCGCCGCGATAGGACTTGCCAAAATTGCGTCCCGTCGACATTCCTTTTTCTCCACTGTTTCCTTCTTGCAATTGTTTCCATTTATACTAGCGCCAGCGGTAGTGCTAACGCACCGCGGTAGAGCACCTCTTTTCGTCTGGTGCATTTTCGTCAAACTGGCATCATATTTCGTCGAACGTGATTCAACTTTCGTCGAACGCAAATTTCGTCGACCGCAGTGATAAGTATTTCGTTGAGCTCAGCATTCATTTTGTTGAACGAATACTAGCGCCAGCGGTAGATGTAACGCACCGCGATAGAGCACTTCATCGTGCGCATCTTCGTCGAACGCCGCCTTTATTTCGTCAACCTACATTTCGTCGATCGCTAGCGCCAGCGGTAGTTCTAGTGCGCCACGGTAAATCATGCCTTTTGTCGAGCGCCGTGGTTGAGCATGCAGTTCGTCGACCGCAGTTTTCATTTCGTCGAGCGCCAGTTCGTCGAACGTAGCTTCCATTTCGTCGAACACAGGTTTCCTTCTCAGTGGTTTCTTCTCAGCGGTTGTTAGTGCTAGCGGTATTATTAACGCTGCGTGGTAGAGCTTTCAGATCTTCTCAGCGGTTTCCTTCTCAGCGGTTTCGTCTCAACGGTTTGTTAGTGCTAGCGCCAGCGGTAAAGTTAACGTGGCGCGGTAGCAACAATACACAACACCATAGAGATTTGAAAGCACAGAATCCTGCATACTATAAACACAAAATAAGTATGATCAAATACAATAGGATTATTTATTGTCAAACCAAGAGATGCGGAAATCATGTTCTAATAGCTATCTCAACGTTCGACGAATTGAGGCTATCTCAGCGGTCGACGAATTTGCTAAGTCTCAGCGTTCGATGATCTTCCCAGTCTCAACGGTCGACGAATTGAGGCTATCTCAGAGTTCGACGAATTGAGGCTATCTCAGCATTCAATGAATTGAGGCTGTCTCAGCGGTCGACAAATTTGCCCGATCTCAGCGATTGACGAATTGGCTCAGTATCAGCGGTGGACGAATTTGCTCAGTCTCAGCGGTCGACGAATTGGCTCAGTCTCAGCGGTCGACGAATTGGCTCAGTCTCAGCGGTCGACGAATTGGCTCAGTCTCAGCGGTCGACGAATTGGCTCAGTCTCAGCGGTTGACGAATTTGCCAAGTCTCAGCGGTCGATGAAATATCATCTCAGCTCAACTAATTCAATTCTTCCAGCCAGATTTAGCAGTTTATTCTTCAGTTCGACGAACTCCAACTTGTGTTCGATGAATTCCAGACTGTGTTCGATGAATCATCAACAGAAGTTCAGTTCGACGAAATCAACATTCAGTTCGATGATTTCTTCATTCAGATCGACGAAAGTTTCTCTTCAGCTTGTTTATTTCAGACAGATTTGTTTTATTCTATTCTCCGAACTCAGATCATCAGCAACGGATCTATTCCTATCAGTTAAGTCAAGATTTAATCCTTTTCCTTTTATTATTCTTTTATTTCGAGAAAATAGCCGTTGACATATTTTGGAAAAGGACACTTTCATGGAAAAGGAAAAGAAATAAAGTGTATCAGATTTGCAGTTTCAAGAATATCTCTTCTGAATATTTTATTCCTTAAATTAAAAGATTTGAATTTCAAATATGTTAGAGATTTTTTCTCTAAGGAAAAATAAAGAAGAAGTATTACAGTAGTACAACAAGAGAGGAAGAAGAAGTCCGGAAAAGATATACAGAAAGAAAAATACAGAGTTCATCTTCCTCAAGCAGCAACTCTCTCAATCTATGAGAACATCAACATTATTCTCTCAGTATCTGCTGCAAGATCAATATCTTCAAGAGCAACAATAATCTGAGAAACCTTTGTCTCTCAGATTCATCAGCTATCAAGGAAGATCTACATTCAAGAGAAAGCTTCATCCTCAACTGTCAACCATTTCTATCAAATAGGGGATCTTTACATCAGCACATTCCACTAGTCTTCTCTCAGATTATTGATAGAGAAGAACTTCATAACCCTTTTTTATTCCATTATGTACAGGGTTATAACTCCCTTCAAAAGTTAACCCCTTTGGTGGCAGGGCACCTGATCAAAAACCCGTGGTTGGTTTGAGCACCTGATCAAAAGCTTATTGGTGTTTGGACACCTGATAAAAAATCAATTGGTGATAAGGCACCTGATCAAAAACCTAGTGGAGTCCTACCAAGGGTGGTAGAAGAGTAGATGTACCCAGGTTTATTGGTGAACTACTATAAATCCTTGTGTCGTCTGTGTTCTTGTTTATTTTTCTGTGATGTGCTGTGTTTTTTTATTAGTTTTTATAAATCACTCAGTACACATACAAATATCATTATTTTAATTCCGCTATAAAAATAAGTGAAAACTTTTTAATACTCTATTCGCCCCCCCCCCCCTCTAGAGTGACTTTAAGATCTAACCTCACTTTCAATTGGTATTAGAGGTTTCAACTGGTATCAGAACTTTCAATTGGTATCAGAGGTTTCAACTGATATCAGAACTTTCATGGCCCATTCTGGACCATTTGTATTTGGTACTTCAACCCCTTCATTCAAGGATAAGGAAGCCGGTTCTTCCAAATTCCTCTTAGCAAAACACATGGCTGCTGTCAAGCCTATAGGCAAGTCTAACAGCTCAGTATCTGATGCCATCAACTCTTGCTTAGCTGCCAAGCTAAGACAAGCTGATGTCATTCAGATAAAGTCTGCTAAGAGTAACTATAGGCAGTCAACCAGCCAGGTTATTGTTAATAGGAATAGGAAGAATGCAGTCAGCTTCTTCACTGAACACAAGCACATTGATGCTCCTTCCTCCTCAAAGGGTGTTCAAAAAAGAAGATACAACATCCATGAATGTTGGTGTTGTGGTAAAGTGGGACACTTTGCCATAGATTGTTGGCACAATCTCAATGTGCCTAATGCAAAGAGGAGCTTTCCTACAAAGGCTGCAGTAGGTGTGAGTAAGTCTTTTTATGCTAACAAAGTCCTAGGACCCAAAATCAATTGGGCTCCTTAGGGAAAATGAATTGCTTTTTGCAGGATAGTTCAAGTACCAGCCTAAGGCAAATATGGTACTTGGATAGTGGGTGCTCAAGGCAAATGACAGGTACCAGGAGTCTTCTGCAGGATTGCACTGCTGTGAAGAATGAACCTAAAGTTATCTTTGGAGGTTCTGAAAAAGGAGTCACCAAAGGATATTGTATGATCACCAATGACATAGTCTCAATCACAAGGGTAGCTTATGTTGAAGGGTCGCAACACAACCTTGTAAGCATAAGTCAACTATGTGACTTGGGCTATGTCATTGAATTCCACAATGACAAGTGCTTGATCAAAAAGTCAAATGACGTAGAGACCATTCTCTCAGGCACTAGGAGTGGGAATGTTAATTGCTTAGATTTTATTTGCAATAATTCTTTATCTTGTGTGTGTCTTGTGGATAATGAAATTGAGTCTCTTTGTGTTCAATGGCATAAGAGACTTGCCCACATTAACTACAAGACAATGTATAAACTATTTTCTAAAAACCTTGTTAGGAATAGTCCAAATTTGAAATGTATTAAAAGCGGTCCCTGTCATGCATGTCAAATGGGCAAGCAGACTAGGGCCACCTTTAAAAGCATTGTCTCCAAAGACACTGAAAGATGTCTTTAACTGTTGCATATGGACTTGTTTGGTCCTTTGCCAATTCAGAGCCTAGGTGGGAAGTTGTATACTTTAGTGATTGTTGATGAACACTCAAAATATACATGGGTATTCTTCCTTAAGAAGAAATCCGATACTTTAGATATCTTCATAAACCATGTCAAGGCAATCCAGAATGAACTAAAATGTACTCTGGTCAAATCTAGAGCTAACCATGCTACAGAATTTCAATCTGGGGCCATGAAAATATTTTGTCAAGAATTTGGTATCACCCAAGAGTTCTCCTCCCCAAGGATTCCACAACAAAATGGTCTGCCTGAGAGGAGGAATAAGACCTTGATAGAAGCTGGGATAACATTGCTTAGTGACTCCTTATAACATCCCACTTCGAACTAGACCCCTCAAGTGACGCGGGTCACTTGGAGGTTCTTGGGCTAGGTAGGAATTTTGAGGTCCTAAGGGTGCCATGGGTGTGCCCTGATCTCCAGGAGTGGGTGTAACTATCTCCCCCTTGAAGTTAGAAAGCAAACGACAAAGGATTGGTAAAAGGGAGCTAACGCCGATGTTAGCTTTTGCTAACGCCGGTGGTAGCGGCCGAATCAGTGCACGTGATTTTTCCATAGTGGATGACCTAAATTGCCTAAATCTAGGTTAATAGTGGAATTAAAAGCCAATTGGAAGCTGGCAAGTGGTTGTGGAGTTTCAACATAAGGTTTAAAAAATTGGAATTTGCATTTTATGCTCATTAATGTTATCTCTCTCTCTCGATTCTCTCCTAACCCAAATGGGCTGATCTCTCTTAATCAGGTGACCTATTCATCATCTTCTTCCTCACACCTTAAGAGAGTTAACTTAGGGTTCTTAAAAGAGCAATTTTGGAGAAGGATTTGAGCTCGCCCGACCGATGCCATGCCATCGAGGAGACAACCGCGGTCGTCGGCCAAGAATCAGGTGACTTCCGACCCCTCTCCCTTGGTGCTAGATCTTTAGATCTAATTAGGAGAGATATCTAGCTCAAAAGAGCTTGAATTTGTAAGATTAATGGAGTTCCGTAGGAAGAGGCTACGCTAGAATTTATGTTCTAGGGCGTCGTTCGCCGCAAAAATGTCTTCGATCAACTCCCCTCTTCAATACGAAGTTAAAGGAGTTGATTTCGTGAAGATCGGTGGCCTAATGAGGGAGTATTGGAGGAGAGATGGTGAAATGACCTAATTCTTTTTTGGGGAAGATGATGAATAGTCCCATGATTAATGGATTATGATGTTTTAATATGGGTTGATATTATAAGTATTGCTCTGGAGGAATAATCCCATGTTAATGGGTTATGATAGTTTAATTGGGCACTTAATTAATTAATGGGACACATGAATAGTGGTGAAAGTCCAGCAACTAAGAGAAGAAAGAATTGATCATAATTTGGAGCGCTGAGGTTTCACGAGAAGGGAACTGGAGTTTTTTAACAGAGGATTGGTCCTCTTTTAGATAACGCCCAGTGGTAGCGCTACTGTCAACATTAGCATGTCGATACTTAGTGTCGACAGGAAGGTCTGGTGTCGACAGGAAGGACTAACTTCCCGTCGACCCCCTTACAGTCGACAGGAAGGGCCAACTTCCCATCGACCCCCTTGCAGTCGACGGGAAGGGTTAGCTTCCTGTCGACATTGACGGGAAGGGTTAACTTTCCGTCGACAACGACGGGAAGGGCTAACATTCCGTCGACCACCTTGCAGTCAACGAGAAGGGTTAGCTTCCCGTTGACATTGACGAGAAGGGTTAGCTTCCCGTCGACATCGACGGGAAGGGTTAGCTTCCCGTCGACATCGACGGGAAGGGTTAGCTTCCCGTCGACATCGACGGGAAGGTGTGTCATCTGAATTACTAATGCTCGGCGGTAGCTCTACCGCCAGTGTTAGCAAACAGAGAATTTCATGTTTTCCCCTTTGGTGGGGTAGGTGTTTCTGGATTCCCATATCAACTGGGCGAGGTGTGGAAGAATGTTGTGATTCTGAAATGGGACATTGCAATGCACAATTGAATGAGGAATTGAGAGGATATGATTATATAAATGCTCACATCGTTTTATAATCTATCGGAGGATTAGATTTGTGATAACCTCTCAATATGGGTGATGGCTTCAAGGGTGTTGAAACACGCCGTGAATTGAGCACGTGAATTGAATATGGATGATAAGTTGGTCTTACTTATTTAGTATGATATGAATATGACTCTATACGCACAAGTAGTCCTACAGGGTCTTATAGAGTAATTTTCGTGCCATACGTACGTCACTACACAAGAGTTATAACCACTCGATATGGGTAGCATTGGTGGCTTGATGCGGGTTATAAGATATGGTCATATCTTATGGGGCAATGTTAAGGACCCGGTGGTTGGGGGCCTTGGATGCTAATTAACATCATCATTGATTGTTGGAAGAGAAAAGTAATAAGACTCCTTCCGTGAGTCCTTGGGTGGTTGATAGCACAGATTATGCATGGAATTACATGACTGTGCATGGTGTACACATGGTGGTATAATGATCGTGGTTGAAGGATTGCTTGTGGCAGATCTATAGGCTCGCTAGTCGTCACACCGATGGGAGTTGGCAGATAGATCTTGGCTGGTTCGGTTGTGCTCTTTGTGTTTACATCCAAAGACCCCATCCGTGTCTAGTGTCTGGTTGGGCTGTGCTCTTGGTGTTTACTTCCCAAGACCCTTTCCGAGTACAATACGCAGGTGCACCACTGTTGTGTTATTCACGTCGAGGCATTCGTAAGGCCTAGGTCTGGTAGTGTGCATACCCACCTAGTAGTGGAGAAGCCCGTTCCACTGCCACCATCTGGCCACGACGGGGGGCGCCTGAGAGGTTAGCTACCCTCGAAAAGTGGGAAGTACAGGTCAATGTCGACATAACAAATATGCATGGGTGAGTCATCATATCATAATCATTGCATTGCATTCATCCTCTCATGATCATAGCATTGCACTGCATTAGATCCTCATCATATAAACTTGTATGGGCACCTTTATATGATGGGTTACTTTAAGTTCAGATCCTTAACTTATAAGCTTGTATGGGCGTCCTTATAAATTAAGTTCAATTCAGCTATCTATATACTATGCTTGCTTATACTCTGTCGCTGACCATACTACTTGTAAGATGTACTTTTTATACGTTTGATATACTACTGTGATTACATCTTTCCTTGCCACCTGCTTTGCCACTACTGTTTATATTGCAGTTTCTCTTCATTCCCTTCTGCCCGGTGCCTTGGAGTCACTGGGGGAGAGGATGTGAAGCCACTTAGTCTTAATGACTAATGGTTGTTGCGCCCATCTTTTTAGGAGTGCACCCAGGAGCAGCAACGCATGATGCTGGAGGTGGATAGCCAGGTCGGGATGATAGAGTCAGAGACTACGATACCATCATTACCGTTAGTGATAGATGTGAGTGATAGTTTTGAGCTGTAGCCCTTGGGGCATTTTTTTTGATACTCTGATACTTGCGGGAGCTCTCAAAGCTACCTGTCTTTTGTATAATTGTGACACCTATACTTATATGTGTATATATGGCTTCTTCTTTTTGTATTATTGATTGGTTGGCTCGATGATATTGGTTTGGCCGGCAGTATAGGAGTCTTGTGGAAGAGGCTAGTTCGTGTCCTGGCGCTTCCGCAAGGCGGCTGTCCTGGGCATAGGTCTCCCCTCGGCTATGTCTTGTGTTCTGGGAGGGGGGGTCTTACACTCCTCACTTCTAGAATATTTCTGGGCTGAGACAGTCAATACTACTTGTTATGTTCTCAACAGAGCTTCCAACAATAAGTCCCTTAGAATAACCCCCTATGAGATTCTGAAAGGCAAACAACCAACAATTTCATACTTTAGAATCTTTGGTTGTAAATGCTATATTTTAAATAATGGAAAATCCCAACTAACAAAATTTGCTATAAAGTGCAATGTTGGGGTTCTTGTTGGATATAGCTCACATAGTAGAGCTTATAGAGTATTCAACAAGAAGACTCATGTTGTAGAAGAGTCTATGCATGTTGTATTTGATGAGACCAGCCTACTTTATAAGGGCTGGTCCAGTTCTCCTATTTTGACAGGTAATGAACAGATGATGCAAGACATGTCTATCCAAGACATACTCAGCACCAGCAGAATCTATTCAGATGCTGCTTTTCCTGAAGATGAAGATCATCAGGCTGCTGAATAACCTGCTTCTCCAGAAGAAGAGATGCAGAATGTTGTCAGATTTCCTGCAGCAACCAGGCATCTGAGGGATCATCCAAGAGACCAGATAATTGGAGACGAGACCCAAGGGGTGATAACCAAAAGTAGGGCTCACAATGAAGCTCTATTCCTGAGCTTCTTGTCTTAAATGGAGCCCAAGAAGTTTGAAGAAGCTAATCTAGATACATTCTGGATTCAAGCCATGCAAGAAGAGCTTCTACAATTCAAGAGGTGCAAGGTATGGAAATTGGTGCCAAAACCTCAAGGACACAACATCATTCGCACCAAATGGATCTATAGAAACAAGCTAGATGAGAATGGCATCATCATCAAGAATAAGGCTAGACTGGTGGTCTAGGGATACAGGCAAGAAGAAGGTATTGACTTTGATCAAACCTTTGCCCCAGTTGCAAGGCTAGAAGCAATAAGGCTATTTCTTGCATATGCTACCCACAAGGGGTTCAAAGTATACCAGATGAATGTCAAGTCAGCCTTCCTAAATTGAGATTTGAAGGAAGAGGTATATGTGGAGTAGCCCTCGGGTTTTGTTCATCCAACTATATCCTCTCATGTCTATTTACTTAGGAAAGCATTATATGGTCTAAAGCAAGCCCCTAGGGCTTGGTATGAGACCTTGTCTAGATTTCTCATCAAGAAAAAGTTTATGAGGGAAAAGATAGATAGTATATTGTTTCTTAGTGAAACAAAGGGCAAATGTCTCCTATCCAAATTTATGTTGATGACATAATTTTTGAGTCTACTGATGACAGCCTTTGCAAAAGGTTTGCCAACCTTATGCAGGGGGAGTTTGAGATGAGCAGTATGGGAGAGCTCAAGTACTTTTTAGACCTCCAAGTGAAACAGTCTGATGATGGGATATTCATCTCTTAGACCAAGTACACTAGGGAACTTATCAAGAAGTTTAGGATGGAATCTGATTCCACCATAAAAACTCCCATGGGGTCCAACATTTCCCTGGACAAGGATGAAAAGGGTAAGCTCTTTGATGAATCCATGTACATGTGCATTACTGGATCTCTGTTGTATCTGACTGCTAGTAGACCAGACATTATGTATGCTACATGTGTTTGTGCTAGGTACTAAGCATGCCCTAAGGAATCTCACTACTCAGCTACAAAGAGTATTTTGAGATACCTTAAAGGTAGCCAACATCTTGGCCTTTGGTACCCTAAGAACAATGATTTTAAACTGACTGATTTTTCAGATGCAGATTTTGCAGGATGCAAAGAAGATAGGAAAAGTACAAGTGGGACTTGTCAATTCCTAGGAAGGAGGTTGATCTCTTGGAGAAGCAAGAAGCAGACCAGTGTGGCTATATCCACTGCTGCGTTTGAATATATTGTTGCAGGGAGCTGTTGTGCACAGCTATTATGGATACAACACCAGCTAGAGGATTACAACCTCGAGGTAAGTCACTCTCCATTGTATTGTGACTCATCTAATGCTATCTCTATTGCTAAGAACCACATCTCTCATAGCAGGACTAAGCATATAGAGATAAGGTATCATTTTATTAGAGAGCATGTAGAATGTAAAGATATCTGCCTTGAATTTGTCCCCACTGACAATTAAGTAGCTGGTATCATTACAAAGCCATTGGATAAGGCTAAATTTAATGCTTTCAAAATTGAGCTAGGAATGTTGAACTTAGAATAGGCTTCAACATTTCATTATATCTATCTTATTTGTTGTATTATTTCCTAAGCTTTGCTAGAAAATAATTATGCCTCAGAACATTTAGTGACATGATTAGGGGAAAGGACAATCCAATTTAAAAAGAGTCACTGGTTGGCAGTAAGGTTAGCTGAAACAGCTGAGAAAGTTTTAGCTAAACCGCTAAGATAGCTGAGACAGTCTCAGCTGAACCGCTGAGACAGCTAAAATAATCTCGGTGGTTGACAATACCTTATTCCAGCGGATTGTCACTCCGTCTCAGCGGTTCCGCTGAGACGGGCTGGTTCAATTAAATTTTGTCTTAATTGAAAATTCAGTAATATAAAATCAATTAAATTGATAAGTCAAATCAACATCTGTCATTAGGGCAAATCTAAACCTAAGCCAAGCCTCTATAAATATAGCAATGTTGATTAAATAATTTACAAACCTTTTCACCCTAGCCGGCGAGACGAGCCATCTTCCCTCCCATCTCAGCGACTCGTCTTTCTAAAGAAATGGCGCCAAAAATGTCAAAGGATCTCCAAGAAGGCTATGAGATCATTAGAAATGGATTCCAACATGTCCAGTCTGAGATTAAAGAAGTGATTCAACTTATGGATGATCAAGGATTAGAATACCTTCTATCAGAGCCATCAGTAATTCTCAGAACTGAAGTTCTGGAATTGTACAGTAATGCAAAGCTTTCATCTTCCAAATCTTCCTTAAAATCCAAGATTGGAAGCTTGAATATTAAGATATCTCCAATAAAGATGAAAAAAGCATTTCAACTGCCATCATGCAGTCATGATGAGGAAGATGATGTGTCTGAAAAAGAAAAAGAAAAGGCCCTCAAATGGTGTGAGTATAGTGATGCCAAAATTGGCTCACTGAAGAGGAAGTACTTCAATCAGAAAGGAAAGCTACTATCTGATATAGTAGGCAAGGCATTACTGCCCAAGCCAGTGTCACATGATACAATATCAAAACATATGTTTGAATTGATGACAAGAGTGGTCTTGAAGAAAAAGACCTCCTGGGCTGCTGTAATTTTCCAAAGGATAAAAGAATGTCTGCAAACCCCCCAACCTAGGCAGAATTTTTTCTCTATATCTTTTGAACACCTATCTTGAAGATTTTGATCAGTCTAAAGGATCCAAACTTCACTACCTGAAAAGAATAGACATAAAGACATTGGACAGGTTATCAAGGGTACTCCCAATGAGTCAACCCTCTGAGCTTAAGGAGAAGAAAAAGAAATTAGTCAAAGGACTAAGGAAGGCCAGAATGGCGTGTTCTGATTCTGAGTTAGAGGCTGCAGAAAATGTCCCTACTGAGGATAATCAAGGTTCTGCCAGCAATCCAATCAGATATGTTAAGGAAGACCATGACTTTGAAGGACATGAGGATCATGCTGCTGCTGAAGAGCATGATAGGAATGAGGATGCCGCTGATGCTGAAGAAAAGTCTGATGAAAATGGAGGAGATCACACTCAGAGTGATGCTCCTAATTCTCAAGTAGCTGATTCAAATGCACAGAATGTTCCCTCTTCTTCAGAAGATCATGAAGAAGAACAATTGGACACTGCTGGTGAATTACAAAGTAAGATTGATTTAATTATATCAAAACTAGAAAGAAGAATGAATCTAATCCCTAATGAACAAACAGATTACTGGGGAGATGATCTAGAAGGAATGGATGCTCCATCTGAGGGGGAACAAGTAGGATCAGCTAGAATAGAAAGTAAGGAGGCAAAAGATAATGATGCTGCCAAGTCTAATGATCAGGTTGAGGGGGAGCATGAAAAGCATGCAATGGAGTCATTCACTGTGGTAGCTAAAGTACAACCCTCCACCTCTGCAATGACAAATGAACTTATCCTAAGTTCAATCAGCAGACTTATTGATGGTCATATGACATCAATGAAGGAATATATTGATAGGTCTGTCACTTCAATAAAGAATGAAATGATGTCTGAAGTTCAAGCAATAAATGAAGAAACTTCTTTCCTTAATAGGCAGATGACCAAGTGGTTTGATCTAGCTGAAAAATCAGTTGTAGCTCAAAATACAATACTGAGATCAATGGACAAGCATCTGCAGCTCTCAGAGCAAGACATGACCTATGTCAAAATTATGTAAGTAAGACTGATGAGGTCATATAGAAGGCCTCCAATCATATTGAAGAGTATGTATGGTCTACTGTAACAACAATGATTAGAGAGACAGAAAAGATGAAGGATGAGTTAAAATCAGATCTAGAAAATGCCTTCCAAACCCTATCTGGTTTTGTTGCTGCTGCCTCCCAAAGCTTGGAACAAAAAGTGGTTGAAGAAGCCAGAAAGGGGGAGGAGACCAATGCTGAAACCAATTCTGATTTGGCCCTCAATGTTCTACAAGGAACAAGAATAACACTAAATCTTCCTCTGCTGGACAATTTCAGAAAAGAAGATTTTGATTTTGAAGCTCAAGCAAAGATAGCACAAGATGCTCAGCTTGCAACAAGGAGAAAAAGAGAAGGTTTCATGCTTGCAGAAGAATTCATGGCAAAGACTAGAAAAGAGCAGGGCAATGACCCTGATTATGAGCATCATAATGATAACTCCAAAAGCATTATTCTTAATGCATGGCTGAACCATGGCCAGATCTGCAAAGATATTTGACAGGTTATATCCTGCAGAAGAATGGATAAAGCATCTTGAGATGAATTTCCAGATGGAAAAGGTCTTCAAAGATAATCTTGTAAGGAAGAACAATCCAAAGAGCTGGTTGCCTTCAAGATATATTCCTAAGCCATATCTTTACTTCAAAAGGAAAGAGAGCAAAAGGAAGTTAGCTGAAATGAAAGTTACTGCTGATGGAAAGGAAGCTGTTGCTGAAGGTGCTGAATACTCTAGTGCAGCAAAGAAAAGAAAATTTTGAACTAATGTAGTTAGTTTTTCATATGAAGCAAATGTAAACTGAAAGATGTATTAACATTTTGTCATTAATGAAATTGACAATTATGTTGAAATGGACAACATTAGTCAGCTTAATATTAACAGCTGACTAATATTAACATTTTGTCATTAACAACTTGTGTTAATAGGCCAACATTAGTCAGCTTAATATTGTTCTATATTAATGCTTTATATATGTTGTGGTGCCTATAAGTAGTCAAAAATGTTATTGTTGTGATAAACAATGTTATTGTTATGTTGTCATGACTATTATTCATAATTTGTCATGACATCTTCTATGATGCTTATTTTCTGTTAATAATTATTTGTTATGTTATCATGACGGTTATTTCATATATTGTCATGATAGTTTTTTTGTGGTTATGTATCTTAGCATTGGTGTATGTTCTGCCTTCTTCAAATAGGGGGAGATTGTTAGGAATATTTCCATCAATGTTCTCTTGATTTGAAGAGGCATCATACTCAATGCTAAGTACATATTGTATTTGATAAACCCTATTTTGCATCATGTATATGCAGAGTTAGATTATTCCAAATAATGGAATAGTTTTGTGGTCTTACTGTCAAAATCGCTGAAATGACATCATTGTCTCAGCTGAACTGCCGAGACAAGGCTAGGAGCCGCTGAGAAGGAGTCGGTCTCATCTGAGCTGCATTTAGATAGAATCTGCTGAGAAGACTATCTGTCTCAGCGGATCCACTTAGATGACGACAGATTCAGTCGCTGAGACTAAAGACGGTCTCAGCCCAACTGCTGAGACAGATTCATATTTGAATTAAAGTTTGGCGGGATATATTTCTGCGCAAGTGGATGGAAAGCAGGATAACATATTCTATTTCTATCCATGCTATGATAGGGCACTCCTTAAGAGCCGTTGCAGGTGGAGGAGGTATAAAAGAACATGTTAGGTCATTGTGGAAGAAAGTGTTGAAAATAGGAAGACAATAAAAAAGAAAGCTCCATGATATTGACGGCTTCCTCAAGTGATCTCTCCCTGCTTCTTGAACCTACAAGTAGATACAAGGAGAGAAGATAGTTCTTCCTGATTCAAGAAAGAAGAACAAGTAGATCTTTCTTCATCTACTAAAGAGGAAGATCAGATAGGAGCAAGGTCTGAAGCTATTGCCCTTCATCCCTACTTCAAGACAGCACCAACAGTGCATCAACAACAGAAGACCAAAGCTGAAGGATACATCTGTATAGTCCTCTGTTATAAGAAAATATTATAACCTCTGTAAAAACATTAGTGTTCTGAGTTTGTAGGGCATTGTGCCTGAGTTGTAGGGCTGTTGAGCCTGAGTGGTAAGGCTATTGAGCCTGAGTGTGTAGGGCTGTTGAGCCTGATCAAGTAGAGTTGTACTCCCAGCTTGAGGTGTAGGATCTCTATGGAGATCTGAGGTAGGGCTTCTTGATAGGCCTGAGGTAGGAAATCAGTGGATTTCTAAGGTGTAGGAGTTGGAGCACTCTGAGAGGTAGGGCTAGTTGAGCCTGAGGTAGGGTTTGGAGCAAACCTGAGAGATCCTGAGGGATCTGTGTTGTAAGCTCTTTGAGATGAGTTTGGAGGAGGTTACCTTGTCTAACACACTGTTAGAATGGTGTAGATGGAGAGTGGACTACCCATAGACACACTGTCTTGGGGAACCACTATAAAAGGCTGTGTGCTTTCTGTGTTTGCTTCTGCTTTACATATTATCTAACAATAGCTAGCTGCAGTCAAGAAAAATCAAAGAGACCTATTCACCCCCCCCACCCCCACCCCTCTAGGTGAATTAGACTACTACCTTATAAACTATCAAGATCGATACTTAGGGATTCGCTTCTCATTTAATATTACTTGAACGATCGGTGCACTTGCCATTTCATGACGCAGTCTCGCTCCCTTCTATAATGGTGTTCAGGATTTGCGCATCATTACTCATACAAGATTATGTCTTTCAGTCTATAGATCAAGGGAGCAATTTACCAAAAGATGATGGTTCAGATCTTTAAAGTGTAGAAAGGCCGCAATCTTGAGGTTTATGTTGACGACCTCCTGGTTAAAAGCAAAAGTATCCATGAGCACCTGTAGGACCAAAAGGAGACTTTCACGACATTGCGGAAGTATAAAATGAGGCTCAACCCTACCAATTGCATCTTCTGAGCTAGCAGAGGAAAGTTCATTGGCCATCTCCTCACTCACGCGGAAGCCAAGCCAAATACCAACAAAGTAATGGCCATCATGGTGATGGCCTCCCCGAGAGATACCCAATAGGTGCAATGGCTGATGGGGAGGATCGCATGGCTGAGTCGATTCTTGTGAAAGGCGAGAGATAAATGCTCCCCCTTTTTAGAACTCTCTGTAGCAACAAAAAGTTCGAGTGGACCGCCGAATGTGAATCAGCCTTCCAAGCCCTAAAGCAGTAGTTAATGCAAGCCCCTCTTCTTCAAGGGCCCTGTGAAGTAGAAAATATCCCCCGTGAAGTAGAAAATATCTTCCTATACCTAGCAGTGGGAGCTGAGGCTGTCAGCTCGGTTCTAGTTCGGGAAGAGGGTAAGTGACAGCTGTCGATCTACTATACCAGTAGAGTCCTCAGGAAGGCGAGGCTAATCAATCTAATCTTGGAGAAGTTGGATTTCACGCTTATCACCTCAGCGAGGAGGTTGAGGCCGTACTTTCTGTTGGACATGTGTGTCACATCCCTTTTTTTGAGAATAACAAATCCCAAATTGTATTTGATTTTGTATTTTGTGTGTTTAGAGTATGCAGGAACTATAAGTGCAATACTCCATAGGTATAAAACAGATTTGAGATAATTCTCTCGAAAGATAGCTAACGCTCGCGGTAACTGTTAACGCCCCGCGTTAATAAGAGGAGGAATGCCGGTCGACGAATCCGTGTTCGACGAATTTGCCTGCGTTCGACGAAAATTTCATTCGACGAAAATTTCATTCGAAGAAATGAGAAGACCGATCGACGATTTGGAGCATTCAACGAACAGAACTGCGATCGACGAATTGAAGTTAATTCCGTTCGACGAAGGCGCGTTCAACGAATTTTGTTCGACGAAATATTGTTCTGTCACACAGCCGACGGTTTTGCAACTGCTCCACACGAACGCTACCACCAGCGCTAGCGCTACCGCCTGGCGCTATCTCAAGTTCGTGCACAGCGCCACGCCGCCGATTGTTTCACAACCGCTTCACACGAATGCTATCGCAGGCGCCAGGAGCTACCGCAGGCGCTATCTTCAAGTTCTATAAATTGATGGGCTCTTTCTCGTGTTGGCTGATCCATCCCAGAGAGATTGCTTGTGCCACAATTCTATTGCTGTTATGCTGCCGAAGATGGATCTCCCACAAAAAGCTTAAGGAGAATTCTGGAGGACTACGTCACGCTACATCCGAAGGACGATCGCTTCGATCTCGCTCATACTACAGCGATCCTTCATCCTCATCTTCAGAGATCTCATATAAGGAGTTTTATTATTGTTATCTTTTATTTTGATTCCATACTTTTTGTAATCGTTTAGTTAATTCGCCTTGTGTTGGCGACTAGGTCTAGGTAGGACTTAGGGAGTAATTCGCCTTGTGTTGGCGACTAGTTCTAGGTGATTAGATCTAGGGGGTGCTCGAGGCCATATCCGGGGAAGGATTGGCTAGAGCGGCTTGAGGCCTTATCCGGGGAAGGATAGGCTAAAGCCAACCGGTTTGTGGGGATACAAGTCGGTATAGAAAAGGAAAAATTGTATTACTTTATACGCCTCCGATTTCAAGCGATATTGAAATCAATTTATGTAAACACATTTTCTATATAATATAATCATGTCTCTTTTTGTGTTTACTTGATTTCTATCATTTGGCATAATTTATAAAATTGCAAATTACAATTGTTTCCTCCTTTAAGTTAAATTGTTATTCCATTCTAAATTACTCAAAACAATTTAGTAAATTGTCTAAAATTATAAAGAAGAATTTTTATTCCCTTATTCACCCCCCTCAAAGGGCACCAATCGATCCAACAAGTGGTATCAGAGAGCAGGTTATTCCAAACGGTTTAAAAACCAGGAATAATGGCGTCTCATGATTTCGCCTCTACTAGTGGGGGAAATTTTCTTATAAATGAAAAATCTTTGGCACCACCGTTATTTGAAGGCAAAAATTATAATGGGTGGAAATCTCTTATCGACAAATTTCTTAAATATTTGGATATTGAAGTATGGAATATTACAATTAAAATGCCCCCAAGTATTCTTAATAAAAATGAAATGTTTTTAAATGCCAAATCAATGAATAGTCTATATTGTTCATTAGATCAAAATATTTTCAAACTTATTTATACATTTCTACTGCTTATGAAGTTTGGAAATTTCTTGAGAATTCTTATAGTCTTCCTTCCACAGATGATGAACAAGAGGAATTCCTTATGGATCCAAGAGAATAAATCGACAAGGACTCATTCTTGGAGGAAGATAAATCTAAGAGAGAAATCGACGAGGAATTCCTTATGGATCCAAGAGAAGAAATCGATGAGGACTCATGCTTGGAGAAAGAAGAATACAACGTCACAATATTGGACTCATTTGTTGGCAACACATCAAGCAAAAGAGAAGACGGAAATTCAACTATGGAAGAGGAATGCGAAGAAGTTGTCAAAGGAACCCTTGGTTCAAATCTTGCCTCATCCCATAGCAATGTAAGAAAATCAAAAACTTCTCTTTTTATAACAAATTCTATTTCTACTTATCGTATGCTTAAAATTGCTAAACGTAAAATTTTAAAGTTAAAAATTGCAAATTCCAAATTACGTTTAGAAAATAAATCTTTAAAAGCAAACGATAATGTAGAATCAAATATTGATGTGTTAAATACTCTCTCTTGCTCTTTAGTTAAAATTTCTACTCCTTGTTTGAATTACAATATATTAAAAGAAAAATTCAAGGAAATTGAAAAAGGGCTCTTAGTTTCTAAAAAGCATAATGAAAAATTGATAATTGAAAATGATACTTTAACTTGTAAGTTAAGTCAATTAAAATCTTTTGTTGAAAAATTTCAAATGTCAAGTAATGACTTTTGTTTGTCCGGAAAGCCCGCGACCTCCTCTCGCTTGTCAAATTTTTCGGTCTCAGCGGTCTCAGTTTCGGTGACCGCCCAGATCGCCAGCTGCCTCCTCGACTGGAATTTTCTAAGTACCGAGCGGCCAGAGAAGTGTGAGACCGCCAGCTTAAGCGGTCTGATCATTTTTCTTTCCTTTGTTATTTGTATTCCTTTTCCCTGCCCTGGCTCTCCTGTATCCCGGGCAGCCCGTAGTTTTCAGTTCTGCCCGTTTGGGCAGCCCCCTCGTCTATAAATAGAGGGGTAGGGGTACCAAAAAAAGGACTTTTGGCTCAGAGGCTCCAGCTTACAACCTGTGTAAGCGGTCTCGTTTCTTCGTGATCGCCATTTCGTGATCGTTTTCCCTTTGTTCCAGCATCTTCTGTCTTAGTAACCTGCACTTCGCAGTTTTCTCCCATCCCCTTTAGTGTGAATTTTGGAGGTACCATTTTTGGCACCAACAGAACGAACACGCGACCTTCAAATTTCGAAGTGTCAGGTGAAATCCATAGACTTTCAAGATGGTTGATCGTCGTAGAGGTCGTCCCTTGCGATCTCCCAGCGTTCCCCCTTCCGATCACAATCCGTTAGAAGCGCTTGAGCGCCGCTTCGAGCTTCGTGTTGAACAAGCTCTCCGTGAGGCCGCCCGAGCTAGGCAGGATGCCGCCTCTGTTCAGCAGGAGATCGCGCGATCTCAGCAAGAGGCCGCTCGAGATCGGCAAGAAGTCGTCCGGGCTCAGTAGGAGTCTGCGAAGCAGATTGAGGCTATGAACCAGGTTCTAGCCGCGATCTCCCAGAAGATCCTTACTCAAACCTCTCAGGTCGCTACTCCTGACCGCATGGCAGGCGGTCACCCGAGCGATCACCCCGTCTTTTAGCCCGCAGCTCCTCAGCAATCTCAGCATGAGGAGTTCGCCGCCCGCCGTAATTCTTTCCGAGCCACAGCCCAGGGGCCTCCGGCTCAAACCCTGAATTTTGAAGAAGGGTTTGCTTACCCTCAGGATCCTCCTGCCTCTTTTCTTCCTCCTCCAGGACCTTCTGTTTTTGGGGAGCCTTCCCCCTTTACCGATGAGATTCGTCGGGATCCAATTCCTCATGGATTCAGAGAGCCCCGTCTCCCTGTGTATACAGGAGAGACCGACCCGATGTGTCATCTTCAAGCCTTCGAGTCTGCTGTTGCCCTCAGGACCATTTCAGATGGAGTGAGGTGTAAGTTGATGGTCACCTCCTTTGATGGGTCGGCCATGGAATGGTTCTATAAGCTGCCCTGTCAATCTATCTCGAGCTTTGCTGCCCTAAGGCAAGAGCTCCTTCTAAGATTTGCCACTGCGAAGAAAAGGAAGAGTGGTCCTGCGACCCTCTTCAAGATTAAGCAAGGCGACAACGAAACTGCTGCGCATTTCGTTGACCGTTTTCAGAAAGAGATCTTGGGAGTTAGGGATATGGATCCCGAGCTCTATATGGTGGCTTTGATCAGTGGTCTGCAGGAGGGTCCTCTGAAGTTCAAAGTCCAAACCAAGGAGCCTAGCTCCTATCAAGAGCTGATCAGCATTGCCAATCGCTACATAGAAGGGGAGATCAACAACCCCACCTATGTGAGCAATTAGACAAACAGGGCCACTCAGAAAGGCTCTGCAGGATTTTATCCGGCTCCATCTTCCTCTAAGCCCCGACAAGAGCTCCCACCTCCGGCTTCGAGAGGTAAGAATTTTCGCAACGGCCGCTTCAATCGAGGTAACCATTCTTTCCCACCTCAAGGTTCATTTCTTCAAACCCCTGCTACCCCTGCTCCGTAAGTCACCCTAGTCCACCAGATCCAGTATGCCCAACCTCCTCTTCTGCCCATTCCTTCGCTCTACAACGAATCCCAAGAGTCTTTTACAGACTTTGGCGTTTCTATGAGTGAAGTGCTTCAAGTCCTTCAGAAGCAGCCCTTTTTCAAGAGGCCATCTCCGCTGAATTCTGACCCGAAAACCAGAAACCCAACTCTCTATTGTGAATACCATAGAGATAGGGGACATTTGACAGAGGATTGTAGAGCTCTCCGCCTGTTCTTAGAGAAGCTTCTGAAGGAGGGTAAGCTTCGAGATCTCATCCAGAAGAATGATTCTTCCAAAGCCTCAACCTCCAAGGCTAAGGAAGTAGCGGAAGTCCATTGGGAATGCGAAGAAGTGGACGATATTGGCCATCTCGGCAATATCGGATTTCCCAATGAATGTGTGGATGCTGATGACGAAGGCGCCTTGGGCAATCTCTTCTGCATCCACGGAGGTGCAGGTCCGGAATCTTCAAGGAAGGCGAGTCTGAAAAGGGTTTATCAATCAGAGGTTGCTGCCACCTCTTCAGCCCCGGTCCGGGGAACGGTCACTTTTGGTGATGAAGACCTTCCTCAGACCGCAAAACCTTTTGACGACGCGGTCGTCATCAAAGTTGTAATTGAAAATTATACAGTAGAGAAGATTCTGATTGACACGGGAAGTTCAGTCAATGTGCTCTTCAAACCCGCCTTCGAGGCGTTGAAGACAGGTAAAACCCTCCTTTCAACTGAAGGCCCCCTCTATGGTTTTTTAGGAGAGAAGAAAGAAGTAGAAGGGCTCGTCACTCTTTCTGTGATTCTGGGAGGGATAGTGAAGCTGGTCAAATTTATAGTCGTTGATGCTCCCAGTAGCTACAACGCCATCTTTGGAAGACCCTTCTTGAATGCATATCAGGCCATTATCTCCACCTATCATCAGGCGGTGAAGTTCGCCTTGAACGACAAACAACACCGAATCAGGAGCGACCCAAGGAAAGCTAGGGAATGCTACGTAAAGACGGTCAATATGATCGTGTCCCCTCCTCCCCAAGAAGTCATGATGGCTGAATCAATTGAAGTTCCTGAACAAATCCAATCTGCAGAGGAAATTGAGGAGGATGCAAGAGATGGAGTTCGCTTGGAACCTGCCCAAGCAACTCAAGAGATCCGGATCAACGAGGAGATGAGAGAAAGAGCCTCTCCATCAACGCTGAGTTATCCGAAGCTAACAAGAGTCAGCTCATCTCTTGCCTTCTGCAAAATCTAGATATCTTCGCTTGGTCGGCAGATGACATGCCCGGAGTGGACCCGGATGTTGCTTGCCATCATCTCAATCTTGACCCAAACTTCATCCCGATCCAGCAGAAGAAGAGGTCTGTTGCAACTACTCTAGCACAGCCTATCCGTGAAGAGGTAGAGAAGCTCCTGAAGGCAAAGTTTGTCCAACCAATCCAATACCCAGAATGGGTGTCAAACGTTGTAATGGTAAAAAAGTCGGGTGGAAAGTGGAGGATGTGTGTCGACTTTACCAAACTCAATAAATCTTGCCCCAAGGATTGCTACCCCTTGCCTCGGATAGATTCTTTAGTAGATTCTACGGTAGGTTATTCTTTTATGAGTTTTTTAGATGCTTTTTCAGGTTACCATCAAATCAGAATGCATAAACCAGATATACCTCATACTTCATTTATCACAAATGATGGTTGCTTCTGTTATCTCGTGATGCCTTTCGGGCTAAAGAATGCTGGAGCAACCTATCAGAAAATGATGGATACAGTGTTCAGAAGTCAAAAAGGAAGAAACCTTGAGGTATACGTTGATGACCTCTTGGTAAAAAGTAAACTATTCTCTTCTCATCTTAGAGACCTCTCGGAAACTTTTGCAACCCTTCGAACTTTTAATATGAGGTTGAATCCGTTGAAGTGTGTTTTCGGTGCAAGTAAAGGAAAATTCCTGGGTCACCTCCTTACTCCAGAAGGGCTGGAACCCAATCCTGACAAAGTGAAAGCTATTCTGGAAATGCCACCTCCCAAGTTCCCAAAAGAAATTCAGTAGCTGGGAGGGAGGATGGCAGGCTTAAGTCGCTTTATCTCCCGTTCAGGAGATAAGAGTGCACCTTTCTTTAGAACCCTCAGGGGAGGGAGTAGGTTCGAGTGGACAAAGGAATGTGATGATGCTTTCACTCAGCTGAAGAAGCAATTGAAATCAACTCCTTTGCTCCAAAGCCCGCGAGAGGGAGAAAATCTTTTCCTATATATGGGAGTCGGAGCTGATGCCATAAGCTCTGTTTTGGTCCGAGAGGAGAAAAAGAAGCAATTCCCAGTCTATTACGTAAGTCGAATCCTGAAGAATGCAGAGACTCGTTATCCTATCCTCGAAAAGTTGGCTTTAATGCTTATAACTTCAGCAAGAAGATTAAGACCATATTTCCAAGCTCACTCGATTCAAGTCGTTACTGATCTTCCATTGAAGAATGTCTTGGAGAAGCCAGAGCATTCAGGCAGGCTGGCGAAGTGGGCAATAGAGCTCAGTGAGTTTGACATATCCTATGTTCCAAGAATGGCAATCAAAGCTCAAGTCTTAGCGGACTTCATGGTGGATGCTAAAGAAGTTGAGTCGCAGAAGGGGGTCGGAGTGCCCCTTGCCTGGAAAATCTTCGTGGATGGAGCTTCAGGGAAAAATTCTTCCAGAGCAGGAGTTATCTTAATCAACCCAAATGGAGTAAGGCTGGATCAAGCGCTGAAGTTCTATTTTCAAGTAACAAACAATCAGGCGGAATATGAGGCTTTGCTAGCCGGTCTCAAGTTTGCTAGGGAGCTGGGGATTGATGATGTCGAAGTTTTCACAGATTCTTTGGTGATGGATTCTCAAGTAAATGGGACTTTCGAAACTAGAGATAGTATTTTAAAGCAGTATCTAACTATGGTAAAAATTGAGGTGGGGAAGTTCAAAAGCTTTACTATCAACCATATTCCAAGAGGTGAGAACGTGGAAGCAGATGAGTTGGCAAAATTTGGACTTCTCTCGGGAGGAACAACTTCGGAGTTGTTTCGCCTGGCGATTGAAGAAGGAGAGGTCATGGAGATTGATCAACATCCGTCCTGGATGGATCCGTTTGTTCTATATCTCTCAACTGGAGAGCTCCATTCATCAATAAAGGATAGGAAGAGGTTTAAACGAAAAACGGCTAACTATTATCTTGTTGCAGGAGTACTTTATAGAAGAACTTTCCTTTCACCATTAGCACGGTGTGTATCGGAGGAGGAGATTCCAGCGGTCCTTCAGGAGGTCCATTCTGGAGAATGTGGAAGTCACTCTGGAGCTAGAACTTTGGAAAAAAGAATTCTAAGACAAGGCTATTTTTTGCCTCAAATGAGGAAAGATGCGGAAAAATTTGCTAAGAAATGTGTAAAGTGCCAGAAGTTTGCTCCTCTCCAAAATCAGCCGGCTCAACAACTCAAGTCGATAGCAACTCCATGGCCGTTTGCAGTTTGGGGAATGGATTTGATTGGGCCTTTCCCTATGGCAAGTGGGCAACGTCGATATATTATAGTCATGATTGACTATTTCAGCAAATGGATAGAAGCAAAAGCATTGGCCAAAATTACGACTCAAGCCGTGAAAATTTTTATTTGGGGAGAGATAGTATGTCGGCACGGAATCCCAATGGCAATCATCACGGATAACAGTTCCCAGTTCAACAATTCAATTCTTATTAACTTCTGTAAGCAAATTGGCGTTGAGCTACGTTTCGCTTCCGTGCATCATCCAAGAAGCAATGGGCAGGTAGAGGCCGCCAACAAACTCATCATAAATCTCTTGAAAAAGAAGGTAGAAAATGTCAGGGGCAACTGGGCAGAACAACTACCTTCCGTCTTATGGGCCTTGAGGACAACTCCAAGTTCTGCTACTGGGGAGACTCCATTCAAATTATCACACGGTTCCGAAGCCCTTATTCCGGTGGAATTTGAAGTAAAAAGCCCAAGAGTCTTATTAGCACAACAGAATCAAATTGACTGGATGGAAGGAAATGATGAGGAGCTAAAATGCAGCCTTGATTTAATTGAAGAGTTGAGAGATACTGCAATCATCAGGCAAGAAGAGGTGAAGAGAAGAATGGCGAGGCTATTCAACAAAAATGTAAGAACCAAAGAGTTCACTGTTGGAGATCTAGTCCTGAAGAAAATAGATACAGCAGCGAGAGCTGGTTCAGTTGGAAAGCTTAACCCAAACTGGGCAGGGCCATTTGTGGTGAAGAGCGTGCTTAAAAATGGCGCTTACCATCTCCAAACTTATGAAGGAGAAGAATTACCTCATTCATGGAGCGGAGATGATCTCAAGCTCTTCTTTTCCTAAAAAGTTAGTATCTAATTCATTCATTCTTTTTCTCACTTTTCTTTTCTCAAACATCACGCAGGTATTGTCAAAACATTCGCAATACAAGTGATGGACGATAAGTTTTTTTTAAAAAAAGAGGTTGATTGTTTTTTGAAAAGCCAAAAACCTGTCAAATGAGACATCGACGGATCCTACTATCTTCCCCCTCGACTTGTTAGCTCGACGTGTAATTCTGCCAGGACCACAGATGTCGGGGAGATTTCGAATCTGTGTAGCAGTAGCTCGCCAAGCTCGAGCGGTGGAAGTTTAGGATACCGGGTCCTTGCTGACATCTGGCACACCTCAGCATATCAAGAAGGTCTAGGTGGCTGGCTCAGCTCTGTCATGCATTAAGAAGGACATTGTTACGATCTTAATGATCTTTCAGGGAAAGCAATGTCGGTGTAGCCTCAGCGGCATGACCACACCTGCCCTACCGATCATTTTGGTCTGTAACTTTCGAATACTCGTTGAAGCGTGGTTAGGTAAAGAAGGTCGGAAACATCTATGACTGCCACTTGAATCTCGAAGTATAACCAATCAGGGAAAGCAATGTCGATATAGCCTTATCGGCATAACCACACCTATCCTACGGATCATTTAGAAATTCTCCTTCTCTCCTCTTCCCACTTCCCATTTCTACAAAGTCCCATTTATCTCCTGATATTGAGATCGAGCGGTCAGAGGTTTTATGAGACCGCATTTTTCCTCTCTTCAAAGGGTGACCTACATTATTCATGATTAATAGCTTGAATCTTCTCCAGGAGCTGGGTGAAAGTGATCGACAATATTAATTTCTTGAAGGAAGTTGGAATCGGCCTTGGTTCGCTGTGATCGCTAGGACTTGGGAAGAAGTGATCGACGGGCAGGACTCTCCAAAGATGACTGAAATTACAACTCAGGAATCCTTTGTTGATAGAAATCGGTCTGATCATAATGAGATCGCAATCTGGATGTCTCTTATTATTCAAAACTATATGAGAATGCTCTTAATCCTTTATTTCCATCAAGTAATAGTTGGATTTTCTTCAAAATAGCGGTCTGAGTACATTGAGATCGCCAGACTGATATTCAAGAAGATTTATTATCAAGTTAATATAAGTGTTTTCTAGCAAGCGGTCTAATTATGCTGAGATCGCAGAGTTGTCATTTTTATGCGAGGTTAAGGATTTCTATCATTTTCAAACATCAACATGAACTAGAGATCGACGAAATCTAAAGCGTTGAGATCGAGTGCTAAATCTATTTTAAGAGGAACAAAATCGCGTACGAAAGAAGCTGTAGAGGAAACAGTTAAGATTAAATTATTTTGAAACCACAGGAGACCGCCGGTTTGTCTCCTTCAAAATTTGGTTGTTTGAGATTGTCGGTCGGGTCCCCCATTTCTTCAGTGGTATTCTTTTCAGCGATCTCCAGAAAGGCTGGAATTGACAATCGTCACCCCAAGAAAAGGCTAAGGATAAAACTACAAGGCATCAAGAGTATTCTTCCCAAACGCTACAAGCGATCAGAAAGAAGTAAGACCGCACTCTGTCCAGTCAATAATATTTAAAGATCACAATCTGGTATAATGAAGATCGCTAGCGATGACCGCCACGAAGAGAGTACTGTAAGATGTTTTCTTTTCTAGCACTCAGATTTTCATAAAGTAGTACTTGCAATTGGAGGATCGCAATTTATACTTATAAAGTAATTATTCAAAATTTTTTATAAAGATCGATAAAATTTAAATGTATTAAAATCGAATACCAATTTCACCTTAAAGTGAAGAGACCGCATAAGGTATAAACAACATAGAAGAAGTATAAAAGCAGAAATCGGATCACAAGAGGCAAGAAAGTCAATATTATCCTTCATGTTCATTCAAAATATTTAGGTACATCAGACTGGCCGGTCTTAAAAAAAAAAGAATTACATTTTATCTACTCATTTTTTTCGATCTCTTGGGAGACCGCTCATCTGAAGAGGAGGACGAGCCGGCCTCACCAGAAGATTCTTTTGAGCCCTCTCCTGGAACTTTCGACCCAGAGCTTGAGGCCGCTCCTGAGCTCGTATCCTGGCCTTCCACATATTAGCTGCCGCTCAGCTGGTCTCCATCTTCGATCACGACGTCTTCCTCGTCATGAGCGGACTCTTCAGTAGTCAAAGATTGTTCAGCAATTCTTCTTGCCGCTTGAGGGAAAAGAGCAGCAAAGGTTGTATCTTTGTACTCCTCAGAAAGACCGCCTCGATTTCGGAGCTCCGTGATTACTTGCTCGACGGTCTCCCTTACGTGGTGCGCCATTGCTCTCTTAAAATCAGGATTATGGATGTCGTAGGCCATTTCCTTCGCCCGCTGAAGAAAAGAGATGATCAGATCGCGCGGTCTAAACGAGTTCAGGAAAAACATTTAGTAAAGAGATATAATACCAGCAGATCTTCATTTTCCTTCAAGACGCTTCGGAGAGTTCGCCCCATATGATGCTGAAGAGTGGCATTCCGAAGGGCCGTTTGAGCACAGATATCTGGAAGCAGGTCGGTCTCGATATCAAAAATATCGGCCATATTTTTCTTTCCGTATAAGGCCGCGGTCACAGCAGTAGCATGGTGGGTTAGTTTCCCGCTCCAGAGGGGGAGATCGGTAGAAATTCTCACGGTCTTTCCTTTGGCGCCCCATTTGAGTAAAGGTTTGCCTTTTAAATCTTTCTGATGACGCATATAGCCATGCAGAGGAAATGGCTCCGCAGCGGTCTTAGAAGAATTACCGGTCTCAGCGGTCTGAAATTTTTCTTCTCTCTTCAATCTTCTTTCCCTTTGGGTAAGTACTTCTTCAACAGGTGCTACCGGGTCCTTCGTCGGAACGGCAAGGGATGCTGAAAATGGAAAGTTAGAAAAGTAAAGTAAAAATGTAGGAAATGCTGGGAGATCGCTGGAAGCAACTCACTTTCCTCAGGAACAATCTCAGCGATCTCGGGCCATATCGCCAGATAATGAGTGAGATCCAGGCGCTTTCCAGCCAGAAACGTCAGAATCTTTAACTCTTCCTCTGAGATCGTTTTGCTCTTCTGAAAGATCTTGTCAGGTCGCGGAGAAGGGCGACTCTTGAGACCGCCAAGATCGCCTTCGAACACAAGGAACCTCTCTGTCCAGAAGGGAACCTTGTTTGGAAGATTGAGAACTTTGAATCCTTCAGTAGAGAAGTATATTAACCCTTTGAATTCCTCTTTCTTTTGACCTTCTTTCAGGACCTTAGCAGTGAAGGACGCACGGAAGAGCGCCATCGTGAATTTTATCTTCTCCGATCTCAGGTAGTTTATAAAAACACTAATAAGACCGATCGAGTTCGGCGGCAGCTGGGCGAGCACCAGCCCGTAATACTCCATGATCTCCAAAAACTCCCAAGGGAGAGGAATCCTCAACCCACACTCAAAGTGATCAATAGGGATGATGAACTTCTTCTCCTCCCCGAAACTGAGCCCTTCGGTCTCAGTTGGCGGTCTCACGACAATTTGAGTCTGGATCATGTGCTTCTTCAAGAACTCAACATATTCTTCTTTTGAAAGGTGGCAAGGTTTGTGATCGGCTCTGAGGAAAATTGAGGAAGCAGTGGATCGAGCGGACACCATTCTTGGAGATCGCTGTGACCGGTGCTTAGGGCGCATACAAAAAATATAAAATAAAATCCAAAAGGGGCGGCTATTTATAGTGAGCGAGTGATGATTTCATCATCATTACTTTTTCTCGAAGATCGCCCAGTGAAATCTCTCGGATCGCCAAAACCTGTAAAGAAGCCAATAAGGTACTGGCATCTTTTCGACCTCAAAAAAGAGAGACCGCAACATTTCAGATCACAGTACAAACAAGCAATACAAAATGGCAAAAACATCACAGCAGAATAGGAGATCGCAAGCAAAAGGAATTAAAAACGTATTATACAACAATTGTTCATCATATTACAAAATCATATAAAAGTGGAACGTCAAATGTTTATTTCGAATGAGGCCTCTTTCTTCCTACAAAGGCCGCGATGTCTTGCATCTCATTAATAGAGCTGAAGGCCGAAGCAAGACCCTGGTTCACGTTCATCGCAGCCCGGTGAATCCTTGACATTTCTTTATCAACTATTTCCATGGGGACAACCATGATCTCGGAGCTCGGTCTCATATCCTGGTGATCGCCAGATGGTCCCGGTCTCATCGACATTCTCGCAGTGCCGCCCCTTAGCGCAGCAACCTCAGCAGACAAAGCGGCAGATTTTCCCTTGTAATATTCAACGTCTTTCTCAGATCGACGGAGTGCTTGAGTAAGCTCGCCAATCTTGAGACCGCTCGCCTCTTCCGCCTTTTGGTGTGACTGGATGAGCTAGCCGGCTGGGTCATATGCTGCACGGAGCTTCTCTTCAAGTCCGCGGATCTGATCATGATAGGCGCGTTCCCGAACCAACATAGACCGAACATTCTCAAACATAGGATTGAGGATATTGGCAAGTTGATCGGAGATCGCAACCCTCCGCGCCGGAAGTTCCCCCTCTTCCATCTCAAGAATGTTTTCATCTACGAACAAAAGAGCAAAGGTTAGTTCAGTTTTCAAAAACTCAGAATAACAAGGTTCGCAAAGAAAGGATACTTGGAAAGGAATCAAGACCGCAGTCATGCAGCATATTTTCAATATTAATTGTGACCGTTGGTTCTGCGGTCAGTACGAGGCGGTCTGACCCCCTCAAGCGTTTGAGGTTCATTCTTTCCAACTCTCTCTTTTGCGACCTCTCTCCTTCTTTTCTTCTCCTCTTTAACTCCGCATTACTAACAAGAATATCGTCAGTTTCAATGATAATGACCTCATGTTTTCGTTCCGGAGAATCAGGTCGAACCGTTCGAAGAGGAAGATTTTCTAACGATCTGGCCATGATCAACGCCTTACCAGTTCGCAGAGCGGAAACCGCATTCGCGCGGTCTTCTGCTGCTCGGTTTAGTTCCGCCTATTGAGCAGCAGAATGGGTTGGAAGACCGCTCGATAGTGCAGCCTTTTCCTTGGCAATCTGCCGGTTCTTTTCTTCTGCCTCCAGTTCGGAAGCCATTCTCTTTTGTTCCTCGACGGCCGATAGGGCCGCCTTCTTCTCTTCTTTCTTTTTCTTCGCAGCGGCCTGGGCTGCCTTCCTCTCTTCGTCTTCTTTCTTTTTCTTTGCAGCGGCTTGGGCTGCCTCCTTTTCTTCTTCTTCTTTCCTTGCAGCGGTCTGGGCTGCCATCCTCTCTTCTTCCTTTTTCTTCGCTGCGACCTGATCCGCCTTCTCTTCTTCCATCCTCTTCTTCTCCTCCTGTTCGGCGGCGATCCTACCTGCTTCCGCCTCTTTTCTTTCTCTCTCTTCTCGATCCCTCCTTTCCCTATCTTCTCTCAGCTTCGCTTTAGCAGCGGCGATCTCCTTTTCTTTTTCCAAAATCTCTTTTTCAGCAGCAGCTACTCTAAGACTTTCCGCCTCAAAAGGGTCAAGCACCTATAAGGAAGAACAAGAAAAATCATTAGAAGAATCTCCTTTAAGGTAGGCGATCAGTTCAGGATCGGTTTCCCTTGAAAAAGCTGAGATCGCTGAAAAAGAAAGGAGATCGGCCGCGTCATTTACCTCCAAAGGAGCATTCTCAAGATCCTTGAGGTCGCCACCCTCGGATTGAGCGATCTTCTTAGAGGTTGTCACCCTTTTGACATCGTCATTTTTCGGTTTCTTAGCACTCTGAGTAGAAGGATTTGAATTTTTTCTTTTACTCGCTTTAGAAGAATCCAGAGAATTGCCTAACTGTTGCATAATTTTTTCAGCTTCAGCCTTTTTCTCCTGCAGCCCAGCCAGGATAACCTCTGTGGAAGCGGTCTCATTATGTTGAATGGTGGTCAGACCGAGCGCCTCCACGGTTTTCTGGTAATTAAAAGAAATAGAAAAGTCAGGAAGGATCAGTTCAGGCCCTGAAGAACTAGATGATAAAACAGCGGCAACGCGATGTAGTGAAACCTCATTTTCGGAAAGAACGGTGATTTTCTCCGGAGAAGGTCGCGCGGTCTCCTTGGACGTGCCCGCCTCCGGTGAAGTCTTAGCAACTTTCACAACCTTTTTCGAAGTAGCGATCTTCCTCTTCTTCTTCTTTTCAGAGGAGTCCTTTCCCGGAGAGTCGAACGCAGACAACAATGTTGACATTATCGAGCTCAACTTATCTACTTTTTTAAGACCGCTTACAAGGTAAGCTCGTTTACTTTTTCAGGAAACTATGATTTCTCAGACCATCGGAGGGGTATTTATAGCCCGGGGGGCATTGATGGCAATCGCGGTCTCAGCGGTCAAAGCTTACATTTTCGAAGTTCCAGGTGCAACTTAATAATGTGCGGGGATTATGTTTGTCCGGAAAGCCCGCGACCTCCTCTCGCTGGTCAAATTTTTCGGTCTCAGCGGTCTCAGTTTCGGTGACCGCCCAGATCGCCAGCTGCCTCCTCGACTGGAATTTTCTAAGTACCGAGCGGCCAGAGAAGTGTGAGACCGCCAGCTTAAGCGGTCTGATCGTTTTTCTTTCCTTTGTTATTTGTATTCCTTTTCCCTGCCCTGGCTCTCCTGTATCCCGGGCATCCCGTAGTTTTCAGTTCTGCCCGTTTGGGCAGCCCCCTCGTCTATAAATAGAGGGGTAGGGGTACCAGAAAAAGGACTTTTGGCTCAGAGGCTCCAGCTTACAACCTGTGTAAGCGGTCTCGTTTCTTCGTGATCGCCATTTCGTGATCGTTTTCCCTTTGTTCCAGCATCTTCTGTCTTAGTAACCCGCACTTCGCAGTTTTCTCCCATCCCCTTTAGTGTGAATTTTGGAGGTACCATTTTTGGCACCAACAACTTTCATCATAAGATTTTGAATAACAAGGATAAATTAACTTACAAAATCATTTCTAAAAGGGACCATTTTCATACATCAACTCAAAAGGAGTTTAGTTTCAAAAAGAATTATGACCCTCACAAAATTCTTAAGAGTCACTATTATAAGTCTCAATATATTTTCAATCATGACTCAAATTTAAAAACTCCTCTACATGAAAATCAAAGTACAAAATATTATCCTTCATATTATAAGAGTATGTCTATAAGAAAGAGTGGAAATGAAAATCATCAAAATAATAATCAATCTTTTAAAACATATTGTAACCCACTCTTTCAACAATCACTACTAAAGAAAGACAATCACTCTTATAAACTTTCAAAGAATACATATAATAAAATTCATTATGATTATCAACATCAATCTATTTTGAAAAATAATTTAAATAAACATAAATCACAAATGAATTATTTTTCAAACAAATATAATCATATAATGATGTCACATAATCATAATATGAATTTAAGAGATAAACAACCAAGGTATGAATGGAGACCCTTAAAGAAAAATGACACATCAACTTTAATTGAAAGGGCCCATTTATCCCTGTCTCCTAAAAAGCCACCACGATGTATTTGGGTACCCAAAGGAACCATCCCACTTGGTCCCCTTTGGATACCTAAATCTCTTATTCATTAGTATCCTATCATTTGCATGAAGTAGAAACAATTAAAAATGAAATATCAATACTCTACTTCATGTTGTGCTTTATTTTTTTTCTTTTGTTTATTTTGCATTTTTGATCCAAAATGTTTATGGTCATTTTATATTTCATAAGATATGGCTTACTTATCTTAAGCCAAATGTTTATCAAATCAAATTGAATTAAAATTGAACATAAAGTCATATGATCTTAAAAGTGACCTACCTTTCATCTTTTAAAAAATTTCTTATATATATCCTTTTAAATCCTTTACCCATCTATGTCTTGAATTAACATTATAATTTGAATATAGAAATTATTTTCAAGACTAATGAAGTTATTTTTTAAAAATGGATTTAAATGGTTTATTAAAGGGCTTAAGCTAAAAATTAAAATGCGCAACATTTTTGATTCTTGTCTAATTTCTTTGTTGCATATGATAGCCCCTATTTTGAATAATCATAATCAAGAAATATCGGACTCAAATGATATAAAAGAAACCTTATGTTTTTAAATCAAAAATTGTAACTCAAAATTGTAAATAAAAAACCATGAGTTGCTAATGCCAGGCGTTATCACTAACGCCGGCGGTAGCTTATTTTTATAAAAAATTCCGATTTCTCTAATTATTATTTTCTGAAAAATTATGTTAAGTATCGTTATCCTCTTCTTTCAGATATTTTGTATTAAGATCAAAAAGAAAAATTTACAAAACAATTCAAAATAGCCAAAACATTTTTTGTCCTTTATATATATGTAGTATAATATTCACTTTACAAGCAGTCACTACATATTAAAAGGGATGAATATGAACTATATAATCACCACCATGATCTATTAATATCATATGCTAAAATTCACTATAATCATATATCATAATTCATGATCTAACAAGAATCATCTAGTACTATCAACATTAGGAATTATGAAATATATGATGGCTATTGATATTATAGTTTCATATCTTATTTTGTGTGTGATATGTATCTCTATTATTTTCATGTATCTCATTATATTAAGTTCTAAGAATTAACTTGATATCAAGAAGATGAAATCAAATAGAATAATCATTTCATTCTAGATCTAAAGAAAACTAATTTGAAATCTTCTCATATTACATGCAACATTATCCCCATTAAATCATATATAATAATATTGCACTCAAACTCATCATTCTAGCATCACCTCTTAGTTTATGCTTAAATTTATATGCTAGGTATAACATTTACAATGTTATTAATATATCATGATAACTATGTGATTTAAAATTATATAGAATACTAAAATTCCAACAAACACATAGTTTATGGATTAATCATTAGAATATTTATGAATATTGTTTCATGAATCATATATTATCATGCAAAACCAAAGATCAATAAATTTAATTATCCAATGCAATTTTATTATAAATTTCAAAACGTTATATTTGTGATCTTTGTCTTTGATATGATTGCATGATCATCATTTTGTAGACTTACAAATTAAACTTGCTCATTCAAAAGAAAATCATCAAATCATAATTGTCATAAGTCTAGAATAATTAGAATTTACATACATCTTGATGATCTACCATATATTCTATGCAAAATTCTCTATAATCATAATTCATAATTCGTGTTCTATCAAGAAATATCTCAAATCAATGATGTCAATCAACTAGGAATTATGAATCTTATGATAAAAATATGAATTATGTATTTCTTTCCATTATTTGGTGTATTGATATGCTTTGCTATTGATTGCATGTATCTCACATATATGTAGACTCTAGAATCAACTTTGTAATAATAAGAATAAATCAAACCAAATCATCACTCTATTCTAGATCTATAATTTGAAACTCTATTTTAGAATACATGTAATATTGATGTTAATTTTTGATGTGACATTAAACCCAAAACTCATAATACTAGCATTGTCACTTATTGAATATTAGTAATTGTGCTAGTTATCTCATATCGTCATCTCATAAAATAAAGAAATTATGCGACTATGTATTGTTCTTCACTTTAAACAAAAACCATAGTTTATAAATCAACCCATAGTTTAAAAGCATAGGTTGTCCAAAGATTATTCACCTATGACTTCATATCTCACAATAGCGGGTGCGTATGGTTGTATGCATTAGAGACCTAACCTCTAAGTCATGTCTTGTCCTTAACCGGGGAGGGTTCCAGTGGGGCCTTGCGAGGCACTGAGGGGAAAGAGTGCTAGGTTGAGCGTTCTCTAGTGTGTGTATATGGGACTAACACCCCAACCTACGACATGTGTGCAGCTCCTCATGCCCATCCGTCACTTAGTACGGGGCTAGGGTGTAGACATTTAGTCCGGGTAGTTTTTAATCTTAGGACATACTTATATTACTCTTTGCATGATCATTTTATTTACTTATCACTTAAATCATGCATATTTTGGGTTGTCTAATAAACAAATGTGTCCTCTTGTGTTTGCATAATTTATATTTTTGAGCTTAAATATTTTTGTAAAACACATGTATTTGAAAATGCTAATGTTTTATGCAATTTGAGCAATCAAGAAATCTCCAAAAATTACAAAATTTTTGCATAAGACTACTCTAAGGACACTTAATAAATATAAAAAAAAAATCAGATTTTTAAAATTCTCAAAAAATCAAGTACTGTTTGTCGCGGTAGCACTAGCGCCGGCGCTAGCGTGGGTATTTGATTTTTCTGAATTTTAAAATTTCTAAAAATCATTAAAAATATGTTTGTTTATATTAACTAATTTGTTTTTTGAATTTTTGACATTTATTTTTTGTTTTAATTTATATTTAAGAAAATCAACTACAAAAATTCAAAATTCAAAAATACAAAAATATGTTTTTGAGATTTGTGTTTTATTCATATTATTAAAAATCAACTACAAAAGTTCAAAATTCAAAAATTCAAAATATGTTTTTTTGTGTTTTTCTATTTTTATCTCATTAAAAAATGATAAAACTATAAAAAAAATTGTATGATCTTTATTGCTAATATCAAGCATGAATGAATTATATTATTTAGAATTATTTACAATGTCAACATTTATTCCTTCAAATTACTATGAACATTGTTTTGTTTATCATGCTTTGATATATCTATTTAAGTGCATCAATTGTATTGAAAAATATGTGTAGAACCAAGCTTAGCATGCCTCTAAGTATGAGTAAATGTATTATGATTGATAATGATACCTTTCACTCACATATTTTGGTAATCAACACGTGTGTTTAAATCTAAAAATACTTGCTTATGTGTTGTAATTGTACAATGAATTAAAACATGCATAAGTTTATTGCCTACACTACATTTGAATTGCACTTATGAAATTTTGAAAAGTGGTTAAGTTAAAAATGTGGGTTTGCAAAACAAGTGTATTCGGAGAATGTTGTCTCACAAATGTGAACAAAAAAATTATATATGTAGACAACTATAACTCCACCAAGCACTACTTGAATCTCCTGATAAGTCTTCATAAGCATTGTGAGGTTGAGCACCTTGGAAAGAATAGTAAAGTGTCTTGTGCAACCCTTGATTAATACACCACTTTTTTATAAAAATAGTGTGCATTAAAGTGTGTGAAAGTAATATACTTGTGTTTTATTATGCACTTTACTCTACATATGTCTTGTATTTTGTGATTTAAATCAATTATTAATATTGCTCAAAATACACTTATGTGCACATCATTATCTTTCATAACACTTCTTCTCATGAGTATTGGATTCTAATGCTTTATCTATACTACTCTTTATATAAGAAATGCACTAGATAACCTAGCATGATCTCTACAATATTTTGGTATATCTTGAACTTAAAATTAAGTAACATTGTAGTATAATCTCTCTTTGATATGTTCATTTCATGCTTGGTATCTTTATAAAAAAAACTTTGAGATATCAAAAAGGTTAAAACATCTTTTAATTTTGAACTAAAACTCATATTTTTACTTATGCTTTTCATACTTACATAAAGATTTTTCTTATAATCTTCCGCTTGCTTACAACTCTAATATTTTTATTTGAAATCTCTTATAAATACTATGCTTAAACTCTTTATCATTTCATATATTACAAAAGCTCGATCATGATTTATAACTAGCCTAAAAAATGCCTCCTTACTACCCTCACCCTACCTTCTTTTGATAATACCAAAAGGGGGAGATTAATTGAAGAAATCTATATAGGAGAAATATAGAAGATTAAGGGGAGAATAATTCATGTAATCTATCATTTAGGGGGAGTAAAACATAAATTGCATTTATGTAGGGGGGGCATTAAGATAGGGGGAGTATGCATATCATCATGCTTATCATATACTATAGTTGCACTATCATCTTGCTTATCATCTACTATTAACACTATTATTGATTTCTTACTAAGAGGGTTTGTTATTATCAAAAGGGGGAGATTGTTGGACATGTGTGTCACATCCCTTTGTTTGAGAATAACAAATCCCCAATTGTATTTGATCTTGTATTTTGTGTGTTTAGAGTATGCATGAACTATAAGTGCAATACTCCATAGGTATAAAATAGATTGGAGATGATTCTATCAAAAGATAGCTAACGCTCACGATAACTGTTAACGCTCTGCGTTAACAAGAGGAGGAATGCCGGTTGACGAATCTACGTTCGATGAATTTGCCTGCGTTCGACGAAAATTTCGTTCGACAAAATGAGAAGATCGGTCGACGATTTGGAGCGTTCGACGAACGGAACTGCGATTGACGAATTGTATTTAATTCCGTTCGACGAATTTCGTTCGACGAAATATTGTTCTGTCATGCAGCAGACGGTTTCGCAACCGCTCCACACGAATGCTACCGCCAGCGCTAGCGCTATCGCCTGGCGCTATCTCAAGTTCGTGCACAGTGCCACGCCGCCGACAGTTTCGCAACTGCTCCACACGAACGCTACCGCAGGCGCTAGGAGCTATTGCAGGCGCTATCTTCAAGTTCTATAAATTGATGAGCTCTTTCTCGTGTTGGCTGATCCATCCCAGAGAGATTGCTTGTGCCACAATTCTATTACTGTTATGCTGCCGAAGATGGATCTCCCACAAAAAGCTTAAGGAGAATTCTGGAGGAGGACTACGTCACGCTACATCCGAAGGATGATTGCTTCGATCTCGCTCATACTACAGTGATCCTTCATCCTCATCTTCAGAGATCTCATATAGGGAGTTTTATTATTGTTATATTTATTTTCATTCCATACTTTTTCTAATCGTTTAGTTAATTCGCCTTGTGTTGGCGACTAGGTCTGGGTAGGACTTAGGGAGTAATTCTCCTTGTGTTGGCGACTAGTTCTAGGTGATTAGATCTAGGGGGTGCTCGAGGCCATATTCGAGGAAGGATTGGCTAGAGCGGCTTGAGGCCATATCCGGGGAAGGATAGGCTAAAGCCAACCGGTTTGTGGGGATACAAGTCGGTATATAAAAGGAAAAATTGTATTACTTTATACGCCTCCGATTTCAAGCGATATTGAAATCAATTTATATAAACACATTTTCTATATAATATAATCACGTCTCTTTTTGTGTTTACTTGATTTCTATCATTTGGCATAAATCATAAAATTGCAAATTACAATTGTTCCCTCCTTTAAGTTAAATTGTTATTCCATTCTAAATTATTCAAAACAATTTAGTAAATTGTCTAAAATTATAAAGAAGAATTTTTATTCCCTTATTCACCCCCCTCTAAGGGCGCCAATAGATCCAACACTTTCAATCTCACATCATAAATGTGGTGACGGACCATCATCTGAGGATGGTCCTCGAAAAAGTGGAGCATTCGAGTCAGCTCGCTAAGTGGTCTATCGAACTTAGCGAGTTCGACATTGTCTATTATCCATGAATGCCCATCAAGGCGTAGGCGGTGACAGACTTTTTGGCAAACTTCTCCCTCGAAATGGGAGAGCAGGAGGAGGGGGAGGAATTTGTCCCCAGGAAAGTGTTCATGGATGAAGCATCAGGAAAGGACTCCCTGAGGGTGGGGATTGTCCTTGTAATCCCGCAGGGGGTAGAGATTGAGCAGGTAGTGGAAATTACTTTACCTGTCACCAACAACCAAGAGGAGTATGAGGCTGTAATCGCCAGCCTCCGCCTAGCCATGGATCTTGGGATCCAAGATCTCTGAATTTTTCATGAATTCTCTGGTGGTTGCCTCGCAGGTCCGTGGTGAATTAAAGGTGAGGGAACTAATCCTCTTGCAATACCTACTCAAGGTATAAAGCATAATTTGCACCTTCAAGATATTCTACATCCTTCATGTCCCATGAGAGGAAAACAACGCAGCCGATTGACTGGCCAAGTACGGACCGAGAGTGGGAAGCACCTTGACTGAACTATTTAGTACATCCATCGAGGATGGAGAAGTGATGGAAATCAAGAAGCATCCATCCTAAATGGATCCATTCGTCACCTACCTAATGACTGGAGAGATCCCAGTGTCCGTGGAGGACAAGCAATGTTTTCGACATAAGTCATCATATCACTTACTGCATGAGGGAGATCTCTTTTAGAAGACCATCTCTGGTCCTCTGGCTCGATGCCTCTCGGAGGCTGAATTCCCGAGAGTTTTGAAGGAGATTCACTCTGGCGAGTGTCGCAGCCACACAGGGAGCCATGCGCTGGAGAAGAGAACATTGCGACAAATAAACTTCTGGCTGACCATCTGGAGGGGCAGAAAAATCTTCGCTCGTAGTTGTACGAAATGTCAACTCTACGCCTCGCTACAGATGTTGTTGGCCCAATAACTAAGGGTCGTCACACCCCCTGGCCACTCACCATACGGGGAATGGGCCTTTTAGGTCCCTTTCCCCCAGTTAGCTATTAGTGTCGATTCATCCCAATGATGATCAAATATTTCACGAAGTGGGTAGAAGTGAAAGCCTTGGCAAAAATAATGTCTCAGGTAGTTCAGAACTTTCTGTGGAGAGACATCGTATGTCATTTTGGCAAACCCCAAGCCATTATTACTGACAACGGTCCCCAGTTCGCCTGCTATAAAATAGAGGAATTCTATTGGCAGGTTAGGACTAATCTACACTTTTCCTTAATATATCATCCTCGAAGCAATGGTCAAGTGGATGCCACCAACAAGCTAATTCTAAACCTCTTAAAAATGAAGGTTGAGAATCTGCGAGGCAACTGGGTTGAACAACTCGCATCAGTCCTTTGGGCTTTGGGAACCACTCTGAGTACATATACTAGAGAAAACCCATTCAAGTTATCCCACAGATCAGAGGCCCTCATCCCGATGGAATTCGAGGTCTCCAGCTTCTGAGTGATCGCGGCAGGGGGGCAAGAGAAAAATGGCAGCTCGAGAACAACAAGGCTCTAAGAGAATCTCTAGACTCCATGGTAGAGCTCTGGGATCTCGCTATTGATAAGCAAAAGGAGATCACGCGTAGAATGGAGAGATACTTCGACAATCATGTCAGGATCGAACACTTTGAAAAAGGTGATCTGGTCCTGAAAAATGTTGACGCCGCTGCTAGGTTGGCAAGCGTAGGTAAGCTCAACCCCAACTTGGAAGTCAACTGGGAAGGACCATTCATGGTCCTGGAAGCCTTGAATACCAAAGGATACCGCCTGCAAAATCAAGAAGGCGAATCGCTCGAAAACACATGGAGAGGGGGCGACCTGAAAATGTTCTATCCATGAACAGACAACTCGAGGCGACAGTCAAACATGGGATAAGTTTTACTAAGCTCGTGCTTTTGCGTTTATAAATGTAAATATTTAAGGTACATAAAAAGAAAGTGTTTTTGCAAAACATAAATTTGTGCGAGATGGGGCATATCATGAAGCAGGTGACCACGTGAGTAGTTTAGATCATGAACATCCACCTCCCAGCTCTGGACTGCTAGTTGAGCAAATAGAGGAATCCTTGGGTAGCGCGCATTCTCCTAAGACCACACCTATATAATAGCAGATGAGATCAGCTCCCCCATTGTACGATGACTCCCCCCCACCCCCCCACACACAAATAGCATGTCCCACTTGCCATCTATTGGTCCCCAGAAAGGACGATGGACTCATCATCTAGACAGTCCAATGAGATGTCACCCAGTTGTAAGACTCGAGAGTGCAAATCAACCTAAGTCCAGACCTCCATGTTGGTTGTTGACCCATCGTGCAGTGTCGTTCTAAGCCTCGAGAGTACAAATCAACCTAAGTCCAAACCTACAGGTTGGTCATTGATCCATCGAGCAATGCCATTCTAAGCCTCAAGAGTGTGAATCAACCTAAGTCCAGACCTTCGGGTTGGCCGTTGAACCATCGAGCAATGTCATTTTAAGCCTCGAGAGTGTGAATCAACCTATGTCCAAACCTCCGGGTTGGTCGTTGACCCATCAAGCAATGTCATTTTGTGCCTCATGAGTGTGAATCAAGCTAAGTCCAGACCTCTGAGTTGGTTGTTGAACCATTGAGCAATGCAGTCCTAAGCCTCGAGAGTGTGAATCAACCTAAGTCCAGACCATTGGGTTAGTCGTTGGCCCATCGAGCAATGTCATTCTAAGTCTCAAAAGTGTGAATCAACCTAAGTCTAGACCTCCGGGTTGGTCGTTGACCAATTGAACAATACAGTTCTAAGCCTCGAGAGTGTGAATCAACTTAAGTTCAGACCACTGAGTTGGTCATTGGCCCATCGAGCAATGTAGTTATAAGCCTCAACAATGTGAATCAACCTAAGTTCGGACCTCCAGGTTGTCCATTGACCCAATGAGAGACGATGCGTCAAAGAAGGAATGATCTTCATCCTAAGAGCCTAAGTTCTCTCACAATTTTCGTCCTAAGTGCCTAAGCACTCTCTCAATTTCGTACTAAGAGCCTAAGAGTTCTCGCAATTTTTGTCCTAAGAGCCTAAGCGCTCTCGCAATTTTTGTCCTAAGAGCCTAACTGCTCTCGCAATTTTCATCCTAAGAGCCTAAGCGCTCTAGCAATTTTCATCCTAAGAGCTTAATCGCACTCACAAAAAACATTCAGTAAAAAGCTAAAGCAATGACACGTAGAAAGAAACAGTAAATATGCATTTATCTGTACCAAAAGTTACATAAAAAATAAACAAAAAAGGTCACTCGAAAATGGACCTCGTCAGGGCGACCTCACCTCAGCAGTTACTCAGCATCGCTTGGAGACTTGGGTTGGCGCTACCCAGAAGAGACACTACCCGAAGGATAGGATGAGCCATGTCGCTGAGAGAGCTCGCTCCCTGAAGGCGAGCTCAAACCCAGATACAGATCAATCCCTCCCTCAATGTCAATGTCGAGGGCGAGATCGTTGGATGAAGACATGCCCAGGGTGGCATTGAACATCTCTGGAAGCAAGTGCCTCATGGAGAGAGGCTCGGCCTCTTCAACTAGCCTCCCGGCACCCCTCAGATGAGCAAGGAGGAGCTCACATCCTACACATAGAGGCGCTATATCTAGCAGAGCTTCCTGTGCGAGAACTAGAGGATTGCCTCCAAAGAGGATGACCCCGGATCAGGCTGGGTATCAATATGCAACCTCTCTTGATCCAGGGTGACCTTGAGAGCCTCCACCTCACTCTATAAGCCCTTGTTCTCTTCCTTCAGCAGGGAGATCCAGGTACCAGCAAGGACTGATGGCTAAAATAGCGTTGCATAAAAAACTTGATGGCTAAAATTGTGTTGCATAAAAATTGAGATATGATCCACATATAATCCAATAAGGTATGTGTACTTATCATTTTATGGTATAGGATTTAAGAAATCAAGTTTCGTATTATTTCCAGGCTGAGAGTAGCATCCCGCCCATGACTCCCGAGACACGCCCTCTGGTCACGGGCATGTCCGAGGCCGTGTAAACTGGAATTGTACCATAAATAGTTCTCGACTAGCTGGAATGAACATTGATCTGACAGAAGTCACGCCCCTAGGTCACGGGCGTGACCTAGGGCTTGCAACATTTATTTTTGGCAGAAAAGCTCTAAATTTCTTCTGATTATGGATGTTAGCTCTAAAATGCTATTAGCAGTCCAGAAATCCCTGGAAATGAAAATAAACATATTTTAGGCCATTATTAACACAAAATAAGAATTTAACTAATTATTTAATACATAAAAATTATAGGAAAATAAACATAAATAATGTTCTATCAAATACCCCCCTTACTTAAGCTTATACTATTTCAGAGCAAAACTAATTCATAAGTAAGAGAAAAATTTATATGACATTTAAAAAAAGATTTACTCCTAATTATGTATTTAAAATAATACATGACTCATATCACTAATAAGTTTGGAAATTAAATTTTGATTCATAAGAAATAGGTCATGATTCATAAGTTGATATGCGTATGATGAGTCTGATATTTACACTATTTTACGGACTCATCCGGGCTAGTTTTCACTCGTGTGTACTTCACTTTGAAGCCATAATTGCTTGTATTTCACTCATTTCACTTTCACTCTAAGTGCACTCTTTAGGCCCATTTTGGTGTGCAATTACGCACTCTTCTGTTGGGGGTAAGCACATGGTGCTACCTAGGCCTTTAGTTGGTTGTTATTAGCTATTTTTGTGTAGTGGTGGCATGTTCCCCAATTTTGTGGTTTGTTGTGCAGGTGGGTAGATCTCCCTTTGTGCCCAAGTCATTCTTGTAGACATCGCATGGTCGTGCATTTTCTTCACACATGATCGTTGCGACCGGTTGATGCCTGCAGAGCCTAAGAACGGTGATCTGCCCAGGCCCTGCGATTTGTTCTCATATCGACTATTTTGCTCGTGCGTGATCAAATCGCACGACCCTGCCTTTTTGCCCGAAATATTTATAAATATTATTGCCCATGTGTTTGCTTCATGCACGGTTGGACTCAACCATGCGCAAAGGAAACATACGATCTCCTATTTTTAGCAAGATTTCATGCGTTCTGTATTTGCCCGTGCATTTTACGCGCACGGTCGGTTTCTACCGTGTGTGAGTAAAATCGCATGGGCGCATTTGCTTCATCTTCCTGGGCTGCCTGTAGGCTTAATATCGCACGGTCCACGCACGGTCCTGCGTTCGACCGTGCGTGACCAATTTCTGAGTGTTTTTCTATTTAAGTCGCAGATTTTGCCCTATTTAGAGATCGATATTCTTCTTCGCGCACAGAGCTCCAGTTCTGCCATTTCTGCCGCTCCATCGCCGCCCACCTAAAAGAGGATCTTCGGCCACCATTTCCTTACAAATCCAAAGCCAAAGCATCATCTTGGCCTCCTCCATCATTCGCTTGCATCCAAGGGTGATTTCAAAGGATTTTTCGCTGCACGTGTGAAGTTCTCCGGAGAGGTCGTGGCCAAAGAAAATTGACGGAGAAGACCGGTACATTAGAAGAAGATAATAGCTCTTCTGGACCCCAGACGGTAATTGAAGACCGAGCACGGATACGGCTTGACAAACCAAGATTCTGGTCGTGAATCTCCAATGAGTCTCCGCCCCTTTGGTTGTATTCTCACCCCCTTCATATTGTAGTATTTTCTCCTTTGATTCCTTGTTTGTATGAATGATCATTGCAAAGACCTAAATGCTATTTAGTTTATTTCATGTCTATGTGAAATCATCTTGTGGTTTATGCAAGTGAGGAGCGCCCCCATTCCATCTTCCATCCGCCATTACACTCCATTCCATTACGCAAGCCTACTCTTCCACTATGTTAGCCTACTCTTCCATTCCGCAAGCCTACTCTTCCATTCCGCTTGACTACCTGTCCATTATGCGTGCCTACTCTTCCACTCGCCAAGCGAAGTGGTGCTAACGGCCCGTATAATCAACCTCAATTCCGCCGGTGTGAAACCATTCCATCTTCATGCCATCTCTCCCATCCGCCTTGTGAAGCAGTGCATAGCGGCATGCATAGTCTCCATCCACCTTGCGTAGCAGTGCATAGCGGCCTGTATAGTAGTGTTAATTTAGTTTATTTTATTTTGTTTCCCGCAAACAAATCCAAACAGTCCGCAACCCATCCGACCTAAAGGACTTCAATCTCAAGTCATTCCTTAAAAGTAAACTTCATCTTAGTGTGGTCCTTCGAGATCGTTACTTGAGGATCACTCCCATTTTATATTAATTGAACGATCAGTACACTGTCATTTCATGTCGCAGTCTCCCTCCCGCCTATAGCGGTGTGCAAGATTTGCGCATCAAGTTTTTCTCGCCGTTGCCTGGGAACACAGTCGTGTGAGTTTCTTGAGAGAATCGAGAGATAGAAATCCTTTTCCCTTTGTTTATACCATCTTTTGTATTTTTATTTATAAGTAGCATCTTTTAATTTCTTTGTTTCTAATCATTATTTGTAATTTTGCTAAAGCAGGTATTCAATTTTATTGTGTGTGTGTGTTGTTAGTTCTTGCTTCAAATACTTATGTATGGTGAAATCTTCCCTGTAGCACCATGTTTTCGTATATATATACTCGATGTCTGTGGTGCGAGGCTTATGACCATAAAACTAATGAATGTTTAAGAGGATATAATAGTCATAATTCTTATGGCCCACCTTATGGAGCACCGGCAACCTACGATACTTCATATGGTGCGCCTTCTTATTATAACTATGCGCCACCACAACAAACATCGTCTCCACATTTCAGCCCGACCCCTCAAAGGCCGAGAGGAAATGGGAAACAATGTTTGTGTTATCGTAGTGCCGACCACGCATTGAAAGATTGTGCGGAATTTAAACGCTAGATGGAGAGTGACGATGAACTGGATATTCTAATCAGCCCATCTCCTTCTCACTCTGGTGTACTTGCCGATTTTGATGTTATATCTGCAGTTCCACCTTGTCTATGGGGGACTGCTGCAGATATTCCCATTTGTTTATCTGCTGATCGGTGCGATGACATAGTGGAGTCGCAACTCCCTACGCATTCATTACCCCTTTTAGATTCACCCATGGAGGAACCTGCTCGCACATTTTGTGATGTTGCTAGCACCGCGAGTCCTCCACCTTCTCTGCAAGAACTCTCTGCATCTATTTTTGTTGATTTGGTTGATGATGTTAGGCAGGATGTTGATTCGGAGCCTGAGGATGCGCCAAAGTGGGACGAAAATGTTATACTTTCCAATGGGGAGTGTGAATCCTTGAAGCGCGATGACGCGCCAAGGTGGTATGTGTAGGATCCCCTTTCTGATGAGGAGATGTGCTCTTCCTCATCTGAAGAGGAGGTCAAACTCACCACCGAGGACCTTGAGCTTTCGGATGCCCCTCGCTATGAATCGTATGATACCGATAGTGATCTATCCTTGGATCTTGCTGGGAGTGAGACTGGGACCACTCCCCCGATTTCAGATTATTTATGTCTTTCTTCTATTTTGTTTCCTGACCACCCTTCTCTGCTTGAACATGTGCATGGAGATTCATCAGTGGCAAATCCTTAGGAAGCTGAATTTGAAATGCTTTCCACTGTTGATCCACCTCTATCTCTTCTTCCTGATACTCTTGATGCTTATTCTTTTCCATCCCTATAGGATTTTGAGTATCTTGAACCTTTTTTTGGGTAATGTTGAAAATCAATTATGGCAGGGGAAATACAGTGCGGTAACAATGTTTCCCTTGAAGGATTGGCTGCAGGGAGGCAAAAGACATTCATATCCTGATCTAATGTTGGAAGAGAAGAAGAAGGCAAAAAAGAAAGTGATTTGGGGATGGAGGATAAATCCTTCTTTCTGCCCCTACTGCTGGGTCTTCAGACCCATTTCTTTCATTTCTAGTTACTACTTTAAAGCAACTTATAGTTGATCATTTTGATGAGCATGTGATAATAATTAGGATTTATTAACTTTTACTTTTTTGCTTAAACAATCTTATAAAACTGCTTAATACAGGTATTTGGTCCACCTTAAGGATGATAAATAAAAGGGCTAATGGGAGACAACCCAATTTTTCTTGTGTAGCTTTATCTAATCCGCTAATGCCATAATATATTATTTCTGCTATTGTTTGATGCGTCCTTTTTGTAGGGTGGTGATCTTTTGGTGGCGTACTTGGATTTCGTTCGCACTATTAACCCCAATCTTCTGGTATGCTCATTTCTGAGCATGGGTAACTTTTCTTCCCCTAGTCTTTTATTTGATTTTCATGGTTACATCATTTGCGTCTATTGCTTAGATTAAGTCTGGTGGAGAGCCACTACGTGTTACCCACTGCACGTGCACATATCATTTGCATACTATGAGCACATTTTAGTTCAGTTTTATAATTGTTGTTTCATATGCACCACACACCACTGCACCCACTTGAGTGCATGCTTAACCATTAGCGCGTCGCGAGTTGAACTCAATTCTTTTGTGTGATTTGGGAAAATTATTGTGCTGCCTTAGGATTGTGAAATGGAGTAAAATGTTGAATCATGTAGTGCTTTAGTCGAGTACTCCCGTCTCGCGTAGAAATCTGTGAAGAATTAATTTTTCTTTATGCTTATAGTTTTATATTTTTCTATTTGCGTAAATATTGTTTATTCTACTCAAAATTGGCAAATTCGGTGTGAATCCAACGGTAGCATAGGGATGTGTGTGGACGGTTACTAGGTTCGTATTGCTCAAGTTGGGAGGAAGGATTATCTTTCTCAAGGGCTAAGAACTTGCCCCAAGCGACTCTTGAAGCATTGATATAAGTTAGTGCAGTGCGTGAGCATGATGCAGGCCATCATTTTGGCCAGGTTGAGCTTTTGTACCATTCCTATCGTTCTATCTTCATTAGCCCCATTGTGACTATCCCTTCCTCTTGATTCAGCTCCACCGAAATCTCACCAAAGCTAAAAAGCATATCCTAGTCACGCACCCAAATTAGAGCTTTAGTTGTTTTCTTTTTATTTTTTATTTTGGGAATGTTGATGTGGTGAATTAATTGTGGATATGTGGATGTGCTCCAATGAATAAATGTGCTGAAAATAGTGAAAATAAAGTGAATGAAATGAGAAAATGATAAATAAATGAAAAGAAAAAGAAAAAAATTGTGAAAAAAAGAGTTATAATGAAAATATTTTTCTGTAAGTTTGGGAGTAGGCCCCCCCCCCCCCCCCCCCACACCCATGTTTTCAAGTTCAAGTCTGAGGGTGTGGTGCGCCCGCGCGTTTTGGTTGCTGCATGGATAGCTTTTTGTGCCAGCTCATTTGGGTTTATGTGCTTTAAGACCTCATGTTTATCTTTGTTTACCCTACCGTAACCCAAGCCCCGTTTTTAACCTAAAGTCCTACTGATTTGCATGTTGAACCAACCTAGTGTCGTGGAGAGAGTGCAAACGAGTGAGCTTATGGTCACCAACATTGATGGATTTCTTTGGAGGTTGTCCCGAACACCAATCTTTGGAAATGCTCACCTTAGCGATCGATTTACTTTCTTCCTACGCGTGACCGGATGATTCATCGTGATTTAGATTTTGAGTAGTAATAATATATAGATACGCTCTAAGAAAAATATAAACTATTGTGCACAATTAGGAATTTCTTCTACCGTATTTGTACGAGTGTGACCATACAACTTCGCATGGTACTCCGCCCATGCAATTTCTAAGCCAGACAGTCCTTTTTCTCTTCGGCTTAAAAGATAGTTTGCTCAGGAAAAGCAAATGAGTAAGTCTGGGGGGTGTGATGAGTCTGATATTTACACTGTTTTACAGACTCATGCGGGCTAGTTTTCACTCGTGTGCACTTGATGAGTCCTGATCATATATACATTTATGGACTCATCCGGGCCGTTATTTTGTCAATATCACGCACTTTAGCCTTATTATATTCTATATTTGATAACCCATGCTAGGTGCACATTTAGGCCCACTTTGGTGTGTTTTCGTGTGTATTATCTTTAGTAGTATTCATATGTTGTTAAGTGCCACTTTCAGTGGCTAGATCTGTGTTTGTGCTGGAATAGGAGGCATGCAAGTGTTTCCGGTGCAATTCTGCACAGGAACACTGCGCACGATCACTTGTTCTAGTGCGCACGACCACCGGTCGTGCGCCACTAATCGTGCGCACTTAACCCTTTTTCACGAGTTCTGTCTGGTGCAGTGCGCACGACCATCGACTCCAGTGCGCACGACCATCGGTCGTGCGCCACTGCTCGTGCGCATTGACCATTAAATTTCTGAGTTCTGTTTGCTGTGGTGCGCACGACCATCAACTCCAGTGCGCACGACCACCGGTCGTGCGCCACTGGTCGTGCGAACATTGTATTTTATAATTTTGTCTCTTGCAGGTTCTGTCCAGGCAGTGCGCACGATCGCAGAATTGCAGTGCGCACGACCACTGGTCGTGCGCCAATGATCGTGCGCAGTATTCAATCCAGCGCCTATTTAAACGCCTGTTGCGATTTTAGGGCGGATCGATCATTCCGGGAGCGAGGTTCCTGTTCCGTACGCCGCCGACCACCGCCCTGGAACGCCCCTACTTCATCTTCCACGCAAGGGGAAGCCTCCTCCATCCATTCCAAGCCTTCCTCCATCGTCCGTGAGTGTTCTCCATCGTCCGCAAGCCTCCAAGCAACCATTTTCGCTCTCCGCCCGGTGAGAAGAAGAAGAGACCTTGAGTCGAAGACGACGGAGCACGTAGGGAGATTGTGACAGCTCTCTACGCCGGAAGCATTGTCCGTCCGAGTCCGGAGGTAGCCCGACAACCTACCATTCTGGCCGTGAACGGCCGCTAATCTTCACCGCCGGTTATTTCTTTCTTCTTTCCCTTCATTGCACTCTTTGAACCATTTACTAGATGAATATTGTGATATTTACTTTGATGAAAATGAATATTTCTTTGTTTTTCTCCATGGTTTGCTCATGATTCATTCCGTTCTCACTCACTCACTCGCACACGCACGCAAGGTGTTTGCTCCGTGTTAGCAAGAGCTAACGACGGTTGTGAAGAGGTGTTTGCGACCCTCACCCTTTCGCACTTGAGTTCACTTCATCCGCCTCACGAAGCACGGCATCGCAGCCGTTGCATCCACCTCACTTTGCGAAGCGGTGTTCTCGACCCGCATCTCTGTTGTTGTTCTTAAAATTAGGAAAACCAACCAAAAACCCCTCTTTGTGTTTGTGAAACGCTTGTGTAACAATAATCACTGCGCGGTTCGTTCACCCATCCTGCATTCCTCAAGAGACCGACATCCGGGGAATTTATTCTCCACAATTATTACTTGACAGCGAACGGTGCACTTGCCGACGCGCATCAAGTTTTTGGCGCCGTTGCCGGGGAATGTAGACGTGATGAATTCGTCCGCGTGAGGATTTGTTGCACGAGAATTTTCTTTTCTCTCACTTCTCTTGTTCACCCCTGGTATCTCCGTTTCTTTTCGATCTGCACTTCTGATTACTTTCGCCTTTCCCATCGTTTGCTAATCGTTTTGTTTGCAAGTATTTGCGACATGAGCTCAATTCAGGAATTCATCTACCAGGAAAGCTTAAAAGATTTAAGAGATCAAGCAGAAAGAAACAATCATGACCTCGGGATCTCCTCCAACGTCATTGAGTACATGTCTGGGAATTGCAAGTTCAGCGGGGATGAGCATGAAGACGCAGTGCAACACATGCAGGACTTCTTAGCAATCTATTATACATGTATATTTAGTGGAGTTGAAAGTGACCTGCAAAAGACTCTGGCATTTTCATTCTCCTTGCATGAAAAAGCCAAAAGATGGTATTGGGATATCCGGAAAAGAGAGGTGCTCACTTGGAAACAACTCGAAGGGAGATTTTTGCAAGAGTTTCAACATCGCACCCAAGCTTTGAATAAGTACAGGGAACTCGTAACCTTTGGACAGGGGAAGGAGGAGACGTTAGTCGATGCTTGGGAGCGTTTCCAGTCCCTGTATAGGGGATGCTACCGTGAAGATCTTTCGGAAGCTTTCTTGATTCAGATTTTCTACTTTGGAGTGCTGGATAATTTCCGTCTTCTATTTGATATGGCAGCTGGAGGGGCCCTGTTTAATAAATCAGGAAAGGACGCGTGGGACGTGGTCGTGAATATTGTTCACACCAGTCAGCATTGGAGTCATGTTATTCGCCCCCCATTTACTGCTGCAGTTAATGCCGTGACATTCAAAGGAGTAGCGAACTTTTTGCCGCCAGCGCAACCAGAACAGTTAGCGACTTTGGTGGTCGGGGTATTGAACAAAATGAATGACCAATCAGTCGCAATCCAACAGCTTCGCTCTACCATTGGGACGCTGTCCGATGCTGTTTCTGAGCTTGCAAGTCAGCCTCCTGAGTCAGTGAACACCATGCGATTGAGAAGTGGGAGAAGTGTAGACAATTCCCCTCGACAGGAACCTCCTACGTGTTCGACTGACAGGCATAATGAAGAAACCCCCGAGAAGCTGGCTCAAAGTCATATTGAGCCGCATCCTGTGAGCGAGGCACAACCCTCGAAAAGTGCTGTTCACCCCCCATTCCCTCACAGACTGCGAAACGAGAAAACTGAGCAGCAATTCCGCAGATTTTTGGAAATAATGAAAGGAGTGCAGGTGAGCATACCGCTGATCAAAGCTATTTCTCAAATGCCGGGCTACTCCAAGTTTTTGAAAGATTTGATCTCAAAGCGGAAGCAGTTGGAGGATCTCAAAACCATCGACCTCACTGAGGAGTGCTCTGCCATCATTTCCAATTTACCCACTAAGTGCAAGGACCCGGGAAGCTTTACGATTCCCTGCAGGATCGGTCATCACCGTTTCAGCCAGGCACTCTGTGATTTGGGGGCATCAATCAACTTGATGCCGCTCTCTATCTTTCGTGAACTCGGTGCTGGGATCTTGAAGCCAACACAAGTAATGCTGCAGCTTGCTGATCGGTCGATCAAGAAGCCGTCGGGAATCGTCGAGGACCTCACAATAGTTGTAAACGGTCTCGCTTTTCCAGCTGATTTTATCATTCTCGACATGAAGGTCGATACAAATGTTCCCATTATTTTGGGGCGGCCCTTTCTCGCTACTGCTCGTGCTATTATTAATGTGGAGCAGGGGGAGCTCACACTAAGACTGGGGGAGGATGCTATATCTTTCAACGTCCACAACCCGTCGCAACTTTTTGAAATTACAGAGTATGAACCAGCAGAAGCGCTTGAAGAATTCGATGGTCAGAACGGTGTGGAGTTGGATGACCGCGTGATGTACCGGCATCACGAAGACGAGGAAGAAGAGGGTGCACACTCAAATCACCCTGATTTGTCACATTCAAGTGGAGAGCTCGCCAACGATTCGGCTAGCCCAAACCCATGTCCGGCTCTCAAACAACTTCCGGACTCTCTAAAGTACGTGTTTCTTGGAGAAAAAAACACACATCCGGTGATTATTTCTGCAGCCCTGTCCGCCGCTAATGAAACTGCATTATTGGGCGTGCTGAGAAGGTACCACAAGGTCTTCGGACGTTCTCTTGCTGACATTAAGGGAATCAGCCCCACGGTCTGCATGCATAAGATCCTCCTTGAAGATCAGTACAAACCGACAGCACAGCCCCAAAGGCGGCTGAACCCGAAAATGCAAGAGGTAGTAAAGGCTGAAGTGATAAAGCTGTTGGACGCTGGCATCATTTACCCAATCAGCGATAGCAAATGGGTCAGTCCAGTTCAGGTGGTACCGAAGAAGGGAGGGATTACTGTCGTTGCCAATGAAAAGAACGAGCTGCTACCGACCCGAATGATCACCGGGTGGAGAGTCTGCATCGACTATCGCAAGCTGAACGACGCGACGCGCAAGGACCACTTTCCGCTCCCCTTTATTGATCAGATGCTAGAAAGGTTAGCGGGGCAGGATTACTACTGCTTTTTGGATGGATACTCAGGGTACAATCAGATTCTAATTGACCCATCTGATCAAGACAAGACGACATTCACATGTCCCTCTGGTACATTTGCGTTCAAAAGAATGCCATTCGAACTGTGTAATGCCCCCTCAACCTCCAACGTTGTATGCTCGCCATCTTTGCTGACATGGTGGGGGACTTCCTCGAAGTTTTCATGGATGATTTTACTCTATTTGGCAGTAGCTTCGACATTTGCCTGGCGAATTTGGCCAAGACCTTGAAGCGGTGTGAAGACACCAATCTTGTCTTGAACAGGGAGAAATGCCACTTTATGGTGCGCGAAGGAATTGTGTTGGGACATAAAGTTTCCCGCAAAGGGCTCGAAGTGGATCAAGCAAAGGTAAGTGTCATCAGAAACCTCCCTCCACCCATGTCAGTGAAAGGTATTCGAAGTTTTCTTGGTCATTTGGGCTTCTATCGAAGGTTCATCAAGGACTTTTCCTCCATTTCAAAGCCGTTATCTCGCCTGCTGGTTAAGGATGTTCCCTTCCACTTCAACGAAGCATGCATGCAAGCCTTCGAAACTTTATGGGGACAACTCATCTCTGCCCCAATTTTGGTGGCACCCGACTGGACTTTACCTTTTATCATCATGTGCGACACAAGTGATGTGGCCGTAGGTGCTGTGCTCGGTCAAAAGAAAGATAAGACTTTTCACACTATTGCGTATGCCAGTCGAACTCTCAACAGTGCACAAGCAAATTATACCACTACAGAGAAAGAAATGCTAGCCGTGGTCTTCGCCTGTGAAAAGTTTCACTCATATTTGGTACTTTCCGAAGTGATCATGTACACGGACCATGCCGCTCTCAGGTATCTTTTCAGTAAGAAAGAATCCAAATCGCGTCTGATTCGTTGGATTTTACTTTTGCAGGAATACAATTTGGAAATCAAAGACAAGAAGGGGGTGGAGAATGTGATTGCTGATCATCTCTCGCGTTTGGAGTACGACACTCCCAACAGCGTTGCGGAGGAAACAGACGACTATTTCCCGGATGAGAAGTTATTCGCAATTACTACGTCTTCTCCAACCGCACCTTGGTACGCAGATATTGCTAATTACTTGGCTTGCAAAACGTTCTCCCCGAATCTGTCCCCCCAGCAAAGACGGAAGCTTGCCTCTGACTCAAAATACTATTTTTGGGAAGACCCGCTCTTATTCCACACGTGCAGCGATGGGATTATTAGGCGTTGCATTCCGGAAGCTGAGTTTCATTCTATATTACAGCACTGTCATGACAGAGAAGCTGGCGGGCACTTCGGGGCCGTTCGAACAGCATGAAAAATCCTGCAATGTGGATTGTTTTGGCCGACCCTCTTCCGGGACGCCCATACCTATGTTACCAAGTGCGATGAATGCCAAAGGACCGGAAATATTTCCCGGCGTGACGAGATGCCCCTTAATAACATGCTGGTCTGCGAACCCTTTGATGTATGGGGAATAGACTTCATGGGTCCCTTCCCGATGTCTCATGGTAAGCATTACATTATTGTGGCAGTTGATTATGTCTCAAAGTGGGTGGAAGCTGAAGCGGTGGCCACGAATGATGCCAACACAGTGCTACATTTCATCCACAAGAATATCTTTTCCAGGTTTGGGACGCCGAGAACGATCATCAGCGACGGCGGTAGTCACTTTTGCAATAAGCAGTTTGTGCAACTAATGAAAAAGTTCGGGGTCCATCATAAGATTTCTTTGGCATACCACCCCCAAACATGTGGGCAAGTCGAAGTTTCCAACCGCGAGCTCAAGCGAATAATTGAGAAAGCAATACATTCAAATAGGAAGGAGTGGGCTAAAAAGGTCGACGATGCATTATGGGCTTACCGGACTGCGTTCAAAACACCCATAGGCATGACTCCGTTTCAATTGGTATATGGCAAGGCATGCCACCTTCCGGTGGAGCTGGAGCATAAAGCATTATGGGCAACCAAATTGTTGAACATGGACATTGGAGCCGCGGCCGAGGTGCGTCGTTCTCAACTCAACGAGTTAGAGGAGCTCCGTCATTTCGCTTATGAAAACACTCGTATTTACAAGGAGAAAATGAAGAAATGGCACGATCGGCATATCATTCCTAAGGAGTTCAAAATTGGAGACCAAGTGCCGCTCTACAACTCTCGTCTCCGCCTCTTCCCTGGGAAGTTAAAATCGAGGTGGAGTGGTCCTTTCTCCGTGACCGCCGTCTCCCCCTTTGGTGCCATAGAAATATCTGGAGATAAGGGGGACAAGTTTAAGGTCAATGGACATCGGCTGAAGTTATACGATGGTGCCACTATAAACAAGGAATGTCAGTTGTTGACATTGGGAGATAGACATCATTCAAGCACCGGCAGCTGATTTTCCCTTCTTGTTTCTTATTGTTGCAAAACTCTATTTTTGAGTATTTCTTTTTAATTCCTGCACTCTTTATAAACACTGTTAATACAGGTATTTGGTCCAGCTTAAGGACGTTAAATGAAAGCGCTACTGGGAGACAACCCAGATTTCCGTTTTCGTATTTCTTTTTTTTAGTTCAGCTTTTATATTTGCTTTTGTTGCCTTGAGTTTGTGCTTGCAGGTTTCGTGTTCGATGGCGGATGCTGCGGACTATTCTTGATCGTAAACGCCAATCGTCTGGTATGCTCATTTCTGAGCATTGGGTAACACTTCCTCCCCTCTTTCAGCTTCAAATTTCTAGATATCGTGTTTAGCTTAAGTCTGGGGGAGCGGTTGTTATTATCCACTGTGCACGAGCTGCATTGCATACTAGAAGGTTGCTTTTTATTTTTCATTATCATTATCATTGTTGCATTCCTTACACACCACTTCACCCACTTGAGTGCGTGCTTGTCTTTTTGTGTTGTTCCGTTTAAAATTAGTTTGGTTGGAATGTGAAATAGTTTGTTAACATAGGAATTATTATTTGGAGCACGATGTCGACTCATGTAGTGTACTAGTCACGTCGCATGTTATGGTAGAATTTGAGTAGAACTAGATTTTCTTTATGCATCTAATTTATATTTAGTATTTCTGCGTAAATTTAGATTTAGTATACTCAAATGCTGAATTTGTATGAAATTGACGATAACCCGGTATTGTGTGTGCACGATTGCTAGTCGTGTGTTGCTCGAGTCGGGAGGAAGGTTTATCTTTCTCGTGGGCTAAGAACTTGCCCCAAGCGACTCTCGAAGCATTGGTGAGAGCGACTCGTCGAGTTAAAAATGACGTAGGCCACCATTTGGCTAGTTTGAGCTTTGTTGTTCCATGTCCATTTCATTCACCTTTGCGAGCCAAATTTGTGCCTACCAATCCTTTGTTCAGCTCCTCTTCATCCACCAAAGCCTGAAGCCTATCCTACACCCGCAACCAAATTGTTTTTAACTGCGCTCATAAGTCTCAATATGCGTGTCGTGTGGAATCATTTTGTTATGAAGGGAAAATATTGTCTATCCGCTGACTTTGAACCAACCGGAGGATACATAAAAGAAGAAAAAATATGTAAAAGAAAAAAAAACAGTAGTTTGAAAAAAAAATCCTCCCGAGCTAAAAACAGAAAATCTGTTGGAATTTGTGAAGTAGGCCGTGCGCACACCTGGTTTTCATGATAAGTCTGGGGGTGTGTCACACGAGCGTAGTTTGTGGTTTGTGGGGTGCAGCGTTCCGATAGCTCACTTGGGTTGCGCAGCCATCGTGTTTAACTTTGAATATCATACCGTAACCTAAGCCCCGTTTTAATCCTATAAGTCCTACTGATTTGATTTGTGAGTTTGCTAGCGCCGTGGTGAGAGTGTGACCGGGCAAGCGTATGGTTCACGACGTTGATGGATTTCAGCGGAGTTATTCCTAAGCCCCGATCTTGTGCAACACCCGCCTCAGTGTCTCGTCGCTTTCATACCGGGCATGATCGCCAAATTCGTCATAATTTACCAACTGAGTATAATTAAATCTCTACTTACGCTTTAATACTTACGTAAATTAGTTAGCATAGTTAGAATCTCTTTCTAGTAGAATTTCTACTCGCATGCGTATGTTACTTCGCACCGTACTCCTTTGTGTAATTCTCTATGTTAATTATTCGTTTTCACATTCCACCGGATTCGTTTGCTCGGGACGCGCAAACAGTTAAGTCTGGGGGTGTGATGAGTCCTGATCATATATACATTTATGGACTCATCCGGGCCGTTATTTTGTCAATATCACGCACTTTAGCCTTATTATAGTCTATATTTGATAACCCATGCTAGGTGCACATTTAGGCCCACTTTGGTGTGTTTTCGTGTGTATTATCTTTAGTAGTATTCATATGTTGTTAAGTGCCACTTTCAGTGGCTAGATCTGTGTTTGTGCTGGAATAGGAGGCATGCAAGTGTTTCCGGTGCAATTCTGCACAGGAACACTGCGCACGATCACTTGTTCTAGTGCGCACGACCACCGGTCGTGCGCCACTAATCGTGCGCACTTAACCCTTTTTCACGAGTTCTGTCTGGTGCAGTGCGCACGACCATCGACTCCAGTGCGCACGACCATCGGTCGTGCGCCACTGCTCGTGCGCATTGACCATTAAATTTCTGAGTTCTGTTTGCTGTGGTGCGCACGACCATCAACTCCAGTGCGCACGACCACCGGTCGTGCGCCACTGGTCGTGCGAACATTGTATTTTATAATTTCGTCTCTTGCAGGTTCTGTCCAGGCAGTGCGCACGATCGCAGAATTGCAGTGCGCACGACCACTGGTCGTGCGCCAATGATCGTGCGCAGTATTCAATCCAGCGCCTATTTAAACGCCTGTTGCGATTTTAGGGCGGATCGATCATTCCGGGAGCGAGGTTCCTGTTCCGTACGCCGCCGACCACCGCCCTGGAACGCCCCTACTTCATCTTCCACGCAAGGGGAAGCCTCCTCCATCCATTCCAATCCTTCCTCCATCGTCCGTGAGTGTTCTCCATCGTCCGCAAGCCTCCAAGCAACCATTTTCGCTCTCCGCCCGGTGAGAAGAAGAAGAGACCTTGAGTCGAAGACGACGGAGCACGTAGGGAGATTGTGACAGCTCTCTACGCCGGAAGCATTGTCCGTCCGAGTCCGGAGGTAGCCCGACAACCTACCATTCCGGCCGTGAACGGCCGCTAATCTTCACCGCCGGTTATTTCTTTCTTCTTTCCCTTCATTGCACTCTTTGAACCATTTACTAGATGAATATTGTGATATTTACTTTGATGAAAATGAATATTTCTTTGTTTTTCTCCATGGTTTGCTCATGATTCATTCCGTTCTCACTCACTCACTCGCACACGCACGCAAGGTGTTTGCTCCGTGTTAGCAAGAGCTAACGACGGTTGTGAAGAGGTGCTTGCGACCCTCACCCTTTCGCACTTGAGTTCACTTCATCCGCCTCACGAAGCACGGCATCGCAGCCGTTGCATCCACCTCACTTTGCGAAGCGGTGTTCTCGACCCGCATCTCTGTTGTTGTTGTTAAAATTAGGAAAACCAACCAAAAACCCCTCTTTGTGTTTGTGAAACGCTTGTGTAACAATAATCACTGCGCGGTTCGTTCACCCATCCTGCATTCCTCAAGAGACCGACATCCGGGGAATTTATTCTCCACAATTATTACTTGACAGCGACCGGTGCACTTGCCGACGCGCATCAGCACTTCACTTTGAAGCCTTAATTGCTTGTATTTCACTCACATTCACTTTCACTATAAGTGAACTCTTTAGGCCCATTTTGGTATGCAATTGCACACTCTTCTGCTGGGGGTAAGCACATGGTGCTCCCCAGGCCTTTATTTTGTTATTATTAGCTATTTATGTGTGATGGTGGCATGCGCCCCAGTTTTGTGGTTTGCTGTGCAGGTGGATAGATCTGTTTAAATTGTTGAAGTGAAGTGGAAGGTGACCGGGCGGTTTGAATTCGGGTGACCGCAGAGACCACGCGGTTTGTGCTAGTGTTCTGCCGGTCTGGCTCTGCCGCTCTATTCTGGCGGTCTGCTGGTTGGCCGGTCTGTTCTGTTTGTTGCGGTCTGTTCCCGAGTTGTTCCGCTTGGTTGGCCCGTCTTCTTTGTTGGGAGACCGGGCGGTCTATTCTGTGTAACCGCTGTGTCCGGGCGGCTTATGCAGATCGGTCTGGCGACTTGTCTGAAGTCGGCCAGGTATCCTTGGCTTGCTCTTGGAGATCTAAGGATGGAGGGTATTGTATCCGTGTGACCTATGCGCGGTCTCGTGTTCGCGTGACCTGTGCGCGATCTGCCTGCTGATCTGCGGTTTTGTCGGAAGGTTGTCCAAGTGGTCTGATCGCGCGGTCTACCTTGTGAGACCGCTGGCGGTCTTACGGGTGGTGATTGTACCTCTCCTGTGCGGTGACGACATCCATCTACCCGCCTATAAATAGGGGTGCATGGCCCGTCATTCATAACGAGAACTGTAAGAACTAGAGCCTGGGTTAATTCGTGGGGTCTCAACTTTGAGGTCGGGCGGTCTCGGAAGCGAGTTGACTGTTTGTTGTGTTCGTTGGTTTGCGGTCAGCAGGTTGCGGTTTCCTTCCTTGGTGATTCCCAGCGGCTTGAATAAACAGTTTGGCAGCGGTCTGTCTGCGAACTGGTTTATGGTGTTCTTGTGCTGTTCGCATCGAGCTTAGAGATCAGGCGACCTTCAGCGGTTAGGCGATCTGAGTTACGGTCTGGCGACAACTGTTCTTCGTTCAATTCAATAAGCTGTAGTTTGTGCGATCTAACGTGGCGGTCTTGCAGTGCAGGCGGTCTGTCCGTTGTCTGTTCGCGCGATCTCAGGTCAAGCCGGGTGATCTCTGGAGTTGAGCGGTCTGTGCGGTCTCTGCTTGTCAAACCGCCAGTTTTGCTTTTTGGTGTTTTGTTCTTCTCTCCTTCATGATTCTTATGAATCATATCTCGCCATGTATACCTCGCACTATAAATGAAGTTTGTGATTCAATAAATTCTTTTGTGTTGCTGTGTGGCATTGTGGTTGTTTGGCTATAACTCAGTTGATGCAACTCCTGCTTACTCCTAAACGATTCAAATCAAAATTTTTAACATGGTATCAGAGATAGGTTGTTGGAGTGGATAAGCAGTGATCAACTTGAGTTGCCATCATCTTTGTGAAGAAGAGACCACATAGATTGCCATGGAAGGTGAATACGCAAGAGGGCTTGGTATTGAACTCCTCGCATCGACTAACTATAAGAAATGGAGGCCGTGTATGGAGAGCTACTTACTTGGCGAGGATCTATGGGAGATTGTTTGAGGAGAAGACACACAAGATGTGTTTCTAGCAGGAGATAATATGGCAGAGGTGAGACTTTGGAGGAGGACTAATGCTAAGGCAGAGTTCACACTCAAGAGGGCTATCTCACCAGAGCTGTTTGATCACATCATTGGATGTAAATCTGCTGCTAAGATTTGGACGTCTTTGGACAGGTTGTTTAATAAGAAGAATGTAGCTCGGCTACAGTTTCTTGAAAATGAGTTGGCAAGGGCCTCTCAAGGTGATTTTTCTATTTCTACCTTCTTTCTCAAGATGAAGAACCTCACAGCAGAAATTTCTGCATTGGACCCTGATGAGCCCATCTCGGAGGCAAAACTGAAGAGGCATATCATCCGCGGGTTGCGAAAGGAGTATCTTGCCTTTGTGACGTCAGTTCAGGGTGGGCAAATCAGCCATCTCTATTGGAGCTGGAGAACTTACTTACTTCGCAAGAAAGTTTGGCAAGACAGATGGCGGGGACTTCTATCTTTGGGGGAGATAGTGATGTGTTGTTCTTTGGGAAGAAGAAGAAGAAGTGGGAGAAGAAGAAACAGGGTCATGATGGACCCTCTACTTCAGGTCAGCAGGATAGGGGTTATGCTCCTAAGTCTGATGGGAAGAAGAAGGGAGATGGGCCAAGGTGTTTCAGGTGCAATAAGACCGGCCACTTCAAGAAGGATTGCTGGGTTAATCTTCAGCCGGGACATGCAGCGGAGAAGGAGAAGCCAAAGTCTGATGAAGCTAGATGGGGAGGAGCCTTTGCGGTTAATATGACGGCTATGCCCGTTAAGGCCTTAGCTGCCATCAAATTCGATGAGGATTGGATTGTTGATTCAGGGTGTGGGCATCACCTCACCGGGGATGAATCAAAGTTCTCTTCTTTGGCGCCTTACTCGGGTAACGATGCAATCATTAAGGCTGATAATTCTGTTCATGCAGTAGAACAAGAAGGGGTTGTCTCTCTGAGCAGTGATAAGGGTCCACTCACTTTGAGGAGTGTTTATCACGTGTCGGGTATGAAGAAGAATCTCTTCTCTGTGACCAATGCGGTCGTTGCCGGTTATTACGTTATGTTTGGCCCAACAGAAGTGAAGTTTCTTAAAACTCAACCGAAGATAAAGGGAGATGTTATTCATGTTGGAAAGCGGGTGAAGGACTTGTTCGTTTTATCGACAAGTACCTATGTTGATAAGATGAAGACCAATGATAGCGCGGCTATCTGGCATGAAAGGTTGGGGCATGTAGGCATGGACAAATTGAAGGCTATGGCTGTAAGGGGCCTTGTCAAGGGCTTGCCTAGCTTTTCCTCCTATGGAGACGGTCATGTTTGTGCGGGATGTCAGTTTGGTAAGTCTCATCGACTTCCATTTGATAAATCGCAAATAAGATGCAAAGCGCCGTTGGAGTGCATTCACGGTGATTTGATGGGACCGACTGCCACCCCATGCCTTGGAGGCAACAGATATATGTTGGTGTTGATTGACGATTACACCAGATATGTCTTGGTGTATTTTTTGAAAGAGAAGTCGGAAGCTTTTGCGAGGTTCATGGAGTTCAAGGAGCTGGTTGAAGGTCGGTTAGGCCTGCGAGTGAAAAAATTGAGAACTGACAATGGTGGGGAGTTCACCTCTGGTTAGTTTTCAAGTTTTTGTAGGAAACACGACATTCAGAGAGAGCTCACTTGTGCCCATACTCCACAGCAAAATGACATTGCGGAACGGAATATCCGTCATCTGACGGAAACTTGCAAATGCTGGCTTCATGCCAAGAGTATCCCAAAGTCCTTCTGGGCGGAGGGAACGTCTTGTGCGGCTTACGTCATCAACAGGATGCCTCTAAGTCCTATCAACATGAAGACCACTCAAGAACTGATGTTCAAGGAGAAACCAAGTGTTGCACACCTTCGGGTGTTCGGGACAACCTATTATGTGCATATTCCTGATGCTCTTTGAACAAAGCTAGATGCGAAAATAAGGAAGCTAGTCTTTGTTGGATATGATGAGCGGAAGAAGGGATGGAGATGCATGGATCCAGAGACTCGAAGATCTTTTGTATCTCGGGATGTGGTGTTCGATGAGGTGACTTCCTACAAGGGGAGTTCAGGAGTTGAACTACCGGAGAGCAAGGTTTATGATGAAGGGTAGGTTGCGGTAAATCTTCAAGTGGAGTTGCCTGTTTCACCAGGAGCTCCTGTTGTGTCAAGCTCAGAGATGGAGGCTTCAGGTTCTGGAAGAAGGGGGAGTGATGCTCCAAGTTCATCTGGAAGAGGAGCTAGCACAGAAGAAGCAACTGAGGAGGTGGCTAGTCAGGTGCAACCTCTTAGGAGGTCAAAGAGGACTATCAAGCCACCCAATCGATACACAGGAGGAAACATGGTGAGCTTCGTCTCATGTTTCTTTGTTGTTCCCTTGGATGAGAGGGAGCCGTCAAGCTTTGAGAAGGCAAAAGGTGTGAAGCAGTGGGATATTGCTATGCAAGAGGAGATGGATGCTCTCAAGAAAAATGAGACTTGGTCTCTAGTGCCCAGGCCGAAGGGCATTACCCCTGTGACATGCAAATGGGTCTATAAACTCAAGAAGAAGGCTGACGGTACGATCGAGCGATACAAGGCTCGCCTTGTAGCTCGCGGGTTCTCACAGCAGTATGGTGAAGATTATGATGAGTCATTTAGTCCAGTGGCAAAGATGACTTCAGTCTGATTTGTTATTGCTTTGGTGGCTTCAAGTGGATGGGAGATTGGCAGCTCGACGTTAAGAATGCCTTCTTATACGACGAGATCGACAAGGATATCTTTATGATCCAACCGCCGGGCTTCATCTCGGAGGAGTGTCCGGACTACGTCTGCAAACTGAAGAAAGCCCTGTATGGGTTGAAGCAAGCGCCTCGGGCGTGGTATGGAAAGATCGCAGAGTATCTTCTATTCTGCGGGTTCTTTTCTTCAGACTCTGATTCTAGCTTGTTCGTCAAAAGGAGGGGGTGCTTTGGTTTATTGTTTTGCTGTATGTGGATGACATGATTGTCACCGGGAACTCGAAGGAGGCAGTAGGAAGGCTGAGAGCCGAGCTTGCCATCAGATTTGAGATGAAGGATCTGGGTGAGCTTCACCATTTCCTTGGACTCGAGGTTCAGAAGCGGGAGAGTGGAGTGCTCGTTTCTCAGGCTGGATATGCGGAGCGGATCGTTCAACGATTTGGCATGGAGGAAGTGAAGAGCAGCTCTATACCTCTGGAAATCAATCATAAACTTCGGAAGGATGAGGGGAGAGTTCTATCTGATCCGTTGGTGTTCTGAGCTCTGGTTGGGAGCTTGATCTACTTGACCATCACGAGGCCTGATATTGCTTATGTAGTTGGCAAAAGTGAGTCGGTACATGGCGGAGCCACGAAAGCCTCATCTTCTAGCGGCAAAAGGAATTTTGAAATATGTGAAGTCGACCTCTGATTTGGGTCTCCTATATAGGAGAGGGTCAAGCTTGGAGTCGCTTGGATACATGGATGCTAATTACTGGGGAGACATGGATGATCGGAGATCAACATCTAGTTTTGTCTTTATGATGGGCCCCACAGCTATTTCATGGTGCAGCAAAAAGTAGGACTCGGTGTCAGTATCTACCACAGAAGCGGAATACAAGGCTTCGGCCTTGGCAGCTCAGGAAGCTGTTTGGCTAAGGAGGTTGGTAGAGGGCGCTCATGAGGAGGTTCGAGGTCCCACTATGCTACGCGGGGACAATGAGAGTGCTCTCAAGCTGGTTAATAATCCAGTCTGTCATGCAAGGACCAAGCATATTGAGATTGACCACCATTTCATTCGTGAAAAGGTGTTGGGAGGATCTCTTATGGTCGAGCATGTTCGGAGTGCGGACAATGTTGCAGACATCTTCACAAAGCCGCTGGCAAAAGGACCATTTACACGGTTGCGGAGTTTACTCGGGCTAGTTTCCACTTCCCACTTCAAGGCGGAGTGTTGAAATTGTTGAAGTGAAGTGGAAGGTGACCGGGCGGTTTGAATTCTGGTGACCGCAGAGACCGCGCGGTTTGTGCTAGTGTTCTGCCTGTCTGGCTCTGTCGGTCTGTTCTGGCGGTCTGCAGGTTGGCTGGTCTGTTCTGTTTGCTGCGGTCTATTCCCGAGTTGTTCCGCTTGGTTGGCCCATCTTCTTTGTTGGGAGACCGGGCGGTCTGTTCTGTGTAACCGCTGTGTCCGGGTGGCTTATGCAGATCGGTCTGGCGACTTGTCTGAAGTCGGCCAGGTATCCTTGGCTTGCTCTTGGAGATCTAAGGAAGGAGGGTATTGTATCCGCGCGGCCTGTGCGTGGTCTCGTGTTCGCGCGAGCTGTGCGCGATCTTCCTGCTGATCTGCGGTCTTGGACGGAAGGTTGTCCAAGTGGTCTGATCAAGCGGTCTACCTTATGAGACCGCTGGCGATCTGACAGCAGGTTGCGGTCTCCTTCCTTGGTGATTCCCAGCGGCTTGAATAAATAGTTCGGCAGCGGTCTGTCTGCGAACTGGTTTATGGTGTTCTTGTGCTGTTCGCATCGAGCTCAGCGATCAGGAGACCTTCAACGGTTAGGCGATCTGAGTTGCGGTCTGGCGACAGCTGTTCTTCATTCAATTCAATAAGTTCCAGTTCATGCGGTCTAAGGTGGCGGTCTTGCAGTGCATGCGGTCTGTCAGTTGTCTGTTCACGCGATCTCAGGTCAAGCCGGGCGATCTCTGGAGTCGAGCGGTCTGTGCGGTCTCTGCTTGTCAAACCGCCAGTTTTGCTTTTTGGTGTTTTGTTCTTCTCTCCTTCGTGATTCTTATGAATCATGTCTCGCCATGTATACCTCGCACTATAAATGAAGTTTGTGATTCAATAAATTCTTTTGTGTTGCTGTGTGGTATTGTGGTTGTTTGGCTATAACTCAGTTGATGCAACTCCTGCTTACTCCTAAACGATTCAAATCAAAAATTTTAACAAGATCTCCCTTTGTGCCCAAGTCATTCATGTAGACATCGCACGGTCGTGCATTTTCTTCACACATGATCGTTGCGACCGTGCGATGCCTGCAGAGCTCAAGAACGGTGATCTTCCCCGGCCGTGCGATTTGTTCTCGCACGGGCTGTTTTGCTCATGCGTGATCAAATCACACGACCCTGCCTTTTTGTACAAAATATTTATAAATCTTATTTCCCGTGCATTTTCTTCATGCACGGTTGGAGTCAACTGTGCGCAAAGGAAACACATGATCTCCTATTGTTAGCCAGATTTCATGCTTTTTGGATTTGCCCGTGCATTTTGCGCGCACGGTCGGTTTCGATCGTGCATGAATAAAATCGCATGGGCGCATATGCTTCATCTTCCTGGGCTGCCTATAGGCTTAATATTACATGGTCCATGCACGGTCGTGCGTTCGACCGTGCGTGACCAATTTCTAAATGTTTTATCTATTCAAGCCTCAGATTTTGCCATATTTAGAGATCGATCTTCTTCTTCACGCACAGAGCTACCATTCTGCCATTTCCGCCGCTCCATCACTGCCCACCTAAAAGAGGAGCTCCGACCACCATTTCCTTGTAAATCCAAAGCCAGAGTATCTTCTTGTCCTCCTCCATCGTTCGCTTGCATCCAAGGGTGATTTCAAGGGTTTTCTCGCTTCACGTGTGAAGTTCTCCGGCGAGGTAGTGGCCGAAGACAATTGATGGAGAAGACTGGTACATTAGAAGAAGATGACAGCTCTTCTGGACCCCGGACGGTAGTTGATTACCGAGCACAGACAAGGCTTGACAACCCTAGATTCAAACCATGAATCTTCAACGAGTCTCCGCCCCTTTGGTTGTAATCTCATCCGTTTCATATTGTAGTATTTTCTCCTTTTATTCCTTTTTTGTATGAATGATGATTGCAAAGCCCTAAATGCTATTTAGTTTATTTCATGTCTATGAGAAATCATCTTGTGGTTTATGCAAGTGAGGAGCGCCCCCATTCCATCTTCCATTCGCCATTACTCTCCATTCCATTACGCAAGCCAACTCTTCCACTACGCGAGCCTACTCTTCCATTCCGCAAGCCTACTCTTCCATTCCGCTTGACTACTCATCCATTACATGTGCCTACTCTTCCACTCACCTAGCAAAGCGGTGCTAACAGCCCGTATAATCCACCTCAATTCTGCAGGTGTGAAACCATTCCATTAGCTTGCATTCTCTCCCATCCGCCTTGTGAAGCAGTGCATAACGGCCTACATAGTCTCCATCCATCTTGCAAAGCAGTGCATAACGACATGCATAGTAGTGTTAATTTAGTTTATTTTATTTTGTTTCCCGCAAACCAATCCAAACCGTCCACAACCCATCTGAACTAAAGGACTTCAATCTCAAGTCCTTCCTCAAAAGTAAACTCCACCTTACTGCGTTCCTTCGAGATCGATACTTGGGGATCACTCCCATTTTATATTACTTGAACGATCAGTACATTGCCATTTCGTGTCGTAGTCTCGCTCCCGAAAATAGCGGCATGCAAGATTTGCACATCAACGTAGATTAAAAATTAGTTTAAAAATTCTCTAATTAAATTTTCATAAATAAAATTGTATTGAATTAAGCAAAATAATCTAAGATTAGAATTATAAAAACTTTTAATATCATTCGAAACTTTATAGAAAATCCCAAAATATTAACTATGCTCTCTCATAAATATCTTGAAGATGAAATGATATTGGATAAATAGGTAAAAATCGGCATATAAGAGATTTCTTTAATTAGGAAATGATGAGTTTTATCCTCTCATTTCCATCTTTTATTAAATGTTCCTCTTCTTTTAAATATCCCAAATGTATATGTTTAGGAGTGATGAATTTTATCTTCTCAACTCCATGACATATAATCTTTTAAAAATACTTGGGTGCATTTGTTTAGTAATGATGAATTTTATCCTCTCATTCCATGACATATGATCTTTTATACTTTTTCTTATATATAGCCAATCAAAAGGGTAAGTAAAAGGTAAGGAAGGGCTAAGGTTTAAAGGCTATAAAATTTTCAAGATAAATGTTTTGAGAGCATAGAAAATATATTGAGAAATCTTAAGAATCTACGAGTTAAAGTTAATATAAGTAAAATCTAAAGATTTTTAGCACAATTGCTAAAAAATTAATTCATGATATTTTAAGAAAAGATGGTAAAACTAAGAAATATTCTAAACAAACCAAAATAATGAAAAATTCATTATATCAAATTCATCAAAAAGTTAAATCTAACAAATTATGAAGAGACATAAAACAAAAATACATAAAAAGAAAACTTTTGTTTTTAATAAACATATAAATAAAACTCATAATTAAAATTGGTTCAACTCAAATAAAAATGAGGACGAATCTAATATTACAAGATTTATAAATATATATTAAAAGCAATTTAAAAAAAATAAGTTTATTCATAAATTTTTTTCATTTTTTGTTTGTTATATTTTCAACATTAATTTGAAAAAGAAAAACAAAAATCATTGTTGGGAATATTGCCCTCAATATTACCTTGATTTGAAGAGGCATCACTCACAATGCTAATGACATATTGTATTTGATAAAGCTATACTTGTGTAGGATATACAGGCACATGTGACTCAAAAGGAAGGGCCAAACATGCCCTTAGATGAGGAGAATTCATCTACAAGGAGATGAAGATTTGTCTCAGCAGAACCGCTGAGACGAAGGCTCAAAACCGCAGAGACGAGATAGAAGAAACAACTGATAGTTGGCATGTTCGTTGAGCACTTGATGCTTGCTCTCTACTTGATCTTCTTCTTCTCCGCCGAGAATACTGTTCTATTGAATTGTAGCGAAGTATATATGGAAGGGACAGCTGAAGTAAGGGATGATAGAAAATCACTCCTTAACCAAGAATATGAAGCCTTCAGGCAGCTGGCCCAGGAAAGCATATCCATGTGCTATGAGAGGTTCTTCAGAATAGTCAATGAGCTGAGAACCTATGAGAGGGCATTCACCAACTATGAGCTTAATGTTAAGTTCCTTAGATCTCTAACCAGGGACTGGGACACAAAAATCTGTGCCATCAGAGAAGTGGTCAAGCTTGGTGAGACCCCAACTCACACACTGTTTGGAAAACTGCTCTCCTATAAGATGCAACTGTCTGCAAGGAAGGAAGAGGACACCTCTACAAGGGCTCAACCAAGGGAGAAATCTAAAGCTCTCAAAGCTGACAGCTCCAAGAGAAGCAAGGGCAGGATGGTGTCTCCTCCAAGGAGAAGTGCTGAACCTGAAGTCAGCACCTCGGGAAGCTCTTCTTCTGATGAAGAGTTTGCCGCCTTTTCTAAGCAGTTCAAGAAGATGATGAAGAAGAAGTCATGGAAGAACATGCCCTCCTCATCATCACACTACAAGAAGGATGGAAGCAAATTTGAAAGACTGCACCCAAAAGGTGACAGGTATGATTCTAAACCTAGTAAACATGTTTCTAATAACATTATTTGCTATAGCTGCAGCAAACCTGGACAAGTCATAACTAACTGTCCAATCAAAAGAAAGGAGAGTGGTGAAAAGAAGCATCATCACCAAAAGGATAGGAAGGGAGAAAGATCCCTCCTAGCAAAGAAAGAAAGGAGCTGGAGTTAATCTCATTCTTCAATATCAGATTCAGTGAATGAAGAAGAAGACTACATTGGGATGTATGCAGCAGAAGAAGATGAAGACTATCTAGCTGCCAAAGTTGGAGTCAGGGCCCCTCTATCACATTCAGATAGTGATGGAGAGGAGGATGAAGAAGACAATGTCCAGCTAGGCCTTATGGCCTTCACTGATGAGGAAGGCAGTCAGAATATGTCTGACAATGATCAAGTACCAATTCATTCCACTTCTATTTCTGATCATGATGCATGTCAAGATTCTGAAGCACAACCACCACATGATGGATGTGATTCAGAAGCTGAGATAGATGTCAATCAATTGATTGACAGATATGGTGCTCTCTTGACTGCTCTGAAAAAGAGCAAGAAGCTTGCCAAGAGGCAAGCCCAGGAAATATTATCCCTTAAGTTGGCTGAAAATGTCTGCACTGAATCAACCACCCTTGTGGGTCAGATGAGCAGACGGATTAGCCATCTAAAGGGGATAACAATTGTGCACTTGAGCACTATTTCGCTGAAGGACAAGATCATCAAGGATCTTGAGGAGAAGCTTGTGAAGGAAAGAAGCCTTGCGGCTCAATTCTCAAAGCCCAAATCTGTGCTTCCTATTATTGACTCCTTCTCCTCTCAAACAAACAGGAGAGGACTAGGATTTAAAAATAATGAAGTAGGAGGAGGGCATGGGAAAAAGGGCAAGCACAAAGCTAAGCCTCATTCCACCTTTCAAAGGGGATTGCTTTCTTCCAACAGGTATGACCATGAAATCATTAGCGGTCACTGGAGGAATGGAAGCTCTTATAGGAAGGAAAATACTCCATCCTATAATGAAAGAAAGGGCATGGGTTTGAGTGCTGGGAAGGCTCCCTATGAGAAAATTCAAATGGGCCAACCAGGAACATTTGTATTTGGTACCTCAGCCCCCACATTCAAGAATAAGAAGGCAAGCCCTTCTAAGGTTGACTCAGCTAAGAACATGACAGCTGTCAAATCTGGTGACAAGGCTTATTGCTCAGTGTTAGATGACATCAGATCCTGTATGGCTGCCAAGCCATTGCAAGTTGATGCCATCAGGACAAAGAGCACCAAGACATCACTCAGATAGACCTTCAGTCAAATCATTGCTGAGAGGAACAGGAAGAATGCTGTTGTATCTACTCCTGAACATAAGGACTGTGTTGCACACCCCCCAAGAAATGTTCAGAAGAGGAGATACATCATTCATAAATGTTGGTGCTGTGGTAAGGTAGAACACTTTGCCATAGACTGTTGGCACAACCCTAGTGTTCCATGTGCAAAGATGGGCCTTCCTGCAAAGGAGCAGCTAGAGTAAGGTCATTTCATCATGCTAACATGTTCCTAGGACCCAAAGCTAATTGGGCTCCTAAGGATAACTAAACTTCTTGCAGGTTAGTCCAAGTACCAACCTCAACCAAATTTGGTACTTGGACTGTGGGTGCTAAAGGCACATGACAGGAAGGAGGTTGACATCATGGTGCAGCAATAAGCAGACCAGTGTGGCTATATCCACAGCTGAGTCAGAATTCATTGTTGCAGATTTCTCCACATATGTATGCCCTAAGTGAGGGGGAGCATTGCTCTCTCTATGGAGAAAAAGATGGGTGTGCTAGTGAGGGGGAGCACAACCCAGATGCTGGAAGAGCAAAAGCTCAGAATGGAGAAAGAGGTGGCCACAGCTATTGTTCACAACCATTGTGAACTAAACATCAATTGAGGACTACCTCCTCATGGTAAGTATCTCTACTCCTATTGATTTTAAAGAAAGATGATCACCTGAATCAGAAAAATCTGGATCAGCTGAGTTTTAGGTCTCACTTAAATCATAAGATCAATAGATATGCTCCAAATGAGAGGGAGCTAAAATGGGTTGTTCAAATTGAACAAGATCAGCTATTACAGAAAATAGCTCTCTAATTGAGGGGGAGAAAAATCCCTGCTCAGGTTGAGGGGGAGATGGCAAATGCTAAGAGTGTATATGTTGACCTATAAGTTGATCCAAAGGGATCTATAGATGTTGCCTCCCAATCCATAGAGGGATAAATAGTTGAAGAAACCAGAAAGGGGGAGATAAGGCCAATGCTTAGGGTGTTAGGGCCCATGCTAGATAGGGCCAATGCCTAGGGTGTTAGGGCCCATGCTATATAGATCATTATTGTGATATGTTTTTGTTGGTCATGTACCTTAGCATTGGGAATGTTCTGCCTTCTTCAAATAGGGGGAGATTGTTGGGAATATTGCCCTCAATATTACCTTGATTTGAAGAGGCATCACTCACAATGCTAAGGACATATTGTATTTGATAAAGCTATACTTCTGTAGGATATACAGGCACAGGTGACTCAAAAGGAAGGGCCAAACATGCCCTTAGATGAGGAGAATTCATCTACAAGGAGATGAAGATTTGTCTCAGCAGAACCGCTAAGACGAAGGGTTAAAACCGCTGAGACGAGATAGAAGAAACAACTGATAGTTGGCATGTTCGTTAAGCTCAGAAGGAAGATCGACGACCGCTGAGATTTGGCGTGTTCGTCAAACGCAGAAGCAAGATCGTCGAACTCAGAAGGAAGATCGACGATCGCTGAAATTTGGCGTGTTCGTCGAACGCAGAAGCAAGAACGTCAAACTCAGAAGGAAGATCGACGACCGCTGAGACTTTGCGCGTTCGTTGAACGCAGAAGAAAGATTGTCGAGCTCAGAAGGAAGATCGACGACCGCTGAGACTTGACGCATTCATCAAACACAGAAGCAAGATCGTCGAACGCAGAGAAGACACAGTATCGTCGACTTCACCAGAGTGGCCTTGTCGTCGAGAAGACTAAAAGAAGGCATGTCGTCTGAAGAAAGACAAGCTGAAGACTAGCAGCTGCTGAAGCGTCGACATAACATCACTCATGTTGTCAAGAGAACAACATGATTACAGTCAGAGAAGACAGACAACAAGAAAGAAGATCTCAATGACACAGTCAGAGAAAGCTTATCATCGTATATGCAGAATCACCAGGATATCTTGTGTCGTCGAGATACCACCATCAGTGGCAGAAGTAAGAAGACTTGAAGGTCTACTAAAGCCCAAGGAATCGACAAAGTCTTGTCGTTGAGATATTGTCCACATCGTCGAGATACTGTCAGTATCAGCTTGAAGATGGAAATATCGTCGAGACAGAATTCAAACGTTGCAGAAGAGCTGTCAACATTTAATGTCGCCGCCTAATTGTCCAATCAGTGCGTGTTTTTATGGGATGGGCGTCTGACATTAAAGGACATCACATATTACCGTTAGGCGACTCATCTATCATATAAAAGGGAACAGTGATGCCCTAGAAAAGAAGTCTTCGAAGAAAGAAAAAAAGAACGAGAAAGTATCCCGCCGCTACACTTCAATAGAACAGCATTCTCTGTTAAAATTTTTGATTTGAATCATTTAGGAGTAAGCAGGAGTTGCATCAACTGAGTTAAAGCCAAATAACCATAATGCCAAACAGCAACACAAGAGACTTTATTGAAACATAAACTTCATTTAAAGTGCGAGGTATACATGGCGAGACATGATTCATCAGATTCACGGAGACGAGAAGATCAAAACACACTAAAACAAATCTGGCGGCTAGACAAGCTGAGACTGCACAGACCACTCGACTTCAGAAGTCGCCCGGCTTGACCTGATACCGTGCGAACAGAAACTGGATTGATTGCCAGCACTACAAGACCGCACCTCAGACCGCACGAACTGGAGCTTTATTGGAACGAAGAACTGAAGCTGTTGCCAGACCGCAACTTAGATCGCCTAACCGCTGAAGGTCGCCTGATCGCTGAGCTCACTGCGAACAGCCCAAGAACGAACATAAACCAGTTCGCAGACAGATCGCTGCCGAACTGTTTATTCAAGCCGCTGGGAATCACCAAGGAAGGAGACCGCAACCTGCTGACCGCAAACCTGCGAACACAACAAACAGTCAACTCGCTTCCGAGACCGCCCGACCTCAAAGTTAGACCGCACGAATTAACCCAGGCTCAGTTCTTACAGTTCTTGTTATGAATGACGAGCCATGCACCCCTATTTATTGGCGGGTAGATGGATGTCGTCACCGCACAAGAGAGATACAGTCACCACCCGTCAGATCGCCTGCGGTCTCATAGAGCAGACCGCGCGATCAGACCACTTGGACAACATCCAGTCCAAGACCGCAGATCAGCAGGCAGACCGCGAACAAGTCGCGCGAACACGAGACCGCAGACAAGCCGCACAGACATGAGTGCACTCCTTCCTTAGACCACCAGGAGCAAACCAGAACCATCTGGCCGACTTCGAACAAGTCGCCAGATCGCCAGAGCAAACCACCCGAACAGACTGTAACATCAGAACAGACCGCCCGGTCTTCCAACAAGGAAGACAAGCCAACCAAGCAGAGCAACTCGGGAACAGACCAGAACAACCCGGTCAACCAGCAGACTGCTAGAACCAGACTGATAGAACAGACCGCCAGAGCACCAGCGTAGACCACGCGGTCTCTGCGGTCTCCCAACTTCAGACCGCCAGTCACCTTCCACTCCACTTCAACAAATTTAACACTCCCCCTTGAAGTGGGAAGTGGAAACTAGCCTGAGTAAACTCCGCAACCGAGTAAACGATCCCTTCGCCAGCGGCTTTGTGAAGATGTCTGCGACATTGTCTGCACTCCGAACATGCTCGACCAAAAGAGATCCTCCCAACACCTTTTCACGAATGAAATGGTGCTCAATCTCAATATGCTTGGTACTCGCGTGACAGACTGGATTGTTAACCAGCTTGAGAGCACTCTCATTGTCCCCGCGTAGCATAGTGGGACCTCGAACCTCCTCATGAACGTCCTCCACCAACCTCCTGAGTCAAATGGCTTCCTGAGCTGCCAAGGCCGAAGCCTTGTATTCCGCTTTTGTGGTAGATACGGACACCGAATCCTGCTTTTTGCTGCACCAAGACATAGCTGTAGGGCCCGTCATAAAGACATAACCAGACGTTGATCTCCGATCATCCACGTCTCCCCCGTATTCAGCATCCATGTATCCATGAAACTCCAAGCTTGACTGTAACGCCCCGGATTTTTCTTATAATTATTTTAATAAAACATATGAAATTAATAATAATTATTTGAAAACGAGATATTAATTCAGGGCGTCGATACGAAGGGGCGTTATCGTTGCGCCGTCATCGTCCAGCGAGTTTGCTTCTAGATTAAGGCATATATGCAATCATACATAACATATATATATGTGTATACATGTTATATATATGTATACAATTATATATATAACTGTACTGTACAAACAAAATTATATATATATATTTTTATATAATTATATATATATACTTTTATATATGTATATACATATATTGGCTGGTTCCTTGGGATTTTGCCGGCATTTGGTTTTTCCCCTCCCCCGATGGTTCCATTCATTTCGAGAGAGGAGGAGAGGCGAGCTTAGGGTTCTCCTTCGACGAGTGGCGCAAGGCACCGGGGCGGTTGAAGGAGGAAGGATCTTCGTTGTCGGGGCTTGTCTTCGTCGTCGGGGCTAGGTTTTCTGCGAGCTCGTCGCGATCCGGTGATTCTCTGGTTCATTTGGAGGCAAGAAAACTCTTCCCTTCCTTCCTCCCCCTCCATCTCTTGTGCTGGATTTCTTCCCTTGTTGGTAGCTCCCGAAATCTTCAAGGGCAGAACCTCTGATTTTGGTTAACAAATTTTTTGGATCAATTAGGGCTCGATCCTCTAATTTTGTGGGCAAAATCCTTGGTTTATTTGTGAAATTTCTTCTTGCTTTGGTTAGCAAATTTTGGGATTTTAGTTTGGGGATGCTATATGTCATCTCTATCGTTTTTTTTCTGTTGGAGGGCTGCTATGTGCATAATCAATTTACCTTTCTTTTGTTCTTTGTTGGGGGCTGCTGTACGCTGATGATTCCAGTTATATTGCTTTAAGTGGGGCTACTTTTGTTTCCTTCCTACTGCTGTATACTTGCTGCTATGTGTGAGCTTTGTTGGACTTGAAAAATTTGGGTGTTTGATTCTCTTCTTGCTACCATACTTGTGCTATTGAATATATGGATTTAGTTAATTTGTGGGGTTTTACTTTACCCCTGCTGCTATGGTTGTGCTTGGGCTGGACTTACTAATTCATTTGGGGGTTTTCTTAATTACTTCCCTATTGATCATATGGGGGGGGGGGGGGGCTCCTTTCCTTGTTGAGTTGAGTTGCCGGGGGCTGCACCTGTTGCCGTGGTCTGCATGCTGTTATGCTTGCTGTTTGGTTGGGGCTGCCTCTTTTACTTGCTGATTTGGGGGCTGCTTCCTGTCTCTGTTATATGGGGGCTGCTTCCTGTCTTTGTTAAATCGGGGCTGCTCTTATTTCCGTTTGTTTTCTCCTCTTATGGGGTTGCTGCTGTTGGCTTTAGTCGGGCTGCTGCTGTTGTTTTAGTTGGGGATGCTGTTATAACCCTTTGTAAGGGGCTGGTTTGCTGTTATTTTTACCTAGGGGGGTGCTCTTGTTTTCTTTCCTTTTTCTGTCCAGTAAGGGTTGCTGCTGTATTGTTATTTGGGGGCTGGTCCTTGTTGAGTCGGACTGCATGTATGTTGATTTGGAGCTGCCTCTTTTGTAGTTGATTTGGGGTGCTGCCTCTTATCTTGGTCAAATATTGGGGGGATGCACCTTATTCTTGTCTAAGCAAGGGCTGATGCTATGTTCTTTTCTTTTGGGCTGCCTTGCACCACTCTTGTTGGGCTTCATTACTTGCAAAATAATTCTACGCGCTTCGATTACAAGTAGTAGCTAGAAATGGACAATATTATGGTGGTTCTATTTGCTAACTCCTCGACACACTTAATTGGCCCTGTTATATTATATGCTAGCTGCTATGGTTGGGTGAATCCTTCTATCCCTCTTTTATATGCTAGCTGCTATAAGTTTAGCTTTGTCCCGATCCTGGGCTACTCCTACATGGTTTATTCTGGTTGATTTTGTTCTGGATCATGTTTTACTTGGCTACTTCTGCATATTTACTTGGCTAAATATTATTGGACTTGTTTGCATTGGAATGATGGGTATAGGGAACAATGGGGTCCTCCATCATAGTTATTTTAATAGTGGTTGGTAGGATGGGTATCGGGAACACTGGGTTCCCCCACCACCACCACGACGCCTTTTTTTTATTTGGGGTGAACATCCCCTTTATGTGGGTGGTTAGTGACATTGTTTGGGTCCGCCACCACTGGTCCATTTTTTTGCATTATATGCCAAGTTTAGTCATGCTCTTGCTTATCGGGCTGGTTCTATGCGGGATCTTCCTAACCTTCTATTACTGAAATCTTTATATAAGCGTATATATATAGTTATATATGGGTATATGTATATATATATGTATTTATATACCCCTTTCAGCTTGGATATGTCACTTGTTACTTCTCCTGCTCTTACTTTTAACTATGCTGTTTTCTTGCACCCTTTGGGCTGAGGCATTCTTTTCTTATGGATGCCTCAGGTTCAAGTTCGTAGCTGCCACAGGTTTTAGAGCAGGGTTGTTCAGTTTCTCGGGTGGAGGGCTTTCCTCCCTATTAGGTAAGGATTCAGTTTCTTTTGTTGTAGTTTCCTTCTGGACTGTGGACTCTTCTCCCTGCGGGTTCGTGTCAGTTGTTGACGCCCGTGTGGGTTTTGCTTAGTTTACTTGCTGATGCTGCTGCTAGCTTCCTTTACTGCTACTTGGTTACTTTGTAATCATACACTCTGGGAAAAGCTTATTTTGATGTATATTATAGCAGTTTCTTTTAGAATTATAAGAAGTTGATCTTTTAACTGTTTGTTGCACTTACTATTAAGTATCACATATTTGCAAAACGTAAACCAAAATAAAATGATACTTCTTTATTATATACTAAATTTAGACCGACGATCGCCCTGGAGACATCTCTAGTCTTCAGCGCCGTTAGGAATAAAGTGAACTTATTTTCTTCCGTTGCGAATGCTTGTCTTTTATAAGGTGCGGCTAGGTAAACCGCAGGGCCGAGGGACACGGCTTCCTAACCTAATGAAAATAATCTTAAAAGATAATTCTTTTATTAATTCACATCTTTTCTCGTGAAAAAGTTCGTTTGATTGCTCGCCTGAGCGTCCGTAGTTGTCCCCTACTGGGCGTGGCATCACGACGCGTGTTTTCCCCCTTTACTCTGATATTATAATTTATGTCGGGAAAATACGGGTTGTGACAGTTGGTATCAGAGGGAGGTTAGCCGGGTTGCTGGAAATGGTCTGGTTGGCCCGGTAACCGTCCAGTGAGAATCGTTAATCATTGCATACACTCACCGATGGGTTATCAGTAGATCTCGGCTGAAGCACGAACACTACACTCATAAGCATGAAAGAAGTATACGGGGCATATTATGTAGTATGGGATGCATAATATGTGTCTGTATATGGATCCTCATAGGTGACAACATGCGACTGTTATGTAGTATGGGATGCATAACGTAGGTCGCATGCGTGTCCATTAGATTTTCTTTTTCGTTGCATGCGATAATATGTAGTATGGGATGCATAAGATCGCATGTGTACGCCGCTCATAGCATGCATTAAGGCCTTTTCTTAGTTTGCATAGCACTGCATGCATAGCATAACATTGCATAAGCACACGTGCCAAGCTAGAGATCTACACGATGACACATGTACACCCATGATTTCAAAGGTAATATTTTGAGTTTATTTGCATACGGGAGAGATGCACGAGGGGTAAAGGATGGTATACCATCCTGAGTATAACGTGATAATATGTATTTACTTTTCCCAGAGAAAAAGCAGTAGCAAAAGCAAGTATTTGTATGTCTTCTCTTCCTAGAGGTTTGAGTCCAGTCTTAGTAGGCTGTTTGTATCAGGTTCTTCCTCGTTCTCGTTGTTGTCCAATCTTTCCGTGGTAATTTAGTCGCTATAGCAGCGTTCTATCTTTGTTATGTCATGTGTCTCCTGCTTTGTTAGGCGAGTTTAAGGTTCGAGATTGTTGGGCGCTTGTTCTTTTTGACTCTGGTGCCACTCGCTCTTTTGTGGCCAAGAAGTTATGGATCAGTATCGCTGGGCTTTGGAGCGAGTTGGTGATCCGTTTTGTGCCAAGTACCCGTCCGGAGATTCGGTGGTGTCAGATCTGTGCGTGAGGCAGTGTCCGATTGTTTTGAATGGATTTTTGGGATATGTAGAGCTGAAGGTGATCGACTTGGAGGATTTTGACGTGATTTTGGGCATGGATTGGCTAGCCTGTTCGACGCTGTGATCCAATGTAGGGATAAGCGCCTTGATTTCCTGATGGATGATGGCCAGCCCAGGAGCGTGTTCGGTTTCCTGCGCCAGACCTCCTCAGTCTTGTCGGTGGTCTGTGCCCAGGCTTTGGCAGAGTTCGATGACCGTGTCTGTTTTGTTTCTGTCTTGCTCGCGGCTTGCGTATCATCGCCTTGTGTTGAAGATATTCCTGTGGTGCGGGAGTACCCGGACGTTTTTCCCGACAACCTTCCTGTTTTTCCTCCTGAGCGTGAAGTAGAGTTTGTGATAGATTTGGAGACCGGGACCCGCCCTATTGCGAAGGCACCCTACCCTATGGCATCGTTGGAGTTGATGGAGCTGCGCACTCAGTTGGATGAGCTTCTACAGCTTGGATTTTTTTGGCCGAGTTCGTCGCCTTGGGGTGCGCCGGTTCTGTTCGTGAAGAAGAAGGATGGGGCGATGAGGCTATGCATCGATTACAGAGAGTTGAACAAGGTCACTATCAAAAATAGATATCCGTTGCCGCGGATTGATGACTTGCTCGACCAGTTGCAGGGTAGCTGCGTGTTCTCGAAGATCGACCTCCGGTCCGGTTACCATCAGCTGAGGATTCGCGACTCAGACGTTCCGCGGACTGCTTTCTGGTTGCGTTACGGACATTTTGAGTTCCTGGTGATGTCCTTTGGGATGACGAATGCGCCCTCTGCTTTCATGGATCTGATGAACAGGGTGTTCTGGGACTTTCTGGACCAGTTCGTGGTGGTTTTTATTGACGATGTGCTGATCTATTCTTCGAGTAAGGAGGAGCATGCTCGACATCTGCGATTGGTGTTGTCCACCTTGAGGGCACACAAGTTGTATGCTAAGCTGAGCAAGTGCAAATTCTGGCTTTCGCAGGTCTCTTTCTTGGGTCACGTGGTGAGCAAGGGAGGCATCTCTTGTATATATGGAGTGGAGTGCAAGATCTACTCAGATCACAAGAGCCTGATTTACGTGTTCTCTCAGCGAGAGCTGAACCTGCGCCAACGTCGGTGGATGGAGTACGTGGCTGATTATAATGTGGAGATCCTCTATCACCCCGGTAAGGCAAATGTGGTGGCGGATGCCCTGAGCAGGAAGTCAGCTTCTGTTTTCGGACTCTCTGTGCAGTCCCTGGTAGAGGAGTTCTTTTTGATGAGCATTGCGGTGAAGCCCAGCGGTGGTCCGTCTCGTATGGAGATTGAGGAGCCGTCCTGGATTGTTTTGACGAAGTTGCACCAGAAGGATGATCTGGATTTGCATCATCTCCGAGGTTGAGCGGAGAGTAGTGAGTTGCCGGATTCCCCGATTGATGTGGAGGGTACCTTGAGGTACCGTGGCAGGCTGTGCATACCCGCGGTGGAGCAGATTCGGGCGAAGATTTGTGAGGAGGCTCACGACTCCAGCCTATCCTATCATCCTGGCTCTACGAAGATGTATCGCGCTATGAAGCAGATCGTGTGGTGGCCAGGCATGAAGGGCGATATTGCGAGGTTCGTAGCGCAGTGTTACACTTGTCAGCGTGTCAAGGCGGATCATGGGAGACCCGGGGGCAAGTTAGCACCGTTGGATGTTCCTTTGTGGAAGTGGGGGAGCATCTCCATGGACTTCATTACTGGTTTGCCGAGATCCCCTCGGGGACATGATGAAGTGTGGGTCATCGTGGACAGGTCGACCAAGTGTGCTCATTTCGTGCCGTACAAGACTGGTTATTCGATGGAGAAGATTGCGTCTCTGTATGTGCAGGAGGTCATTAGACTGCATGGAGTGCCCGCGAGCATAGTGTCTGATCGAGATTCCAGATATGCCTCTCGTTTTTGGCAGAGTCTGCAAGGGGCTTTGGGCACTGATCTCAGGTATTCTACAGTGTATCATCCGCAGACGAATGGGCAGACAGAGAGGGTTAACCAGATCGTGGAGGATATGATTCGGTGTTACATTCTAGAGCATGGGGGAGATTGGGATGAACGCCTTGGGCTCATGGAGTTCGCGTACAACAATAGTTTCCAGGAGAGCTTGCAGATGGCTCCGTTTGAGGCGCTGTATGGGAGGAGATGTCGGACTCCCCTGTTTTGGGCTGAAGTGGGCGAGAAGCCTGTTCTGGGTCCTGAGGCTTTGGAGGAGATGAGTTTTGCTGTGACGCAGATCCGTGAGAAGCTTCGGGTAGCTCAGGAGCGCTATGAGAAATACGCCAATCGGCGTAGAAGCGATTTGGAGTTTGCGGTGGGGGACTTGGTGTTCTTAAAGGTGTCCCCGATGGCAGGTGTGAAGAGATTTGGGAAGAGCCACAAGCTAGACCCCAGGTATGTAGGCCCATTCGAGATCGTCGAGCGCATCGGGGTTTCCGCTTACAGGTTGTTGTTACCTGCCTCCTTCCCCGGCGTGCACGACGTTTTCCATGTGATCCAGCTGCGGAAGTGCGTCCGCAGCGATCGCCATGTTCTAGATTCCGTGCCAGTGCTGCAACCCAATCTGTCGTTTGTGGAACAGCCTGTCGCATTTTGGAAAGGCAGGATCGGGTGCTGCGAGGGAAGACCATCCCTATGGTAAAGGTCCTCTGGAGTAACCAAGATGTTCGGGGTGCGACCTGGGAGCTAGAGTCAGCAATGAAGGAGTCCTATCCTCACCTTTTCGGCTAGTTCCCTCGGTAAGTCATTGTCTCTCGTGTTTTTCCTTATCCTCCATCGTTATTGCAAAGTTTTGGGTCGAAACTTTTTGTTAGGAGGGGTGGCTGTAACGCCCCGGATTTTTCTTATAATTATTTTAATAAAACATATGAAATTAATAATAATTATTTGAAAACGAGATATTAATTCAGGGCGTCGATACGAAGGGGCGTTATCGTTGCGCCGTCATCGTCCAGCGAGTTTGCTTCTAGATTAAGGCATATATGCAATCATACATAACATATATATATGTGTATACAGGTTATATATATGTATACAATTATATATATAACTGTACTGTACAAACAAAATTATATATATATATATATTTTTATATAATTATATATATATACTTTTATATATGTATATACATATATTGGTTGGTTCCTTGGGATTTTGCCGGCATTTGGTTTTTCCCCTCCCCCGATGGTTCCATTCATTTCGAGAGAGGAGGAGAGGCGAGCTTAGGGTTCTCCTTCGGCGAGTGGCGCAAGGCGCCGGGGCGGTTGAAGGAGGAAGGATCTCCGTTGTCGGGGCTTGTCTTCGTCGCCGGGGCTAGGTTTTCTGCGAGCTCGTCGCGATCCGGTGATTCTCTGGTTCATTTGGAGGCAAGAAAACTCTTCCCTTCCTTCCTCCCCCTCCATCTCTTGTGCTGGATTTCTTCCCTTGTTGGTAGCTCCCGAAATCTTCAAGGGCAGAACCTCTGATTTTGGTTAACAAATTTTTTGGATCAATTAGGGCTCGATCCTCTAATTTTGTGGGCAAAATCCTTGGTTTATTTGTGAAATTTCTTCTTGCTTTGGTTAACAAATTTTGGGATTTTAGTTTGGGGCTGCTATATGTCATCTCTATCGTTTTTTTTTCTGTTGGAGGGCTGCTATGTGCATAATCAATTTACCTTTCTTTTGTTCTTTGTTGGGGGCTGCTGTACGCTGATGATTCCAGTTATATTGCTTTAAGTGGGGCTGCTTTTGTTTCCTTCCTGCTGCCGTATACTTGCTGCTATGTGTGAGCTTTGTTGGACTTGAAAAATTTGGGTGTTTGATTCTCTTCTTGCTACCATACCTGTGCTATTGAATATATGGATTTAGTTAATTTGTGGGGTTTTACTTTACCCCTGCTGCTATGGTTGTGCTTGGGCTGGACTTACTAATTCATTTGGGGGTTTTCTTAATTACTTCCCTATTGATCATATGGGGGGGGGGGGGGGGGGGGGGGGGCTCCTTTCCTTGTTGAGTTGAGTTGCTGGGGTCTGCACCTGTTGCCGTGGTCTGCATGCTGTTATGCTTGTTGTTTGGTTGGGGCTGCCTCTTTTACTTGCTGATTTGGGGGCTGCTTCCTGTCTCTGTTATATGGGGGCTGCTTCCTGTCTTTGTTAAATCGGGGCTGCTCTTATTTCCGTTTGTTTTCTCCTCTTATGGGGTTGCTGCTGTTGGCTTTAGTCGGGCTGCTGTTGTTGTTTTAGTTGGGGATGCTGTTATAACCCTTTGTAAGGGGCTGGTTTGCTGTTATTTTTACCTAGGGGGCTGCTCTTGTTTTCTTTCCTTTTTCTGTCCAGTAAGGGTTGCTGCTGTATTGTTATTTGGGGGCTGGTCCTTGTTGAGTCGGACTGCATGTATGTTGATTTGGAGCTGCCTCTTTTGTAGTTGATTTGGGGTGCTGCCTCTTATCTTGGTCAAATATTGGGGGGATGCACCTTATTCTTGTCTAAGCAAGGGCTGATGCTATGTTCTTTTCTTTTGGGCTGCCTTGCACCACTCTTGTTGGGCTTCATTACTTGCAAAATAATTCTACGCGCTTCAATTACAAGTAGTAGCTAGAAATGGACAATATTATGGTGGTTCTATTTGCTAACTCCTCGGCACACTTAATTGGCCCTGTTATATTATATGCTAGCTGCTATGGTTGGGTGAATCCTTCTATCCCTCTTTTATATGCTAGCTACTATAAGTTTAGCTTTGTCCCGATCCTGGGCTACTCCTAGATGGTTTATTCTGGTTGATTTTGTTCTGGATCATGTTTTACTTGGCTACTTCTGCATATTTACTTGGCTAAATATTATTGGACTTGTTTGCATTGGAATGATGGGTATAGGGAACAATGGGGTCCTCCATCATAGTTATTTTAATAGTGGTTGGTAGGATGGGTACCGGGAACACTGGGTTCCCCCACCACCACCACAGTGCCTTTTTTTATTTGGGGTGAACATCCCCTTTATGTGGGTGGTTAGTGACATTGTTTGGGTCCGCCACCACTGGTCCATTTTTTTGCATTATATGCCAAGTTTAGTCATGCTCTTGCTTATCGGGCTGGTTCTATGCGGGATCTTCCTAACCTTCTATTACTGAAATCTTTATATAAGCGTATATATATATAGTTATATATATGGGTATATGTATATATATATATATGTATTTATATACCCCTTTCAGCTTGGATATGTCACTTGTTACTTCTCCTGCTCTTACTTTTATCTATGCTGTTTTCTTGCAACCTTTGGGCTGAGGCATTCTTTTCTTATGGATGCCTCAGGTTCAGGTTCTTAGCTGCCGCAGGTTTTAGAGCAGGGTTGTTCAGTTTCTCGGGTGGAGGGCTTTCCTCCCTATTAGGTAAGGATTCAGTTTCTTTTGTTGTAGTTTCCTTCTGGACTGTGGACTCTTCTCCCTGCGGGTTCGTGTCAGTTGTTGACGCCCGTGTGGGTTTTGCTTAGTTTACTTGCTGATGTTGCTGCTAGCTTCCTTTACTGCTACTTGGTTACTTTGTAATCATACACTATGGGAAAAGCTTATTTTGATGTATATTATAGCAGTTTCTTTTAGAATTATAAGAAGTTGATCTTTTAACTGTTTGTTGCACTTACTATTAAGTATCACATATTTGCAAAACGTAAACCAAAATAAAATGATACTTCTTTATTATATACTAAATTTAGACCGGCGATCGCCCTGGAGACATCTCTAGTCTTCAGCGCCGTTAGGGATAAAGTGAACTTATTTTCTTCCGTTGCGAATGCTTGTCTTTTATAAGGTGCGGCTAGGTAAACCGCAGGGCCGAGGGACACGACTTCCTAATCTAATGAAAATAATCTTAAAAGATAATTCTTTTATTAATTCACATCTTTTCTCGTGAAAAAGTTCGTTTGATTGCTCGCCTGAGCGTCCGTAGTTGTCCCCTACTGGGCGTGGCATCACGACGCGTGTTTTCCCCCTTTACTCTGATATTATAATTTATGTCGGGAAAATACGGGTTGTGACATTGACCCTCTCCTAAATAGGAGACCCAAATCAGAGGTCGACTTCACATATTTCAGAATACCTTTTGCCGCCAGAAGATGAGGCTTCCGTGGTTGCGCCATGTACCGACTCACTTTGCCAACAACATAAGCAATATCGGGCCTCGTGATGGTCAAGTAAATCAAGCTCCCAACAAGAGCTCGAAACACCAACGGATCAAATAAAACTCTTCCCTCATCCTTCCGAAGTTTATGATGTTGTTCCAGAGGTATAGAGCTGCTCTTCCCTTCTTCCATGTCGAATTGTTGAACGATCCGCTCCGCATATACTTGCTGAGAAACAAGCACTCCGCTCTCCCGCCTCTGGACCTCGAGTCCAAGGAAATGGTGAAGCTCCCCCTAATCCTTCATTTCGAACCTGATAGCAAGCTCAGCTCTCAGCCTTGCTACTGCCTCCTTCGAGTTCCCGGTGATAATCATGTCATCCACATACAACAGCACAATAACCCAAAGCGCCCCCTCCTTCTTGACGAACAAGCTAGAATCAGAGTCTGAAGCAAAGAACCCGCAGAATAAAAGATACTCTGCGATCTTTCCATACCACGCCCGAGGCGCTTGCTTCAACCCATATAAGGCCTTCTTCAGTTTGCAGATGAAGTCCGGACGATCCTTCAAGATGAACCCCTGTGGTTGGATCATGAAGATATCCTTATCAATCTCTCCGTATAAGAAAGCATTCTTAACATCAAGCTGCCAAATCTCCCATCCACAAGATGCCACCAAGGCAATAACAAATCGGACCGAAGTCATCTTTGCTACTGGACTAAACGTCTCATCATAATCTTCACCATACTGCTGTGAGAACCCGCGAGCTACAAGACGAGCCTTGTATCGCTCGATCGTGCCGTCAACTTTCTTCTTGAGCTTGTAAACCCATTTGCATGTTACAGGGGTAATGCCCTTAGGCCTGGGCACTAGAGACCAAGTCTCATTCTTCTTGAGAGCATCCATCTCTTCTTGCATAGCAATATCCCACTGCTTCACACATTTGGATTTCTCAAAGCTCGACGGCTCCCTCTCATCCAAGGGACCAGCGAAGAAACATGAGACGAAGCTCACCATGTTTCCTCCTGTGTATCGATCTGGTGGCTTGATAGTCCTCTTCGACCTCCTAAGAGGTTGCACCTGACTAACCACCTCCTCAGCTGCTTCTTCTGTGCAAGCTCCTCTTCCAGACGAACTTGGAGCATCACTCCCCCTGCTTCCAGAACCTGAAGCCTCTATCTCAGATCTTGACACAGCTGGAGCTCCTGGTGAAATAGGCAACTCCACTTGAAGACTTCCTGCAACTTTCCCTGCTTCATCAACCCTGCTTTCCGGTAGTTCTACTCCTAAACTCCCCATGTAGGAAGTCACTTCATCGAACACCGCATCCCGAGATACCACTGATCTCCGTGTCTCAGGATCCATGCATCTCCATCCTTTCTTCCGCTCATCATACCCAACAAAGACTAGCTTCCTTGCTTTCGCATCTAGCTTTGTTCGAAGAGCATCAGGAATATGCACATAGCAGGTTGACCCGAACACCCGAAGGTGAGAAACACTCGGTTTCTCCTTGAACATCAGTTCGTGAGGGGTCTTCATGTTGATAGGACTTAGAGGCATTCTGTTGATGACGTAAGCCGCACAAGACATTCCCTCCGCCCAAAAGGACTTTGGGATACTCTTGGCATGAAGCCAGCATTTGCAGGTTTCCGTCAAATGACGGATCTTCCTCTCCTCAATGCCATTCTGCTGTGGAGTATGGGCACAAGTGAGCTCTCTCCGGACGTCGTGTTTCCTGCAAAAACTTGAGAACTCACCAGAGGTGAACTCCCCACCATTGTCAGTTCTCAATTATTTTACCCGCAGGCCTAACTGACCTTCCACCAGCTCCTTGAACTCCACAAACTTCGCAAAGGCTTTCGACTTCTCTTTCAGAAAATACACCCAGACATATCTGGTGTAATCGTCAATCAACACCAACATATATCGGTTGCCTCCAAGGCTTGGGGTGGCAGTCGGTCCCATCAAATCACCGTGAATGCACTCCAACGCCGCTTTGCATCTTGTTTGCGATTTATCAAATGGAAGTCGATGAGACTTACCAAACTGACATCCAGCACAAACATGACCATCTCCATAAGAGGACAAGCTAGGAAAGCCCTTGACAAGGCCCCTTACCGCCATAGCCTTCAATTGTCCATGCCAACATGCCCCAACCTTTCATGCCAGATAGCCGCGCTATCGTTGGTCTTCATCTTATCAACATAGGTACTTGTCGATAACACGAACAAGTCCTTCACCCATTTTCCAACATGGATAACATCTCCCTTTATCTCCGGTTGAGTTTTAAGAAACTTCACTTCTGTTGGGCCAAACAGAACATGATAACCGGCATCGACCGCATTGGTCACAGAGAAGATATTCTTCTTCATACCAGGTGTTGGGGAAATGATTTATCTTAACCCCTAAAAATGAGTAGAATATAAATTCTAAGAATGAAAAATTAGTCTAAGTAAATATATGTCGAATAGTATTCGACGCAGCGTCGAAATATAGTCGACGTTTCTATCAGAATGAGTCGAAGTAACTCCAAACAGAATTCGACGTAACCTATGCCGACGTAACTCTGACTTCTAGTCGACGCATCTAGTGAAGTCGACGTACCTTAGTCGACACACCTTCCTTATTCTCCTCTCGACGTCCAGCCAGTCTGAAATCGATGCTTACGTCGAATAGTAATCGACGTACGTCAATTTCTATGTCAAATTCAAAACACGCCAGATCTCTTTCCTTCTTTTTGTAGATCTGATTCTTATGAAATTATATTATTCTTTTATAGCCGTTCTGAATCAGTCTTTCCTTCTAATTGATTCTTGGCTAAATTGATTAAGTTTATTATGGATATTATTTGAAATTAGAATGATCTCTTTCCTTCTACATAAATATTGATTATGGAATCTTTTCTCTCTTACTATTTCTCTGACTGCTAATTGATTCTTTTCCTATAGTGTTCTTTGAATAAACAGAGCTATAAATAAGAAGGAAATCGGCACAGAACATGTAGAAGTGATCCTCTCCATCCATTTGAAAAAGAGGAAAAGCTCTCAAAAGAAAAGAGAGAAAAATTGAGAGAAGTGATAGTGTGTTGAAGTCAACAACAAGCCTTCTTCTTCTTCTTCTCCTTCTGAAGCCATACTGCTGCAATCCCTGATAGTTCTCATTGAAAGAGAAAATGGCCTACAATCTCCTTCTCACTATAGAAGAGAGATTTCATTCACTATTTCTTGTGCTTCTAATCTTCTTGCTAGGAAGAAGATTCTTTCTTGTTTCAATTACTTCTTCTACTTCTTCTTCTTATTCTCATTTCATTTTCAAACGGTGTAAAAGAGTTTTTAGAATCTCTCTTCAAAAAATTCAGTTGTACTGGTTCTAAGAGTCTCCTTATCAAAAGACTTAGGCTGGTTCTAAGAGTCTCCTTATAAAAAGACTCAGTACAAGATAGTGAATTCCTACCAAGGGGGTAGAAGAGTGGACTACCCAAAGTTTGGGGAACCACTATATTTCTTTGTGTTGTGCCATGATTTTCATTTTGCTATTTCTTTCTTTACTTAATTCTTGTTGGTGTGTGTGGGAAGCTTAACTCTGTGACTATTACACATATATATATATATTTGTTAACTTTGCACAAAGTAATTTTAAATCTCTATTCACCCCTCTCTAGAGAATTCTAGTGTGGTTAACTGTGCACTTTCAATTGGTATCAGAGCCAGGTTGATCTAAAAAGGTTAACTCCTTGATCAAAAAGGTCGTACCTCATATATATATATATTTCTAAAACTTATTTTCCACATGGCACAAATCAAAGATTATGCTTCCAACAGACCACCAATTTGCAATCTTGAAAAGTTTGCACTTTGGAAAACAAGAATTAAAATTTATCTAAACTCTATTGATGGAGAATTATTTGATGTTATTATGACAGGTCCTCCCAAGCCATTCAAGAAGGACTCAAGTGGAAAGGTCACACAAACACTTGCTCCAAAAGTTGAATGGACAGATGAAGAAAAGAAAGCTCATGCATGTGATGCCAAGGCTATGAATATCTTAGTCTCAACCCTCTCAGATGAAACCTTCCAAAAGATTGCTGAATGTGAGTCAGCTAAGGAAATATGGGAATCTATCACTAAGATGGTAGAAGGGAGTGCTGATGAGAGAAAAGATAGAAAGGCATTACTCATCTCTCAATATGAAAACTTCCAGAAGAAAGACAGTGAAAGTGTTGCTGACATGTATGCCAGATTCAGCCTCATAATAAATGAGTTAAGAACACTTGAGAAGGACATATCTCTCACTGAGATAAATGACAAATTGCTAACTTGCTTCCCTAGCTCTTGGGACTCAAGAATTTGGCCAATTAGAGACTCCAGAAGCCAAAATGAAATCTCAACAGATGTTCTGTTGGGTAAATTAAGATCCTATGAACAGTTGTTGAAAACAAGAGCTGAGAAAGAAGAGAAAGAAAAGAATCCTTCACTCTCAAAGGAAAAGAATATTGCTTTAAAGCTACTGCAGGTGAACCCTCTACAAGTGATGAGGAGCTGATCAGTATACTGGCCAGAAGGTTCAAGAAGTGGATCAAAACAGAAGGAGAGATTCAAAAACCAGGTATGATAAAACTCCTACTAAAGAGATTATATGTTACTCTTGCAGGAAACCTGGACACATTGCACCTGAATGTCCTAAAGAGATCAGTAATAAGAAAGATCTGAAAAGAACAGATCTAAAGAAGAAGAAGAAAGAGAAAGGATTCATTGCTCAATCATGGAGTGATTCAGAATCTGAAGGAAGTACCTCATCTGAAAATGATCAAGAAGAGGCTAAGCAAGAGGAAACCTGTTTGATGGCTACTGAGAAGCATGATGATAAATCTCTGGTAAATATATCTGATGATATAAACTTTTCTTCTACTAATTTCAAAAATAATTTCAAAGAATTTTGTTTAGGTCAAGTCAAATCTGAGAAAGAAATAAAAAGGCTAAGAAATGAATTGAACAATCTCAAACAAATGGATACACAATATAAAAACTATAAGCTCAGTCAAGAACTCTCTAGATCAGAGGAGCAACTAGATAAAATAAATACTGAAAATCAAACACTGAAAAATGAGCTAGCAAAGACAAAAGCCTTTGAAGATTCTCTAAATGGCAGGAGTCAAAAACTCAAGAAAATCTCTGAAAATCTCACTGATAGATTTAGACAACTAGAGTTTAATATTGATTCAGAACCCAGACCTCAGTCACCCAGCAAACTTGTCTGGAGACATCCTATCCACTTCACTAGGAAGAATAATCTCATAGGAGAAGAATCACAAGAAAATCCAGAAACAACTACTGTTTTCAATAAAAATAATTTCACCATGTATGAAGGAATCCTAGGTAAATATCCTCTGAAAAGAAACAAATTTGTGTCGAATCAGTATCGACGTGCGTCGAATTCTACTCAACGCAACTCAAATAATACGTCGACTCCCAATCAACGCAACCTCTCCTATGCTTCGACTAAAAGAGAACACAGAATGAAGGAAGCGTCGACTTCGACTCGACGCAACCTTAAACATACGTCGAATTCATATCGACACAACCAATCTAACAGAAATATCTCCTTTTCCAAAAAGTCTTCTCAATCCATTTCTTTTTATTATGAATACTATTTCTGCAATATTACTAAAGACTGTTGGTATGATAAGCCAACACTCCTAAAGAAGAAAGGGTACTCTGAAAAACCAACTTACTCTTTCATTGAACCTTTTCCTGTTGGGAGGAAGGGACCCCAGCTTAGCAGGGTCCAAACTAATGTTTAACATCTTATGTGCAGATGTATCACACATTCAGGCTGGTGTGGTACTTGGATAGTGGATGCTCCATGCACATGATAGGGTACACCAATCTATTAACCAACTTTGAAGATAGACATGGACCATCAGTGACTTTTGGAGACTCTAGCTGTGGGCAAACCAGGGGCTTTGGAGATTTCAAAGAAGGGAAAGTTACCTTCAAGAATGTGGCAGTAGTCAAAGGACTGAAGCACAATCTGATAAGTATAAGTCAGATATGTGACAGTGGTAAGTATGAGGTAAAATTCACCACACTATTTTGCCATATTATTGATGTCAAGACTGGTACCATAGTACTCAATGGAATTAGAAAAGGGAAAGTATATATAGTAGACTTTAGCTCCACACCCACAGAAGTTTGTTTATTCAACAATATTATTGATAAAAGTGAATTATGGCATAGGAGACTGGGTCATCTAAACTACAAAACCATTAGTAAACTAGCAAAGAACAACCTAGTCAGAGGCCTACCAAAGGGGAGATACTCTAAGGATTCTCCATGTAGACCTTGCCAACTAGGAAAACAGACCAAATCATCCTTCAAACCAATTGGTAAGGATGACTCCCCCGGGATTCTCTACTTACTGCACATGGATCTCTTTGGTCCCATATCCACACAGAGCTTAGGTGGAAAGTCTTATACCCTAGTCATTGTGGATGACTATTCTAGATTTAACTGGGTATTATTTCTAAGGGCTAAGTCTGAAACCCACAAGATTCTCTCAAGATTCATAAGACAGATTCAATCTGAATTCAATACTCATGTTTCCATAATCAAAAGTGATCATGGGAATGAATTTGAAAATCAGTTAATCTGTAGTTTCTGTGAGGATGTAGGTATCAAACAAAGCTTCTCAGCACCTAGAACTCCTCAACAAAATGGAGTTGCTGAAAGAAAGAATAGGACCTTAATTGAATTAGGAAGGACCTTGCTTGCACAATCAGGATTACCAAAAACCTTCTGGGCTGAAGCAGTCAACACTGCAAACTATGTTCTAAATAGAAGCCTCATACACAAAACTAAGTCAAAAACTCCATATGAGCTCCTGAAGGGAAAAACACCCATTGTTAAATACTTTAAAATTTTTGGATGTGCTTGCATTATCCTAAATAATGGGAAAGATCATCTTGCCAAGTTTGACAAGAAGTCTGATGATGGAAAGATCATCTAGTAAAGCTTATAGGTGCTATAACAGGAGAACTTTCAGAATTGAAGAATCCTTGCACATTATATTTGATGAAACTAACATGCTGTTTAAGGGGGAGGAAACTTCCACCAGTCCTTTTCCACAGGAAAACAGCAGCATAGAGACTCGGCTTGAACATCTGACTCTAAAGAACACAAACAATGGGAAAGAAAACCAGATACAGGAACCAAGTGAGGAGTCTGAACAAGAGCATGAAGAAGGTTCAGAAAAGAGCAATCAAAACCAACTCCCACAAGAGAACATGGTTCAGGAGGAACAGTTGGACAATGATCCCATTGTTAATGAGGAAGAAGAGCATCTGACAAATCCAAGCAGGACAGGGATTAATATGAAAAATCATCCACAATCCCAAGTAATTGGAGACCCCAATACTGGAGTAAGAACAAGACACCAAGTCTCCAATGGGATGATGCTCCAATGCTTCTTATCACAAGTTGAACCAAAGAAGTTTGAGGAAGCAAATTGTGATCCTCACTGGATTATAGCCATGCAAGAAGAACTAAGCCAATTTGAGAGAAACAAAGTGTGGAACTTAGTTGAGAGACCAAGAAACTACCCAGTTATTGGTACAAAGTGGGTATATAGAAATAAACTAGATTCCACTGGAGTAATTGTCAGGAACAAGGCAAGACTTGTAGCACAAGGATACAGACAAGAAGAAGGAATAGACTACAATCAAACCTTTGCTCCAGTAGCCAGATTGGAAGCAATCAGACTCTTTCTTGTCTATGCAACTTTCATGAAGATGAAAGTCTACCGGATGGATGTCAAGAGTGCTTTTCTGAATGGTGACCTTCAAGAAGAGGTGTATGTAGAGCAACCACCAGGTTTTATCAATCCCTCCTCTCCTAACTTTGTTTATAGACTTAACAAAGCTCTTTATGGTCTTAATCAAGCACCTAGAGCTTGTTATGAAACTCTCTCCAACTTCCTGATAGAAAATTCTTTTGAAAGAGGTAAAGTAGATAAAACACTTTTTACTAGAACCCACAAGAATAAACTCCCGCTTGTTCAAATCTATGTAGATGACATCATCTTTGGCTCAACCCATCCCAAACTCTGTAAAAGATTTGCTAATCTAATGCAATTTAAATTTGAAATGAGTAATATAGGAGAACTCTCTTATTTCTTCGGGCTACAAGTAAAACAAAGCAGTGAGGGGATCTTTATCTCGCAATCTAAATACACTAAAGAGTTAATCAAAAAGTTTGGTATGGAATCAGCATCTACCATGAAAACACCTATGGAAACTAATGCCATCATAGAAAAGGATGATAAGGGAAAATCGGTAGATCAAAAGACCTATAGGGCAATCATAGGTTCCCTTCTTTATCCAACAGCTAGCTGACCTGACATTATGTTTGCCACCTGCATATGTGCTAGATTTCAGGTTGATCCAAAAGAATCCCATCTCTCCTCTGTAAAAAGAATTCTTAGATACTTAAAGGGAACAACTGAACTAGGTTTATGGTACTCAGCAGAAACCAACTTTGAATTAACAGGTTTCTCAGATGCAGACTGTTGAAGCCAGGAAAATCCCGGCCCCAAAATTTGGATCAATGCAGCCCGAGGTTACTGATCCTGCGGTCCAGCTCCACAGCTCGGATAGCTAAAATAGGAGAGAGAAAATGACTATAAGCACACCCCAGGTGCTCCAGCAGGGAGGTCCCGCCACATACCCGGAAGATCTTAGAGCGCTTCCCCTCCAAAACCAAAGGTTGAGCTAGGTACAAGGAAGGCAGGGACCTGGCGAGTATCTCGCCTGAGGGGGTCAACCTCGTCCAAAAGACTTCTTTCTTGTACCCCTGGGGGTCTATTTATAGACAAATTCTGTGTGTGTGTGTGGGGGGGGGGGGGGGGGGGGGGGGAGTTACCTGACCATACTAGCCCATACTTGGCTCTGCTCGCCCAAGCTCGCTTCTTGCTCGTCAAGCTCCTTTCCTGCTCGCCAAGCTCGCTTCCTGCTCGCCAAGCTCCTTTCCTTCTCGCCAAGCTCCTTTCCTGCTCGTCAAGCTCGCTAATATGAATAGAAAATATTTCATATTTTTAATATAATTTCTAGCCTAATTTGGGTATTTTTGTACATGCAATATGTAAATTATTGAAATAATAGCTTGTTTTATCTTGTTTGTAAATATAGGTAAATATATGTAAATATTATAAGTATAAATAAATATTGATATATTTTTAATACATATATATTTATGTATATATGTAATAATAAATAGTATATATGTATATATATGTAATAAATACATATATGTATATATGTAATAATAATAAGTGTATATATAATATTAATATATATATTAAATAATTAGAGAGTATATATATTAAATATAATCATATAAATAATTTTGTAAATTAAATGCAAATTAAATTAAAAAATAAAAATATCTATGTAACTATAATAAGTATATTTATTGCTCTATATATGTTGAAGGAACCGCTTGGCTCACTGGTTCTGGTCTTGGCTTGCAGCGCTGCTGGCCCGGGTTCGAATCTTGGCGCTGGCGGATATATTGGAATTAAATTTCTATCTGCGCTTTATTCCCCCTTTTTTGCTTTTAATTAATTATAATGCTAACATAATATAACTAATATACCCCTATATATTTCAGATGGATCCGCTTGGCCAAGTGGAGAAGGCTTTGGCTAGCCTCCTTGAGGTGGCGAGTTCGAAACCCGGCGCGCTCCATTTTATTTCCCGCTGCCGTGCCGCGGCCCGCTCCGCCCTGCTGCCCTTCCTCCACGTGCCTGCTGTCCCGCTCCGCCCTGCTGCCCTTCCTCCACATGCCTGCTGCCCGTGCCCTGCTGCCCTGCTGCCCGCGCCCGCCAGCTTAACTCGTCAGCCCTGCCCGAAGCCTCCAGCTCTGCTCCTCCAGCTCTCCAATTCCAGCAAGCTCTCAAGTCAAAATTTGCAACCTCAGTCAACAGCCAGCTGCTTCCCACCAAGCTTCCTTTTTTTTGCTATTGGCACCCCACTCTTTTGCCTATAAATAGATGGGGTAGGCCTTAGTTATATGGGTTCACATTTTCTAATCCTTTTTAGGATTTGTGTTCCACCTTTTGTGTTGTTATTTTCTCTCTCCTTGTTTCCCTTTGTCATCTCTTTTGTTATGTAATAATCTTTTTGTTTAAATAAAATCTGTTTTTACTCTTGTTCATCTTATTTTTCTTCATGTTCTTCTTTTGTTCTTCTTGTTCTTCATGTTTTTCTTTTTCCTTTTTTTTATGTCATGTTCTTCCTTTTTTATTTTTGTAAGTGTGTGTGAGTGTATGAGAATAATTTTTATGCTTTCATAAATAGTTTTTATGCTTTCATAATTAGTTTTAATGCTTTGATAATTAGCTTTTCATGCTTTCATAACTTAGATTTTTCATGCTTTCTTTAAAGTTTTCATAGCTAGCTTTCATGCTTTCTTTATCGCTTTCATAACCTAGATTTACCGCTTTCTTTATAGCTTTCATAACTTAGTTTTTTGTCTTTCCTATCGCTTTTCTTGGTTTTTGCTAAACGCACACCAAGCCCGCGAATGTTATCATTTTTGTTTTCAAATTAATGCAAACTCATTTTTAATATCCGATAAAACAATAGCCGTAGCTCGAAGTAACAATACTCGACGGGACCAAGGACTAAATACGACCTTGATATGATTTTTTATCATATATACTACACGCGATAGGTGCGCTTGCCTCCTACGTCGTTTATTTTCTTATCAAGTTTTTGGCGCCGTTGCCGGGGAATTTCATCGATATTGCGAAAAAGTATACACTATTGATTTTATCATTTTTAAAAAAATCAAAAAAATTAAAAAACCCCAAAAAACCCAAAAATATATGTTTTCTCTTTTTCTTAAGCTTTAATTTGTAAATATAAAAAAATTAAAAACCAAAAAAATGATGAAATATTCTTATAAAAAATCCAAAAAAATTATTTTTTTTCTTTTTTTCTCTCTCTTTTTTGTTAAGTATTAATATATAGATATATTATATCCTTTTTTATCATCCATTACAAATTAAAAAAAATGATGATGAAAAAGTTAGAAAAATACAAAAAAATATTTGTTCTTCTTTTTTTCTTTTTGTTTTTATATTAAGTTACTTTTATTTTTGTTGGGATCATTGCCCACAATGTCTTAGATTTGGAGAAGTCCATCCCTAAGTCAAAGATATATCTCAGAATGTATTTGATATACTTTCTAGAATCAATGTGCAGGAGATCAGGTCAGGCAAAAAGTTCATGGAACTCATTCAAGTCCACAAGCGTCGAGACATCATACATCGCTCGACGCCTGTGACCCAGAAGCGTTGACTCATGTCTACTACTCAAATAGACAAGGTCGCCGCTGAAGTTCTGAGACCAAGTTCGGAAGCGTCGAGCCAAGTTACATTGCTCGACGCCTTGGAATGAGAAGTGTCGACTTAACTTCAGTCAGCTCAGCGCCAACCATAAGTGTCAAGATATGAAGTAATAGTTAAGAAGCGTCGAGCCCCTAGATGTTGCTCGACTTCTTCAAATAAAAAGCGTCGACTAAGTGATGTTTTGCTCAACGCCTGAGAAGTAGGAGACGAGAGCCTCAGTCTAAGGAGTAAGCGTCGAGCGTTCAAATACCGCTCGACGCCTAACTAGAAAAGCGTCGACAGAGATGTTAAGTGCTCAACGCCTTTTATACAAATACTCTGAACTGAAGAATATCTTCCACAGCTAGCTGAGCTTTTGTTTTCATTGAAGACCGTTGAAGATGTGACGTCATGCTGACGTGGAGAAGCATAACACACATTGCAGATGGAAGGCTATAAATAGAAGGCATGACCTATGGGTTGTGCAGTTAATCCAAGTTAAGAAGTAAAGAAAAGTTAAGTTAGAAAAGATTTTCCTATCTTTCAAAAGCCATCATCGTCTCCATCAATTTGAGAGACAGTTCGAGAAAGAATCTGGAGAAGTCATCTTCCCTTTCAGAACCAATCTAAACTGAAGATTTCATTCAGCAATCTGGTGCTGACATATCTCTCTGAAAGAAGAAGATCAAGAAGGAAGAATCTGTCTTCCTAAGAAGAAGAACAGTCATCACAGCCTGTTGAATCAAGAAGATCATTTGCTGCTACTGTTCTTTTGAAGATTTCAGTCTGATCATTCAAGCAGATCAAGAAGGCTCAACAATCTCAAATCTGAGTCTAAGTATTTGTTATTTCCTTTATAAATTCCTGTAGGATCTGAGTTGTCAGATCTGAGTGTAGGATCTGTCAAGGATCTGAGTTGTAAGATCAGGTGTGATCAGAGTTGTAGGATTCAGGGGTGAATCTGAGCTGTAAGCCTAGTTATAAAGGCTGAGGTAGGATCTGTATGATCTGAGTTAGAAAGATCTGTGTGATCTGAGACCGTAAGATCAGTTGTGATCTGAGTTGTAAGACCTATTTGTGGTCTGAGATCTGGAGGAGCTATAACCTCTATCTAGCACACTGCTAGAAGGGGAGAAGGGGGAAAGTGGATTACCCAAGATAAGGGGAACCACTATAAAAATCTGTGTGTTCTTTTCTGTGTATGTCTTTGTTTCTTGAAAGCTCTGATTAGTTTTATCTTGATTATAGTCAAGAATTGCAACAGTTTTTAAATAACCTATTCACCCCCCCCCCTCTAGGTGATTAGCTACCCTTCATTAAAGTCTTTCAAGTGGTATCAGAGGCAGGTTGTTCAAGAAAAGGTTTAACAGCCTGAACAAGATCTTCTAAGGGTAGATTTCTGAAGTCATGATGGTTAATACAGACGAAAGCAAAGAATTCACATCTATGAAGCTTCCAATCTGCAGAAAAGAAAACTTTGGTATTTGGAAAGAAAGAGTCAGACTTTTCATGGAAGCATCTGATCCTAGGATTTACATAACAGTTCTAGAGGGACCTTTTGTTCCTATGAAAGTTTCACTTACAGATGGAAATATTAAGACTCCAAAAACTTATTCAGAGATGACCAAAGATGAAGTGATCCTGACCTCCATGGACAAGAGAGCTCAGAACATCATTGTTAGTGCTATTGAAGATTCAACCTTCCAAAATTTAGTCCATTGCAAAACTGCCAAAGAAATGTGGGAATCTCTTATTGTCTATATGGAAGGGACTGAAGAAGTCAGAGATGACAGGAAGTCACTTCTAAATCAGCAATATGAAGCCTTCATACAAGACAAGAAAGATTCAATAGCAATATGCTATGAAAAATTCTTCAAGTTTGTAAATGGCCTAAAGACTTATGGAAGAACTTTCTCAGATTATGAGCTGAATGATAAGTTCTTAAGATCACTGAACAAAGAATGTGATATCAAGATCTGTGCAATCAGAGAAATGGGAAATCTGGGAAACATTCAGCCACAAAATTTATATGGGAAACTATTGTCTCATGAACTTCATCTGAATACCAGAAAAGCTGAGGAAGGACACAGCAGGGAAAATCCTATTGCTTTGAAAGCAGAAAGCTTAAAGAAAAGCAAAGAAAGAATGGTATTATCTCCCAGGATTCCATCTGAATCAGAAGAATCAGAAACCAGTGATTCTGATTCTGAAATATCAGATGGTGAATTGGCACTCTTTACCAAACAACTAAAAAGAATGTTGAGGAGAAAACAACACTGGAAAACTAGACCCTCTCAGCTATCCAAATCTAAGAAGCATTCAAATTTGTCAGAGGGATTCAAACAAGACTCCAAGAAGGACAGGTACAATTCTAAACACAATAAAATTAATTCAGAAGAAATTGTGTGTTTTGGTTGCAGGAAATCATGACACATGATTGCTGATTGTCCTTCAAAGAGAAAGAACAACAAGAAATCTGATGAAAGAAAGTACAAATCTGACAAAAGACATGAGAAGAGTCTAATAGCCAAAAAGGGCAAGGTCACTCTTAGTGATAGTGAATCTCAGTCAGAAGACTCAGATAGTGAGGAGGCACTCATAGCTCTGATGGCTGCCAATGAAAATGAAGACAGTCTAAATGATAGACCTATGATAAAAGCCCCACTATCAAGGTCTGATAGTGAAGAGGATGAAGAAGAAAATGCAGGACTCATGGCATTGAGTGATCAAGAAAATCAGGAGACAACTACTGATATAAAGGTACTTGATAAAACTCCTCTTTCTGATTCTAATTCTGAAACTGAAATAGATTCATTCTCCTCTGATGAAAATGACTCACACTCTAAACTTCATATAGATGAAATTATTGAAAAATATCAATTAATTCTCAAAGCACTTAAGAAGAGCAAAAGGAATAATAAAAGGTTACAAAAAGAAATATCTGAATTAAAGCAAACTGATTCTCAAAACTCTGAGACAGCTGAAAGGCTGAATCAGACAAGTAAAGAACTTAGTAAACTAAAAGTCATGACTATTATTCACATACAAACTTTGAGCACCAAGGAAAAGTTAATAAAAGAACTTGAAGCAAAACTCCTAGCAGAAAGGAAACTTGTAGCTATGTTCTCAAAACCACAAACTATTCTTCCTATAATAGACACATTCTCTGCACAATACAGATGTGGCATAGGATATGATAGGAATGCAGATAAAAATCTTAAAAATAATGACAAGGCACCTATACAACCTTTAAAGTTTAACAAAGCCATGCCTATCACAAACAAGCATGATAAAAAAGGTGTGCATAAATTTTATAAGGGTGAATGCTCTAATAGCAAAGATAATCTAATTCAACCAAGTAACCATAATGCCAAATCTCTATGCAAAGAAAAAGTATTTACTCATCATGACTCATTTGTATTAAAAACAAATACTAAATGCAACAGAAAGGAACTAAGACCTGGAGTAAAAATTACTGATAGTAAGAAAACTAAACCAGTAAAAGTCACTAAAAAAAATTACATAGCACCTGTAAATAAGGTAATTAAGCAAAATATGAGTCAACATAAAGAAGTAAAAAGACCTCCAAGGAGATATAATAGATATGAATGCTGGTGATGTGGAAGGGTTGGGCATTTTGCACTTGACTGTTGGTTCAATCCAACTGCTCCAAGATTCAACTCTGGGAGACCAGTATTCAGACCTATGGCAACTCTCACAGTACCAAGGATTATTCAACAACTAAATGTTTCAGCTCATACTAACAAGGTTCTAGGACCCAACTTAGTGTGGGCTCCTAAGAAAAGGTAATTTCTTTTTGCAGGGTTGTCCAAAGACCAATCAACTTCCAATCTGGTACTTGGACAGTGGGTGCTCCATGAACATGTCTGGAATGAGAAGTCGTCTGGGAAGGGGCGAAGTTTGTCTGAAAAGACAAGCGAAAGACAAGCGAAGGAATCATGTCTCAGTAAAATATTTTAACATCATAATCCCTGTCATAACGAAAAGATATTAAATTAAATAAAACGCTAGTAACCCAATACTTTAGAGACACCTGACGCGACTACTGTCAGTTCATCAATAAATACAAACATGCACGGGTATCGAGCGACTCTTCACCTTCCCGCACTATAAATAGAACGACTACCTATAGTCTAAGCTATCGGCTCTTCCAATTCTCTTCTTTGTCTCCATCGATTCATCCTCTCACCCCCATGGAAAAGGAAGGCAACATCCCCGGATCAGGAAACTCCTTAGCTCAGAATGATCCTCTCCTCCACTGTATTTCAACTCTTCTAGCCACTCAGAAAGAACAGATAGAGAATTCTATACAGAAGATCATAAGTGAATTTAGGAATGAGACCAAAACAAAGTTAGATTCTATAAAGAAGGAAGTCCTTAATTTCAACACTCAATATGTCCACTTCACAGAACTAATTCTGAACAGGATTACTGTCCATGAGCAAAACTTGAATGCTCGTATGTTGGAAGTTAGAGACTTCGTGGATGCAGGAAATCAGGTAGCCCTAGAGCAATTAGTCGGACTGCAACACTCCTTATCTGAAGACATCCAGGAGATGGAGGAGAATGTTAAGGAGGAGATCAAGAAGGTAGGTAATGAAAATATATGTGCCTGCTCACTCCAAGCGATGTGGGTGAGTAATCAGGTAAAAGAAGCGCTTCATGTGACCCCGTGTCAGTATGCTCTCACTGAACCCTCTTCAAGCTCCGACTCTGATGCTTATGGAGGCAATTCAGATGAGTCATCTTCATCTAAGAAGAGAAGAAGAACATCCAGTGTGGAGTACCGGAAGAAAAGGATAAGTGAAATTGAACAGGATCCCGAAGCCGGTAGATGGAGTCCCCGTTCAAGGGAAATCATCACAGAATCGTGGATTGCGTTCGGTCATCCTCAGGTCGACCATGGAAGAGTATACTCTTCAATAGAATGGAATCAACATTAGAAAGAGCTGGATGCAAGGAGGTATCACAAATTGGCTTTTCCCCATGGTCCTCCTCCTCCTCCAAAGAAAATACCGAAGCCACTCCACTTCTACAAGCGAAAGAAGAAGAAGGAAGTCTGCACCAGCAAAGTCGTCTTGCCTTTCAATATTTAAATATCTTTTATCTATTGAGCTTATGTCTTGTTAAGAACAAATTGTTAAATTATATGACTCATCTTAAATGTGAATGATTATTAGGGATATGCCTGAAATGTTTTTGGGGTATGATATTCAAAATATGCAATCACTGTTATGTTTATTGCTTGCTGTTAAACTAACAACATGCTATGCACTTTGTGTGTCTATCTTGGAAAACACCATTATATATATGTGTATGTGCTAGACTCTAGTTGCAGATTTTGCAGGATGCAAGGAGGATAGAAAAAGTACATCAGGTACATGTCAATTTCTTGGCAAAAGACTAATATCTTGGAGTAGCAGGAAGCAGACTAGTGTGTCTATATCTAAAGCAGAATCTGAGTATATCTCAGCTGGAAACTGCTCTGCTCAGCTACTATGGATTCAACACCAACTCGAAGACTATAAAGTTCAGCTAAGTAAATCTCCTCTATTTTGTGATTCAACTAGTGCTATTGCTATAGCCAACAATCCTGTATCTCATAGCAGAACTAAGAACATAGAAATAAGATACCATTTCATTATAGAACATGTAGAAAATGGAGATATCTCAATTGATTATGTTCCCACTGACAAACAGGTTGCTGACATATTTACTAAACCCTTGGATGAAACTAAATTCAATAATTTTAAAATTGAATTAGGTATGTTAAAAATGGATTAAAATTGTATTGAATTAAATGAAAATATCTGGCATTGAAAGAAGATACATGGCGTCAAGAGAAATCACCTGGTGTCGAGAGAGATCATCTGGCGTCGAGAAGATATCTGGCGTCGAGAAGACACCTGGCGTCGACTGAAGATATATGGCGTCGAGCGATCCCAACGCTTATTTGAATATAGCTGGGCCGTCTCGACAGGATCAAATTGAACCATTAGATCAATCTTGTCAAACAAGTTCGGCGCACAGCTACTCATCTTCTTGAATTAGAACTTCTATAAATAGGGAAGACACTTCGTTAGTGCATATGCCCTAGTTCTCTAAGTTCAAAATTGGCTGCCCTAGAAAATCTCTCCATCAATTCTCTCTCTCTTCGAGCATCAACAACAATGCCTCCCAAAAGCAGTGAGTACCTCTATGAAGGAAGTGAACTTGTTCGAAATGGATTCCAATCAGCTTCAGTGGAGATCAAATCAACAATCGAATTAATCTACAATGCATGACTGGAATTTGTGCTGTCTGAATCAACTCTCATCTGGAAACGAGAGGTATTAGAGCTATACTCTAACATAGTAATAGACTCCGTCAATTCAAAGATTAAGTCCAGTGTGAATGGTAAGAAGATCAAAATAACTCCTTCTAGACTAGCTAAGGCATTGGAATTGCCTAGGTTAAAAAGGAATGAAGAAGAAGAAGAAGTGTCCTCTGAACAGATTAGATTAGCACAAGTCTGGTGCAGAATTGAAACGTCACGAGAAATCACTGGAAGTATTCAGAGAAAGGGAATGAATTCAAAAGGTAAATTGATAACAGATGTTATAGGAAAGGGACTGCTGTGCAAGACTGGATCTCATGACAAAGTTTCTAGAAAAATGTTTATCCTACTGACAAGGATTATTCATTCTCTGAGAACAGACTGGGGAAAAGTAGTGTTTGATAGGATAGTTGAATGTATCCAAGTACCCAACATGGGTAGAATATTGTCCTTATATTTAGTAAAAGTCTCTCCTGACTCCTTGAGTAATAAACCTGGATCAAAGATAAATCACATGAAGAAAATGGATATGAGAATGATAGAAAGATGGGACAGAATTTTATCTAACCCTCCTCCAGCAGAATCTTCTCCCAAGCAGAAGAAAGCAAAGAAGCAAAAGAAGAAGAAGGTTTCTTCAAGTTCTTCAAGTTCATCCAGCTCATCCTCCTCCAAAAGAAAATCTAAATCTACTCCAATTCATGATCCAAACCTTACAACATCTGAAGAAGAAGAAGGGAACAATGCAAGGGACAGTTCTCCTGAGAAAGAAAAGGATGAGAGTGAGAAAGGAGAAGAAGAAAGAGGAAGTATTCGTGTATCCCCTGCTAGACTTGAAGGGGTTTTTCAAAATGAGAAAGAGACTCAAGATGAGATTCCTGCTCAGAACAATTCTGAAATGAGCAAAGCAACAGTTGAGGGGGAGACTCAGGATGAGATCCCTGCTCAGGATAAAATTGATCTGATCAATGCAGAGACTGAGGGGGATCCTCAAGATGAATTTCCAGCTGAATATAATGCACCATTTGAGGGGGAGTCTCAGGCTGAGATCCCTGCTAAAGAGAATTCTGTAGTTAATGCTATGGAGGTAGAAGGAGAGCCTGTAGCAACAAAGAAACCTGCTGAGAAGGTTATCAAGATAGAATCCTCTAGCTCCCATATGAGCCAGAGATATGATTCATTAATTAGAGAAGAGAGCAGTAAAGGTGTTGAAATGGAAAAGGAAATCCATGTGGATCTTAGTCCTATTCTACCTCAGCTGGAGGTGTTGCTGAATAATCAAAGAAGATTATTAGAACAATATATTGAGGTGAATAATACAAAAATGAAAAATGAGGTAGATTTCCAATTGAAATTGGTTAGATTTGAAGTAAATCATCAGATATCTGCATTAAGGAAGGAGATGGTAAAGTTCTTTAAGAGGGCTGGTGTTTCAGTAGATTATACAATTGAACAACTTGATGTAATCAAAGAAACATCAAAGGTTCTTAAAGAATCACAAGCTGGAATTACAAAGACAGTGGATGATGTTCAGACAAACCAAGGAATACTAAGTAGCAACATGCAAGTTCTGTACAAAGAACAGGTAGCACATATCTTAACAGGTACAAATAAGATTGAAGCTAGACTGCAACAGCAGAATGCTGATATCTTAGCTAAAATTGATGAGAGCTCCACAGTTCTAAAAGATCAAGCAAAGCTGCATGCAGATACTATAGATGATCATCTCTTTAAAGTAAAGAAAACCATTGAAAGTGGGGTAAATCACTTGGAAGGTCAGGTCAGATTTCAGAAGAATACTTTGAGAGAACACATTGTTGAAGAAGTCCTAAAGGGGGAGAGGTCAATGATTCAAGCCAGTTCTGAACATGCTATGTGGACTTCAAACTCCATAAGAGAAACTCTTGGATATCCTTCCATAGACTATGAGAATGATCAAGTCTCTGAGACAAGGCCAGCCTCTCTTACTCAGGTACAAAAGCAGATTGCTAAAATGTATAGTCCTGAGGATAAAAGTAAAAGAGAGAACTTTACTACTGAGCAAGTAGAATCAAGTAAAAGAAAGTTCAGAGAAGAGGTTCAATCAAGAGTTGATTTTGAACATTGGTCTCCATCTTCCAGAGAATTGATTCTGTCAGCATGGGAAGCTGTGAAAAATAACCCAGAGGAAAGAGGAAGGTGGTATTCTGAAGCTGAATGGTTAAAGCATAGGGATCAAGAGGAACTAAAGATCAAATTCAAGGCTGACAAAATGGCTGGGAAGGTCCAGGCGGGAGAAATGGAGCCAATCAGATACTTTACAAAACCTTTTGGCTATTTTAAGAGGAGAAAGGAAGTTGCTGAAGCACTCTCTAAAAGAGCTAAAAGAGGAATAGAATTCAAGGATCCTGGACAGCTTTAGAAATTTAATCTTTATCTTTCACTTTCAGAAGAATGTAATTGTTATATTTTTGAACTATATTGATGAATTCCAAGTGTGAACTATTCTTCATGTTCATATCTATTCATATGCCTGTGATGTGATTCTGTCTCTCTACATGACATGTCTTAGTCTGAATTGCTTATGCTTTTATGCTTATATGAGAAATCATGTCTGAGATTATTTTTGTCGATAGAATGTATTGGTAACCTAATTTTATAAAGTTTGATACTCTTTATTTTGATTACCTGTATAGAAATTAGAACACATTGTTTATCTTAGAAAAGAGAGATATATCATTGACTGAGATTATGACTTCTTCAAATAGGGGGAGATTGTTGGGATCATTGCCCACAATGTCTTAGATTTGGAGAAGTCCATCCCTAAGTCAAAGATATATCTCAGAATGTATTTGATATACTTTCTAGAATCAATGTGCAGGAGATCAGGTCAGACAAAAAGTTCATGGAACTCATTCAAGTCCACAAGCGTCGAGACATCATACATCGCTCGACGCCTGTGACCCAGAAGCGTTGACTCATGTCTACTACTCAAATAGACAAGGTCGCCGCTGAAGTTCGGAGACCAAGTTCGGAAGCGTCGAGCCAAGTTACATTGCTCGACGCCTTGGAAATAGAAGTGTCGACTTAACTTCAGTCAGCTCAACGCCAACCATAAGTGTCAAGATATGAAGTAATAGTTAAGAAGCGTCGAGCCCCTAGACGTTGCTCGACTTCTTCAAATAAAAAGCGTCGACTAAGTGATGTTTGCTCAACGCCTGAGAAGTAGGAGACGAGAGCCTCAGTCTAAGGAGTAAGCATCGAGCGTTCAAATACCGCTCGACGCCTAACTAGAAAAGCGTCGATAGAGATGTTAAGTGCTCAACGCCTTTTCTACAAATACTCTGAACTGAAGAATATCTTCCACAGCTAGCTGAGCTTTTGTTTTCATTGAAGACCGTTGAAGATGTGACGTCATGCTGACGTGGAGAAGCGTAACACACATTGCAGATGGAAGGCTATAAATAGAAGGCATGACCTATGGGTTGTGCAGTTAATCCAAGTTAAGAAGTAAAGAAAAGTTAAGTTAGAAAAGATTTTCCAATCTTTCAAAAGCCATCATCGTCTCCATCAATTTGAGAGACAGTTCGAGAAAGAATCTGGAGAAGTCATCTTCCCTTTCAGAACCAATCTAAACTGAAGATTTCATTCAGCAATCTGGTGCTGACATCTCTCTCTGAAAGAAGAAGATCAAGAAGGAAGAATCTGTCTTCCTAAGAAGAAGAACAGTCATCACAGCCTGTTGAATCAAGAAGATCATTTGCTGCTACTGTTCTTTTGAAGATTTCAATCTAATCATTCAGGCAGATCAAGAAGGCTCAACAATCTCAAATCTGAGTCTAATTATTTGTTATTTCCTTTATAAATTCCTGTAGGATCTGAGTTGTCAGATCTGAGTGTAGGATCTGTCAAGGATCTGAGTTGTAAGATCAGGTGTGATCTGAGTTGTAGGATTCAGGGGTGAATCTGAGCTGTAAGCCTAGTTATAAAGGCTGAGGTAGGATATGTATGATCTGAGTTAGAAAGATCTGTGTGATCTGAGACCGTAAGATCAGTTGTGATCTGAGCTGTAAGACCTATTTGTGGTCTGAGATCTGGAGGAGCTATAACCTCTATCTAGCACACTGCTAGAAGGGGAGAAGGGGGAAAGTGGATTACCCAAGATATGGGGAACCACTATAAAAATCTGTGTGTTCTTTTCTGTGTATGTCTTTGTTTCTTGAAAGCTCTGATTAGTTTTATCTTGATTATAGTCAAGAATTGCAACAGTTTTTAAATAACCTATTCACCCCCCCCCCCCCTCTAGGTGATTAGCTACCCTTAATTAAAGTCTTTCAATTTTTATTAAGCTTTAATTTGTATATAAATGTGCATATAAGTAGGGGTAGAAAAAAAAAGCTTTAATTTGTATATAAATGTGCATATAAGAAAACTCAAAAAAAATGATAGGATTTCTATTTGTTTCATTAAGTATTTATATGCATATTTGAAAACATATTATTTCAAATTTCAAAGTGGCAAAAATAATGAAAGACTTTAAAACAAAAATCAAAATGAATTATAGGAATTTTAAGATAGGACAATAGATCGTTTTCTCGAAGTAGGATTACTCGACAGACCCGAAAGGGGATTTTTGTCGATATTTTGAAAAGAGGAAACCCCGTTGCTTTTACCTTATTATTTCTACATTTTCTTCTTTGCTTTTCATCTTAAAGATTTTCTTTATTAATTTTGTTTTAATATAAATTTGAATATGCGTATTTCAAAAATGATGAAAATACATTTAGAAAACTCCAAAAATATATATGGTTTTACTTTATATATATATTTCATCCTTTTTGTGATATAGAAAAAACCAAAAATCATAAATGTTCTTTTTACTTTGTTTTTCTCTTTCTTGTTCTTATTATTTTTGTTCCTTTTTTAGTATCATTATGTATATAAATGTACATATAAGAAAAATCCAAAACAAAATTAATATAATTATGTATCTTTCTTTTTGTAAATATCATTTTCCTTTTTTTTTTCTTTCTTTCTTATTTTTATTTTTAGGTTTTATATATGTAAATTTTATATGTAAATATTTGGCTAAATTTTGAAAAATAAAAAAAAATGATGATGGAAAAACTAAAAAATCCCACAAAAAAAATTAATTAAGTATTTTTGGCTTTCTTATTTTTTCTTTTTTTTTTCCTCTTTCCTTTTTCTTGCTTTTCTTTTTTGTTAAGTATTTATATATATTTTTATCATATTAAAAAAAAAAAAAATGATGATGAAAATATTGAAAAATCAAAAAAATATATGTTTTGTTTTCTTTCTTTGTTTTTTTTTCTCTTTCTTAAGTTTTATTACTTATTAAGTTTAATTTTGTATATAAATATGCATAACAAAAAAAAATGATTTGATTTCTATTTTATTTTCATTAAGATTATATATGCATATTTAAACAAAACAAAATAATACTCTAACTAAAATGGCAAAATAATGGAAAACTTTGAAACATAAATCTAAAAGAATTTTTGGAATTTTTGAGATAGAATAATAGTTAGTTTTCTCGAAGTAGGATTATTCGACAGACCCGAAAGGGGATTTTTGTCGATATTTTGAAAAGGGAAAACCCTATTACTTTTATCCTTTCATTTCACTTCTTCTTCTTTGTTTTTTATTTTAAAGTTTCTCTTTATTTTTCTTATTTTTATTAAGTATAAAGGTTTTTATATATATGCATATTTTAATAATGATGAAAATATATTTAGAAAACTCTCCAAAAAAAAAAATATAGTTTGCTTTATGTATATATGTTTATTTTTTGTAACTTAGAAAAATAAGAAAAACAAATAAAAAACTTATATATATATATATATATATATATATGTATATGATTTTATCATTCTTACTTCCCCCCCTTCTTTGTAAATAACCTTTATTATTATGTTTTAACATCTTTTGCAGGTAATTATTCCGGTCATCCCGTCTCCAAAATAGGGCGTGCTTTTTCCCCCTATTTTTTCCCTCCTTGTATTTTTCTTTTTATTATGCTTTTGTATATATATAAGATTGTTCCTCATACTTACTTCAACATTGGGGACAATGTTGATCTTTAAGTATGGGGGTGTTTTCCCTCTTTTTGTAATTATTTTTGCCCCTCCCATCTTAGAAAAAACCAAAAAATGACAAAATAAATAAAATAGCAAAATTTGTTACAACATAATAAAATTATGCTGCAACATCTTTGTCCCTCCTTTTATTTTTCTTTTCTTTTTGTAAAAACAATTTAATATGTAAATAGGAAATCAAATGAAAAATCCAAAAAAAAATCATTAATTAACTTAGAAAAAACACAAATTTTTTTTTTTATATAAATGTTTTATGTTTATGTCTTTTATTTGTATATAAAAATCCTTATTTATAATAATAAATTAAAATCCAAAAAAAAATGTTGAAAAGTTTTACTAAAAAATTTTGTTATAACAAAATTCACAAAAATTGTCATAACATACAAAAAATATATATGTCTTTCTTTTTCTTTTTCTTTTTCTTTCTTTTCTCTTTTTTTTAGTATTAATGTAAATATATATGTATTTACATATGTATTTTGTTATAAATCAAAATCCAAAAAAAATGATGAAAAATGTACTTAAAAATTTGTTATAACAAAATTCATTTTGTCATAACACCAAAACTGTTTTTCCTTCTCTCTTTTTTTTTTCTTCTCCTCTTTTATTAATGTACATTTCTTTAAAAAAACCAAAAAATTTATTTTGTATGTATTTTTTCATTTTTATTCTATCTTTGTTTCTTTCCTTTTATTAAGTATTTGTATATATGTATTTTGTTATAAAAAAAATTAAAAAAATCCAAAAAAAAATAATAATATATATATCTTAAAAACTCCAAAAAAATGATGAAAAAACTTATCAAAAAATCCAAAAAAAAAGAATAAAACCCCTACTTAGCTTTTTGTTACTTATAAGGCTATGTTAGGTTTATCTTTAAGCGTTTTTCATTATTTTTGATTTACTAAAACCATTTTATTTGTATCATAGTTTGTAGGTTTAAATTTTTGGAATTTTAGTTGTAAAAAATATTTTGTGATTTTAATTCAATTTGAGAACAAAATTTTTAGCACTACCTCGAGTTAACCCTAAATAGATTCGCTTTTGTATTATATTGGCAAACCTTTTTTAGATTCAATTATTATAACTCAAAACTTGTGAAACTTTAGAAATATTCTAATCTACTAAATTTTGCTCACAAATCCTTTTTTATTATTCTAGTTTTTCTTTTGAAACCCCCCTTATAAACACCCCTTTAGCTTGGCATAAAAAATTAAAAGAAGAATTGTTAAAAGAAATCCTGTGTCAATGGGAATAAAAAGATTCTGTAAACACAGGCACCCAATATTGTTAAAAGAAATCCTGTGTCAATGGGAATAAAAAAAAATTCTGTAAACACGTGCATTGGGTTAAGTTTAAAAATGTTCAAACCCCTAATCCAAGCACTCTTCTTTTTGCCAAGGCTACCTTTTTCCCCTACCCCTTAGCCAATAAAATTGTAGGCTAGATTTTAATTTAAAAAGTTTGCGAGAGCATAATTGGTAGGTTTTATTTATTCTTAAAAATTTTCTTTAAAAAGTTAAAGTTTTATATAATTCTACTCTAATTAAAGGCGCCAAAGACTGCAATATTCGACGCTATTTAACTAACTTTAGAAGTCTCGCTAAAACTTTTTCGCTCTTTTTAAATCATCTTCATAATTTAGGACTTACCTCTTTAAATCTCCTAAATTTATTTCGATCTCACTTTTGATTAAAAAAAAACCTTAGTAATTAGAAATTTTGTTAACGTCTTATAGGTATCCCTTACTTTTTGCTCTGGAATAGCAAAAGCTTAAGTATGGGGGTATTTGATGAATAGAAAATATTTCATATTTTTAATATAATTTCTAGCCTAATTTGGGTATTTTTGTACATGCAATATGTAAATTATTGAAATAATAGCTTGTTTTATCTTGTTTGTAAATATATGTAAATATATGTAAATATTATAAGTATAAATAAATATTGATATATTTTTAATACATATATATTTATGTATATATGTAATAATAAATAGTATATATGTATATATGTAATAAATACATATATGTATATATGTAATAATAATAAGTGTATATATAATATTAATATATATATTAAATAATTAGAGAGTATATATATTAAATATAATCATTTAAATAATTTTGTAAATTAAATGCAAATTAAATTAAAAAATAAAAATATATATGTAACTATAATAAGTATATTTATTGCTCTCTATATGTTGAAGGAACCGCTTGGCTCACTGGTTCTGGTCTTGACTTGCAGCGCTGCTGGCCCGGGTTCGAATCCTGGCGCTGGCGGATATATTGGAATTAAATTTCTATCTGCGCTTTATTCCCCCTTTTTGCTTTTAATTAATTATAATGCTAATATAATATAACTAATATACCCCTATATATTTCAGATGGATCCGCTTGGCCAAGTGGAGAAGGCTTTGGCTAGCCTCCTTGAGGTGGCGAGTTCGAAACCCGGCGCGCTCCATTTTATTTCCCGCTGCCGCGCCGCTGCCCGCTCCGCCCTGCTGCCCTTCCTCCACGTGCCTGCTGCCCCGCTCTGCCCTGCTGCCCTTCATCCACGTGCCTGCTGTCCGTGCCCTGTTGCCCTGCTGCCCGCGCCCGCCAGCTCAACTCGTCAGCCCTGCCCGAAGCCTCCAGCTCTGCTCCTCCAGCTCTCCAATTCCAGCAAGCTCTCAAGTCAAAATTTGCAACCTCAGTCAACAGCCAGCTGCTTCCCACCAAGCTTCCTTTTTTTTGCTATTGGCACCCCACACTTTTGCCTATAAATAGATGGGGTAGGCCTTAGTTATTTGGGTTCACATTTTCTAATCCTTTTTAGGATTTGTGTTCCACCTTTTGTGTTGTTATTTTCTCTCTCCTTGTTTCCCTTTGTCATCTCTTTTGTTATGTAATAATCTTTTTGTTTAAATAAAATCTATTTTTACTCTTGTTCATCTTATTTTTCTTCATGTTCTTCTTTTGTTCTTCTTGTTCTTCATGTTTTTCTTTTTCCTTTTTTTTATGTCATGTTCTTCCTTTTTATTTTTGTAAGTGTGTGTGAGTGTATGAGAATAGTTTTTATGCTTTCATAAATAGTTTTTATGCTTTCATAATTAGTTTTAATGCTTTGATAATTAGCTTTTCATGCTTTCATAACTTAGATTTTTCATGCTTTCTTTAAAGTTTTCATAGCTAGCTTTCATGCTTTCTTTATCGCTTTCATAACCTAGATTTACCGCTTTCTTTATAGCTTTCATAACTTAGTTTTTTTGTTTTTCCTATCGCTTTTCTTGGTTTTTGCTAAACGCACACCAAGCCCGAGATTGTTATCATTTTTGTTTTCAAATTAATGCAAACTCATTTTTAATATCCGATAAAATAATAGTCGTAGCTCGAAGTAACAATACTCGACGGGACCCAGGACTAAATACGACCTTGATATGATGTTTTATCATATATACTACACGCGATAGGTGCGCTTGCCTCCTACGTCGTTTATTTTCTTATCAGTGTGGGTTAGCCACTACGGATAAAATGGAAAGATAAGAGACACAACCCCAGGTGCTGCGGCAGGGAGGTCCCACCACGTACCCAGAAGCTCTAAAGAGTCTTCTCCTCCAAAACCACGAATGGCCGAGCTCGGTACTAGGTAGGCACTTGTTAGGAGAGATTCTTGATTGTCAAAGGGGGAGGGGTGCAACTCTGATTTTGACAAGTGCCCTTTCTAGTACCCCTGGGGGTCTATTTATAGACAAATCCTAGGGGGAGCAGATGACTTACCCCTGACCCCCTAGAATTGGTTTCTTAGACAAGGCAATATGTGGGCGAGCAGGTAAGGACCTCAGGCCTAACAAACGAGTTCGTTGGCTAAGTCGCCTGTAGGCGAGTAGGTCCGAGTTCGCGGCTTCCTCGCGTGGCCGGGCAGGGAACGCCGGGCAGGGCTTTCCTCCTCGTCAGGGGGCGAGCAAGTACCTTCTCGCACAACCAGAGACCTTGATCTTCCTTTGTCTTCTGGATTGTTGACTTCTGCCTTGACCTTCTGACCTTGACCTCCGCCTATGTGGCCTTTAGTGGGGCCCACCCTCGGAGAATGAGGGTTGTACACAATCCCCGCTCTTTGCGAGCAACATAGTTGGTCGGAAAGAATCATCCAAACCATATTCGACGAGCTTCTTCTGGCGGGAAACCTACCTACTCGGCAGGCCTAGAACCCCCGTAAGTCTATAAATAGAGGGGGGTGGTCCTTCCTTGGCACGCCACTTTTTATAATCGACGAGATGCTGTCTGCCGAGCAGATGCTCGCGAAGACCGAGCTGTTAATGAAATTAATGAAGAAGACGAAAAGCTCAGATACTCGCAAGAGAAAAAGAGGAGCCTCCGATCGTCGCCTCAGCCCCTTGGCCGAGGAGGTTCCTCAGGTGAATCTGGCGACCTCCGCGCCTGAGCCTTCCCTTGTACCGTTGACTACGGAGAGGTTGGGGGACGAGGTTACTCTAACTGCTGCCGTGGAAGAACCTCAGAATGTTAACCCGGACCCTCTCCGAGAAGGTAAGCGCCTTGTCGAGATACTGCGATCCTTGTGTGGACTTTTCGTTGATGCCGACGTTCTTTTGCAGGTGAACCTCCCGCGGAGGCGAATACGCAGACGTCCCCGGTGGTAGAGCGCGTAGGTTCCGAGCACCTACCGCCTCCACCGGTCCTTCCCGCAGGGGTCATCCCCGAGCGAGAACCCCTTCGGCCACCATCCCCCATTCCTGAGCGTGTGATAGGCGGGAATCGGATACTGCTAAAGAACTCCCGGGTCACTATTGCTGGAGGAAGGGGAGAGGGAGGTCCTTCCTCGGTTGTCCCCACGGCTCAGCTTCCTCGGCGCCCTGACAGCGAGCCGTCGTCCCATAACGGACGGGGCGGGCGCTCAGGGGGCCGACATACTCCTCGGCGCTCGCCTTCTCCTCGCAGATCTCCTCGGCGAAGGCTCATTCCTCGTCGGACTCCATCTGCTCGTCGGGTTGCTTCCCCCCCCCCCCCCCCCCCCCCCCCGCCGGAACGTTCCTCAGCAGTCACCTTCTCCTCCTCGTCATCAACCGAGGGCGGCACCTATGCGGGCAGGTATAATTATCGTTAAGTGCTATTTTTAGGTGGTTCTCTTTCTAACTCGCCATCTTCCATCCCGCGCCACGTCTCCGGGGTCTGCTTTTATCGATGCGCTCGGACTTCCTACTCGCGAGTACAGGACGAAGATGGCCTCCGCCTACCTCGACCTGGAGATAAAGGTAGATAGGTTGCTGGCCCACGAGGTTCATCGGCGAATAACCTCGCTTGAAGGGCATGTCTCAAATATCGAAGAATTCGAGCATCGGCTACAGATGGCAGAGGGAAAGCACTATCTCGTCACCGAGTTGGACAGTCGCGGCGATCCTCCTGTCCTTTAGGATTGCTTGTTGATTTGTATTTTTAGAACATTATTCTGCTAGTATTGTAATAATCTAGACTTGACTGCGTGCTGCGACTTTAAACCATATCGTTTGACCGCGTTTATGTTGGCTTTCTCTTCTGTAGGGTTTCTTGCGTTTTTTGTAGATCGTCGCCTAGACGCAAGAAGGGTAGTTAGCACTCCGCGCATAGGTAGGTTGATCAATTTTTATGTTGGCGAGTAGGTAGGAATCTCGCACATATTATCGTCGCGACCCCCCCCCCCCTTTTTTCCCTTTTGCCAATTTCTATAAATAGGGGGGGTAGGGGTCCAAAATCGGCGCGCTTTCTCGGACTTCTTCAATTGTCTTTCCTCCTCGCCTCCTTCTACCTATTCGCTGCGATGACGCCCTCTTTGGAAGCTGAGACCCGCCGCTTAACTTATGCCGAGAACTTCATCGCGCATAAGTTCAAGAAACCCATCACTCGCGCGGACGATCTAGAGAGATTCGTCCATCAACACCTCGCGCAAGGCTTCCGGGTTGGCCTTCCCGCTCCCCACGAGCGGATCAACACCTTTTCAGAGGGCAAGCTTGCCTTCTCCCTGTCGCATTTCGAGGTCGGCCTGCGCCTTCCTCTCTGGCCCGAGTTCTGCCAGATCCTTCGGGACTATGGCTGGGTCCCCGCTCAGATCAATACAAATGGGGTAGCAATGATCATCGGCTACCTCTGCTTCCTTCGGAGCGAGAAGATCGCTTTCGACTTGGACATCTTCCACAAGATCTTCTACATGGGAGCGACCAAGGAGGGGGTGATCTTCTTTGGCAGCCATCACTATAAGGTGGTCGGGACTTCGAACAAGGTCCATCGGTGGAGCGAGAAGTTCATCTTCGTCATGGGTGTCTTCTCTCACATACCAAATTGCCCTCAGCAAAGACCTTCCAGGGCGCTCGCCACCCCATCGCTCCGGGGCCGGCGCGAGGAACTCTTCCTCGCCTTAAAGAACAAGAAACTCGATATTGAGTTCTGGCGAAGGGACGTGGACCACCTCGCCTTTGTGCAGCCTGCCGAAGGTAACCTTCCTTAGTCGCTGGTATTTAATAAGTTTTACCTTTGTTTCTTGGTCTAACGACCGTCTTCAGCTTGTCGCCATCTTCCCTCCACGGTTCTGCCTGTGGGGGGTCAGACCCCACCTCCTCGGTCTCCCACGGTCGATCCGGCGACAACGCAACAAGGCGAGGAGGAAGATGGCGAGCAGGGGTCTCCTGTCGCGGATATCAATCTTGGGGTGGGCGCCGAGGCTGAGATCCTTCGCGCAGCTGGATGGCCGGCCGAGGACGAACCTCCTGTGACCAAGAAAAGGAAAAGAAAGGAAGTTGCCCGGTGCATGGCGGAGCAGCGTGCTCGCGAGGAGGAAGATAGCATCTTTGAGAACCATCCCAACTTTGGGCAGGGTTCGCTGAACAGGGGCTTGGATGGCGAGTTGCTGATTACCTGGAGCCGGGAGCGTAGCGAGGTGATCTTGAGCACTCGCCTGCCTTCGTGGAGCGAGGACGAGGTCCCGAACGATGATGCCTTCAGCGTCTTGTTCAGCCTTTATGGTCGCGATGATGCGAAGGTCCTACGGGAGGTTTCTTCTCGCTTTCTCGCCGACCAGGGGTCGCGAGAAATGCTGCGAGCTTCTGAGTTATTCCATCAAACAGCGCAGAATCTTCTTGGCTCTGAACTGGAGCCCACGCTTCATCGGAAGCTGACGATGGAGGCCGAGAAGCGGGAGAACGAGGCCCTGAGGCGCGCCAAGGCGGCCGAGGATAAAGCCGAATCCAGTCGGAGCTTCGAGGTGGTCTTGGTACATTGCGCGAGCTTGGATTAGAAACTCGCTAGATTTTCTTCGTACCTTCTAACCTGGCCTTCTCGCCTGTACAGGAAGAGCAGTTGGTGGCATCGGAGACGATCTCCAAGCTCGAGTGCGACCTACGGGCGAGCCAAGTCTTGCTGGAGGCATCGCAGGTTTGTAACGCCGAGCTGGAATCGAGGATGGCTGCACTTTCCTTCTCGGAAGCCGGACCTTCTCGCCGAACTCCTGGATCGTTTATGACACCGCAGGAGCTCTCGTCTCTTCGACGAGAGATTGCCCTAGTCGCCGGGGACTTAGTTTTTACGAAGCTTTCGGTGGCCGGCTTGCTGGTACCTGGGGCGGATAGATTGACGACGGAGGGGCTTCTGTCAGATATCTTGAACGCCAGCGAGGAGGAAGATGACGAGGAAGAGGACGAGTCGGATTCAGCCGATTATGCTCCCTCGCCTAAGTGAACCTTTTGTTATTTGACAATTTTGATGCTTCTCGCGGCTCTGCGAGCATATTTTTGGTAGATAGCATTCCTTTTAATAGTAATATTTATTTGCTTGGTGAATCTTCCTTGTGCTGGTGTGATGTCACTAGGCTCATAGGCTCTCTTGTGCACGTTTGCTTGTCTTCCTCGTCAGGTCGACTTAGGATGAGATCAGATTTACCGATAATCTACCTCGCTTACTCCTTCACCCCGCTCGTCCATATCTTGGATACTCGCCAAAACCAAACTCACGAGTTAGTTTCCTACTCGCGCGCCGACTGCCGAGAAGGGGCCGTTTGATAGGAGAAGCTGATCGGGGCCAAGGGGACTCATATTCCCGATAGCCTTCCTTCTAGTGCGGGGTTGATGCCATTTGAAGAGAACGACTTAGTAGGGAATGACTGTCGGGGAGGTTCCAGAGGAGCACCTTCCAAAGGAAAACAACATCCCAAGGTCTACATCATGCTGTTGAAGAGGTCGGCACAGTAGGGAATGACTGTCGGGGAGGTTCCAGAGGAGCACCTTCCAAAGGAACACAACATCCCAAGGTCTACATCCTGCTGTTGAAGAGGTTGACCCAGTAGGGAATGACTGTCGGGGAGGTTCCAGAGGAGCACCTTCCAAAGGAACACAACATCCTAAGGTCTCCATCCTACTCGGATGCTGGATGCCGACCCTACCTGTTCCCTGTTGCTCAACAATTAAACGGGGAGTTAAGCACACTTAAGCACATTAACTCATACAATTGGAGGAAATAATCGGAAACAAATCACTTTATTACGGGCTTTTAGCCCTCGAGGGTACACGACGCCTTTATTTAAGGGTCCCCTGCTCAGTTAAGTCGATCATCTCTTCGTCAAATGGGGAGGTCGGCGTCCAGACTTCTTCCTGATAATCTCCCTAGTCGGATGAGAAATGCGGTCAGCGGGAACCACGACCAACGTGCAAGGGGGGAGCTGATCTCGGCCGTCATTGCAGAGGCTTGGACTTAAGGGAACGCACACCCGAGGCACTGTCCCATCATCCGTTCTGGGGTTTACGAGAATCAAGTCGGAGGCCAGTTTCCCAACCTGACTCGGAGATCAACTTCACCTGCTTTCTTATTTTAAGGCTTGCTATTATGGAAAATCTTCCTCGTCCCTTGTTTCAGGGGATTTATTATTTTAAGTATCCAATTCACAGAAGAGAAGGGTATACATCCTCGTTTAGGGATAAAACCTCTTTAGATCATCGCCGCTCCATGTGTTCCCCAAGAGCTCCCCTTCCTGATTCTGTAGGCGATACCCTCCTGTTGCGAGTGCTTCATGGACAATGAGAGGTCCCTCCCAATTAGGATTGAGCTTTCCTACGGCCGCCGATCTCCCAGCTGCGTCCACTTTCTTCAGGACTAGGTCACCTGCTTGGAAGTGCTTGAGACGAACGTGCTTGTTGAAGTGTCTTGCCATACGACGCTTGATCTCCTCCTGCCTAGCCGAGGTTAGATCTCAGAGCTCTTCGATGTAGTCGAGGGACAGCCTCTGGGCTTCCTCATTCTCCAGTCGTCATTCCTCGTCTCCGTCTTCCGCCGCAATCACCCTAGGACTTCTGACCTCGAACTCTATCAGGATGAGAGCTTCGGACCCGTGAGAGAGTTTGAACGGAGTTTCCCCTGTGGCTGAGCTAGGAGTGGTTCTCAAAGCCCACAACACCGAGGGGAGCTGCTCCGCCCAATTACCTCTTAGGTTCTCGACTTTCTTTTTTAGTAGGTTGATAATTAACTTGTTGGCGGCCTCCACTTGTCCATTGCTCAGGGGATGATGTACTGACGCGAACCTGAGATTGGTTCCGAGCTGTCTGCAAAAATCCTCCAGCTCTAAACTGGCGAACTGTGGACCGTTGTCGGTGACGATGGCGAGGGGAATCCCGAATCTGCAGGCGATTTCTCCCCAAATGAAGTTCTTCACAACTTGAGAGGTGGTTTTGGCCAGAGCTTTGGCCTCAATCCACTTAGAGAAGTAGTCGATCATGACGAGGACGAACCTCCTCTGGCCGCTAGCTGGAGGAAAGGGACCTATCAAATCCATTCCCCATATAGCGAACGGCCATGGGGCGGTGATCGAACGAAGATGCTGGGCCGGCCGCAGATGAAGGGGGGCGAACAGTTGGCACTTCTGGCACTTTTTCGAGAAGGCTTCCGCATCTTTGCGAATAGTGGGCCAGAAGTAGCCATGTCTCAGGATCCTTTGCTCCAAAGTGCGAGTCCCAGAATGGCTTCCGCACTCTCCCGAGTGGATCTCTTCCAACACTCGAGGTACTTTTTCTTCAGAGACACATCTAGCCAGAGGGCCCGAGATGGTCTTGCGATATAGCTCCCCATCTTGCAATAAGTAATAGGCCGCCTAGTACCGAAACCTCCTTTGATCCCCTTCTTATGCTGGAAGTTGCCCAGAACATAGAAAGGAAATGAACGGGTCCATCCACGAGGGATGATGATCGATCTCCATCATCTCTCCCTCCACAATGGATGGTCGAAACAACTCCGTGATTGTCCCTCCTGCCCTTGGCCCGTACTTGGACAGTCGATCTGCTGCCGAATTCTCTTCCCTTGGTACGTGCTCGACGAAGAAGGATTGAAAACTTCCAATCAATCCTTTCACCTTTACGAGGTACTTTTGTAGAATGGTGTCGCGTACTTCGAATTCTCCCCGAATCTGAGACGCGACTACCATTGAATCGGTGAAAGCCATGACGTCTTGAATGCCCAGCTCCTTTGCGAGGCGCAGGCCTGCTATGATGGCCTCCTACTCAGCCTGATTGTTCGTTACGGGGAAGAGGATCTCGACTGCTTGCTCGATCCTAGTTTCCTGTGGGCTGACAAGAACGATGCCAACCCCCACAGAGCTCCTGCCTGAGGCTCCGTCCACGAACATCTTCCAAGGGATGGGAGTAGAAGCCTCCTCTCCCGGTTCCGCTTCTACCGAGAAGTCGGCCAAGAAATCTGCTACTGCCTGTGCTTTGATCGCCACCCGGGGCGAGAAGGAGATGTCGAACTCACTGAGTTCTACCGACCATTTTGCCAGCCTTCCCGAATGCTCCACTCCTTCCAGGATATTTCGGAGAGGATGATCAGTTATGAACCGGATGGAGTGAGCTTGAAAATAAGGCCGCAACTTCCGTGCCGACACCACCAAGGCGAGGGCGAGCTTCTCTACGATTGGATATTTCAACTCCGCATTCCTAAGCACCTGGCTGACATAGTAGATTGGGAGCTGCTTCCTTCCTTCTTCCCGGACCAATACAGAACTTACCGCTTCCACCCCGACTCCCAAATAAAGGAGTAGGTCTTCACCTTCTTTCGGGCTCTGAAGGAGAGGTGTCTGAGTCAACTGCTCCTTCAGCCTTCCGATCGCCTTTTCGCATTCGGCGGACCATGAGAAATTCTCAGTTTTGCGGAGTGTTTTGAAGAATGGAGAGCACTTCTCCCTGGCCTTGGATAGAATGCGGCTGAGACCTGCCAACCTTCTTGTCAGCCTTTGAACTTTCTTCATGGTCTTCGGTGAGGCCATCTCTAAGATTTCCTTCACCTTGTCGGGGTTCGGCTCTACCCCTCCTGGGTGATGAGATGTCCCAGAAACTTCCCCCTTCCAGCTCCGAACACGCATTTCGCCGGATTGAGCCGCATCTTGAACTTCCTCAGCGTCGCGAAGGTCTCCACCAGATCTGCTATATGCTCCGGGACGCTCTTGCTCTTAATCAAGAGGTCGTCCACGTACACCTCCAGGTTCCTTCCCTTCTGCTCCTTGAAGACAAGGTCCATCATCCGCTGGTAGGTTGCTCCTGCATTTTTTAGCCAAAAGGGCATCATTTTATAGCTATAACACCCGTCCCCCGTGATGAAGGAAACATCGCGGCAATCGGGGGGATACATCCAGATCTGGTGGAATCCCGAAAACGCATCAAGAAAACTCATTACAGGGAAACCGACGGCTGAATCAACCAGCGCGTCGATTCGAGGCAAGGGATAACAATCCTTGGGGCAGCTGATACGCTTAAATTTAACTTTTTAGAAAAGCTCTTTCTTTCTTTAGACTTTAACCTTAGGCAGACGTTTTCGAAGAGTCCCGCGAGTAATTCTACTTCGAGGAATTACCCGTTATCCTATCAAAAGATAGAAGTAACGGCCTTTTCCTCTTTCGAAATATCGAGGATTACTCTTTGGCCGCGTCGCTAAAAGCTAAGTAGGGGATTTGAAAGGCTTATGTTTGAAATGAAAGTTGAAAGCTTTTTGAATATGTTGTTGCAACAATTTTGTGAGTTGTTGCAACAACTTTGTAAATGATAGTTGTAAAAACTCCTTTTACCTTGAGCTAGTTGCAACAACCAAAGGTTTGTTGCAACAATTTTCTAATTGTTCTTAAAAGAGAGTTTTAAATTTGCTTTTGAGAGAAAGCTTTTGGGTTTATATAATTATCCGGACTAAAATCAATAAAGGCAAGTGGACCTTATCGATAGTAGTATAGGATATTTCTTTTTAAATATCAAGGTCGTATTTTTCCAAGGTCGTATCGATTATTTCTACTTCTTAGGAGCGCGCTATTATTTTATCGAAAAGAGTTTTGAATTGATTTTTATAATTTTATAGAAAAACTAATGACAAAAATTACGGTTGGCGTGCGTTTAACGATAATTGCGATGAAAAGCGAGAAAGCACGAAAACGTTAATTTAGAAAGTAGTTTTGCTTAGATTTTTTTTAGAGTTTTATTAAAGTGATAATGATAACTACGACGATTTTAAGCGATTGAGCGGTTAGCGGAATTAGCAAAAAGCAATTATATTAAAAACAAAAGACACACTAATTGAAAACGCACACACTCTACGAAATTAAAATGAAAGCGGTAAATTGCAGAAATTAAAGAAATGCAATCCCTTCCAAATAGGTAGAGGGGAAATAAATGCGTGAGCGAGTCCTATCCAAATGGATAGGCGGGAAATAAATGCATGACAAGTCCTATCCAAATGGATAGGCGGGAAATAAATGCGTGACAAGTCCTATCCAAATGGATAGGCGGGAAATAAATGCGTGACAAGTCCTATCCAAATGGATAGGCGGGAAATAAATGCGTGACGGAAATAAAAGCTATTGAATTATAAAAAAGGCGCAAAATTTATCCTCCTACACACACACACCCTTACTTGAAATGAAATCTAAGTTAAAAGAAAACAAAATCTATACTAGCACACACACACACACACACTTACTTTAATTGAAAACTAAGTTAAAGAAAACAAAAATTAACTCATACACTCACACACACAACATAAATGAAACTAAGTTAAAAGAAAATAAAATCTATTCTCCTACACTCACACACACTTACTAAAAATGAAATCTAAGTTAAAAGAAAACAAAATCTATACTAGCACACACACACACACACACACACACACACACACACACACACACACACTTACTTTAATAAAAACTACAAAAGCACTAAAAAACTAAAAAGACAAATTAAAATACAAAAAAGAGAAAAATTAACCTAAACTCATATACTCACACACACAAATTATGAAACCATCTAAAAATTACAAAAAAGCTAAAAACATGAAAATTAGCCTCATACACACACACACCCAAATTAAAATGGACAACTAATTATAATAACAAAAATTACAAAAACTAAAAAAAAGAAAGAAGAAAAAAGAGAGAACACACACACACACTTTAACCAAAACAAAGATAAGATAATTACAAAGAAGCAAATCTATTTCATTTCCATCATAAAAAGGTTACAAAACAAGAGAGAGAAAATGCAAAAAGAGACAAAAATATGAAAACAGCAAAAATTGGTCCACAATCTTAAGAAGAGGTCTCAAAATTCTGAACCCCCACACTCAGCCGAATCTGGCTATTTATAGGAAAAATTTTGGAATTACACGCCCTCGGACACGGGCGTGTCTGAGGGCGTGACACGGCTTGGGGTTCAAATAACCAGAACAGCTGGATCCAGGCAGGCATCTAGAAGGTTTGAGTGGAATCCTCGGACGAACACGGGCGTGACCATGGTACACGGCCTAGGTCACGGGCGTGACCTAGGTCGGTTGGCTGGAGCTTGAACTGGGCGTGACACCTGGCGTGTCCTTTGTTCTTTTGGAAGGAGTTGATGGGTCACGGGCATGTCTGAAATGTCACGGCCGTGACTTTGACTTTTTGGATGAAATGCTTCAAGTGGCTGGAATCTGGGATGGACATCCAAAACGGGCGTGACCAAGTATACGGCCTCGGTCACGGGCGTGACCGAGGGCGTGACTTGATGTTTGAGCTGGAAAAAGAACAGAGAGAAGAAAATGTTAGGGATTAGTGAACACGCCCTTGGACACGGGCGTGTCCGAGGGCGTGTCTTAACAAAAAGACAAAAAGTTTATCAAATTAAAATAAAACTTAGTTAAAAGTTAAAATAACAAAAACAAACAATTTATTTATTTAATTACATAGATTATTTATAATTCTAAGCAAAAATACACTAAAAATTATACAGAAAAACACGTATAATTACTATTCATCAAACACCCCCATACTTAAGCTTTTGCTATTCCAGAGCAAAAGTAAGGGATACCTATAAGACGTTTAATAAAATTTCTAATTTACTAAAGTTTTTATTAAATCAAAAGTAAGATCGAAATAAATTTAGGGTATTTCAAGAGGTAAGTCCAAAACTATAAAAGTAATTTAAAAAGAGCGAAAATTTTTTAGCGAGACTTCTAAAGTTAGCTAAATAGCGTCGATTATTGCAGTCTTTGGTACCTTTTAATTAGAATAGAATTATATAAAACTTTAACCTTTTTTAAGAAAGTTTTTAAGAATAAATAAAGCCTACTAATTATGCTCTCCCAAACTTTTTAAAATTAAAATCTAGGTTACAATTTTATTGGCTAAGGGGTAGGGGAAAAAGGTAGCCTTGGCAAAAAGAAGAGTGCTTGGATTTAGGGGTGATGGATTTTATCCTCTCACCCCACCTTTTTGGTGGCTTTACTATGATTCCCAGCGTTGGTTTACGCGGGATAATTGAAATCTTTTCTCAACTTAACCCAATGCCCGTGGTTACGGAATTTTATTCCCATTGACACGGGATTTCTTTTAACAATATTGGGTGCCTGTGTTTACAGAATCTTTTTATTCCCATTGACACAGGATTTCTTTTAAAACTCCTTCTTTTATTATTTTTATGCCAAGCTAAGGGGTGTTTATAAGGGGGGGGGGGGGGGGGGGGGTTTCAAGAGAAATTCTAGATTAATAAAAAAAGATTTTTGAGAGCAAGTTTAGTAGATTAAAAACATTACTAAAGTTTCACAAGTTTAGAGTTAGAATAATTGAATCTAAAGATGGTTTGCCAATATAATACAAAAAGGAATCTATTTAGGGTAAACCCGAGGTAGTGCTAAAAATTCTATTCTCAAATTAAATTAAGATCGCAAGATTTTCTTTACTACTGAAAATTCCTCGATTTAAATTTTTCAAACTATGAAATAAATAAAATTGATTTAGTAAATCAAAAATAATGAAAAATGCTTAAAGATAAAACTAACCTAGCCTTGGAAATATCAAAAAGCTAAGTAGGGGTTTTATTTTATTTTTGGGTTTTTTTGATAAGTTTTTCAAATATTTTTTGAAGTTTTTAAGATATGATATTTTTGGGATTTTTGATTTTCTTTATAACAAAATGCATTTATAAATACTAAAAAAAAACAAAGAAAGAAGAAAATTAAGAAAAGTAAAAATACATACAAAATATTTTTGATTTTTCTAAGATATTTTTTCATCATATTTTTTTTGATTGTTTTAATTTTGTTAAAAATATGTACAATAATAGAAAAAAAGGAAAAGAAAAGAAAAGAGAGAAGGAAAAACATTTTTGGTGTTATGACAAAATGAATTTTGTTATAACAAATTTTTAAGTACATTTTTCATCATTTTTTTGGATTTTGATTTATTATTATAAATAAGGATTTTTATATACAAATAAAAGACATAAACATAAAACATTTATATAAAAATTTGTGTGTGTGTTTTTTTTCTAAGTTAATTAATGATTTTTTTGGATTTTTCATTTGATTTCCTATTTACATATTAAAATTTTTACAAAAAGAAAAATAAAAGCAAAGGGACAAATTTGTTGCAACAAATTTTATTATGTTGTAACAAATTATTTAAATTTTTTGTCTTTTCTATATATATAAAAAAAAGAGGGACAAAAATAATTACAAAAGAGGAAAAACACCCCCATACTTAAAAGTCAACATTGTCCTCAATGTTGAGTTTAGGTAGGAGGAGCGAAAACTTGGGTTTTGTTTTGATTTTTCCAAATGTACAAAAGAGGGAAAAATAGTATGTATGAAAGGAAGTTAAAAGTTTTTTTTTTGGGTATGATAAAAGTAAATTTTTATCATCATTTTTATTTTATTATTTATATTATATATATATATTTTTTGGTTTTAATTTTGAAATATGCATGTTTTAAAATATATCAAAATTTTAAGAAAGATAAAAATAAAGTAAATAAAGAAAAAGCTTTAAGATAAAAAGCAAGGAAGAAATAAGAGAAATAAAAAGGTAAAAGCAACGGGGTTTTCTCATTTTGAAATATCGACAAAAATCCCCTCTCGGGTCTGTCGAGTAATCCTACTTTGAGAAACTTCCTATTGTCTTATCTTAAAATTCCCAAAATTCTTTTTGATTTTTGTTTTTAAAGTTTTAGCATTATTTTATTTTGTTTATGTTTTCTTTTGGAAAAAGAATGATAATTTAAAATATGAATAGATATTAAAATTATTTTTCATTTTGTTTTAGTATTATTATTATTTATTATTATTATTTATTATTATTATTAATTATATTTTTGTTTAAGTTTTTTAAGTTTTTTTTTTTAAATGAAAATTTATTTCATCATTTTTTTATGTAAATAAGAACAATAAAAAAAGAAGAAGAGCGTAATTAGATAAATATGGGGGTGCCTCCCATGAGCGCTTTGTTTACCGTCTCGTAGCTTGACGCGTTGGCGGGGTACGATCTTTTTAGATGTGGGGGAGGGGTATGGAATTTAGCTTCCCTCCCAGTTGATCCCCCGCGTGGTAGAGTTTTAGTCGGTGACCGTTAACTTTGAAGTCACCTTTTTTTGGGTGGGTGATAAGGACGGTCCTGTATGGCCAAACCTCTTTCACTTGAAAGGGGACGGACCAACGGGATTTTAGTTTCCCCGGAAAAAGGCGAAGACGTGAATTATATAGGAGGACGAGATCGCCCGGCGCAAATGATTTTGGAAATTTAATTTTTCGATCGTGGTAGAATTTCGAGCGTTCCTTATAAAATTTATTACTCTCGTAGGCATTCGCACGCCATTCATCGAGTTCGTTTAATTGGAATTTCCGGTTTTCGGCGGTTAAATTATGATCGAGATTTAAAAGTTTTAACACCCAAAAAGCGCGGTGCTCTAATTCTACGGCAAATGGCATGCCTTGCCGTAGACTAATCGATAAGGCGTACAACCGATTGCGGTCTTGTACGCCGTACGATATGCCCACAGCGCGTCGTCTAATTTAATCGCCCAATCCTTCCTATTTATTGAAACAGTTTTTTCTAATATGCGTTTAATTTCTCGATTTACTACCTCCACTTGGCCGCTCGTTTGGGGGTGATAGGCGGTGGCGAGCTTATGCGTAACGCCATATTTGGTTAATGTTTTTGCAAACTGGGCGTTGCAAAAGTGCGTACCCCTATCACTAACTATCGCACGGGGCGTACCGATGCGAGAAAATAATTTTTTTAGGAATTTGACGACGACTCTCGCATCGTTGGTGGGGAGAGCTTGTGCTTCCACCCACCTAGATACGTAGTCGACCGCCACTAAAATGTAGCGATTTGTATATGAAGGAGGTAGGGGGCCTATGAAATCTATCCCCCATAAATCGAAAATTTCGCATTCTAAATAAAAATTTTGGGGCATCTCATCGCGACGAGAGATGTTACCCGACCGTTGACAGTTATCGCATGCGCTCACAAAAGTGTGAGTGTCTTTGAAGAGAGCGGGCCAATAAAAGCCCGACTCCAGCGCCTTCTGCGCGGTCCGGTTGGCTTGATAATGCCCCCGGCCGGCCCCTCGTGGCAGTGCCGCAAAATTTGCGCACCCTCCTCGCTTGAAATGCATCTTCGCACGACTTGGTCCGCGCTGACGCGAAATAAGAAAGGGTCCTCCCAAAAGTAATTTTTCAAATCAGAAAAGAATTTCTTCTTTTGCTGTTTTGAAAAGTCTTTCGGGAGCACCCGCGCAACTAAATAGTTGGCGTAGTCTGCGAACCAAGGCGAGGGAGAAGTTTTTAAATTATTTAAAGCTAAAAGACGCTCCTCGGGAAATCGATCATCCATTTTCGGTTCGAAGAGCGCTTCCGCGATTGGGTGTTCTAAACGAGAAAGGTGGTCGGCCGCTAAATTTTCGGCCCCCTTCTTATCCCGGATCTCTAAATCGAATTCTTGTAATAGGAGGATCCATCGAAGAAGGCGGGGCTTAGCGTCCATTTTTTCTAATAAATATTTAAGTGCGGAGTGGTCGGTAAATATTATAATTTTAGAAAGCGTGACGTAGGGCCTAAACTTATCTATGGCGAAGACGACGGCAAGGAGTTCCTTTTTCGTTGTCGTGTAATTAGCCTGTGCGGCAGTGAGCGTGCGGGACGCGTAGTAGATAGGATGAAAATATTTATTTACGCATTGGTCTAATACGGCCCCTACCGCTATATCGCTCGCGTCGCACATTATCTCAAACGGAAGGGTCCAATCGGGCGCCACCAGAATGGGAGAATGGATAAGTTTATTTTTTATGGCATTGAATGCCTCTACGCACGCGCTATCAAAAATGAATGGAGATTCTTTCTCCAGGAGGTGGGTTAGCGGTTTTGTTATTTTGGAAAAATTTTGAATAAACCGCCTATAGAAACCCGCGTGGCCAAGAAAACTACGAATTGATTTTATATTTGAGGGCGCGGGGAGTTTTTCAATTATTTCGACCTTGGCCTTGTCGACCTCCATCCCTCTTTCAGAAATTTTGTGGCCGAGAACTAAGCCTTCTCGAACCATGAAATTACACTTTTCCCAGTTTAAAACCAGGTTCGTGTCTTCGCATCGTTGGAGGACTCGATCTAAATTTTGGAGGTAGTTTTGGAAGGAGCTTCCAAAAACCGAGAAGTCATCCATAAAGACTTCCATAATATCCTCTACGAGCTCTCCAAATATCACTAGCATACATCGTTGAAATGTAGCTGGCGCGTTGCAGAGGCCGAATGGCATCCTTCGGTACGCGAAGGTACCGAAAGGGCACGTAAAGGTTGTTTTCTCCTGATCTTCGGGGGAGATTGGAATTTATAAAAATCCCGATAGACCGTCGAGAAAACAATAATAAGGATGACCCGATAGTTGCTCCAAAATTTGATCGATAAACGGTAACGAAAAGTGGTCTTTGCGGGTGGCATCATTTAATTTTCGGTAATTGATGCACACCCTCCAACCCGTAACAGTACGGGTTGGAATTAATTCGTTGTTTTGATTTGCCACTACCGTTAGACCGCCCTTTTTTGGCACGACATGAATGGGACTAACCCACGTGCTGTCGGATATAGGGTAGATAATCCCCGCATCCAGGAGTTTTATTACTTCAGCCTTAACGACATATCTCTTACTTTCTTGAAATTTGCGACACTTTTAAGATCAATGGCGTCACCGATGACGCCATTCGATTACGTCTTTTTCCTTTTTCTTTGCGGTCTAAGGCCAAGCAGTGGCTGGACTCCCTACCAAGGGGATCCATCACTATATGGGCCGAAATGGCGGAAAAATTTCTCAATAAATATTTCCCGCCTTTAATGACCGCTAAATTACGCACGGATATTGCGTCGTTCATGCAAATCGACTCGGGGACTCTCTATGACACATGGGAGCGCTTCAAGGAGGTTTTGCGCCGATGCACTCACCACGCACTTGCCACTTGGCAACAAGTGAAAATATTTTATAATGGCTTAAATCTCCAAACGAGGCATTAAATAACAAAACCCCGATCGCCGCTCAAGAGCTTTTCGAAGAGATGGCCACAAATGCGTACCAATGGAACATGCCCCGAGCGCGGCCTAATAAGCCGGCCGGAATTTTTGAAATAGACGCAAACGCGAATTTGGCTTTACAAGTTGAGCGCTTAACAAAGCAAGTGGCAGAGATGTCTGCTTCCTCCGCCACTCCTCCTTGGGCTAATAACGTTTTAATTGAAGAACATGTTGACTACATGGGAAATCCGCCTCGGCCTTCCTATAACCCCAACACCGCTCCGTATAACAACACATACAATGCGGGTTATAGGAATAATCCGAATTTCTCATGGAGCAACCAAGGAAATGCTCAGCGTCCTATGAATTTAAATCAACCCCCCCAATCAACTTCTTAACTTAACTCCGCCTCCAAATTTGATTTCTCAAAATTTTAATCCACCCGGTTTTCCACCGCAACAGCAAAAACTCTCTCCACTTGAAGAGGTTTTTGCAAAATATGTTGCTACAAATGAAACGAACATCCGGAACCTTACCGGATCGATCAAAAATTTGGAAAATCAAGTGGGCCAGCTCGCAAAGATGATTTCTGAGCATCAACAAGGAGCACTACCGGGGAATACCGAGCAAAATCCAAAGGAGAGCGCGCATGCGATTACACTCCGAAGCGGGAAGGAGGTGGTTCAAAAATAGGACGAACCCAAGGTAATTCCTCTCCTCCTCCTCATACTTTTAATTCATCTTCGAATTTGCCCGCTACGATAGCCCCGCACACTTCTATTTTAAATCCGCGCGCTCCTACTTCTAATATTCCGTATCCATCTAAATTTAAAAATGAAAGCGCCGAAAAAAATTATAAAAGTTTTTTAGACGTTTTAAAACAAATCCATATTAATGCACCTTTCTGCGAGGCTATCTCACAAATGCCTAAATATGCGAAATATCTTAAAGAGTTGCTCTCCAATGAGAAAAAGTTAGAAGATATTTCGCATATTTCCTTAAACGCAGAATGCTCCGCGGTTGTACTCAACAAATTGCCTAAAAAAGAAAATGACCCGGGACGGTTTTCTATCCCATGTCTATTTGGAATTCGTTGGTAAAACACGCCTTAGCGGATCTTGGAGCAAGCATCAACCTTATGCCATTTTCTTTGTTCAAAAAGCTAGGTCTAGGAAATCCGAGGCCCACTCGAATGAGTATCCAATTAGCAGATCGTTCTTTAAAATATCCGATAGGAATAGTGGAGGACGTGCTCGTCAAGGTTGAAAAATTCATCTTCCCGGTGGATTTTGTCATTCTTGACATCGAAGAGGATGCCGAAGTACCCCTCATACTCGGCCGCCCCTTCCTTGCCACCTCCCGCGCTATTATCGGCGTAAGTAACGGAAAACTCCTCCTACGGGTTGGAGACGATGAAGTTACTTTCGGCATAAATTTCTCGATGCGGAACACGCTAGAAAATGACGATTCGTGTTTTTACTTGGAAGAGTGTTGTGAGTTCGATTCATCCCTCGAGTTAGTTTCATCGACAAGTCGTGATTCCGAGCCCATAGAGCTATTTTGTGATGAAGAAGAAGTTTCTCACCCCACCCCACACCACCCGAACCATTATTTTTAGAAAAATTAAAAATCAAGACTTCTTATGAAGAACCACCCGTATTAGAGTTGAAACAACTCCCCCTCACCTTAAATACTTGTTTTTGGAAAAAGAGTCTAAGCTACCCGTCATCATTTCATCTGATCTTAGCAACTCAGAAATTTCTGAGTTGACTATAGTCTTAAGAAAGCACCGCCATGCAATTGCGTGGCAATTATCGGACATTAAGGGTATAAACCCATCTTTCTGCACTCATAAAATATTTCTTAAAGAAAATTCCCGCAACTCAGTCCAGCCTCAACGACGACTAAACCCGAACATGAAGGAAGTCATTAAGGCCGAAGTTATAAAACTTCTGGACGCGGGAATCATCTACCCGATATCGGACAGTACTTGGGTTAGCCCAGTACAAGTCGTGCCAAAGAAAGGTGGTGTCACGGTAGTTGCGAACGAAAATAACGAATTGATCCCAACCCGTACTGTTACGGGTTGGCGGATGTGCATCGACTATCAGAAACTAAATGATTCCACTCGTAAGGATCACTTCCCTCTACCATTTATCGACCAAATTTTAGAGCGCCTCTCGGGTCACTCCTACTACTATTTTCTCGATGGTTTGTCGGGATACTTCCAAATCCCGATTTCGCCCGACGACCAAGAGAAAACCACTTTCACATGTCCCTTTGGCACCTTCGCTTATCGAAGGATGCCATTCGGTCTTTGTAACGCGCCAGCTACATTCCAAAGATGTATGCTGACAATTTTTGACGAGTTAGTGGAGGAGGTGATGGAAGTATTTATGGACGATTTTTCCGTGTACGGGAGTTCATTTGAAAACTGTTTAAAAAATCTCGAGCGCGTGTTGCAGCGATGTGAGGAAACGAATTTAGCGCTTAATTGGGAGAAATGTCATTTTATGGTCAAGGAAGGACTAGTCCTTGGCCATAAAATTTCGGGCAAGGGGATCGAGGTCGATAGGGCAAGATTGAAGTAATTGAAAAACTCCCCCCTCCCACAAACGTAAAAGCTATTAGGAGTTTCCTAGGCCACACGGGGTTCTATCGGCGCTTTATACAAAATTTTTCCAAAATCACAAAGCCGTTAACCCATCTTCTCGAGAAAGAATCATCTTTTGTTTTTAACGATGAATGTCATTTAGCTTTTCAACTTATCAAAGAAAAACTTATAAACTCCCCGATTCTAGTCGCCCAGATTGGTCGCTCCCATTTGAAATCATGTGCGACGCGAGTGATATTGCGGTTGGTGCTATTTTAGGCCAACGGGTGAGTAAGTATTTTCACCCGATCTATTATGCGAGCAAAACACTCACGTCGGCACAAGCAAACTACACCCCGACCGAGAAGGAACTTCTAGCAATCGTTTTTGCCTTCGATTAGTTTAGGTCATATATAACTCTCTCAAAAGTTATCGTCTTCACTGATCACTCCGCGCTTAGGTATCTCTTAATTAAATCAGACGCCAAGCCTCGTCTCTTGCGATGGATCCTCCTCTTGCAGGAGTTTGACTTAGAGATCCGGGATAAAAGAGGAGCCGAAAACTTGGCGGCCGATCACCTTTCTCGTTTAGAAAATCCATCCTCGGAAGCATTAATAGAGGTCGACATCAACGATAAATTTCCCGAAGAGCGCCTCCTAGCTATCGAAAATATTAATTCATCTTCTACCCCCTGGTTTGCGGATTTGGCTAACTATTTAGTAGCGCGGGTCCTGCCAAAAGAATTCTCGAGTCAGCAAAAGAAGAAATTCTTTTCTGATTTAAAGAATTACTTCTGGGAGGACCCCTTTTTATTCCGTGTATGCGCAGACCAGGTTGTGAGAAGATGTGTTTCAAGTGAGGAAGGCCTTAAAATTTTACGTCATTGTCATGAGGGACCCACCGGTGGTCATTATCATTCAAACCGAACCGCGAGGAAGGCGCTGGAGGCGGGCTTTTATTGTCCCACGCTCTTCAAAGATGCTCACACCCTTGTGAGTACTTGCGGCAGCTGCCAGCGGTCGGGGAACATCTCTCGCCGGGATGAGATGCCCCAAAACATTTTCTTAGAATGCGAAATTTTCGACCTTTGGGGGTATCGATTTTGTTGGTCCTCTCCCTCCATCTTTTTCAAATAAATATATTCTAGTGGCGGTCGACTACGTATCGAGGTGGGCGGAAGCGCAAGCTCTCCCCACCAATGATGCGCGAGTCGTCGTTAATTTCTTTAACAAATTATTTTCTCGATTTGGCACGCTGCGCGCTATTGTGAGTGATCGGGGCACCCATTTTTGCAATAGTCAATTTACAAAAAATTTAGCAAAATATGGTGTCACGCACAAATTATCCACCGCATATCACCCACAAACGAGCGGCCAAGTCGAGGTTGTTAATCGAGAATTAAAACGGATTTTAGAAAAAATAGTTTCTATTAATCGGAAGGATTGGGCAATAAAGCTCGATGACGCGGTATGTGCCTATCGAACGGCGTACAAGACCGCTATCTGTTGTACACCGTATCGAATGGTTTATGGCAAGGCTTGCCACCTTCCGGTCGAATTAGAACACCGCGCATTTTGGGCGCTTAAATTTTTAAACCTCGATTCCACTCTAGCGGGAGAACAAAGAAAATTCCAAATGAACGAATTAGATAAGTGGCGAGCGAATGCGTATGAGAGCAATAAATTATATAAGGAGCGAACAAAGTTTTATCACGATAAGCATATAAAATTTCCAAAAACTTTTTCGCCGGGCGATCTCGTCCTCCTTTATAATTCTCGCCTTCGCCTTTTTCCGGGAAAACTAAAATCCCGATGGTCCGGACCCTTTATTGTTAAAGAGGTTTGGTCCTATGGGACAATTTTAATTTACCACCCGGAAAAAGGTACCTTCAAAGTTAATGGGCACCGCCTTAAATTATATCTTCCGGGAGAGTTAACTAATGAAAAGAGTGATTCGATTGTATTTCAACCTATAATATGATCGGCATGTGGGTCAAGCTACGTGACCTTAAACAAAGTGCTTTTGGGAGGCACCCCAAAATTATCTTTTTATTGTTTTCCCTTGTTCTTTAACATACTTTGTAGGTAATCGTCGCTTCCCCACGCAAACTTCAAAAAATCAGGGAAGCCCTTTCTCTTTCTTCCTTCTCTTTTATCATGCATTTCCTTTTTGTTTTGTCTTGCAATTTATTTTCTTTTACTTCATACTTAGTTTTAAACATTGGGGACAATGTTTAACTTTAAGTATGGGGGTGTAAATAGTTCTTTGTTTATAGTTCTTAAATTAGAAAAATTTCAAAAAATATATATTTTCTTATGTTTTCTTCTATTTTAGCACTTGTAAAACCCAAAAACTCAAAAAATTTAGAAAATAGAAAAAAATAAATCTTGGAAAGGGACGTTGGGACCTCACCCCATTTCACCTCCTAGTACTGTGAGAACCCTTCACCGGGTATACCTCGGGAAGTCCAAGAATTAACAAAAAAAAATTGTTAGCTTTTTAGTATATGTTTTTGTTTATTTCTTATCAAAAAAAAAAGATAATATAAAAATTCAAAAAAATATATGAAAAAACTTAAAATACAAAAAATTTAAATCTTATACCCCTCCTATTTGTTGTTTTTGTGATTTCTTAGAAATCTAGTTGAGAATGTTTATAAGCATGTTTAAGTTTTTAATTGGCTAAAATTTTGCTTATCATAGTTTGTTAATTTTAAATTTGAGGTAATCTTGATTTAAGAATCATCTTATGATTTTAAATTGATTAGAGAATTTATTTAGCATGACTTCTCTTTTTATTTTTAAATGGCTTCATTTTGTAGTGAATTTCCTAAACCTCTTTAAATTTCAATTATAGTTTCTTCTAACTTTTTAGATCTTAGGAAATTTAATTTTACTAGAATTTGCTCTCAAAATAATTTAAAGCTAGCTAAATTTATTTTCTCTACCCTACCCCTTTGAATGCATAAAAAAAGTATTTTAAAAGATCATATATCATGGGAATAAGAGGATAAAATTCATTATTCCCTAATCATATGCACCCAAAATCATTTAAAAGATTATATGGCATGGAGTAAGAGGATAAAATTCATTACTCCTAAACATATACATTTTGGGTTTTTATTAGAAGAGAAAAAAACGAAATTTCATGATGAGGATAAATTCCATTTCCTCCATTCAAAAATATCTCTTCTTATGCCAAATTTTATGAAATCCCCCTTAGCCAATTATCATTGTTCTAGTTTTAGTTGAAAATTATGGAGAGAGCAATATTTAGCAATTTACTTTTCCTTAAGTTTCTTTTAAGGTAGAGTTCTTATAATTTTAATTTAATTTAGTTTTATAATTTCTACAATTTTGTCAAGCTAATTAATTTTCTTGAGAAGTTCTTGCCTAAACATTTTTCCCTCTTTTCAAATCATCATCATAATTTAGGACTTAAATCCCCCTTGAATTTACTATTAACTTAACTTTTGGTTAAATGAAATTTTAGTTTTAAATTAAAAATTTTCTAAGGATGTCTTATAAATTATGTCTCACACTTTTGCTTTGGAATAGCAAAACCTCAAGTATGGGGGTATTTGATGAGTAGTATTTTTATAACTTTTAATAGAAAATTTTGTAAATATTTAATTTGTATTTTCCTTTTTTATGTCATTTCTAGGTCATAAGTGTTTATTTTGAAATTCTGTTTCTAATTTAGCTTAATTTCAATTTTTGCAGAATTTTGGGACAAATTGGAGAAATTGACAAGTACACGCTCTCAGTCATGCCAGTGACCAAGGGCGTGTAACCTAAAGATCTGTCCATACTCGATGCCACGCCAATTGAGCTAGTCCACAACGAGTCACGCCCTCGGTCACGCCCGTGACCCCTTGTCACACCCGTGACCGGGGGCGTGTAATTTTAGAATCTTCCCAGCTGGCTGCTGACGAGACGTGGAGATGCTGTCGAGAAGTCAACCTAAGTCACGCCCATGACCCACATGTCATGACCGTGACTTGCCCGCGTGTTCTCTGCTTCGCCGCCGCGCCGAATTCCAGCCCACGCTACATTTAATGAAGCCGTCCAAAGTCACGCCCGTGACCCAACATGCAACGCCCGTGACATGCCACTTTTCGCCGCGCCGTCCAGAAAGCCCACGCTGCTGTCAGATCCGATGTGAATAGTGCAGTCACGCCCTTGGTCACGCCCGTGACCGAGGGCGTGTAATCTGAAATTTTTGCCGATAAATTCAGAGGCTCTCCTTGAGTCCAGGGTTCAGAATTTTGGAGTGGGGGAGGTGCTGCTAGAGCTGTTAGTGAAGTTTTTCAATGCTTTCTCATGCCTTTCAATGTCATGTTCTTCCTTTTCAATTCATGTAATGTGCTTGTTCTTAGTTTTATGCAATAGTTAGTTAAAGCTTGTAATCTTTTCCTTCCTAGCTTGTAATCTCTTTAATTAAAGCTTGTAATCGTTTTGGTTTTCAATAAAATTAAGTTTTCTTTCTTTCATGTTCTCTTTTTCCTTAAGAACTCTTCCTCTCATGCAATGATTTTTCTTTCCTTTTCCCCCTCCACTATGGTTGAACATTAAGTCTTTTTATTTTCGTTTAATCTTTTCATTTAGCTTGCATTTTGTCTTTATTTTAGTTAAGCAAATCAAACCTCAAATTTTTGTCGATAAGATAATGGTGATTTTCCTCGAAGTAGAAGTAATCAACGCGCCCCGTGGAATACGACCTTGATATTCCTAAATATCCTATACTATAGACGATAAGGTACACTTGCCTTTATCAGAAATAGTTTTGGAGAAAATCTCAAACCTTCACTAAATTTCAAAACCGCAAAATCTAAAAGAAAACCATCTCAGCATACACAGAGTCATATACAACAGAAGCATTTATTTAAGGTTAAACCAGATTACATTTTTGTCCACTTGTTCACGAGGAATGAATATACATAACGTTATTTAAATATGAAAGGTTTACATCAATAGTGGCTTCCAAACATCGGCACACATGCGGACCACACATGAAATGCAGTAAACAAAACACTTTGGCCTTTGAGGGCCAACACAACTCAACAGTTGGGGTTCCAACCCGATATTTCCCGCTTGTCTCGCCAGGACCTGTACAAACAATTCCATAACATCATGGGAAAACAGGCAACCGGTCAGCTTTAACTCACCAAAATATATAACGACCCCACCCCTTCCTGGGGAGGTGGTACTCCTTCCCTGCGGGAAAGAGTTTGCAGCATATACATCTATATCTAAAATAATCACCAACGTAGGCACTCGCAGCCTTACGCTTCATGCTCTGATGGCACACTTTCGGCGTACTCCTCGTTACACCACAAATCTAAGTAATTTTTCAACTTAGATATACTATGAGCTTTATCGTCAAGGTCGTCATACCTTATGGTTCCTTTCATAAAATTCCCTCAGTGAAACGGAGGAGAGACCTCATCACAGACTGGCTAAGGGACAGGTTCGGTTCAGCTTTACCCATGATCATAACATCGAGATCAACTCTTCCCGACGTGGGTATGGCTTCCCTTGTGCCCGTTACTTGAATCTAGACTCTCCGGGCCCTTCCGCTTCTATTGTGCACACCCAGTGCTACACAGTCTTTGCAATTTGCTCACTAGAGCTACTTGAAGCTAGGCTCTCCAGGCCCTTCTGCTTCTGCTGTGCACACCCATTGCTACACTGTCTTTGCAATTTGCCCTTTGTCATGCTCAGCAATTGAGAGTCGAAAACTTTACGGAGTTTTCTCTGGCACGCAATAAACAATAATCATCACCAATCCATACCAACCTGTCCAGATGGGCTTCACACAGCATGCATATGTCCGTACTTTGATTCCGGACTCTATATGAAATTTATATGGGGATATCCATATCGACCCACCGGAAGAACCGATCCACTAATTAGTGAAAGTCTTCCCAATATTATGCTAACCAAAGGACTAACATGTCCAAAGATTCAGAAGGAGAGTCGTTACCCTCGAAGATCGTTTCGATGCCATAGCTCCACAGATAATCCAACTAGGTAGGATCACAACAAGTTCTCCTTCCTCGGATGTGAATTCGGCACTCAAAATGAAGCTTGGAGAAGGTTGCTAGGGGATGGAAGTTCTTCTTCCTCCAAGGTCTTCTCTTTTCCTTTTTGATTTGAAGAGAGAGAAAATTATAAAGATAATGAAGAAGACACTCACCCCTTCTTTCTTATCCCCCACGGGACCAAACTCAGCCATTAGATCCTTATTCTAATCAGGAATGGACAGCTCTGATTCAAACTGATAAAATCGGACGCCAGAGCTACCGTCGGAGCTATCGCTACCGCCCAGACGCTAGCCTCTACGCAACGGATCCGATCTTGTACAACACCGCTTAAGGATTCGTCGAGAGACCTACCACTAGTGCTAGCGCTACTGCCGGCGCTAGCGCTCGTCGATTCGATTCGTGATCTCAATGACTCACCGTAATACATTTGCCGTGACACAAATTTGTTGTGACAGCTACCGCCGGTGCTAGCACTACCGCCAGCGCTAGCACTCGATGAACTATGACGACAATTTGACGACACGCATAAGTCCTCTCGTCGAATCTCAACTTTTTCATTGAAATGAACTACCACCGACGCTAGCTCCCAAACTACACCTTGAATTCCTTGCACATGGAAACTGGGGTCTTACAATTCTCCCCCCTCCTTAAAAGAAATTCGTCCCAAAATTCTAATAGTGCAAATAAACAACAAGATACAAAATATAACTTGTACCTCAACAGAACAATTCGGGGAACTCGTCACGCTTGGTCTGCTCACGCTCCCATGAAAGCTCCTCACGACCACAATTGTCCCAGCGAACATTGATCATCTTGATCATTTTATTCCGCATCATCTTGACATCAATGTCCTTGATGCGAATAGGTGTGACCTTTGTCTTTAGCCCATCATCAACTTGCACCTGATTCGCCATAAACACTTGGTTAGGATCTGGCACAGCCTTCCTTAGACCAGATATATGAAACACATCATGCAATCCACTCAACTCTGTCGAAATAGCGAGTCAATAGGCAGCTTTACCAACACGTTCCAGTATCTCAAATGGTCAGAGGTATCTCGGACTTAGCTTTTTCAAGCATCGAATCCTGGATACACCCTTGAAAGGTTTGATCTTGAGATAAACCCATTCGCCCACGGTGAACTCAACATTTCTGTGCTTGGCGTTGTTGTATTTTGCCTGACTATCTTGCGTAATCAACAATCTCTCCCGGATTGTTCGAATAGTCGAATTGTTATCTTCGACTTCCTTTCGCTTAAACAACCTAGTTTTGCTCATCTCCGCCCAAGATAAGGGAGTACGTCACTTTCTACCATAAAGGGCCTCAAAGGGCGCCATTTATACTTGCCTGGTAGCTGTTATTGTAAGCGAATTTAATCATAAAGAGATGATCTTCCCACCTCTTTCTGAAATCCATGGCGCACATTCGGAGCATATCCTCCAATGTCATGTTTATCCGTTCAGTCTGCCCATCCATTTGAGGGTGGAAGGAAGTGCTAAATTTCAGCTTCGTACCCAATAGTTGGTGGATTAGCCTCCAATATTTCGATGTGAAACGCCCATCTCGGTCACTTACGATACTACGGGGAACACCGTGCAATCGTACAATGCTATCTACATATTGCTTTGCTAACTTCTCCACTGAATCGTCCCTCCGGTTTGGAATAAAGTGGGATACCTTTGTCAAGGGATCCACGATCACCCAAACAACATCATTCCCTCTTTGCGACCTCGACAAACCATGCACGAAATCCAAAGAAATATCATTGAATTTCCATTCCGGAAAGGGTAACGACTTCAAGAACCCACCAGATTTCTGACATTCTGCCTTCACAAGTGCACAAGTTTTGCATTTTACCACGTAAAGGGATATGTCCTTCAACTTTTTCTTGTCTTGGTACATTTTTGTGCACCCCGGGTGGATTGAGTACTTCGTAAAGTGTGCCTCATACATCAGTTCCTCCCACAACTTGCCAACATTTGGGATGCAAAACCGTCTGTCTTTCCACAAAAGACTGTCGTCCAACACAAACTCGGTAGCAGACCCATCCCTAGTTTCCACCAAGTAGCGCTTCATGCTTGCATCAAGTTCTAGGGCTTGTCGTATTCTGTTCGCGAGGTCATATTTCACCTCCATCCTGTTCAAGCATGCACTCGCGCTAGCGCTTCTATCCACACAGGATATCTCCAAGGCTTCCAAGTCGCTGATCAGACGCGGATCATGAATCTGAATCCAGCTGGCTTGTGCAGAAGCCCTCCGGCTCAAAGAATCTGTGACATCATTTCCCTTCCCGGGAGTATAGTGAATTTCAAAAGTGTAGTCCCCAAGGAACTCCATCCACCTTCGTTGTCGCATATTTAGCTCCTTCTGATTCAAAAAAATACTTCAGGCTCTTATGGTCAGTAAAGATATCAACCTTCATACCATATAAGTAATGTCACCATAATTTCAGTGTGAATATCACGGCCGCCGACTCCAAGTCGTGGACCGGATAGTTCCTCTCATGGACTTTCAACTGGAGCGAGCCATAAGCAATCACTGAACCATTCTGAAGCAGAACATTGCCTAAGTTGATCCCTAAGGCATCACTATAAATTTAGTAGCCTTCCGCACCACATGGAAAACGTAAGATTGGTGTCGTGTTCAAACGACTCTTTAACTCCTCAAAAGCTCATGCACATGCTGGTGACCATACAAACTTCTGATCCTTCCTTGTCAAAGTTGTGAGAGGAAGGGCGATCAGCAAAAAGTTCTCCACGAAGCGCCGATAGTAGCCGACAAGTCCAAGGAATCTCTTGACATCCGCTACTGTCGCCAAAACAGGCCACTCCTAGATTGCCTTTAACTTTGTCGAATCCACTGCAATACCCTATCCACTAACTATATGACCAAGGAATGTCACCGAGGCTAGCCAAACTCACACTTGGAGAATTTGGCATCAGCTGACTCCTTCACAGGGTTTCCATAACTACGCGCAAATGAATTGCGTGTTCTTCTTGAGATTGCGAGTACACCAGTATATCGTCAATAAAGACAATCACAAACCGGTCGAGGCACTCTCTAAAAGTTATGTTCATCAAATCCATGAATACCGATGGCGCATTAATAGGGCCAAACGGCATCACGATGAACTCATAGTGCCCATAGCGGGTACTAAACGTCGTCTTGGGAATATCACATTCCCGAATCTACAACTGGTAATACCCAGATTTCTAATCCAATTTTGAATACACAGTTGATCCTACCAACTGATCGAACAGATCATCGATTCGTGAAATCAGATACTTGTTCTTTTTTGCTAACTTGATCAGTTCATGGTAGTTGATACACAGACGCAAGCTTCCATCCTTATTTTTCATAAAGAGGACTGGTGCACCCCAAGGGGATGAACTTGGGCGTATATAGCCTTGCTCTAGCAACTCCTGCAACTGAACCTTTAACTTTGCCATCTCCTTTGGCGCTAACTGGTCCCGGGAGCGTGATACGGGCTTGGCACTTGGCACCAGCTCTATCGTGAAGTCGATCTCCCGCTGAGGTGGAGCCCTAGGGAGATCTTTGGGAAACACCTCCGGATACTCTGATATGACAGGAACGTCACTTAAACTGGGCTGAGGCTTTGCAACCCCCACTAGCACGAAGAATAACTCCGCGCCCTTGCGAACTGCTTTGACTACTTGGACCGCAGATATCAACATCTTGCTTGATCCACGTAAGCCAACAAAAGTCATCGCACGTTCAGTATTCTGCCCCAGTGTGATCTCCTTCGAAGTGCAATCAATGTATGCATACTGCTCCGACAACCAATCCATTCCAAATATTACATCAAAATCCGAGATCGGCAGTAACGATGCTTCCAAATCAAAGTCCTGACTTCCGATCCGCACTTTAACAACACAAACTCGCTCCGCACGCATTGAGCACCCATTCGGTAACACCACATCCAGCCTTTCCTTTGCCAAAGACGAAGGCACTCCAATTTGTTGTATGAAGTCCTCCGATAGAAAGAAATGCGAGGCTACAGTATCAAATAGTGCTCTCACCGGACAGCTAAAGATTAGGACAAAGCCTAATACACACAGATTTAACAAGCAATGCGCAAGGTATGAAGTTTAGAAAGCAACCAAAATCTATATACTAACACAAACCTGTCACCACATCACTTTGCTTAATGACCTCCTGTTGACCAAGATTGTATACTCGGGGCTGAGCTAGAACATGATGGGATGTAGTCGATTCCACTGCCTTACCTTTCTCTGTCGCATATGACACAACTGCCTTTTTGTCGTTGCGACAATCCTGAGCATAGTGGCCCACTTTGCCACAATTGTAACACATGACTGGACCTCGTCCTGTAGTCATTCCTGACACGGAAGATTGAGCTAGCCCTGAAGGTCTAGTTCTCTTTCTCCACCTTCCCTGCCCAAACTTTGCAGAGTCCGGTACTTTGAACTCTGGCTTCTTTACAGCCAAGTCCTTCTTACTTTGGACTCGCTTCATTTCCTTCTCCAAGGAACGAGAAGTGTTGAACAAGGTCATAAAACCTTGCATCATTGGCCCAGACAGAAGCAACCGTAGGTCATCCCTCATAAAACCAATTGGTCTTACGTTCTTCATCTGCAAATGTGGCGCCTGCATAACGCCCCAACCTCGTAAACTCATGCAGATAGTCATTCACCATACTATCGCCTTGAGTCAATCGGTTGAACTGGTTCTCCATCTCAATTTGCTGAGTAGATGAGAGATACCTTGCCAAAAACAGTCTCTGAAAATTCCTCAAACAAGACATTCGCCAGTTGGCTTCCCACCAACTAGTGCAACTCCAACTCCTCCCACCAAAGCTGTGCCTCCCCATGCAGAAGGAACGTTGCTAAGGTGACTTTCTAACCTTCCTCCGTTTCAGTGGCTGTCAAGGTTTTTCTAACTCTCGAGAGCCAATCCTCAGCCTGAGTTGGGGTTCCTACTCTCGCAAACGTTGGAGGGTGAAAACTCAAAAAATGCTGCAGTTGTTGGTCCAAAGCTCATCTTGCCCTCACTGGCACTGGTCTTTCGACCACCGGTTCAACTGCAACTGTTGAATTTGCTGAAGTGAAGTGGAAGGTGACCGACGGTCTGCATTTGGGTGACCGCAGAGACCGCGCGGTCTGTGTTGTTGATCTGCTGGTCTGGCTCTGCGGTCTGGTTCTGTCGGTCTGCTGGTTGGCCAGTTTGTTCCTGGTTGTTGCGGTCTCTCTCCAGGTTGTTCTACTTGGTCTGTCTATCTTCTTTGTAGAAGACCGGGCGGTCTGTTCGTATGTAACCGCTGAGACCGGGCGGCTTGTGATGGGCGATCTGGCGACTTGTATGAAGTCGGCCAGTTGTTCTTGTGTTGGCTTCTTGCGATCTAAGGAAGGAGCGGTCTTGTGTCCACTCGGCTTGTGCGCGGTCTGCTGATCTGCGGTCTTGGACCGGATGTTGTCCAAGCTGTCTGATCGCGCGGTCTACTTTGTGAGACCGCTGGCGATCTGACAGGTGGTGATTGTATCCCTCTTGTGCGGTGACGACAGCCGTCTACCCGTCTATAAATAGGGGTGCAGGGCCCATCATTCATAACGACAACTGTAAGAACTAGAGCCTGGGTTGTTTCGGGCGGTCTCAACTTTGAGGTCGGGCGGTCTCGGAAGCGAGTTGACTATTTGTTGTGTTCGCAGGTTTGCGGTCAGCAGGTTGCGGTCTCCTTCCTTGGTAATTCCCAGTGGCTTGGATAATAGTTCGGCAGCGGCTTGTCTGCGAACTGGTTCTTGTGCTGTTCGCAGCAAACTCGGCGATCAGGCGACCTTCAGCGGTTAGGCGATCTGAGTTGCGGTCTGGCGACAGCTTCAGTTCTTTGTTCAGTGCAATAAGCTTCAGTTTGTGCGGTCTGAGGTGGCGGTCTGGTAGTATAGGTCATCTTGCCTGTTTTCTATTCGAGCAGTCTCAGGTCAAGCCGAGCGATCTCTGGAGTCGAGCGATCTGTGCGGTCTCTGCTTGTCAGACCGCCAGTTTTGTTTTTGGTGTGTTTGTTCTTCTCTCCTTCGTGATTCTTATGAATCATGTCTCGCCGTGTATACCTCGCACTGTAAATCAAGTTTGTGATTCAATAAAGTCTTTTGTGTTGCTGTGTGGCATTGTGGTTGTTTGGCTATAACTCAGTTGATGCAACTCCTGCTTACTCCTAAACGATTCAAATCAAAAATTTAACATGGTATCAGAGGGAGGTTGTTGGAGTGGATAAGCAGTGATCAACTTGAGTTGCCATCGTCTTTGTGAAGAAGAGACCACATAGATTGCCATGGAAGGTGGATACGCAAGAGGGCTTGGTATTTAACTCCTCACATCGACTAACTATAAGAAATGGAGGTCGTGTATGGAGAGTTACTTACTTGGCGAGGATCTATGGGAAATATTTGGAGGAGAAGACACACAAGAGGTGTTTATAGTAAGAGATAATATGGCAGAGGTGAGACTTTGGAGGAGGACTAATGCTAAGGCAGAGTTCACACTCAAGAGGGCTATCTCACCAGAGCTGTTTGATCACATCATTGGATGTAAATCTGCTGCTGAGATTTGGACGTCTTTGGACGGGTTGTTTAATAAGAAGAATGTAGCTCGGCTACAGTTTCTTGAAAATGAGTTGGCGAAAGCCTCTCAAGGTGATCTTTCTATTTCTACCTTCTTTCTCAAGATGAAGAACCTCACAACAGAGATTTCTGCATTGGACCCTAATGAGCCCATCTCGGAGGCAAAACTGAAGAGGCATATTATCCGCGGGTTGCGGAAGGAGTATCTTGCCTTTGTGACGTCAGTTCAGGGTTGGGCAAATCAACCATCTCTGTTGGAGCTAGAGAACTTACTTGCTTCGCAAGAAAGTTTGGCAAGACAGATGGCGGGGAATTCTATCTCTGGGGAGATAGTGATGTGTTGTTCTCTGGGAAGAAGAAGAAGAAGTGGGAGAAGAAGAAGCTGGGTCATGATGGACCCTCTGCTTCAGGTCAGCAGGATAGGGGTTATGCTCCTAAGTCTGATGGGAAGTGTTAAATTTTTTGTAAGATCATTATGGAGTGAGCAGGAGTTAGTCAACTTAGAGATACTAGCCAAAACAACCAGAAACAACTTGAGGCAAACAAGTGATCTTTATTGATAGCAACTTCAAATTACAAGGCAAGGCATGCTTGGCGAGACATGATTCCGCCAGCACAAACACCAAAGGAAAAAACAGAAATTGAAGATAACTTGAGACTGCGCGGTCTCCCTTGCGACCTCAACAACCCGCCAGACCGCAACCCGCTGCCGACCTCAGAACAACACCAGACCTCTGATCAGACCGCACCCTTCCTTCCGAACTCCTAATTCTTCCGAACTCCAGCAACACAACTCCAAGCCGCAGACCGCCCGAACACTTTCAGAGGAAGAGGTGATCGCTGCTGCCCTCACTATCCGCAGAAGCTGCACAAGAAGAGTTCAATCAGCAGACCGCCCGGTCAGACAAATAGAGACTGTAGGAAAGAAGAGAACTCGGCTTACACTTTGTGTGTCTTAATTTGTTGCTACAGTGGCTCCTATTTATAGGCGTGGGACCTTATCCAGTCACCACCCTATGAGATAGGATCACCACCCTCCAGACCGAGCGACCTGACCGGTCACACCGCGCGATCAGCAACAGTACTCCTGCTTCAATTTTGGTGAACTCGCCAGCTTCAACATCAACCATGAGAGACCGCCACTCTCACAGCAGATCGCAACTCCAAAGGAGATCGCCAGACTGCCCGAAGCTGTTCACCCCCTGTGTTCGCCCGAGACCGCGAACACAGCCAGTTCGCCATAAACCCACGAACTCCTGTCCGCATCCCGGTCTCCTCCTGAGACCGCGAACAGCGACCAGCTTACATACCAGTCTCCTCCTGAGACCGTGAGTTGAACCCGCGCGACTAAGAAACTTAGTCCGCGAATACCACCAGAAAGCCCGGTCAGCCACCAGACCGCATTCTGGAGAAAACCTGGATCAAGCTGTGCGGTCACACCAGACCGCCATAGCCTTGATGAAGACAACCCACCACGCGATCACGAACAGACCGCGCACACCAGAAGACGAACAACCCGCCACGCGGTTAGAGACAGACCGCGCGGCCTTCACCTTCAGCCGCCTTGGACCAGATACCAGCGACCAAGCCAGGAAACCGCAGCTAAGCTAAGACAAGCAAGACCGCAGAGGCAGACCGCCAGGTCGTGCGGTCACGCCAGACCGCCCGACCTCCTCCCAGACCGCCCAGGTCCAAAAAGCCTCATAACTTCCACTTCAACAATTTCAACACTCCCCCTTGAAGTGGGAAGTTGAAACCAGGCCCAGTAGGCTCCTTAGTCGTGTGAACGGCCCCTTTGCCAGCGCCTTTGTGAAGATGTCTGCTGTAAGACCCCAAATCAGAAAATTCAGAATTCTGGAATCCAGAGCTGTCGCCGGCGACAGTGGCTGTCGCCCGGGCGATAGCGCTCTGTTGAGAAGGTTCTGCCGTGAGCTGTCGGACGGCGTTGACTGGTCAATGTCGGTTCATATCGCTGTCGCCAGGGCGACAGTGGCTGTCGCCGGGCGACAGCTCAAAGTTGGACTTTGTTGCTGAAATCAAGGGCATTGATTGCACTTTGACTTTGGGGGCTGGTTTTGGCTTGGGAGGCTCGGTGGCAGCATAGAAGGCCGAAATCCCCTTCTTTCTCATTATTTCCTTAAGGGTTCTTAAGAGAGAGAGAGAGAAGAGCTTGGAGAAGAAGGAGAAATAGTAAACCCTAGCTTGGAGCTTGGGTTTGGAGGAGCTACACTCATCCAATCCCTTCAACGTTGGTGGCTACGCGTAGAGGAGGGCAAGGCGCTCCTTTCCATCCGTGCCAAAAGTCGAGCCATGGTCTCAAAGTGGCGTTTAAGGGTAACAAACTCTTCTAACCCCATTTGGACATGTTCTAGTCCTTTCCCATGCATCGTTGAGGCCCCTACCCAAAAGGGTAAGGTCGTGGCCTCCGACGGGTCGATTTGTGCTATCCCCGTCAAAGCTTGCATTCATGTATGTTGGATCGGTAGGCGTCCTTAGAGGGGGGGGGGTGAATAAGGGTTTTAAGGATTTTAAAACTATTTTGATTATTTTAGAAACAAAACTTTGAATATGACAATCAAGACAATCAAGTAAAGAGAAAATAGAGACAAGATTGTATTAACTTGAGAGACATGATTACAAAACTTGATCTCTTATGAAAGCTAGAAATCAAAGCTAAATAGAAAAGACAACTTTTGTTTTTCTATCCCGACTCGCTTCCCCACGAACCGGTGGCCCTAGCCTTGTCCTCCCCGGATTCGGCCTCAAGCCGCTCTAGCCAATCCCACCCCGGATGTGGCCTCAAGCCCCCCTAGACCTAGCCTATATCTAGTCGCCAACACGAGGCGAATTTCCCCCTAAGTCCTACCCAGACCTAGTCGCCAACACGAGGCGATTTCACTACCGTTTACAAGATGAAAATGAAATAACAATAATTAAAAACTCCCTTATGATGAACTTCTGAAGTGGTGACGAAGATCCGCTGGAGAATCAGCGTTTGTCGAAGCGGACTTCGCTCGGGTTCGGCTTGATGGAATCCTCCTTCAGAAATCGGCAGAGCTTCGCTGGGTCTTCAAGATTCGGCCAAGATGGGCCTCTGGAACTCGAGCAATCTCTCTCTCTAAGGTGTATACAATTGGTGTAAAGAACACGAGGAGATGGGGTCCTTTTATAGCCCAAGCGCTACCGCCAGCGCTAGCCCGGATTAAGAAACAATTTGTGCGCCCGAATCTCCAATCCGTGGCAACCCGTTGTTCTATTCCTTCTGTGCGCTCCGCTACCGCCGGCGCTATCCGCTATCGCCAGTGCTATCCCTGGTTAGGAAACTCTTTGCGCGGCAAGATCTTCAATCCGAGGCAATAATTTCACCATGCCTTCTGTGCATCGAGCTAGCGCCGGCGCTATCCACTATCGCCTGCGCTAGTGATCAGTTTGGAGTTGATGACTCAATTTCGGGGGCAACCACCATATGTAAACCTTGAGTCATTTGGACCTAATTAACCTGCACACTTGAACACACAAGATCAAATACATAGGATTTGTTATTCTCAAACCTAGGAGATGCGGAAGACCGTGTTCCAACAAACTCCCCCTTTTGATAATAACAAATCCATTAATGATAAATCAGAGCATTAAGAGATAAGCATGTTGAAATCCTATTTGTGTGAGTGTGAGAATGATGACTTAGGATAAATATAAATGATTAGTATTTTTAGAGTTGCTCCCCCTAAATACGTGCTCCCCCTATGTGAATGCTCCCCTAATATGTTGACTATCACTATACTTATTCATGTGAATTTTAGTTTGATAGCGGAGTTTATTTATCATGTTAGTTCTCCCCCTTTTGTTATTAGCAAAAGTGGGTTAGAAGGCACCACATTAGCGATAATAAGATAGCAGCATGATCAAGCTTTGAAGGTTAAAAGGTGAATGATAGGGAGTTTATAGCTTTAATTGATCCCCTTTAGAGAAATATCAGAGTGTGAGTATAAATAATCTGTTAATAGTAACTAATAGACGGTTTACCATGCAAGGAAAATATTTGATAAAACAACTAAAGGATTGGTAAAAAGAAACCAGACTTTTTAAGTAAGCATGCAAGGTAAAGCCATAATATGAAAGTGATGCGGAAGACTTGCAGAAATACAAAAACATCATAAGCAAGATGATCCAAAAAAGATATGAGTTATATTGCAAAAAGGATGTTGTTGTGAATCATTTTCAATTAATAATTAGAGTAACCAAGCATGAAATAATGTTATTCAAGAGAAAGTACTACAATGTTATTCCAATTTATAATTTCAAAACATACCAAACATTATAGAAAAACATGCTAGGTTATCTAGTACATTTCATAACAAAAAAATTGTATAGAATAGCATTAGGGTCCAATACTTATGAGAAGAAGTGTTATGGAAGATAATGATGTGCACATAAGTGTATTTTTGAGTAGAGTATACAGGTGTTTTAATCAAAAATACAAGTACTATGTAAAGTAGAGAGCACAAGAAAACACAAATATGTTTACTTCCACACACTTTAATGCACAAAAAAAAATGTACAACTACCAAGGTGCTTTGCACACACAATGCTCATTAAGACTTATCAGGGTGCAACGTAGTGCTTGGGGGATCACAGATTTTATTTTGACTGTTTTGAGACTTGTGATCCGGTGTACTTAAGAATAAGTGGTTTGTCTTATTTTGAAAAGTATGGTTTGCACAAGACACCTTATTATTCTTTCCAAGGTGCTCAACCTCACAATGCTCATTAAGACTTATCAGGAGGTTCAAGTAGTGCTTGGTGGAGTTATCTTTGTTATTTATTTAATGATTTTGTTTTGTACAAAGTTCTCCGAATACACTTGTTTTGCAAATCAATAGAATTTTTAAAAAAATATAACCACTCTTCTTAACTTTTTCATAGTGCAAAAGAAGGGAGTGTAGGTAAGATACTTGTGCAATTTTAATTCATTGTACAATTACAAAACATACACAAGCATTTTTAAGTGAAACCATATGTAGACAATGCCAAAAAGTGAGTGAATTCATATCATTATCAAACATAAAACATTTACTCATACTTAGAGGCATGCTAAGCTTGATTCTACACAACCTTTAATATAATTGATGCACATAGAAATAGATAAATCAAAGCATGGTAAAGACAATGTTAAAAGAATTTTGAAACATAAATTGCAACATTATAGAAATTCGAAATAATAGCGTAACTCATGCTTGATTATCAAAAAAAAAAATTTGGGTTTTGCAAGTTTTATGTTTTTGTGTTTTGAGTTTTGTACCATAACTTTAAATAAAAGTAAAACATATATTTTTTTTTTGTAATTTTATATTTGATTTTGGTAAATGACAAAAGTTAAACGAAAAGCATATTTTTGGAATTTTGTCTTTTGTAGTTTTGTTTGATTTTTCTAAAATAGAAGAAAAACAGATGTGCAAAACTAAATAGTACAAATAGATTTACATATTTTTAAGATTTTTTAGAAAATTTAAAATCACAGAAATTTGAAACTTGATGCTAGCGCCGGCGCTAGCGCTAGCGCGGGAAACAGTAAGTGATTTTTTAGGGTTTTGAAAATTTTGATGTTTGATCTTGATTAGGCGTCCCATTAGTAGTTTCATGTTGAATTTGCAGAATTTTTGAAAAAGTTTTTGATGGTGAAAAATGAAGAAAATTATATTTGTAAACATGTTTTAACAAGAAAGATCTAGAACACCTAATTCAAGTCGTAGTAAACGAAATCGTGCATCCGGAAGAGGTTTAGTAAATATGTCAGCGAGTTGTGAGTCCGTCCCAATGAAGCTTACTTTTACATTCTCTTTCTTAATGTGATCCCTAATGAAATGATGACGAACATCTATGTGTTTGGATCTAGCATGATGTACTGGATTATATGTGAGGTCTATTGCACTTTTGTTGTCACATTTAAGATCTATGTGTTTGAGGTGAAAACCAAAGTCCTCTAATGTTTGACTCATCCATAATGCTTGTGCACAACAACTACCAAGTGCGATATATTCGGCCTCCGTGGTGGAGAGTGCAACCGAAGATTGTTTTCTACTAGACCAAGCAACAAAAGAGGGTCCTAAAAAATGACAAGTACCGCTAGTGCTTTTTCTATCTAGTGAACACCCTGCGTAGTCTGAATCTGAATAGCCACGGAGTGTGAAAGAATCATTGTGTGGGTACCATAATCCTAACTTAGATGACCCTATTAGATAACGAAAGATACGTTTTACCGCTTTTAAATGAGATTCTTTTGGATCGGCTTGAAAGCGAGCACATAAACAAACGGCAAACATTATATATGGTCTAGATGCGCTTAAATAAAGAAGAGAGCCTATCATTCCTCTATATAGTGTTTGATCGATAGAAATACCAGATTCATCTTTTCCTAATTTTAAAGAAGCACTCATAGGAGTTGAAGCTTGTTTAAGGTTTTCAAAGCCAAAACGTTTAAGCATATCTTGAACATATTTTGATTGACAAATAAAAATACCATCATTTCGTTGTGAGATTTGAAAGCCAAGAAAAAATGATAGTTCTCCTACAAGACTCATTTCAAATTCATTTTTCATTATTTCAACTACTTAATTACACAACTCTTCATTAGTGGCTCCAAAAATTATGTCATCAACATATATTTGTAAAATGATTAATTCATTGTTTTTATGCTTAATGAAGAGTGTGTTGTCTACACTTCCCATAACATAACCGTGCTCTAACAAAAACGATGTAAGACGATCATACCATGCACGGGGCGCTTGTTTTAAACCATAAAGCGCTTTTTCTAATTTGTAAACATGTTTTGGATATTTTTCATTTATGAAACCGGGGGGTTGCTCTACATAGACTTCTTCCTTAATATACCCATTTAAAAAAGCACTTTTAACATCCATTTGAAATAATTTTATTCGTTTAAAACTCGCAAAGGCCAAAAATATTCGTATAGATTCTAAGCGAGCAACGGGTGCAAAAGTTTCTTCAAAATCTACCCCCTCGATTTGTGAATAACCTTGAGCAACTAAGCGTGCTTTATTTCTTACAATCCTAGATTCACCATCTAATTTATTTTTAAAGATCCATTTTACTCCTATAATTGGATGATCAGATGGTCTTTCAACTAAATTCCAAACTTTATTTCTTTCAAATTGTCCTAACTCTTCATTCATAGCCAGAAACCAAAATTCGTCATTTAAAGCGGTGGAAACGTTTTTAGGTTCGATTTCAGAAATAAAGCAAATATTAGAAAACGTTTCATGAAGAGAGGAACGAGTTCTCACCCCGGTGGAAGGTTCCCCAATGATGAGTTCTTTTGGATGATTTTTGGAGAAGTTTAACACGCTTGGAGGTACGAGTGTATCTTCATTAGACTTTTCTTCTTCTTCTTTGGACGGCTCTTCTTCGTCGTGCTCCAAGGATGGCAAGGGTTCATCATCGGTACCTATAGAGAGCTTCTCTACTGTACCAATACCCATGATCCTTCCTTTACCGTTATCTCCAAATGTCACGATCCCTCCTTTCTTTATTTCTAGGCTAAGGAATTTTGCTTTATTGCCCGTCATGTGCTTGGAGGAGCCTGAGTCCAAGTACCACACGTCTTCTGTTTCCTTAGCCTTCCTGCATATCTAGAAAGAAGATGAGAGTAAAGACCCGGATACCCAAGAGGTACCACCCATAGAGTAAGTGGTTTTCTTAGGTACCCAGATTTGTTTTACAGTTCGTTGTGCTATATTCCTACAAGAGTCAGACGTGTGTCCAAATTTTAGACAATTTGCACACGAAATGAAGGGGGTTGAGACCCTTTTCGGAGTTTCTATGTTGCTCTTGCAGGATGAAGTTCGAGTGTTAGAAAAAATAGAAGATTTTTTAACATAAGAGCTACCGCCGGCGTTAGTAGCTATCGCCGGGCGGTAGTGATCATTTTTATATCCAAGTCCGAATTTTGTAGACCCAAAGCATTGATTACCCAGAAGCATATCCAGGGATTTTTGTCCAATCCCGAATTTGTTTATGGCTAAATTGAGGTTATGATTTTGTTCTTTAAGAGATGTGTTTTCTTTCACAATCATAACACATTTATTTTCAAATCCCTTTTTGTTCTTTTCTATTTCTAACATAGAAATTTTCAATTTCCTCTCTAAGTCCCCCTTTTCTTTTGCAATGATTTTGTTTTGTGAGAGGACATTAGAGAGAGAAATTTCAAGTTCTTTTGTCTTAAATAGAGAGTGCTCACATTCTTGACATGAAACCTTTCGTTTTTCAAGAGAGACTAAATTTTTTGTGAGCCTACGATTTTCTTTCATAATAGATTCATTTTCATGATTTAATAAAACAAATTTATCATAAAGTTCTTCAAAGGTAGGAGGATATACCTCAGTGTCGCTAAGAACACTGGTGTCGTCGTCGTCGCTTTTGGCCATCAAGCACAAGTTTGCTTCCTCCTCACTACTTGACTCAGAACCGTTTGACTCTTCAGAGGAAGAGTCATCCCAAGTAGCGGCCTTCAGCACTTTCTTCTTTTCTTTCATTTGTTCTTTCCGTTCCTTTTGGTATTTTGGGCACTGGCTCCGAATGTGCCCAGTTTTTCTGCAGTGATAGCATTCTGGAGGCGGCCTTTCTTCTTCGTCATCGCTTCCTTTTTCTTTCCTTGATGAAGAGGAAGATCCCTTTCGTCGAGTGTCCTTTTGGAAGAATTTTCTGAATGTGTTCCTTCTTTCTGGATTCCTGATGAACTTTTTGAAGTTCTTCACCAGGAGTCCTTCTTCATCATCATCGTCCTCTTCGGTGCACTCCTTCTTTGATGTTAGTGCCAACGCCTTTTTCTTCGGCTCTTTGTTGTATTCTTCATGTTGAATTTGCAGTTCTACCTCATGGGTTTTGAGATTCCCAATGAGGTTCTCGATCTGGAGTGTTCTTAAGTTGTGCGACTCCGAGATGGCTGTCACCTTCGGGTTGAACCTTGGGGGTAAGGAACGAAGGATTTTCCTCACCAAGTCCCCGTCGGAGTAGGTCTTTCCAAGTGCCTTTGATGCGTTGACAATCTTTGTGAAGCGAGTGTACATGGAGTTGATGTCCTCTTCCGTGTCCATCCTGAATTTCTCGTATTCAGATTCCAGTTGAAACAGCTTTGCATCTTTCACCTGCGATGTACCTTCGTGAGTTACTTCTAATTGATTCCAAATATCATAAGCAGTAGTGCATGCAGAAATTCTATTAAACTCAGTCCTATTTAAGGCGCAATATAAAGCGTTCATTGCTTTAGCATTATTTTTACACTTTAGTTTATCGTTGTCATCCCATTTATCCTTAGGTTTTGCTAATGTCGCCTCTCCTACTATAGTTGTAGGCGGAGAGTACCGCACTTCTACCATGTTCCATACTTCTACATCCATGGTCATAAGAAAACACATCATTCGATTTTTCCAGTAGTTAAAATCTGACCCAGTAAAGAGAGGTGGTCGACTAACCCCTTGACCCTCAGGAAAAGCGAGATCATGAGACGCCATTGTTCCCGGTTGTTAAGCCGATTGGAACAAAACCGCTCTGATACCAATTATTGGATCGGTAGGCGTCCTTAGAGGGGGGGGGGGGGGGGGGTGAATAAGGGTTTTAAGGATTTTAAAACTATTTTGATTATTTTAGAAACAAAACTTTGAATATGACAATCAAGACAATCAAGTAAAGAGAAAATAGAGACAAGATTGTATTAACTTGAGAGACATGATTACAAAACTTGATCTCTTATGAAAGCTAGAAATCAAAGCTAAATAGAAAAGACAACTTTTGTTTTTCTATCCCGACTCGCTTCCCCACGAACCGGTGGCCCTAGCCTTGTCCACCCCGGATTCGGCCTCAAGCCGCTCTAGCCAATCCCACCCCGGATGTGGCCTCAAGCCCCCCTAGACCTAGCCTAGATCTAGTCGCCAACACGAGGCGAATTTCCCCCTAAGTCCTACCCAGACCTAGTCGCCAACACGAGGCGATTTCACTACCATTTACAAGATGAAAAAGAAATAACAATAATTAAAAACTCCCTTATGATGAACTTCTGAAGTGGTGACGAAGATCCGCTGGAGAATCAGCGTTTGTCGAAGCGGACTTCGCTCGGGTTCGGCTTGATGGAATTCTCCTTCAGAAATCGGCAGAGCTTCGCTGAGTCTTCAAGATTCGGCCAAGATGGGCCTCTGGAACTCGAGCAATCTCTCTCTCTGAGGTGTATACAATTGGTGTAAAGAACACGAGGAGATGGGGTCCTTTTATAGCCCAAGCGCTACCGCCGGCGCTAGCGCTACCGCCAGCGCTAGCCCAGATTAAGAAACAATTTGTGCGCCCGAATCTCCAATCCGTGGCAACCCGTTGTTCTATTCCTTCTGTGCGCTCCGCTACCGCCGGCGCTATCCGCTATCGCCAGCGCTATCCCTGGTTAGGAAACTCTTTGCGCGGCAAGATCTTCAATCCGAGGCAACAATTTCACCATGCCTTCTGTGCATCGAGCTAGCGCCGGCGCTATCCACTATCGCCTGTGCTAGTGATCAGTTTGGAGTTGATGACTCAATTTCGGGGGCAACCACCATATGTAAACCTTGAGTCATTTGGACCTAATTAACCTGCACACTTGAACACACAAGATCAAATACATAGGATTTGTTATTCTCAAACCTAGGAGATGCGGAAGACCGTGTTCCAACAATGTAGAGTCCACGCGTGAGATGGACGTAGGCGCGCTGTGTGAAGCCCATCCGAGACGGTTCGTCCGGATTGGTGACACTTTTTGGTATTGTGCGTGCCGGGGAAAAACCTCGTGTTGTCATACTTGCCTCGTAGGGCTAGAGGGTGCTACTGCATATGCAGCAACGCCCGGGGGTATGCCCCGGGGAGCACCCAAAGTTAAAAGGCAGAAATGGAGTTCTGTCTAGCTGTCGCTGGGCGACAGTGAGTGTCGCCTGGGCGACAGCTCCCCAGAATTGGGTTCTGGTGAATTTGGATGTTCTGAGGCAGTGGGAGTGCTACTGCATGTGCAGCAATGCCTGGGGGTGTGCCCCGGGAAGCACCCACAGCTAGAAGCCAAATTAGGGTTTGTACGCTGTCGCTGGCGACAATGAATGTCACCTGGGCGACAGCTTCCCAGACTGAGTTCTGGTGATGTTGTTGTGCCCACCTGTTGAGGGGACTTGAGGCCGGTGTATCCGACCTGTGGGGGTGTCCAGGTGGATAACTTAGCGGCCCGTGGAGCCGGCTAATTGAGAATACCTGGGCTGAGGGGACGCCATACCCGCTCTTCGTGTTGTACAACGAGAGCTGTGAACAACGGGCATCTCGCGAACCTGAAACCGCACCATTGCAGCACCTGATTAGTAAGCCTCAGAAAGCATGTCGGGAGGCAATAGGACAGAGTCTTCGGACTACGATATGTTCACAATTAAAGCACGGAGGACCCTGGTATTCGGGCCGCCGACTTTAGCCTCGAAGGGCAAAGCCATCAAGAGTGGATGGTGGTGGAAGGCGTAGTACACCAAAGATTGCCTGAGAGCACGAGACGTGGAGGCCATTCCCATGTTTGTGATGTTGCATATGTACGAGCTGCGGTGGACTTTGCTAGTCGCACTCTTTTATATATATATGCTGTTGAGACTGTTTTGCAGGGACGGTTAGAGATGCCACCCCCTCGAAGGGGTGGGGTCGTTGTAATTTGGTCAGCTTTAGCTGACCGTTGCCCTGTTTTGCCACCGTCTTTGGTGGGCTTGTTGTACAGGAGCTGGACCGAGCGGGAACTTGGCGGGCTGAAGCCTCTGCGCTGCTGCGGCCCTTGAAGGCCTTTTGTCCTTTCTTCTATTTTCATGTATGGTCGGCCTGCGCGCCGATGTTGGTAAACTGTAAGGCCGTCGTGCCTCTTTTGTATGTTGTAAAACATTTTATTCCAAGTTATAGAAGTGGACATACCCGAGTTTGGGTCTTGTGGTTTATAATTCTGTCTCCCTCTCTTACTTCCGCATAAAATGCTCTGAGTTAGGCTTCGTGGTATAATGTCGTTGATTATTCAATTATGTGACGTTCCCATTTGTTTGTCGTATATGGCGTGGGGCCCCGGCCAGACCTTCTGCTATATGCTTCTTAACGGATGGGGGTGTTACAAATTGGTATCAGCTTCTATGGTTCCGTATCCTTCTAAGGAATTCGTGGGCGAATTCTTTTAAGGGGTGGTGAGCACGTGTGTGCGCTACCGTTGAGACGTAAAATAAACCAACAATAATTGCATGATTTTGGAACCTGAGTGTTCCTTTTGTTGTTAGTTGTGACTGTGCTGTCGCCTAACTGTGTTTTGCACTTGTGTAGGGCACTCGAAGTGCTGCGGAACCGTCGCGTCCTCGTGATGTGCATGAGAGTAGTTGGTCTGCTGAGGCCCCTACAGCTCTGTCTGCTGAGTTGGTTCGGCTAGTTACTGAAGCTGTTCTAGCTGCGTTGAATGGCCAGCCTGAAAGGCAAGGCCAACCGCCGGTGCAGGAAGTGGCCTCAGGGCCACTAAGAGTGGAGCAAGTCCCCGTGAGGCGTGCTCCTGAGCAGCAGCTGAAGCACTTTCTGGGATTCCAACCTCCTCCGTTTACCGGGGTTGAATCCCCAGCTGAGGCCGAAGACTGGTTGTCGCATGTGAAGCGAATTCTGATAGCGACACAGTCGGAGGAAGCGCAGAAGGTGACCTTTGCTTCTTACTTGCTAGAAAAGGAAGCTAGGCGGTGGTGGGATGAGGTTGAGAGGCGCCAGTTTGCGGGAAGGCGACTGGTTGATGTGACGATGGAAGAGTTCTCGAGAATCTTCCTCGCAAGGTATGTGCCTCAGTCGCAGTAGATCGCGATGGAGAACCAGTTCTTGGCTCTAACACAGGGTGGTAGACTGGTTGATGACTACTTGCATGAGTTCACCCGCCTCAGGCGCTATGCTGGAACTTCTTTCGATGATGAGGAGAGAAGGGTGAACAGGTTTTATGGTGGTTTGCGTACTGAGTTGCGGCATCTTCTGGCAGGGCCGTTGGCGCAGGGTTTCACGACCCTCGTTGGTTCAGCCCGAGCCCTTGAGCAGGACATGCTTAGGGAGAAGGGCAAGGTAGCTGTGGTCGAGGCAGTGCCCGAGGGCAAAGCGCCGAGTGCGACAAAGATGCAGAGGTTGAGTCGCTGGAAGAAGGCTCGAGTATCTGGGCCAGCTCCCTCTGCTTCGGGCGCGTCATCTGGACGTGGCCCTCTTATTTGTTTCACTTGTGGCAAGCCTGGCCATTTCTCTCGGGATTGCCGCAGTGGGCTTCCCAGGCCAGAGAAGAAGACTGGGACACCTTATTCTGAAAAGGCAAAGGCGATCGAGTCCACGGCCTCCCGTATGGCTCCCCCGCAGCTCAGAGTCTTTAGTCTTGATCAGCAGGAGGCTATCAAAGCCAAGGACGTCGTGACAGGCTATGTGAATGTTTTAGGCGTTCCTGCGAGAGCGCTTTTTGATACTGGAGCTTCGCACTCTTTCTTATCGTCAGACTTCGTCCAACGTATTGGGGCGCCGTCGATTGCTTCTGCAGATGGACTGGAGGTCCTACTTCCGAATGGATATTCGATGCGTGTGGAGAGGAGTTGCTGCGTAAAGGTTCTAGTTGGTAGTCGGGAGTATGACCTGAAGGCATCGTTACTCCCCCTGGTTGAGTTCGATGTTATCTTCGGTATGGACTGGCTGTCGGAACAGCGTGCGTGCATCGATTGCACCACCAAGGAGGTGAGGTTTGGGCAAGGTGACGATCGTGAGACGTTCTTTGCGGGCATGCGTGGATCGAGCAAGATGCTGATGTCTGCTCTCCAGGTGTCCAAGGCAGTGCGACAGGGAGCAGAGTTATTCTTTGCTCTTGTGGAGGCTTCAACGCCGAAGCCCAGCCTAGTGGATGTTCCGGTAGTAGCAGAGTTCCCCGATGTGTTCCGGAGCGAGCTCCCCGGTGCTCCCCCGCAGAGGGAGATAGATTTCACGATTGAGTTAGTGCCAGTCGCTAAACCTGTGGCCCGCTCGTCGTATCGTATGGCTCCGAAAGAGTTGGCAGAGTTGAAGCTGCAGTTGCAGGAGCTGCTTGAGCAGGGCTACGTGCGTCCGAGTTCCTCACCTTGGAGTGCACCGGTCCTCTTTGTCAAAAAGAGGGACGGTAGCCTGCGGCTTTGCATCGACTATCGGGAGCTGAACAAGCTGACAGAGAAGAACAAGTATCCTCTTCCGAGGATAGATGATTTGTTCGACCACCTCGTTGGTTCGACACTATACTCGAAGCTGGACTTGAAGTCTCGCTATTATCAGGTGCGGATCAGGGAGTGCGATATTCCGAAGACTGCCTTCAGTACAAGGTACGAGCAATATGAGTTCACCGTGATGCCGTTTGGGCTGTCTAATGCGCCTTCGGTGTTTATGGACTTGATGCACTGGACTTTCCGAGAGTACCTCGACCAGTTTGTGGTCGTCTTCCTAGATGACATACTAGTCTACTCTCAGTCCGAGGAGGAGTACGACGATCACCTGCGAGTAGTTTTGGAGGTTCTGAGGAGGAACCAGTTGTATGCCAAGTTCTCGAAGTGCGAGTTCTGGCTTCCTTCCGCGGCATTCTTGGGCCATGTGGTTAGTGGTTCGGGTGTGGCGGTAGATCCGGTGAAGGTTTCGGCCATCAGGGAACGGCCTGTCCTTTCTTCTATAGCGGAGGTCCGTAGCTTTCTCAGGCTGGCCGGTTATTACAGGCGCTTCGTGGAGAACTTCTCCCGGATCGCGCTGCCTCTTACGACGCTGACACAGAAGATGCAGGAGTTCATTTGGACGCCCGCGTGTGCGCAGGCTTTCGAGGAGTTGAAGCGGTGGCTTACGACGCCTCCGATCTTATGTTTGCCCTGCGGCACGGAGGGCTACGAGATCTACACCGACGCTTCTGGGAGCGGCCTTGGCTGCGTTCTGCAGCAGCATGGCAAGGTTATAGCGTATGGCTCTCGCCAGCTGAAGGTGCACGAGCGGAATTATCCGGTCCACGACTTGGAGTTGGCGGCCGTGATATTTGCCCTGAAACTATGGCGGCATTATGTGTATGGCTTGAAGATCGACATCTTCACGGACCATAAGAGCCTGAAGTACCTTCTGACGCAGAAAGGGCTGAATATGCGGCAGCAGAGGTGGATGGAGTTCCTGGGGGACTTCACCTTCGAGATCCACTACACACCCGGGAAGGGGAATGTTGTTGCGGATGCACTCAGTCGCGGGGCTCCAGCGCAGGCCAACTGGATTCAGATGCATGATGAGCACCTGATACGTGACCTGGAGGCCTTGGGTATTTCTTGCGTAAAGAAGAGGAGCAGTGCCGGTGCCTGTTTGAGTTGGACGGAGGTGCAGTACGACCTCGCAGATAGGGTCCGCCAGGCTTTTGAACTCGATCCGAGTTTGAAGCGCTACGCGGAGGATGCTGGTGGTGGGCCAGGTGACCGTTTGTGCGTCCCCAAGGCGGGTGAGCTGCGCGATGAGTTGATGTACGAGGCGCATCGTACCAAGTATTCAGTTCATCCAGGGAGCACGAAGATGTACAAGGACATGAAGGTCCTTTTCTGGTGGCCAGGTATGAAGAGGGACATCGCTCACTACGTGGCCAAGTGCCACACTTGAGCGCTAGTGAAGGCGGAATGTCAGAAGCCCGGTGGCTTTTTGCAGTCATTGCCTGTTCCGGAGTGGAAGTTTGATTCCATTTCCATGGATTTCGTGCATGGGCTGCCGAGATCGCAGTGCGGGAACGATGCCATCTGGGTAGTTGTAGACCGGCTGACGAAGGTGGCGCACTTTATCCCCAACCGGAGGGATGACTCGGTAGAGAAATTGGCAAAGTTATATGTTGATACCATAGTGTGACTGCACGGTGTGCCCCGTAGCATCGTCAGTGATCGTGATGGACGCTTTACTTCGAGCGACGGGAGGCTAGTCAACCGTCTTTTGGGTACGAAGCTGCAGTTTAGCACAACCTTTCATCCTCAGACGGATGTCCAAACTGAGCGTACCAACAGGACGATGGAAGACATGCTCCGGATGTGCGTCCTGGATTTTGGCAAGGGGTGGGAAGATCACCTCTTTCTTGTTGAGTTCGCGTACAACAATAGCTATCAGGCGAGTATTCAGATGGCGCATTTCGAGGCCCTCTATGGCAGGAAGTGCCGCACTCCCTTAGCTTGGGCGGAAACGGGCGAGATGAAGCTCTTCAAGAGGAAAGACATCGAAGAGGCGACTTCGACGGTGCGTTTGATCCGGGAGAGGCTTTTGGTTGCGCAGGATAGGCAGGCGAAGTACTATAATGCGAAGCACCGCGACGTCCAGTTCGCCGTTGGCGATTGGGTTTACTTGAAGATCAGGCCATTCAAGGGCGTGTCCAGGATTCGGCGCTTGAAAAAGCTGAGTCCGAGATACCTTGGACCTTTTGAGATCATCGAGCGCGTCGGCGAGGCGGCTTATAGGCTTGCGCTATCAGCGGAACTGAGCGGGCTACACGATGTATTCCACATCTCCGTATTGCGGAAGGCAGTGCAAGAGCCTACACAGGTGGTCGCGGCGGATCAGGTTCCCGTGGATAGTGGGCTTAAGACGGCGGTCAGGCCCATTAGCATCGAGGATGCTGAGGTGCGTCAATTGCGGAACAGGGCGATTCGTATGGTAAAGGTCCGTTGGGACAACTGCGGTCGCAAGGAGCTCTCATGGGAGCATGAGCAGACCATGATGGAGGAGTTCCCCGAGCTGTTTCGGTGACGCTTATCTATTTTTCCCCTTTGTGTAAAGACTTTTTGATATATTTATATATATGCGTGTTTTTGCAAATTTCGGGACGAAATTTTTATAAGGAGGGGAGGGTTGTAAGACCCCAAATCAGAAAATTCAGAATTCTGGAATCCAGAGCTGTCGCCGGCGATAGTGGCTGTCGCCCGGGCGATAGCGCTCTGTTGAGAAGGTTCTGCCGTGAGCTGTCGGACGGCGTTGACTGGTCAATGTCGGTTCATATCGCTGTCGCCAGGGCGACAGCTCAAAGTTGGACTTTGTGGCCGAAATCAAGGGCATTGATTGCACTTTGACTTTGGGGGCTGGTTTTGGCTTGGGAGGCTCGGTGGCAGCATAGAAGGCCGAAATCCCCTTCTTTCTCATTATTTCCTTAAGGGTTCTTAAGAGAGAGAGAGAGAGAAGAGCTTGGAGAAGAAGGAGAAATAGTAAACCCTAGCTTGGAGCTTGGGTTTGGAGGAGCTAAACTCATCCAATCCCTTCAACGTTGGTGGCTACGCGTAGAGGAGGGCAAGGCGCTCCTTTCCATCCGTGCCAAAAGTCGAGCCATGGTCTCAAAGCGGCGTTTAAGGGTAACGAACTCTTCTAACCCCATTTGGACATGTTCTAGTCCTTTCCCATGCATCGTTGAGGCCCCTACCCAAAAGGGTAAGGTCGTGGCCTCCGACGGGTCGATTTGTGCTATCCCCGTCAAAGCTTGCATTCATGTAGAGTCCACGCGTGATATGGACGTAGGCGCGCTGTGTGAAGCCCATCCGAGACGGTTCATCCGGATTGGTGATACTTTTTGGTATTGTGCGTGCCGGGGAAAAACCCCGTGTTGTCATACTTGCCTCGTAGGGCTAGAGGGTGCTACTGCATGCGCAGCAACGCCCGGGGGTGTGCCCCAGGGAGCACCAGAATTTAAAAGGCAGAAATGGAGTTCTGTCTAGCTGTCGCTGGGCGACAGTGAGTGTCGCCTGGGCGACAGCTCCCCAGAATTGGGTTCTGGTGAATTTGGATGTTCTGAGGTAGTGGGAGTGCTACTGCATGTGCAGCAATGCCTGGGGGTGTGCCCCGGGAAGCACCCACAGCTAGAAGCCAAATTAGGGTTTGTACGCTGTCGCTGGCGACAGTGAATGTCGCCTGGGCGATAGCTTCCCAGACTGAGTTCTGGTGATGTTGTTGTGCCCACCTGTTGAGGGGACCTGAGGCCGGTGTACCCGACCTGTGGGGGTGTCCTGGTGGATGACTTAGCGGCCCGTGGAGCCGGATAATTGAGAATACCTGGGCTGAGGGGACGCCATACCCGCTCTTCGTGTTGTACAACGAGAGCTGTGAACAACGGGCATCTGGCGAACCTGAAACCGCACCATTGCAGCACCTGATTAGTAAGCCTCGGACAGCATGTCAGGAGGCAATGGGGCATAGTCTTCGGACTACGATATGTTCACAATTAAAGCACGGAGGACCCTGGTATTCGGGCCGCCGACTTTAGCCTCGAAGGGCAAAGCCATCAAGAGTGGATGGTGGTGGAAGGCGTAGTACACCAAAGAGTGCCTGAGAGCACGAGACATGGAGTCCATTCCCATGTTTGTGATGTTGCATATGTACGAGCTGCGGTGGACTTTGCTAGTCGCACTCTTTTATATATATATGCTGTTGAGACTGTTTTGCAGGGACGGTTAGAGCTGCCACCCCCTCGAAGGGGTGGCATCGTTGTAATTTGGTCAGCTTTAGCTGACCGTTGCCCTGTTTTGCCACCGTCTTTGGTGGGCTTGTTGTACAGGAGCTGGACCGAGCGGGAACTTGGCGGGCTGAAGCCTCTGCGCTGTTGCGGCCCTTGAAGGCCTTTTGTCCTTTCTTCTGTTTTCATGTATGGCCGGCCTGCGCGCCGATGTTGGTAAACTGTAAGGCCGTCGTGCCTCTTTTGTATGTTGTAAAACATTTTATTCCAAGTTATAGAAGTGGACATACCCGAGTTCGGGTCTTGTGGTTTATAATTCTGTCTCCCTCTCTTACTTCCGCATAGAATTCTCTGAGTTAGGCTCCGTGGTATAGTGTCGTTGATTATTCAATTAAGTGACGTTCCCGTTTGTTTGTCGTATATGGCTTGGGGCCCCGGCCGGACCTTCTGCTATATGCTTCTTAACGGATGGGGGTGTTACATCCGCGACATTGTCCGCACTCCGCACATGCTCGACCGAATGAGATCCCTCCAGCACCTTCTCCCGTATGAAGTGATGCTCGATCTCAATATGCTTGGCCCTTGCATGACAAACTGGATTAGTCACCAGTTTGAGATCACTCTCGTTGTCACCGCGTAACAGAGTCGGCTCCCGAACCTCCTTGTGAATGTCTCCCACCAACCTCCTAAGCCAGATGTCTTCCTGAGCTGCCAAGTCCGAAGCCTTGTATTCTGCTTCCGTGGTGGAGACCGACACGGAATCCTGCTTCTTGCTGCACCATGATATAGCTGTAGGGCCCTCCATGAAGACAAATCTAGACGTCGACTTCCGATCATCCGAATCTCCTCAGTAATCAGCATCCATGTACCCATGCACATCGAAGCCCGCATCCCTCTTGTATAGGAGACCCATGTCTGAGGTTGCCTTGACATACTTCAGAATGTTCTTGGCCGCTAGCAGATGAGGTACCCGTGGCTCTGCCATATATCGACTCACTCTGCCAACTGCATATGCAATATCTGGCCTCGTGATCGTCAGATAGATCAAGCTCCCAACCAGAGCTCGAAACACCAACGGATCTTGCATAATCCTCCCCTCATCCTTCCGAAGCTTCATAGCCTTCTCCAGAGGTGTGGAAGTGCACTTCCCTTCCTTCATGCCGAATCGCTCCACGATCCGCTCCGCATATCCGGCCTGGGTCACCAGCACTCCACCTTCCTTCCTCTGCACCTCGAGTCCAAGGAAATGGTGAAGCTCACCTAAGTCCTTCATCTCGAACCTGATGGACAGCTCGGCTCGAAGCTGTGCAACTTCCTCCTTCGAGTTCCACATCACGATCATATCGTCGACGTATAACAGCACGATGACCTGAAGCTCCCCGCTCTTCTTGACGAACAAGCTTGAATCTGAGTCTGAAGCACCAAATCCACAGAACAGGAGATATTCTGCGATCTTCCCGTACCACGCCCTCGGCGCTTGCTTCAACCAATACAGGGCCTTCTTCAGCTTGCAGACATTCTCCAGAAAGTCTTCAGACACAAAGCCTGGTGGCTAGACCATGAAGATGTCCTTGTCAATCTCACCGTACAAGAAAGCGTTCTTAACGTCGAGCTGCCAAATCTCCCATCCACTGAACGCCGCCAAGGCAATGATAAATCGAACTGAAGTCATTTTTGCCACCGGACTGAAAGTCTCCTCGTAGTCTTCACCGTATTGATGCGAGAACCCCCGAGCTACAAGGCGACCCTTGTACCGCTCGATACTGCCGTCAGCTTTCTTCTTGAGCTTGTAGACCCACTTGCATGTAACAGGAGTGGTTGCCTTTGGCTTAGGCACAAGAGACCAGGTCTCATTCTTCTCGAGAGCTACCATCTCTTCTTGCATCGCAACGTCCCACTCCTTCACGCCTCTGGCCTTCTCAAAGCTCGACGGCTCCCTCTCATCCAAGGGACCATCGAAGAAACATGAGATGAAGCTCACTGCGTTTCCTCCTGTATAGCGATCAGGGGCGACGATCGCTCGCTTCGACCTCCTCAGCTCCTTCCCCTGAATCGCTTTATCTCCAGCTGCTTCTTCCCTAGCTCCTCTTCCAGACGTGATAGGAGCATCGATCCCCCTGCTCCCTGAACTAGAAGCCGCCGTCTCGGAACTAGAAGGAGATGGACCACCTGGTGACACAGGTAGCTCCACCTGCAGATCCTCCACAACTCGCTCTGGCTCCTCCACCCTGCTTTCTGGTAGCTCCATACAGGAAGACCCTTTGTAAGATGTCACCTCATCGAACACGACGTTGCGAGATACAACAAACCTCCGCGTCTCCGGGTCCATGCACTTCCATCCTTTCTTCCGCTCATCGTATCCCACGAAGACTAGCTTCCTTGCTTTAGCATCTAGCTTCGTCCGAAGAGCATCTGGAACATGCACGTAGCAGGTGGAACCAAACACACTAAGGTGTGCCACGCTTGGCTTCTCCTTGAACATCATCTCATGCGGAGTCAACATGTTGATGGGACTCAAAGGCATCCTGTTGATGATGTAGGCAGCACAAGACATTCCCTCCGCCCAGAAGGACTTTGGGATACTCTTTGCATGAAGCCAACATTTGCAGGTCTCCGTCAGATGACGGATCTTCCGCTCTGCATCTTCATTCTGCTGTGGAGTATGTGCACAAGTGAGCTCTCTCCGGATACCTGTCTTCCTGCAAAAAGTAGAGAACTCACTGGAGGTGAACTCCCCTCCGTTGTCAGTCCTCAGCTTCTTCACCCGCAGTCCTAGCCGACCCTCCACGAGCTCCTTGAACTCCACAAACTTAGTAAATGCCTCCGCCTTCTCCTTCAGGAAATATACCCAGACATATCTGGTGTAATCATCGATCAACACCAGCATATATCTGCTGCCTCCGAGGCTTGGGGTAGCAGTTGGTCCCATCAAGTCACCGTGGATGCACTCCAACCGCACACAACTCCTTGTCTGCGACTTGTCAGACGGTAGTCGATGAGACTTGCCGAACTGACATCCTGCGCACACATGACCCTCTCCGTGGGAAGATAGACTAGGCAGGCTCTTGACCAGACCTATCACCGCCATAGCTTTCAGCTTGTCCATCCCTACGTGCCCCAACCTCTCATGCCATATAACGGCACCATCATTCGTCTTCATCTTGTCGACGTAAGAGCTTGTCGATAAAACGAACAAGTCCTTTGTCAGTCTCCCAACATGGACGACCTCGGCCTTTACGGTCTCAAAATTGCGTAGAAACTTCACTTCTGTTCGGCCAAACAGAACGTGATACCCAGCGTCTACAGTGTTGGTCACGGAGAAGAGGTTTTTTCTCATACCAGGCACGTGATAGACACTCTTCAAAGTAAGTGGCCCTCTATCACTGCCCAAGGAAACAACCCCCACATTCTCTACTGGATGCACAGTATTATCAGCAGTAATGATTGCATTGTTACCTGTATAGGGCTGTGCAGAAGAAAGCTTGGTCTCGTCTCCGGTGAGGTGATGACCACACCCCGAGTCCACGATCCAGTCTTCCAGATAGTTGATAGGAGCAGAAGCTCCAATAGAAGCCGAGAAGGCTCCTCCCCAACCTCCTTCAAAGTGCCTGGCCTCAGCTTCCTCCTTCTCCGCAGCATGCCCAACTTGGGTGACCACCCTGCAATCCTTCCTGATGTGGCCATACTTGCCACACTTGAAGCACTTCGGACCTTCACCCTTCTTCTTCCCGTCAGCCTTGGAAGCATACCCCCTTTCCTGCTGCCCAGAAGTTGAAGTCCCATAGCCTCCTCCAGCGGTCTTCTTCTTCTTATCCCACTTCTTCTTCTTCCCCGAGAAGAGCACTTCGCCATCTCTCCCAGCCACCGACACCCCCGCCATCTGCCTTGCCAAACTTTCTTGCGACGCAAGCAAGTTCTCCAGCTCCAATAGAGACGGCTGATTTGCCCATCCCTGTACCGATGTCACAAAGGCAACATATTCCTTCCGCAAGCCGCGGATGATGTGCCTCTTCAGCTTTGCCTCAAAGATAGGCTCATCAGGATCCAATGCTGAGATTTCAGCGCACAAGTTCTTCATCTTCAGAAAGAAAGTGGAGATAGAAAGATCACCCTGAGCCGACCTTGCCAGCTCATTCTCCAGGAACTGTAACCTTGCTACATTCTTCTTGTTAAACAGCCCATCCAGGGCTCTCCAGATCTCCGCAGCCGATCCACACCCCAAGATGTGGTCAGACAGGTCAGGTGAGATTGCCCTCTTCAAAGTGAACTCCGCCTTCGCATTCGTCCTCCTCCAAGTTCTCACCTCAGCCCCATTATCCCCTTCCGGGACAACTTCCTGCGTCTGATCTCCTCCAACTACCTCCCAGAGGTCCTCACCTAGAAGATAGCTTTGCATACACGACTTCCACTTCTTGAAGTTAGTCGATGTAAGCATCTCAATTCCAAGACCCCTCGCTTCCATTGCTCTACCACTGGTTCCTTCTTCACAAAGGCGATGGCTACTCTAAGTCACTCACTGCTCAACCACTCCAACCTCCCTCTGATACCATGTTAAATTTTTTGTATGATCTTTATGGAGTGAGCAGGAGTTAGTCAACTTAGAGATACTAGCCAAAACAACCAGAAACAACTTGAGGCAAACAAGTGATCTTTATTGATAGCAACTTCAAATTACAAGGCAAGGCATGCTTGGCGAGACATGATTCCGCCAGCACAAACACCAAAGGAAAAAACAGAAATTGAAGATAACTTGAGACCGCGCGGTCTCCCTTGCGACCTCAGCAACCCGCCAGACCGCAACACGCTGCCGACCTCAGAACAACACCAGACCTCTTATCAGACCGCACCCTTCCTTCCGAACTCCTGATTCTCCCGAACTCCAGCAACACAACTCCAAGTCGCAGACCGCCCGAACACTTTCAGAGGAAGAGGTGATCGCTGGTGCCCGCACTATCCGCAAAAGCTGCACAAGAAGAGTTCAATCAGCAGACTGCCCGGTCAGACAAATAGAGACCGCGGGAAAGAAGAGAACTCGGCTTACACTTGGTGTGTCTTAATTTGCTGCTATAGTGGCTCCTATTTATAGGCGTGGGACCTGATGCAGTCACCACCCTATGAGATAGGATCACCACCCTCCAGACCGCGCGACCTGACCGGTCACACCGCGCGATCAGCAACAGTACTCCTGCTTCAATTTTGGTGAACTCGCCAGCTTCAACATCAACCATGAGAGACCGCCACTCTCACAGCAGATCGCGACTCCAAAGGAGATCGCCAGACCGCCCGAAGCTGTTCACCCCCTGTGTTCGCCCGAGACCGCGAACACAGCCAGTTCGCCATCAACCCGCGAACTCCTGTCCGCATGCTGGTCTCCTCCTGAGACCGCGAATAGCGACCAGCTTACATACCAATCTCCTCCTGAGACCGTGAGCTGAACCCGCGCGACTAAGAAACTTAGTCCGCGAATACCACCAGAAAGCCCAGTCAGCCACCAGACCGCATTCTGGAGAAAAACTTGGATCAAGCTGTGCGGTCACACCAGACCGCCACAACCTTGAGGAAGACAGCCCGCCACGCGATCACGAACAGACCGCGCACACCAGAAGACGAACAACCTGCCACGCGGTTAGAGACAGACCGCGCGGCCTTCACCTTTAGCCGCCTTGGACCAGATACCAGCGGCCAAGCCAGGAGACCGCAGCTAAGCTAAGACAAGCTAGACCGCAGAGGCAGACTGCCAGGTCATGCGGTCACGCCAGACCGCCCGACCTCCTCCCAGACCGCCCAGGTCCAAAAAGCCTCCTAACTTCCACTTCAACAATTTCAATAGGAAGAAGAAGGGAGAGGGACCATGGTGCTTCGGGTGCAATAAGACCGGGCACTTCAAGAAAGATTGTTGGGTTAATTTTTAGCCGGGACATGCAGCGGAGAAGGAGAAGACAAAGTCTGATGAAGCTGGATGGGGAGGAGCCTTTGCGGCTAATATGACGGCTATGCCCGTTAAGGCCTTGGCTGCCATCAACTTCGAAGAGGATTGGATTGTTCATTCATGGTGTGGACATCACCTCACCGGGGATGAATCAAAGTTCTCTTCTTTGGCGCCTTACTCAGGTAATGATGCAATCATTACGGCTGATAATTCTGTTCATGCAGTAGAACAAGAGGGTGTTGTCTCTTTGAGCAGTGATAAGGGTCCACTCACCTTGAGGAGTGTTTATCACGTGCCGGGTATGAAGAAGAATCTCTTTTCTGTGACCAATGCGGTCGATGCCGGTTATCACGATCTGTTTGGCCCAATAGAAGTGAAGTTTCTTAAAACTCAACTGGAGATAAAGGGAGATGTTATTCATGTTGGAAAGCGGGTGAAGGACTTGTTCGTTTTATCGACAAGTACCTATGTTGATAAGATGAAGACCAATGATAGCACGGTTATTTGGCATGAAAGGTTGGGGCATGTAGGCATGGACAAATTGAAGGCTATGGCGGTAAGGGGCCTTGTCAAGGGCTATTCTAGCTTGTCCTCCTATGGAGACGGTCATGTTTGTGTGGGATGTCAGTTTGGTAAGTCTCATCGACTTCCATTTGATAAATCTCAAACAAGATGCAAAGCGCTGTTGGAGTGCATTCACGGTGATTTGATGGGACCGACTGCCACCCCAAGCCTTGGAGGAAATAAAAATATGTTGGTGTTGATTGACGATTACACCAGATATGTCTGGGTGTATTTTTTTAAAGAGAAGTCAGAAGCTTTTGCGAGGTTCGTGGAGTTCAAGGAGCTGGTTGAAGGTCGGTTAGGCCTGCGTGTGAAAAAATTGAGAACTGACAATGGTGGGGAGTTCACCTCTGGTGAGTTCTCAAGTTTTTGCAGGAAACACGACGTTCGGAGAGAGCTCACTTGTGCCCATACTCCACAGCAAAATGGCATTGCAGAACGGAAGATCCGTCATCTGACGGAAACTTGCAAATGCTGGCTTCATGCCAAGAGTATCCCAAAGTCCTTCTGGGCGGAGGAAATGTCTTGTGCGGCTTACGTCATCAACAGGATGCCTCTAAGTCCTATCAACATGAAGACCCCTCACGAACTGATGTTCAAGGAGAAACCAATTGTTGCACACCTTCAGGTGTTTGGGTCAACCTGTTATGTGCATATTCCTGATGCTCTTCAAACAAAGCTAGATGTGAAAGCAAGGAAGCTAGTCTTTATTGGATATGATGAGCGGAAGAAGGGATGGAGATGCATGGATCCTGAGACTCGAAGATCTTTTGTATCTCAGGATATGGTGTTCGATGAGGTGACTTCCTATAAGGGGAGTTCAGGAGTTGAACTACCGGAGAGCAGGGTCGATGAAGAAGGGAAGGCTGCGGAAAATCTTCAAGTGGAGTTGCCTGTTTCACTAGGAGCTCCTGTTGTGTCAAGCTCAGAGATGGAGGCTTCAGGTTCTAGAAGCAGGGGGAGCGATGCTCCAAGTTCATCTAGAAGAGGAGCTAGCATAGAAGAAGCAGCTGAGGAAGTGTCTAGTCAGGTGCAACCTCATAGGAGGTCGAAGAGGACTATCAAGCCACCGGATCGATACACAGGAGGAAACATGGTGAGTTTCATCTCATGTTTCTTTGCTGGTCCCTTGGATGAGAGGGAGCCGTCAAGCTTTGAGAAGGCTAAAGGTGTGAAGCAGTAGGATATTTCTATGCAAGAAGAGATGGATGCTCTTAAGAAAAATGAGACTTGGTCTCTAGTGCCCAGGCCCAAGGGAATTACCCCTGTGACATGCAAATGGGTCTATAAACTCAAGAAGAAGGTTGACGGTACGATCGAGCGATACAAGGCTCGCCTTGTAGCTCGCGGGTTCTCACAGCAGTATGGTGAAGATTATGATGAGACATTTAGTCCAGTGGCAAAGATGACTTCGGTCTGATTTGTTATTACTTTGGCGGCTTCAAGTGGATGGGAGATTTGGCAGCTCGACATTAAGAATGCTTTCTTATACGGCGAGATCGACAAGGATATCTTTATGATCCAACCGCCAAGCTTCATCTCAGAGGTCGACCCCTGATTTGGGTCTCCTATATAGGAGAGGGTCAAGCTTGGAGTTGCTTGGATACATGGATGCTGATTACGGGGGAGACGTGGATGATCGGAGATCAACGTCTGGTTTTGTCTTTATGACGGGCCCCATAACTATTTCTTGGTGCAGCAAAAAGCAGGACTCGGTGTCTGTATCTACCACAGAAGCGGAATACAAGGCTTCGGCCTTGGCAGCACAGGAAGCCGTTTGTCTCAGGAGGTTGGTAGAGGATGTTCATGAGGAGGTTCGAGGTCCCACTATGCTACGCGAGGACAATGAGAGTGCTCTCAAGCTGGTTAATAATCCAGTCTGTCACGCGAGGACCAAGCATATTGAGATTGAACACCATTTCATTCGTGAAAAGGTGTTGGGAGGATCTCTTATGGTCGAGCATGTTCGGAGTGCGGACAATGTTGCAGACATCTTCACAAAGCCGCTGGCGAAGGGACCGTTTACTCGGTTGCGGAGTTTACTCGGGCTAGTTTCCACTTCCCACTTCAAGGGGGAGTGTTGAATTTGTTGAAGTAGAGTGGAAGGTGACCGACGGTCTGCATTTGGGTGACCGCAGAGACCGCACGGTCTGTGTTGTTGATCTGCTGGTCTGGCTCTGCGGTCTGGTTCTGTCGGTCTGCTGGTTGGCCGGTTTGTTCCTGGTTGTTGCGGTCTCTCTCCGGGTTGTTCTGCTTGGTCTGTCTATCTTCTTTGTAGAAGACCGGGCGGTCTGTTCTTATATAACTGCTGAGACCGGGCGGCTTGTGCTTGGCGATCTGGCGACTTGTCTGAAGTCGGCCAGTTGTTCGTGGGTTGGCTTCTTGCGATCTAAGGAAGGATCGGTCTTGTGTCCGCGCGGCTTGTGCGTGGTCTGCTGATCTGCGGTCTTGGACTGGATGTTGTCCAAGCTGTCTGATCGCGCGGTCTGCTTTGAGAGACCCCTGTCGATCTAACGGGTGGTGATTGTATCCCTCTTGTGCGGTGACGACATCCATCTACTCGTCTTTAAATAGGGGTGCAGGGCCCGTCATTCATAACGAGAACTATAAGAACTAGATCCTGGGTTGTTTCGTGCGGTCTCAACTTTGAGGTCGGGCGGTCTCGGAAGTGAGATGACTGTTTGTTGTGTTCGCAGGTTTGCGGTCAGCAGGTTGCGGTCTCCTTCCTTGGTAATTCCCAATGGCTTGGATAATAGTTCAGCATCGGCTTGTCTGCAAACTGGTTCTTGTGCTGTTCGCAACGAACTCGGAGATCAGGCGACCTTCAACGGTTAGGCGATCTGAGTTGCGGTCTGGCGACAGCTTCAGTTCTTTGTTTAGTGCAATAAGCTTCAGTTCATGCGGTCTGAGGTGGCGGTCTGGCAGTACAGGTCATCTTGCCTGTTTTTTGTTCGAGCGGTCTCAAGTCAAGCCGAGCGATCTCTGGAGTCGAGCGATCTGTGCGGTCTCTGCTTGTCAGACCGCCAATTTTGTTTTTGGTGTGTTTGTTCTTCTCTCCTTCGTGATTCTTATGAATCATGTCTCGCCATGTATACCTCGCACTGTAAATCATGTTTGTGATTCAATAAAGTCTTTTGTGTTGCTGTGTGGCATTGTGGTTGTTTGGCTATAACTCAGTTGATGCAACTCCTGCTTACTCCTAAATGATTCAAATCAAAAAATTTAATAGCAACAACCGGCACCGGGGCCACCCCGAGAGTAGGAGGCTGTACAGGTACATTCCTTCCGGGTTGTGCATTGAACATAGTGAATACTGCCTCGGCTACCAACCACACTATCTCAGCAAAAGGAGGAGTAGGCACATCGGCTGGTGCACTACTCGCAGTAGAGCGTGGGTGTCGAGACTGCCCTGTTCCACTCATAGTCGCCTATACATGTGCAACATAACACAATTAGCGACTAACATGCAACAAGAATCAACAAAGGAACACTCAGGTTCCAACACACTGCTACAAACATGCATGTATTTCATTCCTAAAGTGGACATTGCCTGGTCAATTAAATGATTTAATGGCGATGCACACACATGCTCACAATCCCTTAAAAGAATTCGACCACGAATTTGGACGGAAAGGTAATGAGACTCGTAGCTGATACCAATTTGTAACACCCTCCCCGTCACATAGAATATAAGAGTAGGTTCGGTCGGGACCCCACGCTATATTAAATGAACAGTAAAGAGAGTTACGTAATTAGTAGTTAAGTAGTTTCAAAGAAAACCATCTCAGCATACACAGAGTTATACACAACGGAAGCATTTATTTAAGTTTAAACCAGATTACATTTTTGTCCACTTGTTCATTAGGAACGAATATACATAACGTTATTTACATATGAAATTTTTACATCAATTGTGGCTTCCAAACATCGGCACGCAGTCCGGCCACACATGAAAAGCAGTAAACAAAACACTTTGGCCTTTAAGGGCCAGCACAGCGCAGCAGCATGGGTTCCAACCCGCTATTTTCCGCTTGTCTCGCCAGGACCTGTACAAAAAATTCCACAACAGTGTGGGAAAACAGGCAACCAGTCAGCTTTAGCTGACCAAAATATATAACGACCCCACCCCATTCCTAGGGCGGTGGTACTTCTTCCCTGCAGGCAAGAGTTTGCAGCATATACACCTATATCTGCAATCATCACTAACATAGGCGCTCGCAGCCTTATGCTTCGTGCTCTCACGACACACTTTCGGCGTACTCCTCGAGTTACACCACGGATCTAAGTTCTTTTTCAACTTTGATATACCATGAGCTTTACTGTCAAGGTCTTCATACCTTACGCTTCCTTTCCCAAAATTTCCTCAGTGAAATGGAGGAGCGACCTCATCACTGACTGGCTAAGGGACGGGTTCGATTAAGATTTTCCCGTGCTCATAACATCGGGATCAACTCTGCCCGATGCAGGTACGACTTCCCTTTGTGCCTGTTACTTGAAGCTAGACTCTCTGGACCCTTCCGCTTCTGTTGTGCACACCCAGTGCTACACAGTCTTTGCAATTTGATCACTAGAGCTACTTGAAGCTAGGATCTCCAGGCCCTTTCTCTTTTGCTGTGCACACCCAGTGCTACAAAGTCTTTGCAATTTGCCCTCTGCTATGCTCAACAATTGCGAGTCCTTAGCTTTACGGAGTTTTCTCCGGCATGCAATAAGCAATAATCATCACCAATCCAAACCAACCTGTCCAGATAGGCTTCACACAGCATGCCTATGTCTGTACTTCGATTCCGGACTCTATATGTAATTTATATGGGGATATCCATATCGACCCACCGGAAGAACCGATCCACTAATTAGTGATAGTCTTCCCAATATTATGCTAACCAAAGGACTAACATGTCCAAAGATTCAGAAGGAAAGTCGTTACCCTCGAAGCTCGTTTCGATGCCATAACTCCACAGACAATCCAACTAGGTAGGATCACAACAAGTTCTCCTTCCTCAAATGTGAATTCGGCACTCAAAATGAAGCTTGGAGAAGGTTGCTAGGGGTGGGAAATTCTTCTTCCACCAAGGTCTTCTCTTTTTTTTTGATTTGAAGAGAGAGAAAATTATAAAGATAATGAAGAAGACACTCACTGACTCACCCCTTCAGCCTTATCCCCCATGGGACCAAACTCAGCCATTAGATCCTTATTCTAATCAGGAGTGGACGACCCGGATTCAAAGTGACAAAATCGAATGTCAGAGCTACCGCTGGCGCTATCACTACCACCCAGGCGCTAGCCTCGAAGCAACGGATCCAATCCTATCCAAACCGCTTAAGGATTCATCGAGAGACCTACCGCCGGTGCTAGCGCTACCGTCGGCGCTAGCGCTCGTCAAGTCGATTCATGATCTCGATGGCTCGCCGTAATACATACGTCGTGACATAGATCCCATCAGGTGCCTGCAAGGATTAGGGCCAATTGTTCCACAATCGGGTAGGCCAAGAGCTCCATTTTTGGAGCTTTAATCCCGCCTCCATTCCCATTTTCTGGCCACCTCCGGTCGGCCAACCACTGCAAATCGTCGGCCACCACCTCAACGAAGGTGGTGGTGGCATAGACCGGCCGGGGCGGCGCTTAGGTGGCCGGGAAAACAAGGATGAAGGAGCTCCAGGTGCGGTTAATCCTGGCCTTCGGCCAGAGGAAGAAGACAAGCGGATGTCGTCCATTCAGCTTTAAGATATGTGCAAGATCTTTATATTAAAAGTTATGATATATACATTTATGTCACATATTTTGATGTGCATAGTTTAGTTTATTAAAAATATCGAGCCATCGGATCCGTCGATCTGAGTAGAAGAAATTCGTCGAGCTGTAGGCCGATTTTGTCGAACTGATAGTTGAGTTCATCGAACTGAATCCGGAGTTTGTCGAACGGAATTCATTCATCGAACACACTCTGGAGTTCATCGAACTGAACCTGAATTAATTCGTCGAACTGAATTAATTCGTCGAACTGAGAGATATAAGCTTAACTGGCTGGAGAACTGATTTCGTCGAACGCACTGAAGCAAGGCGTTCGTCGAGCGCAGAATAGATTTCGTCGAACGCACTGAAGCACGGTGTTCATCGAACGAAGAATATATTTCGTCAAACGAAGATCAGATTTCGTCGAGCGCACTGAAGCACGACGTTCGTCGAATGAAGAACAGATTTCGTCGAACGCAGTTCAGATTTCGTCGAACGCAGAGACTAAACATTTTGTCATACTTCCTGCAGTATTTCATTTTAATTATTAAAAATATTAGAACCCCTCAAATGAAAAAGTAGTCAAAACCAAAGCTGTATCCCTTGGAGTCTACTTTATGTTTAAATTTATTTCACCCCAAAAGGAGTTCTGTATCACCTTGTAGGTCCATTTTGGTGGGGCTGGTCCCTAGTGTAGGACAGCCACCATTTCTTGAATAACTTTTGATTGGGTTATGGGATTGACTTGAAAATTGAAACCTAGGCTATTTACACATACCCACACATAATACCCAAAGATGGGAATTTTAGGAGAACCTTTTTCTAAGGTATTTGTAATAATTTCATAAATCAAATATTAATTATTTAGTTGGTCAAATAACCTCCAATGCCCTCCAAATTTTGGTAGGTGCTCCTTGGGGTTATTGTATGACCTTGGTAAAAATCTCAGGGCAATTGGGACTGATTTGGTTGGGTAATTTTTCAACCCAAGTTAGGTCAAGTTGGGTCATAGTTAGGGCATGGTGTTTATCTTGGGGTATGGTGGTCAAAACTCATCACCATGAGTTGAAACCTTGGCCACTGGTTTAGGATCACCTAATACACCTTCATGAGTAAGATAGGGTGGTGTAGAGGAGGATATGCCCTAGAACCCTAGTTTTACCCCTTGGGGTGCATATAGAGCATGTGAAGGATATGTGGTCAAAATCTATAGAATGGCCATGGAACCTAGGAGATGTGTTCATGAGATGTAATTGCCCTAGGGAATTTTGAGAGAATTTTAGGAGAAATTATTCCCCCTAAATTAGGTCATAACCCCTTTAGGTAAAATTCTTTTAAGAGATATTTACATGCACAAATGATCTTGGATGAAGATGAAATCTTGGTGGTGTCTTTTTAATCATATTTTAGACCCCTGGTAATTTTTTTATAATTTATTTTATTATTTAACTAGTACTTCATCATCAAGGCACCTATTTTGTCTCAATCTTAAGAAATATAATTAAGGGTCCAAAACTCTCTGGAAAAATGTGCAACTTGGTGATAAGACATTTCAGGGCACTAGGAAGCTCTGTGAATTTTTAAATAATTTTGGTGGTTGTTATCAGTAGGCTACTTCACAACATGTGCAAATTATGAATTATTTGGATTAATTATTTCAGTGAGGAAATGATTCCCATAAATTGGGAAACTCTGTAATTATGCTTTCCTGGACACAATAGAGGTTGGTAATTTTTCCCTAATTTTGGCATAAGTAATATTGATGGTTCCTTCATTAACTTCCAAATTTGGATAGATGCTAAATATTATAATTAGAGGACAATTCCTGATTGTAAAATTGTGACACTCTGTACTTTCTGTTATTTTGGCATGATAGATTTATCTTGATTTTATGGAAGCCATATCATAATAATACCTTACACTTCATGTTCATATTCATACGTGGCAAATATTGGAAAAATTTAAATAAATGTTAAAATGTTAAGGAAAAATATGATTCTCTCGATTTAGTCTTAAAATACCATGGTAGTCCTCCAGTAAATATCTTGAGTCAGTTGGATGAATTTTGGAGTACCTCTACTTACAAGCTTCATATAGTTAGTTTGGTCTGCGTATAGTAAAAATGTGAAACTTGGGTATTTAGAGGCCTACCAAGTGGAAATGGCATGTAGTTGGTGCACATTGTCAGGTTGAAGAGATCGAAGGTCACCAAAAGGAGTTTATGAGATGAGAGTGTGCTTGGAGAGTTAAGGGCCAGGTGGTGTCCGGGACCGACGAAAGATCGTCTTTCCCCTTAAAAGGTCATAAAATACGTAGAGTAATTCTAGTGAATTGTTAAGAGGGGTAATCTTATGGATAGATACCAACAACACTAAGTGTCTTGAGAAAGGGAACTTTGGGGTGTCATCCCATTATAGTTCCTAGTACCGTAGCGAGCCCCTTACATGGTAATCCTCAGGAAGTCCAAGATTAATCATAAATTGTAGGGATAAGTTGATGTACAAGATTAACTTAATAATATGCACACCCACACCCCGTAGTTACGGGAGGTTAGTTAGTTTGGTTGTACGAGCGGTAGGCTCGGTGGTTGAAGCAGTGGACTAGTTAGTCCGGTGAGCTTGTGACTCAGTAATGCTTGTTGGTACGGATGGGTTGGTCCGACGAGCTGTTGGCCCAGAAGGTTATGATGACGGGCAGGTTAAGCTGGGAAGTTTATGGCTCGGGATATAGTAGAACATGTTTGCATGTGCATGAAGGTGGTGGGTCTTCGGTATTGAATGGTCGTTCATACCGACATCAATACGTTGACTCGGCAAGTGTGGAATTTGCACTTAGCCATGAAAGTCTGGTGGTCCAGCCAGTAAGAGTACGCAGATGCTCCGCGGTTTTGCGTTGAGGCATATGATAGGTCTAAGTTAGGTAGTGTGAATTCCAACCTAGAGGTGGGCGAGGCCCAACCCACCGCTTCCATTTGCCACTACGGGAGTATCCTGGGAGTCTTGCTAGCTCTAAAAAGGGGGAACTAAAGGTCTGTGCGCATAGAGTCGAAGTGTGTGAGTTGCACTTGTATGAACATAGCATAAACAACATACCTTACATGTCATAGCATAAACATTGCATTTCAAACCATACCCCTATCGTATAAATTGTTTATGAGACTCTTTATACGATAGGCCTTGCTAAACGACCCCTTGGTCTATAGGTTTGTATGGGCATTCCTATAAATCAATGGTTACTTTTCTACTATGTACATACTTTACTTACTATTCTTTACTTGCTCTTTACCATGCTCTATTACTGCTTCAATTATTTGTATACACATGTGTAATGGTAGAACTTTCCGTAGTTAGATTCACCGTCATCTGCTCTTTGTTATACCCCTTGTTGTCCTCCGCTTCATCCTCCCACACGGTGCCTAGGAGCCATTAGGGGTGGGGTGGGGAACATAAGGCTTAGTCTTTTTGACTAACGGTCAGTGTACCATATCATTTTAGGGGATCGAAGAGATGCAGCAACACCAGAGGCCGGTGCAGACGGAGGCGGGCTAGTCTAGTACAGGAGCATATCTTGAGTTAGTCCATGGTAGTCTTAAAATACCATAGTAGTCTTAAAATATCTTGAGGCTGGTGCAGACGGAGGCCGGTGTACAATATGATTCTCTGGATTTAGTCTTAAAATACCATTGTAGTCCTCTAGTAAATATCTTGAGTCAGTTGGATGAATATTTGGAGTACCTCTACTTACAAGCTTCATATAGTTAGTTTGGTCTGCGTATAGTAAAAATGTGAAACTTGGGTATTTAGAGGCCTACCAATTGGAAATGGCATGTAGTTGGTGCACATGGTCAGGTTGAAGAGATCGAAGGTCACCAAAAGGAGTTTATGAGATGAGAGTGTGCTTGGAGAGTTAAGGGTAAGGTGGTGTCCGGGACCGACGAAAGATCGTCTTTCCCCTAATAAGGTAATAAAATACGTAGAGTAATTCAAGTGAATTGTTAAGAGGGGTAATCTTATGGGGAGATACCAACAACACTAAGTGTCTTGAGAAAGGGAACTTTGGGGTGTCATCCCATTATAGTTCCTAGTACCGTAGCGAGCCCCTTACAGGGTAATCCTCGGGAAGTCCAAGATTAACCATAAATTGTAGGGATAAGTTGATGTACAAGATTAACTTAATAATACGCACACCCACACCCCGTAGTTACGGGAGGTTAGTTGGTTTGGTTGTACGAGCTGTAGGCTCGGTGGTTGAAGCAGCGGACTAGTTAGTCTGGTGAGCTTGTGACTCAGTAATGCTTGTTGGTATGGACGGGTTGGTTCGGCGAGCTGTTGGCCCAGAAGGTTATGATGACGGGCAGGTTAGGCCGGGGATTTTATGGCTCGGGATATAGTAGAACATGTTTGCATGTGCATAAAGGTGGTGGGTCTTTGGTATTGGACGGTCGTTCACACCGACGTCAATACGTTACTCGGCAAGTGTGGAATTTGCACTTAGCCATAAAAGTTTGGTGGTCCAGCCAGTAAGAGTATGCAGATGCTCCGAGGTTTTGCTTTGAGGCATATGATAGGTCTAGGTTAGGTAGTGTGAATACCAACCTAGAGGTGGGCGAGGCCCAATCCACCGCTTCCGTTTGCCACTATGGGAGTATCCTGGGAGTCTTGCTAGCTCCAAAAAGGTGGAACTAAAGGTCTGTGCGCATAGAGTCGAAGTGTGTGAGTTGCACTTGTATGAACATAACATAAATTGCATACCTTGCATGTCATAGCATAAACATTGCATTTCAACCCCTACACCTATCGTATAAATTGGTTATGGGACTCTTTATATGATAGGCCTTGCTAAACGACCCCTTGCTCTATAGGTTTGTATGGGCATTCCTATAAATCAATGGTTACTTTTCTACTATGTACATAATTTACTTACTATTCTTTACTTGCTCTTTACCATGCTCTATTACTGCTTCAATTATCTGTATACACATGTGTAGTGGTAGAACTTTTTGTAGTTAGATTCACCGTCATCTGCTCTTTGTTATACCCCTTGTTGTCCTCCGCTTTATCCTCCCACACGGTGCCTAGGAGCCATTAGGGGTGGGGTGGGGAACATAAGGCTTAGTCTTTTTGACTAACGGTCGGTGGACCATATCATTTTAGGGGATCGAAGAGACGCAGCAGCACCAGAGACCGGTGAAGACGGAGGCGGGCTAGTCTAGTATAGGAGCACAAGTTTTAGGGTCAGTGAGTGATTAGTACTTAGGTTCCGCGAGTGATCTTGTAGTGAGGGCATAATGTATAGGGCATGTGCCCCTTATTATTGTAACCTTTGTTATTTCAGTTATACCATGTGGACATTTATTATATATAGCATGTGATTGTGGACTTGAACTTCTTTTTATTTGTTTATACTTTTCTTCTTCTGTGATCGATATGGATGGCAGGATCGGCGCTTTGTAGTGGCGACCTTCCCGTGTGTTGGTGTCACCGCAAAGCGGCGGTTCTGGGCATAAGACCCAGGTTTTTGAAAAAAAATGGGGTCTTACAAAGTGGTATCAAAGGAAACCTCGATCCGAAGAAAAGAAGTCCACAAACCCTGGGCCACCCCGCACGAGTTTAGTTTGAGGACAAACTAAGCAGCGGAAGCAATGGTGTGCCCATATGGGGAAATCACATGAAAAAGTCCACTTTTAACTGAATCCTTTTGGCAAGTTTTCTTTTGTAGCCTGCGGCGAACCTTGCCCCCAGCAGGGAATACCTATGGCTACAAAGATCTCTTTAGATAGTCCTTTAGTCAATGAGTTATACTCAACCCCACTAGGACACATGACTTACCATGACAATTTATACCATACCCTAGTCTGAAATAGACCATAGGTATAACTTTGGTGAAGGTACAAGGATACCCCAAAGAGGCTAGAGAAAGAGTGATTGACACATAACCAGAAGCTAAGGGACTCGTAGACTGAGCCGTCGTATCGGTGACATGATTACACTGAGATAACCACTACGATAAACACCGAGGGTCAAATAAGAATTCAAGTTCAGAAGAGACCCGTTTGGGATTGGGACACAAGTTGACCATGATAAGGTTGTCGTAAAGGGGACCTTGAAGTGTCTAAAGTATGGAGTATACCAATGAGCCTCAAGATAGAACCCCAAGTCTAAGGTTGTGTGCCCTAAGAATTGTCTGCAAACTTGGGACGAATATAACTTGGTGATATTGAAGATACTCATACCAAAATAGATATTGGCTTATCTTTTTTTTAATGGGGCTTATCTTTTGTTTATTGAGGCTGACCTTTTGTTTATTGGGTAAATTAGTTACTGACTTGGGTTTCCTTTGGATCTAATTTAGAAGATGTTGCGTCGTAAACATAGTGATTTTTGTTGGAGCATGCGTTTCGCACTCCTCCGGTTTGATAATAACAAAGTCCCGTTTGTATTTGATTCTATTTTTATTAATGGTGTGCAGATAACAGGTATGAGATGTTCACATTTCTGCTGGAGCTAAAATTGAATGTGGGAAAATTTCACTGTCGGAAAATTCCGACAGCCACTGTCGCCCAGGTGACAGCAGAGAAGTTACAACTTCCCTCCACGGCAGATCGACGATCGGCAGTTTTGCGCTGTCGGAAATCCGACATCGATGTCGCCCAGGCGACAGCTCGGAGGTTACAATAACTGCCCACGACACCACCCACGATCGGCAGTTTTGCGCGTCGGAAATCCGACATCGATGTCGCCCAGGCGACAACTCGACGGTTACAGCAACTGCCCGCACGACGCCACTCCAGTGGCAGTTTAACGCTGTCGGAAAATTCCGACAGTCACTGTCGCCCAGGCGACAGAGAATTTCTATAAATTGGCTCCCTTGGTTCGTGCATTCCAAGCTTTTGTGATTTTCAAGTCCCTTCCTGAGTGCATACGAACCAGAGAGCTCCAGAACCTCCTCAACTCCCATTTGTGCAAAGAAGGATTGAAGATTGAAGACGAGATCGGGCGCGCTTCTACATCATCGATCATCTCGAGGCTTCAACAATCCGTTCAAAGATCTGATCTTCTAGGGAGTTGTTCTTTTCATATTGTATTTTCATTCACATACTTTTTATTTTGTATTGGTAGAGAAATCGTCGTCTTGCGTGCGGCATCTAAGTCCTTGCGCGGCTTAAGGGAAAATCGCTTCCTTGTGCGGAGCGTCCAAGTCCTTGCGTGGCTTGGTGGGAAATCATGGCCTTGTGTGCTACGTCTAGATCTTGGGAAGATCTAGAGGATAGGCTTGGGCTTGGTCTTGGGAGAGACAAGCGATAGCCTTCCGATCCTTGGGAGAAGGATTGGTAAACCAAAATTGTAGAATTTCTTATTAACATAATTGTGCCTTGATCTTAAGCATTGTTAAGATCATTTTTGTTGTACTCAAATTTCATGATTAATATAATTATGTCTTTTTCTTTAATTACATATTTGGGGGCATAATCTTTATCTTGGAAATTTGTGTTTTGGTTTAATACTAAAATTGCATTGGTTTGAAAGTATTTATAAGTAATTTTTTAGTAAAGTTAATTCTCTTTAAAAAATTACCAAGTCAAAAATTAATTTTTAGACACACCCTTATTCACCCCCCCCTCTAAGGGCGTCATACGATCCAACAAGTGGTATCAGAGCTAGGTTACTCCAAAACGGTTTTACCACCGGGATTAATGGCGCACAACGATCACGCGTTCGTTGAGGGGCAAGGAATTAGTAGGCCACCACTTTTTACGGGCACAGACTATAATTATTGGAAAACACGTATGCGTTGTTTTCTAATCGCACTAGATATAGAAGTCTGGAATATGGTAGAATCTAGTTACACTTCTCCAACATTTGTTGTAGGAGATGTAACCATGGATAAGCCCAAAGACAAGTGGGATGACAAAGATAAATTAAAATGCAAGAACAACGCAAAAGCCATGAATGCTTTATTTTGCGCACTAGATCGCACTGAATTTAATAGAGTTTGTGCTTGTAATACTGCATTTGAAATTTGGAATATATTAGAAATCACTTATGAAGGTACTTCGCAGGTAAAGGATTCAAAGCTATTTCAACTGGAGTCTGAATTTGAAAGGTTCAAAATGGAGGTAGATGAAGAGATTGATACGATGTACACACGATTCACAAAAATCATGAACGACTCAAAGGTGCTAGGAAAGGTGTTCTCAAATGGAGATTTGGTAAGGAAAATCTTAAGATCACTTCCCCCGAAGTTTAATCCTAAAGTGACTGCAATTTCCGAGTCACATGATCTTAAGACCTTACAATTGGAGAGCCTCATTGGGAACTTAAAAACTCATGAAGTTGAATTGAAAATTCAACAACAAGAGTATATGGAGCCAAGGAAGAAGGGATTGGCTCTAAGATCTAAGAAGGAAGAAACTAGTGATTCTGAGGAGGATGAAGAAGATGAGGAAAGTTTATTTGTTAAAAAATTTAGAAAATTTATGAAAAATCCGGAGAGAAGGAATTCGTTTAAGAAGTATTTTAAGAAGGAGACCTTTAGGAAGAAAAAAAGGAAAGGAAGGTGATGAGGAGGAAGAGAGACCGCCACCGGAGTGCTATCACTGCAAGAAGTTAGGACACATTCGAAGTAAGTGTCCAAAGTACTTGAAAGAACTTAAAGAAAAGAAGCACAAAGGGTCGAAGAAGGTGTTGAAGGCGGAAACCTGGGATGATACTACTTCTGAGGATGCAAGCAGTTCCGACTCAAGTAAAGAAGAGGAGGCCAACATATGCTTAATGGGAAAGAGCGTCATATCTGATGACGAATGCAGTGTCCAAAGCGACACTGAGGTAACTCCTCCAACCAATGATGAATTGTTTTCTGAATTTTTAAAGACTTGCAAATTTTTTGAAAAAAGCATAAAAGACAATGATCTACTTAAATCTGAAAATGACGTTTTACTTAAAGAAAACAAAAAATTGCTAAGGGAAATTAAGACTATTGGAAAAAGAGATATCTCTTGCCAAGAGTGTGATCACTTTTTGGGAAGAATTAATGAACTTGAAGAATCTCTTTCCAAATCTCATTCGACCAATAAAAATTCTTACTAACAAGAATGAGATTTTAGAGAGAGATCTAAAATCTTCAATCTCCAAAGTCCATGAGGGAAAGAAATCTTTTGAACATAGATGCGTAAATCTAGTATCCGAGAATACACAAATGAAAAACCAGATTCATGACTTAACACTAGCCATGAAAAAATTTGGAATGGGCCGAAGATCACTAGATATGATCTTAGGATACCAACGCCATGGATCTGGAAGGTTTGGGCTCGGATACACATCTGGAAGCTGTCGCCCGGCGACAATAACTGTCGCCGGCGACAGTGAAAAGTTCAGAAAATTTACTTTTAAAATTTTTAAAATTAATGAATTATCAAATACTGCATCCTCATCCAGTAAAAGTCCAGAAAAGTTATACTCCTCTAAATATATTACATGTGCCAAATGCAATAGATTTGGTCACACTACGGACTCTTGCTGGAAAGAAGGAAAAAGTAAAATCAAACAAATCTGGGTGCCTAAGGCTTCTACCTATACTATGGGTGGAACCACTTGGGTAACCAGATCTTTACTCACCTCTTCTTTCTAGGTGTGTTGGCAGGCTAAGGACAAAGAAGACGTGTGGTACTTGGACTCGGGTTGTTCAAAGCACATGACGGGCAATAAAGAAAAGTTCCTTAGCCTGGAGATGAAGAAAGGAGGAGTTGTGACATTCGGAGACAATGGAAAAGGAAAAATCATCGGCATTGGTGTTGTGGGTAACGAAAATTTTTCAATCTCAAATGTTTTATTTGTACAAGGATTAAAGCATAATTTGATTTCTATTAGTCAATTATGTGATAAGGGTTTAAATGTTTTATTTGAATCTTCTACAAATTTGTGCAAAATTATTAATTCCAAAACAAATGAGATTGTTTTTACCGCACCTAGATGTCATAATGTATATATGATTAAATTTCTAGATTTTTCAAATTCTACTTTGAAATGTTTTCTATCAAAAAATGATGAATTAGATTTATGGCATAGGCGACTTGGACATACTAGTGCCAAGTTAATTACAAAACTTTCAAAAGATAAATTAATTAAAGGTTTACCTTTGTTAAATGGAAATTTATCTTCTTCACTATGTGTGCCTTGCCAAAAAGGAAAATTTTCAAAATCATCTTTCAAAAGTAAAAACATTATTTCTACCACTAGGCCACTTCAATTAATACATATGGATTTATTTGGGCCAATTGGAATTTCTAGCTTAGGAGGTAGAAAATACACATTTGTATTGATTGATGATTATTCTCGTTTTTGTTGGACTTTATTTCTAACCTCCAAATCCGATGCATTTTCATTATTTTCAAAATTATGTTTGCGTATCCAAAATGAATTTGAGTTAAAAATTAAACGCATACGATCGGATCATGGAGGAGAATTTGAAAATGAAAAGTTTATTTCTTTTTGTACGGAGTTAGGAATTAAACATGAATTTTCCGCTCCACGCACACCACAACAAATGGTGTAGTGGAGAGGAAAAATAGAACTCTTCAAGAGTTAGCCCGTACAATGTTATCTGAATTCAAATTACCAAAATCTTTTTGGGCTGAAGCGGTTAGCACGACATGTTATGTAATTAATAGAGTAATGCTTCGCCCTATTTTAAAATTAACTCCTTATGAATTAATTTTTAATAAACAACCAAATGTTTCTTATTTCAAAGTTTTTGGTTGTAAATGTTTTATTTTGAATTCTAAAGATTCCTTAGGAAATTTTGATGAAAAATGTGATGAAGGTATTTTTATTGGCTATTCTTCAACTAGTAAAGCTTATAGAATTTTTAATAAAAGAACAAAAATAGTTGAAGAATCTATTCATGTTAGGTTTGATGAGTTTGCTCATGTGTAGAAAAGAAAATTACAGGAAAAGAAGATGAACTCCTTCCCACGGTGGAGAATGATGAAGAAGAACTTGGAGAAAATGAAGAAGAAAAAGAAGAAGAAAGAGAAGAAGAAAGAGGAGAAGAAGATAGAGAAGAAGAAGAAAGAGAAGGATATGTGCCTCCAAGTGAATTGAGATTCTCAAAGGATCATCCAAAGGAGCTTATCATTGGAGATCCGCAAAAAGGGGTTAGTACTCGTTCATCGCTACATGTTTTATTTTCAAACCTTTGTTTTGTTTCTGAAATAGAACCAAAAGATGTTTCCACCACTTTAAATGATGAATTTTGGTTTTTAGCTATGAATGAAGAACTTAATCAATTTGAACGTAATAAGGTTTGGAATCTTGTAGAACGACCCAAAAATTGTCCTGTAGTTGGTGTTAAGTGGATTTTTAAAAATAAAATGAATAATGAATCTAGAATTGTTAGAAATAAAGCCAGATTAGTTGCAAAAGGTTATGCACAAATTGAAGGGGTAGATTTTGATGAAACTTTTGCACCCGTAGCAAGATTAGAAGCAGTTAGAATATTTCTTGCATTTGCTTGTTTTAAAAGATTTAAATTATATCAAATGGATGTCAAAACCGCATTTTTAAACGGGTATATAAAAGAAGAGGTTTATGTAGAACAACCCCCTGGCTTTATAAATGAGAAATATCCAAATTATGTTTATAAATTAGATAAAGCGCTTTATGGATTAAAACAAGCGCCTCGTGCTTGGTATGATCGATTAACTCAATATTTGTTAAAGCACGATTATAAAATAGGAAGTGTTGATTCTACACTCTTCTTTAAGCAAATTGATCATGATTTAGTTATTTTACAAATTTATGTTGATGATATTATTTTTGGAGCCACTAATGAAGAGTTATGTAATGAAGTAGTTCAAATTATGAAAAATGAATTTGAAATGAGCATGGTTGGAGAACTTTCATATTTTCTAGGTTTTCAAATTACACAAAAACATGATGGTATTTTTATATGTCAAACCAAATATATTCATGATATGTTAAAAAGATTTGGATTTGAAAATCTTAAGCATGCAAACACTCCTATGAGTACTTCACTAAAATTAGGAAAAGATGAAAGTGGTGTTTCAATTGAACAAACCCTTTATAGAAGTATGATAGGGTCTTTATTGTATTTAACCGCATCTAGACCTGATATTATGTTTGCCGTTTGTTTATGTGCTAGATTTCAAGCTAATCCCAAAGAGTCACATTTGAAAGCGGTGAAACGTATTTTTAGATATCTCATAGGAACATCAAAATTAGGCTTATGGTATCCTCATAATGATTCCATTATTTTGCATGGTTTTTCGGATTCTGATTATGCGGGATGTTCTTTAGATAGGAAAAGCACTAGTGGCACTTGTCAGTTTATCGGCCCTTCACTTATTTCATGGTCGAGTAGGAAACAGAATTCTGTTGCCCTCTCAACTACCGAGGCCGAATATATTGCACTAGGTAGTTGTTGTGCCCAAGCTCTTTGGATGTCACAAACGTTAGAAGATTTTGGCTTACAACAAAGTAGTGTAGAATTAAAGTGTGACAATAAAAGTGCTATAGACTTAACTAACAATCCCGTATTACATTCTAGATCTAAGCATATAGACGTCCGACATCATTTTATAAGGGATCATATTAAGAAGGGTAATATAAAAATCAACTTTATAGGCACGGAAAATCAACTAGCTGATATATTCACTAAGCCGTTACCGGATTCCCGTTTTTCTATGCTTAGGCTAGAATTGGGAATTCTAGACATTTCACAATGAATATATCACTATTTAAAGCCTATAAAATTTTAAAAAAAATTATCACAAAACATAAACAATTTAAAAAGAAAAAGCCTAAATTTTAAAAATCAAAACATAAAATTTCAAAAGACTTAACAAAAATTCAACATCATTAATTTTACATCAATATTGTTCAAATAAAAATAGTAGAAAAAACATAAGGATCAAGTTCATTAAACAAGAAATAGAAATCTGAAGAAATTCACTGTCGCCCAGGCAAAAGTGGATGTCGGAAATTTCCGACATCTCCCAGCAGCAGCAACCTGATGAAACTACTCTGAATCTTCATAACCAGCCCCGCTGCTCTCTGGACAATCTTCTGGAGGTCCTCGTCTCACGGCTTTACCACGGCGAGTCCGCCTCACCGATTGGCATGGCGGTTCTTCGTCCGGAACTTGCCATTCGGCCTCTTCCTCCGGAGTTGGCTTTAACTTCAGACCTTTTACGAAAAACTTCATAAACTTCTACATTTGACTACGGTCCTTCTTCACTTCCTTCTTGTGATCCTCTCGTGAATCACATAGATCATCAATGGACTCCCTTAGTGAACCTCCCCTAGAAATTGTCGGCTCTCTAATCTCAATCCCCGGATGGGCTTTTCTCTGCGGCTTCTTCACTTTCATTGAACCCGTATAATATATCTCCGGATAACAATCATCCAAATAAGAACCTTGCACTATCCATCCGTACTTCTTATAGAGTACACGCTGAATTACCGCCCCCATTGGCAGCGTATGAACCTTCACCCATCTTGGATGCTTTAATCTATACGCATACCTAATCTGGGAGAGTATGAAGTCCGCCACATCAAAAAGCTCATCCTCCATAATGTAGTAAGTAAAGAGGGTCAACTGAGCCGTAATACTTCTAGTATCTCCACTCTTCAACATCACTGAATTCCTTAATATATCTTGAACTAAGAAAGCATCCGGAGTGAGTGACGTAACTTCAGTGGTAAGAGTCTTCTTTTGATTCCCATGTAAACTCATGTTTACGAGGGTCCAATCTCTATCCTTTCGATAACTCTCCACTATATCAGACATATTTTCACTCATCACTAGTCCGAATTCCTCTCTTAGATCAACATGTGTTATTTCCACATGTTGACCTTGGATCCTTGATCTAACTCCTCCATCCAATTCAGTGAAATTTGGGTCTTCCAAATGGTTATAAAATTCATGAATGAAAAAGGAAGAAAATGCCTCTGGTGTGATTATTGAAAGTATACCTGCATTCGCAAGCCGATCATAGATATGATCATGCTTCGGCGAATCAAATTCAATATATTTCGTAACTCCAACAATAGCTTTCTCCACCCCATGAAAAACTTGATATGAACTATGTGCATCTTCCGAAGTACTCCTTCGAGCTTTGGAACTGGAAGCCATTCTGCAAATAACATAAAATTTTTTTTGATTAAACATGTGCTGTGCACTGGAACACTGTCGCCCAGGCGACAGTGACTGTCGGAAATTTCCGACAGCTCTCCAGTGATCTTCTCTCAAAATTTTATACATACACTTCCAGATCTACTCAAAATCCAGGTTATTTCCACAACAAGTTTAAAAAAAATAATATGTTTTTAAAATCAAAATCTTCTTCATATCCTTACTATTCATCATCTTCAACCTTCTTTAAAAATGAAAATCTTCCATTTTCAAAATTAAAACTATGAACAAAAGCAAACCCTCAACCACAAGAATCACACAATCATAACATTTTTAACAAAGATCCAACAAGATCCACTTGTTTTAAACTAGATCTACATTTTTAAAATAAAAAAAAAATTCAAAACCTACACCATTCATCAAAAATCAAAATGAAAACTACATTTTCCTTCTTCTCTACTATCAAAATCACAAATCCCTAAAAAATTTTGGGTTAAAAACATAAAAATCAAAAATCCATACCTTAGATCTAGGGATGTCGCCGACTTCCGACAGCCTTCCTCTCGTTTTTAACTCCAGGAAATGATGCACAATAGGGTTTGACTCGGTCCACAGCCCTATTTATATTTTTGGCTGTCGCTAGGCGACAGTGACTGTCAGAAATTTCCGACAGCTCCCATTTTGACAAAACTTCAATTTTGGGTCCCTTTGCTGATTTACAATAGTTATATGTCAGTATTAATGCTTCACCTCATGACTTGATGACAAACCATGTGCTTTTTATTTAAAAAATGACTCTTACATGATTATATGATTACATTTCCAAGCTATCATTGTATTGACACTCCTATTTAGTTATTTAGACCATTGGAAATTGTTTTCGCATGCCTCTAAGTATGAGAAATTGTTTATCTATCATAATGAACTATCACGTTCACTTCTTTTGATCAATACGTATGTCTTTTTATTTAATATATACATGGATCATATTTGCTTTAACATAATAAAAAAGCACTTCATAATGACAACTTTCAACCTTGATTTGTTAGCACAACAAAATATGCACCATCTTTTGCGATTCAAGTGAATTCGGAGATCCTTGGTCAATTCCGGAAAAAATAATTATATCAATATCTCAAAATTAAGATATCACAACATCTGTGATAAAAAAAAAAGTTTAAAATAAAGACAAGGATACTCCACCAAGCACTACTTACCCTCCTGATAAGTCTTAATGAGCATTGTGAGGTTAAGCACCTTGGAAAGAATTGTAAAGTGTCTTGTGCAAAAGAAAGATGGTTTTCTATTCATCTTGTGCTATATCTTCAAAGTCAAAGTTATCTTTATATGCTTATATTATGTTCTACATTTCAATGATCATGTAAATTAAATATCTTCATATGTTTGATCTAAGTATCACATGTACACATCATTATGTTATATAAACATTCATCTCATAAGAATTGGACCGAAAATATTCCATAATTCTATACACTATTGTGTCTTTCTATGATACTTTCAAATGACCTTACTCATGTTTAAGTTATTTTCTTTCATTACTTCATCTGGCTTTACCGTCACTTCATGAGTTTATTCATACTATGGCATATTCCTATTATTTCATGGACTTCAATCATTTCCAACAAAGTGCTTCCGCTTACTCTTCATTTCTATATTCTATATCGTTTCCATAAAGAACTACTCTTTTATCTCATATTAACTTTTGCTAATACCAAAAGGGGGTGAATGGTAATTTAAAGTATAAAAAGAAAAATCACAAATCTATTACACCTAAATATTCCACCTACACAATACATCATATATTTAGGGGGAGCATATATTTAGGAGGAGCATATATTTAGGGGGAGCATTCATTTAGGGGGAGCTTTCATCTAAAGGGAGATTATTTATTTTAAGAGAAATATATCATGTTATTTCTGTACACACACCAAATGTTAAAATCAACAATCTAAATAGACATGTTTTCTTTTTATACGGATTTGTTATTATCAAAAGGTGGAGATTGTTGGAGCATGCGTTTCGCACTCCTCCGGTTTGATAATAACAAAGTCCCGTTTGTATTTGATTCTATTTTTATTAATGGTGTGCAGATAACAGGTATGAGATGTTCACATTTCTGCTGGAGCTAAAATTGAATGTGGGAAAATTTCACTGTCGGAAAATTCCGACAGCCACTGTCGCCCAGGTGACAGCAGAGAAGTTACAACTTCCCTCCACGGCAGATCGACGATCGGCAGTTTTGTGCTGTCGGAAATCCGACATCGATGTCGCCCAGGCGACAGCTCGGAGGTTACAACAACTGCCCACGACACCACCCACGATCGGCAGTTTTGCACTGTCGGAAATCCGACATCGATGTCGCCCAGGCGACAGCTCGACGGTTACAGCAACTGCCCGCACGACGCCACTCCAGCGCCAGTTTAACGCTGTCGGAAAATTCCGACAGTCACTGTCGCCCAGGCGACAGAGAATTTCTATAAATTGGCTCCCTTGGTTCGTGCATTCCAAGCTTTTGTGATTTTCAAGTCCCTTCCTGAGTGCATACGAACCAGAGAGCTCCAGAACCTCCTCAACTCCCATTTGTGCAAAGAAGGATTGAAGATTGAAGACGAGATCGGGCGCGCTTCTACATCATCGATCATCTCGAGGCTTCAACAATCCGTTTAGAGATCTGATCTTCTAGGGAGTTGTTCTTTTCATATTGTATTTTCATTCACATACTTTTCATTTTGTATTGGTAGAGAAATCGTCGTCTTGCGTGCGACGTCTAAGTCCTTGCGCGGCTTAAGGGAAAATCGCTTCCTTGTGCGGAGCGTCCAAGTCCTTGCGTGGCTTGGTGGGAAATCGTGGCCTTGTGTGCTACGTCTAGATCTTGGGAAGATCTAGAGGATAGGCTTGGGCTTGGTCTTGGGAGAGACAAGTGATAGCCTTCCGATCCTTGGGAGAAGGATTGGTACACCAAAATTGTAGAATTTCTTATTAACATAATTGTGCCTTGATCTTAAGCATTGTTAAGATCATTTTTATTGTACTCAAATTTCATGATTAATATATTTATGTCTTTTTCTTTAATTACATATTTGGTGGCATAATCTTTATCTTGGAAATTTGTGTTTTGGTTTAATACTAAAATTGCATTGGTTTGAAAGTATTTATAAGTAATTTTTTAGTAAAGTAAATTCTCTTTAAAAAATTACCAAGTCAAAAATTAATTTTTAGACACACCCTTATTCACCCCCCCCCCTTCTAAGGGCGTCATACGATCCAACAATTTTGAGGTTGATCTTATTCAACGTTACACAGGCAAAGATAAGATGGTGTAACAGTAGGTCTGGAATGATGATCTGAAGTACTACCAGGACAATGAAAGGACATCGTAGATCGAGCAACGACTTGACCTTAGTTGAAGCATTAGAAATGTAAAGTTGCTAGGTTTAGTCATTTAGGGATGCAGATGCCTTTTTGGAAGTTGGGAATTGAAATTAGGTCGTGCAAGGTTTAGTTATATTTGAAAGTTCTGGTAGTTTGGGGCATTCAGAAGTAATTAACTCTTGAATTGTTAAAAATCACGCCCTATCATGGTAGAAAATTTTAACTACAATAATAACCCTTATACCTTGGGAGCTATGACGATGAATAACCCGAGATCTTAGACGATGACTTATTGGAATTAAAATATAGTGTTTGAGTTTACTATGATAAGAACGATCTAAGCTTATCTTACTTTGGACCATCCGAAAGTGATCAAGACTAGCATATGTGGAAGCGATAGGAATTTGTGAAATAAACGTGATGATATTTCCATGATGAAATTGACTTGTGAAAATCTTAGGGTTTCAAAAGAATTTTACCTGTATACCTTATGATTCAAACTCCACATAGAAAGTGATTGGGACTTATCTTATAAACATGAATACTAATACAGATTGGTTAACATATACTCATAAGTTCACAAGTGCACCACCATAAAATTTTGAGGATGATTGAGACGCTTGATGATCTGATCAGTTCCACCAATAGTAAGAACTGGATAAGTTGTAGAGTGGAGATGATTGATCATTCAGACGTACTTAAAGGAATAAGAACCTAAACATGCAGAGAAAACATTATAGAAGCATTGTCTACCCATATTAACAAGAGCTTTAGTCACCAGAAAAATGGTGTATTCCAGAACACGTATGTCCTCGGAATGAAGAAAGACGTCATAAGTTTTGTGATGCACGGTGAAGGCCAAGTGCAAGAGTCTTTGGAGAACCACCACAGTCACTGCCCATGTTATAGTGGAGTTCGAGGACATAATTATGGATTTCATACACAGGTTACCACATCCCCACTCCGGGCACAAGTTCGTTTGGAACATTGAGGATAAACTGACCAAGGTAGCTAGGGTCACCCCGGGCTGGAAGGACGCTCCTGTTGGTGTTTGGTGGGATTTATTGAGCAGTTTGTCCGTTATCGTAGTGTGACCAGGGCGATCGTGTCGAATCAGGATGGATGGTGTACGTCCAAAAAGTGAAGATCAGTCTAGGCTTATCTGGGCTCTTGGTTTACGTCAGCACATGCTTTCCACCCTCAGAGGGATGGAGGCATAGGACTCCACTATCTTGGATCCAGGATGAGGATCCCAAGGCACTCAGCTCGGAATTTATGGAGGACATAGATACCCAGGTGTGACTGATTTGAGTTAGGATGTTGGGGACCAGAGCTGCCAGGTCAGGTATGTTGGGAATCTTGCCAACATGATTCCTGATTTAAAGAAGTCATAATGTCAAGAGTACTTCACTTTGTATTTGATCGTACATGTAGTTCATAATCTCAGGAAAATATAAGTACATATCGTCGAGAAGAACAAGCGATATCGTCGACAATGCGTGCTTGTCGTCGTAATGACGGGCATAGCAGCAGCCGCTGAGAAGCAAAGTATTCGTCGACCGCTGAGACATGGCGAGATCGTCGAACAAAGAATGCTGATCGTCGACCGCTGAGACATGGTGAGATCATCGAACGAAGAATGCCGATCGTCGAATGATGAGACATGGCGAGATCGTCGAACGAAGAATGCCGATCGTCGAACGCTGAGATGTGGCGAGATCGTCGAACGCAGGGAAGAATCAAAGACATCGAAGGAAGGAATGTCGTCGAGTAAACAACATGATTACGACGACATATTGCAAGAAAGAGGATCTCAACGACACAGTCAGAAACGGCATATCGTCGTATATGAAGAATCGTCAAAATGTCTCGTATTGTCGTGATGCCAGCATCAGAGGTAGAAGAAAGAAGACATGAAGGTCTACCAGAGTTCATGGCATCGACAAAGGGCTGTCGTCGAGATATTATCCATGTCATCATAACAATGGAAATATCATCGAGACAGATTCAAATTGTGCGGACGTACTATCAGCAGTTAATGTCGCCGCCTGATTGTCCAATCAGCGCGTGCACTTAATGAATTGAGGTATTAGCGCGTACTGCAAAAAGAAATAAAGATATCAGTGCATGCTAAAAAGAAATGGAGGTCTGACACATAAAGAAACTTCTTAGAAGACCATTGGGAGACATCGCAGTCTTATAAAAGGATACTTGAGGTTGCCCTAAAAGGTTAATAATCAAGAAAGAACTTGCGCACATAGCGAATCAAAAAACACAAGCGTCGTGAGAAAGAAAGAGAAAAAAAAGGAGCAGTCATCTTCATCGACTGCTAAGAAAACAATCCTCATCTGGCTAAGAAAAGATTTGAAGAAGAACCGTGCGCTCAAGATCTGATTCAGAACAATCTTCCTCAATCTTAAGGTGCCGATCTTCAACAGACTAAAGGTGCCGATCTTCATCCGGCAGAATAAACATTTTATTATTGTATTTCCTTATAAGGCTTGCGAGCCAAATTGTCCAGCTTGAGGGCTGGAGAGCTGTGAGGCTTGAGGTCCAGGGCAGTGGACTTGCGGGTCCGACTTTGTCTAGCTTGAGGGCTGGAGAGATGTGAGGCTTGAGGGCCAGGGCAGTGCGCTTGCGGGTGCGATCTGTCGAGCTTGCGGGCTCGGGGGCAGTAAGGGCTTGAGGGCTTAGGTTGTTGGGACTTGCGGGTCCGTGTTGTAAGGCTTGAGGGCCTGAAGATTTTGGTGGAGTTTGCCGAGCCTAGCACACTGCTGGGTAGGCGTAGAGGGAAAGAGGACTACACAAGACACCCCGTCTTGAGGAACCTCTGTAGATCTTGTGTCGTCTGGTGTGACTAATTTGTGTGTTAACTTTGTGCATTGCTTGAATATTGATAACTCACACTAATAGATCAAAAAGTACCAAGATCACCTAACACCCCCCCCCCCTCTAGGTGAACGTTCCATCCCCAACAAGTGGTATCAGAGGGAGGTTGATCAAAAGGAGACTTAACAGTCCGATCTAGATCAGGAACGACTCACCATGGCCGGTGGAGATCCGAATCGCGAAATGAGAGCCATGAAGCTTCCTATCTGCACAAATGAGAATTTCCCCATTTGTAAGGAAAGAGTAAGACTCTTTATGGAGGCAGCTGACCCAAGAATCTACCTGACAATCAAGCAGGGTCCCTTCATCCCTACCACTTCCTCCACTATTGATCCAACTAGGCAGGTGATAAAGAAATATGAAGACATGACCAAGGATGAGCTGGCCTTGGCAGGTCTAGACAAGAGGGCACAAAACGTCATCGTAAGTGCCATAGATGACTTAACCCTCCAAAATCTAATTCACTGCAAAACAGCCAAGGAGATGTGGGACTCCTTGATCGTATACATGGAGCGTACTGAAGAGGTAAGGGATGACAGGAAATCTCTCCTCAACCAGGAATATGAAGCCTTCAAACAAGGAAAGAATGAAATAATCTCCAACTGCTATGAGAGATTTTTCAAGATCGTGAATGGACTGAGAAACTACGACAGAGAGTTCACAAACTCTGATCTAAATGACAAATTTCTCAGATCCCTCACAAAGGAATGGGATATCAAGATATGTTCCATTAGAGAGATGGGCCAACTGGGCAACATGGAGCCCAAGAACCTATACAGGAAGTTGTTGTCTCATGAACTTCAACTTAATACAAGGAAAGCTGAAGAAGAAGAAAGCTCAAAGTTGAGCTCAAGAGAAAGATCAGTGGCTCTAAAGGCTGAGAGTACCAGAAGATTCAAGGGCAAGACCTCTGCTTCTCATAATAGAACTGAGAACAATGAGGAATCAGAAGCCAGCTCCTCTAACTCTGATGATACTGATAGAGAGGTGTCCCTCCTCTCAAAACAATTCAGAAAGCTGCTGCACAAAAGGAGGATGGACAACATCAGAAGCTCCTCCTCAAGCTCCAGAAGATCTGACTATTGGGACAGATCCAGGGCTCCCAGGGAGGACATGTATAAATCCAACTCCAGTAAATATGATTTAAATAATACTGTTTGCTATTCTTCCAGCAAAACAGGTCACATGGCTGCAGACTGCCCCTCCAAGAATAAGGAGTCAAGGAACCACGAAGAGAGAAGAAGCTCTAGGAGCAAGAGAACCCCTGAAAAGGGGTTCATGGCAAAGAAGACCAAAACATTGAGTGACTCTGACTCAAGCTCTTCTGGGACTGAGGATGAAGCACTTATTGGACTGATGGCCATCAATGAAGGTAACCAGGATGACAACTCTCCTGGAAAGGTAAAACACATAACTTCTCTATCTGCCTCTGATTCTGGATCAGTGGCAGATTCTTTGCATGATGATGAGGAGGTGTCTGCTGCCAACAACACAGCCCCAAGATCTCAGTATGAAGTTGAATCTGAACTAATAAGGCAATATAAAGCCTTATGGAAAGCCTTCAAAAATAGTAGGAAACTCCTCAAGGTGCAAACCAAGGAGTTAGAATCCTTGAAGCCTGTCCAATCCAAGCTCCAAGAGACAGCTGGGAAGATAACTTCTATGAGCAAAGAAGTGGACAAGCTTAAGGAAGCCATAAGGCTTAAGAATGCAGAGTTAGGACAGAAAAACAAGGTCATTGGGGACCTTGAGGAAATGTTGTTAGCTGAGAAGAAACTTGCTTCCAACCTCTCAATGCCCAAAACTATCCTGCCAGCAACTGACACCTTCTCTGGACAGTTCAGAGCTGGTATCAGTTTCAATAAGGAGCCAGTCATGGGCAAAGATCCTGAAGCTAGACCCTCTTATAAGAAGGTGTTGTTAGCAAGTCCTTCAGCCCACAGACCTGCATCAACAGTAGACAAGAGAATGGGAAAGGCTATTCCTACAAAGCCTGCTCCCAAGAAGGTGAACCAAAGAGTGGTGAAGCAAATTCCTCCCCCGGCTCACACACATGAGGTTCACCCTAGATCTGTTAGATAAGAAGCCTTCTCTCCTGCTCATCAGCACTGTCATCCTACTCAGATGATGAAGCAGAAGAGAAGATATAACAGGTATGAGTGTTGGTGCTGCGGGAAAGTAGGCCACTTTGCATTGGACTGTTGGTTCAACCCAACTGGGCTCAATGCAAGAAGAGTGCAGAATCCTCCGAGGTTTGCGATTCCATTCTATCACCCTAACAGAAACCAAGGACCCAATCCCTATTGGGTACCTGAGGGGAAGTGATTTGTTTTGCAGGTAGATCCAAATGCCAACCAATCTCCAATTTGGTATTTGGACAGTGGCTGCTCCAGTCATATGACTGGAGTCAGAAAGTATTTGAAAGAATTCATCCTTGTGGAGAATGGACCGACTGTTATCTTTGGAGGATCAGAAAAGGGAGTGACCAGGGGCTATGGTAACATAACTAATGGGTTAGTTACCATCACAAAGGTAGCTTATGTGGAGGGGTTGAGACACAACCTCATAAGCATAAGTCAGCTTTGTGATCTAGGCTTCGTTATTACTTTCCACAAGTACAAGTGTCTAATTAAGAAGTCCTCAGATTCTGAGACTACCTTAACTGGCACTCGGAGTGGGAACATTTATTGCTTAAATTTCCTTAATATAAATTCTTTCATGCCCATATGTCTTATAACTGATGGCAAAGAGGCTCTATGTGTACAATGGCATAAGAGACTTGCACACATCAATTATAATACAATAGGCAAGCTTTTCTCACAAAACCTGGTCAGAAATGGACCTGACATTAAGTGCATCAAAGATTGCTCTTGTCAAGCCTGCCAACTTGGAAAGCAGACTAGGACTAGCTTTAAAATCATCTCTAACAAAGAGTCCACAAGGTGCTTATTTTTACTGCACATGGATTTATTTGGTCCCATGGCAGTTCATAGCTTAGGAGGGAAGGCATACACCCTTGTAGTTGTTGATGACTACTCAAGGTTCACTTGGGTATTCTTCCTCAAAAAGAAATCATATACCCTCGATATCTTGATGAATTTTGTCAAGCAGATCCAGAATGAGATGAGCTGTACTGTGGTCAAATTCAGAAGTGACCATGAGATAGAATTTCAGTCAGGGGCCATGACAGAATTCTGCCAAGACCTAGGTATCTCCCAAGATTTCTCCTCCCCCAGAACTCCTCAACAGAATGGGGTTGCTGAAAGGAAGAACAGAACCTTGATAAAGTCTAGCAGGACAATCCTAAGTGACTCCTCATTACCAGAATACTTCTAGGCAGAGGCAGTCAACACTGCTTGTCATGTGATAAACAGGGCCTCTATCATCAAAAACCACAAGAAAATTCCCTATGAGCTAATGAAGGGCAGAAAACCAACTATATCCTACTTTAGGTTCTTTGGTAGCAAATGCTATGTCCTTAATAATGGGAAATCCAAACTAACTAAGGATTCATTTGGCGCGACGTTTGGAGGCAGCGTTTGCGGCAAACGCCGCCGCAAGGCGGGTAACCAAATGCCTGGTGGTGGCGTTTGCCGCGTCTCCTCCCACCGCGCCCTTAGAAATGGAGCGAAACGCTCCATTTCGAGTTGCGGCCTCCCCCCTCCGGTTCTAACAGCCCGCCATCTCCTTTCGCCGTCGGAGCAAAACGCCGCGCCAAATGAAGCCTAAGTTTGCTGAGAAAAGCTGTGTAGGTATTTTTGTTGGATACAACTCCTACAGCCGGGCATACAGAGTATACAACCTCAATACCCAAACAGTGGAAGAATCTGTTCATGATGTATTTGATGAGACTAGACTTATCCATAAGGGCTGGTCTAGTTCTCTAGTGAATGCAGGTACAGTGGAAAGATTAGAGAAGCTATCCATTAAAGACAATGCTGACACCTCATTCAACAACAAGAATCAGCCAGTGTTGGTTGAAATAGAGGTAGAACCTGTAGAAGATACAGAAACGGTAGAAGAATTGCGGCCTGCAGAAGTAGCTCCTGTAGAAATACCTAGAACACGTCCAACTGCCTTAAGACAAGTAAGAGATCATCCCTAAGAGCAGATAATAGGAAATGTCTACCAAGGGGTGCTGACAAGGAGTAGAGCTGCAAATCAAGCATTGTACCTGAGTTTTCTCTCTCAAATTGAACCCAAGAAATTTGAGGAAGCAAATCAGGATCCATTTTGGATTGCTGTAATGCAGGAGGAACTAAACCAATTTAAAAGATGCAAAGTGTGGAAATTGGTTCCAAGACCCCAAGGGCACAACATCATAGGAACCAAATGGGTCTACAGGAACAAGTTGGATGAAAATGGAATCATCACCAAGAATAAAGCAAGACTAGTGGCAAAAGGCTACAGACAAGAGGAGGGGATAGATTTTGATCATACATTCGCTCCAGTAGCCATACTGGAAGCAATAAGATTGTTCCTCGCCAATGCAGCATACAAAGGTTTCAAGGTCTACCAAATGGATGGGAAGTCAACCTTCCTAAATGGTGACCTCAAAGAGGAAGTATATGTAGAGCAGCCTTCAGGTTTTGTTGACTCTACTTATCCTAATTATGTTTACTTTCTTAGAAAAGCACTTTATGGCTTAAAGCATGCACCTAGGGCCTGGTATGAGACTCTGTCAAGCTTTCTAATTGAGAACAAGTTCTCAAGGGGAAAGATTGATAAGACATTGTTCCTAAGGGAAGTGAAGGGCAAGATCTTGCTAGTACAGATCTATGTAGATGACATCATCTTTGGCTCTATAGATAACAATCTCTGCAAAAATTTTGCCAACTTGATGCAGGGAAAGTTTGAGATGAGCAGTATGGGTGAGCTCAAATACTTCCTAGGTCTCCAAGTGAAACAATCTGAAGATGGGATTTTCATCTCTCAGACCAAATTCACTAGGGAGATAGTCAAGAAATTTGGATTGGAGAGTGCTTCTTCAATGAAAACTCCAATGGGAACCAATGTGTCTTTGGACAAGGATGAGAAGGGCATACTCTTTGATGAAACCAAGTACTGATGCATGATTGGATCCTTGCTCTATCTAACTGCAAGCAGGCCTGACATAATGTTTGCTACATGTGTCTGTGCTAGATATCAGGTGAATCCTAAGGAATCTCACTATGTCTCTGTCAAGAGAATCTTAAGATACCTAATGTGTACATCAAATCTTGGCCTGCGGTACCCTAGGAACAATGAGTGTGAACTGACTGGTTATTCAGATGCAAATTATGCAGGGTGCAAGGAAGATAGAAAGAGTACCTCAGGGACATGCCAATTCCTTGGTGGAAGACTGATTTCCTGGAGCAGTAAGAAGCAGACCAGTGTGGCAATCTCGATAGCATAATCAGAGTATATCTCTGCTGGGTGCTGCTGTGCCCAATTGCTATGGATTCAACATCAACTTGAAGACTACAATCTAAAGATGACCAAAACACCCCTGTTTTGTGACTCTTCGAGTGCCATCTCAATTGCTAAGAACCCTGTATCTCACAGCAGGACTAAGCATATTGAGATCAGGTATCACTTCATCAGGGAGCATGTGGAAAATGAAGATATCACCCTTGAATTTGTCCCAACAGACAAACAAGTGGCTGATATATTTATAAAGCCCCTAGATGAAGCTAAGTTTAACTTCTTCAAATTCCAATTGGGAATGTTAAACTTAGAGTAACCCTCAACTTTACTATTTACTAATGCCTTTCTAGATGAGTGGTCAGAAAATCTCACAGGACCATGAAGAATCATGCCTGAGCAAGGGGGAGCTTGTGCTACTCCTTGGTTAGAAAAGTAGAAGGCAAGAAGTCAGAAAGGGGGAGAAATGGTGCTCAAGTGGTGCTTAAGAAGACCTTAAAGGCAGGGGAGCAAGGAAGAGGCTTCAAATCAAGGGGGAGCTACAAGCTTGATGTACTCCAAGAGTTCTGCAAAAGATAAGTTAAATCTTTAAACAGTTCCATCTAAGATTATGATATATAATATCAAGTGAAAGTAGGCTTGAATTGAGATTCTGACTTCTTTAAATAGGGGGGATTGTTGGGAATCTTGCCAACATGATTCCTGATTTAAAGAAGTTGTCATGTCAAGAGTACTTCACTTTGTATTTGATCGTACATCTAGTTCATAATCTCAGGAAAATATAAGTACATATCGTTGAGACGAACATGCGATATTGTCGACAATGCGTGCTTGTCGTCGTATTGACGGGCAGAGCAGCAGCCGCTGAGAAGCAAAGTATTCGTCGACCGCTGAGACATGGTGAGATCATCGAACGAAGAATGTTGATCATCGACTGCTGAGACATCGCGAGATCATCGAACGAAGAATGCCGATCGTCGAACGATGAGACATGGCGAGATCGTCGAACGAAGAATGCCGATCGTCGAACGCTGAGACGTGGCGAGATCGTCGAACGCAGAGAAGAATAAAGACATCGAAGGAAGGAATGTCGTCGAGTAAACAACATGATTACGACGACATATTCCAATAAAGAGGATCTCAACGACACAATCAGAAACGACATATCGTCGTATATGAAGAATCGTCAGAATGTCTCGTATTGTCGTGATGCCAGCATCAGAGGCAGAAGAAAGAAGACATGAAGGTCTACCAGAGTTCATGGCATCGACAAAGGGCTGTCGTCGAGATATTATCCATGTCATCATAACAATGGAAATATCGTCGAGAAAGATTTAAATCGTGCGGACGTACTGTCAGCAGTTAATGCCGCCGCCTGATTGTCCAATCAGCGCTTGCACTTAATGAATCGAGGTATTAGCGCATACTCCATTAAGAAATAAAGTTATCAGCGCGTGCTAAAAAGGAATGGAGGTCTGAAACATAAAGAAACTTTTTAGAAGACATTGGGAGACATCACAGTCTTATAAAAGGATAATTGAGGTTGCCATAAAAGGTTAATAATCAACAAAGAACTTGCACACATAGCGAATCGAAAAACACAAGCGTCGCAAGAATGAAAGAGAAAAAGAAGGAGCAGTCATCTTCATCGACTGCTAAGAAGCCAATCCTCATCTGGCTAAGAAAAGATTTGAAGAAGAACCGTGCGCTCAAGATCTGATTCAGAATAATCTTCCTCAATCTTAAGGCGCCGATCTTCAACAGGCTAAAGGTGCCGATCTTCATCCGGCAGAAGAAACATTTTATTATTGTATTTCCTTGTAAGGCTTGCGGGCCAAATTGTCCAGCTTGAGGGCTGGAGAGCTGTGAGGCTTGAGGGCCAGGGCAGTGGACTTGCGTGTCCGACTTTGTCTAGCTTGAGGGCTAGAGAGCTGTGAGGCTTGAGGGCCAGGGTAGTGCACTTGCAGGTGCGATCTGTCGAGCTTTCGGGCTCGGGGGTAGTAAGGGCTTGAGGGCTTAGGCTGTTGGGACTTGCGGGTCCGTGTTGTAAGGCTTGAGGGCCTGAAGCTTTTGGCGGAGTTTGCCGAGCCTAGCACACTGCTGGGTAAGCATAGAGGGAAAGAGGAATACTCAAGACACCCCGTCTTGAGGAACCTCTATAGATCTTGTGTCGTCTGGTGTGACTTATTTGTGTGTTAACTTTGTGCATTGCTTGAATATTGATAACTCACACTAATAGATCAAAAAGTACCAAGATCACCTAACACCCCCCCTCTAGGTGAACGTTCCATCCCCAAAAAGGTATTATGATGCGTGGTATCGTCAAGTCGAGTTCCAGGTTGTAGACCGAGTGTTTCGGAAGATACGTCCGATGCAGGGTGTCTTGCGGGTTCGCAGGCGAAAGAAGCTCAGTCTGAGATAGATGGGGCTCTACAGGATCTTGGAGTGGATCAGCCCGTTGGCTATTGACTGGAGTTTCCACCGGAGTTAGCGGGATTGCACGACGTCTTCCATGTCTCCTCCTTTAGGAGAGCTCTACTACGGCCGGAGCAGCAAATTTCTACTATAGATGGCCCGGTAGCCTCCGATCGATTGATTCACCTGAGAGCCACTAGAACTGGTGTGGCAGAGATAGTCGGTGCTCTTCGAGTCATAAATAACTTCAATTCTTAGGGGATGTTACATTCAGTCACTCTCGGTCAAAACCCCGCGAGCCTAGCCTGAATTTCGAGGACGAAATTATTTTTCTTGTTTATTGAGATTTGTAACATCCCCCAAACAACAAGACCCCTAGAGTGGTTTTGTCATGACTAGGTCATGACAAAACCCTAGGAAGCTTGAAGAGATCACTTGGCCTTAGGCTTGAAGGGGAAGAGCACCTTGGTCTGCAAATAGCAATTTCCAGTTACCAAGCTTAAGGTTGGACTTTAGGGCCTCACCTCGACCATTTGACCCCACCATGGCACACCTAACCCTTTGGAGGGTCCCTTAGAGAATTTAGGACACATTGGGATCAATCATAGGGGCCAAATTAACCAAAGTCAACCCTAACCTCAAATAAGTCAAACCACCATATTTAGGGTCAATTAGGGTTCAATTGGACCAATTGACTTTCCCCAAGTTCCATTGGTCACTAAGGGAAGCCAATGGGTCAACATTGACCCATTGGGCCTAATTAATTTCACCAATTTGACCAAAGTCAACACTTGATCAATATTGCCCAACTTGGGTTAATTAAGCCCAAAGCTCAATCTCTTTGGGCTAAGCCCAATTTCAATGGCCCAAATGATTAGTCACCACTCTAATTACATAAAATGCCATCCAATTTCTAGAGGGGGTGACTAGGAGAGATAAATTGGGAGTTTCCCCCAATTTGAAGAGAGAGAGAAAGTGGTCATTCAAGGTGAATTCATGGCATTCAAGGCAAATTCACTCCCATTCATCTCCCCACACCCTCCATTCATCTCCTCATTGAATTCTAAGATGTTTTACAACCTTTCCCATGCCATCCGGTGGAGGATTCAAGAGGTTTCAAGTGAAACCGAAATGGCCATTAATGGAACCCCACCATTAAGCCTTTCCCTCCTCAAATTGACCCTTCCATCACCTTCAGAAGGGGGATATCAGTTGAAATCGAGTACTAGATCGTTGCATTTGGTGGAGAATCAAGAGATCGGCAAGGAGCACAACTTGAAGGGGGCGGCCATGGCAAATCCGGGAAACAACCACCCTTGAGCCCGATTAAAGGTCTGGTTCTTCTCCTCTCTCTCCGTGGATAGATCCCATTAGGTTAACTGCAAGGATTAGGGCCAATTGTTCCCCAATCGGGTAGGCCAAGAGCTCCATTTTTGGAGCTTTAATCCCGCCTCCATACCCCTATTCCGGCCACCTCCGGCCGACCAACCACCACAAATCGCCGACCACCACCTCAACGAAGGTGGTGGTGTAATTGGCCGGCCGGGGCGGCGCTTAGGTGGTTGGGAAAACAAGGATGAAGGAGCTCCAGGTGCGGTTAATCCTGGCCTTCGGCCAGAGGAAGAAGACAAGCGAATGTCATCCGTTCTGCTTCAAGATCTGTGCAAGATCTTTATATTAAAAGTTATGATATATACATTTCTGTAACATTTTTTGTTGTGCATAGTTTAGTTTATTAAAAATACTGAGCCTTCGGATCTGTCGATCTGAGTAGAAGAAATTCGTCGAGCTGTAGGTCGAGTTCGTCGAACTGATAGTTGAGTTTGTCGAACTGAATCCGGAGTTCGTCGAACTGATAGTTGAGTTTGTCGAACTGAATCCAGAGTTCGTCGAACGAAATTCATTCGTTGAACACACTCTGGAGTTCGTCGAACTAATAGTTGAGTTCGTCGAACTAAACTTGAATTAATTCGTCGAACTGAATTAATTCGTCAAACTGAGAGATATCAGCTGAACTGGTTGGAGAACTGATTTCGTCGAACGCACTGAAGCACGACGTTCGTCGAGCGCAGAATAGATTTCATCGAACGCAGTGAAGCATGGCGTTCATCGAACGCAGAATAGATTTCATCGAATAAAGATCAGATTTCGTCGAGCGCACTGAAGCATGACGTTCGTCGAACGAAGAATAGATTTCGTCGAAAGCAGTTCGGATTTCGTCGAACGCAGAGACTTGTTCCAAAACATTTTGTCATACTTCCTGCAGTATTTCATTTTAATTATTAAAAATACTAGAACCCCTCAAATGAAACAGTGGTCAACACCAAAGTTGTAGCCCTTGGAGTTTAATTTATGTTAAAATTAATTTCACCCCAAAAGAAGTTCTGTAGCTCCCTGTAGGTCCATTTTGGTGGGACTGGTCCCTAGTGTAGGACATCCACCATTTCTTGAATAACTTTTTATTGGGTTATGGGATTGACTTGAAAATTGAAACCTAGGCTATTTACACATATCCACACATCATACACAAAGATGGGAATTTTAGGAGAATCTGTTTCTAAGGTATTTGTAATAATTTCATAAATCAAATATTAATTATTTAGTGGGTCAAATGACCTCCAATGCACTCCAAATTTAGGTAGGTGCTCCTTGGGGTTATTATATGACCTTGGTAAAAATCTCAGCCCAATTGGGACTGATTTCGTTGGGTAATTTGTCAACCCAAGTTAGGTCAAGTTGGGTCAAAGTTAGGGCATGGTGTTTATCTTGGGGTATGGTGGTCAAAACTCATCACCATGAGTTGAATCTTTGGCCACTGGTTTAGGATGAACTAAAACACCTTCATGAGTAAAATGGGGTGGTGTAGAGGCGGGTATGCCCTAGAACCCCAGTTTTACCCCTTGGGGTGCATATAGAGCTTGTGAAGGATATGTGGTCAAAAGCTATAGAATGGCCATGGAACCTAGGAGATGTGTTCATGGGATGTAATTATGCCCTAGGGAATTTTGAGAGAATTTTAGGATAAATTATACCCCCTAAATTAGGTCATAACCCCATTAGGTAAACTTCTTTTAGGAGATATTTACATGCACAAATGATCTTGGATGAAGATGAAATCTTGGTGGTGTCTTTTTAATCATATTTTAGACCCCTAGTAATTTTTGTATAATTTATTTTATTATTTAACTAGTACTTCATCCTCAAGGCACCTATTTTGTCTCAATCTTAAGAAATATAATTAAGGGTTCAAAACTTTTTGGAAAAATGTGCAACTTGGTGATAAGACATTTCAGGGCATTAGGAAGCTCTGTGAATTTTTATATAAATTTGGTGGTTGTTATCAGTAGGCAACATCATAACATGTGCAAATTAGGAATTATTTGGATTAATTATTTCAGTGAGGAAATGATTCCCATAAATTGGGAAACTCTGTAATTAAGCTTTTCTGGACACAATAGAGGTCTGGTAATTTTTTCCTAATTTTGGCATAAGTAATTTTGATGGTTCATTCATTAACTTCCAAATTTGGATAGATGCTAAATATTATAATTAGAGGACAATTCCTGATTGTAAAATTGTGACACTATGCACTTACTGTTATTTTGGTATGATAGATTTATCTTGATTTTATGGAAGCCATATCATAATAATACCTTATACTTCATGTTCATATTCATACTTGGCAAATATTGGAAATATTTAAGTAAATGCTAAAATGTTGAGGAAAATATGATTCTCTAGATTTAGTCTTAAAATACCATGGTAGTCCTCCAGTAAATATCTTGAGTCGGTTGGATGAATATTTGGAGTACCTCTACTTACATGCTTCATATAGTTAGTTTGGTCTGCGTATAGTAAAAATGTGAAACTTGGGTATTTAGGGGCCTACCAAGTGGAAGTGGCATGTAGTTGGTGCACATGGTCAGGTTGAAGAGATCGAAGGTCACCAAAAGGAGTTTATGAGATGAGAGTGTGCTTGGAGAGTTAAGGGTAAGGTGGTGTCCGGGACCGATGAAAGATCGTCTTTCCCCTTAAAAGGTCATAAAATACGTAGAGTAATTCTAGTGAATTGTTAAGAGGGGTAATCTTATGGGTAGATACCAACAACACTAAGTGTCTTGAGAAAGGGAACTTTGGGGTGTCATCCCATTATAGTTCCTAGTACCGTAGCGAGCCCCTTACATGGTAATCCTCGGGAAGTCCAAGATTAATCATAAATTGTAGGGATAAGTTGATGTACAAGATTAACTGTTGAAATTATTGAAGTGAAGTGGATGGGAGTCCGGCCGGACTGGAGGCAGAGACCACGCGGTCTGCGTTGGTGCTCTGGCGGGTTGGTCCTGGCGATCTGGTGAGATCGGCTAGCTTGGCTCCAAGGTTTGGTCTTTTGCGAACTGATGCGGGTTGTTCCCGAGTTGTTCTTCTGGTTTGCTTAGGCCCCTTATTGGGAGTCCGGGCGGGTTGTTCCTATATAGACGTCTACCCGGGCGGTCTATCTTGGCGATCTGGCGACTTGATTGAAGTCGGCCAGATGGTTCTAGCTTGCTCTTGGTGATCTAAGGAAGGAGCGTTGTTGAGACCGCACAGCTTGTGCGCGGTCCCATGTTCGCGCGGCCTGTGCGCGATCTTGTCTGCTGATCTGCGTCTTGGTCGGGTGATCGTCCAAGAGGTCTGTTCGCGCGGTCTGTCTTTTGAGACCGTTCGCGATCTGATGGGTGGTGAATGTATCCCAGTTTGTGCGGTGACGACATCCGTCCACCCGCCTATAAATAGGGGTGCATGGCCCGTCATTCCTAACAAGAACTGTTTGCGGTCAGCAGGGTGCGGTCTCCTTCCTTGGTGATATTCGGTGGCTTAAATAAACAGTTCGTCTGCGGTCTGTCAGCGGACTGGGTTATTTTGTTCTTATGCTGTTCGCAGCGAGCTCAGTGATCAGGCGACCTTCAGCGGTTAGGCGGTCTGAGTTGCGGTCTGACGACAGCTTCAGTTCTTTGTTCCAATAAGCTCCAGTTCATGCGGTCTGAGGTGCGGTCTTGCAGTGCTGGCAATCTGTCCGGTTTCTATTTGTGCGACCTCAGGGCAAGCCGGGCGAGTATTGGAGTGGTGCGGCTTGTGCGGTCTGAGCTTGTCTAGCGGCCAGCTTTGTTTTTTTGTGTGTTTTGTTCTTCTCATCTCCGTGATTTTGATGAATCATGTCTCGCCATGTATACCTCGCATTGTAAAGCAGTTCTATTTCAATAGAGATTTCTTGTGTTGCTATTTTGGCATTGTGGTTGTTTGGCTACAACTCTTGTTGATACAACTCCTGCTTACTCCTAAACGGTCCAATCAAAAATTTTAACATGGTATCAAAGCGAGGTTTCTGGAGTGGATAAGCAGTGATCAACTAGAGTTGCCATCGTCTTTGTGAAGAAGAGACCACATAGATTGCCATGGAAGGTGGATATGCAAGAGGTCTTGGTATTGAACTCCTCACATCGACTAACTTTAAAATGTGGAAGTCATGTATGGAGAGTTACTTGCTTGGCGAGGATCTATGGGAGGTAGTTGGCAGAGAAGACACACAAGAGGTGCTTCTAGCAGGAGATAATATGGCAGAGGTGAGACTTTGGAGGAGGATGAATGCTAAGGCTGAGTTCACTCTCAAGAGGGCTATCTCACCGGAGCTGTTTGATCACATCATAGGATGTAAATCTGCTGCTGAGATTTGGACATCCTTGGATGGATTGTTCAATAAGAAGAATGTAGCGAGGCTACAGTATCTTGAAAATGAGTTGGCGAAAGCCTCTCAAGGTGATCTTTCTGTTTCTACCTTCTTCCTCAAGATGAAGAACCTCACGGCAGAGATTTCTGCATTGGACCCTGATGAGCCTATCTCTGAGGCAAAACTGAAGAGGCATATCATCCGCGGGTTGCGGAAGGAATATGTTGCCTTTGTGACTTCAGTTCAGGGTTGGGCAAATCAACCGTCGTTGTTGGAGCTGGAGAACCTTCTTGCTTCGCAAGAAAGTTTAGCAAGACAGATGGCGGGGGTTTCTATCTCCGGGGGAGAAAGTGATGTGATGTTCTCTGGAAAGAAGAAGAAGAAATGGGAGAAGAAGAAGCCGGGTCATGATGGACCCTCCACTTCAGGTCAGCAAGATAGGGGCTATGCTTCTAAGTCTGATGGAAAGAAGAAAGGAGAGGGACCGAGGTGCTTTAGATGCAATAAGATCGGGCACTTCAAGAAAGATTGCTGGGTGAATCTTCAGCCGGGACATGCAGTGGAGAAGGAGATGCCAAAGTCTGGTGAAGTTGGATGGGGAGGAGCCTTTGCGTCTAATATAACGGCGATGCCCGTTAAGGCCTTGGCCTCCATCAACTATGATGAGGACTGGATTGTTGATTCAGGGTGTGGGCATCATCTCACCGGGGATGGATCAAAGTTCTCTTCTTTGGCGCCTTACTCAGGTAATAATGCTATCATTACGGCTGATAATTCAATTCATCCAGTAGAGCACGAAGGAGTCATCTCTCTGAGCAGTGATAAGGGTCCACTCACGTTAAGGAGTGTTTATCACGTGCCTGGTATGAAGAAAAAACTCTTCTCTGTGACCAATGCGGTCGATACCGGTTATCACATTCTGTTTGGCCCAACAGAAGTGAAGTTTCTCAAAACTCAACCAGAGATAAAGGGAGATGTTATTCATGTCGGCAAGCGGGTGAAGGACTTGTTCGTTTTATCGACAAGCACCTATGTTGATAAGATGAGAACCAATGATGGCGCTGCCATCTGACATGAAAGGTTGGGGCATGTAGGTATGGAAAAATTGAAGGCTATGGAGGTAAGGGGCCTTGTTAATGGCTTGCCTAGCTTGTCCTCCTATGGAGACGGTCATGTCTGCGAAGGGTGTCAGTTTGGTAAGTCTCATCGACTTCCATTTGACAAATCGCAAACAAGGTGCAAAGTGCCGTTGGAGTGCATCCACGGTGATTTGATGGGACCGACTGCCACCCCAAGCCTTGGAGGCAACAAATACATGTTGGTGTTGATTGACGATTACACCAGATATGTCTGGGTGTATTTCTTGAAAGAGAAGTCAGAAGCCTTTGCTAAATTTGTGGAGTTCAAGGAGCTAGTTGAAGGCCGGCTTGGCCTGCGGGTTAAAAAACTTAGAACTGACAATGGTGGGGAGTTCACCTCTGGTGAGTTCTCAAGTTTTTGCAGGAAGCATGGCATTAGGAGAGAGCTCACTTGTGCCCATACTCCACAGCAGAATGGCGTTGCAGAAAGGAAGATCGGTCATCTGACGGAAACCTGTAAATGCTGGCTTCATGCCAAGAGTATCCCAAAGTCCTTCTGGGCGGAGGGAATGTCTTGTGCAGCTTATGTCATCAACAGATTGCCTCTCAGTCATATCAACATGAATACCCCTCACGAACTAATGTTCAAGGAGAAGCCGAGCGTTGCCCACCTTCGGGTGTTTGGATCAACCTGCTATGTGCACATTCTTGATGCTCTTCGGACAAAGCTAGGTGCGAAAGCAAGGAAGCTAGTCTTTGTTGGGTATGATGAGCGGAAGAAGGGATGGAGATGCATGGATCCTGAGACACGGAGATCAATTGTTTCTCGGGATGTGGTGTTTGATGAAGTGACTTCTTACAAGGGGAGTTTAGGAGTTGAGCTACCAGAGAGCAGGGTTGATGAAGGAGGAAAAGCTGCGGGAAGTATTCAAGTGGAGTTGCCTGTTTCACCAGGAGCTCCAATTGTGTCAAGCTCTGAGATGGAGGCTTCAGGTTCTAGAAGCAGGGGGAGCAATGTTCCAAGTTCATCTGGAAGAGAAGCTTGCACAGAAGAAGCGGCTAAGGAGGTGGTTAGTCAGGAGCAACCTCTTAGGAGGTCGAAGAGGACTATTCAACCACCAGATCGATACACAGGAGGAAACATGGTGAACTTTGTTTCATGTTTCTTTGCTGGTCCCTTGGATGAAAGGGAGCCGTCGAGCTTTAAGAAAGCCAGAGGCGTGAAGGAGTGGGACATTGCTATGTAAGAAGAGATGGCAGCTCTCGAGAAGAATGAGACCTGGTCTCTTGTGCCCAAGCCCAAGGGCACCACTCTTGTCACTTGCAAGTGGGTTTTCAAGCTGAAGAAGAAAGCTGACGGCAGTATCGAGCGGTACAAGGCTCGCCTTATAGCTCGCGGGTTCTCACAGCAGTACGGAGAAGATTATGATGAGACGTTTAGTCCAGTAGCAAAGATGACTTCGGTTCGTTTTGTTATTGCCTTGGCGGCTTCGAGTGGTTGGGAGATTTGGCAACTCGACGTGAAGAATGCTTTCTTATACGGCGAAATTGACAAGGATATCTTCATGCTCTAACCGCAAGGCTTCATCTCGAAGGAGTATCCGGACTACATTTGTAAGTTGAAGAAGGCCCTGTATGGGTTGAAGCAAGCGCCTCGGGCGTGGTACGGGAAGATTGCAGAGTATCTCTTATTCTGTGAATTTGTTGCTTCAGACTCTGACTCTAGCTTGTTCATCAAGAAGGAGGGGGTGCTTCGGGTGATTGTGCTGCTGTATGTGGATGACATGATTGTCACCGGGAATTCGAAGGAGGCGGTAGCAAGGTTGAGAGCTGAGCTTGCTATCATATTCGAGATGAAGGATCTGGGGGTGCTTCACCATTTCCTTGGACTCAAAGTCCAGAGGCGGGAGAGCGGAGTGCTCATTTCTCAGGCTGGCTATGCAGAGCGGATTGTTCAGCGATTCGGCATGGAGAAAGGGAAGAGCAGCTCTATACCTCTGGAGCAACATCATAAACTTCGGAAGGATGAGGGAAGAGTTCTATCTGATCCGTTGGTTTTCCGAGCCCTGGTTGGGAGCTTGATCTACTTGACGATCACAAGGCTAGATATTGCTTATGCAGTTGGCAAGGTGAGTCGGTACATGGCGGAGCTACGGAAGCCTCATCTTCTAGCGGCGAAAGGTATATTGAAGTATGTGAAGTCGACCTCTGATTTGGGTCTCCTATATAGGAGAGGGTCAAGCTTGGAGTTGCATGGATATATGGATGCTGATTATGGGGGAGACGTGGATGATTGGAGATCAACGTCTGGTTATGTCTTTATGACGGGCCCCACAGCTATCTCTTGGTGCAGCAAGAAGCAAGACTCGGTGTCTGTATCTACCACGGAAGTAGAGTACAAGGCTTCGGCCTTGGCAGCTCAGGAAGCCGTTTGGCTCAGGAGGTTGGTAGAGGACGTTCATCAGGAGGTTCGAGGTCCCACTATGCTACGCGGGGACAATGAGAGTGCTCCCAAGCTGGTTAATAATCCAGTCTGTCACGCGAGGACCATGCATATAGAGATTGAGCACCATTTCATTCGTGAAAAGGTGTTGGGAGGATCTCTTATGGTCAAGCATGTTCGGAGTGCGGACAATGTCGCTGACATCTTCACAAAGCCGCTGGCGAAGGGACTGTTTACTCGGTTAAGGGGGTTACTCGGGCTAGTTTCCACTTCCCACTTCAAGGGGGAGTGTTGAAATTATTGAAGTGAAGTGGAAGGGAGTCCGGCCGGACTGGAGGCAGAGACCGCGCGGTCTGCGCTGGTGCTCTGGCGGGTTTTTCCTGGCGATCTGGTGAGATCGGCTAGCTTGGCTCCAAGGTTTGGTCGTTTGCGACCTGATGCGGGTTGTTCCCGAGTTGTTCTTCTGGTTTGCTTGGGCCCCTTATTGGGAGTCCGGGCGAGTTGTTCCTATATAGCCGTCTACCCGGGCGGTCTATCTTGGCGATCTGGCGACTTTATTGAAGTCGGCCAGATGGTTCTAGCTTGCTCTTGGTGATCTAAGGAAGGAGCGTTGTTGAGACCGCACAGCTTGTGCGCGGTCTCATGTTCGCGCGTCCTGTGCGCGATCTTGTCTGCTGATCTGCGTCTTGGTCGGGTGATCGTCCAAGAGGTCTGTTCGCGCGGTCTGTCTTTTGAGACCGTTCGCGATCTGATGGGTGGTGACTGTATCCCGGTTTGTGCGGTGACGACATCCGTCCACCCGCCTATAAATAAGGGTGTCATTCCTAACAAGAACTGTTTGCGGTCAGCAGGGTGCGGTCTCCTTCCTTTGTGATATCCGGTGGCTTGAATAAATAGTTCGTCTGCGGTCTATCAGCGGACTGGGTTATTGTGTTCTTATGCTGTTCGCAGCGAGCTCAGTGATCAGGCGACCTTCAACGGTTAGGCGGTCTGAGTTGCGGTCTGACGACAGCTTCAGTTCTTTGTTCCAATAAGCTCCAGTTCGTGCGGTCTGAGGTGCGTTCTTGAGGTGCTGGCAATCTGTCCGGTTTCTGTTTGTACGACCTCAGGGCAAGCCGGGCGAGTTCTGGAGTGGTGCGGCTTGTGCGGTCTGAGCTTGTCTAGCCGCCAGCTTTGCTTTTTTGTGTGTTTTGTTCTTCTCATCTCCGTGATTCTGATGAATCATGTCTCGCCATGTATACCTCGCATTGTAAAGCAGTTCTGTTTCAATAGAGATTTCTTGTGTTGCCCTTTCGCTGTCAAATAATAATTGTGGAGAATAAAATCCCCGAGTGTCGGTCTCTTGAGGAACACAGTAAGGTGGAGTTTATTATCGAGGAAGGACTTGAGATCGAAGTCCGGCGGTAGGTGGAATGCGAACGAAAGGGCTTTTAGGTTTGCAAACAAAAGTAAAAACTACGCCTACTCCTATGCAATGCCGGTATGCAATGCTTTGGTCGGCGGGATGGAAACTAGGCAGGCCTTGAGTGCGCTGCGTCGAAAGGGCGGATGGACGAGAAGGCTTACGGATTGAGGGTCGCGAGCACCTCTTCGACAAGCACACAACTAGCAATTGCTAGTGCGGCACCGGACATGGTGGTGGAGCGGAAAATCGATGGGGGCGCACCTCATTAACACAAATGAACAAAATGATTTCATAGACATGAAATTAACAATACTAACATAGTTCATAGCGTTCATCCTCAAGATAAAGAGAGTACAAACAAATACAACCACATAAGAAGAAGAAAAAGGCAAGAGATACGACCGAATCCGGAGTCTCGTTGTAGATTCACGGTAGGAAGCACCGGGTTGTCAATCCGCGTCCTAGCTCGGTCCCAACTGCGTCCGGGGTAGAGGAGGGCTGTCACAACTCCCAATGGACCCGTCTTCTCCAGCGATTTACCATCCGGTCACTTCTAGTGCGAAGAACTTCTTCCTTAGCGATCAAAATGGGTGTAGAATCTCTTCTTTCAAGCCCTTGGATGATGGAGGAGGCCTAGGGGGTGAAAAACCTCTGGAAATGGCGAAAACAGCGGACTGAACGGAGTCCAAAATGCGTAATTTCGACCTAATTCGCGATCAGGTCATTATATAGGCGCTGAATTAAACAGCGCGCACGGTCATTGGCGCACGACCAGCGGTCGTGCGCACTGGAATTCTGCGATCGTGCGCACTGCCTGGGTGGAACCTGCAAGATACGAAATTATAAAATAAAATGTTCGCACGACCAGTGGCGCACGACCGGTGGTCGTGCGCACTGGAGTTGATGGTCGTGCGCACTACAGCAAACAGAACTCGGAAATTAAATGGTAAGTGCGCACGAGCAGTGGCGCACGACACCGGTCGTGCGCACTGTCGTTGATGGTCGTGCGCACTGCACCAAACAGAACTCGTGAAAAAGGGTTAAGTGCGCACGAGCAGTGGCGCACGACCAGTGGTCGTGCGCAATAGAACTGGCGATCGTGCGCAGTGTTCCTGTGCAGAATTGCACCGGGAACACCTGCACTACTCCTATTACAGCACAACCACAGATCTAGCCACTGAAAGTGGCACTTAACAGCACAAGAATACTACTAATGACAATAAGCACGAAAATCACACCAAAGTGGGCCAAGATGTGCACCTAGCATGGATTATCAAATATAAACTATAATAAGGCTAAAGTGCGGAGAATTGACTAAATAACGGCCCGGATGAGTCCATAAATGTGTATATGATCAGGACTCATCACACCCCCAGACTTAACTGTTTGCGCGTCCCGAGCAAACGAATCCGGCGGAGCGTGAAAACGATAATTAACATAGAGAATTACACAAGGGAGTACGGTGCGAAGTAACAACGCATGCGAGTAGAAATTCTAGTAGAAGGAGAGTTTAACTATGCTAACTAATTTACATAAGTATTAAAGCGTAATTAAAGATTTAGATGTACTCAATTGGTGAGTTATGAAGAATTTGACGATCATGCCCGGTATGAAAGTGACGAGACACTGAGGCGGGTGTTGCAAAAGATCGGGGCTTAGGAATAACTCCACTGAAATCCATCAACGTCGTGAACCATACGCTTGCCCGGTCACACTCTCTCCACGGCGCTAGCACTCTCGCAAGTCAAATCAGTAGGGCTTTTAGGAGTAAAACGGGGCTTAGGTTACGGTATGATATTTCAAAGTTAAACACGGCGGCTACGCAACCCAAGTGAGCTAACGGAACGCTGCACCACGCAAGACCAACAATAATGCTCGTGTGACACACCCCCAGACTTATCATGAAAACCAGGAGTGCACATGACCTACTTCACAAATACCAACAGATTTTCTGATTTTAGCTCTGGCGGATTTTTTTTCAAAATACTCTTTTTTTTTCTTTTACATATTTTACTTCTTTTATGTAACCCCCGGTTGGTTCAAAATCAGCAGATGGACGTTATTTTCCCATCATAACACAACGATTCCACACTCCACACAAGTTTAGAATTATGAGCGCAGTTAAAAACAATTTGGTTGCGGGCGTGGGATAGGCTTCAGGCTTTGGTGGATGAAGAGGAGCTGAACAAAGGATTGGTAGGCACAAAATAGGCTTGCAAAGGTGAATGAAATGGACATGGAATAACAAAGCTCAAACTAGCCAAAGGGTGGCCTACATCATGCTTGACTCAACGAGTAGCTCTCACCCATGCTTCGAGAGTCGCTTGGGGCAAGTTCTTAGCCCACGAGAAAGATAAACCTTCCTCCCGACTCGAGCAACACACGACTAGCAATCGCACACACACAACACCGGGTTATCGTCAATTCCATACAAATTCACCACTTGAGTATATTAAATCTAAATTTACGCAGAAATACTAAACATAATTTAGATGCATAAAGAAAATCTAGTTCTACTCACATTCTACCATAGCATGCGAAGTGACTAGAACACTACATGAGTCAACATCGCACTCCAAATAATAATTCCTACGTTAACAATCTATTTCACATTCCGACCAAAATAGTTTAAACGGAACAACACAAAAAGATAAGCGCGCACTCAAGTGGGTGAAGTGGTGTGTGAAGCATGAAAAACAAAAATAATGAGTAGGAAAAATAAAGATACAACCTTCTAGTATGCGGTGCAACTCGTGCACAGTGGATAACAACAACCGCTCCCCCAGACTTAAGCTAAACGATATATCTAGAAATTTGAAGCTAGAAGAAGGGAGGAAGTGTTACCCAATGCTCAGAAATGAGCATACCAGACGATTGGCATTTACGATCAAGACTAGTCCGCAGCATCCGCCATCACAAGGAACAAAGGCCACCTGAAAGTGACACACTAGAACAACAAAAATAGTAAAAACTGAACTCAACATGTGAGAGCACTAAAAATCAAGAAATCTGGGTTATCACCCATGGGAGGGAACCTGTTCCTGCAATTAATATTAAGCACTTGCACACAAAAAAAAAGGAACAGAATAAGCTGGATACATAAAACTATGCCCAGAAGAGCATCCACAAGCAAAATGTCATTATTACAGTAACAAAAAAAGAAGGAGTTCGAACGACTCAACAAAAAACCTAAAAAGCAACAAGAGAAAACAGACAACAAGGCTAAGAATAGCCCGCAAGCAGGGAGAAAGATCACTCGTCGTCACTGTCGCTATCTAGAACAACAACGGACGGCGACCGTCTGGAAGATGATGCGGCCCGATCCGGAGGTGGGCGAATATTTAACCCTCCCCGCAATGCTTGCTGATAAACGAAATCCGTCAGCCAATACTGGTTCGCTTCCAGATCGGAGAGGCGCCGATCGAAACTTGGCACCTCCGGCGCTCTAGAAGAACTGCCCTCCTCCTTGGCTCTCCGCTCCTGCTGAAATGAATGCCTTCGCGGCTGCAGAAGGGCTACCTCGCGGTGAGTATTTGGCGGCTCAGCCAGCTCTCCGTGCTCCTCGTCGCCTTGCCTCTCCCTAGGCGCATCTCCCGGCATCACGACCACAAAGCGTCTACTACTCTTCTTCCCCACGACCCGTAATAGATGGAAACTCACCATGGTGGCCCGAGTGATGAAGGAGGGCGCAGTCACCTGCACCATCGGAGGCAGATGACTCCAAACCCCCAGGCTTTTGGCAATGCGGGTAATATAGTAGGCACCACCAATGGCACCTGTGAGACCGTAAGTGGCCTCGTGGTGGAAGAAGAAAGCTAGCATGTAGCCAAGATGCAAAGGCTGCCGAAATTCCATACTATAGAGGGAGATCAGATCTTGCCACCCCACCACGTTCTGACTAAGGGCACGGGCGACAAGAGAGTGGCTAAGGACGTGCTGCAGGAAACGGAGAGCAGGCGCGACGATCCAGGTAGATTTGCTTTTCCTGGCAACATATTCTTCATCACGACCCGTGAGAGCACACCACGCAGCACGCGGGGTGACGCCATCAGGGAAGGAGACATCCAAATCCAGAAAAGGGATCGCCGCAGCCTCGGCTTCAGTGTAAAATCCAGCATGCACCGCCAGCTCAAACAAGGATAGAGTGAAGACCTTGCCCAAAATGCGGAAATAGCACTTTCCCGGACGTTGACCGGAGGGCAACACATCCCACTCAAATGTAGCAAGGAACTCCAAGGTAAGCTCCCGGTAGCCTAGGTCATTGCACTCGAACACCCCGCTCCAATGATCGAAATAATAGCGTTGGCGGACGGCCTCCCCCAACTCCCCATTGTCGCCGATAGAGTTCAACTCATTCCAATCCACGAGACGCTGTGATAGGAATGGCTTCTCCTTAAGAGAATTGAATCGCCGCGTGTGCGAATCCTTGGAAAAAGTAGCCATCCTAGCGAGGATCTGAGCAGGAGAGGCGGAAGAGCGGCCGGAGCGTTGGTAGACCTTTTGGCGATCTCTGGAGCTCATGGTGGTAGGAGGGCAAGGGGAAAGAGGAGAATAGGAAGTGGGCTCACCGGAAGGAAGGAGGGCGCACGATCGGCGGCAACCCAGCGGAGACGGCGCACGGACGATGAAAAACGAAAGCCCTAGATCGTGCGTGAAAGGCTCGGGCGGACGGGATTTTTATAAAAATCTGGGCCGATCGCACGACCAGTGGTCGTGCGCGATAAGTAGTGCGCACGACCAGTGATCGTGTGCCTTAGGAATTTTCCAGCGGACAAAATTTTAGTAGAATGTCCATCCACCGTGCAGTTTACGCACAAACAGGATTCAGCACCAGCAGCGCGGTATTCACAGCCTTAACAAAACTTAACTAAACTAGACAAAATAAAATTTCAGGAAAAAGAAAGATAACTACTGGGGTTACTGTCATCCCAGCACGACTTATTTGAAAACTTAAAGGTCCTAGCTAATGGGCCTATGGAAGAGAAAATGCACAGGTAACTGTTCCAAAATCCGTTTCGGTTGCGGGTGCCGATACGGTGATAGAACAGTCACCTCGCTACCTAAATAAAGATACCTGCTCCCCACAGGTAGAGGGTAGAGAATGTAAGAAAAGGAGGAGGCCTGGTCCTCACTCATCTCACAAAACACATCCTTGCTTAGCAAGGTATCGTCAACAGCAAGGTGACAGGAAGAAAAGGCAATGAGTGAAGCTTCCTCAAAGGAGGGGGAATAAACCTCCTCACATGAAAGGATACTCTCATCATTGACTTGAGCAAAAAGCTCTAAGTCCTCCTGATGTACCTGTGAAGACTCAACCTGCACAGGCTCAGATGAAGAAAGGGGGTCAGGAAATAAAAGAGAAGAATGACATAAATAATCAATCATCAGGGGAGTGATCCCGGTCTCACTCCCAGTAGGATCCAAGGATAGATCACTATCATCATCGTAAGTATCATGGCGAGGGGAATCCAAGAACTCAAGAGCCTCGGTGGTGAGTTGGACCTCCTCGTCCCATGAGGAAGTGCAAACCTCCTCATCAGAAGGAGTATCCTCCGAGTCCGAAGCATCACCCCGCTCCTTTACTTTGATAGGATCATAAAGAATGTGCGTAGAAAAATCGTGCAAAGAAACTGGAAAAACACAAAGATTTGGTTCCTCCGTAAAAAGGTCTGCTAAAGCCTCCCCGATGGAAAGAATACTTTCCTCATCATGCTCAGGTGCATCTAGGAGCTCCCATTCCTCTCCTTGTTGGCTAATAGATGAGTGATCATCATCACTAGGAGTGAAGCCATACACAGGGAGTGAGGAATCCATGCACAAAACAGGCTCAGGGATAGAGGGCACGATTGCCTCCATGGGTAAAGAAGGAGTGGTAGGGACAATGTCGCCCTGAGTGGAGGAGCGGCGGTCAGGCTTGAAAAGACTGGGACAGTCCTTCAATTCATGACCCTCTCCTCGACACAATAAGCAAACAATGTTCCTACACTGCCCAGCATTCAACTCATTCATTTGGTCTAAATAATAAACCATCTTATCATTAAAGCTAGGCGAAATACCCCATGACGACATTTTCAATGATTAAAGCAGATAAAATGAAGCAGAAATTCTTTGCAAGGATAATCCACACAACTAATAGAGCTCCTTAGATTTAAACTTGCCTAAAACTTTAAAATAGGGAAAGACGAAATAAAGGCAAAACAAAAAAAAATAGAAATGCAGCTAAACACAAAGGAAGAACAACTATCTCTCGTCTCCCTCTCAAGAAAACTCACACGACTGTGGTCCCCGGCAACGGCGCCAAAAACTTGATGCGTGTCGGCAAGTGCACCGGTCGCTGTCAAATAATAATTGTGGAGAATAAAATCCCCGAGTGTCGGTCTCTTGAGGAACACAGTAAGGTGGAGTTTATTATCGAGGAAGGACTTGAGATCGAAGTCCGGCGGTAGGTGGAATGCGAACGAAAGGGCTTTTAGGTTTGCAAACAAAAGTAAAAACTACGCCTACTCCTATGCAATGCCGCTATGCAATGCTTCGGTCGGCGGGATGGAAACTAGGCAGGCCTTGAGCGCGCTGCGTCGAAAGGGCGGATGGACGAGAAGGCTTACGGATTGAGGGTCGCGAGCACCTCTTCGACAAGCACACCACTAGCAATTGCTAGTGCGGCACCGGACATGGTGGTGGAGCGGAAAATCGATGGGGGCGCACCTCATTAACACAAATGAACAAAATGATTTCATAGACATGAAATTAACAATACTAACATAGTTCATAGCGTTCATCCTCAAGATAAAGAGAGTACAAACAAATACAACCACATAAGAAGAAGAAAAAGGCAAGAGATACGACAGAATCCGGAGTCTCATTGTAGATTCACGGTAGGAAGCACCGGGTTGTCAATCCGCGTCCAAGCTCGGTCCCAACTGCGTCCGGGGTAGAGGAGGGCTGTCACAACTCCCAATGGACCCGTCTTCTCCAGCGATTTACCATCCGGTCACGTCTAGTGCGAAGAACTTCTTCCTTAGCGATCAAAATGGGTGTAGAATCTCTTCTTACAAGCCCTTGGATGATGGAGGCCTAGGGGGTGAAAAACCTCTGGAAATGGCGAAAACGGCGGACTGAACGGAGTCCAAAATGCGTAATTTCGACCTAATTCGCGATCAGGTCATTATATAGGCGCTGAATTAAACAGCGCGCACGGTCATTGGCGCACGACCAGTGGTCGTGCGCACTGGAATTCTGCGATCGTGCGCACTGCCTGGGTGGAACCTGCAAGATACGAAATTATAAAATAAAATGTTCGCACGACCAGTGGCGCACGACCGGTGGTCGTGCGCACTGGATTTGATGGTCGTGCGCACTACAGCAAACAGAACTCGGAAATTAAATGGTAAGTGCGCACGAGCAGTGGCGCACGACCGGTGGTCGTGCGCACTGTCGTTGATGGTCGTGCGCACTGCACCAAACAGAACTCGTGAAAAAGGGTTAAGTGCGCACGAGCAGTGGCGCACGACCAGTGGTCATGCGCAATAGAACCGGCGATCGTGCGCAGTGTTCCTGTGCAGAATTGCACCGGGAACACCTGCACTACTCCTATTCCAGCACAACCACAGATCTAGCCACTGAAAGTGGCACTTAACAGCACAAGAATACTACTAATGACAATAAGCACGAAAATCACACCAAAGTGGGCCAAGATGTGCACCTAGCATGGATTATCAAATATAAACTATAACAAGGCTAAAGTGCGGAGAATTGACTAAATAACGGCCCGGATGAGTCCATAAATGTGTATATGATCAGGACTCATCATTTGGCTACAACTCTTGTTGATACAACTCCTGCTTACTCCTAAACGGTCCAATCAAAAATTTTAACATTAACTTAATAATATGCACACCCACACCCCGTAGTTACGGGAGGTTAGTTAGTTTGGTTGTACGAGCGGTAGGCTCGGTGGTTGAAGCAGTGGACTAGTTAGTCCGGTGAGCTTGTGATTCAGTAATGCTTGTTGGTACGGATGGGTTGGTCCGACGAGCTGTTGGCCCAGAAGGTTATGATGACGGGCAGGTTAGGCTGGGGAGTTTATGGCTCGGGATATAGTAGAACATGTTTGCATGTGCATGAAGGTGGTGGGTCTTCGGTATTGAACGGTCGTTCATACCGACATCAATACGTTGACTCGGCAAGTGTGGAATTTGCAATTAGCCATGAAAGTCTGGTGGTCCAGCCAGTAAGAGTACGCAGATGCTCTGCGGTTTTGCGTTGAGGCGTATGATAGGTCTAGGTTAGGTAGTGTGAATTCCAACCTAGAGGTGGGCGAGGCCCAACCCACCGCTTCCGTTTGCCACTACGGGAGTATCCTGGGAGTCTTGCTAGCTCTAAAAAGGGGGAACTAAAGGTCTGTGGGCATAGAGTTGAAGTGTGTGAGTTGCACTTGTTTGAACATAGCATAAACAACATACCTTACATGTCATAGCATAAACATTACATTTCAACCCATACCCCTATCGTATAAATTGTTTATGAGACTCTTTATACGATAGGCCTTGCTAAACGACCCCTTGGTCTATAGGTTTGTATGGGCATTCCTATAAATCAATGGTTACTTTTCTACTATGTACATACTTTACTTACTATTCTTTACTTGCTCTTTACCATGCTCTATTACTGCTTCAATTATTTGTATACACATGTGTAATGGTAGAACTTTCCGTAGTTAGATTCACCGTCATCTGCTCTTTGTTATACCCCTTGTTGTCCTCCGCTTCATCCTCCCACACGGTGCCTAGGAGCCATTAGGGGTGGGGTGGGGAACATAAGGCTTAGTCTTTTTGACTAACGGTCAGTGTACCATATCATTTTAGGGGATCAAAGAGATGCAGCAACACCAGAGGCCGGTGCAGACGGAGGCGGGCTAGTCTAGTACAGGAGCATAAGTTTCAGGGTCAGTGAGTGATTAGTACTTAGCTTCCGCGAGTGATCTTGTAGTGAGGATATGATGTACAGGGCATGTGCCCTTTATTATTGTAACCTTTGTTATTTCAGTTATATCATGTGGACAATTAATATATATAGCATGTGATTGTGGACTTGAACTTCTTTTTGTTCGTTTATACTGTTCTTCTTCTGTGATCGATAAGGCCAGCAGGATCGGCGCTTTGTAGTGGAGACCTTCCCATGTGTTGGTGTCACCGCAAAGCGGCGGTTCTGGGCATAAGACCCGGGTTTTTGAAAAAAATGGGGTCTTACAACCCGCGACACTAGCACTGAATGAACTATCTCGACAATTCGACGACACACATAAGTCCTCTCGTCGAAACTCAACCTTTTCAATGAAATGAGCTACCGCCAGCGCTAGCTACCAGACTACACCTTGAATTCCTTGCACATGGAAATTGGGGTCTTACAAATAGTGTGTTAAAAGTTAACTCAAATATAACTCGCCTATAGGCGAGCTAAGACTATGTGAGTAAAGAAAAAATTAAACCACATTCAAAATTATAAGAGAACTACTCGGCTAAAGGCGCAAAGTCATTACAAAACAAATAAAAAGCAAACGTTTGGCGGCGAAGTCCCTCACGCTTCACGGAGAGGGTTGTTCATCTCTTCACGCGAGAGGTTTGAGATCATCTATCCAAAATCATGTGCAGCTCACTGCTCCTCCTGAGCCTTGCGGAGACCCTCTGTGTGGTGGCGGATAATTTCTTTAGTCTGCCAGATGTTATCGGCCACCCTCGCCGCATCGCCCAGAGTGCCCGCGCTCTGTGCCAAATAGTGGATCTCGTTCTATAACATACGAACTTGGTGCTCCACCTCAGCAGCATGGACCTCCAAGCACTAGATGTTGAACTACTTGCACTCGGCACTCTTCAGGAGAGGTGTGAACTCCTCCACCAGGGAATGACGAGCCTCTGCAATGAACATTCAGAGGTGGAGCTCGCTGGCCTCCAACGCCTTCAGTAGCATTTCAAGAGAACTGAATAGTGCAAGAGAGTGAGCCCTGTACTCGCCGAATGACTCACCAGCATCCATGAAGAATTCTCTAGCAAGCGAGGATGGTCGGCGGTAAAGCAAATCTGATGCTGGCGTGGGATCTAAACAGATAATAAAATCAGCAACCATACGAATCGCCTCGCCACAAGCACACGAGGAGACCCTTACCCATGTGAGGCGGCAGACTGTCCCCTGCACAATGAGGGAGTGCCGTCGAGACCTTCTTTCCTTGCTCCCTGGGTGGCTATCTCGAGACTGGCCACGATAGCAATCTCAGGAGTGATTGCGTGCGCGATCTGGCGAATGTTCACGGCGATGACCACTGCTGGACCCAGCATGCTCTGAGCGAGGCAGCACCTCTTTACGCTTTCCCTTGGAGTCAGACTGACTCTCCAGCATGCCGCCCGAAGGCCCTCCATCATGCATGCGCTACAGCATCAAGCATGGTGCTTCCAGAGAACTCGAACTGATAGGCGTGGAGTCCTGGTGGGAGGCGAACTGTGGGGCGCAAGCAGCATTGGATGCTCCCTTGTAGAAATAGTGGATATTAGAGCGGCCATAGAGCTCACCGCATGCTTTGTAGCCTGGCGAACTCCTGGGGGCATCAGCGTAGAGCTCGATGGTTGGACCTCAGCGATATCAGGCATTGGAGGCACAGACACTGACTTAATCGGCGAGGTGGTAGGCATAGCCTCCTCGGTCAACTGTGAGGTGTTGAGGCCCTCGCTTGGTAGGCGCACTGGAAGACAATAAACATCAGACATGCAAGAAGAAATGAAGGAATGTGAAGAAGTTGAACATACCAGGCGAGCCAGCATGAGGGGCAAATTTTAAGTGCACCTCGCCTAGTATGGTCACTCTAGTCCAGTCTCGTAGAGAGGGGATGCCGTAATCACCAATCGTCATGTCCATGATGGACCCGAGAATTACATGAGCAATCAACAAAGAGCAATTAGATATAGTGCCTTCATCCGGCTTCGTTAAAATAAGGAGGCGAGCTCAGGTGTACCTCTTCTATCTGATCCCGACACTGACCCAGTAACGAGTCAGCAGTCACGGAGGAACCCGCCTTCTTGGAAGGAAGCCCTTCCCCTATGTCCAGGATTGCGACAATACCACACGCAAAACTCTTCGCAGCACGAGCTTCAGCGCTTGTGCTTGATGGCTTGCTTCAATTTCTACTGACGGAGGAGATTGCGTGAAAGAACGGTCTGAAAGTGCGCTAGAAGGTTGCTTACGAGTACGCCCTCACTATCAGCTTCTGGCAAACCCTACCAGAGGATCCTACCTTCACCTCGACGGCCAAAGCTATTGTCTTAGCAGGCGAGGTCATAAATCCTTATGATGAGTAGCGAGCCAAAGGGTGAAATTCCGGAGCTCTACCCCTATTTATAAGAGATGGGGATCGACCACAATGAACTCACCAACTTCAAGCTCGCCAAATAAATGTTTGGACTCTTCTTTTCGAGCTCTCGTAGAACTCGCAAAGAGCGAGGATTATGTACAACCCATATTTGTCGAGTTGGGCCCCGACCCAGGGGTGATACTCCATATCTCTGAATAATGGTTATTGGCCCGAATAGGCAAGGATACAATGTGCTCTTCTTTCAACCAACCACGACTCGTTGATGAGCTCTATACGAGCCAGGTCATAAAGCCCGACACACTTGAGCTTACATCATTAGCTTGCTCTTCTCAGGAGAGCGTATCTGCTAGCAGACTACCCCTTAGATTGTCTATAAATAGGACACCCCTGGGGCACATAAGGAGGCATGTGATCCCTGTTGGGTTTTCTCTAAACAAGAGTGGAATTGCACATCACATGTGCATAGTGGAATAAACAAACAAGACCAACTCAAAAGAGTTTCAGATTTTGCGATTTCATGAATCAAGAAATAAATAAAGCAACACATTGCAATATACCTAAGAGTGATTGAGTTAATACTCAACCAAGGTGCTCCAAAACCAGATCCAGAAATGAGCTGCTGAGTTCCAAGCACAGAAAGTAGATCTGCACCTCTATAGCAGTCCACACGAGCGAAGGAGAACCCCAAGCTTCTTGTCCAACAAGAACTGGGTCGGAGAAGGAGTGCCCTCACAAATAGCTAGATCCGTCAAAGGGACAAACGGCGACGGCAGACTGGATCTCGTGGAGATCTTGCAGAACACTTTCGTCGAATCTCGCAAAAGATAATCTCTTTGGGAAAACCTAATCGCTTTCCTATTTATACCCAGGGCATAAAATCAGATATCCACAGACCCCAATATTTAATAGAAGTATTTAGTTAGCATCGTCATGATCACTAAATATCGTCGAGATGATCTCAACGATATCGCCATGAAGATCTATATCATCGAGACGATCTCAACGATATCGCTGTGAAGATCTATATCATTGTGACCACATGACGATATCATCTTGACGAATTATATCGTCGAGACAATCTCGACGATATCATCGTGACACTAAAATATCGTCGAGATGATCGAGATTATATCGCATAACACTTCAACGATACATTTAAAGGTTCAGTCAGCCATATCGTCAAGACTACTAGACGATATTCACAATATCATCGTGATGGTCTCGATGATACATGCAATGTCGTCTTGAACACATGTCAACATGCTTCATATAATATTCATAATATCTATGGAACATTTAGCCGACTTGACCTAACTCCAATGAGTCTTAAGATTGGTCCTTCACTCATATCCAATATGAGTAGGGCCAACAAAATCTTTCCTCCAACTTCTCCAAACACTCTTATGTGCGACCCTATAGGCTCATATCGCATTGGCAGAGAGACTAACTGGTTGATTGTTTTGAGATCACCTTGGAAATACTAACAATCCCCCCCATAAGGTTCCCAAACACCTTTATGTACCTCACCTGTGCCAAGCTCAGCTTTGGTTTTGGAGGGAAACTTTCTATATACTTCCGGGAACATGTCGGGACCTCCTCGCTGCTGCTCGCGAACTCCTATTTATAGGCAATCCAAAAAGCTCATGCCCCTCTTGTATCTCCTTAGTCTAAGCTTGCTCATCCCAACCGCTAGGTAAGTAGCCTTTGTCCCTCTCGGTCTGAACCTCTCGTGAACCGGGATATTCCTGGATTCAACATAAAAACTCCAAGCCGACTTTCATTTTTCCATGATAAAATGAAAGTCAGGTTGGATTCTGTATAAGCATGCCACCAGTCATCGTACTCATGGTGAAAAATAGAGCATCATGCTTATAGGAAACCTAGCATACAAACGACATGTCATGCCAATAGACCCTTTCAACGTCGACTGTTGATATGCACAATTCATGTTTAAAATATAAATAGATATAGTGCATATTTGTAGAAAAGAGCACCTATCATATGTAGTATATGATTCATTTATATAGAGGTCATATTCCACTTGGCCTTCCTAAGTACCTTCATCTATCTATCTCTCTCTCTTATCATGTGGATTTTAAATAATATTAAAATCTTAATCTAAGATATGATTGTCCTAGACTAAGATATGTTTTGATGCATTGATTAGGTTTTCAAAGTCATAAAATAAAAGATAACATATAATAGTTTTATCCTATGAAAAAAAGTTATTTTTGTTGGATCCTATGTTCCACATCTCTTGGTTTGAGAATAACAAATATCGTGTTGTATTTGAACTTGTATTTTGTGTGTTTATAGTATGCAGGTTGTACAGGAACTATAGCTACACATCCCTATGAATAGTTTGCTGATTGGAAATGACTCTCTAGAAAGATAGCTAACGCCCTGCATTAGTTGTTAACCCCCGCGTTAACTTCCATTGAGAAGAAAACCGTTGAGAAGGAATGCCATCGAGAACAAAGCCATCAAGCTGCGTTCGACGAAAGAGAGCTAACGCTCGCGGTAATTGTTAACGCCCCGCGTTAACAAGAGGAGGAATGTCGTCAAGTTGAGGTCGACGAATCTTTGTTCGACGAACTTGGAGTTTCGTTTGACGAAATTGTCTGCATTCGATGAAATTGCGCCCGAGAACCTGCTTTCGACAAACTTGGAGTTCCATTCAACGAATTTGCCTGCGTACGACGAAATTGTGCCCAACAACCTGCGTTCGACGAACTTGGAGTTCCGTTCGACGAAATTGCCTGCGCTCGATGAAATTGCGCTCGACTTATTGCGTTCGATGAACTGACCTGCGATCGACAAATTGGAGTGTTCGACGAAGGCACGTTCGACAAAATAAGTTTCGTTCGACGAAATTTGGTTCTGCCACGATCTCTGCGGTTTGCACGATCCTGACAGTTTGCACGTTCACTAATGCTGGCGTTATCCCTTAACGCCGCGCGTTAGCTCCCGTGGATATTTAATGTGCAACCCCTCTCATTCTCAATTAGAGATGATTCTAGAATTCTGATACTTTGGAGAGAGGCTCGTCTACAACAATTAAGAGATCTCCCTTGGGATATCATGACGATTTAAAGAGGATTTTGAAGGAGAAGGTCTACAACGCATATCCCATACAAAGGACGATCGTTTCAAGAACGCCAACATCTATATCGACTTCGTCTTCACCTTCAGAATTTCTTGAGGAGTTTCTCTTTACTTATCTTGTAATCTTTTATTTTTTCCTTTTGTATTTTGTGTGGAGAAATTGTTCGGTGAGAACGTCAGATTCCGGGAAGGATTTTGTGGGTAAATTCGTCGTGTGTTGGCGACTAGATCCTTGTGTGGCTTAGGGGGTTATTCGCCGCCTTGTGCATGGCGACTAGGTCGAGGGTAGATCTAGGGGGTGGCTAGAGGCCTTATCTGGGGATAGATAGGCTATAGCCAATCTGTCCTTGGGAGAAGGACCAGTGAAACTACAAAAAGTGTTTTTACATATTCTCGCTTTGATTTCTAGCGTTATAGAAATCAAACATTGGTGTATTCAATTTATTATGAAATAAAATCATGTCTTTCAATGTTCTATTCAATTGATTTTATTTCCTCTTCAAGAATGTTTTAATTTATATTTTCATCAAAGTATTAAAATTAACATTTGTGTAATTATCTTTGAAATACAATAATCGTTTTCATTATCTCTGATTTTTTGGAATTGTATTTCATTTAAGATTTCATAAGTAAAATCACTAGGGCAATCTTTTTGTTCTAAGGAATATTTTCTGGAGAGCTAACGCCCAACGTTAACACTTAACGCCAGGCGTTAGCAATAGTTAACAAAAAGTTTTGTTTCTCTTGTTTAAAAAGGAATCTTCAATATAATCTTTTCTGAGATATCAAAATATATTTTCTTATAAAATATTCCTAAACTTTGGTCACAAACTCTGATAAATTTAATTAAGATTTAAATTTCATAAGACCCTTATTCACCCCCCCCCCCCCCCCCTCTAAGGGCGCCGTAAGATCCAACACGTGGTATCAGAGAGAGGTTATTCCAATACAGATTCACAACCCGGAATAATGACGCTTCATGATCTCGTATCTTCTAGAGGGGATAATTTTTATGAAAATGAAAAATCATTATGTCCACCATTATTTATGAGCGAAAATTAAAATGGGTGGAGAATACTTATGGAAAAATTTCTTAAATCCTTGGATATTGAAGTTTGGAATATTATAATTAAAATGCCCCCAAATATTTTAAATAAAAATGAAATGTTTTTAAATGCCAAATCAATGAATAGTCTATATTGTGCATTATATCAAAATATTTTCAAACTTATTTTATACACTTCCTAATGCTTATGAAGTTTGGAAATTTCTTGAGAATTCTTATAGTCTTCCTTCCGCAGATGATGAATATGAGCAATTCCTTATGGATCCAAGAGAAGAAGACAACGTCACAATATTGGACTCAATTGATGGCAACACATCAAGCAAAAGAGAAGATGGAAATTCAACTATGGAAGAGGAATGTGAAGAAAATGTCAAAGGAACCCTTGGTTCAAATCTTGTCTCATCCCATAGCAATGTAAGAAATTCTAAGTCCTCTCTCTTTGTAAGAAATTCTATTTCTACACTACATATGCTTAATATTGCTAAACGTAGAATTAAAAATTTGAAAGTTGCTAATTTCAAACTACGTTTAGAAAATAAAGCTTTAAAAGCAAATGCTAAAGTAGAATCAAGTATTAATGTGTTAAATTCTCATTCATGCTCTTTAATTAAAAATGCTAAACCTTGTTTTGATTATAATACTTTTAAAGAAGAACTCAAGGTTTTAGAAAAAGGACTTTTAATTTCAAAAGAGCATAATGAAAAATTGATAAAAGAAAATGATAATTTAAAGGATAAACTAGAATCATTAAAATTGTTTATTGAAAATTTATCAAGTAATAAAAATTCTCTTAACTCTAGTTTATTAAGAAATCTAAATTTAACGAGCTTAACTTCATATTATTAGAGTATGTCTATAAGAAAGAGTGGAAATGAAAATCATCAAAATAAGAACCAAACATTTAAAACATATTGTAACCCACTCTTTCAACATTCACTTCTAAAGAAAGACAATCACTCTTATAAACTTTCAAAGAATCCGTATAAAAAAATTCATTATGATTATCAACATCAGTGTATTTTGAAATATAATTTGAATAAACATAAATTCCAAATGAATTATTTTTCAAACAACTATCATTCCAAAAAGATGTCAAATAATCATAATATGAATTTAAAAGATAAACAACCAAAGTATGAATGGAGGCCCAAAATTAAAAATGAAACACTAACTCCACTTGTAAAGGCCCATTCATCACTATCTCTCCAAAAGCCTACACGATGTATTTGGATACCCAAAGGAACCAACACACTTGGTCCCCTTTGGATACCTAAATCTCTCATTCAATAGGAATCATTGTATTGCATGAAGTAGAAATAAATTAAAAATGAAATATCGTTACTCTACTTCATGATATGCTTAATTTTTTTTATTTTTGAGCCAACTTGTTTATGATCACTTTATGTATCATGAGATATGACTTCCATTTTATGCCTAATGTTTAACAAATCAAATTGAATTAAATTGAACATAAAGTCATATTTTTTTAAGTGATCTATCTTTTCTTTTTCTATGTTTTATCCTTTTTAAATCCATTGCCTATAAATGTCTTATATTATCATTATAAATTGAATGCTAAATTTGCTAAATGATATTATCAAGACTAATGAAATTACTTTCAAAATTGGATTTAAATGGATTTTTAGGGGTCTTAGGCTAAAATATTAAATGCGCAACTAACTGCATATTTGTCTATTTTCTTTGTTGCATATGATAGCCCCTATAATGAAAAATCATAATTGAAAATTTACAAAAATGATGAATATGATTTCACACACTCCATCTTAATCTATTAATATCCTATGCTAAAATTCACTATAATCATATATCATAATTCATGATCCATCAAGACCTACCTTAAATCAACTAATTCTATCAACCGTAAGAATTATGAAATATATGATTGCAATTGGTATTATAGTTTCATATCTTGTTTTGTGTGTGTGATGTGCATCTCTATTGTTTGCATGTATCTCATTATCTTTAGACCTAAGAATTAACTTGAAATAAACAAGATGAAATCAAATAGAATTGTCGCTTCTCTGTAGGTCTATGAAAATTCAAAACTCTATGTTTGAATACATGCAATTAATTATATATTTATCCAATTTTACATAGCTTTGCAGCTTGTTGTCGTAATTCATCATACTAGCATCATCACTTACCATTGGTAGAAATCAATGTCCATGCTAGTTATATATCTTGCAATGCTGATGCGTGTCGGCAAGTGCACCAGTCGCTGTCAAGTAATAATTGTGGAGAATAGAATCCCCGGATGTCGGTCTCTTGAGGAATGCAGGATGGGTGAACGAATCGTGCAGTGATTATTGTTACACAAACATTTAACAAACACAAAGAGGGGGGCTTTTGGTTGTTTTCCTAATCTTAGCAATGACAAAAGAGATGCGGGTCGAAAACACCGCTTCGCAAAGTGAGGTGGATGCAACGGCCGCGATGCCGTGCTTTGTGAGGCGGATGGAATGTACTCAAGTGCGAGAGGGTGAGGGTCGCAAACACCTCTTCACAACCGTCGTTGTCTCTTGCTAACACGGAACAAACACCTTGCGTGCGCGTGCGAGTGAGTGAGTGAAAAAGGAGTGAATCACAACCGAACCATGAAGAACAACAAAGAAACATTCATTTCAACAAACATCATCATAATATTCGAGTTTACACGGTTCAACGAGTACAATGGAGGAAAGAGGAAAGAAATAACCGGTGGTGAAGACTAGCGGCCGTTCACGGCCGGAATGGTAGGTTGTCGGGCTACCTCCGGACTCGGACGGACTATGCTTCCGGCGTAGAGAGCTGTCACGATCTCCCTACGTAGCTCCGTCGTCTTTGACTTCAGGTTCCTTCTTCTTCTCACCGGGCGGAATGAGAGAATGGTTGCTTGGAGGCTTGCAGACGATGGAGAACACTCACGGACAATGGAGGAAGTCTTGGAATGGGTAGAGGAGGCTTCCCCTTGCGTAGAAGATGAAGTGGAGGCGTCCCACGGTGGAAATCGGCGACGTACGGAACAGGAATCCCGCTCCCGCCAGAGAACGATCGCCCTAAAATCGCAACAGGCGCTTAAATAGGCGCTGGATTAAATACTGCGCACGATTATTGGCGCACGACCAGTGGTCGTGCGCACTGGAATTCTGCGATCGTGCGCACTGCCTAGGTGGAACCTGCAAGATACGAAATTATAAAATAAAATGTTCGCACGACCAGTGGCGCACGACCGATGGTCGTGCGCACTGGAGTTGATGGTCGTGCGCACTGGAGCAAACAGAACTCGGAAATTAAATGGTAAGTGCGCACGAGCAGTGGCGCACGACCGGTGGTCGTGCGCACTGTCGTTGATGGTCGTGCGCACTGCACCAAACAGAACTCGTGAAAAAGGGTTAAGTGCACACGATCAGTGGCGCACGACCAGTGGTCGTGCGCAATAGAACCGGTGATCGTGCGCAGTGTTCTTGTGCAGAATTGCACCGGGAACACCTGCACTACTCCTATTCCAGCACAACCACAGATCTAGCCACTGAAAGTGGCACTTAACAGCACAAGAATACTACTAATGACAATAAGCACGAAAATCACACCAAAGTGGGCCAAGATGTGCACCTAGCATGGATTATCAAATATAAACTATAACAAGGCTAAAGTGCGGAGAAATGACTAAATAACGGCCCGGATGAGTCCATAAATGTGTATATGATCAGGACTCATCACACCCCCAGACTTAACTGTTTGCGCGTCCCGAGCAAACGAATCCGGCGGAGTGTGAAAACGATAATTAACATAGAGAATTACACAAAGGAGTACGGTGCGAAGTAACATACGCATGCAAGTAGAGAATTTAGTAGAAGGAGATTCTAACTATGCTAACTAATTTACAAGAGTATTAAAGCATAATTAAAGATTTAGATGTACTCAATTGGTGAGTTATGAAGAATTTGACGATCATGCCCGGTATGAAAGTGACGAGACACTGAGGCGGGTGTTGCAAAAGATCGGGGCTTAGGAATAACTCCACTGAAATCCATCAACGTCGTGAACCATACGCTTGCCCGGTCACACTCTCTCCACGGCGCTAGCACTCTCGCAAGTCAAATCAGTAGGACTTATAGGATTAGAACGGGGCTTAGGTTATGGTATGATATTCAAAGTTAAACGCGGTGGCTACGCAACCCAAGTGAGCTAACGGAACGCTGCACCACACAAGACCAACAAACTATGCTCGTGTGACACACCCCCAGACTTATCATGAAAACCAGGTGTGTACACGGCCTACTTCACAAATACCAACAGATTGTCTTTTTTTAGCTCGGGACGATTTTTTTTTCAAAATACTCTTTTTTTTTCTTTTACATATTTTACTTCTTTTATGTAACCCCCGGTTGGTTCAAAATCAGCAGATGGACGTTAATTTCCCATCACAACACAATGATTCCACACTCCACACAAGTTTAGAATTATGAGCGCATTTAAAAACAATTTGGTTGCGGGCGTGGGATAGGCTTCAGGCTTTGGTGGATGAAGAGAAGCTGAACAAAGGATTGGTAGGCACAAAATAGGCTTGCAAAGGTGAATGAAATGGACATGGAATAACAAAGCTCAAACTAGCCAAAGGGTGGCCTACATCATGCTTGACTCAACGAGTAGCTCTCACCCATGCTTCGAGAGTCGCTTGGGGCAAGTTCTTAGCCCACGAGAAAGATAAACCTTCCTCCCGACTCGAGCAACACACGACTAGCAATCGCACACACACAACACCGGGTTATCGTCAATTCCATACAAATTCACCACTTGAGTATATTAAATCTAAATTTACGCAGAAATACTAAACATAATTTAGATGCATAAAGAAAATCTAGTTCTACTCACATTCTACCATAGCATGCGAAGTGACTAGAACACTACATGAGTCAACATCGCACTCCAAATAATAATTCCTACGTTAACAATCTATTTCACATTCCGACCAAAATAGTTTAAACGGAACAACGACAAAAAGATAAATACGCACTCAAGTGGGTGAAGTGGTGTGCGAAGCATGAAAAACAAAAATAATGACTAGGATAAATAAAGATACAACCTTCTAGTATGCGGTGCAACTCGAGCACAGTGGGTAACAACAACCGCTCCCCCAGACTTAAGCTAAACAATATATCTAGAAATTTGAAGCGAAAAGAGGGGAGGAAGTGTTACCCCATGCTCAGAAATGAGCATACCGGACGATTGGCGTTTATGAACAGGAATAGTCCGCAGCATCCGCACCATCGAACACAAAACCTGCAAGCACAAACTCAAAACAACACAAGCAAAAGCAAAAGCTGAACTGAAAGAAGTTAGATAAGAAACTACAACATCAGGGAATCTGGGTTGTCCCCCAGTAGCGCTTTCATTTAATGTCCTTAAGCTGGACCAAATACCTGTATTAGCATTGTTTATAAAGTTCAGGAATTAAAAAGAAAGAGTTCTCAAGAGTAGGGTTTCACAAAAATAAGAGACAAGAAGGGGAAATCAACTGCCGGTGTTTGTATGATGTCCATCTCCCAATGTCAACAACTGACACTCCTTGTTTATAGTGGCGCCATCGTATAACTTCAGCCGATGTCCATTGACCTTAAACTTGTCCCCCTTATCCCCAGATATTTCAATGGCACCAAAGGGGGAGACATCGGTCACGGAGAAAGGACCACTCCACCGCGATTTTAGCTTCCCTGGGAAGAGGCGGAGACGGGAGTTGTAGAGCAACACTTGGTCCCCAATTTTGAACTCCTTAGGAATGATATGCCGATCGTGCCATTTCTTTGTTTTCTCCTTGTAGATACGAGCGTTTTCATAAGCGAAATGACGGAGCTCCTCTAACTCGTTGAGTTGGGAACGACGCACCTCGGCCGCGGCTCCAATGTCCATGTTCAGAAGTTTGGTTGCCCATAATGCTTTATGCTCCAGCTCTACAGGGAGGTGGCATGCCTTGCCGTAGACTAATTGAAACGGAGTCATGCCGATGGGTGTTTTGAACGCAGTCCGGTAAGCCCATAATGCGTCGTCGACCTTTTTAGCCCACTCCTTCCTATTTGAATGTATTGATTTCTCAATTATTCGCTTGAGCTCGCGGTTGGAGACTTCGACTTGCCCGCATGTTTGGGGATGGTATGCCAAAGAAATCTTATGATGGACCCCAAACTTTTTCATGAGCTGCACAAACTGCTTATTGCAAAAATGACTACCACCGTCACTGATGATAGTTCTCGGCGTCCCAAACCTGGAGAAGATATTCTTGTGGATAAAGTGTAGCACTGTGTTTGCATCATTCGTGGCAACCGCCTCAGCTTCCACCCATTTTGAAACATAATCAACTGCCACAATAATGTAATGCTTACCGTGAGACATTGGGAAGGGACCCATGAAGTCTATTCCCCAGACATCAAAGGGTTCGCAGACCAGCATGTTATTAAGGGGCATCTCATCACGCCGGGAAATATTTCCGGTCCTTTGGCACTCGTCGCACTTGGTGACATAGGCATGGGCGTCCCGGAAGAGGGTCGGCCAAAACAATCCACATTGCAGGATTTTTCGTGCTGTTCGAACGGCCCCGAAGTGCCCGCCAGCTTCTCTGTCATGGCAGTGCTGCAATATAGACTGAAACTCAGCTTCCGGAATACAACGCCTAATAATCCCGTCGCTGCACGTGTGGAATAAGAGCGGATCTTCCCAAAAATAGTATTTTGAGTCAGAGGCAAGCTTCCGTCTTTGCTGAGGGGACAGATTCGGGGAGAAGGTTTTACAAGCCAAATAATTAGCGATATCTGCGTACCAAGGTGCGGTTGGGGCGGACGTAGTAATTGCGAATAACTTTTCATCCGGGAAATAGTCGTCCGTTTCCTCCTCAACGCTGTTGGGAGTGTCGTACTCCAATCGCGAGAGATGATCCGCAATCACATTCTCCACCCCTTTCTTATCTTTGATTTCCAGATTGTATTCCTGCAAAAGTAAAATCCAATGAATCAGGCGCGATTTGGATTCTTTCTTACTGAAAAGATACCTGAGAGCGGCGTGGTCCGTATACACGATCACTTCGGAAAGTACCAAGTACGAGTGAAATTTTTCAAAAGCGAAGACCACGGCTAGCATTTCTTTCTCTGTGGTGGTATAATTTGCTTGAGCACTGTTAAGAGTTCGTCTGGCATACGCAATAGTGTGAAAAGTCTTGTCTTTCTTTTGACCGAGTACAGCACCTACGGCCACATCACTTGCGTCGCACATGATAATAAAAGGCAAAGTCCAGTCGGGCGCCACCAAAATTGGGGCTGAGATGAGTTGTCCCCGTAAAGTTTTGAAGGCTTGCATGCATGCTTCGTCGAAGTGGAAGGGGACGTCCTTAACCAGCAGGCGAGATAAAGGCTTTGAAATGGAGGAAAAATCCTTGATGAACCTTCGATAGAAGCCCACATGACCAAGAAAACTTCGGATGCCTTTCACTGACATGGGTGGAGGGAGGTTTCTGATAACACTTACCTTCGCTTGATCCACTTCAAGCCCTTTGCAGGAAACTTTATGTCCCAACACAATTCCTTCGCGCACCATAAAGTGGCATTTCTCCCAGTTCAAGACAAGATTGGTGTCTTCACACCGCTTCAAGGTCTTGGCCAAATTCGCGAGGCAAATGTCAAAGCTACTGCCAAATAGAGTAAAATCATCCATGAAAACTTCGAGGAAGTCCCCCACCATGTCAGCAAAAATGGCGAGCATACAACGTTGGAAGGTTGCGGGGGCATTACACAGTCCGAATGGAATTCTTTTGAACGCGAAGGTACCGGAGGGACATGTGAATGTTGTCTTGTCTTGATCAGATGGGTCAATTAGAATCTGATTGTACCCTGAGTACCCATCCAAGAAACAGTAGTAATCCTGCCCCGCTAACTTTTCTAGCATCTGATCAATGAAGGGGAGCGGAAAATGGTCCTTGCGCGTCGCATCATTCAGCTTGCGGTAGTCGATGCAGACTCTCCACCCGGTGATCCCTCGGGTTGGTAGCAGTTCGTTTTTTTCATTGGCAACGACAGTAATCCCTCCCTTCTTTGGTACCACCTGGACTGGACTGACCCATTTTCTATCACTGATTGGGTAAATGATGCCAGCGTCTAAAAGCTTTATCACTTCAGCCTTCACTACCTCTTGCATTTTCGGGTTCAGCCGCCTCTGGGGCTGTGCTGTCGGTTTGTACTGATCTTCAAAGAGGATCTTATGCATGCAGACCGTGGGGCTGATTCCCTTAATGTCAGCAAGAGACCGTCCGAATACCATGTGGTACCTTCTCAGCACGCCCACTAATGCAGTTTCATTGGCGGTGGACAGGGCTGCGGAAATAATCACCGGATGCGTGTTATTTTCTCCAAGAAAAACGTACTTTAGAGAATCCGGGAGTTGTTTGAGTGCCGGACAAGGATTTGGATTGGCAGAATCGTTGGAGGGTTCTCCGATTGAGTGTGACAAATCGGGCTGGTTTGAGTGTACACCCCCTTCTTCCTTGTCTTCGTGCTGCCAACACACCTCACTGTCATCCAACTCCACAACGTTCTGACCATCGAATTCTTCAAGCGCCTCTGCTGGTTCGCACTCCGAGATTTCAAAGAGTTGCGACGGGCAGTAGCGAGAAAGGGCCGCCCCAAGATAATGGGTACATTTGAATCGACCTTCATGTCGAGGATGATAAAATCAGCTGGAAAAGCGAGACCGTTTACAACTATTGTGAGGTCCTCGACGATTCCTGACGGCTTCTTGATCGACCGATCAGCTAGCTGCAGCATTACCTGCGTTGGCTTCAAGATCCCAGCACCAAGTTCACGAAAGATAGAGAGCGGCATCAAGTTGATTGATGCCCCCAAATCATAGAGTGCCTGGCTGAAACGGTGATGGCCGATCCTGCAGGGAATCGTAAAGCTGCCCGGATCCTTGCACTTTGTGGGCAAATTGGAAATGATGGCGGAGCACTCCTCGGTGAGGTCGATAGTTTTGAGACCCTCCAACTGCTTCCGCTTCGAGATCAAATCTTTCAAAAACATGGAGTAACCTGGCATTTGAGAGATAGCTTCAATCAGTGGTATGCTCACTTGCACTCCCTTCATTATTTCCAAGAATCTGCGGAATTGCTTCTCGGATTTCTCGTTTCGCAGCCTGTGGGGGAATGGGGGGGGAACAGCACTTTTCGAGGTTTGTGCCTCGCTCACGGGATGCGGCTCAATATAACTCTGAGTTAGCTTCTCGGAAGTGTCTTCATTATGCTTGTCAGTGGAACACGCAAGTGGTTCCTATCGAGGAGGATTGTCTACACTTCTCCCACTTCTCAATTGCATGGTGTTCACTGACTCAGGAGGCTGACTTGCAAGCCCAGAAACGACATCGGACAGCGTCCCTATAGTAGATCGAAGCTGTTGGATTGCGGCAGATTGGCCATTCATTTTGTTTAATACCCCGACCACCAAAGTTGCTAACTGTTCTGGTTGCTCTGGCGGCATAAAATCCGCTGCTCCTTTGGATGTCACGGCATTAACTGCAGCAGTGCTTGGGGAGCGAATAACATGACTCCAGTGCTGACTGGTGTGAACAATATTCACGACCACTTCCCACGCGTCCTTCCCTGATTTATTAAACAGGGCCCCTCCAGCTGCCATATCAAAAAGTAGACGGAATTTATCCAGCACTCCGAAATAAAAAATCTGAATTAAGAAAGCTTCTGAAAGATCTTCACGGTAGCATCCCCTATGCAAGGATTGGAAATGCTCCCAAGCATCAACTAACGTCTCCTCCTTCCCTTGTCCAAAGGTTACGAGTTCCCTGTACTTGTCCAAGGCTTGGGTACGATGTTGAAACTCTTGCAAAAATCTCCCCTCGAGTTGTTTCCATGTGGTCACCTCTCTTTTCCGAATATCCCAATACCAGCTTTTGGCTTTTTTATGCAAGGAGAATGAAAATGCCAAAATCTTTTGTAGGTCGTTTTCAATTCCATTGAATACGCATGTGTAATAGATTTCTAAAAAGTCCTGCATGTGTTGCACCGCGTCTTCATGCTCATCCCCGCTGAACTTGCAGTTCCCTGACATGTACTCAATGACGTCGGAGGAGATCCCAAAGTCATGATTGTTCCTTTCTGCTTGATCCCTTAAATCATCCAAGCTTCCCTGATAGATGCATTCCTGAATGGAGGTCATGCTACGAATACTAGCAAACAAAATGATTAGCGAATGATGGAAAAGGCGAAAGTAATCAGAAGAGCGTATCGAAAAGAAACGGAGACACCAGAGGTGAACAAAAGAAGTGAAAGAAAAGAAAATTCTCGTGCAACAAATCTTCACGCAGACGAATTCATCACGTCTGCATTCCCCGGCAACGGCGCCAAAAACTTGATGCGTGTCGGCAAGTGCACCAGTCGCTGTCAAGTAATAATTGTGGAGAATAGAATCCCTGGATGTCGGTCTCTTGAGGAATGCAGGATGGGTGAACGAATCGTGCAGTGATTATTGTTACACAAACATTTAACAAACACAAAGAGGGGGGCTTTTGGTTGTTTTCCTAATCTTAGCAACGACAAAAGAGATGCGGGTCGAAAACACCGCTTCGCAAAGTGAGGTGGATGCAACGGCCGCGATGCCGTGCTTTGTGAGGCGGATGGAATGTACTCAAGTGCGAGAGGGTGAGGGTCGCAAACACCTCTTCACAACCGTCGTTGGCTCTTGCTAACACGGAACAAACACCTTGCGTGCGCGTGCGAGTGAGTGAGTGAAAAAGGAGTGAATCACAACCGAACCATGAAGAACAACAAAGAAACATTCATTTCAACAAACATCATCATAATATTCGAGTTTACACGGTTCAACGAGTACAATGGAGGAAAGAGGAAAGAAATAACCGGTGGTGAAGACTAGCGGCCGTTCACGGCCGGAATGGTAGGTTGTCGGGCTACCTCCGGACTCGGACGGACTATGCTTCCGGCGTAGAGAGCTGTCACGATCTCCCTACGTAGCTCCGTCGTCTTCGACTTCAGGTTCCTTCTTCTTCTCACCGGGCGGAATGAGAGAATGGTTGCTTGGAGGCTTGCGGACGATGGAGAACACTCACGGACAATGGAGGAAGTCTTGGAATGGGTAGAGGAGGCTTCCCCTTGCGTAGAAGATGAAGTGGAGGCGTCCCACGGTGGAAATCGGCGGCGTACGGAACAGGAATCCCGCTCCCGCGAGTGAACGATCGCCCTAAAATCGCAACAGGCGCTTAAATAGGCGCTGGATTAAATACTGCGCACAGTCATTGGCGCACGACCAGTGGTCGTGCGCACTGGAATTCTGCGATCGTGCGCACTGCCTGGGTGGAACCTGCAAGATACGAAATTATAAAATAAAATGTTCGCACGACCAGTGGCGCACGACCGATGGTCGTGCGTACTGGAGTTGATGGTCGTGCGCACTGGAGCAAACAGAACTCGGAAATTAAATGGTAAGTGCGCACGAGCAGTGGCGCATGACCGGTGGTCGTGCGCACTGTCGTTGATGGTCGTGCGCACTGCACCAAACAAAACTCGTGAAAAATGGTTAAGTGCACACGATCAGTGGCGCACGACCAGTGGTCGTGCGCAATAGAACCGGTGATCGTGCGCAGTGTTCCTGTGCAGAATTGCACCGGGAACACCTGCACTACTCCTATTCCAGCACAACCACAGATCTAGCCACTGAAAGTGGCACTTAACAGCACAAGAATACTACTAATGACAATAAGCACGAAAATCACACCAAAGTGGGCCAAGATGTGCACCTAGCATGGATTATCAAATATAAACTATAACAAGGCTAAAGTGCGAAGAAATGACTAAATAACGGCCCGGATGAGTCCATAAATGTATATATGATCAGGACTCATCAAATGCTAAAGTAAATTATATTACTAGAATATGAAAATCATAATTTTCTTTGTAGTTAATTGCATGAATAAAATTTATTCTAAATGGATTTAAAATCAACAATCGTCGATATAATTATAAATCCAAAACTAATCATGCAATTATACCATAGTTAATATATTAAAGGCATACACGCAGAGTATGTCCATAATAATTAAACCTATGACATGTGTCTCACAATAGCGAGGGCATATGATTGTGTGCATTAGAGACCTAACCTCTAAGTCATGTCTTGTCCTTAACCAGGGAGGGTTCCAGTAGGGCCTTGCGAGGCACTGGGGGGGAAAGAGTGCTAGGTTGAGCGTTGTCTTCTGTATGCATATGGGATTAACACCCCAACCTATGGCATATGTGCAGCTCCTCATGCCCATCTGTCACTTAGTACGGGGCTAGAGTGTAGTCATGTAGTTAAGGTATCTTGATCTTAGATATACTCATATTATATTCATCGCATGAATATTATCTCACTCCTTATACTAAAATCATGCATATTTGTTTTTGTTCTAACATTGCATCTTGTGTTTGCATATTTTATTATTTTGAGATTTAATGATTTTACTAAACACAAGTATTTGAAAAATCACCAAAAACATGCCAAAAGTGCCTTCAAATCTAATCAATATACTCTGAAATTTCAACTGAAGCTCTCTACTAGAAATTTGACTTTTAGTCAGGGAAAATTACCGTGGCTAAAAGTCCAAAACCGTGGGAAAAGACTTTTAGCCACGGACTGCCGTGGCAAATGGGCGTGGGCAATACGAGCGTGGCAAAAAAGTATTTCCATGCTCTTTCTGTGGCAAATACCCTTTTTCTATGACTTTTAGCCATGATTTTAGACTTTTAGCTATGATAATTTGACTGTTTTCCATGACAAATGGCTGTGGGCAATACGTGCGTGGCTAAAAGTCAGTTTTCTAGTAGAGACGAAGGCCTCTTTGTAATACAAATGAATTTTGAAAAACATTTTTCAAAAAATCATGAAATGCAGTTCTATTTTGGCGTTAAGAAGTTAACGCCTGGAATTAGCTCCTTGGCTCCAAATTTTTTTTTTGTTTTGAATAATTTCTGGTATTATTTTAATATTTTGTGTGTGTTTTTTTTATTTCTCTGTTTGTAAAAATTTTCTATCTTTTTATTTCCTTTAAAACAAAATTTTATTTCTTTTAAAAAAATATATGTATTTTCTCATGCATTATTTTGGGTTTATTTCTCTAGCATAGATTATCATTTACTGAAAGGGTTAATAAAGACTTCTATGTTTTCCAGAGAATATATATAAAATATCAAATACAAAATTACAAAACAATTTCAAAGAACAAAAATACTTTTTTTGTGTGTTTATTGTTTTGTGCTTTTATAAAAAATTATTAAAAATTTATTAAAAAAACTGATTGTTATTCATTGTCATTGTCAAGGATGATTAATTATATCAATTCAAGATTAAATACAATGCATAATTTAACTTTCAAGTTTCTTAAAAGACATTGTTTTGTATTTATCATGCCTTGAATATTATCTTTCTATGTGCAATGAAATTGATTATAGACAAACATGCATAGAAATGCTTAACATGCCTCTAAGTATGAGTAATGTATTATGTTTGATAATGATTCATTCACTCACTTATATTTGATAACTTACATGTGTTTACAATCTTATTCTTGCATGATTGTGTAGTGTAATAACATAAATAATTGAAATGCATAAATAGATTACCTACACAACATTGAATTGGTTATTACAATTCTTTGTCTTTCATGCACTTATTCTTTAGAGAAATGTGGTTTAAAATGCTATGTTTGCAAAACAAGTGAATTCGGAGTCCTTAGTCACTAAACTAAAAAGCAAATAATCAATGACAAGGAAAACTCCACCAAGCACTACTCACCCTCCTGATAAGTCTTAATGAGCATTGTGAGGTTGAGCACCTTGGATAAGAATTGTAAAGTGTCTTGTAGCAAACATTTATACACCACTTCTCTTAGTACACCGAATCATAAAAAATTGAAAATAAAGCTAAAAAGTATAAAAGTGATCCCCCAAGCACTACTTTGCACCATGATAAGTCTTAATAAGCATTGTGTGTGCAGAGCACCTTGGTAGTTGTACTCCTTATTTATGTGCATTAAAATATTGTGGAAGTAATAATATTTGTGCATTTTAATGTTGTGTTATTTCATTATCTATGTCATGTGTTTTTTGATTGATTCACTTGTATACTTTATCAAAACACTACTTTGTACACATCATTATCTTTCATAAAACTTCTACTCATGAGAATTGGATCCTAATGCTCATCTACTCAAATCTCTACAAACTTAAGTAAATGCACTAGATAACAAAGCATGATCGCTACAATGTTTATGTTTACTTGAAATGCAAATTTTATTACATTATAGTTTGTGTATCTTTTCTTGATATTATGAAATCATGCTTGCAATATTATCTTAATGGAATAGCATCTCTTCAATCTTAAACTCAAACATCAACTTTTCAAATTTAAAACTCATAATCCTTTATATTATTTTATCTTCTAAAAATTATGTTTATGTTTAAGAGTGCTTATTATATTCTTCTACTAAATTTACCACTTATGCTCATTCATGTCTATTATTTTTAACACCATGGTTTCAACAAGTGGTATCTTAAAATAAGAATGCTTACTTAATCATTTCTGTTATGTTGCTTACTACTTTATGTTACATCATGCTTATATTTTTTTTCAACAAGTAGTATTTAACAAGCTTTTGATTGCATCTTATTTTTCTTCTCGACATAAAATATATTACTCCTTATTATACATACTCACTCCTAAAACCCTCTTTTGATACTACCAAAAGGGGAGATTAAATTGCATAAATCTAATTTTTAGGGGGAGTGCTTTATAATAATATTAAACTAAAAAAGGGGTATATTTGTAGGGGCAGTAATCATATAGGAGGTGCATACACTATCATATGCTCGATCATGAAAATCCTTCAATAAGTGGTTCCTTATCTATCTTAAAAGATATACACTCATCCCTACCCACTTTTGTTAATAAAAAAGGGGGAGAAAAAAATTGAGAAATCTAGTAAAATAGATATTTAGGGGGAGTAAATTTTAAGTGAACACTTATGTACGGGGAGGACATCATATAAAAAGAGTATGCATTATCGCTATCAAATCTATCTTGCTTTTAACCTGTTATTCATGCATATATTATTACCTCACTTATCTATAAACACAAATGGTCTTAATCATTAATTTCTCATACAAGTATTTGTTATTATCAAAAGGGTGAGATTGTTGGAGCCTATGTTCCACATCTCTTGGTTTGAGAATAACAAATATCAGGTTGTATTTGATCTTGTATTTTGTGTTTATAGTATGCAGGTTATACATGAACTATAACTACACATCCCTATGAATAGTTTGCTGATTGGAAATGACTCACTTGAAAGATAGCTAACGTCCGGCGTTAGTTGTTAACGCCCCGCGTTAACTTCCATTGAGAAGAAAACTACTGAGAAGGAATGCCGTCGAGAACAAAGCCATCGAGCTGCGGTCGACGAAAGAGAGATAATGCTCGCGGTAACTGTTAACACCCCACAATAATAAGAGGAGGAATGCCATCGAGTTGAGGTCGACGAATCTGCGTTCGACGAACTTGGAGCTTTGTTCGACGAAATTATGTGCGTTCGACGAAATTGCGCCCGACAACCTGCGTTCGACGAACATGGAGTTTCATTCGACGAATTTGCCTGTGTTCGACGAAATTGTGCCCGACAACCTGCATTCGACGAACTTGGAGTTCCGTTCGACGAAATTGCCTGTGCTCGATGAAATTGCGCTCGACTTATTGCGTTCGATGAACTGACCTGCGATCGACGAATTGGAGCGTTCGACGAAGGCACGTTCGACAAAATTAGTTTCGTTCGACGAAATTTGGTTCTGCCACGATCCCGGCGGTTTGCACGATCCCGACGGTTTGCACGTTCACTAACGCTGACGTTATCGCTTAATGCCGCGCGTTAGCTCCAGTGGCTATTTAATGTATAGCCCATCTCATTCTCAATTAGAGATGATTCAAGAATTTTGATACATTGGAGAGAGGCTCGTCTACAGCAATTTAGAGATCACCCTTGGGCTATCATGAAGATCTAAAGAGGATTTTGAAGGAGAAGGTCTACAACGCATATCCCATGCGAAGGACGATCGTTTCAAGAACGCCGACATCTACATCGACTTCGTCTTCACCTTCAGAATTTCTTGGGGAGTTTCTCTTTACTTATCTTGTAATCTTTTATTTTTTCCTTTTGTATTTTGTGTGGAGAAATCGTTCGGTGAGAATGTCGGATTACAGGAAGGATTCCGTGGGTAAATTCGCCTTGTGTTGGCGACTAGGTCCTTGTGCGGCTTAGGGGGTAATTTGCCGCCTTGTGCGTGGAGACTAGGTCGAGGGTAGATCTAGGGGGTGGCTAGAGGCCTTATCTAGGGATAGATAGGCTATAGCCAACCGGTCCTTGGGAGAAGGACCGGTGAAACAACAAAAAGTGTTTTTACATATTATCGCCTTGATTTCTAGCGTTATAGAAATCAAACATTGGTGTATTCAATTTATTATGAAATAAAATCATGTCTTTCAATGTTCTATTCAATTGATTTTATTTTCTCTTCAAGAATGTTTTAATTTATATTTTCATCAAAGTATTAAAATTAACATTTGTGTAATTATCTTTGAAATACAATAATCGTTTTCATTATCTCTGATTTTCTAGAATTGTATTTCATTTAAGATTTCATAAGTAAAATCACTGGGACAAACTTTTTGTTCTAAGGAATATTTTCTGGAGAGCTAACGCCCAACGTTAACACTTAACGCCAGGCGTTAGCAACAGTTAACAAAAAGTTTTGTTTCTCTTGTTTAAAAGGAATCTTCATTATAATCTTTTTTGAGATATCAAAATATATTTTCTTATAAAATATTCCTAAACTTTGGTCACAAACTCTGATAAATTTAATTAAGATTTAAATTCCATAAAACCCTTATTCACCCCACCCCCCCTCGAAGGGCGTCGTAAAATCTAACAATTTTTATGTTGTAATAAAATATAGATTTCCTTATTTCAATTTAAATATTTCTTTATCTCTCTTTATCTAGACTACGGGGGTTCCACACCACTCCGGTCCCAACATTATATGGGTGGTCCGAGCTCAGATTTTAGGGTGGCCTACTTGAGATTTGAACAATGGTAAGGGACCCTAAAGATTATCCTATTGTTCTGTGAACCCCAATGCTAGGCTTTGATAACAAGACATGAGATTTATGTTTCCCTATTCTTTCACGGAGCAATCAACTCTCTTTATCCGTGTGTGATCCTACAACTAACAATACCAATAATTGTTGGAACATGGTCTTCCGCATCTCCTAGGTTTGAGAATAACAAATCCTATGTGTTTTTGATCTTGTGTGTTTAAGTGTGCAGGAAAACAAAGTCCATATGACTCAAGGATTACATAAGAAGGTTGTCCCCAAATTTGAGCCTTCAAATCCAACACTCCTTCTAGCGCCGATGGTATCACCTAACGCCTGGAGCTAGCGCTAAGGAACCACTGAGAAGAAAACGAACCACTGAGAAGAAACCAAACTGCTGAGATGGAACCGCTGAAACAAAACTGCTGAGACGAAACCGCTGAGATGCAAGATGGCGTTAACATATATAGAAGGAGCTAGCGCCTGGCAGTATCCAATAGCGCAGGAGGTAGTATGGAGCACAGAAGGAAAGAGAGAATTGTTTCCTCGGATTGAAGATTCTGTCGCACAGAATATGTCCTAAAATGGGATAGCGCCGGCGGTAGCACTAGCGCAGGCTCTATCGCTAAGTCTATAAAAAGGACCTCTTGGTTCCATCTTCCTCATCCTCTTGAGATCCTAAATTCCAGAGCTTCATGCCACAACATAGAGAGGAAGGTTCAGAGAGATACTCCCACAAATCCATGAAGGCTTAAGGCGATCTGTGGAGAAGATTTCAACACGCTTCATCTTCGTGATGAAAGACCATATCGACTATGATCATACTCTGCGGGTCTTCGTCTACTTCTCCAAGAGATCCATATAGGGAGTTTTTACATTATTGTCATTTCATATCTTTTGTAACCGTTAGAGAATTCGCCTCGTGTTGGCGACTAGGTCTGGGTAGGACATAGGGCAGAAACTCGCATTGTGTTGGCGACTAGGTCTAGGGTATAGATCTAGGGGGTGCTCGAGGCCATATCCGGGGAAGGATTGGCTAGAGTGTCTTGAGGCCGTATCTGGGAAGGATAGGCTTGGGCCACCGGTTCGTGGGGATACGAGTCGGGATAGAAAACAAAAAAGTGTTTTATTATTTTTCGCCTTAGATTTCTAGCGTCATAGAAATCTAGTTTTGTAAATCATTTTTATTAATAGTAATCATGTCTCTCCTTTTGTAATAAAAATGATTTGCTCTTCATTTCTCTAAATTGTTTATTATCATCTCTTTTATTATAAAACAATTTAGATCTTTATTCAAAATCACTATTTTAATCTCTATTATTTCAAGTATTACAAAATATAATATAAGTTTTTAAACCCTTATTCACCCCCTCTAAGGGCGCCTACCGATCCAACAAGTGGTATAAGAGCTAGGTTTTATTCTAATCGGCTTAACAACCAAGAATAATGGCATCTCATGATCTCGCTTCTATTAGTGTGGTAAATTTTCTTAAAGAAGAAAAATCTCTTAAACCACCGTTATTTGAAGGAAGAAATTATAAAGGATGGAAAATAGTAATGGAAAATTTTCTTAAACGTTTAGATGAACAAGTTTGGAATATTACTATCAAAAAACCACATAGTGTATTAAATAAAAACGAAATGGTTTTAAATGCAAAATCTATGAATAGTCTATTTTGTGCGTTAGATCATAATATTTCCAAACTCATTCATACTTTTCCTACTGCATACGAGATGTGGAATTTTCTTGAAATAACATATGATTCTCCTTCTATAGGTATGGAATAATCACAAGAACCGGAGAATATGCAAGCCTGCACAGGTATTCAAGAAAGCTCCACACATGATGGATCCATAGAAGGCACATCAAGCGAAAGGGATGATGATATGACATCAATGGAAGAGGAGTGCCAAAAGGATGTCAAAGGAACTATTAGTTCAAATCTTGCCTCTTCCAATAGCACTGTAAGGAAATCAAATTCCCTTATTGTTTGTAACTCTATTTCTACTTTACAATTGCTACAAATTACAAAGCGCAAAATTAAGAAATTAAAAAATGCGAATTGCAAATTGCGCTTAGAAAATAAAAAATTAAAAGCAAAAGTTAAAGTAGAATCAAAATCTGATTTATCTAGCTTTACTCATGTCACTTCAATTGAAAATACAAAACCTTGTTTTGATTGTAATGATATTAAAGAAAAATTTAAGGAACTTGAAAAAGAAATTATTTGTATAAAAGAACATAATGAAAAATTATCTTTAGAAAATTCATCTTTAAAAAGTGATTGTGCTACATGCAAAAGTTATAAAATTGAAATTGAAGAGATGGATGAAACATTTGAGGAATTGAGAAATGACTATCAAAATCATATTGACTCTATTGTTTCTACTCTTAAAAATAGTACAATAGCTTATAATAAAGCTAGACATAATTTAAAAATCAAGAATGATGAATTAAAATCAAAAATCAATTTGCTTATGAAAATTGTAAATACAAACTCACAATATCAAACTATATCTAAAAACAAGTTGAATATGAACATCTTACCTAAGTTTAAAAATGGGAGTAAGGAACATAAAGGATTTGTAAATGAAAATCAAAATCACCATAATTTACAAAATCATGTTTCTCCCAACCTAAAATTAAATGCAAACAAATTTCGTTCAAATTATAAATTCAAAAACCTTTTTGATCCAAATGTTCAAGTAAATGATTATGGAAATTTGAAAACTAAAAATAATGTTAAACCAAGATTTGAATGGAGACTCAAAAGGGCTCATTCACTTCCATCTCCTCAAAAGCAAACACGTTATATTTGGGAACCCAAAGGAACCACAACACTTGGTCATCTTTGGATACTTAAAAAATCTTATTCATTAGGTATCATCAAATGCATGAAGTAGAATCTTTTCAAAATAAGATATACAAATTCCTACTTCATGATGTGCTTTAATGTCTTTTTTTATTTTTTTTCATTTTTGTTCTCTTTTTAAACTATCACGTCATGGTCATCCTATATATTATCGGAAATTTTATTTTATCTCTTAAAAGCTTAATAAGTTTACAAAATCAAATTGATCAAAAGTCAAAAGTCATATCTTATTTTGATGACCTATCTATCTCTCTTATATTCATTGCCCATAAATATGTTATATTATCAATATAAATAATATTCTAAATTTGTTATAAGATATTTTAATTAAATCATGTTATTAGGCTATTAAGCACGTTATCCTTCATCGACAAATTTGGAGAATTAACATGTAAAAACGCGTGGACATCTCTCAAAAACTCTTTAAAACACACGAATCATAATTTGGGTTTTGACCTCATGAGTTAAAATTTAACTTCCGTAAATTTTTGCATTTTCTTCAAAAATTTTCGCTGTAATAGATAGGTCTTATATTGTTCAGTCATAATTAAGTGAAATCGGAAATAAAATTGAAGAAAATTTGGGCCAAATACTCACAATAAGCACTCTCTGTGAGCTAATGCAGGCGCTAAGACCTACCGCCGACGCTAGCTCAAGTTTCCAATTTTCTGTAATTTTAAAATTCTGAAAAATCACTAAAAATATATTATTTTACAGGAACTACTCATTTTGCATCTATACCTATATTTCTTTTTTGAAAAATTAAAATACAAAATTACAAAAACCAAATTACAAAAAATTAATATTTTTTTTTGGTTATTTGTTTGATTTCTATATGCAAAAATCAAATACATACAAAACAATATATATATATATATATATATATGAACAAGTATCCTTTTTGAACTTACATTTTCTACTTACATGTATCTTGTGAAAGGGGGATTTGGGCTATCATCCCATCACATCTCCTAGTACTTGGGCGAACCCTCACAAGGTAGTCCTCGGGAAGTCTAAGATCAATCTTATGAGTTCAAACTTTAAATCAAAATTATTCTTCAAAATATCAAAAAAAAACTGTATGAATTTTCCTGTGAAAATCAAGCATGATTTAATCTATTATTTAGAACCTCTATAATGTTGCAATCTATCTTTTCAAACTACTTTAAACATTGTTTTCATCATGCTTTGATATATCTACTCATATGTGCACCAATTATAATAAAAAGGTTGTGTAGAACCAAGCTTAGCAAGCCTCTAAGTATGAGTAAATGTTTTATGTTTGATAATGATATTTATTCACTCACTTACTTTGGCATTGTCTACATATTTGTTTAATCTAAGAATGCTTGTGTATGTTTTTTATTAGTACAATGAATTAAAATTGCACAAGTATCTTACCTACACTACCTTTATTTGCACTTTTAAAACTTAAGAAAAGTGGTTATGTTTTCATAAATTATATTAGTTTGCAAAACAAGTGTATTCGGAGAACTTTGTACAAAACAAAAATCATAAAATAAAGTGACAAAGATAACTCCACCAAGCACTACTTGAACCTCCTGATAAGTCTTAATAAGCATTATGAGGTTGAGCACCTTGGAAAGAATAGTAAAGTATCTTGTGCAAACCATATCTTTCTTTCAAAATAAAAACCACTTACTCTTAAGTACACCAGATCACTTGTCTCAACATTAAAATAAAATAAAATATGTGATCCCACAAGCACTACATTGCACCCTGATAAGTCTTAATGAGCATTGTGTGTGCAAAGCACCTTGGTAGTTGTACATTTTTTGGTGCATTGAAGTGTGTGGAAGTAAAATTATTTGTGTTTTATTGTGCTCTTACTTTACATATTTCTTGTATTTTTGATTAAAACATTTGTTTACTCTACTAAAAAATACACTTATGTGCACATCATTATCTTCCATAACACTTCTTCTCATGAGTATTGGATCCTAATGCAAATTCTATACTACTCTTTATTTATGAAATGCACTAGATAACCTAGCATGCTTTCTACAATGTTTGGTATGTTTTGAAATTATGAATTAAAATAACATTATAGTAATCTCTTTTTGATAATATTATTTCATGCTTGGTTACTTTATTGTTAAACTTAAAGATTTTACATGAACAATGATTTACAAAAACAACTTCTTTATGAAATTTAACTCATATATATTTTTGTGGATCATCATTGATTACAATAAGATGTTTCTTGTATTTCTATAAGTCTTCCACATCATCACCATATATTTCTACCTTGCACTTTCATGCTTATATCAAAGTCTTAAATACCAAAATTCCTTTTCAACAAATGGTAGACTTGCTTGGTAGAATTATATTGGTTATTCTAACACAAATATTGTAATGCTAAAACTCTGATTTATTAATGATTTCAAATTTGCTCTGGAACTTTTCTTTAAGAATTCAAATATAAAAACCCATTGGCTATGAAATTGTAATTTGATTTAAAATGCTTAAATGTTTCCAATAATTATTACCCATGACCTTCATTTCTCACCATAACGGGGGCGTAGGGTTGTAGATATTAGATAACCCTATCTCTAGTCATGTCTTGTCTTTAACCGGGGAGGGTTCCAGTGGGGCCTTGCGAGGCACTGGGGGGAAAGAGTGCTAGGGTGAGTTTTGTCTAGTGTTTGCATATGGGACTAACACCCCAACCTACGGCATGTATGTAGCTCCTCATGCCCATCCGTCACTTAGTACGGGGCTTGGGTGTAGATATATTGTCTGGGTAGATTGGTTATCATTACCTTTTTATGCCTAAAACTCTTATATAAAGGATAAAACTAACATATGGATAACTTGGAAAATGTTATATTGTTCATCTTTATGCTCAAACTCTGATCTATTTCAGTGAAAAGTATTCTAAAACTCCTTATCATTTCCTCCTCTCTAAAAGCTCGATCATGCCTTTATCTTATTATCAAAACTTTTATGTGTTGCCTCCTTACCCACTTTTGCTAATAACAAAAGGGGGAGAACTAACATGATAAATATAATCTGCTATCAAATAGAAAACTAACATGCTTAATTAAGATGATAGCTTACATATTAGGGGAGCATTCACATAGGGGGAGCATGTATTTAGGGGGAGCAATTCTAAAATGCTAAAATCGATAATTATCCTAAGTCATCACTCTCTCACACACACAAATAAGTTTCATCATGCTTATATATTAATGCTCTGATTTATCATTAATGGATTTGTTATTATCAAAAGGGGGAGTTTGTTGGAACATTGTCTTCGGCATCTCCTAGGTTTGAAAATAACAAATCCTATGTGTTTTTGATCTTGTGTGTTTAAGTGTGCAGGAAAACAAAGTCCATATGACTCAAGGATTACATAAGAAGGTTGCCCCCAAATTTGAGCCTTCAAATCCAACACTCCTTCTAGCGCCGGCGGTATCACCTAACGCCTGGCGCTAGCGCTAAGGAACCGCTGAGAAGAAACCGAACCACTGAGAAGAAACCAAACCGCTAAGATGGAACCGCTGAGACGAAACCGCTGAGATGAAACCGCTGAGATGCAAGCTGGCGTTAATATATATAGAAGGAGCTAGCGCCTGGCGGTATCCGATAGCGCAGGCGGTAGCGCAGAGCACAGAAGGCAAGAGAGAATTGTTTCCTCGGATTGAAGATTCTGCCGCGCAGAATATGTCCTAAAATGGGATAGCGCCGGTGGTAGTACTAGCGCAGGCGCTATCGCTAAGTCTATAAAAAGGACCTCTTGGCTCCATCTTCCTCATCCTCTTGAGATCCTAAATTCCATAGCTTCGTGCCACAACATAGAGAGGAAGGTTCAGAGAGATACTCCCACAAATCCATGAAGGCTTAAGGCGATCCGTGGAGAAGATTTCAACACGCTTCATCTTCGTGACGAAAGACCATATCGACTATGATCATACTCTGCGTGTCTTCGTCTACTTCTCCAAGAGATCCATATAGGGAGTTTTTACATTATTGTCATTTCATATCTTTTGTAACCGTTAGAGAATTCACCTCGTGTTGGCGACTAGGTCTGGGTAGGAGTTAGGGAAGAAACTCGCCTCGTGTTGGCGACTAGGTCTAGGGTGTAGATCTAGGGGGTGCTCGAGGCCATATCCGGGGAAGGATTGGCTAGAGCGGCTTGAGGCCGTATTCGGGAAGGATAGGCTAGGGCCACCGGTTCGTGGGGATACGAGTCGGGATAGAAAACAAAAAAGATTTTTATTATTATTCTCCTTAGATTTCTAGCGTCATAGAAATCTAGTTTTGTAAATCATTTTATTAATAGTAATCATGTCTCTCCTTTTGTAATAAAAATGATTTGTTCTTCATTTCTCTAAATTGTTTATTATCATCTCTTTTATTAATAAACAATTTAGATCTTTATTCAAAATCACTATTTAATCTCTTATTATTTCAAGTATTACAAAATATAATATAAGTTTTTAAAACCCTTATTCACCCCCCCCCCCCCTCTAAGGGCGCCTACCAATCCAACAATAATCATATGGCATGTGTTAAAAATAACCAAATATGAGAACAATAGTTCAAATCTACTGCTTCATTCTATTTTAAACACTGATAAATCTTGGTAAGAGGAGAAGTGGAAGAAAAGTAGAGGTATGATTAAAATAAACTTAAATTTACAAACATAGAGACAAACTAGATAGACTTGATTACATAAACAAACTACAACAAGATACAAGAAGTAGTGAGGAGGGAAGAAGAATACAAACATATGGAATCGTCCTTGAAAGACTTCTACTCTGCATGGATTCTTCTTCTCCCCCTCATTCCTCCATTATGTTCACAACTCTTTTGAGATTTCTGGACTTTTGGAGGAGAATTAAGCATGCGTTCTTCAGGAGAAATTCTTCTATTTATAGAGGCTCACATACTATTAGAAATTTGCATCCACATGCCATGGGCACACGGGCTTGTGCCTTGAAAATTTGTGCCTTTTCATTAGAAAAAAACTGCCTCCACGTGTTGCGCCAAAAATGTGCCTCGATTCACACAAAATTAAATATACATGCTCCTGCACACTTAAATAAATATTAAAAACATAAATATCATGTAAAACACTTGTTTTAATCAATTTAGAACAAATAAACATTGATGAAGTGTAGAATAAAAATGTATATTTTAAGCATCATCAAATACCCCCAAACTTAGCTTTTGTCATTCTAGGACAAAACATGTTATGTGTAAGAGTTCACTTGGTTTAATGGAATCTTACTAAAGTGTCTCATGACTCTCCCCTCTACATACTAGATGGAATTAGCATGATACACAAAACATTATAACATAGGATTTATTCACAATTTTTGGTTGTGTTGTAAATGAAATGAGAATTAATTTAATTACTGTCTTTTTGTATTCTTAATTTATATGTAGTTTGTTCTCCATATTTTTCTTTGATAGAATTATGTATGCCTTCTTTATATAAAATATCTATTATTACACGTACTATACCTTAATAAGTCATACAAATTTAACATGTTTAAGATATAATGGAAAGAATAAGGATCATTAGGTCTTTTGATAGGTTGTAATGTGGCTTAGGTGATTAAGGGTAGGAATAAAACATTGCAGCAATATGTATCACTACTAAAGCTTGTTTGAGCTTGTTCTTAAGAAGAATCACATTTTCTCACTTAATATATGTATACACCCCCACACTTATTTTTTTATGTGGAGTGTATTTTCTTTATTTTCAACTCGTTTTGCACCACAAATAATTTCTTAGATATATATATATAAGTTTATATTTTTATTTTTGTTATATCTTTCATTTTTCTTTTTAATATTCTCATCATTCCCACGTAGAAATAAATCATATGACCTCCAATAGTATTCTTATCTTTTCCACATAGAAATGAATCTTATAATTTTTCTTTTCTCCATCCTTCTTATGATTTGTTTAGAACATAAGCTCTTTAGTAATGATATTTGGGATGGGAAAAATTAGGCTTTGGTGATTATCCATGGGGTTACAAAAGAATAAGGATATTGAGCTCAAAAGAGGGTATTAGTGGTGAAAATGTGCAAATTATGGATAAAGCACAAACTAAAAATCAAAGGTCACCTTAATCATTTCCTTACTACTAAACATATTCTTAAATATTTGTTTAAAGTCTATGAAGGATATGTTTTTATCACTTATGAGGAAATCATATATAAAGGACTAACATAACTGTTCTCTAGCTTTTGATGGTAGAATTACTACATTTTCATAAATTGAACTCTAAGAGGTGATCAAATTAATAAAAAATTCATAAAATATAACTTTTATTTTACTCATACAAACTTTGTCATTGGTGTGTGTACACACTTAGCCTATCAAATATGGAGAGAGTACTTTCTCTTGAGACAACTAGGCTATCAATCAATAAGCCTTATGAAAAACTTAAGTCATAATAATATTTAATCAATTCATAGCCAGAGTAAGTATGAAAAATACTTAAATATACTTAAAATGATTTTATTATACATCATCATCAAATGGAAATTTTGTTAAAATTGGTTAAAGTATTTTATATCCCCCACACTTAATGGTGACAATGTTCTCATTGTATGGAAGTGGCAGAAAATGAGTGAATTATATGATATTATATATAAGGAGTGTGATTAGTTTAAATAGTTGGGAGCACTAAATAGTAAATCAATGAAGGGAATAATAAACACATGTTAAATCATACAATATATGTCCAACACTAAATTAAAAGTACAAGTCCATAGTACTAGATCATCAGAATAGATAATGAAATTAGTGCAATGCAAAAGAGATAAATCACTTTAGCGGACACCGACATCGTGGTTAACGATGCCGAGGATGACCTGCATGGGGGGAATGTCTCATCAAAACGGTCATACAGGCATGCTAAGTAGTCGTGTGTCGAGGCACATTCTCCTGATAGGTTATCCAAAATGGTATTCTGCATTTGTAGAATGTTTATCATATTTTCTTGCATCCGTTCCATATGTAAGACCCCTCCCTGCACCGGGGAGTACCCGGGTCTTATGCCAGAACCGCCATCTTATGGTGACACCAACATCCGAATTAGTCACAATTGCACGACGCCGATCTGCCGGCTTGTACGATCATATCACAAGTAGGCCAATTCAAAAGGTATTAAACAACATAGTCTACAACTTATCATATATAAATTAAGTCAAAGCAATAGTCCACAATGAGATAAAGTAAAGAGAGTAAGAGATTATGCCCGATACAAATTCAAATGAAATAATATGCAATCACTCTCTCACAAAATGTCCAACGGAAGCAAATCAAAATCTTGATCACGAGCACCTTGTTGGATCGTATGACGCCCTTAGAGGGGGGGGGGGGTGAATAAGGGTGTGTCTAAAATTTAATTTTTGACTTAGTAATTTTTTTAAAGAGAATTTACTTTACTAAAAAATTACTTATAAATATTTTCAAACCAATGCAATTTTAGTATTAAATCAAAACACAAATTTCCAAGATAAAGATTATGCCACAAAATATGTATTTAAAGAAAAAGACATAATTATATTAATCATGAAATTTGAGTACAATAAAAATGATCTTAACAATGCTTAAGATCAAGGCACAAATAAGTTAATAAGAAATTCTACAATTTTGGTTTACCAATCCTTCTCCCAAGGATCGGAAGGCTATTTCTAGTCTCTCCCAAGACCAAGCCCAAGCCTATCCTCTAGATCTTCCCAAGATCTAGACGTAGCACACAAGGCCACGATTTCCCACCAAGCCACGCAAGGACTTGGACGCTCCACACAAGGAAGCGATTTTCCCCTAAGCCACGCAAGGACTTAGACGTCGCACGCAAGACGACGATTTCTCTACCAACGATTACAAAATGAAAAGTGAATGAATGAAAATACAATATGAAAAACCCCCTTTAGAATTTCTGGACCAAAACAGCGAAGAGCCCTTGAGAAAGTCTCCTTGGAATGCGTGTACAATCTTCAGCTTCGCTCTCTCTTTTCTTCTTCAAGGATGGGGATTTTCGTTCTCTGGAGCTCTCTGGACAATAACACTCAGGAAGGAGGCTTAGAAATCTGAAGTATTGAATTCCACGAAGTTTTGAGCCCTTTTAATAAAAAGGAGTTGTCGCCGTCCGATAGCTGCTGTCGCCAATATCCGATAGCTCCAGAGGCTGCCACGTGTCCCGCTAAAATGAAGTTTCTGCGTCGTGTTGAGGTCGTGGTTGAGACATGGGCTGTCGGATATCTGATAGCAATGTCGGATATCCGATAGTCAAGGTAACCGCTACACGTTCTGGCATTATCGGAAGATCATGGCTGTCGCCATCCGATAGCGATATCGGAAATCCGATAGCGCCTAACCACTGTGTGATAACTGCTGCACGTCCTGGCGTTATTGGCAGATCATGGGCTGTCGGAAATCCGATAGCGATATCGGAAATCCGATAGCTCCAAACCGTTGCGCAGAGATTAAATAAACGAGCTGTCGGAAATCCGATAGCACTGTCGGAAATCCGATAGCACTGTCGGAAATCCGATAGCTCAAATTTCTGGAAAATGTCATTTTGCTCCAATTGAAGTCATGTTATTCTAGCACCTGTTATCTGCACACCATTAATCAAAAATAGGATCAAATACATTCGGGATTTGTTATTCTCAAACCGGACGAGTGCGGAACGCATGCTCCAACAATCTCCCCCTTTTGATAATAACAAATCCTTATAAAAAGAATCGAATAAATCCTATTGAGATAGTGAAAAATACTTATGTGTGTACAAGTGTTGTGAGCTTAAGATCTCCATGATCTTCCCCTTAATATGAGCTCCCCCTTAATATAGTCCCGTCTAAAAACATTCTCCCCCTACATATAAACTCCCCCTACATATATGCTTACTAAATTAATTTAGTAGTGTTAAGGGATTTAATTGATTTAATTGATTTCTTATTATCTTCTCCCCCTTTGATATTAGCAAAAGATGAATATAGAGATGACAGACTAGGAAAGAGTATTACAGAGATATGTTCGTCATGGAGAAAGAATATATGACAAGTTGGAGTACACTAGCGGAAGCTTGGTAAGTGATATGATAATGAGATAGGTAATCTTAGAGAGGAATCTAAGCATTCTAGTAATGTGTTTTAAAGTATAGAATCAAATAAACTCAACCAGGATGAGATTCAATTTCAAATATCAGAGAGAGACACAGTTCAATATAGAAACTTGAATTGTTTCGGTCCAATTCTCATAAGAAGAAAATTTATAAATAACAATGAAGTGTAGTAGTGATACTTTGAGAAATAATACATATGAATATATTTAAAATATACATGATCATGGAATTGTTAAACATAACATAAATATACATAAGCCCATACTTATGAACCAGAAACTTTGCAAATAGACAAAAAAGGACCACTTTGGTTTGCAAGACACTTTACAATTCTTTCAAGGTGCTTAACCTCACAATGCTCATTAAGACTTATCAGGAGGCTAAGTAGTGCTTGGTGGATGATCCTTGTCAATTTTTATTTATTTTTTCAACATGTTGGGCAAAAAGAATGTTTTGCATTTGAATTTGCCTCCCAGTTTTTTTAGAGGATTCATAGATGTTAAGGATATCCGAATTCACTTGCATGCCATAAATGGTAAAAGTTGAATAAGTGCAAAGTAACAAAGGTGAATGTGACATTATGAAATGTATTTTGTTATGTTCGAGCAATCATGATGTATGTATAAAATAAATTTTTTTATATGTATTACCAAAGCAAGTGTTTGTGAGTGCTCATTGTCATAGATAAAAGGTTTCTTATACTTAGAGGCATGCGAAAACAATTCTTATAACGATATGAAAGTGTCATCACAATGATATGATAAGATTGAACATCATAAGCATGTGTTAAGCTATTGTTAGGAATATAACACATTAAGAATACTTTATGCAAGATAACAAAATTCTCATATTAATATGTATAGAAACAGGGAATGAACAAACTAGTGAGAAAGAGAAAAAATTTTTTGGGCGCTGTCGGATTTCCGATAGCTAGCTATCGCCATCCGACAGCTCAGAAAATATAAAAGACGTGTTTCGTCTTTTGACCGACACTTCTCTTCAGTTTTGGGAGAAATTTCGAGATCTAGAGCTCCAGGTGCCAGAAATCTTCAGATCTAAGGTGAGATTTGTGTTTTTTTTAGTTTTGGTTAAAATTTCTCCATTAGTTTTGTGATTTTCATATTTCTCTTGAATTTCATGGTGTATTTTGAAGATAAACTGTATAAGGGTTAGTAGATCTAGATATTTTAGATTTTTGGTTGTATAAGAGATGTGGATCTTGTCTTTTGTGAGAGAAATTAGTATTTTTGTTGTATTTGTGTTTTGAAACAAGATTTTCCCTTTTGTGTTGTTGTTTTTTGTGTAGATCTAGATGTTGATAGGTTCAGCTTTAGAGGAATAATGATGATGAACAACACAAATGAAGTGGTAGAGGAAGAAGATGATGAATAGTGTTTTGCACTAAAGTTTTTGATTTTTCAAAAATATTAGAAATGTTGAAGATTTGTTGCTATGTGAAAAGTGTTTAGATTATGGGATAGGAAGATTGTTGTAAAATGAAAATTTTCGGCACCAAAAAAAAAATTTTAGCTGTCGGATTTCCGATAGGTGGTATCGGAAATCCGACAGTGCCAGAATTGTTCCCATTTTTTTTTTGTAAAATTTTTATTATGTCTGATACAGATATGTCTTCAAGTTGGAGATCAAGAAGAGGTCAATCAGGAGACGCCCATTCTTCGTATCAAAGTTTCCCGGCCATTGAAAAAGCACAAATAGGAATTTCAAAGATCGTGGAATTTGATCTCCCTAGGCATGAACGAGTTTATTTTTTGCTTGCTGAGGCAGGTATACTCTCAGTTATTATTCAAGATATTTTCTCTTCAGTGTTAGTCCGAGAATTTTATAATCATTTGGAGGATCCTGCATATACCAATTTGAATGGAGGAGTAAGATCCAAAATTCAAGGGCAATTGTGGAGATCACTCCTTTTGATTTAAGAAGTGAGTTTGGTCTAATGGAAAGTGAGAATATCTTGGATATTGTGGAAAATTATAGACTTGAGAGAGATTGGACATTAGTGAACATGTCATTGCATGGAAATTCCACCAAAAATCTCATATCCACTTTGACGACATTGACAGACGATGCTCGTCTTGTGCAAGATATACTAAGGCATACGATTATGTTTGAAGTCCGGTGATACTCACAGTATTACGGCTCAACTTAGTCTTGTGACGTATTATATAGTGGAGAATGAGTTATGCGATGTGGCCGATCTCCTCTTATCTATGATGCGATATACATACCGCCTCAAAAATCCGGATTGGAAAAAGGCACACACTCTCCTTTGGTGCGATTATCCAACGTATCCTATACAAGAAATACTCTTGGATAGATCAAAATTTTATCTTGGAGATTGTTGCCCGGAGATATATCAAACGGCGGATATTAAGGGTAAGAAAAGTCAACGAAAGCCGCCGACTATGGAAATGAGAGAGCCTCCAATAGCACGTGGAGGGTCAATGCGGGAGGCACTCGACTCGTTCCAAATGAAGTTGGATAAACATATTGACGACTTCCAAGAACATAGGAGGTCATTTGAAGAACATAAGGTGGAGGTGAAAAAAGATCGGACCCGAATGCAGAAATTTATGAAGTTCCTTGTGAAAGGACTTAAATTAAAGCCTACGCCTGCGAAAACCGCGTAATGGGAGATGCCTTCAGAGGAGGAGCCTCGTCGGCAATCCGTCAGTCATGGTCGACGGAGGAAGACAGTCATGAGGAGATCAGATTTTGACATTCCTGAAAGCAGTGGGGCTGGTAGTCGGAATGAGGAGGAGTCGGACTGAAACAGAGTTCTGGAGGATATCGCCATCCGACAGCTCACTGTCGCCATCCGACAGCTCCAATGCCCAGATTTTTTTTTAATTTTCTGCATTTCTATTATCAGACATTATGATTAAATTATTGTAATAATTTTGACTATGTGAACATGTTTGATTTGGTGAATGTCTATTTTAAGAGATTGTTTTTCTTTTGATATGTATAAGTCTTTTGTGATTTTTTTTATTATAAATTTTATAGGTTCTAAGTAGTGATATATTCATTGTGAAATATCTAGGATTCCCAATTCTAGCCTAAGCATAGAAAAACGGGAATCCGGTAACGGTTTAGTGAATATATCTGCTATTTGATTTTCCGTGCCTATAAAGTTGATTTTTATATTACCCTTCTTAATATGATCCCTTATAAAATGATGTCGGACATCTATATGCTTAGATCTAGAATGTAATACAGGATTGTTAGTTAAATCTATAGCACTTTTATTGTCACACTTTAATTCTACACTACTTTGTTGCATGCCAAATCTTCTAATGTTTGTGACATCCAAAGAGATTGGGCACAACAACTACCTAGTGCAATATATTCGGCCTCGGTAGTAGAGAGGGCAACAGAATTCTGTTTCCTACTCGACCATGAAATAAGTGAAGGGCCGATAAAGTGACAAGTGCCACTAGTGCTTTTTCTATCTAAAGAACATCCAGCATAATCGGAATCCGAAAAACCATGCAAAATAAAGGAATCATTATGAGAATACCATAATCCTAATTTTGATGTTCCAATGAGATATCTAAAGATACGTTTCACCGCTTTTAAATGTGACTCTTTAGGATTAGCTTGAAATCTAGCACATAAACAAACGGCAAACATAATATCAGGTCTAGATGCGGTTAAATACAATAAAGACCTATCATACTTCTATAAAGGGTTTGTTCAATTGAAACACCACTTTCATCTTTTCCTAATTTTAGAGAAGTACTCATAGGAGTGTTTTGCATGCTTAAGATTTTCAAATCCAAATCTTTTTAACATATCATGAATATATTTGGTTTGACATATAAAAATACCATCATGTTTTTGAGTAATTTGAAAACCTAGAAAATATGAAAGTTCTCCAACCATGCTCATTTCAAATTCATTTTTCATAATTTGTACTACTTTCATTACACAACACTTCATTAGTGGCTCCAAAAATAATATTATCAACATAAATTTGTAAAATAACTAAATCATGATCAATTTGCTTAATGAAGAGTGTAGAATCAGCACTTCCTATTTTATAATCGTGCTTTAACAAATATTGAGTTAATCGATCATACCAAGCACGAGGCGCTTGTTTTAATCCATAAAGCGCTTTATCTAATTTATAAACATAATTTGGATATTTCTCATTTATAAAGCCAGGGGGTTGTTCTACATAAACCACTTCTTTTATATACCCGTTTAAAATGCGGTTTTGACATCCATTTGATATAATTTAAATCTTTTAAGCAAGCAAATGCAAGAAATATCCTAACCGCTTCTAATCTTGCTACGGGTGCAAAAGTTTCATCAAAATCTACCCCTTCAATTTGTGCATAACCTTTTGCAACTAATCTGGCTTTATTTCTAACAATTCTAGATTCATTATCCATTTTATTTTTAAAAATCCATTTAACACCAACTATAGGACGATTTTTGGGTCGTTCTACAAGATTCCAAACCTTATTACGTTCAAATTGATTAGTTCTTCATTCATAGCTAAAAACCAAAATTCATCATTTAAAGCGGTGGAAACATCTTTTGGTTCTATTTCAGAAACAAAACAAAGGTTTGAAATAAAACATGTAACGATGAACGAGTACTAACCCCTTTTTGCGGATCTCCAATGATAAGCTCCTTGGATGATCCTTTGAGAATCTCAATTCACTTGGAGGCACATATCCTTCTCTTTATTCTTCTTCTCTATCTTCTTCTCCTCTTTCTTCTTCTCTTTCTTCATCTTTTCTCTTCATTTTCTCCAAGTTCTTCATCATTATTCTCCACGGATGGAGGGGTTCATCTTCTTTTCCTGTAATTTTCTTTTCTACACATGAAGCAAACTCATCAACCTAACATGAATAGATTCTTCAACTATTTTTGTTCTTGTATTAAAAATCCTATAAGCTTTACTAGTTGAAGAATAACCAATAAAAATACCTTCATCACATTTTTCATCAAATTTTCCTAAGGAATCTTTAGAATTTAAAATAAAACATTTACAGCCAAAACTTTGAAATAAGAAACATTTGGTTTTTTTACTAAATATTAATTCATAAGGAGTTAATTTTAAAATAGGGCGAAGCATTACTCTATTAATTACATAACATGCCGTGCTAACCGCTTCAGCCCAAAAAGATTTTGGTAATTTGAATTCAGATAATATTGTACGGGCTAACTCTTGAAGAGTTCTATTTTTCCTCTCCACTACACCATTTTGCTGTGTGTGCGTGGAGCGGAAAATTCATGTTTAATTCCTAACTCCGTACAAAAGAAATAAACTTTTCATTTTCAAATTCTCCTCCATGATCCGATCGTATGCGTTTAATTTTTAACTCAAATTCATTTTGGATACGCATACATAATTTTGAAATTCTGAAAATGCATCGGATTTGGAGGTTAGAAATAAAGTCCAACAAAAACGAGAATAATCATCAATCAATACAAATGTGTATTTTCTACCTCCTAAGCTAGAAATTCCAATTGGCCCCAATAAATCCATATGTATTAATTGAAGTGGCCTAGTGGTAGAAATAATGTTTTTACTTTTGAAAGATGATTTTGAAAATTTTCCTTTTTGGCAAGGCACACATAGTGAAGAAGATAAATTTCCATTAACAAAGGTAAACCTTTAATTAATTTATCTTTTGAAAGTTTTGTAATTAACTTGGCACTAGCATGTCCAAGTCGCCTATGCCATAAATCTAATTCATCATTTTTTGATAAAAAACATTTTAGGTAGAATTTGAAAAATCAAGAAATTTAATTATATATACATTATGACATCTAGGTGCGGTAAAAACAATTTCATTTGTTTTGGAATTAATAATTTTGCATAAATTGTAGAAGATTCAAATAAAACATTTAAACCTTTATCACATAATTGACTAATAGAAATCAAATTATGCTTAATCCTTCTACAAATAAAACATTTGAAATTGAAAAATTTTCGTTACCCACAACACCGATGCCGATTATTTTTCCTTTTCCATTGTCACCGAATGTAAAACTCCTCCTTTCTTCATCTCCAGGCTAAGGAACTTCTCTTTATTGCCCGTCATGTGCTTTGAACACCCGAGTCCAAGTACAACACGTCTTCTTTGTCCTTAGCCTGCCACACACCTAGAAAGAAGAGGTGAGTAAAGATCTGGTTACCCAAGTGGTTCCACCCATAGTATAGGTAGAAGCCTTAGGCACCCAGATTTGTTTGATTTTATTTTTTCCTTCTTTCCAGTAAGAGTCCGTAGTGTGACCAAATCTATTGCATTTGGCACAAGTAATGTATTTAGAAGAGTATAACTTTTTTGGACTTTTACTGGATGAGGATGCAGTATTTGATATTTCATTAATTTTAGAATTTTTAAAAGTAAATTTTCTGGAATTTTCACTGTCGCCGGCGACAGTGGTTATCGCCGGGCGACAGCTTCCAGATGTGTATCCGAGCCCAGACCTTCCAGATCCATGGCGTTGGTATCCTAAGATCATATCAAGTGATCTTCGGCCCATTCCAAATTTTTTCATGGCTAGTGTTAAGTCATGAATCTGGTGTCTCATTTTTGTATTCTCGGATACTAAATTTACGCATCTCCGATCAAAAGATTTCTTTCCCTCATGGACTTTGGAAATTGAAGATTTTAGATCTCTCTCTAAAATCTCATTCTTTTTAGTAAGAATTTTTATTGTAGAATGAGATTTGGAAAGAGATTCTTCAAGTTCTTTAATTCTTCCCAAAGAGTGATCACACTCTTGGCAAGAAATATCCCTTTTTCCAATAGTCTTAATTTCATTTAACAATTTTCTGTTTTCTTTAAGTAAAATTCCATTTTCAGATTTTAGAAGATCATTATCTTTTAAACTTTTTTCAAAAAATTTGCAAGTCTTTAAAAATTCAGAAAATAATTCATCATAAGTTGGAGGAGTTACCTCAGTGTCGCTTTGGACACTGCATTCGTCATCATATGACGCTCTTTCCCATTAAGCATATGTTGTCCTCCTCCTCTTTACTTGAGTCGAAACTGCTTGCATCCTCTGAAGTAGTATCATCCCAGGTTTCCGCCTTCAACACCTTCTTCGACCCTTTGTGCTTCTTTTCTTTAAGTTCTTTCAAGTACTTTGGACACTTGCTTCGAATGTGTCCTAACTTCTTGCAGTGATAGCACTCCGGTGGCGGTCTCTCTTCCTCCTCATCGCCCTCCTTTCCTTTTTTCTTCCTAAAGGTCTCCTTCTTAAATACTTCTTAAACGAATTTCTTCTCTCCGGATTTTTCATAAATTTTCTAAATTTTTTAACAAATAAGCTCTCCTCATCTTCTTCATCCTCCTCAGAATCACTAGTTTCTTCCTTCTTAGATTTTAGAGCCAATCCCTTCTTCCTTGGCTCCATATACTCTTGTTGTTGAATTTTTAATTCAACTTCATGAGTTTTCAAATTCCCAATGAGGCTCTCCAATTTTAAAGTCTTAAGATCATGTGACTCGGAAATTGCAGTCACTTTAGGATTGAACTTCGGGGGAAGTGATCTTAAAATTTTTCTTACCAAATCTCCATTTGAGAACACCTTTCCTAGCACCTTTGAGTCGTTCACGATTTTTGTGAATCGTGTGTACATCGTATCAACCTCTTCATCTACCTCCATTTTGAACCTTTCAAATTCAGATTCCAGTTGAAATAGCTTTGAGTCCTTTACCTGCGAAGTACCTTCATGGGTGATTTCTAATAAATTCCAATTTCAAATGCAGAATTACAAGCACAAACTCTATTAAATTCAGTGCGATCTAGTGCGCAAAATAAAGTATTCATGGCTTTTGTATTGTTCTTACATTTTAATTTATCGTTGTCATCCCCACTTGTCTTTGGGCTTATCCATGGTTACATCTCCTACAACAAATGTTGGAGAAGTGTAACTAGATTTTACCATATTCCAGACTTCAATATCTAGCGCAATTAGAAAGCAACACATACGTGTTTTCCAATAATTGTAGTCTGTGCCCGTAAAAAGTGGTGGCCTACTAATTCCTTGCCCCTCAACGAACGCGTGATCGTTGTGCGCCATTACTCCCGGTGGTAAAACCGTTTTGGAGTAACCTCGCTCTGATACCACTTGTTGGATCGTATGACGCCCTTAGAGGGGGGGGTGAATAAGGGTGTGTCTAAAATTTAATTTTGACTTAGTAATTTTTTAAAGAGAATTTACTTTACTAAAAAATTACTTATAAATATTTTCAAACCAATGCAATTTTAGTATTAAATCAAAACACAATTTCCAAGATAAAGATTATGCCACAAAATATGTATTTAAAAAAAAAGACATAATTATATTAATCATGAAATTTGAGTACAATAAAAATGATCTTAACAATGCTTAAGATCAAGGCACAAATAAGTTAATAAGAAATTCTACAATTTTGTTTACCAATCCTTCTCCCAGGATCGGAAGCTATTGCTAGTCTCTCCCAAGACCAAGCCCAAGCCTATCCTCTAGATCTTCCCAAGATCTAGACGTAGCACACAAGGCTACGATTTCCCACCAAGCCACGCAAGGACTTGGACGCTCCACACAAGGAAGCGATTTTCCCCTAAGCCACGCAAGGACTTAACGTCGCACGCAAGACGACGATTTCTCTACCAACGATTACAAAATGAAAAGTGAATGAATGAAAATACAATATGAAAACCCCCTTTAGAATTTCTGGACCAAAACAGCGAAGAGCCCTTGAGAAAGTCTCCTTGGAAATGCGTTTACAATCTTCGCTTCGCTCTCTCTTTTCTTCTTCAAGGATGGGGATTTTCGTTCTCTGGAGCTCTCTGGACATAACACTCAGGAAGGAGGCTTTAGAAATCTGAAGTATTGAATTCCACGAAGTTTTGAGCCCTTTTAATAAAAAGGAGTTGTCGCCGTCTGATAGCTGCTGTCGCCAAATATCCGATAGCTCCAGAGGCTGCCACGTGTCCCGCTAAAAGAAG